>OU824120.1:3516415-4948096 GCA_917499265.3 Mimumesa dahlbomi
ATCTAATAATTCCGGAATAGAGTCAAGGGTCTTCTCTCGTACTTGGCCCGAGACAAGAGCTTGTCTCTTGATATTTTTTAAGCGACAGGCAGTCAAAGTTTTGTGCATGGTTTTTTTTTTGAAAATTTGTAACTCTCAAACCTTAATTGATACAGAAATTACAAAAATACCAGTTGATTCAAGAAGCTTGAAAGTTTTAGAAAAAATTATAATTTAAATGCAACTTGTTTTTAAATTGTAGAAAAAATGTTTTTCATTGTTTAAACTTAAATTTCGTTCAAAGTGCGACTTAAACTTTTTTTAAACATTTTCTTTCATCATTGTCGAAATGCTCTCTAAACATAACTTCCAGCCGCGTTATCGCCCAAAGAATAGTTTTCGAGTTATGAATTGTTATGCAACACGGTGCTGGCATTTGGCGCGTGACTTCGCTAATATCGCGACACACATAGCTGCCCCTATTGCAAGAAAGCGTTGATCAATGTTCTACATTTATGTTTCTACATCTTCAAAACTCCGCCCCTCAATTTTTTGGTGATTTTTTTTATAGCAATATTATAATGGTCTCTTAAAATAATTTCTAGCTGCCACGTCGCCCAATGAATAGTTTTCGAGTTAGAAATTTTTATTTACTGCGGCGTTCGGGTTTTCGCCCGCCGAAAACAAGTTGCATTTAAATTATAATTTTCTTCTAAAACTTTGAAACTTCTTGAATCAACTGGTATTTTTGTAATATCTGTATCAATTATGGTTTGAGAGTTACAAATTTTCAAAAAAACGCATGCACAAAACTTTGACTGCCTGTAGCTTAAACAATATTTTATATTTTGAAAATTCCTTCAAATGGATTTCTGATTTCGACGTTCCATACGACATATTAAAATTTTATCAAAATCCGTACCATGGCGAAAATTACCCTAATCATTTGACTTGGGCCGCACTGTATTAAAAGTATCAGGTGCTTCGATCCGCTCTATCGAACGATCTGTGTTAGAATGATTTGCCGCGCATGATTGTCGCGCAGCCCGAAACTAGCAGGGAAGCGCGCGTAGAGTAGGAGGACCATCTCCTCCGCTCCCTTAGTCCTATATGCTCTGGGTTAACCGGTCAACTTCCGTGCCGGTTAGTGTACAAAAAGATGGAATAAATTGCACATTAACATAAACTGCATTTTTCGAATTATTTAAAATCAAACTAATGTGATTAACACGTTCACGCCCGCGTGCATCACCGGTGGGTCACACGTGTCTGGTCCATGGGGCAGCGTGCATCACCTGTGGGTCACGCCTCTATTTTAAAAATGTAATTCTTTAGTAACCAGAAAACAATTGCCATCAGCTCTCCTTGTGTTTCACGCAGACCCTCTGTATTTATGCAGAAAATGCGAATCTTTTTTGCGTTTGTAATTGTTATTTGTGCATTCTGGTTACTTTATGCAGTATTGACAATACCACGCCACCCCACAGAAAGAAACGTGAACATCGGCGCCGGCGTGAACGTGATAAGTACATATTATTGTACAGCTTCGACACAATATTATCGTTAAATAAATATATTTGGTGGACTACATATCCCAAAAAATGATTCCTCCCCAAGAAATCTATTTGCTGCTCTATTAAATGTACCGGAGACAATCTTTATTCGAGAATACCACTGAACAAGGTAGGATGAACACGTGTACCACTAGTTGGCAGGAACGGAACGAATGACCGCCGATCATCGATGCGGGAACATAACGTCTACAACTACGTCACAAGAGTAATACCCAAACGAGAAGTGCAATTCGGGGCCCCTTTATACGATGGCGTGTGATCTAACGCATTACAACCAGATGGCGCCCTAATAACCTAGTCTTTCCTAAGCAATTCAAATATAAAATATCCGTAAAAATATAAAATAAAACGATAATAGCAATATAACACAATTATTAGAAACTCATTTATTTAGCTTAGAAATGTTCCAATACCTCTTATGTTTAGCAAAGGAAGTTCTTGACCAACTGGGCCAACAATCTAAAAGTCTTTTGTTCGATGCTCGATTATATTAAAAATGTTACTGTAGTTTGAATTAAACACGTATAAATGTGTGAAGAGTGCTGTAGGGTACATGAAGATAGTTCCACGCAATCAATTAAACTTGTCCTTCTCTGGAGCAGCGGTGCTCCCGAACTTGGACAGAAAAGGACTATATTTTCAGATTTCAATATGTCCTGATAACAATTGCGAGAGGAGGAAGACAAAAACCACACGAGAGTGAAACATCGTACACCACAGATGGTCGACAACTTTCTTCCTTCTTTCTGTACTTTTATGAAAATCAACTGACATTACGCAAACGACTAAAGCAGTATTATAATATAATGACTTAATAATGTATAAAAAAGACCCATTTGCGTACGTGATTTGTGTACCTAATTTTCAATTTAATAATTATAATTAAACAATTTGGGTCAGTTTAATTTGGATAATTGAATTCGTTTTCCAGGTTCTCTTAACGGGATGTAGATGCGTGGAACTCGATTGTTGGGACGGTGACGATGGATCTCCTCTCATCTATCACGGTCACACTTTTACTACGAAGATACCATTTCGCTCGGTTGTTGAGGCGATTGATAGAAGCGCTTTTGTTAGCTCTCCGTATCCAGTGATTCTCTCCATAGAGAATCATTGTTCACAAAGTCAACAAGCTCGAATGGCTCAAATCTTTCAGGTATTTTTATTCATTATAATAATTCGAATTTAGCATTTGCTATAATTACTTAAACACACCTTATTGCATATCTTGAACAACGCGAGAAATTTTTTTGAATCGCATATATTATAAAGCTTGCTAATAAATGGACGTATCCAAACTTTTCTTATTAAATGATTTAAAAATTGGAAAAGTTACATCCAATCAATTCCACAGAAAGATTTCCCGCTGGAATTGGATATCGCACGGTTACCGTTGGTTTGTATTAATATGGAGCATATAATCTGTCATGTTACAAGTATACACATACAAATGAAGTGATGAAATATTTGTCCTATAGTTCGCCTTGTAATAATTTAGGCGCAGGTAGCGTAAGTATAGTGTGATCAGCAAACAGCATCGAAAATGCAAAGGTATAGGCCAAGTACAAGAGGATGTGACTTTGGAATAGCTTTCTCGGTAAAATAAACTTGATTATACGAAGTATTTGAAATCGAATAAATGCGAGCAAGTACAAATTATTGTACAGCATCGACACGATGCTATCGCTAAGTAAATATATTAAATTAACTAAATTTCCCAAAAAATGATGTGTCCTCATTTAAATAATAAATCTGTTTAGTGCTCGACTAAATGTACTTGGTGGCCCGCTTTTTACGAAGGTTCGATGGTGAAAAATAAGCTTAAATAGTTCGGGATGTTCGACATCAAAAGAGAGTCGTTAAAACACAGAATACAGCGGCCTTCTTATTGTGCTGAATGAAAATCCACTAAATATCTCATGAAGTTTCTTTTTAATTTATGTTATCATCAATCGTTGAAACACATGGCAATATGTATGTGTAATTTTCATTCAGACACATCCAGATTGTTAACTTGTTAAACTTTTCCACTCAGATGCATCCGAATTGTTAATTTAGAAATGAGTACAAATATCTGTTACGTTACATTTTGGACATCAAGCTTCGTAAAAAGCGGGCCACCAAGTACATTTAGTCGAGCACTAAACAGATTTATTAATTAAATGAGGAGACATCATTTTTGGGAAATTTAGTTAATTTAATATATTTACTTGTTGTTAGCGATAGCATCGTGTCGATGCTGTACAATAATTTGTACTTGCTCGCATTTGTTCGATTTCGAATACTTCGTATAATCAAGTTTATGTTAACGAGCAAGCTATTCCAAAGTCACATCCTCTTGTATTTGGCCTATACCTTTGCATTTTCGATGCTTTTTACTGATTTCACTTCATTCGTAGAATATTGTTAAGTATAGTATTGGTTTTATTAAAATACTCGTTTTTAAAGAAATAATGGAATAAAGAAATCAGGGAATGAAAGAATAAGGGAATGAAGGTATCAAGGAATAAATAAGGGAATACAGGAATGAAGGAATAAAAGAATGTAGGAAAATAAAGGAATAAACGGATCTGATTAATATGGTGATATGATGATGATATACGACGATATGATGGAATATACCAAACTTTCCTTTAAACGTTATTCCCTTTTAAGAAATATAGTAATAAGAATTGTGTATTTATAAAATTTCAAAATGTTTTTTGAAGAAGTGATACAAAAAAATCGGAGACTCTTCCTGAGTCAGGAAAATTTCAATGTATGGGTGCGTTTCAGATAAAGTGTACAAGGTTCTCGCAACATGTTAGACATTGTTTAATAACTTGCATATATTATGGGTAATATTGAAAAAGGAAATACATTTGAAGGAATTACCAAAATATTAAACATTTAACTATTGCAAGATAGTGCAGGATTTGTATACGTTTGGTTTTTAAATTCTTAATTAAAAAATTATAATAAACATAGAAGTGTACAAAAACGGTTTAATTACACAAAAACCATCTTATTAAAAATATCTAAATTTTAAATATTTGTTTGCATGAATTGTTGAAGAATGCTTTTGATTTATAGAACTTTTAGAACTTCAATATAGTCCTATGTATATCCTTGAAAATGTCTTTCAATTTACGTACAACGTCGTCAACGTGTCTTCTAAACGTGTCTTCTATACTTCAACAATCTATTTGAAGAAATAATAGTTCTTTTTTGAAGTCATGAATTTTTTATTACCGTGGCATCTTCAGATCTAATTTGACAGTATACCGGCAGAAAAATATTCTAATTTCATTGTTAAAATATGTAGCTAATATCATAAAACTGTTATAGACAGATACGGAGCAATTTAGAGATTCGATATCCGAGATAGCAAAAGTTTCAATGCAAAACATGTAACAAAGATTTGTTAACAGAACCGATAACTACACGTTTCGGACAGACCCAAACATTTGTTTACTTTATCGTGGAAGACCTGTTTACCGAACAATTTGATTATGTACTAAAAAAAAGTTTGTAGAAATTTGAAGAGACGCTTTGACATGCATCGAAGTTCTAGAAACTAAATACCTTTTTACAACAATTTATGCAACCATTATATTAAATTTATAAATTACTGATAACAGTTTGATATTTTCTGAATTACGTACTAATGCGTATATCAGCAAGGTGTCTTTCTTTCCCTCTCTTTCGTATAATTCGTTCTCTTTGTGGCGTACTATGGCTGGGGATATCAACAACACTGCATTCGACTGCATACTTTGTCTCTATCTTTCTGTCGCTCCGTCGCGCTCGCGCTAGCCAAACACACGAACGTGGGCCGAGCAAGCATGTGTGATAGCACGTTTGACGATCGAGAAAGGTATAAATGCGGAATTCATCATCGTCCGAATTTGTCTTGCATATGAGCCCATCTTTTCTTCGTTCTGTCCGTCGCGCTCGCGGTGCTCGCATGACGCTCGTTGGAATGAGTGCGGCGGAACGACGAAAAGAAAGAGATGAAGTAGTTGTTATCACTTGTTACTATGCTGCGACACACGTCAGAGAGAGAAACGAATTATCAGAAAGAGAGGGCACGAAAATCAGCTGGGTGAAGCAAGCATTCGTGTTGTGGATACTCGTGTACCCCGCAGTGAAACCGCATTTATGTTGTTCATTGTACTTGGTCAGAGACAAGACCTTGTCTCTTGATTTTTCCCGCATGTCTGCAACAGATTACATATAAGAATCTACATTACCGACAGAAAAATTATCGTCGCATGGTATGAAAATCTGTTAGTTCGGTTTGACACCGACAGAACTCGCATAGTCGAAAGTGTGACACTGGAAAAGACGAAGCAGACAACTTATTACATAAAAAAGACGTACTTTTGACATCATATATCTCGTTACTGGGTGGTCCAATGTTTTTGTAATTAGTCTCAATCGACTCGTCTCGACGCCGCCTCTAAGAATATCGTCGCACTTTTTGGGAAATTTGCCGCTTTCGTGTCGTTTGAATACCCCGAAAACCCCGATCTAATATTTCCGGAATAGAGTTAAGAGTCTTCTCTCGTATTTGGCCCGAGACAAGACCTTGTCTCTTGATATTGCTCCCAGGTTCGCAAAATCTCAATTAAATCTGTACCTCGTGAAAAATGGTTCCCTAAATATAGTAAGCGTTTCCCTCTCTCGAGGGCGTAAGAGACAAACTGGCGCGTTGGAAGTTTTTCATTCCAGGAATGGAATGAGAAAACTCCACCCTTATTGTGTTTTAAGAGAGAAAAATATTCCGTTACCCTACAGTTCTTTCGGCAGTTCATGGTCATTGCAGTATTGCTGATAATACCTGTTAGATAAGGTAGAGGGTGAGTAATAGTATTGTATGGGAATTATACATATTGGAGACCGGATGTTTGCAGTCGAGATGTTTTACAACCGCGTTTATCGCGCTGAACTAATTTTCTTAAGAAGTTGTAATACATTAGATACTTACGTTTTTTTTGGAAATTTGTCTCATCCTTGTCTAAAATCTGTACAAATTTTTGAATTTTGCAAAAACGAATACCGGGTGTCCCAAAATTATGCAGCAAGCGGGAACAAGCAGATTGTTTATAACAAAAGAAAACGAAAATTCCTTTACCTTTTTTTGATTTGAAGCCCCGTTTTGAAGATACAAGCTTCCAAAATATCGTGGTCTGATTTCCGGACCGCGCGGTTCGAACATCAGCTGGAGGCATATGGCTCATTCCATACGAAATCGATCACTTTTCGGAGCGACATCTCAGAACATTTTCAAAATCACTGATGTTATAGCCCTTAGCGTACCAAATACGGACCTGTTTATGTTTGTTCGAAATTTTGAAAATTGCCAAAGTTACAGCTGTTCAAAGTTTGGCATTTCTTGAAAAATCTAGAAAACTCTACTTTTTCAAAAATTTATATCTCGGCAACGGTAAAGCGTAGCAAAAAATTTTTGTTTTCATTTTCACCGGAAAAGACCAAATTTTTCAATAAAAAATACAATTTGCATGACTATGGATGTTAACTAATATTTCCAATCAGTTTTTTTAAACAATTGTGCATAACTTTTGGTGTTCGTGTTTTAAAAATCTGAAAAAATTCAGGCGTATACCTTGAACCTTCCTCTTCAAGTAACCGCAAAGAAACTTACGGACATTTTAATAACGACTCTGTAAACAATCGCGAAATTTGAAAATGCAGTCATTTGACGCGCTCCGCCGCGGCGCGCCGTGCAGTTGCCGGGACGCCATACGCCCACTCTTACCGCGCTGATGCTACGTACTTACTGAGCGCTGCTCAGCAATACATTCACCACAAAGAAAAGTTGTGTGCCGGTTAGTTAAAAAATCTGAAAAAAAATAAGCAGCTTAGACTGTCCCCTTTCAGAATGTGCTACGAAAAAGAGGGACAGTCTAATAGTTGACGAATAATAATTAGTCAAAGTGGACCGTAGTAGTTTACTATGGTACCTCTCGTTTAAAAATCTGAAAAAAATTAAATAAGCAGCTTAGACTGTCCCCTTTCAGAATGCGTTACGAAAAAGACGGGCAGTCTAATAGTTGACGAATAATAATTAATCAAAGTGATCCGTAGTAGGCGGCACACGGTTTGTCTAATTATTATTCGTCAACTATTAGACTGTCCCTCTTTTTCGGAGCACATTCTGAAAGGGGACAGTCTAAGCTGCTTATTTTTTTTCAGATTTTTTAACTAACCGGCACACAACTTTTCTTTGTAGTGATTGTGTTGCTGAGCAGCGCTCAGTAAGTACGTAGCAGCAGCGCGGTAAGAGTGGGCGTATGGCGTCCCGGCAACTGCACGGCGCGCCGCGGCGGAGCGCGTCAAATGACTGCATTTTCAAATTTCGCGATTGTTTACAGAGTCGTTATTAAAATGTCCGTAAGTTTCTTTGCGGTTACTTGAAGAGGAAGGTTCAAGGTATACGCCTGAATTTTTTCAGATTTTTAACACTCGAACGCCAAAAATTATAGACAATTGTTTAAAAAACTGATTGGAAATATTAGTTAAGATCGATAGTCATGCAAATTGCATTTTTTATTGAAAAATTTGGTCCTTTCCGGTGAAAATGAAACAAAATTTTGTTGCTACGCTTTACCGTTGCCGAGATATAAATTTTTGAAAAAGTAGAGTTTTCTAGAGTTTTCAAGAAGTGCCAAACTTTGAACAGCTGTAACTTTGTCAATTTTCAAAATTTCGAAAAAACAAAGATAGCTCCGTATTTGGTACGCCAAGGGCTATAACATCAGTAATTTTGAAAATGTTCTGAGATGTCGCTCCGAAAAGTGATCGATTTCGTATGGAATGAGCCATATACGCGAGAAAAGTATTGGCGAGCGGTCAGCGGGGAGAGGGATATCCATCGACGCTCAGCTGATATTTCGCCGAACGACAACTGTGCCCCTGTCCCCGCTAACAGTAATAATGTTGACAACAATGTGTCAACAAAAAGAGGTGTTATACCATATATAAAAGGTCTCAGCGATAGCATTTCGCATGAGTTCAGGAAAGTGGGAATCAGTATCTGTTTTTCTGTCACAAGCACAAGCCACAATCTCTTATATAAAAGTCCTAAAGACAAGATTAGTAAGGATAAAAGATCTAACATCATTTATAACATACCTTGCAAAGATTGTAACTTGGCTTACATAGGACAGACAAAACAATATTTGAAAAGCAGAATCAATGAACATAAGCTATCAATCAAAAATTTTAATGTTATTCCTACTGATTTAATGCATCACTAAATAGAGTTCGGACATTCATTTAATTTTGAAGAAACAAAAATATTAGGCTCTGAACCTAATTTACACAAACGCCTATTATTTGAAAAATTTTCCATTATGACCCATAACACGGTTAATAAAAGAACTGAAAACCAAGAAGTGCATGATTACTATACAAATGTCATTAAACTTTTGACTTAATGAACATCTTACATGATATGTACCATCTTGCAATACATGACACCTATTGGTTCTCTTTCAAAAAGTATGTTTCAAAAATTAATTTGGCTAATCCTAACAATATCATTGTAATGTTAACACCTAAACAAAATTGAATAGTACCGTTTCTCTATGTGTGCATAATAAATTCAGTAGAATTGATAGTTACCATCTCCTTATTTCATTGATTATAACCTATATATTTTTTCTCTATCAGATTCCCTCCTCCTGAATTAGGCGCAATGTGATAGCCATATGACTGGACAATTCAGAATAACTTTATATTGATTTTTAACGATCGCAAGTGTATATTAACATAAAAACGATATCTTTGGCCTTTTCAGCGATCAATAAACACATAAAAACTAAAAAATAATTAGTATTATAAATAACTTACCCCATCCACGAGGAGGAAATTAGTTAATTATTTCAAAAATAGTGGTCCGACGTTTCGGTTCTGTATGAAACCCTTATCTAGGACCAATTTTCAAACCAAGTTCCCTTTATATTAAACGAAACTATTACTTTGGGAACCATATACAAAAAACAAATTAATTGCAATTTCTTTAAAAAGTATAGTAACTAATGATAATGTGAAATTTTAACATCGTTGTAACATTAAAACAATTAGTAATATTTTGAGAACATAACAATTAATAGAATTTTACTTACTCATCGTGGATGTTTAATATTAATTGGAGCCAGATCTCATGGTAACTCCTTTCCGAGACACGTCTTAATATGCAATGAGGATCTACATAATATGGCGGTAAAGGCAAGTAACAGAAACAGTAAACGTGAGAAATTTAAAAATTATAGATCAGATCGATAAATCGAACAATCATATAACTAAGGCGCCAATTTTCAAACTAGTTCCAACGACATACTTCATATTCTTACTAAGTAACAAGTGAAGAGCAACACCATTCACAACTATTTTCATATTGCCATTGGTCAGGCGTAAGGATCATTTTTGTTAGATTAGGTTATTGAGTGATGGAAACACATAAGAGTAGAATAATTCAGAATAGCTCTTGTTAAATATAGATATAGCACCTTTAAGATGTTATACTACAAGGTGCGCCATAATTTCCGTCGGTATTTAAACATTGAATAACTTTGACATCTATTAACCGATTCTTATGAGTAGACATGTTTTTGAAACGTCAATTCAGTAGACTTTGAACCATAAATCGCTTTACACCGAAAGAACGCGCTGAAACAGTGGCACTGTACATTGAAAATAGTCGTGTTAACTCCACGTGCGTATCGTCGGAAATATCGTGGCCAACAAGCACCGTTTAACAACACTATTCGTCGTTTAGTGTCGAATTTTGTTGAGCATGGGACACTGGGAGATTGTCCACATGCCGTTCATCAACACTCAAGACGTTCAAATGAACTGGTTGAAGCGGTAAGAGAGAGTGTTACCGAGAATCCACATGTATCTTACATGTTGGGTGATTATGTCTGCCCACAAATGCATGCAAAGGGTCTGTATAGTTACTGGTTTTAACAAGACGGTACGCCATGCTACACTGCAATTCAAACAATCTAGTTTCTGCAACGAAAATTCCCTGGACGTGTGATATCAGAAAATAGCGACATTGACTTGCCACCTCGATCTTCTGATTTTATCCCTCCAGACTTCTTTTAGCGGAGAGAGGGGTTCGGACGGTCGGCGCTCAGCTGATCGCTGCTGGCTGCTGCTGTGGAAGGGAGAGCGATCATCAGAACCCCTCTCTCCGCTGACCGCACGCCTATACTCCGCTCCGCGTAGATGCCTCCAGCCGACGTTCAAACTGCGTGGGCCGGAAGTCGGACCACGATATTTTGGAAGCTTGTATCTCCAAAACGGGGCTTCAAATCAAAAAAAGGTAAAGGAATTTTCGATATCTTTTGTTATAAACAATCTGCTGGTTCCCGCTTGCCGCATCATTTTGGGACACCCTGTATACATCCACAGTAGGTAGGTGGATCAATTATGTTCTTATTTTAGTACTCTTTACATCAGTCTAAATAATATGTACAGTGATTCATATGTTATAAAAATATGTTTTATTAGTTACACAAAATAAGGTTTAATATTATGAATATTTAATTTTTGGTTAAATTTTTACTTATACTAAGTTTCCGGTATGATATTTTATTTTTTGTTAAAAAGGGAACTTAGTTTTATGAAAAGGTTCCCTGAAGAGGGTCCCAAAAAAGGACCGAAACGTTCTACCAAATTTTCAGTTAAAATAAATCGGTTCCCCACTGTGGATGGGTGAGTTTTTAAATTTATATCACTTTTAGTTATATGTAATTTCAATTTTTCATTAAAGGTTTTTGATCGATATAAAGGCCGAAGTAAGTAGTTCAACAAATTACTCTAAATGTTCGCCATCAATTTATATCATTTTGAGGTCGACCTATCTATGGATAAATCTATCAACTTCCAAGGTGTGTTCGGTTTATAAATTTTCCGAGATGAAAGGAATAACTACAATACTCTGTATACAGGATGTCCCAGCAACTTTCGAGGATCCTTATCCGAGTGATAAGTGTAGTAATTCTAATACAGGGATGTAACATTTTCAAATCGATCAGATCGTTTACCCACTAAATGTTAGAAGTGTTTGATAAGTATCTCCGCATTTTTTGCTACTTAAGTCCCAAACAAGACTCATCAAGCACTAACTCGCCCTTGATTACTTCCTATAGGATTCTTTCGTTCCAATCTGGTTTATCGGTTGAAGGGATCCGAGCTGTCACAGACGCTGACTATAGCATAATAGGCGAAACGTACCATAAGCATAATTAGGCAGCGAGGCGCGTATCGCCAGATCGCGGATTAGACTTTTGCGAAATCTTGAACTGAGAGCACGAATACAATATTATTTTCTAAATCTTTACTGACCAGTGTTACCGAGTGTGACTGCCTGAGAGTGTACCTTAAGGTGGTCGTTAAAAATTAAATCTTTTGCGACGCCCCCCCCCCTCAAAAAAAGCTTCCTTTTGATGGAGAAACACTTGGAGAATTTTTTTAAATTAAAAACAACACGTGCCTCAAGACGATCTAAGTTAATTTTTGGTATAATCATGTGTTTTTTGGAATTTTTATGGATGATACGATTTTATTCGAAATATAAACAATTATAGAACCCAAATCAATAAAAAAACATTAGTTAATTAAAATAACAATAAACAAATATTTAAATTAAAAATTTTTTCCAGTTGATTTGATCTATTAAATAAAAAAATGAAAGATATTCAAAATGATATTTTTCTTTTAAAACTAAATTAGTACAAACGTAATTTTAATTGTAGATTTCTTCACTCCAAGGTTTAAGTAAACTTTCTTTCGTATTTTTAATGCCTTTACTTCTATAATCAATTATGGATAAAAAAAATTTGAATTTAAATTTTTGTTTATTTTTATTTTAATTAACTAATGTTTTTTTTATTTATTTGGGCTGTATAATTGTTTATAGAGAGGAAGTAGTAGGAGAAGGCAGAAAACGTTAGAGGTGATAACGGAAAAGAGAGAACGGAGGAAAAATAGGGTGGAAGAGGAGAGAAGGGGCGGAGTAGCCGAAAAAGGGCAAGGAGCGGAGTAGGTGGAAGTGTGGGGAGGTGAAGGGGGTGGAGGGAGAGGAGGTGGCGATTGAGAAAGGAGGGTGATTCCTTGGAGGTTAGAAAGGCAAGGAGAGAGCGACAGAAGGAAGCGACATCTGAGGAGGGAGGACAGAAACCAGGGGGGAGCGACACCTAGCAGAGGAAAAGAGAAGAGCTGAGAAGGGGTCGGTATGGAAGGAAGAGAGAGAGATAAGGATAAAATGGGGAAAGGGAGCGAGAAGGAGACGGAGAGGGAACAACAGGAAAAGCTGGCAGAAGGGAGCAGGAAATCGGGGGAAAGCGACCCAAAAAGGGGCAGAGGCAGACCCAGCAGGGCGGAGAGCTTAAGGAGGGAGAGAAAGGATAGCACGGGGAGTGCAACGAGCACAGACCTGGATGAGTGGATGTTGAAAAGGAAGAGAGGGGGAAAAGGAGGAAGAGGAGTGGGGAGAAAGGGAGGAAGAGGGCTTTAGGAAGAGTAAAAAGACGGTGAGATCACCAAGAAAAACGGAGGAAGGAGTGGCAGGAAAAGGGTGCAGCGGGGCAAGGAGCGCGGAGAGCAAGACAGGAGAGGAGAGAGAGGGGACATGGGAAAAAGAAATAAAGGGTATAAAGGAGGACCTAAGGAGGATGCAGGAAGAGATCAAAAGTGAGGAAGAAAGCTGGAGAGCGGAAAGGCAGGAGATGAGGAGGAGAATAGAAAAGCTGGAGGAGGAAGTGAAAAGGGGAAAGGAGGCGGAGGAGAGGGGGAGTAGTGGCGGACAAGACAGAGAGGGAAGGGAAGAGGAAAGAAGGCTGAGGGATATGGAAAGATGGAGGGAGGCCAGGGAGAGGGAGGGAAGGAAAAGGAACATAGTAATAAAGGGACTGCAGAAAAAGAAGGATGGGATGAGAGCAGAGGTGAGGGAGCTGCTGGAGGAAGGGCTGGGAGTGAAGGCTGACATAGAGGAAGTAAGGGAGATTGGGAACAGAGGAGGGGAAGAGCAGCTGAGGATGGTGGTAGTGAAGTTGAGGATAGAGGAGGACAGGAAGGAGATAATGGAAAGGAAGACAAAATTGAGGGGCAGAAGGGAGAGAATCGAGGACGATCTCACTTGGAGGGAGAGGAAAATGCAGTGGAGACTGAGGAATATAGCAGAGGAGGAGAGAGAGAAAGGAAGGAGGGTATGGACATGCTATGGGAGAATCTGGATAGATGGGGAATGGTGGAAGTGGGACGAAGAAAAGGAGGTTCTAAGTGACGCAAAAGGAGGGGAGAGAGAAGGACAGGGCAAGGAGATCAAAGGAAAGCGGAAGTAGAGGGGGAAGGGAACAGAAGGGGGAAAGGGAAGGGGGACTGAAGACGACGGAAAAGGAGAAGAGGCATGAGAGGGAGTGGAAGATAGCATGGTGGAACGTGGCCGGCCTGGCGAGAAAGGACGAGAATTTCTGGCGGATGAGACGGTAGCCCCCAGTTGACTACCACCGCCCGAGCTGCGAACCACTGATGGTGACGATGAGTCGGCAGATTTAGGCAATTAGAAAAAACTAAAGAGTTCATTACCTCGGTACATAGTTGCGGCCAACGATTGGCCACCTCGTGCGACAACAAACAGTATAAAAGGCGGCGCAAAACAAGCCTAAAATGACTTATTATTCTTCAGTCAAACTGAACACATCGATTACTATTGAGCTAGCGTCCTGGCCACACGAACAACCTTTGATTAAAGTATAAAATAAAATACTTAAAATATCGCTGTAATTATAATAAAATAGAATAGGAGGAGTGTACGAATGAGAGAGAGAGAGAGTATATCCCATATTTTACCCAATCCCAACTTCCTAAAGGACACGGAAGTAACACCACGGCATTGTGTTGTGACCTATCTCGAGTGTCCATCCTTCGTTCCTTCGGAAGTAACACCCGGTCATTGCGACCGGACCTATCTCGAGAAGGACAATCCACCCTGAAGGAAGTAACACCCGGATATTGCGGCCGGACCTATGTCCAAAAGGGCTTCCTACCTCACCAAAGCAACCAAATCTGTACCTTTTTATCTAAGTAGTAGCGACTGTCCATTGCGGTCAGACCCCGATTTCATCCATCGTTCCATAATCCATATCCCCCCTATCTGAATGCTTGAAAGAGTGCGAAAGGAAACTCTAGGCATTTAAAGCCAAAACTAGAATAAGTCGAGTGCGAGTGAAACGACGAACGACGTGTGTGTGAGAGAGAGAGCCAGCGAAAACAGCGCCGAACAGCTGATTGCGTGTACGTGTGCAGGTGTGTGTGTGCGGGTAGTAATATAGGAAATAGCGCAGGGACTTCTGTAAATACCAACATTAGAGCAGGGAATTTCATTTAAAGGAACTAGAATTAAGAAGGCGCGCGTGTAACGAGTGAATGATAGCACAGGAAAGAAAGGATTTGTACAGTAAAGATTAAGTAAATTGAATAAATCAGGAAGGTAATGTTAAAAAGCTTCACATTTCTTTATCGGCCTGCCCCGAACCTATTCATAAAGTAAGGTGCGGTTTTGTGGTGGTCAAGGCTACAAGGACGTACCGTTACAAGGAGGGTGAAGGAATGGGACGTGGTAGTTATGATGGACACCTGGATAGAAGGAAAGGGATGGGAAAAATTGAGAGGAAGTCTTCCAAGGGGATACAAATGGAGGAGGCAGGAGGCGAGGAGGGAAAAGATAAAAGGAAGAGCCATAGGGGGGATGCTGGTAGGGGTGAAGGAGGAGGTGATGGGTGGAAGGGAGGCAGGGATAAGAGAGGTGGGGGAAGGGACCATGGAAATTCAAGGTTGTTTTGGCGGGGAGAATTGGAGGATAATAGGGACATACGTAAACGGGGACATAGAGAGAAAGTTGGAGTTGCTGAAGGAATGGACGGAGGAGCGAAGGGGGAAGGGGGAGTTGATAGTAGGGGGTAATTTCAACGTAAGGACATTGAGGGAGGGAGGAGACTGGGAGGAAGAAGAGGAGGAAGGGAAGAAGGAGTCAAAGGATGGTAACAGAAACAGGGAAGGGAGGAAGATGATAAGGTGCTTGGCGGAACAGGGATGGAGGATATGGAACGGAGGGATAGAGGGAGACAGAGAGGGAGAATTCACGTACACAGTGGCGAGGGGGGAGACGGTTATAGACTACGTGATAGGGGGGCAGAGGCTGGGAGAGAAGATGACGAGGATGGAAGTGGGAGAAGGGGCCGAATCGGACCATCATCCGATAGTGGCGACAATGAGGAGCAAGGAGGGATGGAAGAGAGAAGGAGGGAATAAACGAGAAAGGAAAATAATAAGGGGAAGGTGGGACAAGGAGGTCGCAGAGAGGTTCAAGGAAGTGATCAAGAGACTTATGGAGAGAAAAGGAACGGACAGAGGTGTAGGGCAGGAATGGGAAAGGGGGATGGAGATGATCACGGAGAGTATGAGAGCGGCGGAAAAAGGGGGGAGGGAAAAGAGAGAGAGGAAAAGGGGATGGTGGGATGAGGAATGCGCAGAGATAAAGTGGGAGACGAGAAGAAGCCTAAGAAGGTGGAGAGATGGAAGAGGGACAGTGGAGGAGTATAGGAAAAAGAAAGGCGAGTTTGGCAAGGCATGCGAGGAGAAGAAGAGAAGAGCAGCAGAGAAATTCCTGGAGGAAGCGGAGGGGGCGAGAACAGAGGGAGAGGTGTGGAGGATAGTAAATACGGGAAGAAAGAGAAGGAAGAATGTGAACGAGGAGATAGGAATAGAGGAGTGGAGGAGGCACTTCATGGGACTACTAGGGGGAAGGGAAGAGGAAGGGGAGGGTAGGGAGAGAGAGGGGGGAGGAGGACAAGAAGAAGGGGGAATAAGCAGTGAAGAGACAGAGAGGGTGATAAAGAAACTAAAGGACGGAAAGGCAGTGGGAACAGACGGGATACCTAATGAGGTGTGGAGGTACGGGGGGGGGGGGAAGTGAAGGAATGGCTGTGGGGGGTAATGAACAGGATTTGGAAAGGAGAAGGATGGCTAGAAAAGTGGAAGGAGGGACTGATAGTCCCGATAAGGAAGAAAGGAGGCGGGGAGAGTGCGGAGGACTACAGGGGGGTGACCCTGATGAACACAGGGTACAAAATACACGCGGCGATATTAACCGAGAGGCTGTGGAAGGAGGTAGAGGAAAAGAGGATGATCCCGGACAACCAAGCTGGGTTCAGGAAGGTGATGGGCACCACCGAAAATAGATATGCACCCAATTACGTGATTAGCAGGGGCACAGAGAGAAAGCGGGGGAAGCTGGTAGCCTTTTTCGCGGACTCAAAGGCGGCTTTCCACTCGGTGGACAGAGGGACCTATGGGAGGCGCTGGAAAAGAGAGGGGTGAGCGAAGGACTAAGAAGGAGGATACGGGAGATGTACCGAAGGATGGGAAGCAGGGTAAGAGCAGGGAAGGAAATAGGGGAGGCCTTTTGGAATGAGAAAGGGGTGAGACAGGGTTGCCCCTTGAGTCCACTCCTCTTCAGTTTGCTAACGGCAGATATGGAAGAGGAGATGGAGAAAGGGGGGTGGGGAGGCATAGCAGTAGGGGGGTGGAAGATAAGGACGCTATCGTACGCAGACGACGCGGTCCTACTGGCGAGGAACAAGGAGGAGATGGCAGGGATGCTAGGGATTCTGCAGAGATATTTGGAGGGGAAGAAGTTGACCCTAAACGCCGGGAAATCAAAAATGATGAGGATACTGAAGGGAGGAGGGAGAAAGAAAAGAAAGAAATGGTGGTGGAAGGGAGAAAGGATAGAGGAAGTCGGAGAATTCTCATACCTGGGGTACATGATGAGGAGAAACGGGGGACAGGAAGGGCAGATAGAGAACAGGAGGGATAAGACAACGAGGGCGATGAGACAAGTGTGGGGGATAGGGGAAAGGCTCTTCAAAAGGAGACTTGAAAAAAGGCTCAAGTTGTTTGACGCGCTAACGTGGACCGTAGCGAGTTACGGAGCAGAGGTCTGGGGGTGGAGGGAAAGGAAAGAGCTAGAGGGGGTGGAGGAGAAGTTCCTAAGATGGACCCTGGGGGTGGATTGGAGGACACCAGGGTACCTGGTAAGAGAGGAAACGGGGCGGTAGAAGCTGAGAGGGAGAGCAGGAAGGAGGGCTTGGACCTTCGAGATAAAGCTTGAGGAAGGAGGGGGGGGCAGTATAGCAAGGAAATGCTGGGAGAAGGTGAAGAGAAGGGAGGGGAGGGAAGGAAAACTCTCCAGGTGGGAGGAGGAAAGGAGAGACTTCTTCAAAGAGGGCCGGGGATGGAAGAGGTGAAGAAACTGAGAGAGAAGGGGAGAGGAGGCTATGAGGAAATAGGAAGGAGAGACAGGGAAAGGGAGAGAGAGGAGAGATGGAGAAGGATAAGAGAAGGAAGGTACAATGGGTACAGAACGGTAAAGGGGGATGGGGTACCTGAGTACCTGAGGAAGGAATGGGGAGAAAGAAGAATACAATGGGTAGCTAGGTTCAGGCTGGGGAATAAGGTGAGGGAGGGAAGGTACTGGGAAGCAGAAGAGGAAAGAAGATGCAGGGTATGCGGGGGAGAGGAGGAAACGTGGGAACACGTATGGGAAAGATGCAGCGGCGGGGGGGGAGAGAGGAGGGTGGCAGCAATGGGTGGGAGAAATTCTGGGAGAGGACGGAAGGGGAGAATGGTGGATGAGAGAAATTGAGGAGAGGAGGAGGGGGGAGGGAAGGGAAAGGGAGAGGGTGAATTCGCCCGACAGGTGGTAAGGGCAAGGGTGAAACGTAAGGGAGGACCGAGGCAAGGAGGATAGCTTTAAGTTATAAGGTATAAGTTAGTTATAAGGTTAGGATTAAAGGAAAGTAAGGATGAGGGCGGAGGGAGGAGAGCGAGGAGGGGAGTAAAGTAAGCGGGATAACGGACGAGCGAGCGGCTAAAGCGAGCGAAGGTAGATAAGTTAGAAGTAAGATAGGAAATAAGAGACAAGCGAGCGAACGGACGAGAGGAGAGAGCGGGGGAGGGAAGAAGTGGAAGAACGTACGAAGGAGCGAGCGAGCGAGCGATGCCTTGTTTTGTTTTTTATTTCTTTTTGTTTTTCTTTTGTTAGGTAGCCATAAGTGAAATATAAGAGGAATGGGTAAACATAGGAGGAGGGACAGGGCGGTAGAAGAATAATGTTGTTTTTGTTACCCCAAGGGGAGCAATAAAGATACAAATTGTTTATATTTCGAATAAAATCGTATTTTTCATAAAAATTCCCAAAAAACATTATATCAAAAAATTAACTTAGATTGTCTTGAGGCACGTGTTGTTTTTAATTTAAAAAAAATTTCCCAGTGTTTTTTCACCATAAGGAAGCTTTATGGGGGGCGTCGCAAAAGATTTAATTTTTAACGACCACCCTAGTGTACCTTATAATTAATATTCTAAAAACCATTGTAATCTCAAATTAATTAAATAAAGAAAAAGGGGAGATTTAATTCTCCTCAAGTTTTTTTTTTTAAATTGTACCGAGTTTTAAAACGTGACAGTGCGAATCTCGGTTTACTTTCCGATACAAGGTTTCGCCGTCGGCTTACACGCGTTCAACTACTCACTCAATCAGATTTATCCTTAGTTCAGCACTAGGTATTGGTCAGAGTTCAGTTTTTGGGTTTGAGTAATAGAGACTAAGGTTCTACGATCGACTTCCAGTTGTAACTTGAATTCAAATTTATTGAAACTCGCTGTTTTCTTTAGTTCTACTGGGGGCTGAATTCCGATACTCAATCGCGTTGGTTCTCTTCGCACAAGATCACTTAACTCGAATTAACTTGCGACGGAGGGCACTACGTACATATGTACGGTTTTGGGACCCTCCCGCTCCTCCGGTTTGTACTTACTCGGGGCCTGACAATGGAGACCTTAGCTGGCAGCCAAACACTCCTAGCAAGGATGCACTTTAAGGAAATGTCTGTCAAATCTCCGCGTTATTGCCCGCTGTTAGTCATCCCTTTCGAGTGTTCCTTGACCAGGACGGAGTTTGGAGTCAGATTTACATTTTCCCATGGATAGGGCCTCCATTGTAATCGGAGAATCCGTTGTCTAAAACTGTCTAATGCTATTTTTCAAAGAATTTCCGAGTTTTCCGAGTGCGTCGTCCTGGCATCAAACTGACAAAGGACGGGTGCACCGATAATTGATAAGTTGCGCGGGATTGTACATATTTATTCTTAAGCGGTGAGTTTAAGGAGTCGCCCTGCGACGGTGCTTCGTTTACACGTGGCCTACACACCATGTGGAGATTTTTAAATGATGATTTCGTACCCCTTATACAAATTAGTGCCGAGAGGACCAATCGCTAAATGAACTCTGCCATGAGTGTACCTTACTAACTTAAGATTAAACTGACCACAGAGTTATCACAAAAGGAAAATAAACAGGGGCACAGGTGTCGTTCGGCGAAATCTCAGCTGAGCGTCGATGGATACTCCTCTCCCCGGTGACCGCTCGCCTATACTTTTCTCGCGTATATGTCTCCAACTGAGGTTCGAAACGCGCGCGCCGGAAGTCAGACTACGATATTTTGGAAACTCGTAACTCAAAAACGGGATCTCGATTCACAAAAGGGTAAAGGACTTTTCAATTTCTTTTGTTATAAACAATCTCCACGTTCCCGATTGCTGCATAATTTTGGGACACCCTGTATAAAATCCACTACTAAATGCACGGTGTATTATACCATGCTTGAACGGACAACACATGTCATACAATCTTTCGACTTTCGATTAAGATTACTTATTTATGAATGCACGAATGATTAAAATCAATTTAGTAGATTGTTCTACATATATTTAACAACTCCAGACAGTAAAAAGTTTGCGGATTACGTAAACTTTTGAAATTGACTTTTATCCAGATTTTCAGGTCGAATACCCAACTGTGCGCTGGTGCCTGGCCTTAAATAAAGTAACGATAATTTTTCTGCCGGTAACATAGATTTTTATATGTAATCTGTTGGACAAATGCCGGAAAAAATCAAGAGACAAGGTCTTGTCCCGGACCAAGTACAAGAGTCCCTTATTGGTATTCAGAAAATTTATAAATTTAATATAAAGGTTTCTTAAATTGTAGAAAAAATTTATTTGGTTTTTGAAACTTAGGGGTAACAATAAATCGCAACAATACGCTTAAAACAGATTAAACGCCGATATTTTTTTTAAATAAATAAAAAATAAATTTTTAAAATTGAGAATATAAATATTAAAGGCCCGATAAAATAATTAAAAATGTTTAGAATAAAATTAATGAGTGACCACGATTGGCACCGAAATATTTGCTCTCGGCTGTTGCTACGGCTGCGCTCGGAGTGCGAGCGTGACAGACAGAAGTAAAGAAAGAGAGGCCCTTATGCTAGAAAAATTCGAATCGTGTTAAATTCCGCATTTCTTTGTGGTCCAACACGCTCTCACACATGCTTGCGTGGCCAACGTCGTTTGTTTCGGTAGTGCGAGGGCGACGGACCGACGAATAGATAGAGACAAAGAAGTCGTTATCAGTTGTTGATATTCCGAGACATAGTATGCCAGAGAGAGAAGGAACTACATATATGAGAAATAGGGAAAGAAAGATACCTTCGTGATGCACACATTAGTACGTCATTCGGAAAATTTCAAAGTGTTATGAATAATTAATGTGTTTCATTTTTAAAACTTTGATACATGTCAAAGCGTATCTTCAAATTTCTACAAGCTCTTCTTTAGTACATAATCAAAATGTTCTGTAAACAGGTCTTCCAAGAAAATGTAAGCAAATACTTTTTTTATCGTGTTGTCCGATGAACAGCGAATGATTGGGTTTGTGGCGAAATGCATAGTTATCGATACTGTGAAATAATCGTTGTTACATGCTTTGTATCGACACTTCACTATATTAATTAAAAT
Source organism: Mimumesa dahlbomi (assembly GCA_917499265.3). Lineage (NCBI taxonomy): Eukaryota > Metazoa > Arthropoda > Insecta > Hymenoptera > Crabronidae > Mimumesa > Mimumesa dahlbomi. Next base: position 3,537,906 of record OU824120.1, read on the forward strand.
TGTTCTTTATCTATTTGTAACAGTGTTATGATATTACTTAAAAACTATTTTTTCTTCAAACCTATAGTTAAAATATAGGTAAAGTTTAGAGGATGTGATGTCGTTGTTATACGTAAAGTGAAAGATATTTGCAAGGATATATTGATTGGACCATATTAACGTTCGAAAAGTTAAAAACATTTTTCAGTAATTCACACTAACCATTATTTTAAATTTACCCCGTTCTCATAAAACTATTTTTGTCCACTTGTATGATTATTATAATTTTCGAATTAAGAATTTAAAAACCTAACGCCTTGCAATAATTAAATGTTTAATATTTTGCTAATTCCTTAAAATGTGTTTCCTTTTTCAACATTATCAATAATATATGCAAGTCTTTAAACAATCTCTAACATACTGCGAGAACCTTGATCACTTGACCTCAAACGCACCTACATGGACATTTCAGTGTCTCTGAAAGATTCTCTGATTTTTTTATTTACTTCTTTAAAGAATTTTTTGAAATATTTAAAATATATAATTGTTACTACTATATTTTTAAAAAATAAATAACATTTAAAGGGTAATTTTTTACATTTTGCCACATCATCACTGCAAAATTACTATAATAATGAGATCCGTATATTCCTTTATTTTCCTGATTTCTTTATTTCCTTATTTCTTTAATAACAAGTATTTCCATAAAAAACATACTGTACTTGACATAATTCTACGAATGGAGTGAAATCCACAAAAAGCATCGAAAATGGCAAGTTATGGGCCAAGTACAAAATGATGTAACATTGGAATAGATTACTCGTTAACATAAACTTTATTTAACACAGGATTTGAAATCAAACAAATGTGAACAAGTACAAATTATTGTACAACAACGACACAATGCTATCGCTAAGTAAATATATTCAATTAACTAAACCTCCCAAAAAATGTTGTTTTCTCATTTAATGAATAAATCGATGGTAAAAAATACCTGTAGTATCAACTCCCCTAAGCTTAAATAGTTAGGGATGTGCAACATTAAAAGAGAATTGTTAAAACACAGTATACCGTGGGCTTCTTGCTGTACACAGGGTGTCCCAGTTCCCAGGACGTTTATGGCACCTTTGGATAGCTCAGGTAATTCTAAGATAGGGAGTATTATTCTCAACGTCCCATCACAATCCGTGGCCGAGTTATTAACGAAAAACGACAGCCAATCAGAGGGATCCGTTGGGCGCGGCAGCGCGACAGTTCCTACTAGTACAAGTTAATGTCTTGTAGTAGCGGGAGTGTTTATGCGGCCGCGTCAACGGAGCCCTTGAAAGGGATACAGACCGAGCGTCACCGAAAAAAGGTCTAATTTATGACGTTACCTCTTGCGCGTACCCTATGGAATTGCACCGCTCGCACACCATCGGTTTACGCTGCAAACTTTACAGAACACCGCACAATAAATTCACATTAAAAAAAAGACCGTTGCCTGATAATTTTCACCTTAGATTTGATTAGATTCTTATAAAGAATGTATGCACTCGTACACTTGTTCCATTTGTTCAGCGAAAGGAATAGATTCTTCATCACCGAGAAAGTTTGATTATTAATCGATTTCCAATACATCCGAAATTACGCGAACTTCACTCCGGGGTGACTTTTTCGTCTTTGCACTTCCAACGTTTTTGATTTTCTACACAAAAGCGTTTCCTTCGTAATGATAGATTTCTTCTTAGTGACTCGTAGAACTGTTCAGTTCGGCAGAAAAAATGATTCTGTATTTCTCGGTGTCGTCTTCGTGTATCGGAACGTCCCCTTCCCCTCTTTGCTTTCATTTCGCCCTTTGGCGTACTAAGGATGGTGGGAGGTACGGACGGAATGAATGTTTCAAAAATTTCCACAATCGCTACATTTGGCGTCCAGGTTTTCCATGTCGAATCGCTGCATGTGTTGTCGAGAAGACCAGAGCTCGTCACCTGAATTCTTAACAGCGCTTTCATTGTTACGTTTCGAGTTTCAGCAGCCTCTTACAGGAATGTATTTGTGCGATAGCAGACCGTTTCCTCGACATTTTTATAACAGGAAACGTACGGTCGCGGCAGCAATATGTTTTCTACGGGATATTATTAACTATCGATATTATTAACTTACCGAATACGCTTTCTTTAGGTCCACGCGTACATTCAACGTGGGGACATGAAACAGATCGATTAAATTATCGGCTCCTTTCAGGACTACTCATACTTTCAACGTAGATTGATATTGTGGTCTTCTTCTGTGGACATCTGTTTACTGTTACTATTCTTTCGGTAACAGACGTCTCTCCTTCGCTACATCTATTCTTCGGAAAACGTATTTGTGTGGAAAATGGAAAAGGTTGGAAGTGCAAAGACAAAAAAGTCACCACGAAATAGAGTCCGCGTAATTTCGGATGTATTGTTAATCGATTAATAATCAAACTTTCTCGTAGGTGAAGAATCTATCTCTTTCGCTGGACAAATGGAACAAGTGTGCGAAAGCATACATTCTTTATAATAATTTAATCAAATCTAAGGTGAAAATTATCAGGCAACGGTCATTCTTTTCAATGTGAATTTATTGTGCAGTGTTCTGTAAAGTTTGCAGGGTAAACCGGTGGAGTGCAAGCGATGTTAGTCCGTAGGATTTATGGAAGAGGTAAAGTCATAAGTTAGACCTCTTTTCGGTGACGCCGGCAAGTACAGTGACCCAGTGACATAGACTCATCGATACATTTTTCGTGCTAGTGTGTTAGTGCTCAGTCTGTATCCCTTTCAAGAGGCCCGTTGACGCGGCGGCATAAACACTCCCGCGACTACAAGACATTAACTTGTAACAGTAGGAACTGTCGCAATGCCGCGCCCAACGGAGCCCTCTGATTGGCTGTCGTTTTTCGTTAATAACTCGGCCACGGATTGCGATGGGACGTTGAGAATAATACTCCCTATCTTAGAATTACCTGAGCTATCCAAAGGTGCCATAAACGTCCTGAGAACTGGGACACCCTGTAGAATGAAAGTCCTATAAATATCTCATGTCGTTCCTTTTTAATTTATGCTAAAATCAATCGTTGAAATACACTGCAATATGTATATGTAATTTCCTCTCATATACATTCAGATTGTTAACATATTAAATTAGAAACGAGTATAAATGTTTGTTACGTTACGCTTTGGACATCAAGCTTCGTAAAAAGGGCGCCACCAAGTACATTTAGTCGAGCACTAATCAGATTTATTAATTAAATGAGGTGTTCGGAACGAGCAGAGCAAATTGTGCTGCGAGAGAGGTTGGTGGCCCACCAAAGGGTGGACACGGATCCCCCTCTCACAAACACGTCTCTAGCTCGAGGCGAACGAGATGCCGGGATGGATGGTGATGTGTGGAAACGTCCTGTTGTACAGCAGCGAGGTGTAGTTCGTTGAAGGGCTACACGATTATATTAATCTTGTAGCCAGTATGCAATTGTTCGTAGAAAGGTAAATCGCGTCGCGTCGCGAACACGATCACTGCGTAATTATATTAATTATATTAATTACGCAGCGTTACGGTCGTATCGTTTCCCGTGCGCGGCACTGGAGAAACGTATCACGACAAAGCGTGCGTCGCACTAGTTAAAGTTCACTATCGAAGAGGCACTAAATACGTGTTGCACGTTCAGAAGCTTGATCAAGAGTGTCGAATGCCGAAGCATGGTCGCAAGGCCCGGAAAGGCCCGGGGTCCACACGCACGGACGCTAGTGACGTCGCTGCGCGGCGTTAGTGCGTAAGTGCGTGTGTCTATCAAGTGCTGCCGCGCGAGAATGCGGCTGCCGCTAGCAACCACATTCTTGAACATAAGGATACATTATTTTTTGGGAAATTTAGTTAATTTAATATATTTACTTAGCGATAGCATCGTGTCGATGCTGTACAATAATTTGTACTTGTTAGCATTTGTTCGATTTCAAATACTTCGTATAATGAAGTTTACGTTAATGAGAAAGTGTTGTGTCCGTAGTGAACTGTAGAGATTCTTCTCATACACTATCGGACCTCCACAATCGTAACTACACGTGTGTGGAGTAGTTTAAATGGAAGCGGGTTGATTTAAGATTGAAGTGGTCGAAGTCTCTCGATGTAGGTAGATAATTTGATATATTTATATACACTATTTACAGACTTCGAAAATCGTGATATGTTATAATGATTGTATGACTTGGTCGTGTTCGCACGAGTGCTTGATTGAATCTGAAGATTCGGAAAAACTCCAAAGTCCTTGTCGTTCCTCCGTCCCCTCTCCTGGTGTCCATGAAAATCAACGTTGCTAATGGGGGTGGAGACAGACACTGTTGATTGGCAGATAATTCGTGTCTCCACCCCTGTTAGTGACCAGGAGAGGGAGGTATGATGTTCCGGCCGCGAAGACGTCGCGACGGCGATGCAGGAAATTTTGGGTGACTCACCGGTGCAGGTAATTCCAGGAACGGACCGCGCCGGGTACTTCTTGGGATCGGTCGCGGCCAGTCCTGGCTACCACATGGTGAAGTCACCCTTGCTTGAATTTTGCCTTTGCTGGCAGGCATGAGTTTTATTACTGCTTTATTGCAGGGTAAAACATCTGCATGCCTACCAGCATCGAACTCTGAGTTTCTATATTTATGGTTATCCTTTCTAATTAAAAATTCCTTTTTGAAATTCGGTGACTGACCGAGGGTTGCTGGTGATTGTTACCTTTAGGAAGGTAACACGAGGTCGCAACAGAAAGCTATTCCAAAGTCACATCCTTTTGTACTTGGGCTATACCTTTGCATTTTCGATGCTTTTTGCTGATTAATAATATAGAGAATACATTGATATTGATTTCTCTGATATGGGAATTCGAGTAAGAGGGATTCGGTTGAGGTACATGAAACTTTATTAGTATAATTATGAATAAAAATCGTACTCGGCATTGATTCTCCTATGAATCGTTGCACGTCTTTACAGCAACTGACTCGCACTTCAAGCGTCGCGAATCTCGATTTGGCTGCGTTTATAAAACAAAACTAAATCTATCGTTGCAGTTCTATCCTATCATACACACAGAAACACATACATTCATAACCCATACTGTGCATACGACATTCTCACGCACTGAACACACAGCCACTACACGAGCAAAGAAATTTCACGCCCTACAATAAACAACAAGAAACTTATAGTTGACCCAACCGGCTGTTGGCTCACGCTCCCCTAGGCCATCGCAGAAAGATGCTAATGTCCGATCGTGCATCATCCATGAAGCAAATGCGTACGGATGTAAGCAGTGCTTCTGCCGTGGAATATTTCAGCGAAGACGACGATGATGACGAAGATGATGACGAAGACGATAATATTGATCGTATTTTTATATTTTGTAATTACTTTGTGATGTTTTGATAGAAACGTTAATATACCAAGTGTCGCTCGACTGACACTAGACTGTAGTCCCACATTCTGTTCCTCGTTCTCAGAAGTTTAGAAGTATCACAAAAAAAGTAATACTCCATTCGCCTAACGACAAATTATCTTTGAGATATACATATCTCAATCTCATGCGTGTCACGTCATGTGTGCGTCACGCCTCGAGGTTCTGGATACGGTCAACCTGTGCATGTATATTTAGAAGAGCGTCAGGGCGTCGTCGCGGGCTTAGTTGGGAAAAGAATTGCGAGGAGATTAGTTGCGAGGAGACTCTTTTGGAAGTTAATAGTTAATAATTACTACTAATAAACACTTTTTATACTAAACAAACAACATCTTGTTTACCACCACGGAATATCCCACAGTTGTATTAAATTTATAATTTTTGTCTAAAACTTGAGGCTTTTTGAAACAATTGGTATTTCTATGTATAATATTTGTATCTATTGTGGTTTGAGAGTTATAATTTTTCAAATGAACTCATGCACAAAGCTTTCACTGCCTGTAACTTAAAATACATTTAATATTTTGGAAATTCCTTCAAATGGGTTTTCTTGACGATACCTACAACATATTAAAATTTTATAAAAATCTGTGACATGGCGGAAAAAACCCTAATCATTTGACGTGGAACGCACCATATATGAATAGTTCAAATACTTTAAACTCAAATCGTGTTTGCTACGCTCTTACTCTGATGCCATTTTTGCGACTTATAGAAAACTTCTATCGTATACATGTAAATGTGAATAAGAATACATCCAGATCCTTCGAGAACCAACTCTACGAAGAAGGGAAATAGCTCGACTATTCTGATACCCATAGTTACATCTACATATATTCGAAGAGAAGACGGAGTGTTCTTACCGTTCTTGTACTGGATATTATTTCCATTCCCGTCGTCGAAGTTTTAGTCGATTGATGCTCAAGGTGGTGAACCCCTTAAGCATATCCTACCGAAACTAGAGCCAATTATCGAAATCCATGAATAAAGAAGCTGCTGAGATATACTCATAAATGATGATTGTTTTATCTTAGAAGTTGGAAAAGCTTAGAGCCTAACACCACAGGAACACCAAAAGTCATAATGAAATACCTTTTACATACTTGCAAGTTAAACAGCCTGAGAGAAAAGCATTACTTAAAATGGTGCAGGTTTGTCAGAGTGGGCAGAAACTCATACTGAAGAAAGTAAATTAGTTAATACATGGAGAAACAGATGCAGCACGGAAGATTATAAAGAGTCACACTAGGCAATACTCAAACAGAAAAAGAGATGAGAGAGGGGAACTCTTCGAAAATGCACATGTGCATCCATAAATACCGATAGTGATATACTGTTTCTTATTAAGTAAATACTACGGATAATACTGTCTAATGAATATGATCGTATCTACTTGCTTGCAAACCACGATTTGCTGTGTTTATATCTCTGAAATAGAAAAAGCCGGAAACTTTGATATTACTTGTACAAATAGATTTCGTTCTAATATACATAACCATTGATAGAATGTTTCTGTATCTACATTTATTATTTAACTCCTTGAGTACTGTGAGCGCCTATAGGCCCTTGGAAATTTTGTGCTTGTGACACTGTGAGCGCATATAGGCGATTATCCCGTTTCAGTCGCCTGACACTGTAGACAACTAAAGAAACAGTTCGGTGGAGAATACGAAGAAATAAATAATACAGTTTTAATGTAGGTAAATTCCGTTTTTAAATTATTGAAATATATCTTTCTAACAATTCCCTAACCCCCAAAAAACATCTAAAAGTTCTCGAAGTACGTCGTGACTGAATTTCCGCCATATGGTACGGCCGGTGTGTCTCAAGGCCTGCCGTAGTCAAGGGGTTAATAATACATGCATGCATTTAAAGGTATTGCGACAAAGAAACTCCATGTTCGGAAACTATTAGATATGGGGTTTTATATTTTATAATATAACGTTCATTCCAACTGATATTGTTTGGTATATTCGTCTTACAAAACGTTTATTGTTACTCGTGACATTAAAAATAATTTAATTTTCTATAGTATTCGGGCTGGGATACATTTTTTTATTAGATACACGCTATGCATACACCGAAAATTATGACTTAAAATTTACAAAATAAGGTTTTATGTATAATACATAAAAATAAAGACCCATAATATCCATATCTTTTCAGACTGTTTTTGGGGAGAAGCTCGTGACGAAGTTCCTGTTCGATAGCGACTTTGGTGACGACCCTCAGCTACCATCGCCATCGCAGTTACGTCATCGAATATTAATAAAGAACAAGAAACTTATAGTTGATCCAACCGGCCCGTTGGCTCACGCTCCCCTAGGCCATCGCGGAAAGATGCTAATGTCCGATCGTGCATCATCCATGAAGCAAATGCGTACGGATGTAAGCAGTGCTTCTGTCGTGGAATATTTCAGCGAAGACGACGATGATGACGAAGATGATGACGAAGACGATAATATTGATGGTATTTTTATATTTTGTAATTACTTTGTGATGTTTTGATAGAATCGTTAATATACCAAGTGTCGCTAGACTGACACTAGACTGTAGTCCCACATTCTGTTCCTCGTTCACAGAAATTTAGAAGTATAACAAAAAAAGTAATACTCAATTCGCCTAACGACAAATTATCTTTGAGATATACATATCTCAATCTCATGCGTGTCATGTCAAGTGTATGCGTCACGCCCCGAGGTTCTGGATACGATCAACCTTCAGTTAGTTTCGCCATAGCCTTTTTAATCTGAACCCTTTTAAGTCAATGGTCAGACCAATTTACTTGGGACGAGGCTGAGTCGTACTACAGTCGAAAGGTGATGATGAAGGCGTGAGCTCGTGTTAAACATAAGGTCTGGCCAATTGATGGTTGACACTGGTTATATTCTTCCTTAATTTTATATTTAACTTCACTGATACAGACATGTTGCACGGATTTGTTTCACGGTTCTACAATATTTCTATTTACACAGTTTCTTTCTTTTTATTTTTCAACCGGACCAGGTGTTTAGTCTTTGGGCATTATGAAGGAAGTTTGGTTTTAATAATTTTTATCGGTGCCCAACGGGTAGCATCGTATCAGAGTCTTTCTCCGAAAATCTAGACGATGTCTAGGTACTCCTGTCCCGACTGTCACGCTTTAGAGATCAACAGTTATGGTGAACGAAGTACGCCGTCCTTCAATGCGTTTCATAGACACAACTACGTGGAAAATCTGCAATTTCCAACCACAGTTCGTTCTATATCCGGTGAAGAATGACTTATACGTATTGGGCAGTGGTAGGGGGCAATGATAGTGGATTAAAGGGTAACAGGATATGTGAGGGAACCACACTTTTCACCTGTTAATGGATTCAAATAATTTTAACAGTATCGGAATTAAAAACAACTGACTTAAGACTGACACATTAAATCTGACTCTAAACTTCACTACTCGACTTGACTATACTCTCCACTAACTGAACTTCCAACTAACTGACTGACTAAAAACTCACAAACTAACGACCCTTCGCTGCGGAGGGCACCAGTATATACAGGGTATAAGAAAAATGAAAATAATGAAAAATCAAAAGATGAATAAAAATCTCTAAAGTTTTGTCTAAAAACCACGCCTATCGATATAAATATAACCCCTTTTGTCAAAAATTTAAAAAAAATCATATCTCCGAAATGGTACGTCGTAAAGGACTGACTTTGATTGCAATACAACCGGAGAAGTTCAAAGTTAATAAAAATAAATACAATTGCTGCGATTATTGCCGTTAAATAACATTTATTCTCGTTTAATTCAAAAAATTTTGATTACCCATATCATATTAGGTTGTAACGGTACAAGGGGCCAAAATATACCTGGACCATCTCAGGGGATGTGCGGGGAGGGCATTGATTTTGCCTCGCGCGATTCGTTTGTCGTGACGCGGCGTCGTGGCGCGGCACGAAGGCAAAGTCAATCCCCTCGCCGCACTATCCCCTGAAATGGTCCAGGTATATTTTGGCCCCTTGTACGTCCCTGTAGTGTTTGATGACCACAAGACCGCACCTTATATTATGAATAGGTTCAGGGCAGGCCCATAAAGAAATGTGAAACTTTTAACATTAACCTCGATTTATTCAATTTTTTTAATATCTACTGTACATTTCTTTACCTTCCTATGCTATCACTCATTCCTCATAGACTCGCGATTTCTTAATTCTATTCCTTTTAAATTTAATTCCCTGCTCTAATGATGATATACAGGGTGTCCCAAAATTATGCAGCAAGCGGGAACAAGCAGATTGTTTATAACAAAAGAAATCGAAAATTCCTTTACCTTTTTTTATTTGAAGCCCCGTTTTGGAGATACAAGCATCCAAAATATCATGATCCGACTTCCGGCCCGCGCGGTTCGAACAGTTTAATGTCTGAGTCGCCACCACGAAAGTGACGACTACCGCGACCTCGCCTCTCAAGGAATTCGCCACCAGCGACCCATCCACCTTCCCGAAACAGCCGCAAAGGGAGCCGTCGAGGAAAAACCCAGTTGCGCTCGCAGGGCGTGCGAGTGAGCGGTTTAGCCATGACGTGGTTACGGCACAGCACTAAATCGCGCCATGACGTCCCCACGCCATGCCCACGGGGAACCTCGGGGAGGCCCGCTCATGACGCTCCGATCCTGAGCGCCCGCTCTGTAGAAGATAAGGAGTTAAGGGGTGGGAGATAGAAAAGAGAAAGTAGAAAATAGAAAATAGAGAGCAGATCAGAGGAAGTAGAAAGTGGAAATAGAAAATAGGAAATAGAGAATAGAAAATAGAAAATGGAAAATAGAAAAGGGCCGATAGTTTGGACCCGAAAGGATCCATGTGGTCGAAGGCGACCGAAGAATTTGGAGGGGGCAGCAAACAAAGTGGGGGCCCGGTGGCACGGTGGTCCCGAGAGGTGTACGAGGCCGTGCCACCATGGCCGGAGGTTCCGACGACCCTCCGGTTTGGGCCACCCTGAACCGACAACTCGAACATATAATAATTTAGAATACGAAACCCTTTAGCTAAAGGGACTCCCTACAGAAGCCGGCGAGTGCAGCAAAGGCTTCTGGCGACGACACCAAGTGGTGTGCCGCCTCCGGCCATTGCCTCTCGCCGATGAAGTCCCGCAGAGACTCTCTCTGCGGGGCGAACTCTGGGCATTCGAGAAGGAAGTGCCCGAGAGTGTCCCCCTCACCGCACATACAGGCCCCATCGTCGGCAATCTCTCTGGACGTAAGCCACGCCCTGAAATTGCCGTGACCGGTGAGAACCTGCGTAGTGTAGTGGCAGGGAACAACCCAACGAGCAGCCAACCTTTTCCGAATGTTACTGAAGAAGGCGTATGTGACACGACCCCAGATCGATGCAGCCCATCGGGTCTGCCACATATTGATCGCCTCATCCTTGACGCTTCTTTTGGCTGCGTCTTTATCATTTGCGGGGACGACGAAGTCCCCGATCTTGGCATCCATACCTTTTCTTATTTTATACATTGCCCTTCCCTGCTCTAAGACGAGGTCAACTGGGGCCGCACCTGCAACGACGCACAAACCATCATGCGATGCAGTGCGATAAGCGCAAGTCACCGCGATGAGCACGCGTCGTTGTCCGGACGTGAGAGTCTTCAGGTCGCCCGCCGTGCAGAGGTCGGCCCAACCACCAGCAGCATATGCTACCGTGGGAGCAAAGACACCCATATACACGACGGAAAGCGCCCCGAAGCGCAGTCCCCACTGACATCTCGCGAACCGCCCTAACTTATGAAATAGCGACCCGACCTTGTCGCTCAAGAATCTACAATGGGTGGAGACACCCATGTTTCTATCAAAATGGATGCCAAGATAGCGAATACTTTTCTTGAACGCGATACTCGAATTCCCTAACTTAATGGTCGGCGTACGTTTATATATATCCGGCTTCCGGGCCGCCTTTCGCTTCCTATCCGGACGAGCTCCTCCCCGTCTGCCAATTGGGGCCCTCCTTGTCCATTCGCTCCTGAGGATGATAGCCTCGGTTTTGCTAGGGGACAGTTGAAGTTTGGCCGAATTACACCAGTTGGAAATCTGGTCAACAACGCGCTGGCCTTCGATTTCCAACTCCCTTCCGAAGCGCCGCATACTAGAACGAGAAGATCATCGGCATATGCGACGAACTTTGCCTCGACAGAGTCTTCGAGCAGCCGCAGAAGGCCGTCGAACATGAGGTTCCAGCAGGCCGGGCCGAGGACGGACCCCTGAGGGCATCCTCGCGTGGGCCTTTTGGAGACCTCACAGGACCCAAGCGAGATCTGAACCCTCCGACCGTCGAAGTAGCTTTTCAGCACCTCGAAAACGTTCTTCGGGCAGTCTCGTTTACGCAGACTATCTAGGACGAGGGGCCACCACACGTTGTCGAAGGCACCCGAGATGTCGAAGAGTAGCGCCGCGGCATACTTCCTTTCGGAAGCTTCGACCATCCGACGCAACTCCACGACAGCGTCCTCCGTCGACTTTCCGGCCACGAAGCCGAACTGCCGATCGGAGATCTTCCCGGGAGCCAGGGACGTGGTGGAGAGACGCTCCTTAAGGAGCTTTTCGAAGAGGTTCCCTACCACGGAGAGGAGACAAATGGGACGGTACGATTTGGGGTCCTTCACGTCCTTCTCCGCACCCTTCAGGAGTACCCATAACGAGCCCTTCTTCCAGACGCGGGGGAAGACGCCCCACTGAAGGCACCCATTGAATAGCCGTACCAGCTGACCGGGGATAACGGCAGCGGCTGCCTTCAGCACAGTGACCTCGATAAGGTCAGGTCCTGGCGCCTTATCGTTTTTGAAGGAACGCGCGCATTTGACAACCTCTCCCTCTGTAAATACAGAGGCCTCGGGCGTGTCAAGAGGAGCGCGCGCCACTTCCCTGAGGGCCCGCTGAGCGGGGGAGTCCTCTTCTTCCCGGTCGTTGGGGATGTGCGCATCCAGAAGGCAGTTGGCGGTTTCCCGAATGTCCTTTGTGAAGCCTTCGTCACGCCGGATAGTGCTGATCACCCTCTCAACTCGGAGCTTCTCAGCCTGGTGCGTGTAGACGCAGACCCAGGGCTCCGATTTGCCGTGCCACGTGACGAATCTTCTCCAGCTGGCGGTTTTGGCCCTTTTCACCTCTCGGCTATATTCCCGCAATGAAGTGCGGTACTTAGCCTTGAGAGCGAGGCGAGTCGGACTATCCCCTTCCCTCTGGAACGCACGCCTTTGCCGGTATGCGGTCCTCTTCAGGCTTGTTAGCCTTTTTGTCCACCACGGGTTGGACTTTCTAAATTGTATTTTTCGTGGCATCGACTCGGAACACGCATCTGTGAGGACAGCCGTGAGAGTCTCTTCCATTTCCTCCACATTTTGCACCGACAACAGCTCAAGGACCTCTAGCCTCGATTCGGAGAGGCCAGCTAGCGTTTCGGCGAACCGCTCCCAGTCGGCTCGTTTGGTGTTGAACCGCCTGGTCTCGACACACCGATCGCTGCCACCATCCCCATTTCGGACCTTGGCACCCTCAATCTGATGTCGATGGAGTTGTGATCGCTGGTGGTCCAATCACAACGCACCTTCCAATCACCGACGAATTGGCTCATGGAGGGGGATGGTGCGGTAACGTCGATGTATGACGAACCTTGCTCCGCCCAGTAGGTGGGTTGCTGGCCAGCGTCGTTCACAACAACCATGCCATACGCCCAGAGCAGCTCCTCCAACTTTGCTCTATCCTCGTCTGTGCCCTGAGGACCCCAGAGAGACGAACGGGCGTTGGCGTCTAACGAAACCAAAAGTCTCTTCTCCCTCAGTGAACGAAACACCGTGTCGAGGTGCCTGAGGTGCTTCTCAATCTCGTCGCTGTACTGGAAATAGCACGACACGACGAAGAATGAGAAGCCGGGCGCTTGCACTTCCGCACAGACACAGTGGGTCGTGCTAAGCTGCGAGACGAGCAACAACTGGAAATTCGGGTTGCATGCTACCACCGCAGCCCACGGAGATGTTGCGAGCTGACGGCGGCCACCCTCATTCCACTCCCTAAACCACAGATGGTGTGGCTCTTGCCAAGCTTCTGGGCGTACGGTTCCTGCAAAAGCAGGACGTCCAAGCGCTTGTCGGCAACGAGCGAACGCACCTCACCCATTACTACAGCTGAACGACGCATGTTCAGCTGCAGAACCCTAATACCCGTGGACGCGAAACCGGAACGCGGACGCGAAGTGGCGGTAGCGCGCAATGGCGTCTCCGACTGCGACGGTGAGACTGTGGGTATACGGCGGACTTGACGCGATTCCGCGGAACTACTTGATTCTAAAGCTATCCAATTAGGGTCGCGCACGGGTACCCCAGAGTCAGCCACGGCAGAAGGCCTGACTCTGTCGCAACGCTCGAGTACAATTTGGACGGTACGAAGACCGCCACCTGGGACCTGCGCTCCGTCGTGTCGTGCGCCATCGACACGTCCAAGCTCAGGCTGGCGAGGCGCCTTCCGTGAGGACGCCGGACCCCCCGCCAGGCCTACCGAGACGGTACGTCACCCAACGACGGAGGAGGCCGACGTTCCTGCGTTGCAGGCGGCACCGCCTGGCTGGGAACGAGCAGCCAGACGGGCACTTCTCCTCGCCACAATGACACGCCCGAGCCCAGCCCCTGCCCGGAGATCCGAATGGGGGGGCTATTTTACCTCCGGAATATTTTGAGCTCGAGCGTGGCATCATGATTTTTTATATTTAGGTAGACCTGTAAAGAAAAACAAAATTTATTAGTAAGTCACCCGGTTCCTGCGACGCTCCACTCCAAGGAGCACAACGGCGCAGGGCCCGGACTACACTGGTGGCCATCTCCTTCTCGCTCCACACTGAAGTGTAAGAGGAGGGAGGAGTGGAGGCCACCGAGGAAAGGAAAAATGGTTGGGAGGAGGGGGGTGCGCTCTTTTATTAATCCCCTTTGGGCGAGCGCTACCCTCAGGGATACCCGTCCATCAGCCTGTCGCTGCCGCCCGTTCTCTGGTCACGGGATGTGGCGGACTGAGAGGGCAAGCAGTCCTTCGTCATTGAGGCTACTCAGCCTCTCGGAAAAATTCCCAATTTCCGTCATCAGTGGCGGACAGGAACAGACCTCTCGTTCGAGGACGGGATGTTATTGGTCTACATTTAGTCAGACCCTTCGCCTCCGACCAGTCCGGCATGCGAGACGCTACCGGGATCCGAGCAACCCGCCGGCATTGCTCAGAGGGTCAGCAGGGCACACACGCAAGCCCCCCCACCACGACAAGGTAGTAGACCACGGGGGGGGCGCGGTTCGAACATCAGCTGGAGGTATATACGCGAGAAAAGTATAGGCGAGCGGTCAACGGGGAGAGGGGTATCCATCGACGCTCAGTTGAGACTTCGCCGAACGACAGCTGTGCCCCTCTCCCCGTAAGTGCAGCTCGACTCGTTCCGCGCCGCCTTTTATTCTGTTCACCGTCGCACGCGGTGGCCAATCGTCGGCCGCGACTCTATAGCGAGGCAACGAACTCTATTGTTTTTTGTATTTCGTCTAAACTTACGTAACGAGTCGTTCTGCTAATGGTGCGCAACTTGCACAGTGGTGGTCATTTGGGGGCTACTGTCTGAAGGTGTTTAAAAACTTGGGAAAAATAAAGGGCACTCACTAAGGCTTCCGTTCTGTAGATAGTGATATTTTTTCAGAAACTTTAGTCTCTTCCGGTAATAAATATTAAAATGAAAATCGGTTCACTACGATGTATGTACTATTTCGGCGATATGATTTTTTTTTAATTTTACAAAAGGGGTGATATCTCGATAGGGGGTTGTTTTTAGAAAAAACTATAGAGACTTTTTTTCTTCTTTTGGTGCGTACTATCGGTTCTGAATAAGGGTCCCCGCATTTTTATTACACCCTGTATATAGGATTTTGGGCTCTCCCACTACGTCGGTTTGTAACGGTTTTGGAAAACAATGAAGGCCCTCATCTTGCTTCCAAACAGCCTTATCGAATATGCACTTGGAAAAGGATCTGGCTAACTTTCCCTTTCAAGTGTTTTTTTAAAAGGACAGGGTCTGGGGCCAGGCTTACATTTTCTCGTGGGCAAGGTCTCCAGTGTATCTGATTCAATCTGATGTTTAGAACTTTCTAATCTTAAGAGTTTCGCAGTATACAGGGTGTCCAAGTTCCCAGGACGTTTATGGCACCTTTGGATAGCTCAGGTAATTCTAAGATAGGGAGTATTATTCTCAGCATCCCATCACAATCCGTGGCCGAGTTATTAACGAAAAACGACAGCCAATCAGAGGGCTCCGTAGGGCGCGGCAGCGCGACAGTTCCTACTGGTACATGTCAATGTCTTGTAGTAGCGGGAGTGTTTATGCGGCCGCGTCAACGGATCCTTTGAAAGGGATACAAACCGAGCACTAACACACTTCCACGCAAAATGTATCGATGAGTCTGTCACTGGGTCACTGTACTTGCCGGCGTCACCGAAAAAAGGTCTAATTTATGACATTACCTCTTGCGCGTACCCTATGGAATTGCACCGCTCGCACACCATCGGTTTACGCTGCAAACTTTACAGAACACCGCACAATAAATTCACATTAAAAAAAAGACCGTTGCCTGATAATTTTCACCTTAGATTTGATTAGATTCTTATAAAGAATGTATGCACTCGTACACTTGTTCCATTTGTTCAGCGAAAGGAATAGATTCTTCATCACCGAGAAAGTTTGATTATTAATCGATTTCCAATACATCCGAAATTACGCGAACTTCACTCCGGGGTGACTTTTCGTCTTTGCACTTCCAACGTTTTTGATTTTCTACGCAAATACGTTTCCTTCGTAATGATAGATTTCTTCTTAGTGACTCGTAGAACTGTTCAGTTCGGCAGATAAAATGATTCTGTATTTCTCGGTGTCGTCTTCGTGTATCGGAACGTCCCGTTCCCCACTTTGCTTTCATTTCGCCCTTTAGCGTACTAAGGATGGTGGGAAGTACGGACGGAATGAATGTTTCAAAAATTTCCACAATCGCTACATTTGGCGTCCAGGTTTTCCATGTCGAATCGCTGCATGTGTTGTCGAAAAGACCAGAGCTCGTCACTTGAATTCTTAATAGCGCTTTCATTGTTACGTTTCGGGTTTCAGCATCCTCTTACAGGAATGTGTTGGAGCGATAGCAGACCATTTCCTCGACATTTTTATAACAGGAAACGTACGGTCGCGGCAGCAATATGTTTTCTACGGAATATTATTAACTATCGATATTATTAACTTACCGAATACGCTTTTTTTAGGTCCACGCGTACATTCAACGTGGGGACATCAAACAGATCGATTAAATTTTCGGCTCCTTTCAGGACTACTCATACTTTCAACGTAGATTGACATTGTGGTCTTCTTCTGTGGACATCTGTTTACTGTTACTATTCTTTCGGTAACAGACGTCTCTCCTTCGCTACATCTATTCTTCGGAAAACGTATTTGTGTGGAAAATGGAAAAGGTTGGAAGTGCAAAGACGAAAAAGTCACCACAAAACGGAGTCCGCGTAATTTCGGATGTATTGTTAATCGATTAATAATCAAACTTTCTCGTGGGTGACGAATCTATCTCTTTCGCTGGACAAATGGAACAAGTGTGCGAAAGCATACATTTTTTATAATAATTTAATCAAATCTAAGGTGAAAATTATCAGGCAACGGTCATTCTTTTCAATGTGAATTTATTGTGCAGTGTTCTGTAAAGTTTGCAGGGTAAACCGGTGGAGTGCGAGAGATGGTAGTCCGTAGGATATGCGCAAGAGGTAAAGTCATAAATTAGACCTTTTTTCGGTGACGCCAGCAAGTACAGTGACCCAGTGACATAGACTCATCGATACATTTTTCGTGGAAGTGTGTTAGTGCTCGGTTTGTATCCCTTTCAAGGGCTCCGTTGATGCGGCGGCATAAACACTCCCGCTTCTACAAGACATTGACTTGTACCAGTAGGAACAGTCGCGCTGCCGCGCCCAACGGAGCCCTCTGATTGGCCGTCGTTTTTCGTTAATAACTCGGCCACGCATTGTGATGGGACGCTGAGAATAATACTCCCTATCTTAGAATTACCTGAGCTATCCAAAGGTGCCATAAACTTCCTGAGAACTGGGACACCCTGTATACATTTACAACGGCTCGAATAGATTTATCAAGAGCTAAGGTCTTGACTCGGTCCAAGGACAAGAGTTCCAGACTGGGAGACCTGAACTATTCTTTTCTGGATAAATTAGATCGAGGTTTTCGGGGTATTCAAACGGGATTAAATCCGCATATTTCCCCCAAAGTATGGTGATATTCTTGTAGGGAACGTCCACCCGGATAATTTAAGCCCAGCTACGAGAAGATCTATCAAGCCAATTGCGAGATATTTTGATCTAAATAGTCAAGGTTTTTGTAAGGAACGTCGTCTTCTTCCTCTCCTCCTTCTCCATCTTCATCGCCATCTCCAGCCTGTCATGCAGCCACTAGTAGCGTAACGCCAGTGCCAGGCCCTAACTAAAGTGATGATAATTTTTCTGCCAGTAACGTAGATTTTATATGTAATCCGTCGGACACATGTCAGAAAAAGTAGAGACAAGGTCTTGTCTCGGACCAAATACAAGAGTCCCTTATTGGTATTCAGCAAATCTTCAAGGGTTATCAATAATTTATAAATTTAATATAATGGTTTCTTAAATTGTAGAAAAAATGTATTTGATTTTTGAAACCTATGCTTAACAATAAATCGCAACAATACGCTTAAAACAGAGTAAACGCCGCCGCTTTTTTCAAATGAATAAAAAATAAATTTTTAAACATTGAAAATAAATATTAAGTGTCCGATAAAATAATTAGAATTTTTTAGAATAAAATTAATGAGTGACCACGATTGGCAAAGACGCACCGAAATACATGCTGTCGGCTGTCCCTACGGCTGCGCTAGGAGTGCGAGCGTGACAGACAGAAGTGAAGAAAGAGAGGCTCTTATACTAGGAAAATTCGAATCATGTTAAATTCCCCATTGCTTTGTCGTCAATCGCGCTCTTCACATGCTCGTATGGCCCACGTCGCGTCGTTTGTTTGGCTAGTGCGAGCGCGACGGAGTTACGGAAAGATAGAGACAAAGAAGTCGGTGTCAGTTGTTTATATCCGGAGACATAGTACGCCACAGAAAGAAGGAACTATACGAAAAAGAGGGAAAGGTAGACACCTTCGTGATGCACGTATTAGTACGTCAATCGGAAATTTTCAAAGTGTTATCAATAATTAATGTGTTTCATTTTTTGAACTTCTATACATGTCAAAGCGTATCTTCAAATTTCTACAAGCTCTTCTTTAGTACATAATCAAATTGTTCTGTAAACAGGTCTTCAAAGAAAAAGTAAGCAAATTTTTTTTATCGGGTTATTCGGCACTGTTAAATTTGTATCGACTCTTTACTATCTCGGCTATTGAATCGCCAAATTGTTCTTAATCTATTTGTGACAGTGTTATGATATTACTTAAAAATTAATTTTTTCAAACCCGTCTTTGAAATATAGGTAAGATTAGAGGACAGGATGACATTGTTATACGTATATCGAAAAATGTTTGCAAGGATATACATTTGACCAAATTAAAGTTCTAAAAGTTAAAAACATTTTTCAGCAATTCACACTAACCATTATTTAAAATTTACCCCGTTCTCATAAAACCATTTTTGTCCACTTTTATGTGTATTATAATTTTTGAATTAAGAATTTAAAAATCAAACGTACAAATCCGTCACTGCCTTGCAATAATTAAATGTTGATTATTTTGCTAATTCCTTAAATGTGTTTTCTTTTTCAATATTACCGGCAATATATGCAAGTCTTTAAACAATCTCTAACATGCTGAGAGAATCTTGTACACATTACCAGAAAGGCACCTAGACTAAATGTTTACTGTCTCCGGAAGAGTCTCCGATTTTTTTATTCACTTGTTACGTATGAATCCCACGATTCTTACGAAAATTCTAAACGTGAAATTTTTCTTGGCGACACCCAGGCGCTTTAGTCCCCTTTTTAGAACGAAAACAGGATACATTAAGTGCGATACGAACGTAACCCTTAGCCTCTCGTCTAGGACCCACAGGCGGCTACACTTCAGATCCCACGCGATAAGGAAAACTCGAACGCGAGGGTCCGCCTCCCCCGAAATTCCAGAGTTTCGAACTGTCTTTTCATGCAGTATCTCTACTCCCACCATATGGTAGATTTCCTAAAATTTTCAATCCCCACTGCTTTTTCGACCTATATAAGGGCCACGAAAATGCACCTCTTCGGGTTATTCTCAGTACGACGCTTGAGCAATACGAGATTAGGCCCAGTTCCTATTCGAGTTTTCTTTAACCTTCGGAAGATCAGTCTGTCCATTGGCATTATGAAACTCTTGGTCGAAGTTCCCCCGTTTCAACTCACGTTAGAGTCACTCGCGAACTAGTTCGGAGTCAACTTGATTGTGAAGTCTCGTCAACCGTCACTGCTTAAGGGTAAACATTTAGAGCTTTTCAATTACTTTACTTACTTTCATTAAATTCATACACAACACACTAAACTACTTGTATATATATTCGGTTGAAAGAATATACTGGTATTATTTTACTAGAAACATAAAATTCGAGTAAAGAATTATTTCTAGAAATTAAAACCTTTCTTTTCGAAACAAATTTAAAACATAATGGAGTAACGTACCCACAAATTATTCACTATAACCGCTCGGAGTGAAACAAAAAGTTACGAGAGTTATTACTTTACGACCTTACCGTAGCAGGTCATACCACAAACAGCGGGTGTCGGACTGCGCGTGCCCTTCGGCTTGCTTTCCGTACCTGTGCGACCATTTGAAGTCCTAACAAGTGTGTCGTTATTAACCGGAGAGTAGCACCTTGCAGTTCGTCTGCAAGTACATCTACCTCAGGGTCACACCTTACCTAACATATACAATCACTCTGGAGACCAGCACCCTACGGTATATGCCGTAGGCTCATCTGGCTCTAGATGCCTCTAATTCCGATACGAGACCAGCAACCCTACGGTTTATGCAGGAGGCTCATCTGGCTCGCGTCACTCCAGAGATCCTCTCGCACCTGAATGAATACCAGCGCCCTACAGTTTATGCTGTAGGCTCATCTGGATTCATCTTCCTCGACTCAACCACTCCAGAGACCAGCACCCTACAGCATCTACTATAGGCTCATCTGGCTTGAATTAACGTCATTTCCAAAATCATACGTTGATTCGTAGCTCCCACTACGTACGATACCTCCTGCTACAATAAAGTTGAATAAGAGACGAAATCACGACTCATTATATTCATTACAAATATTCCACAACGCTCGCCGGCCACGTTCTGGAAACCCGCCCGGCTCATAACACACTTCTTTAAAGAATTTTGCGAAATTTTCAAAATACATACTTACTTAATTGTTATTACTATATTTTTTAAACATAAATAACATTTAAAGGATATTTTTTTACATTTTGCCACGTCATGATTGCAAAATTATTATAATAATGAGATCCGTATATTCCTGTATTTCCCTGCATTCCCTGATTTCTTTATTCCCTTATTTATTTAATAACAAGTATTTCAATAAAAAGCATACTGTACTTTCGATAATTCTACGAATGAAGTGAAATCGTCAAAAATTTATCGAAAATGCAAAGCTATGGGCCAAGTACAAAAGGATGTTACATTGGATGCGCATTAACATAAACTTCATTTTACACAGGATTTGAAATCAAACAATTGTGAGCAAGAACAAATTATTGAACAGTAACGACACGATGCTATCGCTAATTAAATACATTCAGTTAACTAAATTTCCCAAAAAATGATTTCTGCTCATTTAATTAATAAATCTGTTTATTGCTCGATTAAATGTACTTGGTGGCCCGCTTTTTACGAAGGTTCGATAGTGAAAAATAAGCCTGAGTAGTTCGGGATGTTCGACATTAAAGAAGCGTAGTTAAAACACAGTATAAAGCGGCCTTCTTATTGTGCTGAATGAAAATGCTCTAAATATCTCATAACGTTTCTTTTTAATTTATGTTATCATCATTCGTTGAAACACATGGCAATATGCATGTGTAATTTTCATTCAGACACATCCAGATTGTTAACTTGTTAAATTTTTCCAGTCAGATGCATCCGAATTGTTAATTTAGAAATAAGTACCAATATCTGTTACGTTACATTTTGGACATCAAGCTTCGTAAAAAGCGGGCCACCAAGTACATTTAGTCGAGAATACTTTTGACGGGGGTGGTGGTGGGCCTCCTTCTGCATAATATATAAAAAATGACATAATTTGAAGAAAAATGTGAAAATAAAAAAAATTCCAGCATGGATTCGAACAGGTAACACGAAGCTTCCGCAGCGGTCGAACTGCCGCTTAACGCCCACAGCCACTGTGGTAGTTGAGAATCGGTTGAAAATCTAGGGTCTTGATCCCTTTTCCAACGTAGTTAAAATAAAAATGCTCTAAATATCTCATGACGCTTCTTTTTAATTTATGTTATCATCATTCGTTGAAACACATGGCAATATGCATGTGTAATTTTCTCTCAGACACATCCAGATTGTTAACTTAAACTTTTCCACTCAGATGCATCCGGATTGTTCATTTAGAAATGAGTACAAATATCTGTAACGTTACATTTTGGACATCAAGCTTCGTAAAAAGCGGGCCACCAAGTACATTTAGTCGAGCACTAAACAGATTTATTAATTAAATGAGGAGACATCATTTTTTGGGAAATTTAGTTAATTTAATATATTTACTTAGCGATAGCATCGTGTCGATGCTGTACAATAATTTGTACTTGCACGCATTTGTTCGATTTCAAATACTTCATATGAACAAGTTTGTGTTAACGAGAAAGCTATTCTAAAGTCACATCCTCTTGTACTTGGTCTATACCTTTGCATTTTCGATGCTTTTTGCTAATTTCACTCCATTCGTAGAATATTGTGAAGTATAGTATTACTTTTATCAAAATACTTGTTTTTAAAGAAATAAGGGAATAAAGAAATCAGGGAATGATAGAATAAGGGAATGCAGGTACCAAGGAATAAGTAAGGGAATACATGAATGAAGGAATAAAAGATTGTTGGAAAATAATGGAATAAACGGATCTGATTAATATGGTGATATGATGATGATATACGATGATGTGCAGGAATATACCAAATTTTCCTTTAAACGTTATTTCCTTTTAAGAAATATAGTAATAAGAATTGTGTATTTATAAAATTTCAAAATGTTTTTTGAAGAAGTGATACAAAAAAATCAGAGACTCTTCCGGAGCCAGGAAAATTTCTATCTATAGGTGCGTTTCAGATCAATACAAGGTTCTCGCAGTATGTCAGACATTATTTAAAAACTTGCATATATTGCGGGTAATATTGAAAATGAAAATACATTGGAAGGAATTACCAAAATCTTAAACAGTTAATTATTGCAAGATAGTGCAGGATTTGTATAGGTTTGGTTTTTAAATTCTTAATTGGAAAATTATAATATACATAGAAGTGTACAAAAACGGTTTAATTACACAAAACCACCTTATTAAAAATTTATACATTTCAAATAATTGTTTGTATGAATTGTTGAAGAACGCTTTTGATTTCTAGAACTTTGAGAACATCAATATGGTCCTATGTATATCCTTGAAAATCTTTTTCAATTTACGTTCAATAACGTCATTGTGTCTTCTAAACGTACCTATACTTCAACAATCTATTTGAAGAAAAAATAGTTTTTTGAAATCATGAATTTTTTTATTACCGTGGCATCTTCTGATCTAATTTTACAGTATACCTGCAGAAAAATATACTAATTTCATTGTTAAGATGTGTGGGTAATATAATAACACTGTTACAATCAGATACGGAACAGTTTAGAGATTCGATATCCAAGATAGTAAAGTTTCAATGCAAAACATGTAAAAAAAATTTGTTAACAGTACCGATAACTAACACGTTTCGGACAGACTCAGCAAAATTTGCTGACTTTATCATGGAAGACCGGTTTACAGAACAATTTGATTACGTACTAAAAACAAGTTTGTAGAAATTTGAAGAGACGCTTCGACATGCATCGAAGTTCTAGAAACTAAATACCTTTTTACAACAATTTATGCAACCATTATATTAAATTTATAAATCATTGATAACAGTTTGATATTTTCTGAATTCCGTACTAATCAGGGACCCATCAGGCAGGTGTCTTTCTTCCTCCCTCTTTCGTATAATTATCGTTCTCTCTGTGGCGTACTATGACTCGGGATATCAACAACACTGCACTCGACTGCATACATTGTCTCCATCTTACCGTCGCTCCGTCGCGCTCGCACTAGCCAAACACACGAACGTGTGCCGACCAAGCATGTGTGATAGCATGTTTGACAATCGAGGAAGGTATCAATGCGGAATTCATCATCGTCCGAATTTCTCTTGCATAAGAGCCTCTCTTTTCTTCGTTCTGTCTGTCGCGCTCATGGTGCTCGTACTACGATCGCCGAGAGTAAGTGCGACGGTGTGTCTTTGCCAGTCGCGGCGATTCTTTCATTTTATTCGAAACATTTTTCTAATCATTTTATCGGGCATTTAACACTTATGTCCAATATTTGATCCCATAGTGTCGCTGAATTTTAATTAAATAGAAATGGAATAATAATTAGATGTTTCTTATTCATTCATTTCGCATTATATTAATCCCCAGAATTCAATATTTCGCGAAATTTATTCCTTATTTACCGAGACAATATTGTAACTTCTAATAAATAATTGATAAACATATTAAAATTGTCGTACTATATCAATTTATTGAAAATCTATGATAGGATAACAAATTAGCAAGAAATATTAAATGTCCAATAAATAATTCGAAATGTCCCGAAGAATGCGAATGAACGATCGCGTACGACCAAGGCGCACCGACAGACCTAAGGTCGGCCATCGACTGTGAGCCGCGATCGGAGTGTCTCTTGATTTTTCCGGCATGGCTCCAACAGATTACATATAAAAGTCTTCATTACCGACAGAAAAATTATCGTCGCATGGTATGAAAATCTGTTAGTTCGGTTTGACACCGACAGAACTCGCATAGTCGAAAGTGTGACACTGGAAAGGACGAAGCAGACGACTTATGGCATTAAAAAGACGTTCTTTTGGCTTCAAATATCTCGTTACTGGGTGCACCAATGTTTTTGTAATTAGTCTCAATCGACTTGTCTCGACGCTCCCTTTAAGAATATCATCGCACTTTTTACGAAATTTGCCGCTTTCATGCCGTTTGAATACCCCGAAAACCCCGATCTAATATTTCCGGAATAGAGTCAAGGGTCTTCTCTCGTACGTGGCCCGAGACAAGACCTTGTCTCTTGATTTATGTTAATGAGCAATCGCTTCCATAGTCACGTCCTCTTGTACTTGGCCTATATCTTTGCATTTTTGATGCCTTTTTGTGGATTACCTTATTCGACAGGAACATGGCTTCAGTCTTTGCCGCCGCCAATTTTAGTCCGTTTCTTCCCATCCAAAGCTTTACCTTATCAAGGATCACTTGGTACTTTTCTCTAATTTCATTCATACCTATATTGGTAACTATCACCGCCACATCGTCCGCATATCCGACCATATGGCAACCCTCCGGCATCTTTATACCCAGCAAAACCGTCATATACTAGGTTCCATAATAGAGATCCCAGTACTGACCCTTGTAGAACACCCATATTGGTCTCCCTCTTTATCCATCCTTCATTCGATAGGTACTGAATAGTTATACCTTTAAAATAATTAGCAATCAGATATTTCAAATACCCTGGAAAATTTCTCATCTCTAATTCCACAAGAATACTACTCCACCTAATGGAATTAAATGCGTTTTTCACATCTAGACAAACTAAAAGGACATATCTCTGCTTTTTTCTATTAGCTTCTCTTAACCTCTTGACCTCGAATGCATCTAGTGTACTTCTTTTCCTGACAAACCCAAAATGATTTCTCGCAAAGGGTTTGGGACCCAAAACTTGCATCATCCTATTTCTTATGATAATTTCCAGTAGCTTTGTACCGGTATCGAAAATTCAAATCGGTCGAAACGAACCCGGATCCTCCAGCTCCTTTCCTTCTTTTCTCAGTTACACAACTCTAGAGCACTTCATCCGAGGGGGGATAGAGGCTCTAGCCAGGATTCCATTAAATATATCCTTCAACATATCTGGGATCTCCTCCGCCAGAATTTTCCATACAATGGGTGGTGTACCCTCGATTCCCGCTGCCTTCTTTGGGATAATTTCTTTGGCCGCCTCCGAAACCTCCGAATTCGTTACCGGTGTAATATAATACTCATCCAGATTTTCTGTCTTGCCCTTTCCCGACTCTATCCTATATATCGGTAATTTGTCGTCCTCCTCCAGAATGGGGAACAAGTGATTTAACACCACCTTTGCCCGATCCATTGATATGCCCGGTGCAGGTTTATTGCCCCTTATCTTGTTCATAATCAGCTTAAAGGGTTTCCCCCATATGTCCACCTCTAGATTTCTACAAAATTCCTTCCATGACTTTCCTTTACTGGTGGCAATTTCCTTTTTCAGCATAGTTTTAATCCCTTTATACTCCATCTCATACTTATTTACGATCTTCGTATCCGTGTCCCTACGTCTACTTCTTTGCCATTTCCTCCTATTCTTGTTGACTGTTTTCCTCAGATCCGCAATTTTTTCCGTCCACCATTGATTTCCTTTTTTATGTCCACTGGTTCTACTCTTGGATATCGAGGCTTCACACGCTGAGTTAACTGCATCTAGGATCTTGGTACATTCCCTTTCTCCTAAAGGCTTGACTATATCCACATTCCCCATCTTACTTCTGAATGCATCGAGTAGTTTTGCTTCATCCAGGGATTTCCTGTTCCAAACAATTATCTCTTCCGGTTTAGAATTCCTCGCACGGTCATCCAAAAGGCTTAATTCTTGGTATAAATACCTGTGGTCTGAAGCAGTAAAATCATCTAATATTTTGCTTACTAGAATTCTCTGTTCCGTCCATGCATCACAGGCCATTAAGTCTATTTTTGATGTCCCCCTTTTAGACACAAAAGATGGTCCCCCCTGTGTAACAATGAGCTGCAAATTAATTGACAGTAGTCTATTATAAATAAAAGTTCCTCTGGCATTTGTACACCTGGATCCCCACGCTGGTGATTTAGCATTAAGGTTGTCAGTTAATATAATTTTCTTCTCCCCTTTGACTAGATCCTCTAGCTCGCACCAGAACTCCTCCACCTGGCTCATTGGCACATTGGGCGATATACAGGGTGTAACAAAAATTCTGGGACACTTTTTGAGTATCGATAGTACGCACCAAAAGATGAAAAAAAAGTCTATAAAGTTTTGTCTAAAAACCACCCCCTATCGAGATACAGCCCCTTTTGTAAAAAATTTTTAATAAATCATATCTCCGAAATGGTACGTCGT
Organism: Mimumesa dahlbomi; assembly: GCA_917499265.3. Lineage (NCBI taxonomy): Eukaryota > Metazoa > Arthropoda > Insecta > Hymenoptera > Crabronidae > Mimumesa > Mimumesa dahlbomi. The sequence continues at coordinate 3,564,852 of OU824120.1, forward strand.
AGAGGACCGATTTTGATTGCAATATAACCGGAAGAGACTAAGGTTTACGAAAAAAAATATCACTATCTACGCAAAGGAAGATTTAGTGAGTGCCCTTAATTTTTCCCAAGTTGTTACAAACCTGCTACGATATAGGTAATCGACGTTGTTTGAATTAAACAAGAGTAAATGCTATTTAACAGCAATAATCGAAGCAATTATATTTTTTTCTATTATCTTTGATCTTCTCCGGTTATATTGCAATCAAAACGGGTCCTCTACGACGTACCATTTCGGAGATATGATTTTTAAAAATTTTTTTACAAAGAGGGTTGTATCTCCATAGGGGATGGTTTTTAGTCAAAACTTTATTGACTTTTTTTTCATCTTTTGGTGCGTACTATCGATACTGAAAAAGTGTCCCAGAATTTTTGTTACACCCTGTATATGCACTTATTAGCAATATATTCCCGAGTCTTACCGCTACCATAAATCGTCCTATATAGGTCTGATCTTCGTTCACTGGGGTCCCTTTCGTATTGACTATCCAGATTGCCGCGGATTTACTATCTGCCACTATATAATCGTCTGTTCCCTTTAGAGCCTCCGTAATCTGCACTACGTCTATGATTTTCTCTCTTACCGTCTGTTTCATCGAATCCTGTGCTAAGCTACAATGGTTAACATTAATCTGTAACATTCGAAGTTTGCTATCCATTTGCGACAAATCTACTTCCCCTGCTCACAAACTCTCTATATATTGGACAGTTTAGTGCTCCTGCTACATGCCTACAATTCTCAATAATTTTCCCCCGCCTCAAACACAAGACGCATTTAGGCTCCGACGTACATGCCGCAATATTATGCTCTTCACACCCACACTTTCTACATAGTTTCCTGCCTTTCATTTGCACCTTACATGTATTGGCCATATGCCCGAACTCATGCCATCTGAAGCATCTCGTCACATCAGGTAAAACCGTTAGCTTCGTAATCGCGGATCCAATCTTAATCTTATCTCCATGCTTAATACCGCCAGAATTTTTCATTGGAAGTTCGATAATCGTGAATCTGTATCCTCTGGGGTTCGTTCTAATTTCTCTAACCTTTATTACCTCCTCGTTTATCATTTTATACCGCTCTTTAAGTTCTTCGAGAATCTCTATTTCAGTACTGATAGGGTCTAAGTCCCTAACCTCTATTCTTATCTTCGGTGCTATCGTTTTAATAACCGTCGCATCTCCTATGGCCTCATCAACTGCCTGTTTTACTACTCCTACCTCTCCTTCTTTCCCCACCTCAATGAGAAAATCTCCGGTACGCGTTTACCTAACCGATTTAAGTCCTTTCAATTTGTCCTTTGTTCTATTCACAATTTGCTTAAATAAATCCGCATACGTTCTACCATCTATCCTTTTGACTAATATGGCATCTGCCTTTCTATTCTTAATATTTATTCTCCTTTTACCCTCTTCTTTAACAGTATGTTCGTCCCTCCCCTCCTCTTGATATACCGAAGCCTTCTTCCTCCTCTTTGCCATAACTTCATTCCACTTTCCAAAGATTACTCTCACCATTCCTTCAGTCTCTTGGGCAGTCCCGCCGTCTGTTCCATCTATCAACGGGGCTTTCCTTCTGCTCCTCTTTCGTTCCTCCTCAGACAGGGGAGACCGTGTCTTTCTTTTCGCGTTACTTTCCCCCCCATTCGGCGGCTTCTGGGTTTCCCCTCCCCGTGTATGTCGGTCATTTTCCCCTCCCGTTTCCATTCCATCATCCGTCGAATCCGCCACAGGCTCTACCTGTTGTCGACTACCAGCGGTTCTCAACTCCGTTTTCCTTCTAAGCTCCTTTGTCCTTGGTCTCATAATCGGAGATGTTTGTACACCCTTCTCTGTCGTCTTCCTCGGGGTTTCTCTTTCTAGTGCCGTCTTCGTTTCCCCGGCCCTCCTCATTCTCAGGCCCAGTAACAGTCTACGCAATTCACCTATTGACGTCGTTTGTACTGAACAAGTGTCCTTGATGTCCTTATTAACAGTCTTAGCTTTTGACATCATGTACCCCTCAATTTTCTCCGCATCTACTAATACCGCAAGGGCCAGGTCCAGGGCTGCATTTATGTCGTTCAACAACCAGTCTCTCTTTTTTTCCATCCCACCTTGCGACATAGGCTCCATATTATCGGCACTTGAGAAACCTGTTTCCGACACCGTCGCCTGCTTTTTGCTACCAGTCGACTTAGCTCCTGCTGTGTAACCCAGTTTTGTCTTCTCGGTTGCAGATCCTTCCGAGGTATCGTATCCCATCAATCCATTCTCTACTGTCCTTGCCTGAAGGTTTTTCCTTCCTACTTGGGATTTTCTCAACTTCTTACTGGCCTTGAACGGTGAATCTTTTATTGAAATGATTTCCAGTAGTTCTCTATCCGGAGTCTCTGGCTTTGATAATGCCTTGGCTGCATTAAGTACGGCATCATCCTTAACAATCCTCGCAGTCTCCTCGCCTTCTCCTTGCCTCTGAAGCGTTTCTTCGCTCCGTAGCCTAGCACCACTCTTGGATTTATTTTTTACAAAGTTATCCATCTGATTCCCACGATAGGGGTCGGTCGCCATCAACATCACCCATCTCCAGAGCCGCCCTTGAAGATGGGGGGCCTTCCTACGACGGGGTTCGGCCTGATACTCCGAAGAGTCGTTTACGACCAAGCATATTTATTTACGAGTCCCCTTGATCATTCATCCATCGGCATGTCCTCCCACCTTGGATTGGGACGTCTCGTGTGAAGTGTAGTGTTACTGTGTACGTGCAAGTGTATGTCTGCCAGGTGTAAGTGTATGTCTGCTAGGTGTAAGTGTGCTCATCTGCCTTTAGACCCCTCAATCTTAACCTTTCCGACATGCGAGACACTGCCAGGCTCTATTGAGCCCGTCGGTACAGCTCAAGGAGTCCTTAGGGAGCTCCTCCACCACGTCAAGGTGGCAGATCCAGGAGGAGACCCTTACCTAACCTAACCACACCTAAGTGCCCTTTTCTCGGGCTTTGACGTGTCTTGGGCGCAACCCTACTTTTCTAAGTTTCCTCTCTGTCATCTTCTTCCTCAAAACTGGCGACCATCTCTATTTCTGTCTCTCGTTTATTCTCCCTATAATATTATTCCTCTTCCTCCTTTCCACCTTTCTTTCTATTTTTTATTTGGCCTTTATCACATTCGTGCAGAACGCATTAAACTCATTCCAGGCCCTCCGGTTTTTGGTTATTTCTTCCCTCCAGATGTGTAAGGGTGCAATTCTCTGTACTGCCCAGGAGTCGAGCAGACTATTTCTCTCCACTTCCCACCCCCTACAATGGAGGATAGTGTGTTCCGCGTCATCTGTTTCTCCACACCCGAACCAACAAGTATCCACCTCTGTCTTCTTTATCTTGTTTCTGAAAGGGTTAAAGCACCCTTTCCCTGTAAGGGCTTGAGTAATATAAAAGTTTAAATTCCTGTGCCCACAACTCAACCAACTTCTCATGTCCGGTATCCACCTATAAGTCCATCTTCCTTTGTCCGATCTTTCCCATCGAGTCTGCCACTCCTCTATAGATGCCTTCCTTAGTTCTTTCCTATACTTTCTTAGATCTTCTTTACTTCCCCCGTTGCTGTACGGGAACCACCTCGCGCTCTTTTCCTGCTCCATTCCTTCTAGAACAGGGTTGACCTTTCTTTCGCCAGCAGATGAATGGGCAGCACGCCCGTGAGGGCACACAGTGCTTCCCCGGACATCTTTCTATACGCGCAGGCTACTCTGATCAGCCCAGACCTCTGTGCACTGCTCATCTCTCCCTTATTTCTTTCACTTGTGTTCTCACCGAACCATGCGGGTGATGCTTATAGGATGACCGCCTTCAGCATCTTGTACCACAGCATCCTCTTGTTCTGTGACGGCCCCCCTACATTATGCAGTCCTCTGGATAGTGTCGACATTAATCGAATGGCCTTACTTGTGACTTTTGTCATATCGCAGAGTTTGCAGTAGATATAGGTCATGGATAAAGAACGTGCGCCACGTGTTCGATCAAATCTTCTTTAGTAATAAATTCCACAAAGATAGATTTACACCAGTAGATTGAGATTCAACCAAAAGTATTTAATTACACCAATAATAATAGAAAAGTTAACTACAAGTTAACCAAAGAAATACATTCAGAAGAATAGCCAAAAGAAGAAAAAGGCGCCTGTAACATAAATATACATTTCGCATTTTACAATGTGTATTTCGTGGTAATTATCATAATTATTTCTTTCAATTTGTGTATATCTAGTTACAGTTCAAAAATAAATTCTAATTATGAAATTATACTTTTGCATACCTTTTGCTTCATACATCATTCGATAAGTCTATATCCTTCAATATCATTCATTTTCATTCATCTTTCATTATCTCGTTTAACTAGACGTGTACAGACGGTGCGACATTGTTGACGGTGGCTGACGAACAAGTAGGAAGTAGAGTGTTGCGTACTAAACGTTCGTTCAGTGCATGTAACTTACTTTTAGATTTTATTACAAATTTGGCAACATTGCTTTGCGCGCGTAATTCAAATAATTACTTTTCAACAGTGACCTTGTCTACGTACTCATTGAATTTACCCAATCTATCGAAGGTGACCCTCAAGTATTTTAGTATTACCTTTACTACGTCAACCCCGCCTGTTTCGCCTAGGCTCAACTCTTCGGGTACCCTCTTTTTAGACAGGAAAATGGCCTCCGTCTTGTTGTTTGCTAACACCAGACCATTTCGCTTCATCCAGGAGTTTGCCATCTCTAAGACCTTATGGTATTTTACCCTTATTCCTTATAATTTTGGGTCCGTGATAATTACTGCCACGTCATCCGCATATCCTACCATATTGCATCCTTCCGGTACCTTGCAGGAAAGCAGGTCGTCGTATACTAGAGGACCACAATAGGGGACCCAATATCGATGCTTGTGGAACTCCCATATCTACCCTTCTAACCATCCTTCAGGTGTTAGAAGGTGAATCGTCCTGTATTTAAAGTAATCCGCGACAAATTCCTTTAAATATACAGGGAACTCTCTAACCTCCATTTCCGTCAAAATGCTCTTCCAACCGAGCATATTGAAGGCGTTTCTTACATCTAAGCATACCAGTAGGATATACCATTGCTTATCCCTAGCCCTCCTTCTCAAGTCTTCCACCTCATAGAGCGCATCAATCGTGCTTCGTTTGTCAACGAAACCGTATTGGTTTCTGGCAAAAGGTTCCGGGCCCAGGTGTTCCATTAACCTATTTCTTACCACCATCTCCAGAAGCTTGGTGCCGGCATCTATTACACAAATGGGTCAATATGCCCCAGGGTCTGTGTGATCTTTCCCTTCCTTCTTTATCAAAACTACTCTGGACCTTTTCATTCGAGCGGGTGTAGAAGCCCTGCCTAGAATTCCGTTGAGCATACCCTGGATAATTGGTGTAGCCTGTATCGCCAGGGTTTTCCATATCAGTGATGGAATCCCCTCCATTCCGGATGCCTTCCTGGGTTCTATATCTTTCACGGCGATGACCACTTCAACCGCCGAGACCGGACGAAAATCAAGCCAGGTAGGATCCTTGTGATCCTCTGCCCTCCTTTCTCTTCTATACCTCGGCAGTTTCATCTCTTCCTCGAGCGTGGGGAATAAGTGGCTGAGCACCCTGCTTATTGATTATACTTTTGTAGGGTTTCCCCCACATATCCCTATCCAGTGAGCTGTAAAATTCCCTCCATGCTTTTTCTTTACTCCTCGCGATCTCGTTCTTTAAAGAGACCCTACTCTTTTTATAATCCCTCTCTTTGTCGTTCGCTATCTCCGGCTCTTTAATCATACTCCTCTGCGACCACCTTCTTTTCCTGTTTACCTCTTTCCGCAGTGCCGCTTTCTCCTGTGTCCACCAGTAATTTGCTTTCCTGCGTCCCCCCAACCGGCATTTTCCCATTGAAGCTCCACACGCTGTGATAACCGCTTCTAAAATTAGTTCGCAATCATCGTTGTTAAGTGGAGCATTCCGTAGCGCGTTATCTGTTCATTTATTAAATACCTCTATCAGTTTATCCTGGTCGAGCGATTTTTGATTCCATACGAGATTTTTAGCCTGTGCTGCATTCATGCTTACCGCTTCGCTTATGTCTACCTCATGGTATAAGTACCTATTGTCCGACGCAGTGAACTCCTGCAAGATCCTACTTGCTACAATTTTTTTCCTCGTTATCGCATCGCAAGCCAGAAAATCTATCTTTGAAGATCCTCTAGACGATACGAAGGTTGGATCCCCCTCCGTAATGACCGGGTGTAAATTAAGGATGAGTAGACCATCGTATATTACTACTCCTCTGGGATCAGATCGATCCGATCCCTAAGCGGGCGATTTCGCATTTAAGTCACCCGTTAATATGACTTTCCGTTCTCCTCCAATCGCTTAAAAAGTTTAATTGCGATCACGAAGTTTCCTGTGTATATGTGATCTTGTCTTATAGGCGTTCTTCTCTTGTCAACGGTCCAAATCGCGGCTGTTTTCCTGTCTGACATGATCCAGTATCCTGGGTTCCATAGGGGTTCTGTAATTAGTACAAGATCTATGTGATTTTTCAGCGCCGTCTGCAGCATTAAGGGGTTATATACAGTTATAATTTTCAAAAAATCGGTTTTTTTAATTTCATTTTCGTAATGTTCATACATTTAAGTACACACACAGAAAATTTCAAGTCAATTCGGCTGTTATTGTCCAAGTTACATGCATATTTGTAAAGACGTGTCAGAGCGTTTGAAAGTAGTTGGTCTACACCGAAAAAATTATTAGTTCCCCTTACTCTAAATTATTTCCGGCAACTAGATACAGTTATTGATATTTGGATGTCTGAAATTGGTGTTGGCTCAATTACATTCAAATTTAATTTTTCTGAATTTGGTTGCTGTTACTAATTTGAAGTTGCCTTTACTACAGTTTCTATTACGACTCCTCAAACTTTGAATGCGTTTTTCTCCAAACTGTATTTTCAAAGTCGGTGACCAAGATTTCTCGAAAACGGCTGGACCGATCAGTCTCAAATTTTAACACAAGCTTGTTGACTATATTTTTTAGTAATTAATCGAAGGTTTCTTCTCACCGATGAATATTTTTTTTATGAACAATTTAAGGCCAAAAAACGAAATCCGTTTGGTTTTTTCATTTTAAAAGATTCAGTCCCGAGATATCGTGGTCACCGCAAATTGCTTTTTTTTAGAAGAGCTCCTGGAGATCAGCTATAACAGCTGTCAAAACTATTATTTTTACAAATAAAAAATGTTAAAATACAGTTAAAAGTTATCTCAATATGTGTACAAATTTTTACATTAATCAATTTAACTGTCTTTTCAGGAAAAATTCTTGAAAAGTCGCTTTTTTTGCGCCTCTTAACTGTATATAACCCCTTAAATCCTGCGGTAACTTACAGTGATTTGGATTAATCTGTAAGATCTGTAATGTACTAGCCATTTATTGCTCTTTTTCGGTCTCCTGAAATAAATTCCCTGTATGTCGGACCATTCAACGCCCCCGCTATGTGCCTGCTCTTCTCTTGGGGTCTTTCCCTTTTTATACACAAGGTGCAACTCGGTTCCCCTGTGCATGTCGAGATATTGTGCTCCTCGCTCCCGCATTTCCTGCACAGTTCCCTACCCTTCATAGTGGCTGTGCAACTAGCCGCCATGTGTCCGAGTTCATGACACCTAAAACATAAAAAAAAGGCCCAGCATTTTCTCCCTTGACTCTATGGCTATGCATAAATTTTTATAATCACTGGGTAGCGCTTTTAATAACCAGATAGTTAATAAATTTTCAGGCAACTTCATGTCGCACTCTTGTAGTTGCTGCGCTACACGCATAAAATCGTTTATGAAATCCATCATTGATTGCGTGTGCGTTTTTTATAATCTATATAATTGTGTGAACAGCACACATTGCCTCATTGGGCTCTTTGATTCATATACCTCCTTAAGTGCATTCCAAGCATCTGCGGACGTGGTTTTCCATTTAACATAATTGAATTGATCCAGTTGAATACTGAGGATTACGAGATCCAGGGCCTTTTCTTCTTTCCTTCGGGTCACCAAGTACATTTAATCGAGCAGTAAACAGATTTATTAATTAAGTGAGGAGAAATTATTATTTGTGAAATTTAGTTAATTGAATATATTTACTTATTGTAAGTGACCTTCGCGGCGGAGGACACCAGTATATGTATACATATACAGGATTTTGGATCCTCCCACTACGTCGGTTTGTAACAGTTTTCGGGAAAAACAATGAAGGCCTCATTTTGCATCCAAACACCTTTATCGAGAATGCACTTGGAAAAGGATCTGACAAACGTTCCCTATTTGATGTAATCTGATATTTAAAACTTTCTAATCTTAAGAGTTTCGGAGTTTATATTCACAACGGCTCGACTATATTTATGTATATGTTGATTTCGTTACTATTTGCCAGTCTCGACCAAGACAATCGCAGTATTATTACTTGAAAGAGTTTACAAGTTTTTGAAATGCTTCATCCTGGCGTCGAACTGACAAAGGGCGCTAAGATGTAAGGGCGTAACAATATTTTATACCGTTAACACTGCCGTCCATTCATCGTTGTGCACACTGAGAGTGACGTTAATAAACCCTTTACTAGCGATAGCTTCGACTACATATTTTATTATGTACAACACTACCCGGTATATAAGGTTCGTGTTTTTCGTACATCGGAGAATGGTTCCTAATGCAATCGGTACTTCTGAGACATGTTTTGATATTACGAATCTTTCGTATGTTTCAACGCGTTGGATCGTTTGTTTCGACAAAACAAAAAACGAAACACCGTGAATGCTCAAACATTAGTAATTGGTTCATATATTATAATTAGTCGATTTTATAATAATCTATCGGGGTTGTTACCTTAGATACTGCCATTTTGACAACATACTTGTTTTGGTACACGCTTCGAGTAACTGTAGTGTTTTATTACGCCAACTTTCATCAAGAATATCGCATCAACATCGCGGTACAGTTGCACATAGCATTTAACTATGAGTAGCCCAAAACATGTTATATATTTCACAAATATCTGGGTATGGAGTTTTCTACATGATGCACAACATTTTTCTATATAACTCACATCATTTTTCAACTTCACATAATACGCATATGATCTGGTCGTCATAATTTAATACATACTAACGTATTACACAGTAATAGTGTAAATACTATTTTGTGTGTATCCTACATCTTTAGCATGTCCCAGAATTTTTTGTCGGCCTAAATCTTAAGGATAGCTGAGTAAATTCTTATACAGAGATTTAATATCTTCAATTTTCTATCTTTATTCGTGGTCGTGCCGTTAAAGAAAACCGACAGCCAATCACAGAGCTTCGTTGGGAGCGACAGGGCAATGACACTTACTGATACAAGTTAATGGCTTATAGTAGTGAAATTGCTTATACTGGTGCATAACCAGACCTTTTACACATAATCGACAGATACCATCGCTTACATACTATGGGTTTCGAAACAATCGCACAATGAATTCACATTTAAAGCTATTATCGCTGCCCGATAATTTCCGCTTTAGATGTCTAACAATAATTTCACAAAGAACGTTTACTAGGGTGGGTAAAACAAATCGACTATTTTTTTTAAAAATTACACAGAAAAATTGGTTCGTAGACACCTCTAGAAAACTGTCAGCAAAGCTGAGCTCTTAATTTTAATGGGAAGGTCCTCCGCATTATAGTTTTATATTTTTTACGCAGTCCTTTAGAAAAAAATTCGTATCTTGCTCATAACTCTATCGATTTGCAAAAGTAAATATACAATTTTGTAGGAAATTGAACGCTCTACAAAAATGGACTCTTATATTTTTACCGTCAATCTCACCATTTAGAAGATATTGACGATTGAAGTTTGATGATTTTTAGACAAATTTGTTTTTTGCTTATGAATTTATTAACTCGCGAACCAATATGAATTATGAAACGTGCAAACTCCATTTTGTAGGAAATTTAATGCTCTACAAAAAAGTTCTTATATGCTTAGTCAATAAAATGAAGCGTTTAGGAGATATTCGTTGTCAAATTTTAATGATTACCAATCTTAGCAGTTTTTGATAAGTAATTCGAAAAAGTTCAGTTTAATTCATGAGTTATGGAAAAATTTTAGGAAGTTTAAGTTTTTACCAACAGAAAAATGCTTCAACTGACATTTCAAGTTTTATTTTCAGACGTAAGCATGTTTCAGATGTAAGGCTATCAAAAACTGCTAAGATTGGTAATCATTAAAATTTGATGACGAATATCTCTTAAACGCTTAATTTTATCAACTAAGCATATGACAACTTTTTTGTAGAGCATTAAATTTCCTACAAAATGACGTTTGCACGTTTCATAATTCATATTGGTTCGCGAGTTATAAAGTTCAATAAGCAAACATCAAATTTGTCTAAAAATCATCAAACTTCAATCGTCAATATCTTCTAAATGGTGAGATTGACGGTAAAAATATAAGAGTCCATTTTTGTAGAGCGTTCAATTTCCTACAAAATTGTATATTTACTTTTGCAAATCGATAGAGTTATGAGCAAGATACGAATTTTTTTCTAAAGGACTGCGTAAAAAATATAAAACTATAATGCGGAGGACCTTCCCATTAAAATTAAGAGCTCAGCTTTGCTGACAGTTTTCTAGAGGTGTCTACGAACCAATTTTTCTATGTAATTTAAAAAAAATAGTCGATTTTTTTGACCCACCCTAATGTTTACACTTGTAGTTATCTAGTCTATTCAACGAAAGAGGCAGACCTTTCATCCACGAGAAACTTTGATTATTAATTGATTACTACTACGCTCGAATTACTACAATACCGACTGAATAGTAAGTTTTTCGTCATTAAACTTTCAACGTTCTTGAAATGTTCTGCACAAATACGCTTTCTCAAAAAATAAATGTACCAAAGGGGAGGCATGTTTTACTAGTACAATAATGACAGTAAACAATTATCCATAGAAAAAAGTTACTACAGTTTCAATATATGCTGAATTTATATGTGACTTAGAACGGGGTCAGTGGATGAAACAAGTATCCGAATGCACACATTCTTTGCAATTATATTTAGAAGTCTAATGTTGAATTATTTGACAGCGGTCATAGTTCTCAATGTGAATACGATTGAGACGTGTGCTGTAAAGTGATGGTGTGCGAGCGGTGTTATTCTATACGCTACGAACAAAAAGTCACATAATAATTTTGTGTTAGTACTCTATCTGTATCCCTTTCAAGGGTCTTGTTAAGGTGGCAACCAAAACAATTTCGCTACAGCACGACATAGACACGTGTCGCATTGTCGGGTCCAACGGAGCGCTCTAATTGGTTGTCGTGTTCTTTTAATATTTCGACGATCAATCAACATACGATATTGAAAATACTTGAACTATCATCTTGGACTAGGACCACAACATTAGCTGGGGCAGTCTGTAGATATTGCATAAAATGAATCATGTCCCCAAATCTCGAATGGACACGTCCCAACCGATCAACGAACCATCCACTACGCAATATTTAGACACGCAACATATTATTCCAAGTACGAATGGAAAGTACATTTGAGTTTATTAATAAGATGAACTATGCAGCTATTGAGTAGAAATTGTATTCAAATGCCTACTGTATTTGTTTCAGATAATTCTATTTCAAGTTACGAAAGATATCTGGGTGGAACACAAGTAGCACACGGCCGCCTGAAATCAGATTCTGCAGTTGATGATAAATCTCAGAAACAAAGTAGTCAAATAGCGAAAGAACTTTCTGATTTGGTAATCTATCTCCAAGCTATTAAATTTCGTGGACTTAATACAACTCCTGGAACTACTGTAATAGGAAAAGTACGTAACCAGCCACACACTGGTCCTGTTCAAAGACACAGTATTGCTGGAATTGGATCTACCAGTATAGCTGCATCTTCTGGGTCACCGCAATCTCTATCAACCTCTGCCTCCATTGCAAGTGGAGGTAGTAATATCGAAAACGTCTTCAGGTTTGTTTCGCATTTTATCAACAATATCTAGACCTCCGAATGTCCTAATAATAATTCCAAGTATACAACTATTATCTATGTACACCTAACTTTCACACTTCGTAACGACGCACTATGTTGTGCCAGTTCAAAGATTATTTGATAAAATCCCAAAGCGATTGCAGAATTAGGCGATATTTATTCTAAAAATATATCAAATTAAAATAAAGATAAATTATAGCTGTATGTATCACTGTAAAATGGGCCAAAATATACCTGGACCATCTCAGGGGGTAGTGCGGCGAGGGGATTGATTTTGCCTCGCGCGATTCGTTTGTCGTAGTGCGACAGTCAGTCCCCTCGTCGCACTACCCCCTGAGATGGTCCAGGTATTTTTTGGCCCATTTTACACAGAAAACTATTTGTCAAACGAAATTTTTGAGAGAAAGGCATGTATCTTTTCGAACTCATAGAACCATATTCTCGAAACGATTTCTCTTTTGAAATAAACAAATAAACGTTAGTCAAGAAAAAATAATAGTTTTGTATTGATTCATTCTTTTATTAGGTAATTCATTTATATACAACTGGTGTACCTAAAATTCATTAAAAATCAGATGTATAAAAAAGTGGTATGCTGAATGTTTCATTCTATTTTGTCTCCTAACTCTGGATTTGTTGCTGAATGGATTGCTATCTATTAGTTTGAGGTGTACTTTCTGTATTCTGTACTTCTGCATTGCGATTTACCGAAGTTCATCACGTACACTTCGACTTTCGCTGGAAGTCATAGGTGTATGTGTTGCTTTGTACAACAATATTTTGTTTTACAATGCTTATTTATATTTAGTTTATTGTAACATAACTGTGTTAAGTAATGAAATAATTCTATGCTAATCGAGACGTGGTCGCTTTTTGAATTTTCCAATTTTTATAATACTTTATGCGATTGTAATTTTTGATAAACCGGAAAATTAATTTGTGGCATTTTTAGGTATATGAAGTTGTAGACCCTCGACAAACTATCGATTTTTTCGCCCAGTGAAAAATTTGGAAGCTCATATCTTAAACAAAATTCAGGTACAAAAGCAAAACGGTGTGACCGTTTCATAGGTGTTAAACAAATTTCACGATAAGTGTGAAATAATCAGCGGTGTTGCAACTTTGTGGTGAAATAGTACTGATAGAAATTTCGTATTTCACTTTTTAATGGTATTGAATAGTTCGATCCGGTGATCCCAGCAATGTGCTATAGAATAATTTTCTGCGTATTTTCGATGCACAGCCTGCAACGAGCTGCGAGAAGCGTAGACAGTAAAAGACCGCCTGCTCTCCTTCCTCGATTAGTCAAGTATTTTATTGCCAATTCTACTTTGATTCGGTATCTCAATGCTGCAAAAATTTGCAGTAGAAGTTTTTGTATACAGAGTGCAAGTAAATATCGCTGACCACTTTTCAAGGTCAATAGTACCCATCAACAAATAAAAAAAGAGCTGCACGTTGTTCTTTATTAATTATTTAAAAAATTATATCTCCTCAATAGAAAATCGTAGAGTGAGTCAAGTTTGAACACTAGCTTTTGTTTAAGAATTGATTCTTTTAAAAATAGTTAGTTATGAACTCGTCTCGAAGCAGTTTGCGCTTTGGGTTGACAAACATAGAACGACGGGGTTGCTTACACTAAGTTCTCGTCCTCAATTTCATGCAGGAAGTATTGTTAGGCATGATCTGTAGTTACCAGGTACAGTTATCGTTCCTAGTTTTTTGTGTTACAAATTCAGAATGACATCACGAAGTGCCTATATTGATCGGCCAACTGAGCTAACCGCGGTGCAGTCACTCCCAGAATATCGACAATCAATCCTCCGTGCGCGGTCATTGTTACGTCCGCGTTTTTGTATGTGAAATATCTTTCGTAAAAATGGCGTGTCGCGAGTGTAATTAGAGAGACTTAAACAATCCGAGACCGAGGACTTCCTGATATGAGAACAAAAAAACAATTGCTGAAAAAGAATGAGTTGTGAGTATTGGCTTTGTCATTTATCCTTATCCAACCAAATCACAATATATCCAAACCGACTTAAAAAAAGAAAACCAAGAACATAAACGATTAAAGGAAAGCATTTAACTTGGGTCCTTTTAAGTCCTTTCACATTTGGTTGTGTGTCATGGAAGAAAGCCTTTAATCCTACCTGAAGTTTCTGCAGAATGATGAGAGAGAACAACGAATATTGTTTGGAACGAAAAGAAGATAACTATTTGTTAGTTAGTACCAACGAATGGTAATACGAAAACGATGACCATGATCAGCTGCCTTGGCTCCGCGACCATGTGTACCTACCGCTGTTAGTCAGTTCTTACGATAAGTTCGGAGGTCCTTGAAGAAATATTGGGTTGGCAACTAAGTGATTGCCGATTTTGTGGATAGATGGACTTTACACTTTCTTTTGTTTTGTTAACGTGGTCAAAGCATCTAACTTATATTTTTTTCTTATTGTTTGGACTTCTACCTTTACTTTACTAAAAAAATTATGTCGATTAGTGCTTTAGTTTTGTTTTTATCCCAATTTAAAAATAGAAGAACAGGACGTGCACTTCAGACATATTTTATTGTATTACTTCCGAATAGGCAAGAACGCATCGCAAGCACAAAAGAAGTTATGTGCCGTATATGGAAATGAAGCCTTGAAAGAAAGGCAGTGTCGAAATTGGAAAAAAAAAGATTTTTTTTAAAGTAAAAAAGAATTTTTTTACTTTGAACTTATGCCACAAAACCAAACGATCAATTCAAACGTGTATGTTCAACAACTCGCCAAACTGAACGATGCAATTCAAGAAAAGCATCCGGTATTGTCAAATCGTAAGGGTGTTGTTTTTGGTCACTCGCCAAAAATTATTGGAACTGGGTTGGTATGTTTTGTCACATCCACCATATAGCCCTGATCTTGCGCCTTCAGATTAGCATTTGTTTCGTTCCATGCAGAACTCCTTAAATGGTAAAATTTTTAATAACGCTGATGATGTCAGATCACACTTAATTCAGTTTTTTTGATAGCAAAGATCAGAAATTTTATGAACGTGGAATTTTTACATTGCCAGAACGATGGCAAAAGGTCATCGACCAGAACGGACAGTATCTAATTGAATAAAGTTATACTTTTAAACAAAAATTTTGAATTTTACTTCTTATTTGAAATCGGCAATTACTTAGTTGCCAACCCAATAAATGCAGTAGTGGTGGCACAAGTCCCTTTTTAGCTGCTTTGTTTCACTAGCAGATGAGACCGTTTTCACGTAGAACCGCAGGGAGATGTTTCGGGAGGCATTCAGACATATGTGCAAAACCTCACTTCTCGAACAGTATTTTTCGCTATGCGCCACGCAATAAAATATGCCATCAGTTTCTATTGAGCCCAACTATCGGTCACGATTCAAAAAAAAACTTAGTAACTCTGCAAACTTTGACTCATTCTCAGTTGCAGAAGCCCTGACATGATAGTGCGGAGGAGCTCGGTGCTCGTTTAGCCATACATGTATGTATAAAATTTCTTTATCCTGCCTTCCTTCCTATCCTTCTAACACATGTTCCATCGGGTATTTACAGTGAATTGACATGCTGTTGGAATTGTCACATAAACAAACTATATAAAAAAAATCTTTTTAAAAATGACGGTTATATTAAAATACACTACAAAGGAGAAAATAATTGTTTTCCTTTTTCTGCAAAAAATACCGAATCCAGTTAAATATTTAATCATATTTTGTCTGCCAAAATTTTAAGCAATTAGTTCAAGATTTCTTGTTATAAAATTAATGGTGGTTCAGATAGAAAAATTTGTATATAAATTTCAATAAAATCGTGACATTAGTAGCTACAAATAATAGGGTGGAATTTCACAAAGATTACGTCAATACAGGGTGCCCCAGCTAACATCCAGGGCCATTCACCGAATGATAGCCGTAATTCTAATATAAAAATGAAACATTTTCAATGCCCTACCTTAACCAGTGGCCGAGTTATTAAAGAAAAACGACAGCCAATCAGAGGGCTTCGTTGAGGGCGGTTGCGCGAAAATTTCTATTGCTACAAGTTCATTTCTTATAGTAGTTAGCAGTATTTATATCGCTGCGTCAACGGAGCTGTTGAAAGGGATACAGAATGAGCAATCACACAACCTCGAAAAATGTATTGATGAGTCTATGTGACTGGGTACTGTCCTCCCTGGTGTAACCAAAAAATAGTCTAATTTAATTTCCCGATAATTTGTATAAACCTTCAAGAGTGTCGGAAATCATCACGCAGTGGAGTCGGTGTAATATCGGACGTATTGGTAATCGATTAATAATCAAACCTTCTCATAGGTGAAAAATCTATCCCTTTCGGTGAACTGATGGAATAAGTGTACGAGTACGATACATTCTTTGTAATAATTTTAACAAATCTAAAGTGAAAATTATCGGGCATTGGCCATACTTTCCAACGTGAATTCACTGCGCGGTGTTCTGTAAAGTTTGCAGCGTAAACCGATGGTGTGCGAGCGGTACCATTCCGTAGGCTACGTGCAAAGGTATGGTCATAAATTAGGCGTTTTTTCGGTGACACCAGGGAATATAGTGACCCAGTGCCATAGACACATCTGCCATATTTCGTGGTTCTCTGTCAGTCCCCGTTCTGTATCCCTTTCAAGAGTCCCGTTGACGAAACGGGATAAACAATTCCGTTAGTACAAAAAATTAACTTTGACAAGTAGGAACTGTTCCGCTCAACGGAGCCTTCTGATTGGCTGTCTTTATTTGTTATAACTCGGCCAGGGATTAAGAGAGAACATTGAAAACGTTACGTCGCTATATTAGAATTACGTATCACCCAAACAGATATCACCCGATTAAAGGTCCTGGATGTTAGCTGGGACACCTTGTATTGATGTAATCTTTGCGGGCGTTTCCCCCTTTTACTTGTAGGCACTAATGTCACTATATCATTTAAATTTATATTAAATTTTGTACGATGCGAGAACTGGTTATCTCGGCTCCGTGAAGTAGAGTCGAACGATTTTATAATTCTTCTCTAACTTCAGCCTTTACTTCAACTTAAGGGGGGGGGGGGGGTAAGGATTTGCGTTATCGAGAATTCGATTTTTTTTTTTGCTTTTTCTTATAGTTCAATATTTCGAGAGTATTGTCCCAAAATTTTAAGATAATCGGAGAAAACTCTCAAAGTTATTGACCAGTTAGTCGTTATATTTTCGGTCGGGCGTTTGCTGCTCACATCAGTGATTTTATAATAGTAATGTGGGATACGAAAATCTGAAATACGGGATTGTAATGTGTAAATGAAATGTGTTTAGACTGAGTGACGAAGCGACAAAAAAATTAAGGATAAAACGGAGAAGTAAAGTACTCGGCGGAAAAGGAATTTATCTTCACTTTTGTACAGTTAAATCTTTAAACGCGGTTTTCTCGAAACCATGTTTTCAAAGTCCGTGATCACTGCCATTTAAAACATACTTCACCGATTCTTTTCAAACTTGGTACATACCTTCTATATATAAAATACCTCCCCCCAACGATTCGTATGATATTTTTTTTTGACATTAAGGGGTTTTTTCAGTAGCAAAATGACGGAAATTTTAGTGAAAAATTGCAATTTTTGCTTCAAACGACCACCAAAAGTTTTAAAATGAAAAAAATAACAATTAGCGATCGTTGGGGGGAGGATTTACTCATCTTCTAACTAAATTTTATTGTTATTTTGATTTCTGATACTTTTCGACTGAGATACAGTGATCACCGCAAAACGTGTTTTTCGAAAGGCGCTCTCGGAAAAGCTCCGTCACCGGCTTATTTGTTGATATTTTGCAACCAAAAAATTACAAAATGTTGTTGAAATAACAATATATAATGTGCAAAAGGTTCGAACAAATTTGCTTTATTCGTTCGTCTGAAAAAAAATCGCAAAGAAAGTGTTTTTTTTTTGCCCTGAAACCCTTACCCCCCCCCCCCTTAATGAAATAAAAGCACTATTCGTAGGATAGGATGTATATTCACACTGATTTTGATTTAACAAGTGTGGTATACTGGTTGATGTTAATATGAAAAGTTGATGATGATAAATTAAAATTGCTTTATTAAAAACACTTAACTAAACTAAGTAAAATATAGACTACACTACAACACTGCTTCGCTAATACTTCGCTTCCTCGCTACCTCGCTATACTCTTTTCTCTTCGCGCTCAACAAACATTCTGCCTTCTTTCCCATCATTCACTTCCTTATACCACGCATTCTTTCTCTCTCACACTTCATTCGCTTGCACTCGCACTTCATTCTATCTCACTCGCTTTCCTCACTTTCTCACTCACTCACTCATCCCTTATACCTAGGACAAGGGCCTACGGACCACCGCCGAAGAGACGACCGAGTTTTCCCAGGGAAACGCACATGGTGGTCGCTCTTCAAGCGCTGTCCTTGTCCACCATAAACTTGCATACTTTCTCTTTCGAAACATTTGCCAGACACACGCTCATGCACTCGAAACATCCAACGGAAAAACTGTCACACTGTCCAGACACTCTTCGTTCACGCTTTGTCTCGACATTCCTTCTTTCATACTTCACAATCACGCAACACATATTCTCACACCCTACACAAGGATATATTGAAACAAAGTAATGAATAACAATAACAAATAACACTTAAAAACTGAGCTTAATTTGTTCTGTTTAAAATGTAGACTTATAGTGGAAGTCGTGTGTATAAGTGATATGTGTGTTTCAACTTTGTGTTTTTATATGATGTGAATTTCGCGTGATTTGATGTGCTTCGTGATCAACTGTTTTTCGTGTTCTGTAGTCTAACGTGTTCTGACTTCCGACGTGTTCTGACTTCCGACGTGTTCTGACGTTCTCGTCAAGGCCGTCACTCCTCCAACCCTCGATTTTGGGGATGGTTCTTGGAGGGGGTGCGACGATGCCGATTTTTCTTGACGTTCATCGGGTGTACCGACAACACCGGGGTTTTTCCCGATGTACCGATCGCCTGAATTTTTGAGTCACGCGATCGTTCACGTGATCGAGAGGGTTTTCTGCATGCGCACATACCTGGACGTAACGATCACGGTTGGTGCATATGGTCGATGGTTTATGAATTTGGAAGGCTAAGAGTTTTAAAGAAAGTGAAAATGAAAAGGAATTTACTTAGACATGCGCTGCAATAAAGAAATAAAGTCTTTCACTCTTTTAACTTTCCAAGTACAGCTGGTTTTGACAGATGTGGTGCTTTATGGTTAGCTAGGTTTTGCTAGAATGATTATGGTAGCGTTACGTCCGAAATTAAGGAATATTATTTTATTTGCGTAGCAAACAAATTTTTCTATGTATTCCGACATTCATTTTGTAACAGAGGATAGTTTGAACTAGTGCTTAAAATTTTGTGGAAAAACATTATTAATAATTTAATTGGACTCTGTGTTTTTTTATATGTTCTATTTTCTACATTATAGTGTTCACACATCTTGTAATCAATTTTGTTGTCTTGTCTTTTTCTGTCGTTTTTCTGTCGTCATTGTGTTTCATCCGTCAGTAATAATTAAAGAAAAAACAATCAATATAAATGAAACTTCATAAGAAACTGATTGAGCAATTTGCTTCTTTTTTCTGTTTTCGTTCATTTTTTATACCACAAAAGTGGTTGCACATATTGTCAACCAAAGCAAGTGAGCACACAAAATTTCAGCAAGATGAGACTATGGACAGTGATTTAAAACTTGATGACAATATTGGATGCGTGCAACAACGACATGGTGTGTTAATACGAGCGTGGTAAAAATTATTGTTACACTGGAAATACTTATTGAAGTTAACTATTTTGATTCATACACGGTGTTACGAATGTTTCAATGAGGGTTCTACGGGGTAATTGCAGAAAGAATTCTAATATAGGAAGTTCCTTTCTTAATGTTCTATTTTGATCTGCACCCGTGTTGTTAAAGAAAATTAAAAGAGAATCAGTTGGAAAACTAAAACAAATTCTAGTTAAGCTTCCTGTATCTCTTGTATTCCACGTTTGGACTCTACTGTGCGCTACGGTGGTAAGCTGCAACGAGGTAATTTTGTGAGCTCGTATGGGTTTGAGTGGAATCCACAATGTCAAATATAACTGATGAGAAATGGTGGTTGTGTACCTGAAGCGGTCTTTTGTACAGGGTGTATAAAAATTATGGGTAAAGACCATCATAGGGGGATTCTACACCTTCGGATCGGTGGACATTTGTAAAAAAATTGCGTGCAAAATTGTTCTTGACCTTGAAATTCA
This sequence comes from Mimumesa dahlbomi, assembly GCA_917499265.3. NCBI lineage: Eukaryota > Metazoa > Arthropoda > Insecta > Hymenoptera > Crabronidae > Mimumesa > Mimumesa dahlbomi. The sequence continues at coordinate 3,585,206 of OU824120.1, forward strand.
AGGTCAAATTTTGTTTTGCTTGCATCGTATTCTACTCGTCGCGTAGACAAAAAGTGTCAAAGGAACCATGGGTCATAGGTCAACCGTTCCGTTAAAAAATGATCTTAAAATCCCAATACGTTTCCCACTTACTTTATTTACACTTTACGGCGAATATTATCGTCTCTTGTTCCTTCTACGGACTAAAAGAGCTGCACCATCTTGCCGTATCATTCGTAATAGACGTGCCTGTGATGCTGCTTCTATATGGCCACCATTACGGTCTAAGCAGTCCTGTAATCTGATTTCCAAATTTCGTCGGATTTTTTCGCCTATATCTCGTCTTCTTTTTAGGCGATGAAAAGCGTGTTCTATTTCACGTTTTAATTGCTCCGGCGATGCAAATTGCCGACCAGATCCGTAAATAATTTCTTTGACTGCTCCCCAAAGAAAAAAGTCTAAGGGCGTCAAATTCGGCGAACGAGGTGACCATAAGTGTGGAGCTGGTCTGCGTTCTATCAATCGGGTCACTAAATTGTTGATCAAGGATCACCAAATAGTTGATCAAGACGCTGAAAATCGTGTTGTCTTGAATCTTCCGATGCACGTAATGGTCTTCCATTATACCTCACAATCTCCCGATATATTTCACGGGCTAACCGATAATTTCCGCTTGCTTCATCAATAGCTCGTAACATTTGCCGAATATTTTTATAAACAGCCATTATTTTTCCCTCACTCTAACTTCTCTTCTGTTCAGTATCAACTCTGAATCTTATATCACTTCTCTTACTGAGTATAAGCTCTGTATGTTATCTCACTACTCTCACTCTGTATCAACGATAGCCTAATTGATGAAAGACACAACGATAGGAAATGGTAAGCAGCCGACTAAAAAATGTAACCACATCGTTCTTAAAGTTATAACGGTCATGAAGGAACAGGTGACGATATATGTATAGACCATATGTAGACGGTTATGAAGGAACAGGAGACGATAATATTCGCTGTAAAGTGTAAATAAAGTAAGTGGGAAACGTATTGGGATTTTAAGATCATTTTTTAACAGAACGGTTGACCTATGACCCGTGGTTCGTTTGACACTTTTTGTCTACGCGACGAGTAGAATACGATGCAAGCAAAACAAAATTTGAGCTTGAATTTCAATTTATAACCTTCCCGAATAACCTTCCCGATTTGAAGCCGACGGGTACCAATTAATGTCTCGTAGTAGCAGAATTGTGGGAACACCCGCGTCAACGAGCTTCTTGAAAGAGATACCGAATGAGCACTATGATAAAATCGCAGAAAATGTATCAATTAGCCACTTAATGAATTCACATTGCAAAGTATGACCATTGCATGATTTATGAAAATAAGAGCAAATAATCTATTCGCCCACGAGCAAGTTAGTCGTTCGCGCCACTAGAGTCAAGACATTTTTGGATCTAGACTAAACAACGCATAGCTCACCGACGGAAGGACAGCATTCCTGTCTACTTCAATTATTCTATACATTCGAGTCCGCTCAGTTTCTTCATCTCTAAATATAAGACTACTGTTCGTCATCGGCGAGAGAATGACTTCATTGCGGTTACTCTCATTATCTTAAGACAAATTTTAAGAACGAAACAGTTGACAGGTTGAAAAAATATATACTCGCGTACTGGTCCGGAAAATGTACATGTCTTCCTGATCTCATTGCCCGTTTACCCGTAGTCGTAGGGAGTGTTTACGAACGTTTATACTTCTCGTTGTTGTCCGGTTCTATCACCGTACCTTAACGAGCGCTGCCTGCCAGAGGATATGCCAGCTGCAATCCAGGCTTATAGGCACCGTTATTTATTCGATTCAGAAGGTAAAGTGTCGCGGATGCCTCAAGATCATTATGTACGATCCTTCATGAATGGGTACGAAAATTGCTTTCGTTGTGCCTTGCCTACACGCGTTGTCGCTGAGAAGTCCTCAACCTTTTCAACCCTGAATACATTCTGACGATCCGCCCCGTAGAAGAGCGACGTGCCTTGCGCTAGGGATAGCTGTAGTCGGATTGCTTTTGTGCTACCCTCAGTTCTGTTCATTTCACTCTGTTGAATTCAAGGCGCAGCTAACAATAAATTATTATTGTTATTATGTCACTAACAGGACAGTATTAACAAACACTTTCTGAGATCTATTTTAATTAATATACTTTTACTACAAACTAGTGTAGGATATGAAAATGAAATCGAACAAATGCGAGCAAGTACAAATCATTGTACAGCATCCACACGATGCTATCGCTAAGTAAGTATATTAAATTAACTAAATTACCCCAAAAATGATGTCTCCTCATTTAATTAATAAATCGGTTTAGTGCTCGACTAAATGTACTTGATGGCCCGCTTTTTGCGAAGCTTGATGTCCAAAATGTAACGTAACAGATATTTGTACTCATTTCTAAATTAACAATCTGGATGCATCTGAGTGGAAAAATTTAACAAGTTAACAATCTGGATGTGTCTGAATGAAAATTACACATATGTACATATTGCCATGTGTTTCAACGATTGATGATAACATAAATTAAAAAGAAACTTCATGAGATATTTAGTGGATTTTCATTCAGCACAATAAGAAGGCCGCTGTATTCTGTGTTTTAACGACTCTCTTTTAATGTCGAACATCCCGAACTATTTAAGCTTATTTTTCACCATCGAACCTTCATAAAAAGCGGGCCACCAAGTACATTTAGTCGAGCACTAAACAGATTTATTATTTAAATGAGGACACATCATTTTTTGGGAAATTTACTTAATTTGATATATTTACTTAGCGATAGCATCGTGTCGATGCTGTACAATAATTTGTACTTGCTCGCATTTGTTCGATTTCAAATACTTCGTATAATCAAGTTTATGTTAACGAGCAAGCTATTCCACAACGTCACATCCTCTTGTACTTGGCCTATACCTTTGCATTTTCGATGCTTTTTACTGATAAGTTAATCCAAGAGAATTAGGAGCTCTCTGGGTGCAAGGAGAGAAATATAGAAGAATCGTTAAATTAACCGTATTAAAAGTAACAGACGCTACGATCCGTAGTATCGAACAATCTGCATTAGAATGATTTGTTGCGCAACATTGTCGCGCAGCCTAAACTAGCAGCGAGGAACGTAGTGAGTAGGAGGACCTTCTCATTTGCTGCCTGGGATATACAATACACATGCTATGGGTTATCCGGTCATCTTTTTTGCTGCTTACAAGATTGTTGTTAGTGTACCTCGACAAACTTTTCCTTTGCTTTAATTCGCCACTACCATCTCTATTTTACGGATTTACTTAAAGACTGCGTGTAATACATAATGTTATAGTTCTAATAAGTCTGAAATGGGCAGAAAAAAAAATTTATTGCGCAACGAAATGTTATTACACTTCATGATAAATGACAAAAATATTTGTGTCAGTTACAAAAATCGCATAAGATCGCCCAGAAAAAACTTTTCGCCATTTTTTTAACTATACAGGGTGTAACAAAAGTGCGGAGACATTTTTTCAGTATCGATAGTACGCAGCAAAAGATGACAAAAGTCCCTAAACTTTTTGCTTTCCGTTTCCGCTTTTTCGCCAGAAATTTAAGTTGCAAAGTGGGACTGTGGCGGGGCACCGAATTAGTCAATGTATAATCACAGTTTTACTTTGAATTATTCTAATGCGGACAATTATTGTAATACTTTTACTAATAGTTTATACAGACAGTAAGACAAGAATGGAATAAAAAGAGAAAAAAATAAAAATTATACAGGGTATGACAGAATATTGGGTAATTTTTTTCAGTACAAATATTTCATGTTAAAAGATGAACTAAAAGAATAAACTTATGTCCTGTAAACTTTTTACAGAATGTTGTTGCACTTCATGATAAATGTCATAAACGAATGTCATAAAACCAGAAGTTTTATCACTTACAAGAATCGCCAAAAATTGCCCAGAAAAAACTTTAAAGTTTTTCCTTTTAAGAAATGTATTGATTATAGCCATTCATGAACATTATAGATTTTGTTGCTTGAAGAAGAAGAAGTCCTGCATATTTTTGAATGGTTATAGTATTAAATCCAATATCTAATATCGATTTTTAGACAAGGTGTAGTAAAATTTTAAAAATTCTTATTGATCTTATTGATGAAGAAACAAATATGGATCCTTACGCGGTAATATTTAATTGTTTTTTCAAATAAAATTATCGGAAGAACACATAGGAAAATATATAGATATGTCGCAGGGATCGGCTCCTCCTCGTCCGCTCCTTGTCTTTCAACCCTCGTGTCTCGTAATTTGTTGTGACCTCGCGTCACCTTCCTAAACCAAGGGAACCGTTAACCCTCGGTTAGTCGCCGAACTCCGATAAGGAAAAACAAATTAAACAAAAACCATAAACCATAGTAAACTGCACGTCCGACGCTGGTAGGCATGCAGATGCTTTACTTTGGACCAAGCAGTAATAAAACTCATGCCTGCCAGCAAAAGGTGCAATAATCAAACAAGGGTGACTTCACCATGTAGCAGCCAGGAGTGGCAACGACTGGTCCCAAGAAGTACCCGGCGCGGTCCGTTCCTGGAATTACCAGCGCTGGTGAGTCACCCAAATTTCCCCGTCGCGACGTCTTCACGGCCGGAGCTGCACCAACCCCATACCTCTCTCTCCTGGAACGAGGAAGACCTTGAGACTTTCCGAAGAAATCAGAATCTAACAAACAACCAAGTTGAACACATCGTGTGAATAGTTAGTGAAGTCCAGCAAGCAAGCAAGCAGTCACTCTGTGACAGACAATACCACGATCTTAGACCTATGTTACATGGTCAAATTCGAAGTTTTGTAAATAGTGTATATAAATATAATGAGTTATCTACATACAGGATGTCCCAAAATTATCCAGCAATCGGGAACATGGAGATTGTTTATAAAAAAAGAAATTGAAAAGTCCTTTACCCTTTTGTGATCCGAGGTCCCGTTTTTGAGTTACGAGCTTCCAAAATATCGTGGTCTGACTTCCAGCCCGCGCGGTTTGAACATCAGCTGGAGGCATATACGCGGAGAAAGGTGTTGATGCGAGGTCAGCGGGGAGAGGGGCACAGCTATAGTTTAGTAAAATCTCAGCTGAGCGTCAATGGATACCTCCCTCCCCGCTGACTGCTCGTCTATACTTCAGGTGGTCGAGGCTACGTTTTTTGATGGTGCCGTTATCACCCCGATCCAAGGTATTGCCATAGAGTTCAGACAAAGTCACAACACACTGTCTTACTTCATAAACTTACTATTTATGACTATTTATGATATCTCCATAATGTCAGTTGTATGCCAGGTAAATAATTATTCCTTAATATATACGCAATATTCCGACCTACGGAATACTCCGACAGATACATATTTTATATGAACAATTTTTAAGAAATATCCAATGCATTTCGTTTATTTAATGATGATGTATATCGATATCCAATATACGACGCATTCGTCCCACTGCGAAGTGTCTCCTACTCGCCTCCGCTCAGCGTGCTCCCTACGTTCTTTCCAAACATCCTTTTCCCTATCCCTTATATTTATGGCATCACCCTCATCGCCATGTTTCTCGAATCGCCTACTTGCCCCTCTTGACCCCCATTTCTTCCTATCCTCGACCTCCATTCCACTAGGGTGCACCCTAGATACATAAACTCTCCCGCCTCCTCTACTGTCCCTTCCATCACAATTTCCTCTTCTTCCTTCTCTCCTGCGTTTTCCACGCATTCAGCACCAACTTCTTTCTGTCTACGTACTTCTCCAGAGTCCCCATCATCCCAGGCATCGCCTCTGCGTTCCCTGTCCGCGTAACTGTTTCGTTTGCATACGACTGCGACCTCCCCCTCCCCCTATTTTCTCTCCTTCTTACTCTATCCTCTCCATCAACTCCTTGTGCATATCCGCCGTCGCCATATTGAATAACAGTCGACTCAGTGGTAACTCCTGTCTTACCCCTCTTACTTTCCAGAAATATTCCCCAACCTCCCTTCCTACTCTTACCCTCTTCTTCGTTCCACTTTACGCCCCTTTTACCCTCCTTTTCAGCCCATCACTTATTTATATTTTATCCATTGCCTTCTGCAACACCTCTCTTGCTACCAAATGAAATGATGCTTTTGGGTCGACGAATAGAGGCATAACGTTTCGTCTCATTCTTTCAATTCGCCTATTCACAATGTAATTTAATACGCACACATTATATATGGTACTCATCCTCTTCCCGAATCTCGTCCGGTTCTTGCTATGGTGCTCCATCCTTCCCTCCTCCATTCACACCCTCAGTTTCTCCGCCACGTACTTCTGTTACGCCCTGCTCAACAAATTCACATTCCTATAATCATTCATCTTTTCCCCTATCTTTCTTAATTATTTGGACTTACACCCCCTCCCCCTAAACCTGTTCGGCATCCTCTATGACCATTCCTTAATGTATTCTTCTCCGCAGTTCCACGCCACATTCGGTACACTATGCACCCTACTGCTTTCCTTTGTTTTCTTTATCGTTCTCTCATCCCTTCCCTTTGTATTGTTATGTCCAGACTATGCGTCGCGCCCTGCGGCTACTAGATTTGTTTGAGTCAGGGTTTGTTTCATGGTAGCCTCTATTTGACCCCTTTCAGGTAAATGGTCGTGAACCATTTTACCTTGGGACGGGGCTGAGTCGTATATTTGGTGCAGGTAATGAAGAGGAAAGTGCGAGAGGGGATTGAGTCAATGACTGATTTTTATAATTCTATTATTTTTAATCGCTTCCTGAAGGTATCCTTAAGAATTCGACCCGGTATGTCGAGTGGGGCGTGTTCCCCATTAGGTTCGATCAGGAGTACCTGATGGTTTGGTCCTACTTTCTCCAATGCAGCTTCGATTTCTCTCTCTTTCATTTTATGTGAGGGTAATCGCATGGTCCAATTTTTTATTTCTCTCTCGTCGTCTGACAATTCTACTATTTCCGGTGAGCGTGTTGAAAGTGTGGGTCTTTCGTCAGTCTGTGGTATAACTGCGGCTATTTCTTCGGTTGTGTAATTTTGAGGTATGCACGTTGCGAGGTGTTTAATAGTCTCAATTCGCCGCTGCGCCCTACGTCTACCCGCCCTTGAGTTTTTTGATACTGAGACTTCTGAATCTCTCTGTCTATAGTATGTTTCTCCTTTCTGTCGATGAGAACAGGCGGATTTACAGGGACAGCAGCCAACCAGTTCTACCTCCAACCCGATCTGTTATTCGCTCGGTTAGGCAGTGGAGAGGAAAATTTATTTATAACTTTATCGGTCCTCGGAATCTACAATTCTTACTGAGTCTTTCATCGAGAATTATGCGATTCCCAGTTACTTCTGTCCTGATTGTGACCCATTAGAAATCGCTGGTTATCGAGGGGAAGGTGCGCCGTCCTTTTATGAGTGCCGTAGACGTAACAACTGTGTAAAAAATCAAGACGATTTCCACCGACAGCTGGTTCTACTCCTGCAAAATAATGACTTGGACAAATGGGTTGTTGGTGTTTCATTATTGTGGGTGAAAAGATAACCAGAGAATTACGACCTTTTATCTCGGTGTGAGAATGTGTGTTATAGAACGAATAAGTCTTGCTGCGTTGTAGAAGGTTCTTTATTAGATGTGCATGCAAGCGCGTCAGGGATGAGACTGTCGCCCCGAGGACGCCTTTTTATCCTCGCCCGGGCTAGACGTTCGACGCAATTGAAAACAAAGAAATCTCTAGCCTAAACAACACCTAGTCGGGCAACGCAACGGCTGCATTCCTCAGAGCACTTGAAACATACATAGGGCCTTTATCCTTCGAACTCAACACTCTTCGCGCCCGATGAGACAAAGATCCGCTGTGAAAGATTGTGCGCACGGCACGTAACATTACGTGTGCCGCCACACTCGGGTATCAGTGTAAGAAGAAATTGATGTCTTGGTTGACACACTTTTGATTTTTTCTAGTTGACTAGGATGCAACTGCTACAATTCGTCTCGGTCTTCACTGCTGTTGCATTCACTTTTGTACAGAACGCGGTTAGACTTCGTTATACGTTGAAAAACTAACTGCGCAGCAATTCTTTGTAGTGCGCGAATTCAAAAAACTGACTAACTGCCGCGTCGGAGGGCACCAGAACACATACAGGATTTCAGGCCCTCCCGCTACATTGGTTTGTAACGTTTTTCTGGTCAAGGCAATGAAGCCTTCACCTGGCAACCCGACACCACTACCAAGGGAGTACTTTAGAAAAATATGTGACTGATTTCCGCGTTAGGGCTGTTTGTCAAGGTCTTCACTGTTCTTGACGACATGCAATGTCTAACACTTTCTTTTTCGGGGGTTCGCGTGTTTATGGCTTTTACGGAGTTTTGGCTGGTTTATATATTTTTCCCGATGCCATCCGCCTGTGTCAACTACGGCAATCGGAGTGTTATTTTTACGAAAAAGAATTTACCACACTTTCTTCGTACAACGTTCTAGCGTTAATTTTACAAAGGCGACAAGACGTGTGGACGTAATAGTATCTCTTCCGTCTTCATTTCTCAATCTTCTCAACTATTTCTTCCTTTCCATCTAACACCTCTTTCATGAAGTGCCTTCTCCATTCCCCCATCCTGATCTCTTCTTCCAACCTTTTCCTTCGAGTTTTTCCCTCACATATTTTCTTAAAGTTTCCTATCGCCACCCGTATTGCTCCTCCTTCACATTGGTATGCTTCCACTTTTTCAACCGCAGGTATGCCTCTCCCTGCTTCCATTCCTCCACAGGTTTTCTGTAGGCTTATAATGTAGGCTTCCTTCTACGTTGTTCTCACTTTCCGTCTTTCTCCACTGTTTTTACGTCTTTGATTGTTAGTACCACTTCCCCACCTTTGTATTGCCCGCTCTCTACCTATCAATCAGACGTCGACTTCTATCCAAGCCCACCACTTCCTCTCGAATCTCTGTATTTCGTCCTTCGCACAGTTATACTTCAAGTGGCCCTCCAAGTGCCCGCTTGGGCAGTGACGGTTGACGAGACTTCACAATTATTTAACTCCGAATTAATTCGTTAATGACTCTAACGTGAGTTGAACGGGGGAACTCCGATCAAAAGTTGAATTGAAAATGTAGAGACTGATCTCCCTAAGGTCAAAGAATACTTGAAAAAGAACTGGGCCTAATCTCGTAGTGTATTCTCAAGCTTCGTACTGAGAATAACCCGAGGAGATACATTTTCGTGGTCCTTATACATATAGGTCGAAAAAGCAGCGGGGATTAAAAATTCTAGGAAATCTATCCTATGGTGGTATGAATGATACTGCATGAAACGTCGGTTGGAAACTCTGGAATTTCAGGGGGGGGGGCAAATCCTCGCATTCGAATTTTCCTTATTGCGTGGGCTAAGCGCGTAGCCACCCGGGGGTCTTATCTAAAAAGGTCTAAGGCCATGTTCGAATCGCGCCTAATGCACGGCTTGGTTGTACTATAAATGGAAAGAAAGGCGCCTGAGTGTCGCCAAGAAAAATTCCATGATGAGAATTTTCGTAGGAATCATGGGATTTATACGTAAGAGCAGCTCCTTTCTAGTGGTCCCAGCATCGCCTTCTACTTATACTGCATTTCTGACATTTCTTGCAGCTTCTATTGGAGATGCAGAGATTCAAGTTTCTGTGCAGCCTGCTGTACCTTGGGTAAATAGACAGTGCACTGGACTAGGGTTCCATCTCTGCGACCATTGCGATGCTGTGTGAGAAGATGGAGGTTCACTTCACCACGTTAGAGTCCCTGTCTTCTTTGTTCTCCCTCTCTTCGCTTTCAGGGATTATTGTGGGTGTGGTGTCTGCACGACTAAGGTGGAGGAGTGCACATGGGCCATTGCTAACCCTGCTATCTCTCAGCCTTTGTTGGTTATGCATCTGGATGGTTGTGCGGCGGAACAGCTGACGCGTAGCAATTGTTGGGATAGTTTTGAGGTGAGCAATGCCGGCCTTGATCCGGAGAAGCTTGAGGTATAAGCTAATTTGTGCTCACTCTCCAGCCGCCTCTCTTCATTGGAAGTGGAATGGGATGCCATTGCTACCTCCCGATACGTCAATCCCATGTATGCTGCTTCTCTTCCCCTCGTTGTTGTCGATGGTGTCGTGATCCCCTACCTGCGCTGTGTGAAGTCGCTTGCTGTGACACTTATTCGGCGTTGGATTGGCATGGTCATGTCACTGCTGTTTGTGGGAGGGTTAGGCGCATGCTGTTCAAACTTCGGGGTAATGACATTGCTGTATCAATTAGAGCTAAGACTGAGATTATCCGGTCAGTGTTGGTGTACTGTGATATCGGTGTGGTAGACGACATTCGACTTACACGTGCGCCTAATACGTGCATTAGGTTTGCGTTTGGTCTGCTCATAAAGGCGTATGTGTCACCTTATTATCGTCGATTTGGGTCGTTACGTCCGGCAGCCCGACGGGATTACTTTCTGGGTTGTTTCGTACATGCCCGTGTGCACCCGTCTAGTCAGAGAGATCCGGACGTCTTTGAGGACTTGTTTAGGTGTTTGGGGGATGTGGATGCTAGAACCTCGTCGCGTGTTGTTTCGCGCTCCTTTCTTCTGCCTTCAGCACCGCACTGCTGTGCGTGCGAGGTCGATTTCAGTAGTTGGGGTACGCTTCTGGAACAGTCACACGCCGACCATGCGGAACTGAAAGTCGCGTGCGCTGTTCAAGTACAGGCACTTTACCTCATTGTCCCCTAAGATTTCTCCTGTGCTTGCCCTCTTAAGTATTCTTCTGTTTTCCTAGTAGTAATACGTTACTACTGAGTACCACCTTACTACTACCTTGCTAATGAGTTATAGCGTGTATTTGCTATTTTTCTATCTTTCAGTTTTTATTTCTATATTATTTTAACTTGATTTGGATTATATCTTAATTATTTATGTACTTTGTGAATGTGTGCTTACAGGTGAATTCTACAGGACATAACGAACTCTCTCTCTCTCTTTACATCCCTTTTTTCACTGCGTTCTATCAGAAGATAGGGTAGAAACCCTCCCTCATATTTGGCTTCTCTCTTTTTCTATTAGTCCTCTGTTGTCATGACCCCTCTCCCTTGCTAACAGGGAATCTCCTTCTCCCCCCTCGTCCCCAGCCCACCGGGCTTTCCTGCGAGAAAAGGCCTTCTTATTCTCTCATCTGCTCCTGCTGTCTCCTCCTCTGCACTCTCTATCCTTTTCCCATCTTTTCATTTCCCCCACTTTTGTTCTTATCATTACTTCCACCGGATTCACCTTCCAAACAAGAAGGTCGTATATGTGATAAGAAACGTCAGTTGTTATCAATTAAAAAAACAGCAGCATAGAGTCAGAATTACTGAAAGACTAATATAACCATAATTCGGAAACAAACTTACATCCGGTATATGTATATGTGTTTGGGAAATAGTATTTCCCAGGTGGTGCTGTCACCACCATTGGCACCCATCGCTCACGCCAGGCGACAGCATGATATTGTCTCATGACGTCACGGTTATGCACACTGGTTAAAATCGGCCTCGTTGCGTGATCCCGGCCGGAAATTGGCCATTATCGTCTTATCGCCTGTGGTGACCGATACCTTTTCGATTACTCAGCGATTACGCACACGCCGAAGGGCAACTAAGTGAAAAGACAACTCATCGAACAAATAAAGGAAATCTCACAGGCAAGTCAGCTCATCACAGAATATAATTATCAAGAATGTAACCAAGACGAACAAGTTTATGACGAAATAAACACAAAATCTCAAAAGGTGCATTATTTTAATTACCTTGCTGCCAAGTCCTTCTCACGTTTGCTCATTGTCAAACAATATGTAAACTCTTTTTCCCTTAGTTTAGCATACTACGTACAATCCTAAATTTATGTCCACTCGTTTTGAAATATTCTCTATATTACGTAAGCAGTAAAAAGTGGCTAATATTAAAATATAATAATATCGAATCAAATCAAATTTAATTTAATATAAAATGTTACAGGACTACTCGTGGAATACCAGCTTGTTTCCAGTGTTCTTCTCTAAATGAAAGTGCAGCTAAGAAGATTTGTAGGAAACAGCCGCTTGGTGTAGTAGCACACACGGAAACACAGTTGGTTAGGACGTATCCAGCAGGGATGCGTATTGATTCGACGAATTTCAACCCTGTAATTTTTTGGGCTTTTGGCATACAAATGGTTGCTCTGAATTATCAAACTGACGATGCTGGACTGAACTTAAACACCGCTATGTTCGAACAAAATGGACAGTGTGGATATGTGAAAAAGCCATCAGTGATGTCCGATAAAGGACATATGATGTACAGGTATGCTCATGAATCATATCATTAATTCAGTTGTTAAGATAAGAATTCAATAACATAAATTATGTACAAAATGTTTTGACGTTTCATACAAAGAAAAATGTTAAATGCCGCGAGAGTTCTGAACAGCCGTGGCATTAAATATTTGTTGATAGGAAAGTATTAAGTATTAAGTATTCTGCCTTGACTCTTTTAATAATGTTACTTCGCGGAAAACTAAGTGTAACCGATTTTTTAAAATTATAGTCAACTAAATGATCAAGGAAAAGAGAAACCTAAATGGTTTCCCTCTTTCGTCATAAGTATGAACACAATACTTATAGTTGATTCCATCTTTCTTCATATAATGAATACATCAAAGTTAGTTGGAATGCCGTCCAATATTGAATGGTGCACTTTGATTTTATTGTATTTGTAGTAGGCAAAACTGCGAATTTAAGTTAATGGCACTAAGAAATGTACTTCTTTAAATAGCATTCATGTTATAGTAGTATGATTTTTTACATGGAAAATACGATCGTCTTTTTGAAAATAAATCTGAACCATTAGTTCACACAATATTTTCCAAAGGAGTACATACATATTAATTAATGTGCAACCCTTTGGTTATCGCACATTTAAAAACCACAACTTGCTGTTGTACGTACTTAAAAATAGAGAGCCTGTATTAATAAGAATAACCAATAGGTAGTAGTTCTCCCAATTGTTGAGATCTGTTTAGTGTTTTCAGAGATTGGAAAACCTTAAGCATATCGACGTTATACATCAGTTTGCCATTGCATTTATCACATTTCAAACCCCTTTTCAATTGCACAGAATTGATATTATTTGATTTATTATTCGCATGGGAAAAGAAGGTAAATCCTGCAATTTCTTCAATTTTTGTTGATTTGGCACAGTCTTGTACCGGTATGTGCGAATATGTGAGAGTAATTGTAAAGTAGATAGTATGTTTATTCTAAAAGTGTCAATGAGAGGAGAGCGACTGGTGGATAAGGGATAGTTACGAAATGTAGTATAATGCTGCCCAGCGGAGGGGGTTCGGGCACAGATGGGCCAAGATATGCTGTAAAACCAACATATCTAGATCCTGACCCTGAGGATTCTATGACGAAGAAAGCGTGAGAAAATCATTACAGCACTCTTAGCGACCAGTTCGATGAAATGTCATCACACACCCCTGCTCTATAATGTGGACATTCTTCCGTCGATTGTTTATAATAGTTTTCTTAAAATTATGGTAGTGTGATATCTGAGAGCGCCAGTTTGTTGTGTTATGGGGGGTATACATTGATTGTGACCGGTGAATGAGATTGTGTGGTGTGGTACTGGTAGTGTCAAGCGATAACTTGCCCATCTAATGGTATGTACGGTGGTAGCGTGCGACGACTCACTGGACTCTGGGCCTGCGTACTGATAGCGAATAATAGTCCGCTGATCTTCGGGTGCTTTTAAAGTCCTATGATATTGTGCACCGGGTGTGGTGTAGTGAATATGTTGTGGTGTCTGGTCCATGGTATGTAGTGTGTCCTTGCCCTTACTATGACCGTGACCTGTGGGATATGCCTTTTATTATAGTGCCTTTCTTCTTCTCATGGGTATCTGAAAGAATTCTAATGCTGTTAGTGTTATTTGTTAAAGGGTGATGGGTTAGGAGGGCTTTATCAATTCTAATAATGTCTATCTTTTCTACATGTTTTTAATGGCATACATGTGTCGAATGTATGTATCGAATCTTTCGTTTCTCCTGTATGTCTGTTGTCACTAATTGTATTGTTATCCAATTATTTATACCTTTATGTTGTGTGCGATAATTATAAGTGTCTTATGTTAGCTAAATTAGTATTGTTAATTAGTTAGAATATTATGGTATGTTGGTTAGATTAAAGGATACTGGTCGTGGAAATGGTGGGTCTTGTTTGTAAATTATAGCCTTGGTTTTCTGATTATCAGATTATTTTGTTAAAGAGTACTATGAATCTATGCACGGTGTAACGTAAATTCGAGGACTATTTTTCAGAATCGATAGGATGCACCAAAAAATGAGTTGCTGCAATTATTACCATTATATAGCATTTATTCTTATTTAATCCAAGTAACTTCGATTACCTATATCGTAGGAGCTCTTCAGCAGTTTGGGAAAAGTGAAGAGCATTCACCAAGGCAACCTTTCCGTAGATTCTAATATGTTTTTACGTAAACTTTGATCTCTGATGGTAATATTAAAATTAAAATATGTCCTCTAAAACGTTGCATTTTGGAGATGTGAGTTTTAAAAATTCTTTACAATACGGGTTGTATTGCAATACGGGGTGATTATCAGCCTGTGTAAGAAATTGTGATGAACTTGGTTAATAACAACATACACAGATATGCATATAATGGTGTTAATCGATATTGACTTTGCACAGGATGGAAATCTGCAACTCCTCGTTAATAAGTACAGTGTGAAGGCCCTCAATTCTGGGAAAGTTCTGAATGAAAGGGATAATACCTTTTGACGTTGTGGGCACGTGATTAACAGGCAACATGTGAACCTTTGCGGTAGCGACCTTGATGAGGTCCCTCCTTTGAGGTTTGATCCGCGGATATTACTGATCCCTCGGTGATGTGGCAATGTTGTATTACATCAGGCAGTGAAGTTTTCTTTGTCCGATTTCTGTGAGGTGAATATATTCAGGGGGGGGGGAAGGGTTTGCGTTATCGAGAAATCGATTTTTTTTTGCTTTTTCTTATAGTTCAATATTTCGAGAGTATTGTCCCAAAATTTTAAGATAATCGGAGAAAACTCTCAAAGTTATTGACCAGTTAGTCGTTATATTTTCGTCGGGCGTTTGCCGCTCACATCAGTGATTTTATAACAGTAATGTGGGATACGAAAATCTGAAATACGGGATTGTAAAGTGTAAATGAAAAGCGTTTAGACTGAGTGGCGAAGCGACAAAAAAATTAAGGAAAAAACGGAGAAGTAAAATACTCGGCGGAAAAGGAATTTATCTTCACTTTCGTACAGTTAAATCTTTAAACGCGATTTTCTCGAAACCATGTTTTCAAAGTCCGTGATCACTGCCATTTAAAACATACTTCACCGATTCTTTTCAAACTTGGTACATACCTTCTATATATAAAATACCTCCCCCCAACGATTAGTATGATATTTTTTTTTGACATTAAGGGGTTTTTCCAGTAGCAAAATGACGGAAATTTTAGTGAAAAATCGCAATTTTTGCTTCAAACGACCACCAAAAATTTTAAAATGAAAAAAATAACAATTAGCGATCGTTGGGGGGAGGATTTACTCATCTTCTAACTAAATTTTACTGTTATTTTGATTTCTGATACTTTTCTGCTGAGATACAGTGATCACCGCAACACGTGTTTTTCGAAAGGCGCTCTCGGAAAAGCTCTGTCACCGGCTTATTTGTCGATATTTTGCAACCAAAAAATTACAAAATGTTGTTGAAATAACAATATATAATGTGCAAAAGGTTCGAACAAATTTGCTTTATTCGTTCGTCTGAAAGAAAATCGCAAAGAAAGTGTTTTTTTTTTGCCCTGAAACCCTTACCCCCCCCCCCCCCCTTAATCACGAAGTGATCGAAAAAAGATTGAGAGACGATGACACATCTTACCTCAACTATGAGTGAACAAACAATGGTAACGCGGTCGGAAGGTGCGCGTGGTGCACGAGAGAGAGTGAAAAAGCAAGAACGTTCTAAAAGCTTTGTTGAAATTGCGCGTGGCCTGAGGCGCCAGTAGTGATGCATTGTGCTCGTGCGGCGCACAACAGTAGGATGAGTCTGAATTATCTTAACATACACCTAACTTTTTTCGTTTCTTCGTCATCTTTTGGTGCGTACTATCTATTCTAAAGAAAGGTTCCCACAATTACGATACACCCTGCATAAAAGGGTATAAAATATATATAAATTATGAATAAACTTATAAATGTGTGTAAACAGAAGATTATGAAGAAAATGTGTAGCGTATACAGGGTGTATCAAAACATGTGGGCATAATTTTGGGAAATGTTAGAACCCATCAGAATAAGAAAAAAGTCTTTACAGTTTTGTAAAAAGCCTCCTATCGAGATACAATCCTTTTTGGAAAAAAGTTTTAAAAAATGATATCTCCGAAATGGTAAATATTAAGACCGATTTTGACTGCCATACAATCGGAAGGGATCAAAGTTTATGATAAAAATATAACAGCTGGGATTAATACCTTTAAGTAGTATACAGGGTGTCCCAAGAATTTGGACGCACCCGGAACCAGGTGATAGCTGAGGTAATTCTAATATAGGGATGTATCATTCTCAACGCCCTATCTCAATCCGTGGCCGAGTTATTAAAGAAAATCGACAGCCACTCAGAGGGCTCCGTTAGGCCCGGCCGCGCGACTGTTCCTACTGGTCTTGTAGTAGCGGGATTGTTTATGCCGCTGCGTCACCGGAGGTCTACCAAGGGATACAGAACGAGCACTAACACACTACCACGAAAAATGTATCTATGAGTATGTCACTGGGTCACTGTACTTGCCGGTGTCATCAAAAAAAGGTCTAATTTATGACCTTACCTCTTACACGTAACCTACAGAATAGCACCGGTCGCACACCATCGGTTTGCGCTGCAAACGTTACAGAACACCGCACAAGTAATTCACATTGAAAAGTATGACGGTTGCCCAATAATTTACACCTTAGCTTTGATTAAATTATTATTAAGAATATATGCACTCGTACACTCGTTCCGTTTGTTCAGCGAAAGAGATAAATTTTTCACCCACGAGAAAGTTTGATTATTAATCAATTACCAATACATCTCCAATTGCGCGGACTCCATTCCGTGGTTACTTTTTCGTTATTGCACTTCCAACCTTTTCGATTTTCTACACAAATACGTTTTCCGAAAAAAGATGTAACGAAGGAGAAACGCCTGTTACCGTAAGAACAGTAACGGTACACAGATGTCCAAAGAAGAAGACCGCCACAATGTCAATATACGTTGAAAGTATGAATAGTCCTAAAGAGAACTGATTATTTAATCGACCTGTTCGATTTCCCCACGTTGAATGTAAATCATTGAATTCATTCATCATTGAACATAGAATGTAAGAAAATTCCTGGAACACTTTAGATGAATCAATAGTATGCATCAAATGAAGAAATTGAAAGTTTTAATAGTTATGTCCGAATCCCAGTCGCTATTGAGGTACAACGCGTTTGGAAAAAAAAGATTTTAGAATTATACCTCCGAAATGGTAAGCCGTAGAAGACCGATTTTGATCGCATTTTAACCGAAATAGATCAAAGTTTATAAAAAATATAACAGCTCCGATTATTATGTAGCATTTATTCTTATTGATAAAAAAATATGATTTTTCTATAATATCGGGTTTTTATCAACTTAAGAAATATTTTTGTAATGCGTCTAAACATGCCTTTCGAAGACAGCAGAAAAATTGATGTTATTATAAAGTTTCGGTGCTAAAATGTGTTAAACGCCCGCTGCAAAAAAGCCTGCGAACATGCAACCACAATCACGTCAGAATGGCGTTGTTCGCGCATCTGCTCGCGCCAGCTAGTGGCGTCGGCGCCTGAAGATAGCGCAGCGCTAGAAGTGCCGTCACTCCGTCCAGAGGTCGCCCCCCCTTCCCGCCGGGCGGAAATCATATGTACAGTATTTCCTCGATATGGGGCCCATTTCGTGTCACGGTATGTGTCCAGCGATCATCCCCACCACTGGGGGGATTCCCCATCGGTATCAGTCGCTCGAGAAATGTAACACGGTTGAAACGTCACGCCGCCGGGCCGAGAAAGATTTACAGCCTTTATATCGGTGAGATAACACTAGCGCACGGGCAAAATTTTTTAATTTCTGGATCTTTTTGCATGAAAATTGTATTAACTTATTGGAATGATTTTGCTGGTTAAAATGATACCAAACACGACATACAGGGTGTCCCAGTTCCCAGGACGTTCATTACACCTTTGGATAGCTCAGGTAATTCTAAGATACGGATCATTAGTTTCAGCGTCCCATCACAATCCGTGGCCGAGTTATTAACGAAAAACGACAGCCAATCAGAGGGCTCCGTTGGGCGCGGCAGCGCGACAGTTCCTACTGGTACAAGTTAATGTCTTGTAGTAGCGGGGGTGTTTATGCGGCCGCGTCAACGGAGCCCTTGAAAGGGATACAGACCGAGCACTAACACACTTCCACGAAAAATGTATCGATGAGTCTGTCACTGGGTCACCGAAAAAAGGTCTAATTTATGACATTACCTCTTGCGCGTACCCTATGGAATTGCACCGCTGGCACACCATCGGTTTACGCCGCAAACTTTACAGAACACCGCACAATAAATTCACATTAAAAAAAAAGACCGTTGCCTGATAATTTTCACCTTAGATTTGATTAGATTATTATAAAGAATGTATGCACTCGTACACTTGATCCATTTGTTCAGCGAAAGGAATAGATTCTTCATCACCGAGAAAGTTTGATTATTAATCGATTACCAATACATCCGAAATTACGCGAACTTCACTCCGGGGTGACTTTTTCGTCTTTGCACTTCCAACGTTTTTGATTTTCTACACAAATACGTTTCCTTCGTAATGATAGATTTCTTCTTAGTGACTCGTAGAACTGTTCAGTTCAGCAGAAAAAATGATTCTGTATTTCTCGGGGTCGTCTTCGTGTATCGGAACGTCCCGTTCCCCTCTTTGCTTTCATTTCGCCCTTTGGCGTACTAAGGATAGTGGGAGGTACGGACGGAATGGATGTTTCAAAAATTTCCACAATCGCTACATTTGGCGTCCAGGTTTTCCATGTCGAATCGCTGCATGTGTTGTCGAGAAGACCAGAGCTCGTCACTTGAATTCTTAACAGCGCTTTCATTGTTACGTTTCGGGTTTCAGCAGCCTCTTACAGGAATGTGTTGGAGCGATACCAGACCGTTTCCTCGACATTTTTATAACAGGAAACGTACGGTCGCGGCAGCAATAAGTTTTCTACGGGATATTATTAACTATCGATATTATTAACTTACCGAATACGCTTTTTTTAGGTCCACGCGTACATTCAACGTGGGGACATCAAACAGATCGATTAAATTATCGGCTCCTTTCAGGACTACTCATACTTTCAACGTAGATTGACATTGTGGTCTTCTTCTGTGGACATCTGTTTACTGTTACTATTCTTTCGGTAACAGACGTCTCTCCTTCGCTTCATCTATTCTTCGGAAAACGTATTTGTGTGGAAAATGGAAAAGGTTGGAAGTGCAAAGACGAAAAAGTCACCACGAAATGGAGTCCGCGTAATTTCGGATGTATTGTTAATCGATTAATAATCAAACTTTCTCGTGGGTGAAGAATCTATCTCTTTCGCTGGACAAATGGAACAAGTGTGCGAAAGCATACATTCTTTATAATAATTTAATCAAATCTAAGGTAAAAATTATCAGGCAACGGTCATTCTTTTCAATGTGAATTTATTGTGCAGTGTTCTGTAAAGTTTGCAGGGTAAACCGGTGGAGTGCGAGCGATGCTAGTCCGTAGGATGTGCGCAAGAGGTAAAGTCATAAATTAGACCTTTTTTCGGTGACGCCGGCAAGTAAAGTGACCCAGTGACATAGACTCATCGATACATTTTTCGTGCTAGTGTGTTAGTGCTCGGTCTGTATCCCTTTCAAGAGGCCCGTTGACGCGGCGGCATAAATACTCCCGCAACTACAAGACATTAACTTGTAACAGTAGGAACTGTCGCGCTGCCGCGCCCAACGGAGCCCTCTGATTGGCTGTCGTTTTTCGTTAATAACTCGGCCACGGATTGTGATGGGACGCTGAAACTAATGATCCGTATCTTAGAATTACCTGAGCTATCCAAAGGTGCAATAAACGTCCTGGGAACTGGGACACCCTGTATAACATTACGCAGTTTTTCAAATAATCCTGATCAATTATAAAGCAAATTACGTCCTACATGTTTAGTAGTATTTTATTCAGAACAAGCTCGCCAATATTTTATAAAATTGTTATAAAAAAATTGTTATAAAAAAATTTGGAAGGTTAGGAGGTTCATCGTTGCATTAGTGTAGTAGCTCACCGATACCAAGGGATTTAATTTTTACCATCATCCTCGATCTCAGACCCCATGTTTACATGTACTAATTGTTTTAAGTAAACATTCATCGGTATCGAATTTCGCTTCCAAAGCTCGGTATAAGGGTCAAAGGATGCCGCCGTTGACCAGTTACCGTACCAAGGTGTGCATTTCGTGTGTCCAACGTGTGTCCAACGTTAAAATATAAAATTGTAAAAAGCTACTACGACAAATTTTTTCTTACATCGGTTGATTTGATTAAGGGGTTATACGAGGGTCGTTTGATAAGTTTGGTAAAAAAGTAGGTAAACATTTTTTTTTTTTTTTATCAAACCTTTATTTGTCAACATAGTCTCCTTTAAGATCGACACACTTAACCCAGCGAGATTCTAATTTTTTTATCACGTCAAAAAAGTATGATTTGTCAAAGTCTGCAAGTACGCATTTACGACATCGATATTTCCTTCATTCGACGAGAATCTCTTCCCACCGAGCCATGTTTTCAAGTTGGGAAATAAAAAAATCATAGAGAGCCATATCAGGAGAGTAGGGTGTATGCGGAATCAATTCCAAGCCCAATTCGTGTATTTTTGACATTGTGATTGCGAAAGTGTGAAATGGTGCGTTGTCCTAAGAACTACTAAGTCGCTCGTTTCAAACGTCTACCAAATCTAAACGAAGTGTCGCTTTGGGGCAAAACGTGATATTTACCAGCCAAATGAATGCCACTTTGAGCTTATGTATTTCAAAATTTTTTGCGATGCCACATTGTTCAATTTTTACCAGACTTATCAAACCACCCTCGTATACAGTTAAGAGGCGCAAAAAAAGCGATTTTTCAAGAATTTTTCCTGAAAAGACAGTTAAATTGATTAATGTAAAAATTTGTACACATATTGAGATAACTTTTAACTGTATTTTAACATTTTTTATTTGTAAAAACAATAATTTTGAGAGCTGTTATAGCTGATCTCCAGGAGCTCCTCTAAAAAAAAAGCGCTTTGCGGTGACCACGATATCTCGGGACTGAATCTTTTAAAATGAAAAAACCGAACGGATTTCGTTAAAGTAACGTATAATCTAGTAATTAATCGAAGGAATAAACGATATAAAAGTTTTTAACAAAATGGCAGCTTCTAAAATAAAAAAATCGATTTTTCACCAAAATTTTTGCCTTAAATTGTTCATAAAACAAAAAATATTAATCGGTGAAAAGAAACCTTCGATTAATTACTAAAAAATATAGTCAACAAGCTTGTGTTAAAATTTGAGACTGATCGATCCAGCCGTTTTCGAGAAATCGTGGTCACCGCCTTTGAAAACACAGTTTGGAGAAAACCGCATTCAAAGTTTGAGAAGCCGGTAATAGAAACTGTAGTAAATTCAACTTCAAATTATTTAGTAACAACAACCAAAGTCGGAAAAATTAAATTTGAATGTAATTGAGCCAACACCAATTTCAGTTATCCAAATATCAACAACTGTATCTAGTTGCCGGAACTAATTAAGGGGAACTAATAATTTTTTCGGTGTAGACCAACTACTTTCAAACGCTCTGACACGTCTTTACCAATATGCGTGTAACTTGGACAATAATCGCCGGATTGACTTGAAATTTTCTGTGTGTGTACTTAAATGTATGTACATTACGAAAATGAAATAAAAAAAAAAATCGATTTTTTGAAAATTATAACTGTATATAACCCCTTAATACACATGTACATACATACGCTTGTATGTGATAAACTCATAAAGTTTATGCATCTGAAATGCACACAACATTGGGACATGATATTGTAAAAAATATAATGAAAAATTTTATGGTGATTTGATAAATACACAAGCACGTGCATCGCATACGCTAGGTGGGACGTGAAGTACTGTCAAACTCAACTGAACACTGGCGGCAAAATAAAAAGTCTAGCGGCTTGAGCTCAGTCAAGATTTATGGGTTTTCGAATTTCGCTTCCAGCTCTCCGTAAGCGGGTCAAAGCAGACCCGACGAGTGGACAGTTACCGAAGCAATACTGTAAATTGCGTCACTTCGTCACTCTTGTCACGGATCGTTTAACGCAAGCATCCTGACATCACGGCTCTTGCCAAAACCACACGTGTTTTTTTCGCGCCTTCGCGAAATCTCTTATCTATTTTGTACCTCCTCGCTCGGCCCTTGCCGACGAGTCGATAAAGTAACGGCCTGGGCTTATCCCTTCTTTGTGTAATACAATAAGTGTGGTGTTTTAATGCATAAGTTTCTGTATATAATACATTTTTTGCGGTAAATTGTTTCTTATCTTTACACCCCGGCGAGCGAATTCGTTCCTTTTCCGCTTAATCGGAATTCCTTAGTTCGCGAATAAACAGGCGTAGCACTAAATCTATTGACTACGTCTGACCTATATGTTACATATGGCTGTGATACGTACTGTGACTCACACTAATGAATTTTTCACGCATTCTGTTTCAGTATAAATCTTACATTTAAACGGATTGTTGAAAATTGATGTCCGTTCACCTCGATACATTTGTAAAATGTTTTTTTATTCAATGCCGTACACGGACAAACACTTTCGGGTTATCGTCCCCTTTCGCGCATTCGTTAACAATGTGTTTTACAAAAGCACATTCTCGTCAGGCACTGGCGATGAGTAAACAATATCGCTTCTAAGCATCCCCACAGAAAATATCCCCACACAAAAAAATTGTTTCTAAATATTCCTTACAAAAAACAGTCCAAGATGGTTTTCACCGTTTAAACATGCAGGTAAAGAACACGGCTCCACCAACATTGATGGTGGATTGTTCACTATTCCGCAGCACATATTTAACGTAAATTGTTTTCGATTCTGTAGGATTCGTTCGGGTGCACTATCAAATACTATTTGTTACAACTAACAAGCAGACGCAGTAAGTTTCTCCTAATATTTTAAACGATACACAACATTCTCTCTCAAAACTTTTTACGACACTTACAGCAAAGTGACTCTCCCATCACTGAATTCGACAGCAGCTGTATCAAAATATCTGCCGCTCCGTAATACATCCATGCTCTCATCGAAACTTCGTTCAACTTCGCTCACATTCATCCTTTCGGAGAAAAGAGAATATGAATATAAGAAGTATTAGATAGATAGATAGATAATTTATTTCGTCCTAGGGGACTTCCTCTCTAAGGAAACACGCAGAAAGTATATAATAAAAATACAAAACTAAAATAAGAATAAGATACCAAAATAATACTAGTAAAGATATAAAGAAATAATCACAGAGCAGAGGAAATGAGGAAGAAATATAATACAAAAGAAAGAGAAGGAAGAGAACTTACAGACTAGATGCAAAGTAAGAAGTAAAAATAAAAGTAGAAATGAATATAGAAAAGTAGGTTAAAACAAAATGGAAAGATATAGAACGCACGATAGATCTTAATAACTACCTTAACAATAAGAGGACGGCCAGAAAACAGGAGATGCCAAGAACAAAAGTGTCAGTAGGGGGACAGTGAGGCAAGATGCCCGTAAAGGTCACGCTTAAACAGCGCACGCGAATACAGTTTCGTAAGGCCGGCGGAAGATTGTTCCAGAGGCATACCCCAGCCACTGAGATTGACTTCGCGCGCACAGCGGTACGTTGCTGTGGCATAAGAAGGGGACCCGAAACAGCACGCACCGACGTTCTGAACTGAGCATCACCCAGACGTCTAAATAGGCCCTCAAAGACATCCGAAACTCCCTGATCAGGTGGGTGCATCCGCATGTGTACGAAACACACTAAGAAGTAGTCACGTCTAGCTGCCGGACGCAACCATCCAAGTCGGCGATAGTAAGACATGAGCGTCCGAGGGAAGACCAAACACAAACCTAACACACGCATTCAGCGAACGCATCAATCGAATGTCCTCCACCACACGAACATCCTAGTACACCAAGGTACAGTAATCAACACCCCAGAGAAGACGGCCTGCCTACGGCCCGTGAGGTCAGATGAAAACCAGGCATGCATGATCAACAGATTGCATGATCAACGGTATCGAATGCGTTAAAGAGATCGAATCCAATCAACACCGTGATCATACTATGATCGGCAGCCTCACCCACATCCTCAAGGATCCTTAGCAGGGCGTCCTGAGTGGAGCGCCCCTCGACAAAGCCAAACTGCGACGGATCCAGCAAATTACAGGCACAAAGGAACGTAAGCATCTGCCTACGGACAATACGTTCAAGGATCTTAGACATTTCAGGAAGCACAGAGATGGGACGGAAATCCGACGGGAGGGCAGGAGAGGAGACCTTAGGAATAGGAAGAATGTGCGCTAATTTCCACGGAGACGGAAAGATGGACGAGGATAGGGTCGCATTCAACAGATCCAGAAGACAGGAAAAAAGATAAGGAGCACACGACAAGAGAAAACAAGGCAGAAGTCGGTCAGGCGGGGAAGACGTAGAGGAGAAGAAACAATACGCGTCAACGAGGGAATCAGAGCTGACATGACCAGAGAAAAATCTGTGATCAGAAAAGGTAGAGAACCGAGAAGCAGAGAAGAGAGGGGAGAGAAGAGAGATAGATCTAGACGATAGAACAAACACAGAAGCAAACTAAAGATTGAGCGAAGGAGTGATAGAGGGAGGTAGCACCAGATCGGGAGAGGAAGGGACAATACGGAGTGCCTTCAACCGTCGCCAGGTATCCGCAGTCGAGGTGGCCCCACTCAGAGACTCTCTAATAAAGACTCCCCGATTAAATCTAATCACAGCACTCACCCTGTTACGGAGTTGCCTGAAACGGGACTGAATCCTAGGATCCCCGAAACGAGTATAGGCCCTCCTACACACGAATCCCTTTTCCTAATTAGAGCACGAATCTCCGGGGTGATCCAGGGCGAAGCTGGCCTCCTAATAGGAACAGTGTGGACCGGACAGATCCGATCAAGAGCAGCTAACAAATAGTCATTCAAAGAGTCATGGCACTGATCCAGAGAAACCCGGATTCAGTCCCCGGGCAAGCCGCTGAGACCGTAAACACCAGATCCATCAAACACATAAAACAAGGCATCAGAATTAAGATTAGAGAAGGTGCGACGAGACACAGACCTAACACAAAGATGGGAGGTAGGAAACACAGGTAATATGAATGAGATCATGCGCGGAGAGGAAGGGAACAGGGAATTGTCCATAACTCGACACACAGTCAGGCAAAGGGACAGCACAGATGTCGAGCCAGGAGCTAGAATGAGAAGTGTGGTGAGTGGGTGAGAAGGAGAAAAAATTATTGCGAGAGAACGTTATGTATCCTTTAAAAGATTACGAGAAACACAATGCGTCTCCTTGTGAGTTGTAACTGTTAACGATCAAGCGAATCGGTGCAGTAGTATTTTTGCTGTGGTTTCTCTCCTTGATGCACTAGCACACGCAACAAAGACTGCGGAAAGTGTCCACTGATTAAGTGTATCTTGGCTCAGAGATAGCGCTGAGTTTAGTAATTTTAATGCCTTTATTTCGCTTACTCTCCGTACAGTTTCTAGACAAAAACTGACTATCGCTGTTTTAAAAACGTCGCCCGGTAGACAAAAACTAACAGGTGATGAGAGGAATACACGGGAAGGGAGGTAATAGGTTTATAGGAATAAAGGATGGAAGACAGTACACGTCGGTAAACGATGACACATCGAGAATTCACGAGGCACAGGTAGAAAAGACAGTAGGAGAAAGAGGGATAGCGACAGAAACGGTAGAAGAAGAAGACACGTAAACATAATGAGTTTGAAGGCAGGTCAATGCTCCTGCGATCTCAGCTGATCGGAAAAATTCGCAACAGTAACAAATAGAATTTCTTAGTATATGATAACTCTCAGAAACGAATCCTAGAGAATCGACGACAATTTAGTGTAAAAATTCGTTCCCGATAATGTAGTATATCGTTCATAAGATTAAGAGTAACGCACTGAGTCTCCTTATGTATTGTAACAAATAGATTCAGTGTAAATATGTGGTACGGTATAATGAACAATCTATTAGTGGGACCGTATTCGTAACCTGTGTGTTTAATCGGCGAAAACTATGTTGGACTGTTTCTTGTGGGGATATTTAAAAACAATTACTTACTCATCGCCAGTAACTGACGAGAATATGCTTTAGGAACACATTGTAAACGGATTCGTGATAATTGATAATAACCTGGAGGACGTTCTTGTCAGTCTACGGTGTTCAATGAACAAACCATTGCGGAAATGCATCGATGTGAAGGAAAACCAATTTTCACCAATTCGTTTATAGGTAAGACGTATACTGTAATAGAATGCGTGATACATTTATTAGCGTGAGTAAGAAACAGGTCAGACGTAGGCAATAGAACTAGTTCAGCACCAATCTGACGTGTCAGAGGCTGCTTATCGGCAGACTTCTTTACGGCGGGTGTTTAACACATTTTAACAAGAAAACTTTATAATAATATTAATTTTTTTTGGGTTTCTGCGAAAAGCAATGCTTGACGTATTATTCAAGTTCTTCTTGAATTGATAAACATCTTCTATCATAGAAAAATCACATTCTTTTCTTATCAACAAGAATAAATGCAACTTAACGATCCTAATTGCAACACTTATATTTCTTTTCATAAACTTTGATCTTTTCCGGTTATATCGCAATCAAAGTCGGTCTGCTACTACTTATCATTTCAGACATATAATTTCTTAAACTTTTTTTCCAAAATAGGTTATATTTCCATATGGGGTAGAATTCGAACATAACTTTTAAGACTTTTTTTCTTCTTTGACGCGTACTATGGATTCACTTAAAGTGTCCCCGAATTTATGTTACACCCTGAATCAAAATCGACATTACCGGCAAAAAAATCATTGTCGCATGGCGTGAAAATATGACGTATGTTAGGACAAGTCACAGTCGGGTGACTACAATGGGCTGTGCGACGGGAAAGTTGTGATGGAGGTGACGGAGAAAGAGAAGGAGGAAACAGAGGAGAAAAAGACGACGTTTTTTTATTAAAAACTACTACTTTTGAGATCAAATATCGCGTAACTGGCTGAATCGATTTTTCCATAATTAGTTTCAATTTACTCGTCTCAAAGCCGCCTTTACGAATACCATCGTACCTTTTGGAAAATTTTTAGCTTTAATGTCGTTTGAATACCCCCTAAATCCCGACCTAATCTTTCCTGTAAAACATCAAGGTGTCTCCAGGCGGAGTCTATTCTACTTGGTCCGAGACAAGACCTTGTTTCTTAATAAATAATCTATGAAATTAATAAAAGGGAATTAGGGTCTTTTTTGAAATACCTGACATTGAAATTATTTATCTCGCAATAATTGTGATTAGTGTTACGGTGATAGTAGTAGAATTATTGCATTTTATTCGATAACACGATAAATGTCAGGTCTATTCAGTCGAGCTGTTCGTTTACGCTGTATGTACACTACCATCGGATTGAAAGAGCACTGCATAATGCGCGATCTGTGAACGAAATCCAAGAAAACGAGAAGCGAGGCTAAACGATCTGAGAACGATGAATTAATCATAAGTTTCACATACAAGGTGTAATACAGATTCAGTTTCTAAAGTAAATCTACCAACAAATTCAATATTTTTTATTGTCCTGAACCTGCTAACAGAATTCGAAAATAATGAATCAAGCGGCTTTGTTGAACAAAAACAGATATTGCATAAACAATATATTTAATTTTTCCTCCGTGGAGTCCCGCGGTATTAGACACTTCAATCCGCAGTACCGACCTATGATAGAATGCTTGTCTGCATATCATCGGCGTGTAACCCGAAACTAGCAGCGAAAACCGTCAGGGTGGGAGGACCTTCTCGTCTGCTTTTTGGGCTATCTGGTGTGGGATAATTGGTCAACTTCCATGACCGTGCCTGTACAAGACATTATGTTGCACAAGTAGAAACTGTCACGTTCCTACATTTCTCGGAGGCCCATTTACCCCTATAATTGGCTGACCTGTTCTTTAATAACTTGGTCTCGGATTATAATAAGACATTGAAAATCTAACTTCCCTATCATTGATTTACCTCAGCAATGACCATTTCTTTCAAAATTATTTTGCAGTTATTACTATTATAATTGCTTTGCGGTTATAACACTAAAATCTACCAGATTCGTTCACAGGATGAAATAGTTAAAATATAAAGTATAATAAAGAATCTAATAGGCATAAAGACAGAATCCTAGCACACATAAACGTTTAAATAGAGTAGCATAACAGATAATTGACGAACAACATTCTTCGCAAGAGTATTTTTTTTTTATTCGGCTCAAACACTCACACAACGTCGGTTGGCTACTGTGATGCTTGAGAATCCCTTCAATATATAAGTATTCACGCCTATGGGGCCAAGCCAAATTAAAAATATCAATATTATAAAATAATGTTTGATTTCTTAAATAAAGCATTATGACCTTAAAATAATTGAACTCAATTCACTAATACCGAAAATCCTATTTTAAGTTTGTTCTTATAAAAGTGGTCGATCAGTTACTGATAAAATTGACTGGGTCTTTATATTCGCCATCCTCTACCATGTAACGGTACGTCCCCTTTGATACCCCTATCCTTGAGACGAACCTTACTTTTTCCTAGGTTCGGGGCAGGCCGATAAAGAATTGGGAAACTTATCTCGGTTAAACTTATAATTTATTCACTTACTCTTACCAGCTAAATACATATAAAATCGTTCTCCCTAAGCTAACACGCATCCTTCCATACATTCCGCGGTGTTATAATTGTAATCTATCGCCTTAAATCTAATTTCCTACGCTATACTGATGTATTTACAAAAATTATCCTAATCTATCTATTTAAACCTAATCGCGGACTCTCTCACGCATACACACATTTGCTCGCACAGCTGATCGTTCTTGTGTTTACATTCACTCTCGCTATCCTTCTCACACACGTCGTCACGGTTTCTCTCTCACACTCGTCTTAATCCTATTACGGCTTTCAATGCGTCGCTATTATTCTATGTTCGTTTTCGCGTCTCATGCACTCTTGAGTATTGGTAGGATATCGGAGTCAAGGAAGAGATCGGGGTCTAGTCGTAATGCTAGCCGCTACTCTTTTTAGGATGAGTGCGTTTTGGGTGCTTTCGGGTACGGGATGCCCCAAAGGAGATAGTCCACGGGCGCAATGCCGTGGGGTTACTCCTGTTGGGGAGGAACGTCCTCTCGGAGATAGTCCCGGTGCGCAATGACCGGGGGTTACTCCTTAAGAAACGAAGGATGACACTCGAGATAGTCCACGGGCGCAATGCCGTGGGGTTACTCCTGTTGAGGAGGACTGCCCTTTTAGAGATAGTCCCGGTGCGCAATGACCGGGGGTTACTCCTCAAGGAGCGAAGGATGACACTCGAGATAGTCCACGGGCGCAATGCCGTGGGGTTACTTCCATGTCTCTGGGAAAATGGAAAGTGTAGGTTTTTGGGAAAAGGAATTACTCTCACTTGCACTAATTCACCACGCATTTGCCCACTCCGCCTATTCTTTCATAGATTAACTGTACATAAAGCATAAAGGTAACGATTCACGGGGCTTCTCCTTGCGGTATCCTCACGCAACAACGTGGTAAAATTAATAAGTGTCTGATCCGGGTTTTCGGCGCGCCTTTTATACTACATGGGCTCACGCCCTTCGCCAATCGTTTTCTCTATATTTCAAAATTAGCGAATCGCGCCTCTTTTGTTTTTATACGCGACCGTTGCGTTTGTTTGTCACGCACACTGTCACGATTCACTCACCGACGCACTCATGCCCTTCGTGTCGCTATAGCGGAGCAGTGGTTGTCATCTGAGTGGTGAACCGTCTCAACCATTCACATCCAGTTTCATTCAACAAACGTTGGTCTGATTCATTATTAATCTGACACTTGTTAAAACCATGTATAAACGGTTTATACGATACACGTCTTCTGAATTTTGCACGCTAGTTGATGGAAAGAGTGCGTCGAATAGACAAAGTTTTAAAAGCGAGCTTGTTCGGTCCTCCCGTATTGAAGATCTCTCGATTAAGTTTATAGACCGACAAGCAAGTTAAGTACAAACGTCTGAGTTTCCTAGGATTAAATTTTGTCAGTTCTTTAGAATACCTCAACATAGGACATGTGAAAAATATTTTCCTTTTTGAGTACACGTGAATATTTGTTATACAACAGAGCTAGTGTTTTACTGAATTCTTCATTTATGATAACAGAATTCATTTTTGCAATATGCTCGGCGAACATAAAGGCCGGCGAAAGAAAACGGAAATGACTAAAGTCTTTTCAGTCACGTATTTCAATTTTTTCACTTAAATTATACAGCAACGGAAATAATTATTCCGGAGTATTTTTTTATTTCTGTACAAATGTACAATAATCGTAGTGCTTGCAGATCATCATCTAAGGAAGAAAGTAGTACTGAAATCATTGTAGGGTCAAGGAACACAACACGAATACAAAAACAAAGATATATTTATTAATTAAAAGGTAAAATTAAAATAAACCATATCTCGGACATAGATGCGACGGATACAGCTCGCACACAGCCTAAGCTCTCTCTCTCCCCGACCCCGTCGTAGTCCGTTTCTGTTTCGCGCTGGCCCTCGACTGCCCGCGTCCGTTAAGGGCGTTGGGTACGATTCGTTCGAGGCATGTGTGACTTCAGCGACGGGTGCGGAGAAAATACGAATTACAGGGGCAGTAGGGAACTCACTGTCCCCACCAACTATCCCGTCTATCGGTGTGTCTATGTGTCTATAGCTCGGCTACTCCCCTCTCGCGGTCATTGCGGGGATCGAGGGACTGAGCGGGGAATAGAAAAGTCGACTACCGATGGGTGATCCTTGTTGGCCCGCTCGATGCCGATACGCATTTTGGTGAAGCGCCTGTTAGTATCAGAAAGCACAATGTTTCTGAAGCATGAAAACTTTTTGGTACGGCCAACCGAAGACCAATGCAACATTTGATTAACAAAATTCATATCTCTTAATTGAAGGGTAAACAAAAGAATTTTAATATGTAAAAATAAATAAAAAAATAAATAAATAAATAAAAGAATTTTTTAATTGATATAAAAATTTGTATATAAAAAACAATTATTGCAATGTTTTCACAAGTGCATAAAATGCAAAAAATTACATCATCCTTCAAAGGCATTCAATTGTTAAAAATAAAATGTGTTGCGTTTATAAAACTGTTGCAATAGATTGATAATTGTTTTATAATACTTATATGTTTTCTCAGTAATAAGCTTTTTCTTTTACTTAAATAATTTTTGGAATTTACAAACTTGTACCAAACTTTGACTGACTGCAACACAAAAAGGTTTAGAAAATTTGTTTAAACTCTTCAAATAATATTTAATAACTGTAACATTATTACAAATTTTTAAACTGTTATATTTTGGCATTAAAGTTCTTTTGTTTACACCTCCACATCTATTAAACTTTATGAGTTATTTTTTAATAAATGTTGCATTGGTCTTTGGTTGGCTGTACCTCCAAAATTTTTAAAGATTCAGAAAAATTGTGTAAATGGTGTTATCATTTCGCGATTGTACTACTACATACATACTGTTTCTAGTGTTTCGTTCCTAATACATAAAGGAACGTATAGATAGAACGTATGTATGAATGTAAGGAGATTCGTCGAATCTAATGGGAGATTTTATTACATAATAGCAGCTGTTCGCAAGTAGATGACAATATTGTCAAAAACTTCCCAGATCTCACCACGTGGAGGTTGCTACTTTCGGAGACCCAAAGTTGGAGCTGGCACTAATTATTTTACTATAAACTAATGCCGTAGAAAATATTACAGGACACATATAAGTACATATAATAAACGAAATGAAAAAATCTATGATAATCAACATCAGTACTTAGCGCAAACTCAGACTTTATTACAAAATATTCTATTTCCCGATGCTCCGTTTAATACTATTACAAATTTATATGTTATTTACATAAAACAAATCGAATTTATACAAAATATTATATACATTATGATATATACATATATACATATACAGGGTGTAACATATCATCGGGGACCCTTTTTCAGGATCGATAGTACGCACCAAAAGGTGAAAAACGGACCAAGGAAGTTAGGTCCGAAAATCACCCCCTATCGAGATGCAACCCCATTTGTAAAAAATTTTTAAAAAATTATATCTCCAAAATGGTAAGTCGGAGAGGAGCGGTTTGGATTGCAACCAGAGAAGATCAAAGATAACAGAAAAAAATGTAATTGCTGCGGTTATTGCTGTTAAATAGCATTTATTCTTGTTTAATCCAAACAACGTCGATTACCTATATCGTAGCAGGTTTGTAACAACTTGGGAAACATTAAGGGCATTCACTAAATCTTCCTTTGCGTAGATAGTGATATTTTTTTCGTAAACTTTGGTCTCTTACGGCTAAATTGCAATCAAAATCGGTCCTCTACGACGTACCATTTCGGAGATATGATTTTTTAAAAATTCTTTACAAATGGGGTTGTAACTAGTTGGGGGGTGATTTTCGAACCTAACTTCCTTGGTCCTTTTTTCACCTTTTGGTGCGTACTATCGATCCTGAAAAAAGGGTCCCCGATGATATGTTACACCTTGTATATAAGTATTTACATGATACCTGAAAAAAAAATTCATCAAACAGAGCAATACGAGATAGAAATAAAAAAATGTTCTTCTTAATTTTAACATGCAAAAAATAAAAAAGACAATGGCGCTGATTTGTTATTTGGAAACCATTGAATTTTTTTGATCGAAGTACACTCGTTGTGCTTCTAAAATATGCGATGGTTAGCGAATTGGAAGATTGCGTGCTTTACGGGAATCGACGATTTCGGGCAGAAGGCATTCGTGATAAAAAACCATAAGCTTTTCCTCCATTTTTTCGGACCAAAAGCGGTCATTTCGTGCAATTTTATCGACAATCATTCCTTTTGGTGACCAAACAGTAAAATAGCACCATTGTCTTTGAGTGACGTGTAAAAGACCCTGAACTTGATACATATAGTTATCAGTCTCTTTTAATTTCGGCACGCCACTTTCGAGGTGCATGAACGTAATCATCTTAAATTCAATTCCCTCAATTGGAGACATATCTTTTATCGAAGCCGGGCATTTGACTTCGATAAGAGAATCGGTATTAACACGTTCCCGCCGGCATGTACCACCAGTAGTACATAGAGGGTTGTCCTATGGGGCGGCGTGTACCACTGGTGGTACATACAGAAATGTCCCATCGGGCGGCATGTACCACTAGTGGTACAAATGAAGCATTCAATTCTATGTGTTTTTTTTCCGCGCCGCCCGATGGGACAAACTATGAATTAGAGAGCCGTCCGATGGCGAGAACTACAAGTAAGACCGCCGGCGGGAACGTGTTAATTAAACCGTCAGGGGAAGCCGCCAAAAACGGTAGTTGTTTGTCAATAATGAGACCGCATGGTTGAATATCGAGTCCGTACTCAGTGGAGAATTGTCTAATTGCCAATGGCTCTTTTTCAATTCCCGACTTAGTGCTAAAATTCCCCAAGAAACAAGAGTAACGGATGGATTGCACTAATTTCGAACAAGAGGTACGAGGCCTTCTGTTGCATACCGAACCGAAGACTGAAGCAGTTAGTCGTTTCCGACGCTGTTCAGTCCATTCTGGAAACGCGGACTGTCCACGAGTCTCGCACTCGATTTTCAATACATCCTGGTCTTTTAAAAATTGTAAAAATGCTTCATTAGCATGTTTCAAATCCTCAGGACATAAATCGGATTCCTGAGGACAAGCGGCGTCTGGGCCATAATCGCCATCGACGGTTCGGATTGGCTGGTGTTGCTTATTCGCGGGACGCTGAGGGTTTTGTTTTTTTCGCGCATTCCGAGCAAGAATATTTTTGTTAATAAATTGAGAAGTAAATTTGCCCGGACATTTAGTTGTCAATTTTGTAACTTCCCGAAGAAGTGCGCCACCGGAATTCATGGTTATTACAGCAGCCCCGCATCGAGTTTGGTATGAACCATGTAGGGCAAAGTTGACGCGTTTACCACCAATAAATTTGGCTACAAAAGGATTGTATAATTCAGCCAAATTATTGTCTACGTCGCATATCAAACTTGATCGTTGACCGCTACGCGATGCATTGCCGATTGAATTTCGGGGAAAATACCCGATTGTTGCATCTCCTGTACGAGATTACTCTCGCCAGGTTTTTGCGTTCCGGCACAATCATATCCGCGATCTTTACATTCTACGTGATGTCCAAAAACATGATACGGCCCGTTCAAAATATCTTTACGCAGTTCCTCCACACGTTGATAATGGGGCTGATCTTCTTGCCCCTTTCTGTACTTTATTGCTGAAATTACAGCAGTACGAAGGCGTTTCAGATTCAGCCGTAAAATTTTTGATGTACGATGTTGCCGATCTTTCTATTCAAACAGACAGCTTGCAAACGGCTGCTGTAATTCCGTAATATATGATTACGGCATTCAATTTTTTCAATCAAAAGCGATGGACCGTACGGTCCAATGCATCCACAAACTTCCGGTGTACACTACTGTCCCCATCCCCGATTAATTTTGTATACTTTAGATCGTGCATTTCGACGCTACACTAAAAACCCTCTACAATAGCGTCGCCTTCCATTTTCGTGCTCGGCCCGTCAAAATTTTTGCAGCACTTATGTTCCCGTGAAGTTACATTGGCACGGTTCGCTCGATCGCAAATTGAGCAATATTTATTTTTTACCCCGATATATAAATTTTCTTTTTGTTGCAAAGCCTACAATCGTGGCAACGCCTGAAAGCGAATCATATTTGGTTTTGTATGATCGCTTGGCCCATGATCCGTCCGCGACGACGGTAATACACGGAATACCGTCTTTGTCGACCATCCCCTTACTACGGGCGATTTTACCTCCCTCCTCTGCAGCTTCAGACATTAATCTGTTTGCTGTATCGCGAAATGCACGGGAAACAATGTCATGGTGTTTAGCCCATGCTTTGCTTGCCATGCACGGCATGTCAACTGTGGCGCAAATTTTTTCTAACTGCGAATATCCGCCACCCGTGGACACCATTGCAGATACCATACAGTATTGATATTCGCATTTTCTTCCGCGGTATTGTCGGTTTCAATATATCGAATCAAACCGCATAATCGACATATTAATTTCATTTTACTAACTAAACCGTTGCGGGATTCGGGAACCAGATACATATCCGCGACTGTACATGCGAAAGGCACATGCACACCTATCGCCAGGGTGCTATTTAAAAAATATGAAATATCTACAATTCTACGACCTGATAATTGAAATGCGTCATCCTCTGGCAGTGAAACGCGATCTACGCATAGAGGAGGAAGGGGGGAATCGCAATTACTTAAACTAAGTACCTCTGGTGAATGTACGTCCATGTGTTCATCCGTGAAGGCCTTCAGAAATCTTGAGTTATCCGCAATATTTACAGCATCCTCTGCTGCAGCATCGATGAGGATCCTCTTCTTCCGCCAATATTCCCTTGTCCATGTCCCTTTCCTCTTCAAACGTTTTTTGCACAGTACACCTTTCGCAGAAGGCATATTGTCACAAAGTCACAGTCAGTCTCAGTCAATCACATATACAGGGTGACCCAGCTAACGTGCACGTCTCTGAACCAGGTGATAGCTGAGGTAATTCTAATGTAAGGAAGTGACGTTCGTAATGCCGTATCTTAATTTATGGCCGAGTTATTAACGAAAAACGATAGCCAATCGGAGGGCTTCGTTGGGTCCGGCGGCGCAACAGTAGAAGATCTGCACCAGTAGGGTACTGCGCTAGTAGGAACTGTCGCGCCGCTGGGCCCAACGGAGCCCTGTGATTCGCTATCGTTTTTCGTTAATAACCCGGTCACGAATTAAGATACGATATTACGAATGTCACTCTCCTATATTAGAATTACCTCAGCTATCACCCGGTTCAGGGACGTGCACGTTAGCTGGGACACCCTGTATAATATATACCGCGAAATGATCGGCACAAATATACCGCGGAAAGATCGGCACAAATATGCCGCGGAAAGATCGGCACAAATAGAATCATAAACGCGCGAAACTTTGAGCAGCCGATTAAAATGCCACAAAATATTCTTCTCAACTATCGGGATACTCGACACGCAAAGAGTAGTGTTCGTCCCGAAGGTTGAGTGAATTCTGTTTTTGGGCTTTCACCTCGGGTCTTTTGACAATTAAAAATCTTCAATTCGTTGTGCTGTTTACGCGCGAAAGTGTTCCTCAGGCATTTCCGCCAATGTTCACATGTTTTAGCGACATTTGGAATGCAGCTGATGGTGGACGGTCGGCCGTCGATACCATCACATTTGAAAGCGAAAAGAGAGTACCAAGTGCGCTTAAAACGTTTATTAGAAATACTAGCGCTTTCTTTCGCAATACATATATCGACATTCAAAATTGTGTTGCAAAAGTCGAATATTGGGTTGCACTAGTTTAACACATAAACGATAACATACATGTTTTACTGATTGCCACTTGAAGAAAATGCATATATTTATTTATCTTGAAATGGCTATTAATACTTTAAATAATTTGAAGGAAGCAACATGTTTGTAAAAAATTAATTCTACATAGTATATGCGACTGATCATACATGGGCGCCAAATCGGCGCTTAGCGTGTGTGCATCAGGGTACATATTATCGTCCATGTGTTAAATTACAAATATTCGCAGGTAGATAGCTAACAACTATCACTCAATATGAACAGCTATTCGTTTTTCCATGAAGCACTTGTTAAACTATGTATTTTTACAAGCATTGTATTATTCGGTACTGCGGAAAGTAATGTGAGATCTGAGAAGTAGTAAGTCCATTGCACCTACTAAGTTTATGCTATATGATTTTCTATTAGATGCAGACGTGATTCAACATCATTATAATACTTTAATTAATGTAACGCCTTTCGATAACAATATATGATTATATATATACAGGGTGTCCCAGTTCCCAGGACGTTTATGGCACCTTTGGATAGGTCAGGTAATTCTAAGATAGGGTGTAACATTCTCAGCGTCCCATCACAATCCGTGGCCGAGTTATTAACGAAAAACGACATCCAATCAGAGGGCTCCGTTGGGCGCGTCAGCGCGACAGTTCCTACTGTTACAAGTTAATGTCTTGTAGTGGCGGGAGTGTTTATGCCGCCGCGTCAACGGGCCTCTTGAAAAGGATACAGAGCGAGCACTAACACACTAGCACGAAAAATATATCGATGAGTCTATGTCACTGGGTCACTGTACTTACCGGCATCACCGAAAAAAAGGTCTAATTTATGATCTTACCTCTTGCGCACAGCCTACGGACTAGCATCGCTCGCACCCCACCGGTTTACCCTGCAAACTTTACAGAACACTGCACAATAAATTCACATTGAAAAGAATGACCGTTGCCCGATAATTTTCACCTTAGATTTGATTAAATTATTATAAAGAATGTATGCTTTCGCACACTTGTTCCATTTGTCCAGCGAAAGAGATAGATTCTTCACCCACGAGAAAGTTTGATTATTAATCAATTAACAATACATCCGAAATTACGCGGACATATACAATAAACTATTACAACAGTATGCGTGAAAGATTATCGATTGCCCAAGTGACTACACTGAAAAATCTCTCACGCATGTTATTATACATTGTATTGTACATTAGTGTGTGTCGCACGGCGGCTCGAAAACATATGATAGATGTGGATCAGCTGTCGTCAGTAGCATTAGGTTAGTCAGTAGCACGGCAATGTAACGGTGTTTAACAAATTTTTACGCCGAAACCGTACAATAATGTTGAACTTTTTTTAGGCTGTCTTCGAAAAGGGAGTCTTGATGCATTGCCCTTATTTTTCTCAAGTTGTTAATCAACCGCTATCATAGAAAAATTCAAAGTTTTTTTTATAAACAAATAAAAATGCTACGTAACGGTAATACTCGAAGCAGTTATATTTTTTTTAGTAAACTTTGATCTTTTCCGCTTATTTTGCAATTAAAACCGCTCCTCTCCGACTTAGCATTTCGAAAATAT
The DNA here is from genome assembly GCA_917499265.3 of Mimumesa dahlbomi. Taxonomy (NCBI): domain Eukaryota; kingdom Metazoa; phylum Arthropoda; class Insecta; order Hymenoptera; family Crabronidae; genus Mimumesa; species Mimumesa dahlbomi. The sequence continues at coordinate 3,623,690 of OU824120.1, forward strand.
AATTTTTTTTAAATTTTTTACAAATGGGTTGTATCTCGATAGGGTGTGGTTTTTGCACCTAACTTTGATGTTTTTTTTCACCGTTTGGTACGTACTATCGATTCTTATTAGAATGTGGTTTTATTTGAACAAAGTTAGATGGAGAGAAACCTCTCCGTATACAATTGTTACAGAGATTGGTTCGTTTTATAAACTGAATACCGCACGTTTGCACCGTGATTGAACCTCAAAGACACTCTTATTACTATAGGCTTTATTTCGTAGCACGCATCGGGCACGTGAATGACTACCACGCAGTAACACAGAAAAAAAAAGAAAGAAAAGAAAAAAGGACTTCCGTCTTTTCTTAACGGTTCGAAACAAAAGAACGCGCAGTCCCCCAACGCCATCTATTGCGAGGCCCTCTTTCTAACAATTCTGAAAAAAGGTTCCCGATGATATGTTGCACCCTGTATATACATATCGTATGGCGTAACTTCTTGCAAATACATTGTACGGTGATCGTTACAGGTTCACTATACAGGGTGTAACAGAAATTCTGGGACACTTGGGCTTTATGGATAGAACGCATAAAAATAAGAAAAAAAAGTCTTATAAGTCGAGGGCGCAGCTCACCCCCTACGGAGATACAACCCCTTTTGTAAAAAATGTTTAAAAAATTATATCTCCGAAACGGTAAGTCGTAGAAAAGTGATTTTGATTGCGATATAACCGAAAAAGATCAAAGTTTAATAAAAAAAATGTAGCCGCTGCGATTACTACCGTTAAGTTGCATTTATTCTTGTTAATAAAAAACAAATGTAATTATTTCTATGTTAGCGGCTGTTTATCACTTCGAGAAAAATGTGGATAATGCATCGGGACTTGCTTTGCGAAGACAGCCAAAAAAAAATTAATATTATTATAAATTATAGGTGCTAAAATTAGTAGTTTAACGCCCGCCGCGAAGACGCCTGCCGATATGCAGCCTCCGACACGTCAGATTGGTGATGTCTAGTTCTACTGACTACGTTTGACCTACTTTTTACATATGGTACGGACTCGCCCTGTGCCTACGGCTGACCTACATCTTACATATGGCACCGACATGTCCTGTGATTTACACTAAAAAATATATTACGTATTCTATTACAGTATACATCTTACTTTTAAACGAATTCTTTAAAATTGGTGTCCGTTCACCTCGATAAATTTCCGCAATGGTTTCTTCATTGAACGCCGTGCATTGGCATAAACTTCCTCCGGGTTATTATCAATTTTCGCACATCCATTTACAATGTGTTGCCGCAGCAGATTCTCGTCAGGCACTGACGATGAGTAAACAATATGGTTCTTAAATATCCCTACACAAAACAATCCAAAATAGTTTTTGCCAGTTAAACACGCTGGTACAGAGCACGGCCCCACCAAAAGATTGTTCACCATACCGCACCACATATTTACGCTAAATTGTCGTTGCATATTAACAAATAGTATTTGTTACAGCGCGCAAGGAGACACAGTTCTTTATTCTTAATCTTTTAAACGATATACAACATTCTCTCCGACTCGTTCTTACGACACTCACTGCAAAACGATCCTCTTTGTACTGAATTCGACAGTAACTGCACCAAAATCTCATCCGCTCCTTTACATTCATTCTCTCATTTGCACTTCGTTGTATCTCGCTCGCACTCATCCCTTACGAGTTGGTGGAGGCCTGTGAAGCGTCGAAGTCGACCAGGTTTCCCACGGAAAACACCCATGGCGGTCGGTTTCGCTTGCCTGCCAGAAATGAGTGAGCAAGTGTTCGCCAAATGTTAATTGTAGGGACAGAGCAGGTAAGGCAGGTTTATGGCAGGCGAGCGAAAGCGACCGAAGAGCGTCCACCACGGGGGTCTTCCGGTCGAATTTTCAGTAACGCTTCGCAGGCCTTCACCAACTCGTAAGGGATGAGTGCGAGCGAGATACAACGAAGTGCAAGTGAGAGAATGAATGTAAAGGAGCGGGTGAGATTTTGGTGCAGTTACTGTCGAATTCAGTACAAAGAGGATCGTTTTGCAGTGAGTGTCGTAAGAACGAGTCGGAGAGAATGTTGTAGATCGTTTAAAAGATTAAGAATAAAGAACTGTGTCTCCTTGCGCGCTGTAACAAATACTATTTGTTAATATGCAAAGACAATTTAGCGTAAATATGTGGTGCGGTATGGTGAACAATCTTTTGGTGGGACCGTGTTCTGTACCAGCGTGTTTAACCGACAAAAACTATCTTGGACTGTTTTGTGTTGTTCTGTTTAAATGGATGTGCGAAAATTAATAATAACCCAGAGGAAGTTTATGCCAATGTACGGCGTTCAATGAAGAAACCATTGCGGAAATTTATCGAGGTGAACGGACACCAATTTTAAACAATTCGTTTAAAGGTAAGATGAATACTGTAATAGAATACGTAATACATTTTTTAGTGTAAATCACAGGACATGTCGGTGCCACATGTAAGATGTAGGTCAGCCGTAGGCACAGGGCGAGTCCGTACCATATGTAAAAAGTAGGTCAAACGTAGTCAGTAGAACTAGACATCACCAATCTGACGTGTCGGAGGCTGCATATCGGCAGGCGTCTTCGCGGCGGGCGTTAAACTACTAATTTTAGCACCTATAATTTATAATAATATTAATTTTTTTTTGGCTGTCTTCGCAAAGCAAGTCCCGATGCATTATCCACATTTTTCTCGAGGTGATAAACAGTCGCTAACATAGAAATAATTACATTTGTTTTTTATTAACAAGAATAAATGCAACTTAACGGTAGTAATCGCAGCGGCTACATTTTTTTATTAAACTTTGATCTTTTCCGGTTATATCGCAATCAAAATCACTTTTCTACGACTTACCGTTTCGGAGATATAATTTTTTAAACATTTTTTACAAAAGGGGTTGTATCTCCGTAGGGGGTGAGCTGCGCCCTCGACTTATAAGACTTTTTTTTCTTATTTTTATGCGTTCTATCCATAAAGCCCAAGTGTCCCAGAATTTCTGTTACACCCTGTATAGTAAGTTACAAATGTTTACGCCATACTATTTCCTGGTCGTAATTGTTCGTCGATTTTATCGAAGAAGGTGTCATTTGAAAGATAAAGGTTCAAGACACGAGCGTATATTTTCAGATTTTCAAAAAAAGTTTTTAGTAATGTGTATAGTGTGGATAAAAAATTAACGTTGTTTTAGACGATTTTTTCAGCGAAAACGTAATTATTTGAAAATTTGAAAATACACACTCGTGCCTTGAACCTTTCTCTTTCAAATGACACTTTGTTCGACAAAATCGGACAAGAATTGCGGCCAGGAAAATATATGGCGTAAACCTTTGCGACTCCACGGTGTGGTGCACGTGTTTAAAGTCTCGCTGTGCGGCAACAGCAGTTTCTTGCGTTTTAACTGAATCAGGATTTCGGCTAGAATCCTGAACGAGCGTAGTCTGACGCTTCTAGGAATCGAGACACACACCAACCCATGCGTGTAAGTGAGACCTTGTGGTGGGGGGATAAACTTCGCCTCTTCCGCCACGACGTTCAAGGGACGCCTTTGTGGCACAATTATATTTCACGAAATCGGCAAGAATCAGCCAAAAACACGGTTTACGCCATGTCGTTTTTAGGCCGCAATTCTAGACCGATTTTAACAAATGAGGTCTTATTTTAAGGGGCTATCCTAGTGTGACATGCGAAAAATTAGGCGATTTTCTGGAATTTATAAAATAAAAACTATTGTATCAAATTTGTCCAAACTTCGAGGATAAATTCTTGGATATGTTGACTTATTACATGAATTTTTTTAAGTAATTATATTTAAATTTGGCAAACTTATGCGCAATCTGCCTGGGGTCAAAAAAAAAGTTGCTCAACTGCTGACACGATTGGCGCCTTCAGAGTGCCTGAAATCAAAAAATACAAAATGCCTGTTAAACTAGAAGATATATCCCCTACAGTGAACCGCGGGTTTGAAAAAATATTAAAAATTGACAAAATGGCGAAGTATTGAAAAAAAAAGTTGAATTTTGCCCGAAAAATTGGCCGTTTTTTGCATGGCAAATTGACAATTTTTGTCCACATTAAAAACTGGCGGTACACTGTATAGCAAAACATGTACTGAGTATGCTCAAAAAATTTCAAGATGATTCTATGATTTGTATTCGAGTTAGAGTGCCAGCAAATTTGAGAAAAGTCGTTCTGAGAAAAACACGTTTAAAGTTTGAACTACAGATTTCTTTCTTATAACGCAAATATTTTCATACTTACAATTAATCTGCTATCCCAGGCCCGTATAAGGAGCCTTCGTCTTCTTCGAAAAGTGCCTGCTGGGCTGTAGCAGCTATCCTCCTATCTGTCCAAGCCTCTTTTGAACTCTCTTCATAGCGTTTCTCGGCTAGCCGGATTCTGCTCTCATCGCGATGTTCGGCGTATTCTTTGGCCGCAGAGCCAATGATTACTCCCATAACTTGCATGGTTCTTAAGATTGTTTGAAACCATCATTAAATACACTTACCGCAAAAAAATTTGCCAGTTGTACAGTTTTAACACCGCTGTGGAGATGCTTTGGAGCGAAGTGCCAAAGCAAGCCATTAAAACTTTCATTATTGTTCTGGGTGTTCCTTCCCTTGCACCTGTCCAATAATTCTCGTCGGCTCAGATCTGTATACACTGGCTTTAAAACTTCTTGAATTTGTGGATCTAGCGGAAAATAATCGTGTTGAAACCTTGCCATATCTAGGCTTCGGCCTGCGCGCAACGGTATTTACACTAGCTCTCCGCGCCAGCCGGTCAGTTGTTGTGCATCGGATTTTTGTCTATTGAACTCAAGTGAAAGTATGTAGCCCAAATTGCGTTGCACATAGCATCTACATTATCTTGATGCCTGGTGATAGCCAGACCGAGTATTTCTGAAGCTTATTGATGATAGCAATGGTTAATTTCACCGTATCTTTTTTTCCGCCTAAGGTTGGCGATAGTCAGTGCCTAGACTAAGCATGCCTCCCCCAATCATCGATGAGCGTGAGAAACTTTTTCTTTCTGAAAATGCGTCACTAAAGAATTTTTGTCCTCCGGACAACGGCGCTGTGAGAGCTGCCATTTCAAAACTATTTTAGATACAACTTTTAAACTTTAGGATGTCATTCTAGACATAATAAACTATCGAAAAATGAAAACAAAAAAATCGATTTAAAAAAATGTTCACACTAGGATAGCCCCTTAAACATAAAGGTTCAAGATACGAGCGTAGATTTTCGGATTTTTAAGAAAACAACATTTTCATTTACAAAATCGTATCTAAAAAAAGGTTATTTTTCAAAGCCGTATTCTGAATAAACAAAAACTTTTTTCAAAAGTCCGAAAATCTGCGCTCGTGTCCTGAACCTTTATCTTTACAATAAGACCTGAATAATACAAATCGATCAAGAATTACGACCAGAAAAAGAAATGGCGTAAACCCTTCCAAAACGCAGGGGTACCCAACGCCCTTAATACGACGAAACGACTCGTCACCGAAAAACAAATGCCAAGTTGACAAATGCCGATCACTCTATTTCTCGCACACCACATCATTATTTCTATCCCTGTATTTTTCCGAGCCCATAACTTAACACGCGCAAAAAACAAATTATTTTCTATCCACAATAACATAGTTTTTTTCATAAATAACGAAGACCTGAATAAGATCTGCAGTTGTGGTTATCGATTTCCAGAACCTATTTTAACCCTTGGCACTCCGTTGGCTCCTGTGCGGAGCCCAAATAAGAGGAAAACTAGAAGTTGCGGAGTGCTAAGGGTTAATAAAAGCGAGCACCTGTTTGTGCAAAAATACCGTCACGTATACCAATACTTTCGTCCGTACCGTCCAAACCAACGAGTCTATGCTGCAACTATCATAAAATCCTGCCGAATGATGCTCCTTACGCCCACCTCATAGCTACATATATGTAGCAAACACAGAAACACTTTTGAATAAATTAATATTGATTTTTAACGGTCGCAAGTGTATATTAACATAAAAACGATATCTTTGACCTTTTCAGCGATCAATAAACACATAAAAACTAAAAAATAATTAGAATTATAACTTACCCCATCCACGAGGAGGAATTTAGTGAATTATTTGAAAAATAGTGGTTCGACGTTTCGATTCTGTATGGAACCCTCATCTGGGACCAATTTTCAAACCAAGTTCCTCATTGTGGATGTTTAATATTAATTGGAACCAGATCTCATGGTAACACCTTTCCGAGACACGTCTTAACATGCAACTTTTGAATAAATGTTTACAGATTCGTATGTTTTTCTGATATTGTGAGATTCTAATTCGCGAAAAAACATATCATCATGTGTGATTCCGCGTTTTTTCTTAGGCACAATATGTCAATTACCACTTTAATCGATAAATGTTTGTATAGCGTAAAGCAACGTCAGTGACAGATTTCAAAATCCAACTCCGATTTGTAATGCCGACTTTACTGTACTGATAGTAAACAGTTGCATCAATGACATTTCGCAGTTTACACATACGCCAAGTAGCAAAATTTTATTTACTAATGCATATAATTGTAATTATTTCTTATGAGCCCATTGTCGTACTGGGCCAAACACGACTTGGAAATATCCCATCTGATACAATTCTCTATCTTTCTAAGTTGCCAAGAATCCGTTTACTAAAATTCGATTTACTATTTCTGCCGTTAACACGTTAGCTGCCACAGCGGTCCCTAGGGACCGGAGTTAGACTTACCATTAACTCCCGGCCGGTCCGTAGGGACCGGCCGCAGAGATTAACTTCCTACTACTCGACTGCGCATGTGGAGTTTAGATGTCTACTACACGACCTGCACTTGACGGCCGAGTCTGGACCCGAACGGAAAGGCAAGCAAAACAGGCTGGGCATCTAACGTGTTAAGAGAATCCTCAATATTTTAACATTCGCATCGGCTTTTCAACTGCATGGCCTTCCGGTGTGAAATTCATCTTCCACAACTTTTCATTCCTCCACGAACGCCTTATGCCAACGAAACACGTGCGCTCCCGACAAAGAATGTTCTTCGTACGCTTTTTGCATTTTTCTATATGTCAAACTAGCAAATCCCCGAGTTTAACACAAAATCTGATCGCATAACACTGTTCTAAGCTTCTACTTTCCATGACTTTGAAGAACTGACAAAAGATAATGAACTACTAATGCCCTTACTACCTAGATAGCTAATGGATTAGTGCGATATCTTCACAATAAGTCTAATAAGAAAGATTGGAACCAAAGCCAGATGAGCCTGGATGAATTAGTCTCAGTATTTTCTTAACAGACCTCTTACATAACTCACACTATCATTTCTTCAACGTGCTCTGTTCGGGGTTTTCTCTCCAGAAAAATGGTTAAACCAATTCAATTACCATCTCTATAACGTTATAAAATACAGATAGCTATTATACTTTTCTTTCTTTTATCTCCACGAACAGTACATAAGGCATTGATAGTTACGTATTGGTTCTCCGTACATTCCTTTTTAAAATCGTAACGCTGAAAAGATTCAATACAATCAAGTCTACAATATTCCTTTTTTAAAGAAAAAATCGAAGTATACAATAAGAAATTCTTGTAATAATCAAGATTCATTTTTTTGTAAATTAATTGATAGAAGAGAGAAGAATGTTAAACTATGAATCTCACAAAATATGTATCGTTGGCCCAGAATGGGTAAATAAAATTGTGCGTTTTTAAAAGGGTGAGCTTGAGCCAGTACTTAAAAATTAATCACATTTTAAGTACATCTCAACAATGAACTTTGTTAATTGTCAAGTTGTTTACAAGCAGTGCGAGAGACTATTAATTTATTCTCGTTATATTACGAGGATATTCATGTCTGTGAAGATCGAAATGTGAGGTTGTGTTGGTTCCAATAGAAAGCAGGACATGATAGGATATCGGTCTATGGTAAAATTAAAGGCGTATTACGAGCAGCCGCGTGTGACCAGTCCTACCTTTGAACAGCTGTTGATACACACTTACAATTAATGCTGCATTTTTTCAAATGAATACATTTCTGGAAGTAATTGTTTATACTTTAATTAATTAGTATCTATGTTTCTAAAATAGATAAAGGAGAAGTATCAATATATTAGTTGGAACTACATTATTGTTAGTGTTTATCATGCAGTGTGACTTCCAGTATTATAACAATGTAGTCAAACTTGTTTATGAGTACATTAACAAATTTAGTCATGTATTTTTCCAGGCGCTTCAACCCATGGGACAAGGAGTTTGACGGACTTCATTCGGCGCATCTGACCCTTTCGATAGTGTCGGGCCAATACGTGTCCCCAATGAATTTCGTAGCGAGTACGTACGTCGAGATTGAACTGGTCGGTATCCCAATCGATTGTGCTAAGCATAAAACAAAAGTAATTCAAAATAATGCTCTAAATCCAATTTGGAATGAGAAATTCTGCTTCCAAGTGATGTTCAAGGATCTTGCCTTTCTACGTTTTGGGATTGTGGATTCAAGTTCTCATCACTTGATCGCTCAACGTGTGGTACCTTTAAAGTGTTTAAGACCTGGTTATAGGCACGTACGATTACGTTCCTGCAAGAACAAACCATTGGCTCTATCTACACTGTTCATTTATTCTCGTTTAGAAGAAGAGAGTCTTGATTATAATACTTGTTGCCGCGATCACAAGGATTCATCGAAACGCCCGTCGACAGGAAAAGAACCAGAAAAATTGACCAACGTAGATCCAGGCTTAGGAGGCGTGACATTGAAGAGAAGAATGTTTTTTTTGATGGTGTATCACGTGATTCCAGACGAACCATATACTATCTTAAAAGTAACTCAGGAAAGTACTACACACGAAGTGATGTTGCAAGCCTTACAGAAAGCTAATATACCGCCAGATCGAGTCGACGAGTATATTCTCGTCGAAGAAGTTTCTCGTGGTTGGGAGAAAAGAGACAGAGAAGAATTACCCACACAACGTGTATTGGACCCATCCGAACATCCTCTTCAAGCTCAAGCTTTATGGAAAGGGCAAGGTCGCTTCCTCTTGAAACGAGTAGGTGACGATCCTAGCAGCAGGGCCTGGTTGGCTTCCATCAGAAGCACAGCCGGCCACTCAAAACTCGAATCTGAAAGAGATATGGCTACGCATATTTGGGATGAAGCTGACACTTTCTTAGTTTGTATTTACAATGTTTCTCCAGACATTCCTTACGCAATACTTCGTGTTCCCGTTAGTAGTTCTGCTCAAGACGTTTTGGCGCAAGCTCTAGTTAAAGCAAGAAGGATGGAAGATCCTATGAAATTTGCTTTAGTTGAGGAACTTGAGTGGGGTGGCGCTGGCGCCGTTGGAAGTGGTAATCGTCAATTGAGAGTACTGCGTGATGATGAAAATGTCTACAGTACACAAGCTTTTTGGAAAACACTCGGGCGATTCATTTTGAGAGAGAGAGAACAAGCTATAATACCAAAACGACATCTTTTACCGGCTACCTTAGACAGACTAAGTAAAGGCTTCTCAGTAGGAAGATCTGTTTCATTACCGGGATCTAGTAAGGTAAAGGTACCAGTTTCAGAAGCACTCTCAGACCCTACCTCTAGAGGTCTTAGACATCGTCTATTAATGCCTGGTCGCAGAAGAGAAGTCCATTCGGATGGTGAAGACACTCGAGAATCTGATATTGTAAACGCGGCTCTTCATCTGAAGAAGGTGTCGTTAAAGAAATTAAGAGTTTGGAAATCATAGTGGCAATCACGGGCGACGTCGATATCATCGATCTTCGCCACTCGGAGAAATCAGTCATAACCACCGCTATGTTGACACAAATAATCTGATTAGCCGATCTAGTATTGACAGTTCGAACTGTAGCAAAACCGACTTTATCTAACCGATTATTTTACGATCATGCCACTGCTCCAGCTCGTTTTAACATACCAGAAGAATTGCTTTCGTTGTGTTAGAAAGCATGTCCAGCAATCAATATCATTCCATTATATTATATTATATTACACAACACAAATCAAAAGTTACACGCCTAAATGTATTTATCATCATTCGCATGAAGATGATACTCCTGTTCATTATAAAACTATTTTCTGTTATTTTAATTAAACCTTCGTTCAAGATAATTGGCCATTCGAATAATTAAGTAATACAATTACTTAAAGAAAAATTTGATTGGACGTGAAATAGGAATAAACGAACATATAATATAAAGTCATGTACATGTAATACTTTGACTATTAATTTCCCGAATGATAAAATAATATACCAGTAACGTATTTTCTAACCACTACATGAAAATAATCGATTTGATAAATACATATTTAATTTCATATTGTTATGTACTCCATACTATTCATTCTGATTTGAATAGCTAACGACCCTAAATAATGATTTTACAGTTGTGGTCTACCAGATTTACATCATTTTTATCGCGTTTTAAAACAAAATTGCAAATTTGACGGTCCATAGAACATTTCTAATCGTATAATATAGGTAGTGAGTATACAAATTAGGAGGTCCCAGTTTTGTAAGGAAGCCTTTAAACTGAAATTAGCCAAGTTAGTGATTCTTAACAAACCTTCAAAAGTGTATGCACAAGTATTGTATTTTCCATTTCAAGATATTTATTATATTGAATTTATTGGTTAAATTACATTATCCAACTTTTTTAACATTAGCTTCTTATATTTTTTATATATACTTGTATATTTTTTAATACAACTACATATGTATCTGAACATACTATATGTATATATGTATGTATGCGTATTTAATGCATAAATAGAGTGTTTATAATGTCGTTCGCGATTTTTAAGGCACGTCCGATAATCTGGCAAAAAATGTAAGAAATAGAAAATTATCTGTTCTTTGTGAACGTCAATTGCAGTAATGCAAATATACAGATAAGCCACCTTTAAAAAGGAATGTCAGAGACACCGTGACTTTCTAATATAGTAATATATAATTTTTTTATCAAGTATTATATACAGTGACAAAGCAAATTAAACGATACAAGGTACTCTCACTATTTACTGACATTTCAATCTCAAAAAACATTTTTAAACCGCATGTGAAATCAGCATAACTTTGTACTGCAGAAGGTGGCATACAATATGAGCGCTTATCATAGGTATATAATGTATAATAACATTTACTATTAAACTGTTTTAATAAACGTAATTTTATTTGATATCGTTGAATTTGTCGTGATGTCGTTGAAAATATTAGATAATACAATACATGCTGCTATTAAAAACGGTTGGGGTGAACTTTGTATTTCCTGAAAATAGTGTAATGCAGAAATTCTTATTCTTATAATGCATTATGAACAATGGACTAATTAGTTGTGCTTAATTACTTGTTTTTATCACATTAATGGAAATGCGTAACAAATTGTAGCAACCGATACAATATATCCTCTGTTCAATGTATCTTTACTTGTTTGTTAAACTGTACTCATTTCTAATAACTTGATATGCTTAATTGATCGTCTTTACAAGAAGAGAAGTACAGCAGTTAAAAAGAGTTGACCTAATTAGTTTGCTATAATTTGAAAACGAAACCAATCATGTAGTCCAAATATTATCGTAAATTTCGTTGGGACCTGATTTTTTTAAAGGTTTTCATTATAGGTACTTATTTCTGGAATAATCAACGCCTGCACTCTGAGTACCTGAATCGTTGGTAGGAAAGTCTTTAAATTTGTATGAATTTGATTTGTAACTAACATTCAGATATCACCCTCTATCTATAAATGTTATACAGACGTAACATGAATAATAGATCATTTGTTTGTGACAAACTGATACGTCTAATTGTAATTTCTTTCCAAATCCTGTATTGCTAATACATCAACAACATCGTACACATAAAATAAATTTCAAATATGAAAAGGAAATCTTGAATTCAAATTCGATATTACTTATGTCTCGTATCGATGTGGTCAATAAGTTGTAATTGCACGTATATGTTTTCTGTATGACCTAGATATAGATATTTCTAATTATATCACACTAATTTCATTAGCATATTAACAAAATGTTCAACTTCGAAACTCTTTAATGAATTTCATTAAAACTCCGTTATTTTTATTGCTTCTTATTTTACAGAAATTGAGTCTCTCAGAGGAAAATTCAACATTTATCATCAGTCCAAATATGAAAAGTACAAAAAATTACAGCTAACCAATTTTGGTGCTAAGAGGCTCAATTATTATTGAATGGGCACTATACTGTATTTATAGGGGAAAATTAATCTTCCATAATATGATTTTTTACTACGCGTATATAATTTTCATTAATTACATTACAAAACAATAATTTGTATCATAATGTGAATAATTCAGATAGGCTCATGGATATATTTGTTATATGAATTAAGTCTATTACTTACAAATGTTTAAAATAAAAAGATCTCTACAAATGTATTATATTTATAATGTTTCTATTATATAACGTTATAGTTTGTTTAAAACCACGGCCTTTGGGAAAAGTAATTTCTTAGCTTATATATTATATATTAAGCATATTTTAATTAAGGGGGGAGTTAGGGTTTCAGGCTAAAAAATAACACTTCCTTTGCGATTTTTTTTCGGACGTATGAATAAAGCAAATTTATTCGGACCTTTTGCACATTATATATTAGTCTTTCAACAATATTATGTAATTTTTGGGTTGCAAAATATCAACAAATACGCCGGTGACGGAGCTTTTCCGAGAGCGCGTTTCGAAAAACACGTTTTGCGGTGACCAGTGTAACTCAACAGAAAATTATCCAAAATTAAAATAACAAGAAAATTTAGTTAGAAAAACATTAAATCCTACCCCCAACGTTCCCTAATTGTTATTTTTTTCGTTTTAAAAACTTTTGGTGGTCGTTTGAAGTAAAAATTGCGATTTTTCACTAAAATTTCCGTCATTTTTTAGTTAAAATAACCCCTTAATGTAAAAGAAAAAAAACTCAACGTTGGGGGGGGGGAGGTATTTTATATATAGAAGGTATGTACCAAGTTTGAAAAGAATCGGTGAAGTATTTTTCAAATGGCAGTGGTCACCGACTTTGAAAACGTGAAAGTCGTAAACGTGTTCCTTAGTATCGACTCAAATTATCGATCACTTTTCCGGTGCGTTTCCCTTTGCCGCTGAGTAATTTGTTTCTCCGTTTTTTCCCTGGATTTTTGTGTCACCTCGACACACAGTCTAAACACTTATCATTTACACTTTTTAATCGCGCAATTCAGATTTCCCTATCCCACACTACTGTTATAAAATCACTGAGCGACAATCGCGCGACCAAAAATATAACGACTAACTGGTCAATAACTTCGAGAGTTTTGGTCCGATTATCTTCAAATTTTGGGAGAATACTGTCGGAATATTTAACTATAAGAAAAAGCAAAGAAAAAAAAATCGATTTTTCGATAATGCAAACCCTAACTCCCCCCTTAAGCATATATATAGGGTGTAACAAAAATGTGGGGACCGTTTTTGATAATCGATAGTACGCACCAAAAGATGAAGAAAAAGAGTCTAAACTTTTGTCTAAAAACCACCCCCACTATAGTATATGTATATACATATACATATATGTGTGTGTGTCTATGTGTAGGATTCATTTTAACGAAATTAAGCAGGATGTTGTTTTAAACAAACTATATTTTAGCAGGCAGTAAACAACCCAGATTGTGACTACAATTCAAGTGCGCCACGACACACAGTACACTCTTTTTAATAATTTATACAACAAATTATAAAACGACTCTCGCAACTCTATTACTAACACTTATCAATTTCAATTTAACAATAAATAAGAACGTATTACGTTTTCAAAGTAACCGATCGATAGGCTGCAGGTCGGAAAGCATCAATAACAAACAACCGAATAATGGGTTACCGGTGAGTAAAGCGCCAACTTGGTATGAAACATTTCCAGCACCATAGTATTAAAGAGATATACCAGTTTCAATTTCTTATACAATGATGCTATTGATAATATAATTACTCGATTAAAAACTACGAGATGTAGTTTCTTTTTAATATGTATGGTATGAAAAATACATACATGATATACAGCTAGATTATGAGATATTTAACACGCAAACGCCAAGGTGCATAACTCGCGCCCTCCCTCAGATTTTTATAAAATTTTGTAATGTCATAGAATCTGCAGGGAAAAAATTGTGTACAAATTTCCAATTATTAAGACGTTGGATTACCTTTATTTACTTTTACAGTTTCTCGGAGTGATGATATATTTTCCAATATTTGCTGAATATAAATTGTAGTAACATGGGTTCTGCAAACGCGACAGGTCACGATTACCCCTTGACTGCTAAAGGTATATACAGTGTTAAGAACACGTAGACCCATCGGTTTATGATGCGGACGTGCGAACCTAGCTATTTTTGAGATTAACGGATTTCGATTTCCATAGCCAATTTTGTTTTATTATATGTTCCGTTCAAAAGCCAAGGAATTGGAAGATTTTACTCACTTATTATTTTTAACACATCTTGCACTTCCAAGTTCTTGGCTCTTCGAGTCTCAATAGCAATTGACGTATCATAAACCTGCACTCGGACTCTAACGGGACAAGGATTAGGCGGAACGCCGAATTTCCTCGTCCTGCATGACACATGGGCATCATGGGCCTCTTGGGCCTTTCCGTCGGGCCTTTCCGTCGGCCCTTTCCGTCGGACCTTTCCGTCGGCCCAACGCGGTGCCCACGTGGGGTACCTGACGACCACGAGCGCGGCCGCATTGCACTTTACGCGACGTTGCCAATTTTCTCCGTCACCAACAGACATTTGGCATCGCCGCACCCCCACCCACGGGCATTCCCTTCCAAGGCCGATTTTGGCAGCGCAGGGCTGTCAGCAGTCAGTCACAAAAAATGAATTGAACGATCAGTATTCAAAATTCAGAGCAAGGAACTCAGGACTTGCAATTCAGTTTTTCAAAGCAAGAAACTTAGGACTTGCACATTCAATATTTTCGAACTGTAGTATATTTTAATAGTTTTCTTTTTATAATAAATTTACTTGGTCAAAACTCAAACGAGTTTTTGTAACGAAACAATACCATAGGCTCTAACTATCCGGAGTCTTAACATATGTACAGGGTGTGTCATACATCCTGGAATAGTTTTCCAGGATCAATCGTATATATAAAAAAATGAATAAAAGCGAACAAAGTTGTGCCTGAAACCCACACCCTATCGAGATACAACCCCTTTTAAAAAAAGTTTCAAAAAATTATATGTCCGAAATGGTAAGTCGTAGAGGATAGA
Organism: Mimumesa dahlbomi; assembly: GCA_917499265.3. Classification (NCBI taxonomy): domain Eukaryota; kingdom Metazoa; phylum Arthropoda; class Insecta; order Hymenoptera; family Crabronidae; genus Mimumesa; species Mimumesa dahlbomi. The sequence goes on from OU824120.1 coordinate 3,638,996, forward strand.
TTTTGTTTATATTATAACCGAAAAACATAAAAATTTCTTGAAAAAATGTATCTGTTGCGATTACTATCGTTAAGGGACAACATCTGTTTGAAAAAAAGATTTTTTCCATTTTCATTTTATTGGCTTAAATGATGTATAAACATTTCAAAAATAATATGCAATAAGAATTTGGAATGGGTAAAATTTTCAAACAATCTTTTACGGTCATTATTTGAAGCGCCTCTGGCGCTCAGAATCGTAGAAAATGTCGCGAGCTTACACATAGTTTATTTTTGAATTCCAAAGCATAATGTCGCGATTTCTTTTTATTACCGATGCCTGATATGATTATCAAGGTAGGTATTTGTGTCTCTAATTGACGTTAAACATACAAATTTTATATGTGATGCTAGTCTAGATGATTAGTTCTTTGCTCTCCTATCCTGATATCTCCAGTTAATTCTCTCAAAAGAAATTAAGAATATAAACAATCGCGACTGTGAATTACGTGCTAACGTCTACAATTTTATATCTCAATATGACTGACAAAGTGTACAGTGGCCGGAAGGGCTCGAAATATAATTCACAGAATAGCAAAAAGAGTAAAATATCGAACAGGAAACCGCCGAATCGACACTCTTTTGAGTGTCTTTGCAATGCATATTGATGTGTATAATGCAATTAAGCCTATATACGAAGAACTTAACACTGATAATTTACTTTCTTGCTGTCTTGGAGGCTTTACACAAAATTCAAATGAATCATTTAATAATAAAGCTGTCTGGACAGTCGCACCAAAGTGCTTTCATAGTGGCAAAACTATTGTTGAAATTGCTTTTATAACTTTCAACGATGGTTTATCAAGTATCATGCACGTGTTGGATTGTCTTGGACAAGTTGTGGGCCGAAATTTTTACGTTATTGCCATGGAAGCCAATTCTATTCGTGTCACGTCTGCAGAGCGCTCAATGTCCGATGCCGCCAAAATTGTCAAGAAAATAAATGGAACGCCTTTATTTGAGTTTGGAAGGGCCTGTATATGGTCCTGGTATCGCTGGGTAAAGGTAACAAAATCAGCAAATTATCTAGTGAGGTACACAGGATTTTCATGATTCATGAACAATTACGATTTTTATAAACAAATTAGTGCCGATTTTTTGGACAAAAACGAAACTTTTTCTTCAGAACAGTGTGAAATGGACATAAATCAATATTTTTTAATAATCCTGTGTACTTCACTAGCAAAACTCATATAGATAATGAGAAAATTTTTTGTATTCCTCTATGTCATGATGGACGGCACTTCTACTGCCAGCCGCAAATGCATATGACGAAGAGGACGTCTTGGATCGCAGCGCTCACAGCCGTCATTTTGTTTTTAGATAAAAATCAAAAAAAATGATTGTGTACTTGAAAGTGTACTTAATGGATACCCAAAAGGATTTTTTACACTAAATTGTCTATGATTCTGCATGATTCAATTGCATAAACTATGCAATAATTACTTCGAATCATGTGGATTATGGATATTATAGTTTAACAGATGTTAAATATTACTATTTGTTACAACGAATAAGGTTTTCCAGTCCGTCAGTCTTAATTTTTTAAACAACTCTCTATTTTAAATTCGATACTAACTGCAGCAAAATATCACCTGATGCTTAAACATGTATTCTCACACACACACTTCGCTCTATCTCTGTTACACTCATACTTTATGCTGGGTGTAAATCTGCGGTGCATCACGTTAGAGTTAACCGGAAAACGTCCACGGTTTTCGTTCGCCTGCCATAAACAAGCGAACGAGTGTTTGCCAAATGTTAATCTCCAGGACAGAACAGGTAAGGTAGATTTCGTAATATCAATTCTGGAAAAAGGTTTTAGGATTTACGATACATCAAAAGAAGAAACAATAAGTTTTAATAGTTATGTCCGAAACGCACGTCCTATAGCGGTACATCCCCTTTTGTAAAAATGTTAAAAAAATCAAGTAACAAAATAACAGCTCCGATTAATACCGTTATTTGCATTTATTGTTATTAAGAGGTGGGTAAGGGTTTCAGGGTAAAAAAGAACCCTATCTTTGCGATTTTTTTTTAGACGTATGAATAAAGAAAATTTATTCAAACCTTTTGCAAATTATATAATATTATTTCAACAACACTTTGTAATTTTTTGATTGCAAAATATCAACAAATAAGCCGGGGACGGAGCTTTTCCGAGAACGGCTTTGGAAAAAAGCGTTTTGCGGTGACCACTGTATTTAACAATTATCTTGTAAGCCAAAAATTATCAGAAATCAAAATCACAATAAAATTTGGTTAGAAAATGACGAAATCCTCCCCCGAACGTTCTCTAATTGTTATTTTGTCATTTTTAAATTATTGGTGGTCGTTTGATGCAAAAATTCCGATTTTTCACGAAAATTTCCGTCATTTTGTAGTTAGAAAAACCCCCTAATGTAAAAAATTATCATACTCAACGTTGGGGGTAGGTATTTTATATATAGAAGGTATGTACTAAGTTTGAAAAGAATCGTGAAGTAATCGCGCAATCAAGAGACAAGGTCTTGTCTCGGGCCAAGTACGAGAGAAGACTCTTGACTCTATTCCGGAAAGATTAGATCGGGGTTTTCGGGGTATTCAAACGACATGAAAGCGGCAAATTTCCCCAAAAGTGCGATGATATTCTTAGAGGCAGCGTCGAGACGAGTCGATTGAGACTAATTACAAAAACATTGGTCCACCCAGTAACGAGATATTTGATGTCAAAAGTACGTCTTTTTTATGTAATAAGTCGTCTGCTTCGTCTTTTCCAGTGTCACACTTGCGACTATGCGAGTTCTGTCGGTGCCAAACCGAACTAACAGATTTTCATACCATGCGACGATAATTTTTCTGTCGGTAATGTAGATTTTTATATGTAATCTGTCGGAGACATGCCGGAAAAATCAAGAGACACTCCGATCGCGGCTCACAGACGATGGCCGAGCGTAGCTGTGTCGGTGCGCCTTGGTCGTACGCGATCGTTCATTCGCATTCTTCGGGACATTTCGAAGTATTTTATCGGACATTTAATATTTCTTGCTAATTTTTGATCCCTATGATAGGATTTTCAATAAATTGATATAGTATGACAATTATAATATGTTTATCAATTATTTATTAGAAGTTACAATATTGTCTCGGTAAATAAGGAATAAATTTCGCGAAATATTGAAATCTGGGGATTAATATAATGCGAAATGAATGAATAAGAAACATCTAATTATTATTCCATTTCTATTTAATTAAAATTCAGCGACACTGTGGGATCAAATATTGGACATAAGTGTTAAATGCCCGATAATATGATTAGAAAAATGTTTCGAATAAAACGAAAGAGTCGCCGCAGCCGGAAAAGACACACCGCCGCAGTTACTCTCGGCGATCGTAGTGCGAGCACTGCAAGCGCAACAGACAGAACGAAGAAAAGAAAGGCTCTTATGCAAGACAAATTCGGACGATGATGAATACCGCATTGATACCTTCCTCGTCGTCCAACGTGCTATCACACATGCTTGCTCGGCCCACGTTCGTGTGTTTGGCTAGTGCAAACGCAACGGATCGACGGAGCGACGGAAAGATAAAGACAAAGTATGCAGTTGAATGCAGTATTGTTGATATCCCGAGCGATAGTACGCCACAAAGAGAACGAATTATACGAAAGAGAGAAAAAGAAGGACACCTTCGTGATGCACGTATCAGTACGTAATTCAGAAAATATCAAACTGTTATCAATAATTTATACATTTAATATAATAGTTGCTTAAATTGTTATAAAAAGGTATTTAGTTTCTAGAACTTCGATACATGTCAAAGCGTCTCTTCAAATTTCTACAAACTTTATTTTAGTACATAATCAAATTCTTCTGTAAACCGGTCTTCCATAAAGTCAGAAAATTTTTGGGTCTGTCCGAAACGTGTCGTTATCGGTACTGTTAACAAATTTTTGTTACATGTTTTGCATTGAAACTTTACTATCTTGGATATCGAATCTCTAAATTGTTCCGTATCTGTTTGTAACAGTGTTATGATATTGCTTACACATCTTAACAATGAAATTAGTATATATTTCTGCAGGTATACTGTAAAATTAGATCAGAAGATGCCACGGTAATAAAAAAAATTCATGATTTCAAAAAAAAATATTTTTTCTTCAAATAGATTGTTGAAGTATATGACGATGACGTTATTGTACGTAAATTGAAAAATATTTGCAAGGACACACATTTGACCATATTGAAGTTCTAAAAGTTCTAGAAATCAAAAGCATTTTTCAACAATTCCTACAAACAATTATTTGAAATTTAAACATTTTTAATAAGATGATTTTTGTGTAATTAAACCGTTTTTGTACACTTATATGTTTATTATAATTTCCGAATTAAGAATTTAAAAACCAAACGTATACAAATCCTGCACTATCTTGCAATAATTAAATGTTTAATATTTTGGTAATTCCTTCAAATGTATTTTCTTTTTCAATATTACCCACAATATATGCAAGTTTTTAAATAATGTCTAACATACTGCAAGAACCTTGTATTGATCTGAAACGCACCTATAGATTGAAATTTTCCTGGCTCCGGAAGAGTCTCTGATTTTTTTGTATCACTTCTTCAAAAAACTTTTTGAAATTTTATTAATACATAATTCTTATTACTATATTTCTTAAAAGGAAATAACGTTTAAAGGAAAATCAGTAAAAAGCATCGAAAATCCAACGGTATAGGCCAAGTACAAGAGGATGTGACTTTGGAATAGCTTTCTCGTTAACATAAACTTGATTATACGATGTATTTGAAATCGAACAAATGCGAGCAAATACAAATCATTGTACAGCATCCACACGATGCTATCGCTAAGTAAATATACATATTAAATTAACTAAATTTCCCAAAAAATGATGTCTCCTCATTTAATTAATAAATCTTTTTGGTGCTCGACTAAATGTACTTGGTGGCCCGCTTTTTACGAAGCTTGATGTCCAAAATGTAACGTTACAGATATTTGTACTCATTTCTAAATTAACAATCTGGATGAATCCGAGTGGAAAAATTTAACAAGTTAACAATCTGGATGTGTCTGACAACTTGTGAGAGAAAATTATACATGCATATTGCCGTGTGTTTCAACGATTGAAGATAACATAAAAGGAAACGTAATGAGATATTTAGAGGATTTTCATTCAACACAATAAGAAGCCCGCTTTATACTATGTTTTAACAACTCTCTTTTAATGTCGAACATCCCGAACTATTTAAGCTTATTTTTCACCATCGAACCTTCGTAAAAAGCGGGCCACCAAGTACATTTAGTCGAGCACCAAAAACATTTATTAATTAAATAAGGAGACATCATTTTTTGGGAAATTTAGTTAATTTAATATATTGACTTAGCGATAGCATCGTGTGGATGCTGTACAATGATTTGTACTTGCTCGCATTTGTTCGATTTCAAATACATCGTATAATCAAGTTTATGTTAACGAGAAAGCTATTCCAAAGTCACATCCTCTTGTACTTGGCCTATATCTTTGCATTTTCGATGCTTTTTACTGATTTCACTTCATTCGTAGAATATTGTTAAGTATAGTAATGGTTATTAAAATACTTGTTTTTAAAGAAATAATGTTTTTAAAGAATAAGGAAATGCAGGTATCAAGGAATAAATAAGGGTAATGTATTTATAAAATTTCAAAGAGTTTTTTGAAGAAGTGATACAAAAAAATCAGAGACTCTTCCGGAGCCAGGAAAATTTCAATCTATAGGTACGTTTCAGGTCAAGTATACAAGGTTCTCGCAGAATGTTAGATATTGTTTAAAAACTTGCATATATTGTGGGCACTACTGAAAAAGAAAATACATTTGAAGGAATTACCAAAATATTAAACATTTAATTATTGCAAGATAGTGCAGGATGTGTATAAGTTTGGTTTTTAAAATCTCAATTCGAAAAATATAATAAACATATAAGTGTAAAAAACGGTTTAATTACACAAAAACCATCTTATTAAAAATATCTAAATTTCAAATAATTATTTGTATGAATTGTTGAAGAATGCTTTTGATTTCTAGAAATTTTAGAACTTCAATATGGTCCTATGTATATCGTTGAAAATGTTTTTCAATTTACATACAACAACGTCATCGTGTCCTCTAAGCGTACCTATACTTCAACAATCTATGTTGGATAAAATGTATTTGCATAGGGCAGGTAATGCTGGGGGCAGCATAAGTATGCAACGCGACACATTAATCGAGTGAAAACACTAAACTTTTTATTGCTATAAAAGTAACGGTACACTCACTTTTGGCTCGTGCCCCTTGAGGGTATGGAAACACTCACGTGGTCGCGTATCAGGCGCTCACACATGAGCTGGAACAAAGGATAGGAATTATCGGATTCATACGGTTCTTAAAGGTCTAAGTTCTGTTCAGGAAAACTACATTAGACGCGCGCGGGGATACGCCGTCGTAGTCCTGGAAGAATCGCGGAACTCAAGGGACGAGCACCCACTTTACATTTCTGCTTACTCTAAAGCGCGCGAAAAACCGGAGCACAGTTCTCGTGCCTGTCGACCACGACGGTTGAACGTAGAAGAAGGATTTTCGCGATCGGCGGAAACGACGTTCCCGCCGCGGAATTTGCAAGTTTAAGATGCGACTACGCTTACGCAATGTACGAGACAGAGTGCGCAGCAAGTGTCTTGTCCGCGATTTGCCAATCAGGCTAAACCTCGACAGGTGCGACTCGACGGCACTAGCACTAATTCGTTATATCGACGAATCCGCAACAATCTATTTGACGAAAAAATAGTTTTTTTGAAATCATGAATTTTTTTATCACCGTGGCATCTTCTGATCAAATTTTACAGTATGCCTGAAGAAATACATATATACTAATTTCATTGTTAAGATGTGTAGATAATATCATAACACTGTTATAAACAGATACGGAACAATTTAGAGATTCGATATCCAAGATAGTAAAGTTTCAATGCAAAACATGTAACAAAAATTTGTTAACAGTACCGATAACGACACGTTTCGGACAGACTCAGCAAAATTTGCTGACTTTATCGTGGAAGACCGGTTTATAGAACAATTTGATTATGTACTAAAAAAAAGTTTGTAGAAATTTGAAGAGACGCTTTGACATGTATCGAAGTTCTAGAAACAAAATACCTTTTTATACCAATTTAAGCAACCATTATGTTAAATGTATAATCTATTGATAACAGTTTGATATTTTCTGAATTAGGTACGTACTAATGCGTGCATCACGATGGTGTCTTTCTTTCTCTCTCTTTCGTATAATTCGTTTTCTTTGTGGCGTACTATGGTTCGGGATATCAACAACACTGCATTCAACTGCATACTTTGTCTCTATCTTTCCGTCGCTCCGTCGCGTTCGCACTAGCCAAACACACGAACGTGGGCCGAGCAAGCATGTGTGATAGCACGTTGGACGACGAGGAAGGTATCAATGCGGAATTCATCATCGTCCGAATTTGTCTTGCATAAGAGCCTTTCTTTTCTTCGTTCTGTCTGTTGCGCTTGCAGTGCTCGCACTACGATCGCCGAGAGTAACTGCGACGGTGTGTCTTTTCCGGCCACGGCGACTCTTTCATTTTATTCGAAACATTTTTCTAATCATATTATCGGGCATTTAACACTTATGTCCAATATTTGATCCCACAGTGTCGCTGAATTTTAATTAAATAGAAATGGAATAATAATTAGATGTTTCTTATTTATTCATTTCGCATTATATTAATCCCCAGAATTCAATATTTCGCGAAATTTATTCCTTATTTACCGAGACAATATTGTAACTTCTAATAAATAATTGATAAACATATTATAATTGTCATACTATATCAATTTATTGAAAATCCTATCATAGGGATCAAAAATTAGCAAGAAATATTAAATGTCCGATAAAATACTTCGAAATGTCCCGAAGAATGCGAATGAACGATCGCGTACGACCAAGGCGCACCGACACACCTAAAGTCGGCCATCGTCTATGAGCCGCGATCGGAGTGTCTCTTGATTTTTCCTGCATGTCTCGAGCAGATTACATGTAAAAATCTACATTACCGACAGAAAAATTAACGTCGCATGATATGAAAGTCTGTTAGTTCGGTTTGACACCGACAGAACTCGCATGATCGATTGTGTGACACTGGAAAAGACGAAGCAGACGACTTATGGCATAAAAAAGACGTACTTTTGACATCAAGTATCTCGTTACTGGGTGGACCAATGTTTTTGTAATTAGTCTCAATCGACTCGTCTCGACGCCGCCTTTAAGAATATCATAGCACGTTTTGCGAAATCTGCCACTTTCATACCGTTTGAATACCCCGAAAACGCCGATCTAATATTTCCGGAATAGAGTCAAGGGTCTTCTCTCTTACTTGGCCCGAGACAAGACCTTGTCTCGTGATGTAGTGAAGCTAACAATATCGAACTTTTTGGTATGTACTCATGATAAAAATTGACTTTCCCTAAGAATTGTCTGATATTTTTTGTTGTTTTAGGAGTAGGAAAGTTTTGAATTGAAATTAAATTATCTTTCATTGGTCTCACTGTATTGTTTTCTATTATGTGCCCGAGATATTTAACTGATTTTGCTGCAAATGTACATTTTTTTAATTGTAACCTGAAACCTTCTTTTATTATCGCGTTCAATACTCCTTTTATATGTTCCATATGTTCTTGAAATGATTCTGAAAAAATTAATATGTCATCTATATAGTTTTCTGTGAATTCTTTAAGATTATATTTTCTTAATATGTTGGATAAAATTCTTTGAAAAATTGCCGGTGATGTCTTCAATCCGAATGGTAGGCATGTCCACTGAAAGCGTCCATCTTTTGTTACGAATCCTGTCTTCTTTCTATCTTTAATGCGTTGTGGGATCGACCAAAAAGCAGAATTTACATCTAGTGTAGTAAAGTACTTACAGTCTCTCGTTTTTATTATCAGGTCGTCTATTAATGGAAATGGTTGGGCCTGTGGTATAATAATCTTATTTAGGTCTCTGAAGTCTATACATAATCTACATCTCTTCCCTTCATCTCCTTTATATGCTAGTGTCACTGGTGCAGCGAATGGGCTGTAGGATTCTTCAATTAATCCTTTCTCTAGCAACTTCCCCACTTGCTCTTCAATTTCTTTTTTATCCTCTATTGTACATCTGTATGGCCTTTTACTACAGTATTTATCCACCATTAGATCTATCCTAGCCTCATAATCTGTTACTGTACCAATGTCATATTTGTCTTTCGCAAATATGGAATTATATTCTTGTATTAGTTTTTTTATGTTTTTCTTCTTTATATTTGTTAGAGCATGTACGATATCGTGATCTGCGTGTCTACGGTGCGCTTGCGCTAGCGCGATCCTGCGAGAAGGGACGCTGTGCGACGCACACGGCACGCGTAGCGATACATTTGTTTTTTAGTCTACGACTGCATGTCGCCTCTAATACATTATAAATATATTGTTCTCCAGTAATTTGCTCTCGTCTCAGTTTTTCTTTCCTCCACGATCCAAATATCCTCAACAATATTATCTAAATGGTCTAAATTAACTTCAAATTCACCCTCTTTGATGTGCTCATTAAAATTTACGGAGTATTGTTTATTCTCATATTTATTATCTATTTTATCTGCTTTCATTCTTAAATTTCTTTCTTTCTTCTGTGAAATTTGTAACTCTTCATTCAGTATTAATTTAAACTTTTGTATCATATCTGGCCCAATGATGAAATCCTGAAAGTTTTCTTCCTCAACTATGTACACGTCCATTTCTTTTTCAATGTTAAATATTTTTATCTTAATTGTAATTAATCCTTTTGTTGTTCCCCCACCATTAACCCATCTTAAGTATATTTTATTTACATCATTTTTTTCCTTTTATTTTAACCAGTCTTGAATTAATAAGTGATACCTGAGATCCTGGATCATATGTTCCTTGAATTTCTAACTTATCTTCTAATAATAGTTGGATCTTGATTAATGGTGTGTTTATTCGTTTTTTTTCTCGGTGTTCAACTTTACATCAATAACTGAGGTGTTACCCACTAAACTCGCTGTGTTGGTGTGTCTTTCCTCTTCTTTTGTTTTGAACCAGCATTTTTGTTCAGGGTGGTATCTAATGCTTTTATTTAAACTTTCGCATGTTCTGCATGGTTTCTTTTCTTCACTTTTCTTTTTATATGTAAACTCATTTTTGTGCGGATAAGATTTGTTATATATTAGATTTTCATAATTCCTAACTTCATTAAATAAGGAGGTTGAATCTTGGCATTGTTCCCTATCTATTTTGTTTATAATAAATTCTGGCAATCCAATTGCTATTAGGGTTGTCAATGTTTATGCGTCTATATCTTTATTCATATCTAACAAAAGTCTTTCTTTCTTTATCGCATAATCTATAAGTGATCCTTTTTTATATCTAAGTGATAAAGCATACTTCACAGTTCCCCATCCTTTATCCGCAAAAGTCTCTAAAAATCTATCTTGCCATTCATCCCATTCTGCCTGAACAGTTAACTTTGTTAATGTTGCACGGTGCCAATCGGAACAAGATTTATCTAAAAACAATCTCAATATTTCGATTTTTGTTTCATCTTCTAGAATGTCAAATCTCATACACTACTTCTCAAATGTTTCTAACCATTGTTTTGCATTAGAGTGGTTGCTAGTGAATTTTTCAATCATAAACTTTTCTGAGATTTGTTTTAAATTCTTCCCTTCTTCCTTCCTTTTTGATGACTCTACAAGCTTTTCTAATATTTGTGTTAAATTACAATTTGGGTTTTATCTTCCGATTTTTCCTCCCCTATTTCTTCTAAATATTGATTCTCAAATTGCAAATTCTGATCTTCATCTATATAGATATGTTTGAACTCTCCTGTCATTTTTATCCATACTTTTCTTCTTTGATGTATTGTTTTCAGAGTGTTCTTTAGCTTAAGGTAATTGTCTGTTTTCATTAATTCCTTGTGATAACCTACATGTCTAAGCTCTGCCGGTAGAACGTACTTTTTTCTTTCCTCTGTATTAATTGAGTGTTCGCGCGACTGCTCGCGCCAGCTTGCGGCAGCAAGCAGCCGCTCGCGCGAACCCTCTGGATAGCGAGTGCGCGTCCGCGCTAGGAGATAGCGCAGCGCTAGACGTGACGTCACTCCGTCCAGAGGTCGCCCCCGCCTCCCGCGGGCGGAAATCATATGCTAATTCCGTCGTCACTCTCGTCACGGATCGCTTATCGCAAACACCTGTTGTTACGTCACAGCCCTCGCCAACACGTGTCTTTTCCGCGCCTTCGCGACTTTTATTTTGTGCTTCCTCACTCGGCCCTTGCCGACGAGTCGATTTGTGTTAAGTTAACGGACTGGGCTTATCCCTTTTTAGTGTTAAGTTTAGTATCGTTTAATTTAGTACATATGGTGTAGTGTCTTAAGTTAAAATACATTGCATATGCGTTATAAAGGTTTATTCTTCACACCCGACGAAGTGAATCCGAACATTGTACACTTAATCGGAACCGCTTAGTTCGCGATTAAACATTTGGTCCTCCGAGCCGGATAAACTCTCGTCCCTCGTGGGTGTATTTTTTGTTGAACTCGTGTCTCGTGCGTGTGTTTGACTTCCTACACCGAACTCTCCTCCACGCGGTCGAAATGCAGTCCCTGTTAATTCAACAACAAGGCCACATGAGAGCAGTATTCAGGACGATCGAAAACTTTAAGAAACAGGGGAAAGACAAGTTCACGATCGCCACCGTGGAGAGCAGACGTGCGCTCTTAGACCAACGGTGGGAAAAGGTGTGCGAAACAGACCTCCAGATCCGACTTACGGCTACGACGGTAGACAAATCAAACCAGCCGTACTTCCAGGGCGAGCACTTCAACAAGGCCGAGGATGCGTATTTCGAGGCCACGGACTTTTTCTCTAACCTATTAGAGGAGCTCCGTGCCGCTAGAGCCTCCGACCGCATGGCCTCTGCTCCTCCACAGCCTCCCGTTGAGGCTCCCGCCATGCCGCAGCTGCCGTCCATTCCACTTCCGCGTTTTGACGGTTCGTTCCTGGAATGGCAAGGTTTCGCCGACTTATTCGAGGACCTAGTAATTAAGCGCGCGGGACTTACCGATACCCAGCGCGTTTACTCAAGGGCTGTCTGGAGGGCCCAGCATATCAGCTGGTGAATCAAATCCCCAGCACCAGGGCGAACTTCAGCGCGGTCTGGGAAACGCTGCGGGAACGCTTCGAAAACAAGCGCGTGGTGGTCGCCAGCCTGGCCAATCGACTGCTGCTCCAGCCGCCGGTGGGTAGAGACGTCGCGAACGACCTTGCTCGCCTCCGAGAGACCACTCTCCAGTGCCTCTCCACGCTGGCCAACCTCGGGCGCCCCACCAACACGTGGGACGATCTTCTGGTGAACATCATCTCCCAGAAGTTGGACCAGCGCACGCGGGAGAAGTGGGAGACTTCCTTGGGCGCCAGCCGAGAAGTTCCCACCTTCGATCAATTAGACCGCTTCCTGGAGACCCGCATCGAAGCTCTCGGCGCAGTGCTGCAGAGCCGCGAACTCCACGCGCCGCCTACGCCACCCACCGCCTCACGAGCTCCAAGGTCTTCGTCGCTGCGTGCCGCGACCACCGTCAGCGGGGAGGCTTCCTGCCCGGCGTGCCGAGAGAGACACCCCCTGTACCGCTGCAATACATTCAAGGGGTTAGACCATGCGCACCGCCTTCAACTGGTGAAGGACCACGGTAAGTGCCAAAAATGCTTGCGCTCGGGCCACGCGGCGACGGCGTGTCCGTCGCAGTTTACCTGCAGCAGGTGCGGGAAAAGGTACCATACGCTTTTGCACCCGGAAGCGCTCCGGGCCCAGGGCGGATCCCAGCCAGAGCCTGCGTCGAGACCGCGGTCTCCGGGGGTGGGGGGGGGGGGGGCTCCACGACGAAGGAGGGAAAGGCACTGTTCGCCTCCAGGACGTTCGCCGAGCGTGGCCCGAAGGTGCTCTTGGCCACCGCGATGGTTCGCGTGCGGGCTGACAATGGCCGTTGCGCCGTGGTTAGAGCCCTCCTAGAACAAGGTTCAGAGGCTACCTTCGCGAGTGAATCCCTCGCACAGACACTGCGCGCTCCGCGTGCTCGAACGGTCACCAGGGTCACAGGGGTCGGCGACTCCATGGTCGGGACATCGCGCCCCGGGTATCGCTCCAGTTGACGAACGCGGCCACTTCCTCAGACGCCGTGTCGGTGACCGCGTTGGTGCTACCGAAGCTCTCTGGCTTCTGTCCGCAACGTCTCTCAGCCGATCCACAATGGCCGCATCTCCTGGGACTCCAGCTGGCGGATCCCCTGCCGCATCGCCAGCGGGCGGTGGAGCTCATTATTGGAGCCGACGTTTACGGAGCACTACTGCGTCCGGGCCTCCTTCAGACAAGCGCGAATGCCCCGGTCGCGCAGAACACGGTCTTCGGCTGGGTGCTATCCGGACCTACTGGGAGTTCCCACGCGTCCACCAACCACTCCAGGGCGATCACCTCCGCTCACTGCAGCGTACAGGAGGACCTAAGCGCCACACTGCGCGCCTTCTGGGAGGTCGAGGAAGTGGTGGACCCACCCATGTGGACGCCCGAGGAGGACGAATGTGAGCGGCATTTCATGCAGACGCATCACCGCCAGCACGACGGCCGCTACGTGGTGCGTCTGCCCTTCAGACACGGACCACCTGCTCCAGTGGGAGACTCGGTGAGTAGAGCCGCTGCTCTCTTCAAGAAAGTCGAACAACGACTTTCGCGCGACGTCGATCTGAACCGCCAATACCGGCTCTTCCTGAAAGAGTATGAGGAGTTAGGTCACATGCGACGAGTAACGGCGCCCATTCCGCGGGACGCAGTCCGGGTGTATTTACCTCATCACCCGGTTTTCAAGTCAACCGACCACGGCGCGAAGCTGCGGGTGGTCTTCAACGCCTCGAGCGCCACCGCCAACGGGTCGTCTCTTAACCACAACCTCCTCGTAGGGCCGAAACTCCAGGCCGACATTGTGGCAGTTATTCTACGCTGGCGACGATTCCGCTACGTCTACAAGGCGGACATCGTCAAAATGTTTCGTCAGATCCTGGTGGACCATAGGGACGTGGATCATCAAAGGATCCTCTGGAGGAGTGACCCGTCGGAGGAAATCGCGCCGTTCCAGCTGCTTACCGTGACCTACGGCACTGCTTCGGCCCCGTTCCTCGCCAACCGCGTCCTTCTGCAGCTCGCTCGGGACGACGGTGACCGCTTCCCACAGGCGAGACGTATTCTAGAGCGCCACTTCTACGTGGACGACGCTCTGTTTGGCGCCGAGACTCTGGAGGAGGCCAGGAGTTGTCGCCTGGAACTAACCAATATGTTACAGGGCGCCGGGTTCACACTAAGCAAATGGGCAACCAACTCCTCGCAGCTGCTCTAGGAAAACGACGGGAGTGGCGATACTGAGGTCCACTTACCTTCCGGGAGTCCTGACACCTCTCTGGCAGTTCTGGGCATCCGGTGGGACCCGACCACGGATGCTTTCCGCTTCCGGTGCCAGCTGCCAAGCTCTACGATCCACTAGGCTGGCTTTCTCCCGTGCGGGTGATCGCGAAGGCCATGTTGCAGGAACTTTGGCTCCTCAAGCGACTCCACTTCGCTGCAGATATCAGTGCGCTTCAGCAACAAAGGGGCCTACCTGCATCCAGCAGGTTACGGGCACTGGCGCCTTTCCTCGACGACGAAGGCCTTCTACGCGTGGGAGGCAGGCTCTCTAAGGCCCTCCTACCGTACAACGAGAAGCACCCTGTGCTACTCCCTCGTCATCGTCTTTCGGACCTGATGGTGCAGCAGGCACACGAGCAGGCTTTACACGGAGGACCGCTGCTCACCACTCGGGTGCTCCGCCAGTCCTACTGGCTTCTGGACGCCCGCAACTCTGTGAGGAAGGTGGTGTTCCGCTGCGTCCGCTGCACCCGTCATCGAGCGGCTATACCCCAGCAGATCATGGGGGATCTGCCTTCAGCTCGGGTCACACCAGCGCGCCCGTTCACGCAGACAGGCGTGGACTACGCCGGGCCGGTTCCGGTCCGTCTTGCGAAGGGCCGCGGCCACAAGTCGCATAAGGCTTACATCGCCCTCTTCGCCTGCGTCGCTACCCGGGCGGTCCACCTGGAGTTGGTCTCCGACTACACCACGTCGGCTTTCCTGACCGCCCTCCAACGAATCATCGCTCGCCAGGGACGACCAGCGGTGCTTCACAGCGACCATGGGACCAACTTCGTGGGTGCAGACCGCGAGCTTCATCGAGCTTACCACCAGGCAGCGAGTAGCGACGACGTGACCGGATACCTGGCGCTCTCGGAGGCAGGGGTAAAACGTGTTAAATTTCACCTTAACCGTGTTACAGGTACACACACCTTGACCTTCGAGGAACTTACCACGCTCCTTTGTCTCATGGAGGCTTGCCTCAACTCGAGGCCTCTCTCCGCCGCCTCGACGCAGCCCGACGACCTGGCCTGCCTCACTCCGGGGCATTTCCTCATCGGAGGTCCTCTCCTGGGAGCGCCGGAGCATACTACGCCGGACTCTGCCGAAACGCTCCTCACCCGATGGCAACTTGTACGGCGCTTGCAGGAGAATTTCTGGCAGCGATGGCGGCATGAATATCTGCAGGAGCTGCAGAAACGATATAAGTGGCAGAAACAGCAGAGGAACGTGGAGGTCGGCGACCTCGTGCTTCTACGAACCCCGTCTCCTCCTGCACAATGACCGCTTGGGCGTATCGTGGGCTGCTCGCCAGGTAAAGATGGCCGTACTCGTGTAGTAACCGTGAGGACTGCATCAGGCACTTTCTCACGGCCTATTACGCAGGTATGCCTGCTCCCTGCAGCTACGACCGGCGAGTAGACTCACTGCGCCGGCGCGCCTCTGGCCGGCGAGCCAAAACGACGGTTCGGATTGGCTGTCGGCTAAGATCGACGCGCCAGCCAACCAGGATCGTCGTATCTTCGGCGTATCGACCACCGCTTCGATCCGCTACGCAGGCATCAATGCCCCCTGCGGCGCCTGCACCGGATCACGGCGGGCGGCACCACCATCGCGCCATTCATCGCCACTACATCGCCTGCTCATTCACGAGCCACTTCAGAGTGAACTGCATTTTCGTCACTGCGCAACGAGGCGGGCGGTATGTTCGCGCGACTGCTCGCGCCAGATTGCGGCAGCAAGCAGCCGCTCGCGCGAACCCTCTGAATAGCGAGTGCGCGTCCGCGCTAGGAGATAGCGCAGCGCTAGACGTGACGTCACTCCGTCCAGAGGTCGCTCCCGCCTCCCGCGGGCGGAAATCATATGCTAATTCCGTCGTCACTCTCGTCACGGATCGCTTATCGCAAACACCTGTTGTTACGTCACGGCCCTCGCCAACACGTGTCTTTTCCGCGCTTTCGCGACTTTTATTTTGTGCTTCCTCGCTCGGCCCTTGCCGACGAGTCGATTTGTGTTAAGTTAACGGACTGGGCTTATCCCTTTTTAGTGTTAAGTTTAGTATCGTTTAATTTAGTACATATGGTGTAGTGTCTTAAGTTAAAATACATTGCATGTGCGTTATAAAGGTTTATTCTTCACACCCGACGAAGTGAATCCGAACATTGTACACTAAATCGGAACCGCTTAGTTCGCGATTAAACATTGAGGTTATGACAATTATATTTGTTTTGTCATCCCTGGGTGATGCGGTTACTGCAAATTCGAACTGTAGTTTTTCCATTTTGACTAAAATTGTCGTTTTATAAGACAATTATCTTTTTGTTTAGGTCGCTTACCGATAATAATCGACACAATGTGTTTCTCTGTAAACAAAGGATAGAAATTTATTTACGATTTAGAACTAATTACAATATTTACAATATTTACACTCTTACCTGTAAACAAAGAAACGACAATTAAACTCTATTATTATTCTTTCTTTATTTATTGATTTGTGGAGGTCTCGCACAATTTATTTTCTACGTTAAAGCTAAATCTCTTTTCTCCTAATTCCTCCTTATGTACAAGGACCGGCGCGGATTCTGACCGATTAACCCATAGGATGCTATGGGTTAACCGGTCAGAATCCGCGCCGGATCCTGTACCTATGTTCGATTCTTTGATCTTCCTTTATCTCTAATCACTCTCCTCCCGTCTATCGATACTCGGTCATTGTAATCCAGTTCATGTGGTACGCCGAGTACGAGGAGCGCAGCTCATTCAAATTAAGGAAAATACATTTTCTTTACATATATATGTATAGATCATTATATGTGAATATAAAACTAAATGATTTTTATCGATCGTTATATAAATTTTGTGTAAATAATAACTTACTTGGCCTTTATTACGATCTTTAAACTTCAAAAGTGATATATGTATATAAAAATTAAAATTACTTACATATTAAATTATAGTGTACATTTGTATATATCACCATCCACAGGTGAGAACATTATTCTAATAATTGAAAATTCCGTCCTACGTTTCGATCCTTGTTGGGATCATCATCAGGGACAATATTCTAAAAGAAATTATGTTCTCTTTGTAAGGAGAACATAATTAAACAAGAAATAAGAAAAAACCAAATTAAAATTCAAGTAAACTATTTGTTCTGAATCAAATTATAGAACCTATTTGATGTATAAAAACAAAATGAAAAACACACTTAATAAACTACAGTTAATATTTTTAATTTTATAAATTTAAATAATATGTGAATATATGCAACATTGTATATACATATTACGTATATTGTATACAGGGTGTCCCAGCTAACGTGCACGTCCCTGAACCAGGTGATAGCTGAGGTAATTCTAATATCGGCAATAAGCATCGAAAATGCAAAGCTATGAAGGTTCGATGGTGAAAAATAAGCCTAAATAGTTCGGGATGTTCGACATTAAAAAAGAGTTGTTAAAACACAGTATAAAGCGGCCTTCTTATTGTGTTGAATGAAAATCCTCTAAAAATCTGATGACGCTTCCATTTAATTTATGTTATCATCAATCGTTGAAACATATGGCAATATGCATGTGTAATTTTCTCTCAGGCACTGTAACGTTACATTTTGGACATCAAGCTTCGTAAAATGCGGGCCACCAAGTACATTTAATCGAGCAATTAACAGATTTACTAATTAAATAAGGAGAAATCATTTTTTGGGAAATTTTATTAGTTTAATATATTTACTTACCGATAGCATCGTGTCGATGCTGTACAATAATTTGTACTTGCTCGCATTTGTTCGATTTCAAATACTTCGTATAATGAAGTTTATGTTAACGAAAAAGCTATTCCAAAGTTACATCCTCTTGTACTTGGCCCATAGCTTTGCATTTTCGATGCTTTTTGCTGATTTCACCTCATTCGTAGAATATAGTTAAGTCTAGTATTGCTTTTATTAAAATACTTGTTTTTAAAGAAATAAGGGAATAAAGAAATCAGGGAATACAGGTACCAAGGAATAAATAAGAGAATACAGGAATGAAGGAATAAAACAATGTCGGAAAATAATGGAATAAACGGATCTGATTAATATGGTGATATGATGATGCTATACGATGATGTGAAGGAATATACCAAATTTTCGTTTAAACGTTATTTCCTTTTAAGAAATATAGTCCTAATAAGAATTGTGTATTTATAAAATTTCAAAATGTCTTTTGAAGAAGTGGTACAAAAAAATCAGAGGCTCTACCGGAGCCAGGAAAATTTCAATCTATAGGTCGTATCTTCAACAATTTATTTGCAGAAAAAATAGTTCTTTTGAAATCATGAATTTTTTTATTACCGTGGCATCTTCTGATCTAATTTTACAGTATAACTGCAGAAAAATATACTAATTTCATTGTTAAGATGTGTAGGTAACATCATAACACTATTATAAACAGATACGGAGCAATTTAGAGATTCGATATCCGAGATAGTAAAGTTTCAATGCAAAACATGTAACATAGATTTGTTAACAGTACCGATAACTACACGTTTTGGACAGACACAAACATTTGTTTACTTTATCATGGAAGACCGTTTTACAGAACAATTTGATTATGTACTAAAAAAAAGTTTGTAGAAATGTGAAGAGACGCCATGACATGTATCGAAGTTCTAGAAACTAAATACCTTTTTACAACAATTTATGCAACCATTATATTAAATTTATAAATTATTGATAACAGTTTGATATTTTCTGAATTATGTACTAATGCGTGCATCACGAAGGTGTCTATCTTTCCCTCTCTTTCGTATAATTCGTTCTCTTTGTGGCGTACTATGGCTCGGGATATCAACAACACTGCATTCGACTGCATACTTTGTCTCTATCTTTCTGTCGCTCCGTCGCGCTCGCGCTAGACAAACACACGAACGTGGGTCGAGCAAGCATGTGTGATAGCACGTTTGACGACGAGGAAGGTATCAATGCGGAATTCATCATCGTCCGAATTTGTCTTGCATAAGAGCCTTTCTTTTCTTTGTTCTGTCTGTCGCGCTTGCAGTGCTCGCACTACGATCGCCGAGAGTAACTGCGACGGTGTGTCTTTGCCGGCCGCGGCGACTCAATCATTTTATTCGAAACATTTTTCTAATCATTTTATCGGGCATTTAACACTTATGTCCAATATTTGATCCCACAGTGTCGCTGAATTTTAATTAAATATAAATGGAATAATAATTAGATGTTTCTTATTCATTCATTTCGTGTTATGTATATCCCCGTGATTCAATATTTCGCGGAATTTATTTCTTATTTACTATATCAATTTATTGAAAATCTATGATGGGATCAAAAATTAGCAAGAAATACTAAATGTCCCATAAAATAATTCGTAATGTCCCGAAGAATATGAATGAACGATCGCGTACGACCATGGCGCACCGACACACCTGAGCTCGGCCATTGTCTGTGAGCCGCGATCGGAGTGCGAGCGCGACAGCCAGAAGGAAGGAAAGAGAGGCTCGTATGCGAGAAAAATTCGGACCATGGCGAAAACCGCGTTTGATGCCTTCCTCGATTGACGATCGCGCTCTCACACATGCCTGTCCGGCCTAAGGCCGTGTGCCTCGATAGAATGAATGCGGCGGAGCGACGAAAAGAAAAAGATGAAGTAGTTGTTATCTCTTGTTACTATGTTGCGACACACGTCAGAGAGAGAAACGAATTATTAGAAAGAGAGGGAACGAAAATCACCTAGGTGAAACAAGTATTAACAGATGTGGATACCCGCGCGCACCCCGTACCCCGCAGTAAAACCATTTATGCTGTTGATTGTACTTGGCCAGAGACAAGACCTTGTCTCTTGATTTTCCCCGCATGTCTCCAACAGATTACATATAAGAATCTACATTACCGACAGAAAAATTATCGTCGCATGGTATGAAAATCTGTTAGTTCGGTTTGACACCGACAGAACTCGCATAGTCGAAAGTGTGACACTGGAAAAAGCGAAGCAGACGACTTATGGCATAAAAAAGACGTTCTTTTGACATCAAATGTCTCGTTACTGGGTGGACCAATGTTTTTGTAATTAGTCTCTATCGACTCGTCTCGACGCTCCGTATAAGAATATCATCGCACTTTTTGCGAAATTTGCCACTTTCATGCCGTTTGAATACCCGGAAAACCCCGATCTAATAATTCCGGAATAGACTCAAGGGTCTTCCCTCGTACTTGGCCCGAGACAAGACCTTGTCTCTTGATAAACACTTAGCTAGAGATAATCATCCTTTGCCGTTGATAGAAGATCAACTTATGATTTTGAACAATAATAAGTAATTTGGTCGATTCGATTTAAAAGACGGGTTTTATTACATATCTATGGATAATTACTCTGTGAAGTATACTGCTTTTATTACGCCCTTAAGATAGTTTGAATATTTCAAATTGACTTTCGGATTAAAAGTAGGACCGTCGCGATTTCAAAGGTTTACGCAGGAAGCATTCCGCGAATTAATTGATGCAGGAGACGTCGCTGTTTATTTGGACGATATTCTTGAAATCACCGACACGCTAGAGCGTCATTTAAAATACTTAAGCAAATTTTTCGAGTGTTAGTGCGTAATAAAATGGAACTTAGATTAGATAAGTGCAAATTTGCTGCAACTAGTATAGATTATTTAGGTTATAGAATCACAAGCAAGGGTATACAACCCACCGCGGACGGAATAGCGGCAGTGGCTAATTTTCCGATTCCACAAAATATTAAGGAGCTTCATAGCTTCGTAGGTTTAAGCTCTTATTTCCGAAAATTCATAGAGAATTTTGCAGTACTTGCGAAACCGTTAAGCGATTTATTGAAATCGGGAGTTACTTTTAAGTTTGGCGAAAAAGAATTAGAGGCCTTTGAGACCATAAAGCAGAAATTAATTTCGAAGCCTATTTTAGCAATTGATAGTCCGCATGATCCTACAAAGTTACATTGTGATGCTAGCTCAGTCGGTTATGGCGCAATATTAATGCAACGCAAATCGGACATGAAATTTCACCCGGTATTTTACTATTCGAAGCGCACAACGGATGCAGAAAGTCGCTACCATAGTTTCGAGTTGGAGGCCTTAGCGATTATTTACGCATTACGCAGATTCCGAGTCGATGTGCATGGAATTAAATTCAAAATAGTTACAGATTGCCAATCGCTTAAATTGACGCTTAATAAAAAAGACGTTAATCCGCGAATCGCGCGATGGGCGTTCGAATTACAAAATTATGATTATGATATCGAGCATCGTTTAGGAAGAAAAATGCAACACGTAGATGGCTTAAGCAGAATGACAAACATTATGATTATCAAAGACAATACTTTAGAGTTTAATTTGTCTGTGTGTCAGAATGAGGATCCGATAATAAAAGGTATTCGCGAAGGATTAGAATAGAGTGAACACCAGCGATTTGAGATGCGCAATGGGTTAGTGTATAGAAAGAAAAATACTACATTATTATTTTACGTTCCAGAAGCGATGGAAACAAATATTCTACACAAATATCATGATGACATGGGTCATTTAGGTCCAGGAAAAGTAGTGGCAAACATCGAACAAAGCTATTGGTTTCCTAAATTGAAAGAAAAGGTCGAAAAACACATTAACACATTGCGTACGGCGCTCTGTTCGCGCGACGCGCTCCCAGGGCCCGCGCATTTTTAGTCCTATATGTAATGGTTATAATTTTGACGTTCTCAGAAAGTTGACATTCATTTTTTTTGTTCATCATTTGTTAAGGGGATACGCAAGGCTTCGTTACCCTGGTAACGTAACAAGAAAGTCTATTTTTAGTTCCTTAAATCGTCGATTGAGTCGAAAAAACTGAAGACGAGATTCTCGTCTCCCGGCCTCAACGTTCGGTTTGCTAAAGACGAGAATTCTCGTCTCCCGTACGCAATGTGTTAAGAATTGTTTTAAATGTATCTGTAGTGGTACACGTGGCCCAGAAAATCTTGAACCATCTCAGGGGAGTAGTGCGGCGAGGGGATTGATTTTGCCTCGCGCGATTCGTTTGTCGTGACGCGGCGTCGTGGCGGGGCACAAAGGCAAAGTCAATCCCCTCGCCGCACTAACCCCTGAGATGGTTCAAGATTTTCTGGGCGGCTCGTACACACGTTCGTGTACCACACAAAGCGCGATTGCGTCAGCGCGACGAAACAACGAACGCGCTTCGCGACAAAGCGAATGACGATCGCGCCTCGCGACAAAGGAGGTGACGATCGAGGGCCAACGGACCTGTGATAATAAAGAAACGTGGCATACGACGACGCGACCTCGATCACGCCACATCTCTCACGCGAAAAGAATAAAGTACGACGCAGTGCGAACACGTGTCTATTTTCTGTACGCCGTTACACATTCCTCACCTTATCCACTAAATATCGCTTTCTTACCAATTTCAGGGAGGAGAGAAGGGTATTTGCATAGTGTACCGAAAGGAAATATTCCATTTCAAACGCTTCATATTGATCATTACGGGCCTGTTGATAAAAAACGTCTGATTAAACAGTATGTTTTTTAGTTGTAGATGGTTTTACGAAATTTGTTCGTTTATACGCAACGAAAAACACGTCCAGTGCGGCGGCAATACGATGCCTAAGAGATTATTTTTATAGTTACAGCCGACCGCGCATTATTGTATCTGATCGAGGCACTGCGTTCACCTCACAAGAATTTCGTGATTTTGTATCGGAAAACGAGATTTTACATAAGCTTATCGCCACCGGTTCACCGCAAGCAAACGGGCAAGTAGAATGGGTAAATAGAGTACTTACCCCGATGTTAACTAAACTTACCGACAATGATTCAGGAAAGTATTGGTATAAAGTACTTAATGATGTGGAGTTTCCGCTAAATAATAGTGTGCATAAGAGTAGTTGCAAAACGCCATGTAAATTATTGTTTGGCATTCACCAACGAGGTAAAGTTAAGGATGCGATATTAGAATATCTTAATGATAATATACTAGATGGTAGTAGAGATCTTGACGCGTTACGAACCGCTGCATCCAATAAGATTATTCAGGCACAAAAAGATAACGAAAAATATTAAAATAAAAAGCGTAAAGAAGCTCACGATTATAAAGAAGGAGATAAAGTCATGATACGCAATTATGACAGCACACCCGGGGCGCCCAAGAAATTGTTACCATTATTTAAGTGCGATACGCAGATGGCCCTTAGTCTCTGGTCTAGGACCCATGGATGGCTACACTCTCAAACCCAAAATTCGAGAGTTTTCAACCGACTTACCCACACAAGTTTCCCCCCCACCATAGGGCAATTTTCTAGAATTTTCAATCCCCACTACTTTTTCCACCTATATAAGGGCCACGAAAATGCATCTCTTCGGGTTATTCTCAGCACGTCGCTTGAGGATATACTACGAAATTAGGCCAAGTTCCTTTACGAGTATGCTTTAACGTTTGGAAAATTAGTCTGTCCATTGGCATATTTAACTCTAGGTCGGAGTTCCCCCGTTCAACTCACATTAGAGTCGCTCGCGAATTAGTTGGGAGTCATGTGGATTGTGAAGTCTCGTCAACCGTCACTGCCCAAGGGTAAACACTTAGAGCTTTTCAATTATTTAATTTACTTTTCTCTAAATTCATACACAGCGCACTAAACATACTTGTCTATATATTCGATTGAAAGAACATACTTGTAATATTTTACCAGAAACACAAAATTCGAGTAAAGAATTATTTCTAGAAATAAAGACCTTTCCTCTCGAATCAAATGTAAAACATAATAGAGTAACGAACCCACAAATTATTCACTCTAACCGCTCGGAGTGAATCGAATGAGTTACGAGAGTTTATTACTTTACGACTTAAGGGGATATATACAGTTAAGAGGCGCAAAAAAAGCGACTTTTCAAGAATTTTTCCTGATAAGACAGTTAAATTGATTAATGTAAAAATTTGTACACATATTGAGATAACTTTTAACTGTATTTTAACATTTTTTATTTGTAAAAATCATAATTTTGAGAGCTGTTATTGCTGATCTCCAGGAGCTCCTCTAAAAAAAGCGCTTTGCGGTGACCACGATATCTCGGGACAGAATCTTTTAAAATGAAAAAACCAAACGGATTTCGTTAAAGTAATGTATAATCTAGTAATTAATCGAAGGAATAAGCAAAATAAAATTTTTTGACAAAATGGCGGCTTCTAAAAAAAATTGTTTTTTTACAAAAATTTTGGCCTTAAATTGTTCATAAAAAAGAAATATTCATCGATGAGAAGAAACCTCCGATTAATTACTAAAAAATATAGTCAACAAGCTTGTGTTAAAGTTTGAAACTGATCGGTCCAGCCGTTTTCGAGAAATCTTGATCACCGACTTTGAAAACACAGTTTGGAGAAAATCGCATTCAAAGTTTGAGAAGCCGGTAATAGAAACTGTAGTAAAGGCAACTTCAAATTAGTAACAGCAACCAAATTCAGAATAATTAAATTTGAATGTAATTGAGCCAACACCAATTTCAGATATCCAAATATCAATGACTGTATCTAGTTGCCGGAAATAATTTAGAGTAAGAGGAACTAATAATTTTTTCGGTGTAGACCAACTACTTTCAAACGCTCTGACACGTCTTTACAAATATGCGTGTAACTTGGAAAATAATCGCCGAAATGACTTGAAATTTTCCATGTGTGTACTTAAATATATGTACACTACGAAAATGAAATAAAAAAAAAAATCGATTTTTTGAAAATTAGAACTGTACATATAACCCCTTAAGGGGGCGCCTTGTGTAACGAGTCAAAAAAAAATATTTTTTTTTATTTATTGATTCTATAATACTATATTTAAAGAATATAATCCTAAAGTTTCGTAACGAAATTCGAAGTATTTATGGAATTGCAGAGAATTTTGACTTGCGCGACCTAACGGTGCGCCGGGCTCTGTGGCGCGTTAAATTATATCGTTAGTTATAGCGTTAGTTATATTATATTATGGTGATGATTTTAAAGTTGTCAAAAGTGAGTGCATAGGAAATGCGGAGAAGAGAATGGATAGTCGCATAAGGAATGTTAAGAAGAACGAGAAACTTGGAGGGAAAGGCAAATTGACGGATAAAAAAATTGATCAGTAAAAAGCATCGAAAATGCAAAGGTATAGGCCAAGTACAAGAGGATGTGACTTTGGAATAGCTTTCTCGTTAACATAAACTTGATTATACGATGTATTTGAAATCGAACAAATGCGAGCAAGTACAAATCATTGTACAGCATCCACACGATGCTATCGCTAAGTAAATATATTAAATTAACTAAATTTCCCAAAAAATGATGTCTCCTCATTTAATTAATAAATCTGTTTAGTGCTCGACTAAATGTACTTGGTGGCCCGCTTTTTACGAAGCTTGATGTCCAAAATGTAACGTTACAGATATTTGTACTCATTTCTAAATTAACAATCTGGATGCATCTGAGGGGAAAAATTTAACAAGTTAACAATCTGGATGTATCTGAGAGAAAATTGTACATGCATATTGCCGTGTGTTTCAACGATTGATGATAACATAAAAGGAAACGTAATGAGATATTTAGAGGATTTTCATTCAACACAATAAGAAGGCCGCTTTATACTGTGTTTTAACAACTCTCTTTTAATGTCGAACATCCCGAACTATGTAAGTTTATTTTTCACCATCGAACCTTCGTAAAAAGCGGGCCACCAAGTACATTTAGTCGAGCACTAAACAGATTTATTAATTAAATGAGGAGACATCATTTTTTGGGAAATTTAGTTAATTTAATATATTTACTTAGCGATAGCATCGTGTGGATGCTGTACAATGATTTGTACTTGCTCGCATTTGTTCGATTTCAAATACATCGTATAATCAAGTTTATGTTAACGAGAAAGCTATTCCAAAGTCACATCCTCTTGTACTTGGCCTATACCTTTGCATTTTCGATGCTTTTTACTGATTTCACTTCATTCGTAGAATATTGTTAAGTATAGTAATGGTTTTATTAAAATACTTGTTTTTAAAGAATAAGGAAATGCAGGTATCAAGGAATAAATAAAGGAATACAGGAATGAAGGAATAAAAGAATGTAGGAAAATCAAGGGATAAACGGATCTGATTAATATGATGATATGATGATGATATACGATGATGTGAAGGAATATACTAAATTTTCCTTTAAACGTTATTTCCTATTAAGAAATATAGTAATAAGAATTGTGTATTTATAAAATTTCAAAATGTTTTTTGAAGAAGTGATACAAAAAAATCAGAAACTCTTCCGAAGCCAGGAAAATTTCACTCTATAGGTGGGTTTCAGATTAATTGTACTACAAGGATGTAGTAGCATGTTAGACATTGTTTAAAAGCGTGCATATATTGTGGGTAATATTGAAAAATTAAATAGATTTGAAGGAATTATAAAAATTATAAACATTTAATTATTGCAAGATAGTGCAGGATTTGTATACGTTTGGTTTTTAAATTCTTAATTCAAAAATTATAATAAACATAGAAGTGTACAAAAACGGTTTAATTACACAAAAACCATCTTATTAAAACTGTCTAAATTTTAAATAATTGATTGCATGAATTGTTGAAGAATGCTTTTAATTTCTAGAACTTTTAGAACTTCAATATGGTTCTATGTATATCTTTGAAAATGTTTTTCAATTTACGTACAACAACGTTATCGTATCTTCTAAACGTACCCATACTTTAACAAACTATTTGAAGAAAAAATAGTTTTTTTTGAAATCATGAATATTTTATTACTGTGGCATCTTCTGATCTAATTTTACAGTATACCTGCAGAAAAATATTCCAATTTCATTGTTAAAATGTGTAGGTAATATCATAACACTGTTATAAACAGATATGGAACAATTTAGAGATTCGATATCCGAGATAGTAAAGTTTCAATGCAAAACATGTAATAAAGATTTGTTAACAGTACCAATAACTACACGTTTCGCACGGACCCAAAATTTTGCTTACTTTATCACGGACGACCTGTTTACAGAACAATTTGATTCTGTACTAAAAACAAGTTTGTAGAAATTTGAAGATACGCTTTCACGTGTATCGAAGTTCTAGAAACAAAATACCTTTTTATAACAATTTAAGCAACCATTATGTTAAATGTATAAATTATTTATAACAGTTTGATATTTTCTGAATTACGTACTAATGCGTGCATCACGAAGGTGTCTTTCTTTCTCTATCTTTCGTATAATTCACTCTCATTGTGGCGTACTATGGCTCGGGATATCAACAACAATACATTCGACTGCATACTTTGTCTCTATCTTTCTGTCGCTCCGTCGCGCTCGCGCTAGACAAACACACGAACGTGGGCCGAGCAAGCATGTGTGATAGCACGTTTGACAATCGAGAAAGGTATCAATGCGGAATTCATCATCGTCCGAATTTGTCTTGCATAAGAGCCTTTCTTTTCTTCGTTCTGTCTGTCGCGCTCGCAGTGCTCGCACTACGATCGCCGAGAGCAAGTGCGACGGTTTGTCTTTGCCGGCCGCGGCGACTCTTTCATTTTATTCGAAACATTTTTCTAATCATTTTATCGGGCATTTAACACTTATGTCCAATATTTGATCCCACAGTGCCGCTGAATTTTAATTAAATAGAAATGGAATAATAATTAGATGTTGCTTATTCATTCATTTCGAGTTATGTATATCCCCATGATTCAATATTTCGCGAAATTTATTCCTTATTTTCCGAGACAATATTGTAACTTTAAATAAATAATTGAGAAACATATAATTATCATACTATATCAATTTATTGAACATCCTATCATAGGGATTGAAAATTAGCAAGAAATATTAAATGTCCGATAAAATAATTCTAAATGTCCAAAGGAATGCGAATGAACGATCGAGTACGACCAAGGCGCACCGACACACCTTTATGAGCTCGGCCATCGTCTGTGAGCCGCGATCGGAGTGTGAGCGCGACAGCAGATAAAGGAAAGAGAGGCTCTTATACAAGAAAAATTCGGACCATGGCGAAAACTGCGTTTGATGCCTTCCTCGATTGACGATCGCGCTCTCACACATGCCTATCGGACCTAAGTCCGTGTGCCTCGATAGAATGAGTGCGACAGAGCGACGACAAGAAAGAAATGAAGTAGTCATTATCATTTGTTACTACGCTGCGACATACGTCAGAGAGAGAGAGAGACGAATTATTAGAAAGAGAGGGCACGAAAATCACTCAGGTGAAACAAGCATTAACAGTTGTGGATACCCGCGCGCACTCCGTACCCCGCAGTGAAACCATTTATGCTGTTGATTGTACTTGGCCAGAGACAAGCCCTTGTTTCTTGATTTTTACCGCATGTCTCCAACAGATTACATATAAAAATCTACATTACCGACAGAAAAATTATCGTCGCATGATATGAAAATCTGTTAGTTCGGTTTGACACCGACAGAACTCGCATAGTCGAAAGTGTGACACTGGAAAAGACGAAGCAGACGACTTATTACATAAAAAAGACGTACTTTTGACATCAAATATCTCGTTACTGGGTGGACCAATGTTTTTGTAATTAGTCTCAATCGACTCGTCTCGACGCTGCCTCTAAGAATATCATCGCACTTTTGGGGAAATTTGCCGCTTTCATGTCGTTTGAATACCCCGAAAACCCCGATCCAATCTTTCCGGAATAGAGTCAAGAGTCTTCTCTCGTACTTGGCCCGAGACAAGACCTTGTCTCTTGATAACATATTACGGCTTAGCTATTCGAAGGAATATCGATAGCGTCGATAACATGGTAAAATCTGTGACTGCAACCTATTACCATATATGCTCCACAATTGAGTAACCCAACCATGAAAATTGTCCAGCGGGAGCAGACAGCTGGTGCAAGTGGCGCATTGCTGAGGCGAGTGGAAAATTAAATGAATTTGACCATTGCACCCTGACGTGCAAAAACATTTATTACCAATTTATATAGATTTATCCAAACAAGATTTGGTCGGAAGGTGTCTAGGAGGACACACACAAAATCAAAACGAAAGTTTTAACTCGACTCTCTGACGTTTATCGCCAAAACACTTACACTCAGGCATCAAAATAATTGAAGTCGCTGCATATATAGCTGCAGGGATATTTAATGAAGGATATTCTGCAGTACTCAAGATAATGGACAAACTAGAAATCAAAATTGGTCAATAAAGCAAATTTTTCGCCAATGCGTGCGATAGAGAGCGACTGAGCAGGCAGGGCCGTCGAAGCTTGAGCAGTAGCAAAGAGGCTCGAACAGCTCGTAGGATGATGTTACTCGCAGAAAATGAATTCTTTGAACAATCGGAGGGTCAACTGTATGTGCCAGGAATAGCTGATTAGCATCAAAGAGCGGTAAGCATCCAGAAACTTGTTTTTTTTTGTACCGAAAACTTTAAACGCGTTTTCCTCAAAACTAAATTTTTCAAGTTGGCGTGCAGCATAACTAAAAAAATATTTGTTCGATCATGTTTCCGCTTTACATATATGTAGATAACTGAATTTACCTCTAGATATACCTATTCGTTTGATGATATCAGTTATTTAAATAATGGTTATTGTATAGTAAAAACTTAAAATTTCCGTGAAAAACGCAACTTATTCATTAGAACCGCATAAAACGATAAATTTTTGCACTTTTATTTATCGGTTTTAGGTATATCCGTAGCGTAATTTTATTAAGAAAACAAATTTTCTTATCTTTTTGTTCCAGGATAAAACCCAGAGGGCCTACACTGAACGTCGCACAGTGGGGTATTCGAGCCGAAAAGCTGGAAAAAAGTCAATTTCAAAAGTTTACGTAATCCGCAAACTTTTTACTGTCTGGGGTTGTTAAATATGTCTAGAACAATGTACTAAATTGATTTTAATCATTCGTGCATTTATAAATTAGTAATGTTAATCGAAAGTCGAAAGATTGTATGACATGACGTTGTCCGTTCAAGCATGGTGCATTTAGTAGTGGATTTTATATATTTCAAAGAAGTTAAGTAACTTTTTGCATTTTTTATACATTTTAAGAAAGCATGAGCTACTTTTCCATACAATATTTATAGTTTTATCACATTTATTTATTTAGTATTAATAATTCTAGATAATCAATAGTTCAGTAATTTTTCTCACCAGTATAAGATTTCATGAACGATTTTGTTATAGTATTCCGTTGAATTCCGTGCAAATTCTGGTCCCATTAGATTCAGTAAAGATCTGTGATTATAAGCCAATAAAATTTCGTTCCGATTCTGTCCAATCTTAAGTATTTCAGCCATTTTTGTATTAAGCGTTTTTATGTATTTTCTGAGTTGAAATTAATGGTAATAAATTAAACATCTGCCTAAAATATATACTACGCACTAAAATGTTCCGTAATCCACCTATTTTGAATAAAATAATATCATATTTCATGTCAATATAATTTACGTGCAAAACTAATTCTTTCTCGCTTTTCGGTTCAACTATTCCACTATTGACGCGGTTTTCATGGGTTATCCATAATCTGAGGAAAAAATGTTTCGTACAAGAAAGAAACAGTATTCAGACGTCTACAAAATGCAATATACAAAAGTTTAAAAACAATTGTTTTTTTATAAAAAATGAATGTCACTTTGATTTTTTAAAAGCTAAAATGCATTTTTGATTTCTTAATATTATAGCTGACGTTAAGACGAATCCAACGACCTATTATATTATGACCTTGAGACCGTTAATAACGCTAAAATAGTTTTTTCCAGCTTTTCGGACCAAATACTCCACTGTGCGTCGTTAACGCATGTCATCGCCGACGCTACCGGAGGACAATCGTCATTACATTTAAATTAACTTATAGTTCTAAATAAAAAAATATTTTTTTAACTCTCGAAACATTAGAATTAACATATAGATATTAAACAACACAAAATTAGAAAGGTCTGTTCAGCCATTTCTTTAGAAAAAATTCCGGAAAATTGTCTTATTTTCAGAGGTTTACACAAGGCGCCCCCCTAATGTATCCTGTTTTTGTTCTAAAAAGGAGACTAGACATCCGGGTGTCGCCAAGGAAAAATTCCATGATGAGAATTTTCGTAGGAATCATGGGATTCATACGTAACATCGGTAAGTTAATAATACCCTGCAGAAAACATATTGCTGTCGAGACAATACGTTTCCTGTTATAAAAATGTCGAGGAAACGGTCTGGAATCGCTCCAACACATTTCTGTAAGAGCCTGCTGAAACCCGAAACGTAACAGTGGAAACGCTGTTTTGAGTTCAAGTGACGAGCTCTGGTCTTCTCGATAACACATGCAGCGCTTCGAAATGGAAAACCTGGACGCCAAATGTAGCGATTGTGGAAATTTTTGACACATCCGTTCCGTTAGTACCTCACACCATCCTTAGTACGCCAAAGGGCTAAATGAAAGCAAAGAGTGGAACGGGACGTTCCAATACACGAAGACGACCCCGAGAAATACAGAATCATTTTTTCTACCCAACTGAACAGTTCTACGAGTCACTAAGGAGAAATCTATAACAATGTAAATAAGAAACTCTAAAAGGT
Source organism: Mimumesa dahlbomi (assembly GCA_917499265.3). Lineage (NCBI taxonomy): Eukaryota > Metazoa > Arthropoda > Insecta > Hymenoptera > Crabronidae > Mimumesa > Mimumesa dahlbomi. The sequence continues at coordinate 3,671,115 of OU824120.1, forward strand.
CGGAGGTGCAATAACGAAAAAGTCACCACGGAATGGAGTTCGCGTAATTTCGGATGTATGGATAATCGATTAATAATCAAACTTTCTCATGGATGAAAAATCTATTGCTTTCGCTGAACAAATGGAACATTTTTATCAATGTGAATTTATTCTGCGGTGTTCTGTAAAGTTTGTAGCGTAAACCGATGGTGTGCGAGCGGTGCTATTCGGTAGGTTACGTGCAAAACGTAGCGTCATAAATTAAACCTTTTATGATAACACCGGCAAGTACAGTGACTCAGTGACATAGATTCATCCATACATTTTTCGTGGTAGTGTATTACTGCTCGTTGTGTGTCCATTTCAAGGGCTCCGTTAACGCGGTGGCAAACACTCCCGCCACTACACTACAACTTGTATCGGTAGGAACCGTCGCGCGGCCGGGCCCAACGGAGCCCTCTGAATGGCTGTCGTTTTTCTTTAATAACACGGCCACGGATTGAGATACGACGTTGAGACTGTTACATCCCTATATTAGAATTACCTCAGCTATCACCTGGTTCTGGGTGCGACCAAATTCCTGGGACACCTTGTGCACAGTTCTAAGGATTGTCTGGTTATTACCGACAAATCATATCAGGATTTCCCAAACTAGCTGAAAGTTTGTTATTATTATTAAAATATGAGCTGAAAATGAGTCTCCAGATAGAAAAAAGCACCGAGGAAAATCCTTAATCAAATCTAGAACGTGGTTTACTTCTTCAGAAGCCCCACTCGGACGTGTCAGAACACGAAGAACATACCAGAGAACACAGCGGGGAACGAGGTTTCTGCAATCCCGCCAGGCTCTTTTGCTATAAATGTGAAGCCAAAGGGCACGACGGAAAATATTGCAGGGAAAGATCAAAATCACCACGGTCAAATACACCAAAACCATCGAAGACTTTAAACTAGCACGACGCTCGCCGTACCGACGAGGCAGTGAGTAAACAACTACCAACTCGTCCAAAAACAGTAACGTTCGCGAGGAACGAGGAGAGAGGCAGCTCGTCGAAGAGGTATCCAGCCCGCGAATACGAGTCAAGGTCCCGGAATTGGAAACGGGAACGGGAGAATTTATAATTGACGGACGAGCCTTAGTCAATTTAATTCTCTTAAAAGCCTTGGGAAAAAGATCGGAAGTGACCTCACGTGATGAAATCGAGATCACTGGACTTTCTCCTACACCGATTTTAACCCTTGGTTCAACGACCCTACAGCTTGACGGGACGCCAGCATTGTTTTATGTCGTAAAGCACTTACCGATGCCCGTCGACGGTCTCATCGGCAGCCCATTTCTATTACAAGAGGAGGCCGAAATATCATATTTCCACCGTACCGTTGTGCTTCGGGACAAACCTACCCGACCATTTAAATTCACTAATTTCGATGAATATGACAGAATCCAGAATACTACTTCAAATACAAAACACTGCATTCCAGGAAGAACGATGCAACAAATCGCTGTCCAAGTTGTAAAAACCAATATTAGAGAGGGTTTCTTACCTCGAATCAAGACCCCGAAGAAATTGTACATTGGCAATGCAACTGTAAGAAATAGACAAGGGGAATGTCAAGTCCTTGCCTACAACACTGATACGGAAGATAAATTTTAGTTGAATTTGACCTGGAACCACAACATTTAATAGCTTATGACCTAGACAGTTCATCGGTCGAGGAATATTATCTGCTGAACGACTCACCAGTAATCAATAAACAAGAAAGAATTAATCAAATTCCGAAAACTGTGCGTATGGATCATTTAAATTCTGAAGAAGTAAACCACGTTTTATATTTGATTAAGGATTTTCCTGATAGCTTCTTTCTACCTGGAGACAAACTAGGGAAGGTCTCAGATTTTGAACACGCGATTCACACCACCGATAATATCCCCATCAATACCAGGCAATATCGTTATCCGACTATTCACCAAGCCGAAATCCAAAAACAAGTTGGTGCAATGCTTTAGGGGGGCATTTTAACACCTTCCAAGTCACCGTACAATTCACCTCTGTGGATTGTACCGAAGAAACCGGATGCGGACGGTAATAAACGCTGGCGCATGGTAATTGACTTCAAAGCTCTCAATGACAAAACAATAGGAGATCGGTACCCTCTTCCATAGATTACAGAAATTTTTGACCGCTTAGGCGGAGCATAATATTTCTCAGTTTTCGATCTGGCAAATAGTTTCCACCAAATTCCAATGAATCCAAAAGATCGAGAAAGGAGAGCCTTCACTACACCATTTGGACATTACGAATTCTCAACAATGCCGTTTGGATTAAAGAACGCACCACCCACATTCCAACGTCTCATGGATCAAGTCAACTGGACTACAAGGCACGGAATGGTTCGTGTACCTAGATGACATCGTTATATACTCATCATCACTTTAGGAACATGCAATAAATGTCAGAAAATTATTAAACCGACTTAGGGAACATGGCTTAACCCTCCCAACAAACAAATGCGAATTTCTACGCAAAGAAGTGGGATATGAAATAAATGAATATTTATCTGGCATTTAAACGTCGGAAATTAATTACAGTTAAGGTTATTTCACCTTATTTGGATGGTTTACGTAAGTAGTACCAATTTTAACTTTCTTTATCACTATTTAGAGACCCCCTTTCGTTGTTATACTGATCGCGTAACTTTAACGAAAGTCGTAATCCACGAACGAGACTCTATTCCGCGAGTTGCTTATCTCGAGTATCTTTATCTCACTTCTGAATTTATTGTAGGGTTTGCATAATAAAATTGTCAGGACATAATAAACGTAACCTTTATTGTAATGCGATCCGTCCGGCGCACGTGCCGATCAACCAAGAACCAAGAACAATTGACCATCCGCGGTTCCTCTCTTTTGTCACCTCGTCACGAGGTGACCCGAATATGTGCGACTTCGCACGATCGTTGCGTTTCGCGATCTTCACATCTTACAGTATGTACCACAATTATGTCTATTTTTCTCTTAAAGAATAGGGAGATGTAAAGTGATAAATGTTTTCTAGTATTCACCAGCTTGCAACATTTTCTTTATTAAAATTTAAGAAATTTGTATGCCAACATTTGTTTAGATTTGTCTGTACCCTAAAATTGCGTAATTATCTCTGTTTGTTCCTCAAAAAAAGTCATATGTATTAATAACCACAGAGGTAGTAACGTTTTGTAATAAACATCGTTAAAACTTATAATTGGGAATATGTTTCATCACGATTGTAACCGTTTGTACCACCGTTATGTTTATTTTTCTCACACAGAATAGGGGTATGTACAGTAATAAACGTTTTCTAATATTCACCGGCTTGTACCATTTTCTTTATTAATATTTAAGAAATTTCTATACGAACATCTGTTTCGATTTACCTTTACCCGAAAATTGCATCGCTATCTCCGTTTATCCCTTAAACAATACAGACATATGTAGTAATCACCACAGAGGGGGTAACTTTTTTTATAAATATCGTTAAAACTTATAATCGGTAATCTTTTTCGAAACTATTGTAACCGTTTGTACCACCGTTATGTTAATTTTTCTCTTAAAGAATAGGGAGAGGTAAAGTGATAAATGTTTTCAAGTATTCACCAGCTTGTAACATGTTCTTTATTAAAATTTAAGAAATTTGTATGCAAACAATTGCTTCGATTTGTTTGTACCCGAAAATTGCGTTATTATCTCCATTTGTTCCTCAAGAAAGCCATATGTATTAATAACCACAGAGGTAGTAACGTTTTGTAATAAACATCGTTAAAACTTAGAATGGGGAATATGTTTCGATACGATTGTAACCGTTTGTACCACCGTTATGTTTATTTTTCTCACAGAGAATAGGGAGATGTACAGTAATAAACATTTTCTAGTATTCGCCAGCTTACAACATTTTCTATATTAAAATTTAAGAAATTTTTATACCAACTTCTCTTTAGATTCGTCTGTACCCGAAAATTGCATCGCTATCTCCGTTTGTCCCTCAAACAATACAGACATATGTAGTAATTACCACAGAGGGGGTAACTTTTTTATAAATATCGTTAAAACTTATAATCGGGAATCTGTTTCAAAACTATTGTAACCGTTTGTACCACCGTTATGTCTATTTTTCTCTTAAAGAATAGGGAGATGTAAAGTGACAAATGTTTTCTAGTATTCACCAGCCTACAACATTTTCTTTATTTAAATTTAAGAAATTTTTATACCAACATCTCTTTAGATTTGTCTGTACCCGAAAATTGCATCGCTATCTCCGTTTGTTCCTCAAACAATACAGATATATCTAGTAATCACCACAGAGGGGGTAACTTTTTTATAAATATCGTTAAAACTTATAATCGGGAATCTGTTTCAAAACTCTGTAACCGTTTGTACCACCGTTATGTCTATTTTTGTCTTAAAGAATAGGGAGATGTAAAGTGATAAATGTTTTCAAGTATTCACCAGCTTGCAACATTTTCTTTATTAAAATTTAAGAAATTTTTATACCAATATCTCTTTAGATTTGTCTGTACCCGAAAATTGCATCGCTATCTCCGTTTGTCCCTCAAACAATACAGACATATGTGGTAATCACCACAGAGGGGGTAACTTTTTTCTAAATATCGTTAAAAGTTATAATCGGGAATCTGTTTCAAAACTATTGTAACCGTTAGTACCACCGTTAAGAGTATTTTTCTCTTAAAGAATAGGGAGATGTAAAGTGATAAATGTTTTCTAGTATTCACCAGCTTGCAACATTATGTTTATTAAAATTTAAGAAATTTTTATACCAATATCTCTTTAGATTTGTCTGTATCCGAAAATTGCATCGCTATCTCCGTTTGTCCCTCAAACAATACAGACATATGTATTAATCACCACAGGGGGGGGGTAATCTTTTTATAAATATCGTTAAAACTTATAATCGGGAATCTGTTTCAAAACTCTGTAACCGTTTGTACCACCGTTATGTTTATTTTTCTCTTAAAGAATAGGGAGATGTAAAGTGATAAATGTTTTCTAGTATTCACCAGCTTACAACATTATGTTTATTAAAATTTAAGAAATTTTTATACCAATATCTCTTTAGATTTGTCTGTATCCGAAAATTGCATCGCTATCTCCGTTTGTCCCTCAAACAATACAGACATATGTATTAATCACCACAGGGGGGGGGGGTAATTTCTTTATAAATATCGTTAAAACTTATAATCGGGAATCTGTTTCAAAACTATTGTAACCGTTTGTACCACCGTTATGTCTATTTTTCTCTTAAAGAATAGGGAGATGTAAAGTGATAAATATTTTCAAGTATTCACCAGCTTGCAACATTTTCTTTATTAAAATTTAAGAAATTTTTATACCACCATCTCTTTAGATTTGTCTTTACCCGAAATTTGCATTCTTATCTCTGTTTATTCCTAAAAAAAATACAGACATATGTAGTAATCACCACAACGGAGCTAACTTTGTTATAATCATCGTTCAAACTGATTATCGAGAATATGTTTTGAAACGATTGTAACCGTTTGTATCACCGTTATGTTTACTTTCTCTGTTACGTATGAATCCTACGATTCTTACGAAAAATCTCACTGTGGAATTTTTCTTGGCGACACCCAGGCGCCTTAGCCCTCTTTTTGAACGAAATCAGGATGCATAAAGTGCGATACACATGTGACCCTTAGCCTCCGGTGTAGGACCCACGGGTTCCTACACTTCAGACCCCACGCGATAAGGAAAACTCGAACACGAGCGACAGTTTTTCGGTTGAATGTTTCGACTGGGTCTTTGTCGATGGAACGAGGAAGAATGCGGGTGGCCCGTGACCGAAGGCGGTGCGTGTCACGAGTGTGAGAATGCGTGAGTCTGTCAGTGAGAAAATGGTAAAGTATGCATGTGGATTAGGGTGGGTCAAAAAAATCGACTATTTTATTTTTAAATTAGAAAAATTGGTTGGTATACACCTCTAGAAAACTCGCAGCCAAGCTGAGCTCTTAATTTTAATGGGAAGGTCCTCCGTATTATAGTTTTATATTTTTTACGCAATCCTATAGAAAGCAATTCATATCTTACTCATAACTTTATCGATTTGCAAAAGTAAATATACAGTTTTGTAGGAAATTAAACGGTCTACAAAAAAGGACTCTTATATCTTTACCGTCAATCTCACCATTTAGGAGATATTGACGATTGAAGTTTAATGATTTTTAGACAAATTTGATTTTTGCTTTTGAATTTAATAACTCGCGAACCAATATGAATTATGAAACGTGCAAACGTCATTTTGTAGGAAATTTAATGGTCTACAAAAAAGTTCTTATATGCTTAGTCAATAAAATTAAGCGTTTAAGAGATATTCTTCATCAAACTTTACCGATTACCAATCTTAGCAGTTTTTGATAGCCAAACATGCTTACGTCTGAAAATAAAACTTGAAATATCAGTTGAAGTATTTTGCTGTTGGTAAAAACTCAAACTTCCTAAAATTTTTCCATAACTCATGAATTAAATTGAATTTTTCGAATTACTCATCAAAAACTGCTGAATCGCGCGAAGATTCTCCACTCCTCCTGCGTTGATACAGCGCTGCCAGCGCGATTTCCAAGCATTGAAGGCGTCACGGTAGGCATTCTGCGGAATAGCTTTTAGAGCCGCGGTGCAAGCTGCTTGGATCCCCTCTGTCGTCTCAAAATGCTTTCCTTTACCAAGAAAATTTGGACATGTGTGAAAGTGACCCCCAATTTTTGGATAACGTAATCACAGGTGACGAGTCATGGATCTTTGAGTATGATCCCGAGACAAAGAGGCAATCTTCCGAGTGGCACACGACGGCGTCTCCTCGCCCAAAAAAGGCAAAAATGAGCAAATCCAAAGTGATAACGGTGCTCATTGTCTTTTTTGACATCAAAGGCATCGTCCGCCATGAATTTGTTCCTCCTGGACAAACCGTCAACTCCAAGTTTTACGTGGAAGTGCTCAAGAAACTGAAACGAAGGGTCAATCGGGTCCGAAAAGACATCGCAGCCGACTGTAAGTTGCACCACGACAATGCCCCGGCTCACACCTCCTTCCTTATGACCAGCTACCTGACCCAGGCAGGCATCCCAACGCTTCCCCAGCCGCCCTACAGCGCAGACTTGGCCCCTGTTACGAGCCGGGCGGGTTTCCAGAACGTGGCCGGCGAGCGTTATAGAATATATGTAATGAATGTAATGAGACGTGATTTCGTCTCTTATTCAACTTTACTGTAGCAGGAGGTATCGTACGTAGTAAGGAGCTACGAATCAACGTATGATTTAGGAAATGATGTTAATTCAATCCAGATGTGCCTATAGTAGATGCTATAGGGTGCTGGCGTTGAATCGGAATTAATAATGAAATCTAGAGCCAGATGAACCTATAGTAGATGCTATAGGGTGCTGGCCGCTAGAGCGGTTAGTGTAGTGGATGAATAAATCCAGATGAGCCTACAGCATAAACTGTAGGGTGCTGGCGTTCATTCAGGTGCGAGAGGAACTCAGGAGTGATGCGAACCAGATGAGCCTACGGCATAAACCGTAGGGTGCTGGTGGTCGTATCGGAATTAAAGGAATCTAGAACCAGATGAGCCTATAGTAGATGCAATAGGGTGCTGGCGCCCAGAGTGGTTGTATATGTTAGGTAAGGTGTGACCCTGAGGTAGATGTACTTGCAGACGAACTGCAAGGTGCTGCTCTCTGGTTAATAACGACGCACTTGTTAGGACTACAAATGATCGCACAGTTACGGAAAGCAAGCCGAAAGGCACGCGCAGTCCGACACCCGCTGTTTGTGGTTTTGACCTGCTACGGTAAGTTCGTAAAGTAATAACTCTCGTAACTTTTGTTTCACTCCGAGCGCTTACAGTGAATAATTTGTGGGTTCGTTACTCGATTATGTTTAGATTTACTTCGAGTGGAAAGGTTTTAATTTCTAGAAATAATTCTTCACTTGAATTTTATGTTTCTAGTAAAAGTATAACCAGTATATTCTTTCAACCGAATATATATACAAGTATGTTTAGTGTGTTGTGTAAGAATTGAAATGAAAATAAGTAATAATTGAAAAGATCTAAGTGTTTACCCTTGGGCAGTGACGGTTGACAAGACTTCACAATCAAGTTGACTCCGAACTAGTTCGCAAGTGATTCTAACGTGAATTGAAACGGGGGCACGCCGACCAAGAGTTGAATAATGCCAATGGACAGACTCATCTTCTGAAGGTTAAAGAAAACTCGAGTAGGAACTGGGCCTAGTCTCGTAGGATATAGCTCAAGCGTCGTACTGAGAATAACCCGAAGAGATGTATTTTCGTGGCCCTTGTACAAGCGCCGGCAGATTGGTTGACCGGTTATTCCACAGGATATATCGCAGGCAGCAGAGGAGAAGGTCCTCCCACTCTACACGCTTCTCGCTGCTAGGTTCGGGCTGCGCGACGGAGATGCGCAGGAAATCATTCTAACACAGTTCGTTCGATATAGCGGTTCGATGCGTCTAATACCTTTAACACGTGAACTACCATGCCAATCCCTAGACTACCCCCGTGTACGGTTCTTGCAAACTAATTGTGTGATTAAACTTTTCGTTTAGGCGATGTCGATTTTTGTTCAAAGAAATGAAGTTTTGCAAATCTTGAAAGATGGAATACAAAAGTTTTTTATAAAATAGAAGAGCCAATAAATTAAAAAAAAAAAGAGAATAAATAATCAATGAAGTTAATAAAAGAGAATTAGAAGCTAATGTTTTCCAAAAAAGAGAAGCAAGAACTAATGCATTTATATAAAAACAATTAAGAAATAAATTAAAAAACAAAGACGAAAAAAGAAATAATTTTACACAAAAAGTTTAAAGGGAAAACGAATAAATAATCAATGAAGTTAATAAAAGAGAATTAGAAGCTAATGTTTTCCAAAAAAGAGAAGCAAGAACTAATGCATTTATATGAAAACAATTAAGAAATAAATTAAAAAGCAAAGACGAAATAAAGAAATAATTTTACACAAAAAGTTTAAAGGGAAAAAGAATAAATAATCAATGAAGTTAATAATAGAGAATTAGAAGCTAATGTTTTCCAAAAAAGAGAAGCAAGAAATAATGCATTTATATGAAAACAATTAAGAAATAAATTAAAAAGCAAAGACGAAATAAAGAAATAATTTTACACAAAAAGTTTAAAGGGAAAAAGAATAAATAATCAATGAAGTTAATAATAGAGAATTAGAAGCTAATGTTTTCCAAAAAAGAGAAGCAAGAACTAATGCATTTATATAAAAACAATTAAGAAATAAATTAAAAAACAAAGACGAAAAAAGAAATAATTTTACACAAAAAGTTTAAAGGGAAAACGAATAAATAATCAATGAAGTTAATAAAAGAGAATTAGAAGCTAATGTTTTCCAAAAAAGAGAAGCAAGAACTAATGCATTTATATGAAAACAATTAAGAAATAAATTAAAAAGCAAAGACGAAATAAAGAAATAATTTTACACAAAAAGTTTAAAGGGAAAACGAATAAATAATCAATGAAGTTATTAATAGAGAATTAGAAGCTAATGTTTTCCAAAAAAAAGAGAAGCAGTAATTATTACATTTAAATGAAGCTAATTACGAAGTAAACAAGAATTATTGTACTATAAATGGGGAAGGAGTGTTATAAATTATAATATTTTTATTAATTGTTCAGTTTGTTCGATGGATGTTCCCACGAATATTTTTGGTGGCCTTGAAAAAGGCCGATGCCAGCATGAAGTGCAAATTAAGTATGCAACGGTATATGAAGAGATTCGAGTCAGTAATCCGTCCAATAACCGTTTCTATCAATAACCTGATGTAGACGGTTAGGGACGGATTCTATTAAATTCCCAAAGAACTGACCATTCCCGCGGAGTTGCTCCCAGGCACGCATGGCATGATCCAGAAGCGCACTCCTTGTCCTTACCTGGTTTGCATCCCGCCCGCACCTGCCCATCGCGGCCCACACATTCTCGATGGGGTTCAGATCGGGCGACTTTGCAGGCCAGCTAACGACGTTAATGTCGGGATGCGCTCTGAACCAAGCCCGCGCCAATGCGGAGGTGTGAACAGCACTGTTATCTTGGACCAAGCGGATCACCGGCATGTCTTCCGCTGAATATATGGCACGAACGGACGGCAATAACACGTGTTCTAAAATGTCGATATATTCAGCAGAATCCATGCACGGAGACGTTTCCACCAGTTCTCCAGGACCATGGATACTGATCCACCCCCACATTGAGCACGAAATGCGCCCGCTGTTCGTCTGAGGAACAACATACCGCGGGTCAGATCGGTTTGCCGCGATAGGACGCCACACATGTTGCGTACTATCGTCGGATGAACGAAATACCTTTTCATCCGTATAAATTGTCAGCTCCCATTCAGACTGCGGAACTAACAACTCGCGGTGTGCGAAGTCTAGCCGAGCTTCGCGGTGAGCTTGCGTCAGTGCAATTTTGTGTGCAGGTCGGCGACAGCGGACACCGACCTCCTGCAAACGACGTCGCACTGTTCACTCACTCACCGGAAGGGCTAAAACAGTCGGTAGCTCCGAAACATACTGAAAGGGCTGCCTCTCAATTTCCGAAATGATTTCGGCATCCTGCTCTTCCGACGTTTTTCGCAACCGTCCACTATTTAGTCGTCTATCTACTAGGCCTTCAGGGCCCATGCACTCGAATCTCTTAATATAGCGTTGCACCGTCGAATACGAAATATTCAAAACTTCCGATATTATTTTTTTAGATTTTCCCGCTTGCCACAGTCCGATGACCTGGCCTTTCACGATGGCAGAGTTTTCCCTCCGGATGGTTGAGACAAAGTCCGCACACATTTTAAATGATCCCGTCTTGCACAATTCTTGCGATCTTCACTCCACGCTGGTTTCTTTGAATGAATTCGAATGAATTCCCAGTGTCCGAAAAAACAGATTTTCCATAAACGCTTGAAATACACGACTACACTCTCATTAAATCTTCTACGTAGCGTCTGTCCATGTGCAAGGAGTAAGACATGGAAAGGGCCTTCACTAGGCGAACAAAAGGGACAGTAAAAGAAAGAACTGACATCTGGTTCTTTTCACGATCTGACCGTTAACTCTTCAAAATAGGCGAAAAATCGAGAACTTTCTCCGCTGTCAAGACAGAAAACTTGTCAACATAGAAAAAAAAGAACAGAATAGAAAATATTTTATTAAAGACTGTATGAATCGCCGTGTGCTTATAAATTATAGGAAGATAGTTTCCCTGTAAAATTTCTCTCTCTCTCCTAACTTTCATGCTCAAAAGTTTTATATAACTTTGAACAATATTCGAAAACAAAATGTTTTACAATCAATTCGCAAGGATCAGCGCGGCGGAGTAATAAAAATGAAATGTCTATGGCCGATCCGTGAGGTCCGACACCGCGTAAACGCAACGTCTACGACGGCCAGGCCCTGCGGAGCGGACACGTGTTAAACGTGTTGGGATGTTTCACGTCAAACGATCAGGGTTTTTTCCGCCATGTCACGGATTTTGATAAAATTTTAATATGTTGCACGTGACGTCGAAAACCCCCCATTTGAAAGATTTTTTAAAGTAATAAATATTTTTTAAGTTACAGGCAGTCAAAGTTTTATATATGGGTTTCTTTGAAAACTTATAACTCTCAAACCACAATAGATACAGAAATTAGAAAAATTCCAGTTTATTCAGAAAGTCCCAAAGTTTTTGAAAAAAATTGTGAATATAAAGCAGCTTGCTTCTAAATTATAGTAAGAATGAGTTACGGTACGGGTGGAATCGCGGGCCAAAAACCGAGCACGGCGGTAAATAAAAATTTGTAACTTGAAAACTATTCGTTGTGCAAAGTTGTGGCTGAAAGATATGTTTAGAGAACATTAAGACAATGTTACAAAAAAATCACCAAAAAATTGAGAGGTACACTTTTAAAGATATTGAAGAGCAAATGTAGAACATTGATCAATGATTTGTCTCAATAGCGGCAGCTGTTTGCGTCGCGGTATAGGCGAAGTCGCGCCCCAAATACGGACACCGCGGTGCATAATAATTCATAATTCGAAAACTATACTTTGGGCGAAGATGCGGCTGAAAGTTATGTTTCGAGGATATTTCGACACTGATGGAAAAAATAGTTTAAAAAAGTTTGAACACACACATTGGACGAAATTTAAGTTCAAAAAATTAAAAACAGTTTTACATTAATTTAAAAACAAGCTGCATCAAATTCATAATTTTTTTCTATATCTTTGAGGCTTTCTGAAGAAATTGGTATTTTGCTAGTTTTTGTATCTATTGTGGTATGAGAGTTATAAATTTTCAAAGAAATCCATACATAAATCTTTGACTGCCTGTAACTTAAAAAATATTTATTGTTTTGAACAAATCCTTCAAATGGTTTTTTTTCGACGTTACCTACAATATATTAAAATTGTATAAAAATCCGTGACATGGCGGGAAAAACTGATCACTTGACGTAGAATTCATCTATTAGACGCGTCGATCTGCTGTATCGAACGATCCGTGTTGGAATGATTTCCTACGCATCTTAGTCGCGCTGCCCAAAACTAGCAGCGAGAAGCGTGTAGAGTGGGAGGACCTTCTCCTCTGCTCCCTTGGTCCTATATGCTGTGGGTTAACCGGTCAACTAATCTGCCGGCGCTTGTACAGGTCAAAAAAGCAGTGGGGATTGAAAATTTTAGGTAATCTTCCCTGTGGTGGGAGTAAAAATGCTGTATGAAAAGACAGTTGGAAATGGCTGGTATTACAGGGGAGGCAAGACCCACGCTTTCGAGTTTTCCTTATCGCATGGGGTTGAGAGTGTAGCTATCCGCGGGTCCTAGACCAGAGGCCAATGGCTGTACGCATATCGTATCCTGTTTACGTTTGAAAAAAGGGGACTAGGCGTCTGGGTGTCGCCAAGAGAAAATTCCGTGATGAGAATTTTCGTAAGAATCGTAGGATTCATACGTAACACTTCTAAAATAACCACACTACGATATTTACAAGATTATTTTAGGAAAAGTTAAATTCAATAGCAAAATAACCCAGCCAAGCCTAGAATTATCACACACGGAGAAGCGCAGACAACCGGATAACATGATGAAAAATGACGATATCGAGAAAATTCAACAACATCGGGCATTAAAAATAAGTAGGAAAGTCAGACATCGTCCAAATTGGTAAAACCATTTAATTTATTCAATTTCACAAGGGTACTCCAAACGAACCTAAACATCATTCCCATAACCACCCACTATCCACTGACAAGTATCACTAATAACAGCAGAATTCTTACAGATACCAATTCGGAAACAAACAAAATAATATAAAGAGCACAAATCAAAAACCAGCGAGCTTTAGCCCGCTGTCAACACAAACATCAAAAGTCCAGCGAGCTTCCGCCCGCTGTCGACACAAACACTACAGCCAGCGAGCTACCGATCGCTACCACCACACATAACCTAACAGAACAAGCTGCCGCTTACCAGGACTGACACAACACCCTACAACCCCATGAGCTATCGCTCATAAATATTGTTAACCCACGAGCTACCGCTCGCTGACACCACACCACAACAATTTGGAAAATTATTGTTAAACCGCGAGCTACCGCTCGCACACGCCGTACCACGATAATTTAAGAAAATATTGTAAAATCGACGCAGGAGCGTCGACTTTCTTCGGCGGGGGAGTGTGACGACTTCTCGCCACCTATATTATTAAGAGTGCTGTGATGACGTTCTCACGCTACCCTTATCGCGGAATGCCCAGCGTCAGCGCCAAGACACCGCGGTCCCACCGTGGCACAGTGGGGTATTCGACCCGAAAAGCTGGAAAAAAGTCAATTTCAAAAGTTTACGTAATCCGCAAACTTTTTACTGTCTGGGGTTGTTAAATATGTCTACAACAATGTACTAAATTGATTTTAATCATTCGTGCATTCATAAATTAATAATCTTAATCGAAAGTCGAAAGATTGTATGACATGTGTTCTCCGTTCAAGCATGGGTAATACACCGGGCATTTAGTAGTGGATTTTATATATTTCAAAGAAGTTAAGTAACTTTTTGCATTTTGTATATATTTTAAGAAAGCATGAGCTACTCTTCCATACAATTTTTATAGTTTTATCACATTTGATTACTTAGTATTAATAATTCTAGATGATCAATAGTTCAGTAATTTTTCTCACCAGTATAAGATTTCATGAACGATTTTGTTATAGTATTCCGTTGAATTCCGTGCTCATTCTGGTCCCATTAGATTCAGTAAAGATCTGTGATTATAAGCCAATTAAATTTGGTTCCGATTCTGTCCGATCTTAAGTTTTTCAACCATTTTTGTATTAAGCGTTTTTATGTATTTTCTGAGTTAAAATTAATGGGAATAAATTAAACATCTGCCTAAAATATATACTACGCACTAAAAAGTTCCGTAATCCACCTATTTTGAATAAAATAATATCATATTTCATGACAATATAATTTACGTGCAAAACTAACTCTTTCTAGCTTTTCGGTTCAACTATTCCACTATTGACGCGATGTTTCATGAGTTCTCGATAATCTGAGGAAAAAATGTTTCGTACAAAAAAGAAACAGTATTCAGTCGTTTACAAAATCCAATATATAAAAGTTTAAAAACAATTGTTTTTTTATAAAAAATGAATGTCACTTTGATTTTTTGAAAGCTAAAATGCATTTTTGATTTGTTAATATTATAGCTGACGTTAAGACGAATCCAATGACCTATTATATTATGACCTTGAGACCGTTAATAACGCTAAAATAGTTTTTTCCAGCTTTTCGGGCCAAATACCCCACTGTGCGTGGGACCGAGCGAGGTGGTGCCCGAACCGCCTTCGCGGGGCTGCTTCACACTTCACTTCTCAATCAACTACCGTCTAAGAAAGTCGCCCTCCTCTTAATTAGTCTTGGTGAAATATAGTCTCTTACTTTCTTAATCGTACTTTTTATTCCGTCGGACCACCTACCATTTTTCCCATCACAGAATAAAGAAAATGTTACAAGCTTGTGAATACTTGAAAAGATTTATTACTTTACATCACCCTATTCTTTGGGAGAAAAATAAACATAACGGTGGTATAAAAGGTTACAATCGTTTTGATACAGATTGTCGATTATAAGTTTTAACTATGTTTATAAAAAAGCTACCCCTCTCTGGTGATTACTACATATGTCTGTATTGTTTAAGGGACAAACGGAGATAGCGATGCAATTTTCGAGTTCAGAAAAATCTAAAGAGATGTTGGTATAATAATTTCTTAAATTTTAATAAAGAAAATGTGACAAGCTGGTGAATACTTGAAAACATTTATTACTTTACATCACCTTCTTCTTTGTGAGAAAAATAAACATAACGGTGGTACAAATGGTTACAATCATTTTGATACAGATTCTCGATTATAAGTTTTAACTATGATAATAAAAAAGTTACCCCCTCTCTGGTGATTACTACATATGTCTGTATTGTTTAAGGGACAAACGGAGATAGCGATGCAATTTTCGGGTTCCGAAAAATCTAAAGAGATGTTGGTATAAAAATTTCTTAAATTTAAATAAAGAAAATGTTGTAAGCTGGTGAATACTAGAAAACATTTATCACTTTACATCTCCCTATTCTTTATAAAAAAAAAATGGACATAACAGTGGTACAAACGGTTACAATAGTTTTGAAACAGATTCCCGATTATAAGTTTTAACGATATTTATAAAAACGTTACACCCCCGTGGTGATTACTACATATTTCTTTTTTTTATTAACAAACAGAGATAGTAATGTAATTTTCGGGTATACAAATCAAAACAAATGTTGGTATATCGGAGGTACAAATGAATATCTATAACGATGGAACATGCGTGTAGAGACCGAGTCTAGGTGTATGAACTATTCGAAATATATTTCTGTTACGCATTCTTCTCAATGAATACGTGCGAGTCATAAAAATGTATGAAACACTGATGGATTTAACTAACGAAATTATGAATGATTTGAAATTTCTTCGATATAGAATGTTGCTGCAATATGACGAATGGCATACTAAAATGTTGTAGCATTGATTGTTTGCACTTACATTTTTAATGCAAACGCTCAAACTGTGATATTATGAAAGATTGAAATACCTGACACACTGTCTGTACGTTGCAAAAACATGGTGTTTTAGGCTGCGTTGAGTAGTGTCGGAATGATCTCAGAACTCTTCTCTAGCTCCGCACTTTACCCCAACTTAATGAAATAAAGTCACAGTTGAAGGATAGGAATTCGAAGCTCCACCCTGATAGTGAATGGTAACGATTATATTCAGCACATAAGAAAGAAAGTATCCACAACAAGAAATAATAACTGAATTAAAGCTTAACTGTTATGATTGTATTTAAACTTATAGTGTAAGTCATAATGTGTATAGTGTTATGTACATGTATGTTATTCTAGACTGTCGTTCGTATTTAATCTCGTGATTTTTCGTGTTCGTAGTATCGCGGTTTAGCGTAATCTGAACTTTCCTCAAAGTCAAAGTCTCATCCACTATTCGACTTTGTGAATGTTTTTTGGAGGGTGCGGCAATGCTGACTTTCCAGGAGATACATCGCAGGGGTTTTTCCCGAGATACCGATCTTTAGATCTTCGGAATCACGCGGTAGTGCATGTAATCGGGATGGTTTCCTGCATGCGGGCGTAGCTGGATGTAACGATCGCGGTTAATGCTCATTAGGGTGGTCATTAAAAATCAAATATTTTGCGATACCCCCCAAAACGCTTCCTTATGATGCAAAAACACTGGGGATTTTTTTTTTAAATGAAATCAGCACGTGCCTCAAGTCGATTTAACTTAATTTTTGTTATAATCTTGTTTTTGAGAATTCTTATGAGAATACAATTTTATTCGAAATATAAACAATTATAGAACCCAAATCAATAAAAAACATTAGTTAATTAAAATAACAATAAACAAAAATTTAAATTCAAAATTTTTCTTAGTTGATCTGAACTATTAAATAAAAAAATTAAAGATATTCAAATTGATATTTTTATTTTAAAACTAAATTAGTACAAACGTAATTTTAATATCTAGATTTCTTAACTCCAAGGTTTAAGTAAACTTTCCTTCGTATTTTTAATGCCTTTACTTCTATAATCAATGATTATATGAAAAAATCTAGATATTAAAATTGAGTTTGCACTAATTTAGTTTTAAAATGAAAATATCAATTTCAATATCTTTAATTTTTTTTATTTAATAGATCAAATCAACTGGGAAAAAATTTTGAATTTAAATTTTTGTTTATTGTTATTTTAATTAACTAATGTTTTTTTATTGATTTGGGTTCTATAATTGTTTATATTTCGAATAAAATCGTATTCTCATAAAAATTCCCAAAAACATGATTATACCAAAAATTAACTTAAATCGTCTTAAGGCAAGTGTTGTTTTTAATTTAGAAAATAAAACAAATTTCCCCAGTGTTTTTGCATCATAAGAAAGCGTTTTGGGGGGCGTCGCAAAAGATTTAATTTTTAATGACCACCCTAATACTCATGTTATTTATAAATTTTGGAAGGCTAACAAGGGGAGGCTACGAGTGCGATCAGCGCTTTTTGGATAAAATTGGTATCAAATGGTAGAGGGTGACGTGTATAAACACCCTGTAAAATATTACCGGCATATGGCCGGCCATTTTTATAAAAAATTGACTTAAAGTTGAGAACCTGATGTAAACGGATCGAGTCCAATTTTTTTCTGGCCATACGGCTTGCTGTAAGGAAGAAAAAAATCTTATGAAATTTTGTTCCAACTGCAACAGTTTAGCTGCAAATAATATTTTTATTTTAACACTAAACGTACCGGCATGTTTCTATACCTAATCTTACCATAGGGGGTCATTTGACCCCGTATGAAATAAACGTAGATTTTTCGTAAAAAATTCATTATTTATTAAAGGAAATAATTTGTAACACCATTTCTGATTTCGTATAAAATTAAACACATACTCAATATACGACTGCACCTTTTTTTAGCTACGGAGAACTTATTGGAGGGACTGTTGCTTGTAAGTCTCCGGCAGTCTCCGGTAAGAGTCCGTTCGGTTCCAAAATCAAACATACATATCAGGTTCCGACAAATAAAAGAGTCACTTGAGAAGCGTATCTGCATTTAGAACTAAGGTTCCAATTGGAAAACTGCTGAAAAATACGTGCGGGGTCAAATGACGCCCCGTGGTACGTAAGGTAGATAAAGAATTTTTGTCGGTAAAAAAGAAGCTACGGAAAAACGGAAAATGGGAAATTGATTAATCGAATGATATCAAGAGACAAGGTCTTGTCTCGGGCCAAGTACGAGAGAAGACTCTTGACTCTATTCCGGAAAGATTAGATCGGGGTTTTCGGGGTATTCAAACGACATGAAAGCGGCAAATTTCCCCAAAAGTGCGATGATATTCTTAGAGGCAGCGTCGAGACGAGTCGATTGAGACTAATTACAAAAACATTGGTCCACCCAGTAACGAGATATTTGATGTCAAAAGTACGTCTTTTTTATGTAATAAGTCGTCTGCTTCGTCTTTTCCAGTGTCACACTTTCGACTATGCGAGTTCTGTCGGTGTCAAACCGAACTAACAGATTTTCATACCATGCGACGATAATTTTTCTGTCGGTAATGTAGATTTTTATATGTAATCTGTTGGAGACATGCGGGGAAAATCAAGAAACAAGGTCTTGTCTCTGGCCAAGTACAATCAACAGCATAAATGGTTTCACTGCGGGGTACGGGGTGCGCGCGGGTATCCACAAATGTTAATGCTTGTTTCACCTCATTGTCAGTGATTTTCGTGCCCTCTCTTTCTAATAATTCGTCTCTCTCTCTGACGTATGTCGCAGCATAGTAACAAATGATAATGACTACTTCATTTCTTTCTTGTCGTTGCTCTGTCGCACTCATTCTATCGAGGCACACGGACTTAGGTCCGATAGGCATGTGTGAGAGCGCGATCCTCAATCGAGGAAGGCATCAAACGCAGTTTTCGCCATGGTCCGAATTTTTCTCGTATAAGAGCCTCTCTTTCCTTTATCTGCTGTCGCGCTCGCACTCCGATCGCGGCTCACAGACGATGGCCAAGCTCAGGTGCGTCAGTGCGCCTTGGTCGTACTCGATCGTTCATTCGCATTCTTTTGGACATTTCGAATTATTTTATCGGACATTTAATATTTCTTGCTAATTTTCAATCCCTATGATAGGATTTTTAATAAAATGATATAGTATGACAATTATATGTTTCTCAATTATTTATTTAAAGTTACAATATTGTCTCGGTAAATAAGGAATAAATTTCGCGAAATATTGAATTCTGGAGATTAATATAATGCGAAATGAATGAATAAGAAACATCTAATTATAATTCCATTTCTAGTTAATTAAAATTCAGCGACACTGTAGGATCAAATATTGGGCATAAGTGTTAAATGCCCGATAAAATGATGTTAAGACTCCGGATAGTTAGAGCCTATGGTATTGTTTCGTTACAAAAACTCGTTTGAGTTTTGACCAAGTAAATTTATTATAAAAGAAAACTATTAAAATAAAATACAGTTCGAAAATATTGAATGTGCAAGTCCTAAGTTTCTTGCTTTGAAAAACTGAATTGCAAGTCCTGAGTTCCTTGCTCTGAATTTTGAAATACTGATGGTTCAGTTGATTTTTTGTGACTGGTTAACTGACAGCCCTATGCTGCCAAAATCGGCCTTGGAAGGGAATGCCCATGGGTGGGGGTGCGGCGATGCCAAATGTCCGTTGGTGACGGGGAAAATTGGCAACGTCGCGTAAAATGCAATGCGGCCGTGCTCGTGGCCGTCAGGTACCCCACGTGGGCACCGCGTTGGGCCGACGGAAAGGGCCGACGAAAAGGCCCGACAGAGAGGCCCGACGGAAAGGCCCAAGAGGCCCATGATGCCCATGTGTCATGCAGGACGAGGAAATTCGGCGTTCCGCCTAATCCTTGTCCCGTTAGAGTCCGAGTGCAGGTTTATGATACGTCAATTGCTATTGAGACTCGAAAAGCCAAGAACTTGGAAGTGCAAGATGTGTTAAAAATAATAAATGAGTAAAATCTTCCAATTCCTTGACTTTCGAACGGAACATATAATAAAACAAAATTGGCTATGGAAATCGAAATCCGTTAATCTCAAAAATAGCTAAGTTCGCACGTCCGCATCATAAACCGATGGGTCTACGTGTTCTTAACATACCGCCCACCTTGAATGAATCGCATTCAATTAATCTAAAAACAGTACATTAATACACATATACGTGCATGGATGACGATACAATATGATTAACTTAGTTACTAGAGTCCATTAAATAAACACAAATAAAAGTTCAGTTCAGAAGAATGACAATTATGTTTCTTCTTCGTCTTAATCGATGGGAAGGATGCAGATTTTTGTGATAGGGCGTTGCATGATGCCACTATTAGTCCGTACTGACACAACGCGTGTCACATTGTCTCGTCCTGGATGAAGTTCGGTGATACGACCCAACCGCCATCGTAAGGGTGGTAAGTTATCTTCCCTTAAGATAACCATGGTACCTGGTCGTATGGTCTGTGTCATTGTGCTTGACCACTTATGCCGCTGCTGTAGTTGGTGTAGATACTCCCGTTGCCAACGCTGCCAAAAATGCTGCAACATTTGCTGAACATGCTGGTATCTACTAAGTCGATTAGTTCTGACATCAGTTAAATCAGGTTCCGGAAGTGCAGTTAATGAGTCTCCAATTTAGAAATGACCAGGAGTTAACGGAGATAAATCATTGGGATCATTTGAAATAGGAGACAATGGACGAGAATTGAGGCATGCTTCAATTTGCGTTAGTACAGTGTAAAGTTCCTCATATGTGAGGTGTGTCTCACCTATGACGCGTTTGAGATGAAATTTCGCGGATTTTACTGCACTTTCCCATAATCCACCAAAATGTGGTGCACGAGGTGGAATGAGATGCCATTCAATACGGTCGCGTGATAATGCGTTCGATACTTGTTCTTGAACCTCGTCATTAGTAAGTAGAAGTCCTAATTCACGTAGTTCGTTACGCGCTCCGATGAAATTTGTGCCGTTGTCCGAATAAATCCTATGACATTTACCCCGCCGTGAAATGAATCGTCTCAAACAGTTAAGAAACGCATCTGTTGAGAGATCATGAGCCAATTCTATGTGAATAGCCTTTGTCGCAAAACAGACAAACAAGCAAATATACGTTTTCATTGTCGCACGGCTACGCGTTTTTTCCTTTAGTAAAAACGGTCCTGCGTAATCCACTCCGCAAGAGTGAAATGGTCGGTTGGGTGTTACCCGTGATGCAGGTAATGTGCCCATAATGTACTCCGTTCCGATGGGTCGCACTCGGAAACAAGTTACGCATTTTCTAATCACGGCTTTAACTGTATTCTTACATGCAAGTGGCCAATATTTGGTTCGTATCGACGAAATTACTGCCTGGCAGCCTGCATGCATAAAACGTACGTGCTCATCGCGAATGATGAGCTTTGTCAGTGGATGATTCGCACTTAAAATTATTGGATGCCGATGTTCGTAAGGAATCGGCGCGTTTGATAGGCGACCGCCCACCCTGATAAGTCCATGGGGGTCACAAAATGGATTTAATGATCGCAATTTACTAGTTTTTGAAAGTTCACTGCGTTCCTGCAGTTCGCTTAACTCTTTCGCAAAGTCCTGCATTTGTGCAAATTTTAAAAGTCCGTTCATTGCACGATCACACTCACTCGGTCGCACACACCCGGATTTTCGCGCACTCTTAATTGTTCGTGCATTGTCCATAAACCGAAAACAATACGCAACCACTCGAATTAGTTTTTGCAGCGACGAATACCGCTCGAAAAGTTCTACACCTCGATCGACACTAACCACAAACACATGATTATGTGCACGTTCTTCTGGAACCTCTAAGGTTGTATCTTCGGGTGATGATGGCCAATGATTTGCGTCCTTTGAAAGCCAGGCTGGACCGTTCCACCACAGGCTTGAATCCAATAACTCGCGGGGACTGATGCCTCTCGAGATGATGTCCGCTGGGTTCTCCGCAGATGGTACGTGATTCCAATTGTCATTGGTCAGATCTTGTATCTGAGAAGTCCGGTTTGCAACAAATGTTTGCCATCGACTTGACGGAGATTTAATCCATGCGAGGGCAATTTGTGAATCGGACCAAAAAAATTGATCATTAACACCTTGCTGCAGGGATGATGTAATGCGCTTCATAAGTTGTGCAAGCAAGAATGCTCCACAAAGTTCCAGTCGTGGAAGAGAGACCCTTTTCAATGGCGCAACCCTTGATTTTGCGCATAATAATTGTGCTGTGTGTAATCCCAATGAAGACGATGACCGGATGTATACACAAGCCCCATACGCGCTCTCCGATGCGTCGCAGAATCCATGTAATTGCACCGATGTACTGTCGTGGCATCGAGCAAGTCGTGGAATTGACAGAGAATTTAGATGAGTCAAGTCCGCCGAAAATTGTAACCAAAGTGCATGCAGATCTTGAGGGAGCGATTCATCCCAGTCAAGCTGCAACTGCCACATTCGTTGGAGAATAATCTTTGCTCGGATTGTTGCTGGACCAATGAGTCCCAGTGGGTCGAAAATTTGTGATATCATCGATAAAATTGTGCGTTTGGTAATTCTATGATGACTATTAAACTTTACTGAGTATTTCAGGTGATCTGTACCAGGATTCCATAAAAGTCCAAGAGTCTTGGGATCCTTATCAGCTTGAATCATGATGTCCTGTGAGGTAGTATCCTTTGACGATAAAATTCGAGAGTCGTTGCTGGCCCATTTTCGAAGATCAAAACCTGCTGCATCCAACAAGATGGAGATATCTCTCTTGAGTTCTCGTGCTTCGTCAATTGTCTGAGCACCCGTCAGTAGATCATCGACATAAAAATCCTTGATAATGGCGTTGCTCGCGGTGGGATGCTGTGTCCGAGATTCTTCTCCCAGTTGCCGAAGACACCGAGTTGCCAAGTACGGTGCCGATGCTGTTCCGTATGTTATCGTATTGAGACGATAATGCTGAACTGGAGATGAACTGTCCCTTCTCCATAAAATCCGTTGAAAATCCCTTTGACTCTGGTGAATATTTATTTGACGGTACATTTTTGCCACGTCTGCCGACAGAACATAGTTGTGCAATCTGAATCGGATGACAATCGAGATGAGATCATCTTGCACAGTTGGACCCACTCGCTGTACCTCGTTGAGCGAAACTCCTGTACTGGTTTTCGCAGATCCATCAAAAACCACGCGAAGTTTGGTTGTTGTACTATCTACCTTGGTGACTGCATGGTGCGGAAGATAGTAGTTCGGAGATTCTTCATGAAGTTCGTTTGTCGGAATTTTCGACATGTGTCCCAATTTTTCGTATTCGTCCATGAAGTTGATGTATTGTGCCTTTAATTCCGGTTGTTTTTCCAATTTTCGTTCCATTGAATGTAATCGCTTGAGTGCGATATCCTTCGACTTCCCCAACGCGGATATTTGATCTGTAAATGGGATGCTTACGGTGAATCGTCCTGTCTCATCTCGCGTTGTCGTTGATGTGAAGTGCTGCTCGCAAATGTTTTTGCGGTCGAGATCCTGAATGTTGCTGCTGTCCAAATTTTCAATTTCCCAAAATTGTTTCACCTGATTATGTAATTGTTGGTTGGTGATCAGATTACATGTTTTCCGGGAGGTTTTCTTTGTTTGAGGCGTCATTTCTCCTGTGATGATCCATCCAAGCTGAGTTTTTTGGAGGATCGGTTCCTGAGGTTTTAACGAAATTCTTCCTATGCACAGCAAGTTCCAAAACAATCCTGCGCCGATAAGGAGATCGATTGGTCGGGATCGATCGAAATGAGGATCTGCTAAGACGATTCTTTCCGGTATTTTGAATTTTGATCCGTTGATCTTAAAATTAGGCATGTCGTCTGTGATTTTGTGTGCGACGAGACAAGACATCGTCGCAGTGAAGCCGTTGCATCGTGAATACAATTGCACGCGAGTTTTTTGTGTTAAATCGTGCGCAGATTGTTGGAATCCGGAAACTGTCGTTTCGGTTTTTGTACGCGGCAGGTTCAATCGCTGACATAAATTATGCGAAATAAAATTTACTTGAGAGCCCTGGTCGAGTAAAGCTCGACATTCGTGTCGTGATCCATCTTGGGCCTGTACGTATACCATCGCTGTTGCGAGAAGAACGTCCTTATCATCGTGGGCTAATGACTGCGCTAGTAGACTGGACTTTGTAGGTGATTTCGAAGACATGTTTGAATCTTCGGTGCTGTGCTCCTGAGCAGTGACTTCATCTTCCTGTCTTGCGTTGCCTTCCAGATGAAGCATTGTATTGTGTTTCTTGGAACACTTCCTACACGATCCCGCGGTGCATTCCTTATTTTGATGTCCGGGCGACAGACAATTGAAGCAGATACGCAATTTCCTTACTTCTCTAAGTCGCGACGGTACCGATAAAGATTTGAATTTGTCACAGCCGTATATTGCATGTGACCCTTGACAAAGAACGCACATGGATTTCGCGGTCGTATGTGAAGCTACCCTATCCCGTTTCACGTGGTTTTGCGTGTTCCGAACCGTATGTTGCGGATGATGCGAAGCTTGTTTTTCCCCAAAAGTTTGAAACAAGTATTGGCAATGTTCTTCAAGAAAGTCCGTCATGATTCGCAAAGTTAATTTTTCTGATTGTTTCAGCATATGTTTATCCCACTCTGATTTTGTGTTTGAGTCTAATTTGGTGCTTACTAGATATATCACCATAGTGTCCCATGAATCTGTAGGTTCGCCTAATGAATTTAACGCTGCTAAATGATTATTCGTGTCGTCCAGTAATTGCCTAAGTAAGAGATATGACTGCTTCGCGATTGGCGCGAGTTCATACAATGATTTTATGTGGTGGTGAACAAGAATCGTAGGATTTTCGTAACGCTTCGTTAATCGTTGCCACGCCGTTTCGTAATTTGCGTCGGATACGCCTAACGTCTCTACAACGCGCGCAGCATCCCCTTTAAGTGCCGAGTTCAAGTAGTGAAATTTTTGAATATTAGTCAATGACTCGCGATCATGAATCATTGACTTGAACGTATCGCGAAATTTGACCCAATCTGAGTATGAGCCATCGAATTTTGGAAGTGTGATGATCGGAAGTTGCGCCTGTTGCCTATACGAAATTTGTTCCTCATGCAGATGCGAATGCAGAGACGATGCTGACACCGCACGTGTCAACCGCGTTGCCTGTGTTTCGCGTTTCAAGATTATTTCTTTTGCCCGTGCAATGACATCGAAATAATAATTTTCAAAGTTCGTACGCTTCGCGTTTTCCTCCTCAAGTTCGGCATCGTTAGTGATCGTTTGTTCAATTTGTTCTTGAACCACTTCGAACGTTTCGAACAGTGGTTCCGCTTTCGCAAGACGCAATTTAATTTCGCTACTTGAAGTATTTTCTGTCACGTTATCAATATAAGTTCTGAATCGCGTTAAGGAAGCCTTGATATTCTTCCTCTTAAGTTTGAGATCTGACAGTGCCATATTCGATTAACGCAAATTGAAGTCCAAGGTACAAGGAAAAGAAAGGAATGATTGGAGACTCACTCGCTCTGCTTGATGCGTGTCCTAATGCCTCCTTGGTTGCCCAAATGTACGGTCCAGGTACGAAGTCGTCTCTGGAGGTTCTTGAGGTGTTGTTGATACACCGGTCCTTGCGTATGAATTCACTTGTTGGTAGTCACACAATTTGCAAATAAAAGTTCTAATGAGTACAAAGTCACTTAAGTCCAAAGTCGTTATTCACTAAGTTCGTTCACACTGTTTATCAATTAATTCACTATTTGAATATGAAATTCGCGAACGGTCGTACACGTTACTTTACAGTTCGCGAAGTATCCGGCTCGAAGGACCAAAAATGTTAAGACTCCGGATAGTTAGAGCCTATGGTATTGTTTCGTTACAAAAACTCGTTTGAGTTTTGACCAAGTAAATTTATTATAAAAGAAAACTATTAAAATAAAATACAGTTCGAAAATATTGAATGTGCAAGTCCTAAGTTTCTTGCTTTGAAAAACTGAATTGCAAGTCCTGAGTTCCTTGCTCTGAATTTTGAAATACTGATGGTTCAGTTGATTTTTTGTGACTGGTTAACTGACAGCCCTATGCTGCCAAAATCGGCCTTGGAAGGGAATGCCCATGGGTGGGGGTGCGGCGATGCCAAATGTCCGTTGGTGACGGGGAAAATTGGCAACGTCGCGTAAAATGCAATGCGGCCGCGCTCGTGGCCGTCAGGTACCCCACGTGGGCACCGCGTTGGGCCGACGGAAAGGGCCGACGAAAAGGCCCGACAGAGAGGCCCGACGGAAAGGCCCAAGAGGCCCATGATGCCCATGTGTCATGCAGGACGAGGAAATTCGGCGTTCCGCCTAATCCTTGTCCCGTTAGAGTCCGAGTGCAGGTTTATGATACGTCAATTGCTATTGAGACTCGAAGAGCCAAGAACTTGGAAGTGCAAGATGTGTTAAAAATTATAAATGAGTAAAATCTTCCAATTCCTTGACTTTCGAACGGAACATATAATAAAACAAAATTGGCTATGGAAATCGAAAGCCGTTAATCTCAAAAATAGCTAAGTTCGCACGTCCGCATCATAAACCGATGGGTCTACGTGTTCTTAACAAATGATAAGAAAAATGTTTCGAATAAAATGAAAGAGTCGCCGCGGCCGGCAAAGACAAACCGTCGCACTTGCTCTCGGCGATCGTAGTCTGAGCACTGCGAGCACGACAGGCAGAACGAAGAAAAGAAAGGCTCTTATGCAAGACAAATTTGGACGATGATGAATTCCGCATTGATACCTTTCTCGATCGTCAAACGTGCTATCACACATGCTTGCTCGGCCCACGTTCGTGTGTTTGTCTAGCGCGAGCACGACTGAGCGACAGAAAGATAGAGACAAAGTATGCAGTCCAATGTATTGTTGTTGATATCCCGAGCCATAGTACGCCACAATGAGAACGAATTATACGAAAGATAGAGAAAGAAATACACCTTCGTGATGCACGCATTAGTACGTAATTCAGAAAATATCAAACTGTTATCAATAATAATTTAATATAATGGTTGCTTAAATTGTTATAAAAAGGTATTTAGTTTCTAGAACTTCGATGCATGTCAAAGCGTCTCTTCAAATTTCTACAAACTTGTTTTTAGTACGTAATCAAATTGTTCTGTAAACCGGTCTTCCATGATAAAGTCAGCAAATTTTGCTGAGTCTGTCCGAAACGTGTAGTTATCGGTACTGTTAACAAATTTTTGTTACATGTTTTGCATTGAAACTTTACTATCTTGGATATGGAATCTCTAAATTGTTCCGTATCTGTCTGTAACAGTGTTATGATATTATCTACACATCTTAACAATGAAATTAGTATGTTTTTCTTCAGGTATACTGTAAAATTAGATCAGAAGATGCCACGGTGATAAAAAAATTCATGATTTCAAAAAAACTATTTTTCTTCAAATAGATTGTTGAAGTATAGGTACGTTTAGAGGACACGATCACGTTGTTGCATGTAAATTGAAAAACATGTTCAACGATATACATAAGATCATATTGAAGTTCTAAAATTTCTAGAAATCAAAAGCATTTTTCAACAATTCATACAAATAATTATTTGCAATTTAGATATTTTTAATAAGATGGTTTTTGTGTAATTCAACCGTTTTTTTACACTTATATGTTTATTATAATTTTCGAATTGAGAATTTGAAAACCAAACTTATACACATCCTGCACTATCTTGCAATAATTAAATGTTTAATAGTTTGGTAATTCCTTTAAATGTATTTTCTTTTTCAGTAGTACCCACAATATATGCAAGTTTTTAAACAATGTCTAACATTCTGCGAGAACCTTGTATACTTGACCTGAAACGTACCTATAGATTGAAATTTTCCTGGCTCCGGAAGAGTCTCTGATTTTTTTGTATCACTTCTTCAAAAAACTCTTTGAAATTTTATAAACACATAATTCTTATTACTATATTTCTTAAAAGGAAATAACGTTTAAAGGAAAATTTGGTATATTCCTTCACATCATCGTATATCATCATCATATCACCATATTAATCAGATCCGTTTATTCCTTGATTTTCCTACATTCTTTTATTCCTTCATTCCTGTATTCCCTTATTTATTCCTTCATACCTGCTTTCCCTTATTCTTTAAAAACAAGTATTTTAATAAAACCATTACTATACTTAACAATATTCTACGAATTAAGTGAAATCAGTAAAAAGCATCGAAAATGCAAAGGTATAGGCCAAGTACAAGAGGATGTGACTTTGGAATAGCTTTCTCGTTAACATAAACTTGATTATACGATGTATTTGAAATCGAACAAATGCGAGCAAGTACAAATCATTGTACAGCATCCACACGATGCTATCGCTAAGTAAATATATTAAATTAACTAAATTTCCCAAAAAATGATGTCTCCTCATTTAATTAATAAATCTGTTTAGTGCTCGACTAAATGTACTTGGTGGCCCGCTTTTTACGAAGGTTCGATGGTGAAAAATAAGCTTAAATAGTTCGGGATGTTCGACATTAAAAGAGAGTTGTTAAAACACAATATAAAGCGCCCTTGTTATTGTGTTGAATGAAAATCCTCTAAATATCTCATTACGTTTCCTTTTATGTCATCATCAATCGTTGAAACCCATGGCAATATGCATGTGTAATTTTCTCTCAGGCACATCCAGATTGTTAACTTGTTAAATTTTTCAACTCAGATGCATCCGGATTGTTAATTTAGAAATGAGTACAAATATCTGTAACGTTACATTTTGGACATCAAGCTTCGTAAAAAGCGGGCCACCAAGTACATTTAGTCGAGCACTAAACAGATTTATTAATTAAATGAGGAGACATCATTTTTTGGGAAATTTAGTTAATTTAATATATTTACTTAGCGATAGCATCGTGTGGATGCTGTACAATGATTTGTACTTGCTCGCATTTGTTCGATTTCACATACATCGTATAATCAAGTTTATGTTAACGAGAAAGCTATTCCAAAGTCACATCCTCTTGTACTTGGCCTATACCTTTGCATTTTCGATGCTTTTCACTGTAAGAATTTACAGAAAGTCAAATAATCGAAAGAAATTACAATAAATGTACGAAATTAATTCAATTTTCAAAAGGGGTCATTTGACCCCGCTTGGTACGTTTAGTGTTAACTACGTTGGAAAAGGGATCAAGACCCTAGATTTTCGACCAATTCTCAACTACCGCAGTGGCTGTGGGCGTTAAGCTGCAATTCGAGCGCTGCGGAAACTTCGTGTTACGTGTTCGAGTCCATGCTGGAATTCTTTTTTTAACTTTTTTCTTCAAATTATGTCATTTTTTATATATTATGCAGAAAGAGGCCCACCACCACCCCCGTCAAAAGTTTGTAAGTGTGTTACTACAAATGAAAATGAATAATAATATACTTGGCCAAGCGCTGTAATAAAGAAATAAAATTTCGTAATCTTTTAATTTTCCAAGTGCAGATGTTTTGCAAGATTGGGTGTTTTATGGTTTACTAGATTGACTAGGGTGCTGATACATCGAAAATTAGTGAAAATATTCTATTTATGTAGCAACACCGTCCATTTTGTTAACAGTTGCGTTGTACTATGAAATAACAGCGTGGAATAAATGATAAAAAAATAAAAAATCAACGTCATCGGCTTTTTATTTGTAGTATTGACATTTCTCAGATTCTCCGCGATTAAGTTAATTAAATATTAAACTGAGTTTAATTAACGGTTTCGAACGTATATATAAACTGCATAGTGTTTAGTTCAGTATACTGAAGTCTGAGAGCCTTACGAAATGGAAACAGAATTATAAATATTTGAAATAAATGTTAACTTAACTACTACCTGAATATGGTCTCCGAAAGTTTCTAACTAGCAAGCTTCATTAGTCTGATATGGTTATTTCAAACATTGTGTCTTTATCGACTTTAACACTTAGGTATTAATACAGAGTCCAACCGTATCAATACTAACATAGTAGAGTTTTCATCGCTTATTACCATTTTTCGTTTTAAATTGATTGATAAAGAAACGGGATTGTGAATAGTATTATTTATTTAATAAAAAAGATAACAAGTTCATTCGTTGAAACATGTTAAATTATTAATTGTGACAATCATATACATAGTTCACTAATATTACAGCATTCCTTGGTTTTATCTTTATTACATTCATATCACATTCATACATTATCAATTTTACATATCTGCGGAAAGTATTCTAGCATATTGTATCAGTGGACTTTAAGTCTATGGGAGTATAAGTCTATGGGAGTATAGATAATATAACTCTAACGATATATCTACGACAGTACATGCATACATATATATATATATATATATATATATATATATATATATATTTCTTGCATGCTGACATATATATACATTATGGAACTCGTGACTCATCAATACTGATCCGGGAAATAAATGTTAAGAATCTTTTTGGAAAAGCTCGTTTAACCCTCCGCAGCAGTATTTCTAGGCGTCAGAGCGTATCGATTTGCCGGCCAGGCCCTGAGCCCCGTTTCCACCCACACACCCGCGCATCCACAAAGTCGCACACGCGCGTACATGACACACGTACTAAAGTAAGCCCTGCATGGTTTTCGCTGCAGTTGCGCAGCGACCTGCACATCGCGCGGAACCAATGGTTTCAGTGTTATTCGTCGTGTTCACGTTTAGGGATTGTGTTTTAGTATGTGAATACTAGTAGGGATTTCAAAAACTCCGAATTTTTAAATTAATCAATACGGATTCCGTTTTTTGTCATACGCGTGGACATTTTTTGACGTACAGTACTGTCCATGTTACTTATTATTCAAACAATTTCAGATCTCAATAAAAATGAAAACTACATATGTTAGTATTTACTTTATACTAATATTTAAATCGACAATATATTTAGTATTATCTGCATTTACTTACTAAAGAAAAAGGCATATATTGTTCTGAAGTTGGGCCAAAATATTCTGTCGTTCGAATAATCATGCCTAGCATTATATATGTATACTATATTAATTAATAATGTACAAAAGTGACTCGAGTTAAGAATTACAAAATTCTTGTAATGTCAGATTATGACGATCCAAATCCTTGAAAAAGGTTATGTCCAAGAACTGTATTTTTGATCCCGGAAATAACAAAATTTCGAATAATTAAATGTGATGTCGTATTTTTGTTATAGTTGTGGATATTCTGCTAGGTAAATAATATATATGTTTGCAGTGTGAAAAAGTGAAGAGTGCTAAAGTTCGTGAAACATGTGTAACATTAACCCTTAAATTATTTGAAAGAATAGGTAGACGTAGTACGTTTGTAAAGTAACATCTCACTTCTACGTCGGATTTTTCATCTATGTTAGTATTTAAGGCGTAATTCATTTCTGATCGCGAAATTCTGACGTTTTCTAAACAATTATACAACATTAATAGAGCTTTGTGTATATTAAAACTGTTTTATGTTTTTATTATGTTAAGTTGTGTTTCCGATCAGTAGCACCAAACAAACGTGAATCATTAAACGAACGAGTCATACAAACCAGATGCGTTTCCCTTTTTCTTAGTCTTTAGCCATAAAGGATTCTGCATGCGGATCAAATGTAAATTTCAGTTTCAAAAGATTCGTATTTCTTCATAGAGTTAGTAAGAAATATGTCGAATTTTCAAGCGATCAAATCATTTTTTGCCTGAATCAGAACTTTGTACAATTGTCGTTGGTAATTATTATTTAGTAATTCTTTGAAAGCCAGCAATTGCAAGTGCCAAATAGTAAAATCTTTTAAAGTCTAAATAGATAGCATTTTTTTGTTCCTTTTAAAATTACAAGAAGACCTCGGTGCACTATTGAAGACTATCAAACAAAGTAGATTAAGAACGAGCAAAATGAAAAATCTGAAATCGAGGTAATTCTACCCCTTTTGATCTATTTCGAGAATGGAATATGTTTCCATTTCACCTGAAAATTACAGTATATGTGCTGTGATTTATTATATCCAAAATTTTCTTTAAACGCATAAATTTTAACATTGTTGACAAATGATTTTAAAAAATCTGACATTTTTCGATATCTGCTAATACAATAGTAACTAATTTAGAAAGAGTAATTTAAGCATTGGTCTGACAATTTATCGTTATTAAAATTTGAAAATAGTTATAAAGAAACTTAAATGGTGTAGGAAGGTTCGCCTGTGTTTGACCTAATGTGATCGACAATCTATAAGGGTTAATTTCACTAATTCTGATGTTTTAAAATTCTGTGAAAATTTAAATAAAAGTGCCGTTTGTGTTAGTGACGCTGTGGCAACGTTTACTGTTGTAATTCTTACATCAATCTTGACTCGTAAATTAAAAAACAATACCTCTATGACTTAATACTTATTACAGTTTTGGCGTTAATTTTTGTATTTTTTAATAGTAATGAGACTCTGAAAACTATTGGTTTTAGTTATATGAGTTACTATGATAACTATAGTGATATGTGCGGTGTGTAAGTACTAAAAATAATTACTGCGCGGATTATTTAGACAGTTTAAACTACGGTCTTGGGATTACTATTGTGATGCTGGATTCACTGACGGATTATTATGGTAAATTTTACTTCTAAAAAAGTTGAATTTTAACAATTTCTTGACAATGAGTTCCACGGATTATTTAGTATTAAGTTACAATGATTTGGCGGATGTTTCGGAATGAAAATCTGCATTGGTTTTTCAAGCCCGATGCTTGATATGGAACAGGTACTCCGTCAAAGGTATTAGGTTAATAAATAAATATTACTAATAATGTAACTTCATGTGAAACTCAAATGTTGTAAATAATAAGTTAAATTCGTTACATACGTCAATTTTAAAAGGTAAAATCCGTTCCTTGTGTTTTTTTTATGTTATTGGTGTTAATTTATGTTTTGTAACGTAGACCTCACCCGCATCTTAATTCGTGGCTGAGTTATTATCGAAAAATGATAGCCAATCAGAGGGCTCCGTTGGGCCCAGCAGTGCGATAGTTCCTACTGCTACGATACCCTACTGGTGCAGAACTTCTACTGTCACGCAGCCGGGCCTAACGGAGCCCACTGAGTGGCTGTCGGTCTTCTTTAATAACTCGGCTACGGATTGAGATAGGACATTGAGAATGTTACATCCCTATATTAGAATTACCTCAGCTATCACCTGGTTCCGGGTGCGTCCAACTTCCTGAGATACTCTGTATACAGATTCTCGGAAGTGCAAAGACGAAAAAGTCACCCCGGAGTGAAGTTCGCGTAATTTCGGATGTATTGGTAATCGATCAATAATCAAACTTTCTCGTTGATGAAGAATCTATTCCTTTCGCTGAACAAATGGAACAAGTGCACAAGTGCATACATTCTTTATAATAATTTAATCAAATCTAAGGTGAAAATTATCGGGCAACGGCCATTCTTTTCAATGTGAATTTATTGCGGGGTGTTCTGTAAAGTTTGCAGCGTAAACCGATGGTGTGCGAACGGTGCAATTCCATAGGGTACGCGCAAGAGGTAGGGTCATAAATTAGACCTTTTTTCGGTGACGCCGGCAAGTACAGTGACCCAGTGACAGACTCATCGATACATTTTTCGTGGATGTGTGTTAGTGCTTGGTCTGTATCCCTTTCAAGTGCTCCGTTGACGCGGCCGCATAAACACTCCCGCTACTACAAGACATTAACTTGTACCAGTAGGAACTGTCGCGCTGCCGCGCCCAACGGAGCCCTCTGATTGGCTGTCGTTTTTCGTTAATAACTCGGCCACGAATTAATACGACATTACGAAGGTCACTTCCCTATATTAGAATTACCTCAGCTATCACCTGGTGCAGTGACGTGTAAATCAGCTGGGACACCCTGTATACAGGGCTATTAATATTAAAATGAAAATCGGCCCTCCACGACGTACCATTTCGGAGATATGATGTTTTAAAAATTTTTTTCAAAAGGGGTTGTATCTCGATGGGGGTGGTTTATAGACAAAACTTTAGAGACTTTTTTTCATTTTTTGGTGCTTACTATCGATACTTAAAAAGTGTCCCAGCATTTTTGTCACACTCTGTATATACATATATGAAAGCATTAGCCAAAATGAACATGCATCTAGAGTTAAGAGATAGTTAAACAATTTTTCTTACACGAAAATGAAAGGACACTTATGCGAGTATTTTCAAAACGTGTAAAAAGCCCATTACCATTTAAGAAATATTTTTAAGTGGTTGTTAATATATCGAAATTTTCTTCGATTAAATTGCGAATATTAATGAAGTTTAATTATAAATTTAAAAATTTATAAAGTACAGTTTATAGTTCAAAATTTCGTATAACATTGAAACAGTATCTAATATACATATAAGGCGATTATACTACTACTTAACTTTCCAATTCGTTTAAAATAAAGTGAATGAGATTTAATTTTTGTGAATGGTTATAAAGATGTGTGAAAGGAGATTATGATAAATTTCAGTTGTTCTTTGTGAGCCGACATAGAAATTATTCCAATTGTGTTAAAAAGTATTGTCTTTAACAATTTCGGTCTACAGGATACATATTGTACAGCCAAAATTCTTTGTAATATTAATAATATAACCACAACCACAAAAATAATGAGAAATAGCTATAACATTAGAAACTTAATGTTATTGTCTGCTTTCATGTTGAACATAGATGGTATGCCTGAGTCGTGACATTCAGAATATTAGATTTTGTCAGCAAAACAATTCGTTCCAGTTAAGGGATACACATATTTCTCCCAGTGGACGTGTATTAAATTAAAAAAGAATTGTTTCTGAAAAACTGTATTAAAGCTTAAAGCACTACCTTCACTAAAGTTTAAAGCAGAAGTTCCATGATATTGGAGCGTTCAATTATAATTATTTTTTTCAAACAAATTCCTTTTAATACAGAATATATCTATGCATCTCATATAAATATTTCAATACCCGTTTCGAATGGAAAAATGAAAAAAATTTAATCGAAACATAGGTACTTACACGTGACATAAATCTATTTTTTTAATTACATATACAGGGTGTAACAAAAATACTGGGACACTTTTTCAGTATCGATAGTACCCACCAAAAGATGAAAAAAAAGTCTATAATGTTTTGTCTAAAAACCACCCCCTATCGAAATACAACCCCTTCTGTACAAAATTTTTAAAAAATCATATCTCCGAAATGGTACGTCGTAGAGACCGATTTTGATTGCAATATAACCGGGAGACACAAAAGTTTACGGGAAAAAATATCATTATCTACGAAAAGAAAATTTAGTGAGTGCGCATAATGTTTCCCAAGCTGTTACAAATCTGCTACGATATAGGTAATCGACGTTGTTTGGATTAAACAGGAATAAATGCTTTTTAACAGCAATAATCGCAGCAATTATATTTTTTTCTATTATCTTTGATCTTCTCCGGTTATGTTGCAATCAAAACGGGTCTTCTACGACGCACCATTTCGGAGATATGATTTTTTAAAAACTTTTTAGAAAAGGGTTTGTATCTCGATAGGGGGTGGTTTTTAGCCATAACTTTATAGACTTTGTTTTCATCTTTTGGTGCGTACTATCGATACTGAAAAAGTGTCCCAGAATGTTTGTTACACCCTGTATACAATATGCAACATTGCACATCAACTGGTATAATATATTTGTGATTATCTTTCTGACTTTTAATCAATTTATATTATTCAGTCTATATGACGAAAAGTCCGCGAATCATCTTTGACATTCAAACAATTAATAAGTACAAATTGTAAAAACGATTGAAGATTACGAAAAATGGTGAAAATTGCAAATCCGTTTAAATTAAAATTACATTATCTCCGGTATTTTTATTCAAAGATCTTGCGTAGTATTTTCATTTAGTCTACGTTAAGTTTGATAACAAAGGAATATTACATTTATTACAAGCAATTACATAATAACAACACGAAACTTATATGCGGAACCATATTCAAGAAATTATAAACATAAGACGGGATTTTTGTAAACTGTTGCAAACATATTTATAATTACAAAACCTTGAATGTTTTTCTAAATGTTACTCCGAATTCGGGGACCCTTTTTGAGGATCGATAGTACGCACCAAAAGGTGAAAAACGGACCAAGGAAGTTAGGTCCGAAAATCACCCCCTATCGAGATACAACCCCATTTGTAAAAAATTAAAAAAAAAATATATCTCCGAAATGGTAAGTCGGAGAGGAGCGGTTTTAATTGCAAAATAAGCGGAAAAGATCAAAGTTTACTAAAAAAAAAATATAACTGCTTCGATTATTACCGTTACGTAGCATTTTTATTTGTTTATAAAAAAAAACTTTGAATATTTCTATGATAGCGGTTGATTAACAACTTGAGAAAAATAAGGGCAATGCGTCAAGACTCCCTTTTCGAAGACAGCCTAAAAAAAGTTCAACATTATTATACAGTTTTGGCGTAAAAAATTGTTAAACACCGTTAAGTCGCCGGACTACCGACCGACCTAATGCTACTGACGACAGCTGATCCACATCTATCATATGTTTTCGAGCCGCCGTGCGACACACACTAATGTACAATACAATGTATAATAACATGCGTGAGAGATTTTTCAGTGTAGTCACTTGGGCAATCGATAATCTTTCACGCATACTGTTATAATAGATGTGGATCAGCTGTCGTCAGTAGCATTAGGTTCGTCGGTAGCACGGCAATGTAACGGTATTTAACAATTTTTAACGCCGAAACCGTGCAATAATATTAAACTTTTTTTAGGCTGTCTTCGAAAGGGGAGTCTTGACGCATTATCCTTATTTTTCTCAAGTTGTTAATCAACCGCTATCATAGAAAAATTCAAAGTTTTTTTTTACAAACAAATAAAAATGCTACGTAACGGTAATAATCGAAGCAGTTATATTTTTTTAAATAAACTTTGATCTTTTCCGCTTATTTTGCAATTAAAACCGCTCCTCTCCGACTTACCATTTCGGAGATATAATTTTTTAAAAAATTTTTACAAATGGGGTTGTATCTCGATAGGGGGTGATTTTCGGACCTAACTTCCTTGGTCCGTTTTTCACCTTTTGGTGCGTACTATCGATCCTCAAAAAGGGTCCCCGATGATATGTTACACCCTGTATACATTTATTTTCAAGTCATACATTATTCAGCTCGAAACAGTATTTGCCTTAATAGAAGATGTGCGAGATGGTACGTCAGATGTTGGACTAAATACTATATACCGTTATAAAGACAAATTTATAACGTGAATACTATTCGTGGCAGGAATTTTCGACTAAAACGTAATTTTAGAATTCATTAAGATACTAACTTAGCAGCTCAGTTTGGGAAGATATTGATGTTTTCCAAATTATAAATATTTCTGCAGCAATTGCAATGACTGTAATACATATCTGAATTTTTAATAAAATTTCATGTGTTTCTCAATTACGTCATTTTTGGTCCTTGTTTATATCAGGTACTTAAAAGACGCGTTACATTAAACCGTAACTCTTTGGAAGAAAATATGACGACTTTTTCACACTATTCTTACCATAGGGAAGGCATTTTGAGCTCTCCCACTATGCTGATCTGTAACGATTTTTGGACAAAACAATGAAGGCCTCATCTAGCATCCAAACATCCTTAATGAAAATGCGCTTGTAAAAGGATCTTTTCATGTTTTCAAGTTTACGTTCGCAACGGATCGATTAAATTTATATGTTTATTTCGATACCATTTGCCAGTCTCGACCAAGCCGATCGCAGTGTGTTATTTCTTAAAAGAATTTACGAGTTTTTGAAGTACGTCGTCCTGGCATCGAAATGACAAAGAGCGCTAAGCTGTGCGGACGTAACACTCGAATAAACATATTTTCATGTATTCGTCTAACACTCGTCCCTACAAACTCTTCATTCTCATCAGACCCAAAAAATTTAAACATTTTGAAAATTTGTTCAATTGGTGCTTTTTTCTCTAACGTATATTACAACATATTATAATTGTATGAAAATCCAAATGAGGAGACTTTCATCAATCTTGAAATAATCAATAATATGAACGAAAAAGCAACTGCATATTTCAGCTTTTTTGGAAAAACAACCGTTTGATATACATCTCGCTCCCAACAAAAGGCATTACAAAAAACTGATGGCCTAATTCCAACACTTCAATCTGTACTCACTTTCCGCGTTATCTTTAGTTCGCATTGCGTGATTTATATCATTTTTTTGTTCGAATACCGTCATTAATAACTCGAGATTAAACGCGAGAATATATTCTCAGCGTTCGCGAAGAGAATTTTGCAATACAATAAATCGATTATTTGCTTTTGACACTTTGTCGCATTGATAAATTGAAGTTGTACGATTGACATTGGTGCACAGAATGATTGTGTCACGTATTAGCATGATTAATGATACACCTGTATACAGCAAGTGCATTAAGATTTCTATAACTAACACTTATTTGTTAAGATTATTGAAATTTAATACGCTTCGGGAGTTCTGAATCGATTTACTGGTTGTGAAATTCTTATTTTCTCGCGGTAAATAACTTAAAAAAAACTCCCCTCCAACTGACTTTTAAAGACACCTTTATGTGATAACATTTATAGTGTAGGCACAGCGCTGGCCATTGTGAATCTCTGTATTCTGCAACTTTAAAAATTTTTGTATAGAATTAAAATAGAATAATAAATGAATTCTACAACAAATTTGAAGCTGCACTTTCGCAACAATTTAAGTTTTTTAAATTCTAAATACTACTTCAATAATTCAAAATATGAAGTGTTTCTTCATTAAATTGTTTTCTGTTTACTTCTATAGACTATATAGATTATAGTATGTGAGACATGAATTCTTAAACAAAACGCTGCTTTATACTTTGACTGTCTGCACCCACAAAACCGTAAACATTTTGTTTCGACATTGTATGCCACATATCATAATTTCATCAGAATATGTGGCAATTGTATGAAAACCTTAATTACTGAACGTCGTCGCACTGCAATAGCATCGGCGAACTGGGTATGGCATCCATAATTTTTGTTTTGAAGTACTACGCACTTTTTCTCTATACTATAATTTCACAGTTCCATATACTACAAAATAAATCAAGGACTAACATCCGATTAATACAGTATCTAATTCCATCTATTATGGAAGTGCCCCCAACGGTTCACGAATTTACTACTTCAATAGCTCACCGAAGTTATTTATATGTATGTTTATTTCGATAGAATTTAACAGTTTCAACCAACACGATCGCAGCGCGCTATTTCTCGAATAAGTTTACGACATTTTCTAGTGTGTCGCCCTGGCATCGTATCGATAAAGGACGGTAAAGAACATGGTGACGTAGAAGTTTGCAATTTCAATTTTTTATATTTTCTAACGTAGTAGTTTTAACAATCTAACAAAAACCACGTTTATTTTTTCATTGTACAGATCGCGTAAACAAATTTTATCGACCTTGGTTAGTTGATTGAAAATTTTATATTCTAACAATAAGTAACGTGTGACGATGCATGGATATCTATGTACTGTGGGCCAAAACATACCTGGACCATCTCAGGAGCTAGGGCGGCGAGGGGACTGACTTTGCCTTTGCGCCAAACCGCGACAGACGAATCGCGTGAGGCAAAATCAATCCCCTCGCCGCATTTGCCGCCGAGATGGTTCCGGATCCGTTAGGCGGCGTTTACAGCGTGTCTTATTTTAATCATTCCATGTGAATAACTCGAAAAATATTAATTATTCGAAAAAATATGTTTAAACGAAAGATATAATACTTTACGTAAAGAAGGGCATTCAATGGTAGATACTTTCTTTTCCAGGTGAAGGCGCCTCCAAGATATGGAGGTGACCTTTGTTTTTGTAAATGGAACTGTAGCTTTTTTTATGCTAGACACATAGCCTAGCTCAAGCTTTGACGTCGGAACGTTATTAAAAGTCATTTTCAATCACTTGAAATTTTTGAACATTACACGTTCAGAAAATGTTTCTCATTTTCTAAATTCAAGAGGACGTCGTTGGACATTAATGTTATTGATACTAATGTTTACAAACACAGAATATCTGTCAGCAGAGCGACGACGAGTACTACTACTATTGACATTCATGTTTAAAATCCCGGAATATCTTTTAGCAGAATAT
This sequence comes from Mimumesa dahlbomi, assembly GCA_917499265.3. NCBI lineage: Eukaryota > Metazoa > Arthropoda > Insecta > Hymenoptera > Crabronidae > Mimumesa > Mimumesa dahlbomi. The sequence goes on from OU824120.1 coordinate 3,711,453, forward strand.
TCTAAGGCGTTAAACTATAGTGCCTTCAACGCTGTGAGTAGGTAGATATTACAAGCGTTCTGAATTTTGATAGCGATCAATTTTACGATTACTGATTACACGCCTAATGAACTGGTTGACATGATATTAATTTTGGGAGAATCTCAACGAAATTATAGGACACCTGCCCGAATGTATGGGGAAAGATTTGCGAATCGGTAGCACCCAAGTAGCGTCGTCATCAGAAATTGTGAGATTCGGTCTCTGCAAGGGTGTTTGTATCGACATCGTCGTAGGCAACGTGCAGAAAGGTGGGAAGTTTTACCGCTGACAACGATACCTGTATATCCTCATATTAGCATCCGGGCGATAGCAACGAGTGTCGGCGTATCACAATGTACTGCGTCAAGAATCCTTCAAAGATATCGCTTTCATCCATATCGCATTCGTGTACATCAAGCATTGATGCCGATTATGGGGCCAAATTAAGATTTTGCCAATGGTCTCAGTGTAGCATGATGGCATTTAGTGGGTCCATATTTTTCGAATGGTACCCTTACTGGGGAACGATAGAACAATTTTCTTTGTAACGAGTTACATATCCATTTTGCAGAAACTCCATTGGCTACCGGAATGCGGATGTGGTTCCAGCACGACGGTGCTCCAGCTCATTATGATCGCCGGGCTCGAGATACCCTAAATGAAATGTTTCCTGGACGGTGGATAGGTACAGGAAGTCCGATATCCTTGCTACCAAAGTCGCCAAACTTAACACGTTTGAATTTTTACTTGTAGAGTTACATAAAAGATAAAGTTTATGTGGAAGAACAAACGATACCAGAAAATATGAAGGATCGCATTATAAATGTTTGCAGGCAAATTACCAGGGAAACTTTAGAACAAGCGAAACTGTCATTTAGGGACAGAATCAACTGGTGCATTAATGTCCACGTTGTCCTTTTGAATTTAGAAGACGGAAACATCTTCTGGACGTGTAATGTTCAAAAATTTTAAATGATTGAAAATGACTTTTAATAACGTTTCAAGGACAACATAATGTAGATCAATGGATTTATCTTGAGCTAGGTTGTGTGTCTAGCGTAAAAAAAGCTACAGTTCCATTTAAAAAAACAAAGGTCAACTTCATATCTCGGAGGCACCTTCACCTACGAAAAAACAGTGGCCACGCAATATTAAGTCATACCACTCTGATCGGAATTTAATACCGGAGTATAGAATAAAACGTAATGAAAAATATATTCAGGGTTATACAAAGCGCCATAATTTTATAAAATCAATTATTAATTATGGTGTTTCTTACTGTTATGACGTTATGATTAACCCTAGAGTTACAAGATTATTGTTTCTTTCGCATCCTCTATCTTACTCTCTTTCTTCTTCCCTTTTCACTTGTCCTGCTTACCCTGTGTTCTTCAAGCGCATCCCAGCTCCTTCGTTCATTATTCTTCCTCTCCCTCCTCACGCAAAACTTTCTTTATCCAGTTTCCGATCTTTCTCCCGGCCTCTCTCCATGCAACGATCTATATATAATATATCCAACACATGCTCACGTGACTTTGTTTCTCCCTCGCATATTCTACTGATCTTATCTTTCTCCGATTTCCAATTAACTCCTTCCCTTATCTAGTTTCCTAACCTGTACCTTTTTATTCTCCTGCTACTCTCCTTCCTCCATTTCACTTTCAGTTATGCTAGAATTTCTTTTGTTCTTACGTTTCTGTAACACTCGTCGTACCGTGATTCCTTTATTCCCTCCCATCTTTCTCTTTCCTGTCCTCTCCTGCCTGCTTTCTTCACACTCTTGTACCCTGTTACCACTTACCAGGCTCTTTCTCGCCCCGTTGTCTGCCCATTTCCTCCATTTTTTCTCTTTTCCCCAACTCCTTCCGTCGTTTCCTCGCCCCATTTTTCGTGTTATCTTCTCTAGATCCCTTAGCTAACTTACTTCCTAACCCGTCCATCAGTGTTTCATTATACTTGTTTTTTTTTCGCTTCTGGTGCATCTAATATTACCTGCCTGTCCACTGACTCAAACTTCGCCTTCGAATTCACGAATAACACTACCAGCTTAATCTATTCTTTTTCTACTTCTCTTTTTGCCAGATAATTTGGTATGTAAATATAGATGTTGCCTGTTATACCTACTCCTATCTTGAAACTCATTCGATTTGGTGAAACTCGGTGAAATCATCGCTCTCTCGGGTACCTCTTGCCCCACTCTATTCGTCAAAACCGTAGTGCATAGCATTTGTAGGGACGACATTAGTGCTATCACTCTATGCTTCACCATCAGACCCCTTTCTTATCTGTCAACTCAATAATTCCTTTTTGTCCTTCTGTCGTACTAATGTGCCCTCCACCGTCTTGTGTTCTCTGCTTCCCATGTCCATTCCTCGTCCGGTACGTCTCACTGTACAGTACACCTCCTCGCCCCCAAAAAACCCATGTAATCCTGTTACACTGTAAAATGCCATTTTTTCGCAGCAACACCCCGCCCACTTATCCCCTCTACGCCCCCATCTCCCTCTTCCACTTTTCCTTCATTAACGAAAGCAGCGTCATAATCGCGTGACAATCCAGAAAAACTCATTTATATATACGAGGGTCCAAAAAGTAAGGTCTACAATTTTTTTTATGATAGAAAAACTCAGGATAGAAAAAATTTATTTTCTAATATACAGGGTGTCTCATTTTAATCTTTCCACTCGATTATCTCGCAAAATATTAATTACTCGAAAAAAATATTTATACGAAAGATACTCTATTTAAAAGGGGACATTCGATGGTGGAACCTGTTTTTTCGTAGGTGGAGGCGCCTCCGAGATATGAAGTTGACCTTTGTTTTTTTAAATGGAGCTGTAGCATTTTTTTGCGCTAGACACATAGCCTGGCTCAAGACAAATCCATTGACCTGCATTATGTCGACCTGAAAATGTCATTGAAGGTTATTTTCAGTCACTTGAAATTTTTGAATATTACACGTCCAAAAGATGTTTCTCATCTTCTAAATTCATGAGGACGTCCTTGGACATTAATGCTCTGGCGGTACACGTATTATTGTACGTACGTGCGCACCATTCTTCAAAGCACTCTTTGTCTCATCGTAGCACGACAAAAATTTCCGTTACGAGATAAAGAAATCCAGCGGATATTTACAATATCATAGCAGCGAATTTTTGGAAGAGAACGCCTCTCTTTTCCGCGGATCAGCAACGCGCAACTTTTTTTGTAGATTCGTTCACGTTAACGTGTGTGTTGGAGTGAATATCTCGCGTCAAGATGACCGACCGACAAGCTACAGTCTATGTACCGTGTACGTCTCGAGCTGTACAGAGCGCGGGGGACAGCGTTCCGTTGCCAGAAGTCGCGCGTGTAGCAATTCGAGTCTCACCGTTTTGGGAGAAAAATCCAACAACGTGGTTCCGACAGTAGGAATCACAGTTCGTTTTGTCCGGGATCACGATGGATTCGACCAAGTACCACTACGTCAGTGCGAACTTGGAAAATAAGTACGCTGACGTAGTGATCGATATTATTAACAACCTGCCTGCCACAAATATGTATGAGATGATTAAGAGGATACCAAAGAGCACAACATTCGACGACTACTAGAGCAGGAGGAATTAAGCGACCGGAAGTCGACCGTTTTCTTACGGCATCTGCAAAGCCTCGCAGGGGACACGGTCTCAGAAAGTTTTTTGAAGACGCTGTGGTTGGGACGCCTCCCAAGCAGCATTCAGGCCATCCTAATGACGAGACAGAAGGACAGCCTCTTCGAGGTCGCCACCCTCGCCGATGCGGTGATCGAAGTGTCGCCACGGATGCAGGTACCTACCGCCTCAGCCGCACAGGACGACAACCTGCAGGCGGAGAACGCGGAACTTCGCCGCGAAATCGCCGCTCTCCGCCTTTATCACGGGCGTGACCACCAACAGGGCCGTGCAGGTAGGAGAAACAGGTCGACATCGCGCAGCAATTCGTGGAAAAGTTCGCGATCGCGAAACCTTTCCGCGCACGGACGGACAATACCGTGAACAATATGTGGTGCTAGTACCACCGTCGTTTCGATACCTCCGCGACAAAGTGCCGCGAACCATGCACCTACCCATCGGGAAAAGCTTAGGGCGATCGTTGCTGGCGACAGACGATTCCACGCCTTCAACGAGCCGCTTATTCATCACGGACAGATCGACGAAGACCAGATTTATGATCGACACAGGATCTAATCTGTGCGTTTTTCCGCGCGTGCGAGTATGTGGAAAGCGAGTAAAAACGACCTACGAACTTTTCGCGGCGAACGGGTCAGTTATTTCCACATATGGACATATTACGTTACGGCTAGATTTAAAGTTGCGACGAGACTTTACGTGGCGTTTTGTGATCGCGGACGTGACTACTCCCATCATTGGTGCCGATTTCCTAAGCCATTTCGGTTTATTGGTGGACCTGCGCCGTAAGGCACTTATCGACGGCGTAACCACCCTTGTCACCGCAGGACATTCGGTAAGAGGGCAACCCGAGCGTGTCAAGGCCACCAAGGACAGCAAGTATCACGCGATCCTCGTTGCATTTTCAGGCATCACGAGACGATCCGGGGTTTTCGAGTGCCCAAGCATTCGACTCGCCGCCACATTCGGCCGACGGCAGGACCCCCCGCGTTCACGAAACCACGACGTCTAGCATCGGACAAACTAATAATCGCAAAGACGAATTCGAGGCCATGGTGAAGGACGGAACAGCGCGACGATCGGACAGCTGTTGATCATCGGCCCTGCACATGGTTCCGAAGAAAGGAGGCGAATGGCGACCGTGCGGTGATTACCGCGCTCTAAACGCAAGGACGATTCCTGACAGGTATCCCGTGCCTCACATCGAAGATTTCGCGCGGACACTATCCGGGAAGTCAATTTTCTCCACGGTTGACTTTGTGCGCTCGTACCATCAGATACCGGTCAGTGCCGAAGACGTGCCGAAAACCGCGATCACCACACCTTTCGGACTGTTTGAGTTTCCGTACATGCCTTTCGGCTTGCGGATCGCCGCGCAAACGTTCGAAAGGTTCATCGACGAGGTGCTTCGCGGGCTCGAATGGTGCTACGTGTATTTAGACGACATTCTCGTAGCGTCAGTTTCGGTAGAGGAACACGAAAAACACTTGCGCGAACTATTCCACCGATTAAATGACTATGGTGTTTTAGTTAACTCTGCAAAGTGTGTTTTCGGTGCGTCGAAAGTGCGGTATCTCGGTTACTCAGTATCCGCGGCACGTACTCGGCTGCCTCCCGGGAAGGTGCAGGCGATAGTGGATTTTGCCAAGCCAGAGACAGTAATATAGCTGCGACGGTTCCTCGGGATGGTAAATTTCTACCGTCGTTACATCCCCGCCGCCGCTGAGATTCAGGCACCGCTGCATTCTGCACTCCAGGGCAAGGTGAAGAAGAACTCCCCTGTCGAGTGGACCGACGAAAGACAGCGGGCCTTTGAACGGTGTAAGAAGAGCGTCGCACGTGCCGCTTCCCAAGCACACCCGGATATGATCGCACCGCTGGCGATTTTCTCGGACGAATCGGATCTCACCGTCGGCGCGGCGTTACAACAGCAGACGAAGGAAGGATGGCAACCGCTGGCTTTCTTCACGAAGAAGTTGGGTAACACCAAATGTAAATACAGCGCGTATGACCGGGAACTGTACGCCATGTACAAAGCCGTAGAACATTTCCGACACATGGTCGAGGGACGTCAATTCGTGATTTATACAGACCACAAACCGTTGACTTTTGCTTTCGCGCAAAAGCCCGAAAAACATACGGCGCGACAGTTTCGCTACCTAGACTTTATCGGACAATTTACCACAGACATTTATTACGTGCCCGGTAAAGATAACGTAGTAGCGGACGCACTTTCGCGAGTGTCTGCAATTTCGCAGGCAATCGACTTTCGGGAACTCGCGAAAAGTCAGTTAGAAGACATTGAACTGCGCTCCTTGTTACAATCCGACACCGCGCTTCAACTAAAAAAAATGCAATTGCCGGGTACGGACGCGGAATTATATTGCGACGTCTTAACCGACGCGGTTCGACCGTATTTTACTCCTGCGTTCCGTCGGCAAGCATTTCAGTCAGTCCATTGTCTCGCGCACCCCGGCGTTAGAACTTCCGTAAAGATGGTCGCGCAAATGTTCGTATGGCCAGGTATCCGAAAGGATTGCACAACCTGGGCACGAACCTGCATCGATTGTGACACGTGTCCGCTCTCTTCGAACAATTCGCGACTCCGTCGGCTCGTTTCGAACAAGTCCACGCGGACATTGTCGAGCCATTACCTGTTTCGAAGGGGTATTGCCATTGTCTAACGAGCGTCGACCGTTTTACGCGATGGCCGGAAGCATACCCGATTAACGACATTACCGCCGAAACGATCGTCGACATTATTGACTTATTATTGTACGTGCCGTGCGCACCATTCCTCAAAGCACTCTTTGTCTCATTGTAGCACGACAAAAATTTCCGTTACGAGATAAAGAAATCCGGCGGACATTTACAATATCCGAAGTCCGCTGGAATGCAGCCCTTGCGTGGCCGAGCTAGGCGTTGTTTAGATTAACGCCGAATTCTTAGTCTCAAGTGCCTAGTACAACGGGCTCGAGCGAGCGACATGGGCAAGAAAACGTCTTCGAGACGACACTCTTATCCCTGACGCGATCACAGCAATAGCGAATAAAGAAAGCATTTTTACCAGCTACGTAGCTTGCTTCTTTAACAGAACACCCTTATCCCATAATGCTGTTGATATTAATGTTTACAACTACTGAATATCTATCAGCAGAATAATGTCGTGTAGTACTACTATTGAGATTCAGGTTTATAAACACGGAATATCTATTAGCAGAATATTCTAGGGCATTCAACTGTAGCTGCTCCAAAGATGTGAGTTGGTAGATATGACAAGCGTTCTAAATTTTGATAGCGATCAATTTTACGATGATATTATAGGATTCCGTGTTTATAAACATGAAGGTCAATAGTAGTAGTACTCGACATTGTTCTGCTGATAGATATTCTGTGTTTGTAAATATTAATATCAATAGCATTAATGTGCAAAGACGCGCATTTGAATTTAGAAGATGAGAATCATCTTCTGGACGTGTAATGTTAAAATTTCAAGTGATTGAAAATGAGCTTTAATGACATTTCAAGGTCGACATAATGTAGGTCAATGGATTTGTCTTGAGCCAGGTTATGTGTCTAATGTAAAAAAATGGTACAGTTCCATTGAAAAAAACAAAGGTCACCTTCATATCTCGGAAGCGCGTCCACCTACGAAAAAACAGTGTCCACTATTGAATGTCTCCCTTTAAATAGACTATCTTTCGTATAAACATTTTTTTCGAGTATTTAATATTTTTCGAGATAATCGAGTGGAAAGATTATAATGGGATACCCTGTATATACACCATTTTTAACTTTGAACATTTATCTTTTTTTCGACATAATCGCCATTTCGATCGATGTATTTTTGGAGACGCTATGACAGTTTTTGTATGCCCATGTCATACAACTCGCCACCGTTCGAAATTTACGGTCTGCTGGTCCTGTTTTCATCGTGAATGTTTGTACAGTCGGCTGTAAACTATCTACACCAGTTGTGAACGTATTTGACATTACATGATTCTCCATACACTTCTGTCAATTGTCTATGAATTTCAATCGGTTGAACGCCTTTTGCGCATGAAAACCGCATAACTGTCCGTACTTCGCATTTGGCGGTAGCGATCAGCGGGAGCTCCATTACAAACGGCTGCCAAGCCAAGATAGAGAGACCCACTGAGGCGCGCGACTGCCTATACGTAGTGAGAGAAAGAACAATCACGACAGTATTGTCAAAAACAGCAATAACAGGTTGTTCTCGTCGTTAGTGCTTTGGAGATCTTACTTCTTGGACGACCCTCGTATGTTGTATAACAGTACGATAGCACCATGAATAAACATTGTAATATGCATATCTAAATGTACTCACACCGCACAGTTGTTAGTATGTAGTTTGTACATTTCCGGTACACTTCTTAAATATTATTTGCTTATTTCTTGCATATCTAGGTACCTTCTAATCTTTCGCTGCCATGGATATCATCGGTGACCACCATACATTTCTTTTTAAAATCATTCATTTTGAGATAAATACTCTCGAATAAAAACTAATTGTACATTATCACATTAGTCGAATATGTGTATAACCATATAAATTGAAAAATGCGCTACTCAAAAATAACAAATGTTGATGTAAAAAGAATAGCACTACCGCAAAATATAAATTTCGCTTACAAGGTCCTAAAATAATAGCTCACAAAGACAGTATTTCAAGTATTAACATAACACTGTCCAACATATTTCTAATCCCCCTCAATCATTTCTGAAATTTGTTGGAAACTTCAACTGCGTCACGGGTCACGGTGGTCTCGGATGACGATCAATAAAAAAATGTGTTATTCAGAAGATTGTCCAATTATTTTAATATATTTCGCAGTTCTTTGCCGTTGTAACATAATTATTATGAATCATAATAACTTATTTAGTCTGTTAACAGGTTTCGCAGACTATGATTTATGTTCTTTAAAAACGACTATCCTCTTCAACATTAGAATTGCCCCAAATAAAACTATGTGTAGAAGATTTTACGCTCTGTCCTGTAGAGCTCCACTTTGATATGTAATTTTTTGACGAACAAGCAATGGAAAGCAAAAAATACTTGAATGACTATAATCCATACACTACTTTCAAAAAAGGGTGGCAAGTTCAGACCTATTCATTTAAAGCATAAATAGTATATTATCAATTTCATTAAATTTTCAAATGATCAGTCAATATAAGGTTTAATTAACGAGAGTATGTTGCTGCTGATAGAATTCGTACAATTTAAAACTTGTTGGATAACATAGAATTATTGAATTACAACCAAGGACTTATGTATTAAACTTGAAATTACTGTTATATGCTATACTATTTTTCATGTTTTAATTCTGTTTCCAGGTGATAGCTGATGTCAGCCTCCCATTCTCCCTTTCCTACCCTTTTCCTCTTATCCCCTTTCTTCTCTTTTTTTCCCTTTTGTTTCCTTCCAGCCATTCAGAATGTGGCCTCTCAGAATTCGCCTGCGTCGCCGGTGGTTGTGTACCAAGTGATGCATTTTGCGATGATCGTGCCAACTGCCGGGATGCCAGCGACGAGCCAGCTCATTGCACGCCCTGTAACCGCACCTATCATGGCCGTGAAGGTCGCACGTACAGGCTGGAGCTGAAGCGGCCTGAAGGAAGGGGGCCGTTCTTGTGTCATCTCACATTCACTGCAGCAGGAGGTGGTCATGGGGAAATCGTACAACTACTATGGGACGCATTCAGGTGGGCTAGTCATTTCTGAACATCAGAGATTTTCTCTAAATAGAGTAGTCCATGAAAGTACAAGCGAATGTACACCGTTGCAATTTGAACAGAATTAGGTAGGTAGTACTAAGAAAAATTATTATCGATCGTCAATACTATATCAACAAGTAAATTCATATTTCCTGCTATAAATACGATCTAATAAATTAAATAAAACACTAATAAACTGATTACTTACAACATTCAGCAACATGGAATCAAGTGTGTGTAGCAAAAACTTTCCAGCGTTTCGGCCCGCCTTGGACCCCCCTCAGAAGAAACTTCTTTAAGGGGGGAAATACATGTAGACGCATGAAAAAAAACGGGTTTTTTGTGATTTTTTTTATTACACTTACAAACATCTAATCATTTTACAATTTTTACACATAATAAATAAAACATTCAAACACAAAAAAAAATTTTTTTTAAAGAAAAAAAAACAAAATGGCGGCTATAATACAATCTAAATGAAGTCAGGTCGCGCTCGACTTCACAAACGGTATACATCGCAGCTCTCTGAAATATTCATCTGACACTGAAACATAAAAAAATGTCAAATATTAACCATATTTCCTTCTATGTAAACCTCTAAAATTATAAAAAAGTCAAAAATTAAAAATTTGGTATTGATTTAAAAAAAAAGTCGATTTTTGCGTGATTCTTTCAACCAATTTGTTTGGAAAAGTTGTATTATTTAATGTAAATGTTGTAATTTTGTAGGTACAATTTCAAGAGAATGTTATTGACTATATGTACACCAAATTTCATCTCAATCAGACGGTTAGTTTTTGAATTATGATGCATACCAATTACGAAAATGTAGTTTCGAGAAAAACGCGATTGAAAATAAAGTAGTGAATCGGATAAGGAAAATTACTATTAATCGTGACTTACTTATTAATCTGCTATTCCAGGTACATATAATAACCCTTCAGCTTCCTCAAATAGTTCACTTTCCATGGCCAGTTGTTGTTTACGAGCTTGCCGAGCTGTTTTAGACTCCTGCCAGCTGCAACGGTTTTGGCGAGCAATGCGCGTTTCGTTATACTGCTCGACACATATTTTACATTGAGGCCCAATAACTATTTCTAATTTGTTGAATAAATGCATTATTGACCCATAGCCTTCATTGAAAATTCCAGCAGCAAGAAAAGCCGCTACTTCGACAATTTTTAGGCCTGAATGCAGATGTTTAGGTGCCATGAGCCAGATCGTCGAATTAAAACTTTCGTTGGCATTTTGAGTGTGTCCACCTAGACATCTCGTTAACAAATCATCACTTGAAAGTTCTTTATAAATAGGCTCTAAAAATTGCTTGAACTGTTGAGGTAAAAGAGGCGATAAATTGAGAAGCTTTGGATCCTTTTGCTGAGCAAGGGCTTTTTGCCACCAGCATCTCTTTTTGACTTTGTTAAAAAGAGATGCTCAAACATCGGCTCTATTCAAAATAAAGATTGTATACATATTTATACAATGTATATATGCGGGTACGCCATAAGGGATTAGGAGAGTGCGAAATGCTGAGCGCGCCGTATACCCGTGGTAGCCGGACGACGCTTTCCCTGACGCTGCGCGCTCCTTTCTATAATGAAGCATAACTTTCGTTCTATTTAATTTTTTCGATTCCGGTTTATCGCATTTTAAAGCTAAAGGTCCATACTAATGTTTAAAGCAAAAAATAAAAAATCGATTTTTTTTTTGGTTCTACATGTATTTCCCCCTTAACTGAATTCTCTTCATGTAATACCATATAAAAAAAGAAGAAAAATGAAAAGAAACCAAACGTAGTGATTATTTCAAGCGTGAAAATCATAATACGTGAACGAAAAAGATATTTAAAGGGGTACAAGCTGGAAACAAATGATAGATTTCTACATGCTTACATTGTGCCGACTAAATGCGCACTGAAATCAATTTACTCTCAAATGTAACACAGAACAATCCGATCGTCTATGATCCGCAATCGATTTACGTTAGGCCAATGAACAACAAGCTGAGAGGCGCGAAATTCAAACGTGATTAAAGCAAAGAAGAAGTTAAAAATAGAGAAAAAAGAGAAAAAAAATTGCGATCATATAGGAAACTCATTACACTAGTATGTGATGAGATGGTATGTGATGACTTATGGAAAGTGAGGGCAAAAATGCAACCATCCCCGAATTTGGCATAAACTAGCGTTAATTGGATTAGATACGGATTTGATGTTCACGATATTAATTGTATAACATAACTTGGCAACGAAAAGTCAGATTAGTGAATCCAAAACATACTTAAAGATACAGTTTAAAATAAAAACTTCAGCAATGAGTAAGTACCTCTTTAAATAATTTTTTCGTTCACGTATTATGATCAAGAGTTAAGGTCTTGACTCGGGCCAAGTACAAGAGTTCCCGACTGGTAGACCTGAACTACTCTTTTCCGGAAGAATTAGATCGAGGTTTTCGGGGTATTCAAACGACATTAAATCCGCATATTTCCCCCAAACTATGGTGATATTCTTGTAGGGGACGTCCACCCGGTTAATTTAAGCCTAACTACGAGAAGATCCATTAAGCCAATTGCGAGATATTTTGATCTAAAAAGTCGACGTTTTTGTAAGAAACGTCGTCTTCTTCCTCTCCTCCTTCTCCATCTCCATCGTCATTTTCATCTCCAGCCTGTCACGCAGCCCGGTGTCAAACCCTAACATATGTTTCATACCATGCGAGATAATTTTTCTGTCGATAACGTAGATTTTTCTATGTAATCTGAGACATGCCGGAAAAAAATCAAGAGACAAGGTTTTGTCTCGGACCAAATACAAGAGTCGCTTACTGGTATTCAGAAAACCTTCAAAGGTTATCAATAATTTATAAATTTAACATAATGGTTTCTTAAATTGTAGAAGAAATGTATTTGATTTTTGAAACTTAGGCTTAACAATATATCGCAACAATACGCTTAAAACAGATTAAACGCCGACTTTTTTTCAAATGAATAAAAAATAAATTTAAAAATATTGAAAATAAATATTTAAATGCCCGATAAAATAATTAAAAATGTTTAGAATAAAATTAATGAGTCACCACGATTGGCGAAGACGCACCGAAATACTTGCTCTCGGCTGTCGCTACGGCTGCGCTCGGAGTGCGAGCGTGACAGACAGAAATAAAGAAAGAGAGGCCCTTATGCTAGACAAATTCGAATCATGTTAAATTCCGCATTGCTTTCTCGTCAAACGCACTCTCACACATGCTTGCGTGGCCACGTCGCGTCATTTGTTTGGCTAGTGCAAGCGCGACGGAGCGACGGAAAGATAGAGACAAAGCGATGTCTTTGTCAGTTGTTTATATCCGGAAACATAGTATGCCACAGAAAAATGGAACTATACGAAAAAGAGGGAAAGGTAGACACCTTCTTGATGCACGCATTAGTTCGTCATTCGGTAATTTTCAAAGTGTTATCAATAATTAATGTGTTTCATTTTTAGAACTTCGATACATGCCAAAGCGTATCTTAAAATTTCTACAAGCTCTTCTTTAGTACATAATCAAATTGTTCTATAAACAGGTCTTCCACGAAAAAGTAGGCAAATTATTTTTATCGGGTTATCCAGCACTGTTAAATAATCTTTGTTACATGCTTCGTATCGACACTTTACCATCTCGGCTATTGAATCTCCAAATTGTTCTTTATCTATTTGTAACAGTGTTATGATATTACTTAAAAACTATTTTTTGTTCAAACCCGTCGTTGAAATATACGTAAGATTAACGGACATGATGACGTTGTTATACGTAAATCGAAAAGAGTTTACAAGGATATACATTTGACCAAATTAAAGTTCTAAAGTTAAAAACATTTTTCAGCAATTCACACTAACCATTATTTTAAATTTACCCCGTTTTCATAAAACAATTTTGGCCACTTCTATGTTTATTATAATTTTCGAATTAAGAATTTAAAAACCAAAGATACAAAATCGTCACTGTCTTGCAATAATTAAATGTTTATTATTTTGTTAATTCCTTAAAATGTGTTTTCTTTTTCAATATTACTGACAATATATGCAAGTCCTAGTACCTAGACTAAATGTTTACTGTCTCCGGAAGAGTCTCTGATTTTTTTATTCCCGTCTTCAAAGAATTTTTAAAAATTTTAAAATACATAATTCTGGTTACTATATTTTTTAAACATAAATAACATTTAAAGGATAATTTTTTACATTTTGTCACATCATGATTGCAAAATTATTATATTAATGAGATCTGTATATTCCTTTATTTTCCTGCATTCCCTGATTTCTTTATTTCCTTATTTCTTTAATAACAAGTATTTCAATAAAAAACATACTGTACTTTACATAATTCTACGAATGGAGTGAAATCCACAAAAAGCATCGAAAATGCAAAGCTATGGGCCAAGTACAAGAGAATGTTACATTGGAATAGGTTGCTCATTAACACAAACTGCATTTTACACAGGATTTGAAATCAATCAAATGTGAGCAAGTACAAATTATTGTAGAGCAACGACACAATACTATCGCTAAGTAAATATATACAATTAACTAAATTTCCCAAAATATGGTGTCTTCTCATTTAATGACTAAATCTGTTTACTGCTCTATTAAATGTACTTGGTGGCCCGCTTTTTACGAAGGTTCGATGATAAAAAATACCTGTAGTATCAACTCCCCTAAGCTTAAATAGTTGAGAATGTGCGACATTAAAAGAGAGTTGCTAAAGCACAGTATAAAGTGGGCTTCTTACTGTTTAGAATGAAAGTCCTTTAAATATCTCACGTCGTTCCTTTTTAATTTATTTTAACATCAATTGTTGAAATACACTACAATATGTATATGTAATTTCCTCTCACACACATCCAGATTGTTAATGTATTAAATTAGAAATGTTTGTTACGTTACGTTTTTGACATCAAGCTTCGTAAAAAGCGGGCCACCAAGTACATTTAATAGAGCAGTAAACAGATTTAGTCATTAAATGAGAAGACACCATATTTTGGGAAATTTAGTTAATTGTATATATTTACTTAGCGATAGTATTGTGTCGTTGCTCTACAATAATTTGTACTTGCTCACATTTGATTGATTTCAAATCCTGTGTAAAATGCAGTTTGTGTTAATGAGCAACCTATTCCAATGTAACATTCTCTTGTACTTGGCCCATAGCTTTGCATTTTCGATGCTTTTTGTGGATTTTCATACCTGAAATAATCAATATTCTTGGCTTCTTTTCATTTTTCTTCGTTTTCCTCTTGTTTGTATGGTCTTACATAAAAGGAATTCACTTAAAGAATTTTTGCCTGAGGAGGGCCCAAACAGGGCTGAAACGTTAGAAAGTTTTTGATAGAAACACTTGATTCGTTGTTGCTGAATGTTGTAAGTAATCAGTTTATTAGTGTTTTATTTAGTTTATTAGGTCGTATTGATAACAGGTAATGAGAATTAGACAGTGTATTTTCGATTTGATATAGTAATACAGGTCTAATGTAAATTTCGATCCCTTGTTAGTGATTTTGTGTATGTTCTATACGTTTAGCAGCAATTTTTATTACCAATTTTACAGTCAGACCAAACACATATAAATTATCCCTCGCTAGGCCAAAAGTATATTACATCGAGCTAAATATATAAAAACATTTAAGTAATCCAATATGATAGTTCACAATATAATATTATGAAGTGCAGAGGTATCCTTCTCAGCAATGAAAATTAGAGTCATAAACATAATTTAAATTCATCGTTAAATTTTGGCCTTTAAATAGTGCATTCGTGTAATGTTGACAATATATTTGACAAAACACGGAGATGGAAAGCATGTGGTATTCTGAAAATCATAAGCAACTAAACACTTTCTCTTTATTCATTAGTAATTACAATAATGATCAGTAAAAATATACCACTATAATATATGTATATGACATTATAATGTATTTTAAACCCTTGGTCTACAAAGGAGGAAGATTCGAAGTAAGAAAATTAGGCCAAAAGCGCGTGACAAATCAGACAATCCTGACAAAGTGACGCGATTTCAAGTGAGGCTGTGTTCATATATGTGTTCATATCATTTTGAACTTTCTTCGAATACATCTTTTCTTTCTCTTAATCGTCCGAGTTATTCTTTTACTCCAGCATCCTCGCTCGCTCTCTCTCTCTCTCTATGTAAGTAGTGCTTACTGTGTCTCTATTTCGCTCCTGCTTTCTTCTTCTCTCGATACTGCCGCAAACTGCCTTCGGGCGTTATTTTTCTTCCAGACCTTCTCGATTCTGGCTGCTTTATTTCGCCTATTGTTACCTCGACCTACTACTTACTCATCGTTTCTTTTCAATTCTTCACGGCGGCTGGTGGTTCATAACCTCAATTTGGTCCTCTCTTGCCGTGAACCTTGGACCCATCGTTGCTGAGCCCAACTCGATTCTGCGCCATCTGTAAGCTTCTTCACCTCCTGGACTTGGACACTGCCCTCCTGTGGCTCTTTACGGTACCCTTCGACACTTCGACGTCACTCTCATTTACCACTCCTCGTACCAACATGGTGAAGTGTTGTGACTGCAGAAGAGAGATTAAGGACCCGGTATCCTGCAATGCCTGCAGCGGGGCCTTCCACCCGTCGTGCGCCAAATTCACGGCGTTCAAATCTGGCTCCTGCGACACGGGTGTGTGCAAAACGTGCGCGGTCGACTAGTGTGGTGGTCCTTCTCAATCTCATCCCGCGTCAACACTCTTTCCTCATTTTAGGCAGCACTTGACACTCGGCTGCAGGACCTTGTTGTTAAACTGACCAATGTGAGTGCCGGTCAGGGTTCGACTCAGCACTTCCCACCCTGTCGGGTCGCTTAGCAGCCTCAGAGGCCTTTAGCGTAGCCATCCGCACGGATGTTGCCTCTCTCCAGGAGCAAGTTGCCTCTTATACTTCGCTCCTCACACGGGCTCTTCACAGTCCTCGGTGGAGTTCTCCAGTGCCCTCTCTAGCCGGCTTTGTCGTCCCGAGACTGCTGCGTGCGAATCGTGGGTAGTGGTGTCGGGCCTTGAACTCTTTGTCTCTCTTGGTACCAACCTAACTGAAGCCGACATCATCCGGGCGACCAGAGTTAGGAGCACTAGGGTCACGAACCGCTCTCGATCTATCCATCTCTTTCTTCGCTCACCGGAGCATTGCGAAAGGCTCATCGTGGCCAAGCATTCGAAGAAGGATTTCACTGTCTCCTGCGTCGACGGGGACTTTGGGAACATGTATTTGTTAATCGTCTCCTCCCGGCTCCCTTGGCCGATCTCTTAACCCGCGTTCGCGGTGTTGCTAGCCGTCGCGGTTACACGCGCGTCTGGGTGCGCTCGGACGCTGTTATGTTGAGGAAGGAAGCGTTATCTAACCCCATCAGGGTGGGTCTTGGGGAGGATGTGGATTCCCTTCTCCCCCGACTCTGCCCTTCTCACTCTCTGGGCTTGTCCTCAGCCAACTCGTTCTCTGGCACTCTCTCTGCCCCCCACTCAAAATTACAGCTCTGCCACGTCAACGCTCAGTCTCTCCCGGCGCATTTCCATGAGCTCTGTGCGCTTATCCACTCGCACACGTTTGACGTAATTGCGGTCTCTGAAACGTGGTTCAAGCCTCACATGGGCGGTGAGGTCTTTGCTATTGAGGGCTTAAACTTGTTCAGGTCCGATCGCGTCTCCAGGGGTGGGGGTGGGGTCTGTCTTTATGTTAGGTCGTCTCTCACCTTCTCAACTAAGGAGTCCTGCTCTCTTCTTCCGGCGGGGGAGATCGAATACTTGTCGGGCATCCTGCGAGACTCGATTTCTCTCTCCGTGCTCGCTCTCTGTGTCTTTTATAGATCTCCGCATGTTGCACTCTCGGATCGTGACGCAGTCCTTACTAGGGCCACTTCTCACTTGGGTGATGTGATAGTCCTTGGTGACGTCAATGCTGACCTCCTTTCGGGGTTACATGATTCCTCATTCCTGCGTCGGACGATCTCTTCTTTCGGCTGTCCCTTGTGTCTTGTTCTCCAACGCATCACACCTCACACTCCCATACTTGGATTGATATCTGTGCAGTCTCCTCCCTTAATCTTGTCTCATCCTCAAGCCAATTTCCTGTTCCTTTCCTTTCTGCCCATGACCTTATCTATATCTCTTTTAATGTACCGATCTTTCGTCTACCTCCTAGAGTAGAGTCTCGTCGCATCTACTCCAATGTCAATCCAGACTCCCTTTCCTCCTTGTTAAGTTACCCTGGCCCTAGTCCTAGTTGGCGCTCTTGACCGGCTTTGTCAGGTCCGTCCGGTCCCACACAGGAGGCCTGCTGCCCCCTGGCTCATGCACGACATCCGCTCCTTAATGAAGGAGCGGGACCTCTGCCGTAGGGTCTTCATTCGTGCTGGTGACCCTGAGTGGCGTGAGTGGCACTGCTGATGCATGGAGGAGGCTGAGGGCTCTCGGGGTGGTTCACTCCCCCCACCCGTTCCTGTCTTCCTCCCTTCCTGTCACCCACCCAACTTTACGATTACTTCACTTCTGTCTTTATCTCCTCGTCTGTCTCTCCCCCCCCCCTCTCTGTCTTCTCCCACAAATCTATCAAATTTCTCCGATCGTCGCTTCTTCTGTTGCTTCGCCACACCAAAATAACTTCATTCGTACTTCTCTTTCTCCTCTTCCTCCTTTACTCCTCCGGATCAGCTTCCGCCACGTTTCCTCTATCTATGATCTTCCTTCCTCTTTCCACACCTTCTGGATCTTTTCAACTTCTCTCTGTCCTTTTCCACATTTCCATAGGAGTGGAAAATGGCATATGTTCTCCCTATTCCCAAAGTTTCCTGTCCCTCTTCTCCCTCCGACTACCGTCCTATCTCTATCCTTCCTGAATTTTCTAAAATTCTTGAACGAATTGTCCGTTCGCAGCTCCTCTCGTTTTTGACCAACCGGGGCCTTCTTGACCCTACGCAATTTGGTTTTGCATCAGGTCGATCCACCCAGTGTGCTCTCCTCCGCGTCACGGAGGATATTCGTGCAACTATTGATGGTCGCATGGTCACGGTCCTTGTCTGCCTTGATTTCTCCAAGGCTTTCGATACCGTTGACCATGCGATCGTTTTGTCCAAACTAGCGAATCTTGGCCTCTCGTCCTCCGCTCTCGGGTGGGTCCGTTCGTACCACAGTGGTCGTAGGCAGGCAGTGATTGCGAATGGCTCGCTCTCTCCCCGGGCTTCTGTCTCCTCTGGCGTCCCGCAGGGCTCAGTCCTTGGTCCCCTCCTTTTCTCTATTTATCTCATGGATGTCAACACTTTCCTTTCGAATATGAATATCGTGAAGTACGCGGATGACATCCAACTGTATGTATATTGTCTGCCTTCCGGTCTTCCGGCCGCCATTGCGCTATTAAACAACAATATCGCTCGGCTTGTGGATTGGTGGGCGGGTAATTCTCTGCCTCTTAACCCTCTTAAGTCCCAATCCATCATCTTTGGTTCTTCCCGCTTTGTTAGTTCTATCTATTCCTCTCTTCCACCTCCTGTCATTGTAAACCATGTCCCTATCCCATATTCCAGGTCTGTCAAATCCCTTGGTGTTGTCCTTAGTCCGACGGTGGACTGACGGGATCATGTCGCTTACATTTGCGGCAAGATTCGGCGCACTCTTTACCAGCTTCGGCGGAATGGCTTTGCCCTTTCTGTCAGCGCCAAGACTGAACTTGTTCGCTGCCTTGTCCTCCCCCACATCGACTATTGCGCGTTGGTTTACCATGATCTCGGTGTGGTGGAGGATATACGTCTTACCCGTGCTCTTAACTCCGGATTGAGGTTTGTCTTTGGCGCTTCCTTGGACGCTCATGTCTCCCCTTTGTACTCCCGTCTTGGTTGGCTCCGGCCATCCGCCCGTCGAGATTACTTTCTTGGTACCTTTGTTATTGGCAGATTTCACCCTACTTGCCCGGGAGGTGACGACCCGTTTAGTGGCACTTTTATTTCTTCGGGGGATTTTGGGGCACGGTCCTCTTCCCGGCCGTCTAACTGTCCGTTTGCTCTTCCTAGGCATCGGACAGCTACCATGGGAAATTCTATTGCGGTTGCTGCGGCGCGTCTATGGAACAGTCTTCCAACTGCTGTGCGCGCCTGCCCATCGCTTTCGGCTTTTAGGAGGCTCTTATATGATCACCCCCTCTCGCTTTCTCCCTAACTCGCCCTGGCACTGTTGGCTACACTGTTGGTTACTCTGCCTCTGCCTCTTTTCTTGCTTTCTATTTATTTTTGTTACTGATATTTATCTGCTTTTGCATTACTTTTCTCATTTTCTTTCTCTTATCGTATTATCTTCCTCTTTTTTTCTCTTACACTCTAGTTTTTCTGTTTCATTTTAATTTCCAATTTAATTTTAAGCGTTAATTGTAATTTTATTTTAATGATTTATTTTGTCTTATTGTATCTTGTTCGTCGTCCTTAAAGGGTCCATCCCTAGGACGCATAATAATATTAACAATCCATCTATCTATCTATCTAGATCCTCCTGACAATACTTGTGGGAACGTGAGTTGTGAGAATATAAGACCTACTACGTTATTGAAAGTCGCTTTATTCGATGTTCTCACAGGCGCGTCAGGGATGACTGTCGCCCGAAGACGCTTCTTTATCCTCGCCCAGGCAAGACGTTCGACGCACTTGAAAACAAAGAATCTTCTAGCCTAAACAACGCTTAGCCCGGCGACGCAGCGGCTGCATTCCTCAGAGCACTTGAAACATACATCGGACCTTTATCTCCCGAACTCAACGGTCTTCGCGCCCGATGAGACAAAGACCAGCTGGTAGAGATTGTGCGCACGGCACGTAAAATTACGTGTGCCGCCACAATACTTTTAATCGTTTCTTATTATTTCCCTTTCCCTTAACAACAATCCTTACTTTCGCCATCCTTAACTTTCCTGTTTCTCCGATCCATGCCCTACAATAAAAATACTTCTTATTAAAGAAATCAGGGAATTAAAGAAAAGGGTACTGCAGGTACGAAGCAATAAATAAGGGAATACAGGAATGAAGGAGTAAAAGAGTGTGGGAAAATAAAGGAATAAACAGATCTGATTAATACGGTGATATAACGATGATATATCATTATGCGAAGGAATATACCAAATTATCCTTTAAACGTTATTTGCTTTTAAGAAATATAGTGCTAAGAATTTTGTATTTATACAACTTCGAAAAGTTTTTTGAAGAAGTGATACAAAAAATTTCAATCTACAGTTGCGTTTCAGATCAAGTGTACAAGGTTCTTGCAGCATGTTAGACATTGTTTAAAAACTTGCATATATTGTAGGTAATATTGAACAAGAAAATACATTTGAAGGAATTACCAAAATATTAAACATTTAATTATTGCAAGATAGTGCAGGATGTGTATAAGTTTGGTTTTTAAAATCTCAATTCGAAAATTATAATAAACATATAAGTGTAAAAAAACGGTTTAATTACACAAAAACCATCTTATTAAAAATATCTAAATTTCAAATAATTATTTGTATGAATTGTTGAAGAATGCTTTTGATTTCTAGAAATTTTATAACTTCAATATGGTCCTATGTATATCCTTGAAAATGTTTTTCAATTTACATACAACAACGTCATCGTGTCTTCTAAACGTACCTATACTTCAACAATCTATTTGAAGAAACAATAGTTTTTTTGAAATCATGAATTTTTTTATTACTGTGGCATCTTCTGATCTAATTTTACGGCATACCTGCAGAAAAATATACTAATTTCATTGTTAAGATGTGTATATAATATCATAGCACTGTTATAAACGGATATGGAACAATTTAGAGATTCGATATCCGAGATAGTAAAGTTTCAATGCAAAACAACAGACCCAAAAATTTGTTTAATTCGTCATGGAAGAGCAGTTTACAGAACAATTTGGTTATGTACTAACAAAAAGTTTGTAGAAACTTGAAGAGACGCATTGACATGTATCGAAGTTCTAAAAACTAAATACCCTTTTACAACAATTTAAGCAACCATTATATTAAAATTATAAATTATTGATAACAGTTTGATATTTTCTGAATTACGTACTAATGCGTGCATCAAGACGGTGTCTTTCTTTCCCTCTCTTTCGTATAACCATCGTTCTCTCTGTGGTGTGTCACCTACTATGGCTCGGGATATCAACAACACTGCATTCGACAGCATACTTTGTTACCGTCGCTCCGTCGCGCTCGCACTAGCCAAACACACGAACGTGGGCCGAATAATCATGTGTGATAGCACGTTTAATGATCGAGGAAGTTATCAGTGCGAGAATTCATCATCGTCCGAATTTGTCATGCATAAGAGCCTTTCGTTTCTTCGTTCTGTCTGTCGCGCTAGCGACGCTCGCACTACGGTCGCCGAGAGTAAGTGCGACGGTGTGCCTTTGCCGACCGCGGTGACTCTTTCATTTTATTCGAAACATTTTTCTAATCATTTCATCGGGCATTTAACACTTATGTCCAATATTTGATCCCATAGTGTCGCTGAATCTTAATTAAATATAAATGGAATAATAATTAGATGTTTCTTATTCATTCATTTCGAGTTATGTATATCCCCGTGATTCAATATTTCGTGAAATTTATTCCTTATTTACTATATCAATTTATTGAAAATCTATGATGGGATCAAAAATTAGCAAGTAATATTAAATGTCCCATAAAATAATTTGAAATATCTCGAAGAATATGAAAGAACGCGATCAGTGTGCGAGCGCGACAGACAGAAGGAAGGTGAGAGAGGCTCCATGCGAGAAAAATTCGGACCATGGCGAAAACTGCGTTTGATGCCTTCCTCGATCGAAGCTCGTGGTCTCACACATGCCTGTCCGGCCTAAGGCCGTGTGCCTCGATAGAATGAATGCAGCGGAGCAACGAAAAGAAAGAGATGAAGTAGTTGTTATCACCTGTTACTATGCTGCGATATACGTCAGAGAGAGAAACGAATTATTAGAAAGAGAGGGCACGAAAATCAGTTAAGTGAAGCAAGCATTAGTAGTTGTGGATACCCGCGCGCACCGCGTACCCCGCACCATTTATGCTGTTGATTGTACTTGGCTAAAGACAAGACCTTGTCTCTTGATTTTTTCCGGTACGTCTCCAACAGAGTACATATAAAAATGTACATTACCGACAGAAAAATTATCGTTGCATGGTGTGAAAATATGTTAGTTCGGGTTTGACGAACGTCGTACTATTGCCATTAAATATCTCGTAACTGGGTGCACTGATATTTTTGTAATTAGTCTGAATCGACCAGTCTCGACGCAGCCTTTAAAAATATCATCGCACTTTTTGGGAAATATGCCGTTTTAATGCCGGGCCTTAACACTATTTCTACCACGATTGTTTGTATACCTATTTCAACCAAAAGGTGTCTTTTGAAACCTTTTCGTTTGAATGCAAATATTTGCCAAAACTGTTGGGATTTCAAATTACCAGTTAAATGTAGATAATTTAACAACTATTGTATAAAAAGTCAACAAATTAATTGTGAAGAAATGATTCAACTTAACGAATGAATTTAAGTTAAAATTTGAAAGGTGTCTTTTGACACCTCTTGGTAGAAATAGTTTTAAGGTCTCTCCAGGCGGGGACTCTTGTACTTGGCCCGAGACAAGACCTTGTCTCTTGATAACGCAGTATTTCGCTCACTGAACAGACTTTTATTTACTTAAAAAAAAATTAATTTGTCAATTTAATTCTATTAGAATACGTTACATACCTATTGCTAATAGAATACAAAAATAAATATTACTAAATAATAAAATGGTACATTAAATTATATGTCACTCATTTCATGAATACCGTAAGTATCCAGCCCACATACTTACGAGCGTGTAATGATATATTCCATTTTTACCTCCTTCCTATATCGTCCGAAGATGGACTTTGGATGAACCTCGGGCAAGCCGATAATCAATTTGTAATCAGTCTCAAACTAACACCTAGGTTTATTCACTAATTTTACTCACTATAGTGTATACATAGTGTATACTGTATACATTGTATTCATTTACCTGCGCTGCCCTCAATTCCTGCATTCGATTCACACCCATACACAACCCTCTTATTAATATCATTACTATTATTTTAATTCTATTACGTCGCCTTTAAGTCTAAATTCCAATTTTAACACGATATAATACAAAAGTGCTGTAATCTATCTCTTAAATCTATCATTTCTACATACACCCTTGACAGCTGCTCGACCACATTCTGTCTCTTTTCAGCTCTCACTCATCCGCTCTCTCATTCACTCTCAGCTTAATCTATTTTTGTCTTTAAATGTCTATTCGTCAAATAATATGTATCGCACCTTCTTTTAAGGAGACCTTCTTTGGCGAGCAGGGAAGGTCTAGCTCTAAATGTGCAGTCGTTACTCTTTTTTGAACAGGTTCTGGGGGTGGTAGAGCGTTCGATTCCTCTAAATTGTCGTGAGGTTATTCTTGTCAAAAATAGGTTTCCTTTAGATAGCCACAACCTAAGCGGCTGTAGGTTACTCCTCAGAGTTTTTGGAAAGGACGACCGTTAAGATAGTCACAGTTTAAATGACTGTAGGGTTCTTCTCAGAACTCGGGGAAAAAGGCCTCAGTTTATGATAAAATACGTACTTTGTCACATTCAAAAGGCCAAGTGATCTGTGAGCATCGCGCCGCGTTTTATACAGAGCGTCCCATTTTAATCTTTCTACGAAATTAACTCGACAAATATTCATTACTCGAAAAAAAACGTTTAAACGAAAAATATAATACTTCAGGTAAAGGGGGTATTCAATGATGGACACTTTCATTTTGAGGTGGAGGCGCCTCCGAGATATGAAGGTGATCTTTATTTTTCAAATGGAACTATAGTTATTTTTTACAATAGACACATAGTCTAGCTCAGGACAAATCCATTGACCTATATTACGTTAACCTTGAAATGTCAACCAAAGACATTTTCAATTACTTGAAATTTTGTTACACTACGCCTCGAGAAAATGTTTCTCATCTACTGTATTTAGAAGGACGTCCTTCGCCATTAATGCTATTCATGTTAATGTTTACAAACACAGAATATCTTTTAGCACAACGAGTTACATATTGTATTAGGAGACACTCTATTGGCCACATGAATACGGAAGTGGTTCCAAAACGATGGAACTCTAGCGCTTTACAATCGCTGAGCTCGACAAACCTTCAATGAAATATTTCCTGGACGCTGGATAGGTAAAGGAAGTCCGATACCGTTTCCACCAAGGTCGCCAGACGTAACACCTTCTCATTTTCACTTGTAGGGTTACATAAAAGATAAAGTTTATGTGAAGGACATAACGACACTAAAAACTATGAAGGATAATGTAATTAACGTTTGCACGTAAATTACCATGGAAACTTTAGAACAAGTGGAACTCTCATTTAGGGACGGAATCAACTGGTGCCTTAAAGGGCTATCCTAGTGTGACATGCAAAAAATTAGGCGATTTTCTAGAATTTATAAAATAAAAACTATTGCGGGTCATTCCATGTGAAATCAACACAGGGTATAAGCCTGAGCACCTCAGAATTTGATGAAATTTGGTACGAATGTTGTCCTTATAGAGATTAAAAAAATTCCAATTTTTTTTTCAAATATCTCAAACGGTTTTAAAATTACGGATATGTAAAGTTTCCTAAAATCCGCCAAAAAAGCGTAACCGACATATATTAAAATTACCATAGCTTTTCTCCTAATTGAGCTAGAGAGATGGGAGTGGTGTCACTATACTCGGTTTTAAATGCACCTTCTTTTGATGTACAACACAACATACTTTGTTATAAAAAGGTTTTTTGGGACATCAAATTCAATATTTTGGTTTTGATTTTCTCAAAAAGTGCCATTTTGCAAATTTTTTAAAAATTCCTATAAATAGTTTATACTTTTGGTAAGTGATTCTCAAAATTTCAAAGTGGGAGACTAATGGGTTCATAGTTAAATAATAATTTTAAAAAAGGGTATTTTACGAAACCGTTAGTCACCCTACCTACTACAGGTTTCTTTACTATATTACATTAATCATGAACTTAAAATAAAATTTTTAACACTTACATCTTAGGCAAAAGTTATTCAGAACCTGATGAGTTGTGAAGTTTTTATGGCTTCTTCAGATGTTATTGCATAAATCCTTCCTGTAGGAGTGGGTGTCTGTTGATCGTTGCAGTCTCGAAACTTTACAGAAATCTAATGAGGATTTTATAAATATTTTCTGTGACAAACTGACCATTTTAAAAAAGCATGCCTTTATTGCAAAGCAGCAGTCATTATTCATTAATGACAAAAAAGAAAATATTAAAGAGTTTTAGTTCATAGTAAATCTAGATTTCTCTGAAAAGTATAATATTATCGATCAGGACGAAGTTCAAAGTTCCCACTGGGCAAGTGATCATGTGACAATACACCCATTTGTGATTTATTACAGAAAGAATAATAAACCTAAGCATTTAAGTTTTGTTGTAATTTCACCTTGTTTGGAGCATAACTTTGGTGTAAAGGCAGAATGGCAATTTTCCGCTACTGCCCATGGAAAAGGACCGTGTGATTGAGTTGGGGGCTCATTGAAGAGACTTGATGCACGAGCAAGCCTACAACGTCCATATGACGACCAAATTTTAACACCTATCCAACTATATGAATGGGCAATTGAAAATTTATCTGGAATTAATTTCACCTTCTCCACACAAGATGAGTATGTTGAGTCTGAGAAATTTCTGAATAACTGTTTCAACCAAGCAATAACTATTAAGGGAACACAGCAATGTCATGGTTATATGCCTGTAAATTCAAACATATCAAAGATATGTGTAAAAATATTCTCGAAAGATACAACAGAGACAACAGTGACCATCCAAAAATGCCCTGAAAAACTACGAACGACAGAAATTAGTGGATATATAACCGCTGTATATGACAAAAAGTGGTGGCTGGCGTATGTATTGAAGAAGAATGAAGAAGAAGATGAAGTAAAAGTGACATTTCTGCATCGTGCTGGTCCTTCATCATCATTTTCATATCCAAGAAAACCGGACATATTATAGATACCACTACTTTGTAAAGTTCATCCCACCACTCCTACAAGAAGGATTTATGCAATAACATCTGAAGAAGCCATAAAAACTTCACAACTCATCAGGTTCTGAATAACTTTTGCCTAAGATGTAAGTGTTAAAAATTTTATTTTAAGTTCATGATTAATGTAATATAGTAAAGAAACCTGTAGTAGGTAAGGTGACTAACGGTTTCGTAAAACACATTTTTTTTAAATCATTATTTAACTATGAACCCATTCGTCTCCCACTTTGAAATTTTGAGAATCGCTTACCAAAAGTATAAACTATTTATAGGAATTTTTAAAAAATTTGCAAAATGGCACTTTTTGAGAAAATCAAAATCAAAATATTGAATTTGATGTTCCAAAACACCTTTTTATAACAAAGTATGTTGTGTTGTACATCAAAAGAAGGTGCATTTAAAACTGAGTAAAATGACATCACTCCCATCTGTCTAGCTCAATTAGGAGAAAAGCTATGGTGATTTTAACATATGTCGGTTACGCTTTTTTGGCGGATTTTAAGAAACTTTATATACCTAGTCGTAATTTTGAAACCGTTTGAGATATTTGAAAAAAATGGCATTTTTCTTAATCTCTATAAGGACAACCTTCGTACCAAATTTCATCAAATTCTGAGATGGTCAAGTCAAATTTTTCAATTTAGAGTGTTGAATTCACATGGAATGACCCGTGCTTCAAAATTGTTCGAATTTGGAGGATATATTCTTGTATATGTTGACTTATTACATGCTTTCGTTTAAGTAATCACATTTCAATTTGGCAGACTTATACGCAATCTGCCTGGGGTAAAAAAAAAGTTGCTCAACTGCTGACACGATTGGCGCCTTCAGAGTGCCTGAAATAAAAAAATACTAGAAGATATTTCTCCTACAATGAACCTCGGGTTTGAAAAAATATTAAAATTTGACAAAATAGCGAAGAATTGAAAAAAAATGTTGAATTTTGCCCGAATAATTAGCCGTTTTTTGCATGGCAAATTGACAATTTTTGTTCTAATTAAAAACTGGAGGTTCATTGTAAGTAAGTAAGTAAGTGAGTTATAAGTTGGACGGGGTGAGGAGACGGTTCCCCTCACCAGGACCTTAAGTAAATTCATACCCACTAGAGGCTTTGCTCACCCTTAATTGCTCTAAGACATCCAGTTACTCCAAGAGGCACATAGCGCGAATTCGAACCTCCGTGTTTCACCTTCCGACGTGGGGCTGTACTCTGACCTATTCATCCAACTGCCATGTTCCCTATTTTGTTAGCTAGTGGCCGTCGGCCGTGGTTTACGTCGGGCGAGTTGGTGATAGAATGGTCAAGCTATGACCGCCTGGTGTTGGCGGGGTATCCATTGAGAGTCACTTTGTTCCTGTTTGTTCTACTAGGGGAGTGGGCACTGAGAAGTGACATCTTCCCCAGTTTCTAAGATCCCCATTGAACGAGACTTCGCCTATTAGACTCGATATGTTCGTGTTCAAGGTTTCTCGTGCGTGGATTTTGATAGTGTGTTGGTTCCGAATAGCAAGGTGGTTTGTAGACAAGCGCTGGGTTGTAGAAAGTTATTTGTCTTGTTAGAGTTACCCGGATGAATCCTTCAACCCTTTCCCATGGTTGGTGGCAAAATGTTTTGAAGGCGAGAGGACGAAGGAAGACGCGCTTTTTACCCTAGGATATGAGATTGTTTGCGAGCAGTGAGCTCGCCGGTAAGCACGCCCCGGCTTTGTACCCGGTGGGGAGATCGTGTGAGCCGCCCGGGTCAGTTGTTTCGATTTATCGTGCGACAGATGTTGCGGGCCGGTTGCCTTGATCATTCCCACCTAAGTTAAGGAAGGGAAGTGAATCCACCTTCGTTTCGTGTTGAACCTGGTGTCCCCCTTCTATCATATAGCCGACGTTAGGTTTGGTATAATATTTGCAGGGGCCGGTAACAAGACAGGAGTGAACTTCTCAACGGGTTGGTACGTCTTGGAGCAGTGCAGCTACGTCGTAGAGACGTACTGGGCACGTACTTCAACAAGGTTACCGGTTTTGGATGGTCATTCTTTCTTGTGGTGAGAGAATGTGTTTTGGTTTTTATGCAGGTATTTGAGTAAATCCGCTTGTTTATTGGCGGGGTAAGAATCCGTGGATCTCTGCCAGTCAGTGATTGAGGAGTGAGTCAGGCGAGTACTCAAATGAGCCACTGTAGTGGCGTGTCGTGTCTAAGAGGTTAATTACTTCAATAACCATCGACCTTCAAAGCGGAGCAATCGGGTTTGAATAATCGGGAAGCGTAGAAATTCAACTGCGATTTTAGTACTTGTGGGACAATAAAATGGTCTGAACATTGACTCGTAAAGGGGTAAAAGACTGACTCGTGAAACACACCTTAGGCGCGCCACCACCGAAATCTTGGGAGATAACACTTGTCGGTCAAGACGTAACATTACAAATTTTTAAACAATTGGAGAAGATCTGGCCGAAACTAGTTTATTGTAAATACATCTTGAATTTGATTATAATGATCATCTTCAATCATGGAAAGCCTCATTTGAATATATTTAGTTTCATTTGTTTTACATTTAAATTGTTACTCTGATCCATATGTCACGTTCATCCTAGTCGCACGATATTCGTTGCACTTAATATAAAAATTCTTTGTGTCGCGTGTATTGTTCTGGTGCACACTATGCACGTGGTTTTAAAGAGACGAGTCTTTAACACTTCCGTTATCGATTAGCGTTCGTCGGGGAAGAGGGCAACATGATAGGCCAATCATTGAAGGAATCGATATGTTACGTGAATTTCGAAATTCAAACCATTACTCTCTACAATAGCAATATCATACGGCGCAAACACATGCTCACTAATTACAAGGCTGTAGTTAACGATATATACGATGAAAGCGCATGTACCACATTCAGGGCCGTATCTTGGACAAAAGCATCGAGACTTTTCATGCAATCGGAAATTAATTCTTAATCCTAAACAAACAGTGTTTTAAGCGCCAGAGATATGTGAGTTATAATAAAACACCGGGAATATTTTTCATTATCAATAAGTACGCATCAAAAAATGAAAAACGCGATAAACGTAGGCCAGCAAATCATCCGTTATTGAGTGTTGCGTCCCGACTATGCATTACGCGTCGAATTTATCAAAACGATGCGTCTTCGATTTGTTTCGTAGATACAATTTTGCCACCTTATCAGTTAATGATCATACCAATTTTACTTGGGACGGAGCAGAGTTGTAATGCTGTCGAAAGGGATGCTGAAGGAGAGAATAGGTGGTAATGTCAGGCTAATTAGTGTTTTCCAATATTCATCTTTAATGTTGTCTTAAACTTCAATGACACGGACACGTTGCGGGGATTCGTTTCAATCGTAAAATTTAATATTTCTTTTTTTTTACTATTGAGCAGTACAAGACCTTTCGAGTCAGAAATAAATTAGAAATTTTGTAGCTTTTGCAGCATCTACAGTGGTTCAGGATCTATCTTCAAACATTAGGAAAAGTATTGTAGAAAATGTGTTGTTTTTCTGTTGCTATCCCGGATGAGCTCTCAAGTTTGTATGGAATATTATGAGAATTAAAAGGAAATATTAATCGAAAGGGTTTAACGGAACTCACAAGACGCGATAAAATTCTGATAAATAGCTATAATAAAATGTATACTTAGTCTACTCACAAAAAAGGACACTGAGTCCTGTACTCGCTAAACTCGCAAAACGTCACACTCTTCTTCCATGCGTTCAACTATTATTCTGCCCGCATTCGACTCTCATTCTCTTCCGTATACACGCATTTTTCTCAGTCACACCTCATTCGCTTTCACTCGCACGCATCCTTTATACCTAGGACAAGGGCCTGCGTACCGTCGCCGAAGAGTCGTTCGGGTTTTTCCATGAAAACGTACATAGTGGTCGCCTTTCAATCGCTTTCCTTGGCCATCATAAACTTGCATATTTATATTATATTAACAAATGTTGAACTCCTGTCTCGAGTTTTAATCTGTTTTCCTGACATTACTTCTTAAGGCACAAATATGATATAATTGGTACAAACGAAAGAATAAAATAGTTTTTATATAGAAATCTTTTTTTTTGGCTTCTTGGACCCGTTCCCCAAGTTGTCCGATTGGCAAAATTGCGTGTTCAATTATCTCTATACCATATTTTAACACTTTATGGAAACTTACTAGCATGTAAAACCATAAGTATTCTTTTATAAACAATATAGCAGTTTCCATCTAGTAATTTTTTAATTTTTCTGAATACACCACGTATCCACAAGAAATTGTTTGTAAAGTGATGTGATAAAGAATCTTTTTATATGATCTTTATTGACACAAGTAATTTCAGCAGCGTGCACTGAATTTTGAAAAAATACGCGTGCCGTATTTCCTTTATTGGTTAATTAGTAACAAGATTTTGGGTTGATCAACCAATATCCCCTATTATAATTTTCTAAGCCGCTGAATGATGCATTGCTTCCTTTCCTCCATTTATTTTTTTTTCTCTTGCTTACCAATTCCTTATTTCAATTCTATATACAATACGTGCAAACAACATTCCAAGAATCGAATTCAATGAAAAGTTGAGAAACCAAAATTATACTTTTCTGTATTTGTGCATTTATTCTAAACATTTTTCAAACTGTTAATTTCTCTTGGTTTTTATTTGTGTTACGTACCCACGTTTTTTCCGTTTTTATCAAGTTCGATGCCAGGACGACGCACTCGAAAAACTCATAAATCCTTTAAGAAATAATATGCTGCGATCGTCTTGGCTAGGACTGGTAATACTTGAGAAATAAACTCATAAATTTAACAAAACCGCTTTTAATTTATGCACATGTACCCTTAAGATTAGAAAGTTCTAAATATCAGATTGCATCAGATACAATGGAGACATTGTCCACAAGGAAATGTAAATATAGCACCAGACCCCGTCCAGTTCAAGAGACACTCGAAAGGGAAAGTTTGTCAGATCCCTTTTCTAAGTGCATTCTCGACAAGGGTGTCTGGATGAAAGATGTGGCCTTCATTGTCTTTTCCGAAAACCGTTACAAACCACCGTAGTGGGAGGGCCCAAAATCTGGAATACGTACTGATGCCCTCGCCGCGAAACTTGTGTGAAAGTGCAGTTCAGAGTTATCATGACCAGGAAAAGTCTTATTCCATCCCACATCCTGTAACCCATTATTAAATCCGCTACCATTACCACCCAATACCTAAGTCATTCTTCAGGGGGAATAGAACAAATTGTCGTTGGAAATCGTAGATTTTCAACGTAGTTGCTACTTCTATGACACTCTTCGAAGGACAAAGACTTTCCTACCCTTAAGTGTCGATCTCCACAGCGTGATCATCGGGACAAGGAGTAACTGGAAATCGCATAGATTTTCGGATAAAGACTCTAGAATGATGATATCCGCTGCGGACCGATAAAAGTTATAACACCAACCTTCCGTTATAATACCCAAAGACTAAACACCTGGTCCGGTTGTAAAATAAAAAGAAACAAGGTGTGTAAATATAAATAGAATCTGTGAAAACATGTCTGTGCCAGTGTTGTTAAATATAAAGTTAATGAAGAATATATCACCAGTGTCAACTATCAACTAGCCTGAGTTCATCATTACCACGACCTCACCCCTTCATCATCTCCATTTTGACAGTAGTACGACTCAGCCTCATCCCGAGTAAAGTGGTGTTAACATTGACTCATAAGGAGGCAAACCACAGACTTTGTCGAAACAAAGCGAAGCCGCACCGTTTCCGTAAGCTCGAGGCGTGACGCATAGTCTTGGCGTAACACTTGGCAGATATAACAATTTTATGTAGATTTCATATCAGCTAAGGCATGGCAAGCTTGACCGTCCACCATTGTTAACATAAGTTTGAAGTTCATAATAAAATTCTCATTATAAACAAAGTCATTTAATTGCATAATTTCTTCTAGAATGCTTTTTGTTTCACTTTGAAAGAGGTCAGTGGTCTCTTTTCAAAAAACCAAGTTTATTGTTCTACAACATCTTGCAGCAGAGGGGACCGAATTTCGCCAAATAATTTTTGTGTTATCCTCCTTGTTATGCAACTGTAGTGAGACAAAAGAAATATACTGACGAATCACTCTTATCTGCGTTACACCCCCTTTTGGAGACGATTGTCAGTCGCGTACTGGAGAGGGAGTTCAGAACATCCTCTTGTAATTTACATAAACGTTTTGCTGTTAGATGTAAAAGAAGCGCGAGCCTCATTTGAACCTCAGTATTTCTTACTACAATTGCATTTTGGTCAGGATACCAACCCTGTTTAGCTATTAATATTTTACTCCAGGGCGGGTATTAGCATTACAATTCTTAGCAGTCGTCATACATGCCAGGTATGTCGACTTCCTTGATTTTTTATTAATAATCAATGCTAACGCTTCTGTTGGTGTCAAGGGTGTGATTCTCTGTTTTTTTGCCTCTGTGCTGTGCTTTTTAGCGGGTTTTCGATAGTCTGGTTTGGTAATCTTATTAATAACAGACGCTGCAGAACGTTATCCAATTTTTCTTAAACCTACCTGTGTCGCGAAACAAAATACTTCTACGGTAGAAGTACGTATCAAATTTTTTACCTTCATATGCTTGGCTCTGCTGCTACAATCTTGAAATATCTTTGGTGGCCTCCCAGATCTTGAGCACTCTGGCTTGTCTTCATTCTCTTTTTTGGAAAATACCACTTTTGTTTCCATCCATGCCTTATTATTTTGAACAAATCGGGTGCTGCTTCTCTTTACAGTTTTCCAGCATAATTCTACATTTCTAAAAAATTGATATATGATAATGATATATATTTCCGATCGTATACATGATTCAATAGAATACTAAACTTATCCGGCTATAGAACGATCCTTTTAAACTATTTCATTCTAACCGTGATATTAGGAAAAACACTTACTTCATCCACAATAATGTCATCCACAATGAACCTTAATTAGAAAATTATATCCGACGTGTCGGTTCTATTTTTGGACCCTCTTCAGAAGACTTATTTCATTTTCAATTACCCGTAGAAAACAAAAAACTTATTGTGGATGGAATTTCTTATTTCCCAAGCGGGCACAAAGAATAACAAAATTACGTGTTAGCTCGATGCTACACTGATATGCACTTCAAGTGATTTTGTTATCCTATGTTAGCATGAATCTTCTAAGAATAATCTAAAAACTTCAATTTTGTCTTGATCTTTTTCAATTTCTAAGCATGTACATTTACTTTCAAAGATACTTATCCATTGAGACACATGGCTCATTCCGTACGAAATCAATCACTTTTCGGAGCAACATCTCGGAACATTTTCAAAATCACTGACGTCATAGCCTTTGACGTACCAAATATGGAACTAATTTTGTTTTTTCGAAATTTTGAAAATTGCCAAAGTTACAGTTGTTCAAAGTTTGGCATTTCTTGAAATCTCTACTTTTTCAAAAATTTATATTTCGGCAATGGTAAAGCGTAGCAACAAAATTTGTTTTTCATTTCACCGGAAAGGACCAAATTTTTCAATAAAAAGTACAATTTGCATGACTATCGATGTTAACTAATATTTCCAATCAGTTTTTGTAAACAATTGTGCATAACTTTTGAACCTTCACTGTTTAAAATCTGAAAAAATTCAGGCGTATATCTTGAACCTTACTCTTCAAGTAACCGCAAAACGAAAACGGACAATTTAATAGCGAGTCTGTAAACAATCGCGAAAGTCTCTCCGTCGTGGAGTTGCCGGGACACCATAACCCCACTCTCACCGCACTGCTGCTAATTACTTACTGAGCGCCGCTCAGCAACACAATAAACACAAAGAAAAGTTGTGTGTGAGTTAGCTCAAAAATCTGAAAAAAATTAAATAAGCAGCTTAGACTGTCCCCTTTCAGAACACGCTCCGAAAAAGACGGTCAATCTAATAGTTGACGAATAATACGTGCCCTTTCACAATCAAGAGACAAGGTCTTGTCTCGGGCCAAGTACGAGAGAAGATCTTGACTTAAAAAGTGTGATAATATTCTTAGAGGCGGCGTCGAGACGAGTCGATTGAGACTAATTACAAAAACATTGGTCCACACAGTAACGAGATATTTGATGTCAAAAGTACGTCTTTTTATGTAATAAGGCGTCTGCTTCGTCTTTTCCAGTGTCACACTTTCGACTATGCGAGTTCTGTCGGTGTCAAACCGAACTAACAGATTTTCATACCATGCGACGATAATTTTTCTGTCGGTAATATAGATGTTTATGTGTAATCTATTGGAGACATGCGTGAAAAATCAAGAAACAAGGTCTTGTCTCTGGCCAAGTACAATCAACAGCATAAATGGTTTCACTGCGGGGTACGGGGTGCGCGCGGGTATCCATAACAGTTAATGCTTGTTTCAACTAGGTGATTTTCGTGCCCTCTCTTCCTAATAATTCGTTTCTTTCTCTGGCGTGTATCGCAACATAGTAACAAGTGATAACAACTACTTCATCTATTTCTTTTCATCGCTCCGCCGCACTCATTCTATCGAGGCACACGGACTTAGGTCCGATAGGCATGTGTGAGAGCGCGATCGTCAATCGAGGAAGGCATCAAACGCAGTTTTCGCCATGGTCCGAATTTTTCTCGTATAAGAGCCTCTCTTTCCTTTATCTGCTGTCGCGCTCGCACACCGATCGTGGCTCACAGACGATGGCCGAGCACAGGTGTGTTGGTGCGCCTTCGTCGATCGCGATCGTTCATTCATATTCTTCGGGACATTTCGAATTATTTTATGGGACATTTAATATTACTTGCTAATTTTTGATTCCATCATAAATTTTCAATAAGTTTATATAGTATGACAATTATAT
Source organism: Mimumesa dahlbomi (assembly GCA_917499265.3). Taxonomy (NCBI): domain Eukaryota; kingdom Metazoa; phylum Arthropoda; class Insecta; order Hymenoptera; family Crabronidae; genus Mimumesa; species Mimumesa dahlbomi. The sequence continues at coordinate 3,746,819 of OU824120.1, forward strand.
GTTTCTCAATTATTTATTTAAAGTTACAATAAAGTTCAATAAATTGATATAGTATGACAATTTTAATATGTTTATCAATTATTTATTAGAAGTTACAATATTGTCTCGGTAAATAAGGAATAAATTTCGCGATATATTGAATTCTGGAGATTAATATAATGCGAAATGAATGAATAAGAAACATCTAATAATTATTCCATTTCTATTTAATTTAAATTCAGTGGCACTGTGGGATCAAATATTGGACATAAGTGTTAGTTGCCCGATAAAATGATTAGAAAAATGATTCGAATAAAATGAAAGAGTCGTCGCGGCCGGCAAAGACACACCGTCGCACTTACTCTCGGCGATCGTAGTGCGGGCACCGCGAGCGCGACAGACAGAACGAAGAAAAGAAAGGCTCTTATGCAAGATAAAAGACGATGATGAATTCCGCTTTGATACCTTTCTCGATCGTCAAACGTGCTATCACACATGCCTGGCCGCCTACGTTCGTGTGTTTGGCTAGTGCGAGCGCGACGGAGGGACAGCAAGAGAGAGACAAAGTATGCAGTCGAATGCAGTGTTGTTGATATCCCGAGCCATAGTACGCCACAAAGAGAACGAATTATACGAAAGAGAGTGAAAGAAAGATACGTTCCTGATGCACGCATTAGTACGTAGTTCAGAAAATATCAAACTGTTATCAATAATTTATAAATTTAATATAATGGTTGCATACATTGTTGTAAAAAGGTATTTAGTTTCTAGAACTTTGATACATGTCAAAGCGTCTCTTCAAATTTCTACAAACTTTTTTTTAGTACATAATCAAATTGTTCTGTAAACAGGTCTTCTACGATAAAGTAAATAAATGTTTTGGTCTGTCCGAAACGTGTAGTTATCGGTACTGTTAACAAATCTTTGTTACATGTTTTGCATTGAAACTTTACTATCTCGGATATCGAATCTCTAAATTGTTCCGTGTCTGTTTCTAACATTGTTATGATATTACCTACACATTTTAACAATGAAATTAGTATATTTGTCTGCAGATATACTGTAAAATTATATCAGAAGATGCCACGGTAATAAAAAATATCCTGATTTCAAAAAAAAACATTTCTTCTTCAAATAGATTGTTGAAGTATAGGTACATTTAGAAGACACGATGACGATGTTGTACGTAAATTGAAGAACATTTTCAAGGATATACATAGGACCATATTGAAGTTCTAAAAGTTCTAGAAATGAAAAGCACTCTTCAACAATTCATGCAAACAATTATTTAAAATTTAGATATTTTTAATAAGATGGTTTTTGTGTAATTAAACCGTTTTTGTACAGTTCTATGTTTATGATAATTTTTTACTTAAGCATTTAAAAACCAAACGTATACAAATCCTGCACTATCTTGCTATAGTTAAATGTTTAATATTTTGATAATTCCTTCAAATGTATTACCTTTTTCAATATTACCCACAATATATGCAAGTTGTTAAACAATGTCTAACATGCTGCGAGAACCTTGTACACTTGATCTGAAACGCACCTACAGATTGAAATTTTCCTGTCTCCGGAAGAGTCTCTGATTTTTTTACATCCCTTCTTCAAAAAACATTTTGAAGTTTTATAAATACACAATTCTTATTACTATATTTCTTAAAAGGAAATAACGTTTAAAGGAAAATTTCGTATATTCCTTCACGTCATCGTATATCATCATCATATCACCATATTAATCAGATCCGTTTACTCAATTATTTTCCGACATTCTGTTATTCCCTCAGTCGTGTATTCTCTTATTTATTTATTGGTACCTGCATTGCCTGATTTCTTTATTCCCTTATTTCTTTAAAAACAAGTATTTTAATAAAACCATTACTATACTTAACAATATTCTACGAATGAAGTGAAATCAGTAAAAAGCAGCGAAATGCAAAGGTATAGGCCAAGTACAAGAGGATGTGACTTTGGAATAGCTTTCTCGTTAACATAAACTTGATTATACGATGTATTTGAAATCGAACAAATGCGAGCAAGTACAAATCATTGTACAGCATCCACACGATGCTATCGCTAAGTAAATATATTAAACTAACTAAGTTTCCCAAAAAATGATTTCTCCTCATTTAATTAATAAATCTGTTTATTGTTCGATTAAATGTACTCGGTGGCCCGCTTTTTACGAAGCTTGATGTCCAAAATGTAACGTTACAGATCTGTAATTAAAGAAACGACATTTAAAGTCCTCACTTCCTCTATGCCTTTTCCTTAAACTGTTTACAAAAATTGAATCACATCTGTTCTTACTGCATGCCCTCGGCGCATGTGTACCTTGATGGCTGAGTAGACATGCGCCCTGGATGAGCGGCAAAATTCAGTTTTAAGAAAATGCAGAACTGGATTTTCTTACATGTATATTACACTACAAGATATAATCGTGCTTACATGAAAATGTGGAAGTTGATATATAGAATTAATTCAGGCTACGTTCGCGGTCTAGACTACGATTCGTAATGTTTTCGGACAAGACAGTGAAAACCTCATCTAGCATCCAAATACCCTTAACGAGAATGCATTTAAAAAAGGATCTGGCCAACCTTTCCTTTCAAGAGTCTTTTAAACAGGACGGGGTCTGATGCCAAATTCACTTTTCCTCGTGGATAAGGTATCCATTGTATCTACTTAAATCTGATGTTTAGGATTTATATGTTTATTTCGATACCACAGATATATGCTCTATTTTTGATAAATTTTCTTAAAAGCAATTTCTTTTATGCATTAGTTTTGATGCGTGCCACTAATTTTTGTCTAGTTCTTAAAAATGTGATATGATATACACAGTCGAAGGTACGTAAAATAAACACAAATAATTTTACTTATCGGTGGTACTCACAGCAATTATTGTAAATTGTGTCCGTAAATTTCAAAAAAAGGCTCCTACGTTTTATTACATCAAGTATACATTTATTAATATGTAGAGCTTTAGTACCTTCAATACAGGAAACCAACCACAGATACCGAAACTGCTTTGTTTTTCCATAAGCAATAATTTTATCCTCTAATGACAACTGAAGCCTATTCACACGTCTTTACTATCGTACAATATCGGATAAGAAAGTCTAAGTTTCAACTATGCCCTTATGTAATATAACTTTGCTTTGTTTAAAGCCAAATTTCTTGAGTCTTCTGAAAATGATATTTATAGATAATTATCAAACACTCTCAGTACATATAAGGTAGACATTACAATGGGGAATGTTATTATAATATATAATGCGGAAGTATATGATACTTCATAAGAGGTTTAACCTAACGATCATCTTTAGCTGTCAAAGCTGATATGTATAAACAGAGTAACTCAAACCACCCCAAAAACATAACATTTAAAAACCTTCTTTTTAAGTGTCGGCAGAGTAGATCCAAATACAGACTTCGTCAGCAGCTGCCCCGAAGGTTCCCTGCAATTGGCCGAATTAGGGCGACATTTCACGGGAGGGTCTTGGTGCGGGGTAGGTGAAGAACGTGCCACCTACTACAGCGAAACCAGCACAGTAACGGCCTCCATTAGACTTTTCCACGCACCGTCTACTGTGCCGTTTGAGTTTCGACTTCGCTACCGCTTCGTCTCCAGAACAGAAGCCGTAGCAAGACTTGGGAAACCAGGGTTGCCAATCGAAAGGGGATCTCCCGTTCCAGGAACATACTGTTCCAGGAACTTTTACGAATGCCACTTGAAACAGTGCCGACTCCAAAGTCCAAATTATCCGGGCGAATATCCAAGAAATGCAAGTTGTTTGATCACTGTGCGACAGAAAGAGGTGCCAACATGTAAACATGCCATGATTTCCGTGAAGCACACACCAACTGGTGGAAATTCAAGTTTGAGTGTGTGGCAAGACTGCCCGCAAGAGAAGGACAGACTTGTTTTTAGAGATGGGGCTAGGGCAGAGGACCAGATTCTTTTGGTTTATTGCGGAGGTCCCCTACCCAGAGTCACTGCGAGGGGAGCCGCTATGCAGGTTAGTTTACGTCCATTTCATGTTAAAATTACTTGTATCTTTAAATCATAGAAGCTATAGCTAATTATTAATATAAAATAATGTAATAATATAAATTTGATCATCTAACTATGCAAGTTTATGCTTAAAATGTTAATGCAAAAAGAATTACAAACGCAAGAATGTAGAAAATCTAGAAATAACATATGAACGAATAAGTAACTAAAAGAACCGTTGTCTTAATTAACCGAAAACCTAAATCTATGTACACGGTGTAACATAAATCCTGGAACCGTTTTACACGATCGATAGTAGGCACCAAAAGATGAAAAACAAGTCTGCAATCTTATGTCCGAAACCGTTTTCACGAAAAATATTTCTACTGCATTTACAACCGTTAAGGAGCATTTAATTTTTTTTAATAAACACAACTTTGATTTTTTCTATAATAACAGATGATTAACAACTTGAGAAAAATTTCGATTATGCGTCAGGACTCTCCTTTTCCAAAATAGCCTTAAAAATTTAATATTATTACGACAGTTTAGTGTAAAAGTTTGTTAAATATGCCGTTTAGAAGTCTTTCAAATGCAGCTACCGTTACATAGTCATGCTATTGACGTAACTAACATAGTATCTACAGTTATCTACAGGATGTCCCAGCTTCTCGTTTCGTCCCAGAACTGCATGATAGCTGTGGTAATTCTAATATATAGGGTGTCCCAGGAATTTGGACGCATCCGGAACCCGGTGATAGCTGAGGTAATTCTAACACAAGGACGTAACATTCTCAACGTCCTATCTCAATCCGCGGCCGAGTCATTAAAGAAAATGACAGCCACTCAGAGTGCTCTGTCGGACCCGGCAGCGCGACAGTTCCTATTGGTACAAGTCAATGTTTTTTTATAGTAGCTGGATTGTTTATACCGCCGCATCAACGAGCCTCTTGAAAGGGATGCAGAACGAGCACTAACACAGAACCACGAAACATGTATCGATGGGTCTATGCCACTGGGTCTATGCCACTAAAGATTTACAACCTCTATTGTAAAAATCGATAATTGAAATTGTTTGTGGAACTAAGTTTCTTTTTTTACATCTTTTGTTGTTGTACTATCGATCCTGAGAGAAGATCCCCTACATCTTATTACCCCAGTAAGTAGTACCATTGTTTGCAAATGAATTTGTTTGTAAGAATTTCAGTACATACGGGGTGTAAAATATCATCGGGGCCATTTTTCAGAATCAATAGTACGCACCAAAAGGTAAAAAAACCATATAGTTATGACCGAAAACCACCCCCTATTGAGATACAACCTCATTTGTAAATAATTTTAAAAAAGTCCGCGCGGTTCGAACACCAGTTTTAGACATACATGTATGCGCGAGAAAAGTAAAAACGAGTGGTCAGCGGGAGGAGGGGTATCCATCGACGCTCAATTGAGATTTCGCCGAATGATAGCTGCGCTCCTCTGCTCGCTGACTGCACCTCAACACTTTTCTCCACGCATATGCTTCCAACTGATGTTGGAACTGCGCTTGCCGGAAGACAGACCACAATATTTTGGAAGCTTGTAAATGAAAAACGGGACCTCGGATCACAGAAGGGTAAAACTTTTCAATTCCTTTTATTATAAACAATCTCCATTTCCCGATCGTTGCATAATTTTGGGACAACCTGTAAAATCGGAAAAGATCAAAGTTTATAAAAAAATATATCTGCTTCGATTATTACCGTTACGTAGAATATTTATTTGTTTATAAAAAAATCTTTGATTTTTTCTATGACAGCGGTTTATTAACAACTTGAGGAAAATGCGGATAATGCGTCAACTTGCATTTTGAAAACAGCCTAAAAGGAATTAACATTACTGTACGGTTTCGCCGTAAAAATTTATTGAACACCGTTACATTGCCGTACTACCGACGACAGCTTTTCCACATCTTTCATATGTTTCGAGTCGCTGTGCGACACACACTAATGTACACTACAATGTATAATTGAATGCGTGAGAGATTTTTCAGTGTAGTCACTTGGCCAATCGATAATCTTTCACGCATAATCTTATAATAGATGTGGATCAGCTGTCGTCAGTAGTATTAGGTTGGTCGGCAGCACGGCGACGTAACGGTATGTAACAAACTTTTACGCCGAAACCGTATAATAAGATTAAACTATTTTTAGGCTGTCTTCCAAAAGGAAGACGCATTGTCAAAATTTTTCTCAAGTTGTTAATCAACCACTATCATAGAAAAATAAAAATTTTTATTATAAACAAATAAAAATCCTACATAACAGTAATAATCGAAGCAATTATATTTTTTTTATAAACTTTGATCCTTTCTTCGCCGACTTACCATTTCGGAAATATAATTTTTTTTTAAATGTTTTACAAATGGGGTTGTATCTCGATAGGGGGTGGTTTTCGGACATAACTTTATTTTTTTTTTTTCAGCTTTTGGTGCGTACTATCGATTCTGAAAAAAGGTCCTTGATGATATGTTACACCCTGTATAGATTAAGATATTCAATTGATCAAGAAAAGTGTCTTCTTTAGTAACTTATTCGTTAACATGTTAGTTTCAGATTACACCCTATACATATAGAGAGAGAAATATCCGTCACTCTGGAATTTCTGTTTGTTTCGTTTCACCAATCAGGTGAAAGGTATTTTTAACAAACTTGTTGTTTTGTAATATTATAATATGGTAATTAAGAAGACCTAAAACCAATTATAATATAACAACTCAAAGGAGTTGACCATATATATTAAAGGAACAAGGCATCGCAAAAATTGTTTCATTGTTGGGTGCGTGGTGTACGTTTCTCCTTCATACGAATTTCTGAACTTCTTGATAACTGACAATTGCTGGTCCCCCGCTATCCTTCATCCCTTCCGTTGCGTTCGTCTAGCCCAGTGGTGGGCAAACTTTTTTAATGGGGGGCCACAAAGTTTAAGAAATTCTAGAGGAGGGCCAGAATTATAGAAAAAAATGCATTTTGTGTTAAAGCTACTAAGTAGAATCTACTTTATACTTCTCGACCGTCAAAACGTAATTATAGCGGGCCATATACTATCCATGTCGACGGACCCTCGGCGGGCCGGATTAAATACTTTCGCGGGCCGGAGTTGGCCCGCGGGCCGTACTTTGCCCATCACTGGTCTAGCCAGAGAGATGGACGTAAGTCATGCACGTATGAATCTGCGAGGTTGTATTTGACAATCGAGAAAAGTATCAAATGTAGGATTTCCGCTACATAAGGACTCGTACTACTGCCGCTGCTCACGAATGACAATCAGCGATATGTGTGTCAACGCACTTTCGTTATCCGTATCGTACAGTGCCATTAAATTTTTAATTATTTGGATTAAAGTAGATAAAGTAATAATTTCTTATTCATTTCGAATTATTCAATTGAACGAGATGAAATTCTTGTGAAATATACATAGCACTTTTCCCGCCAAGCTATCAATCTTATTGTAGCTTTGTTACGGAGTTGGATATACTTTAAATATATTGTTAGTAATATTGAGAAAAACATGTTTAGGAATTTCAGAAATATTAAATACTTCGTTAGTTACATGGAGTTAAAGAATAGGGTAAACATTTGTTTCAAAATTTATAATTCTCAAACTGGAATAGGTGTAGAAATAGACAATAAATGATCTAATTTACAAATCCTCCGTGTTTTCTTAAAAACGTATAAATGATTCACAATTTGGTGTATGAAGTGTTGTAAAAATGATTTAAATTTTTAGAACTTTGATATTATTCAACACATAGTTTGAAATTACTTTATATTCATACGGGAAAATCATAGTGTCTTCTTATCATGTATTGCATGCGATCGTTTGGAAAGAGAATATCAGCAAAAAGCATCGAAAATGCAAAGGTATAGGCCAAGTACAAGAGGATGTGACTTTGGAATAGCTTTCTCGTTAACACAAACTTGATTTTACGAAGTATTGGAAACCGCACAAATGCGAGCAAGTACAAATTATTGTACAGCATCGACACGATGCTATCCCTAAGTAAATATATTAAATTAACTAAATTTCCCAAAAAATGATGTCTCCTCATTTAATTAATACATCTGTTTAGTGCTCGACTAAATGTACTTGGTGGCCCGCTTGGCGAGCAAGCATGGTGGCGAGCAAGCATGTGTAATAGCACGTTTGACGACGAGGAAGGTATCAATGCGGAATTCATCATCGTCCGAATTTGTCTTGCATAAGAGCCTTTCTTTTCTTCGTTCTGTCTATCGCGCTTGCAGTGCTCGCACTACGATCGCCGAGAGTAACTGCGACGGTGTGTCTTTTCCGGCCGCGGCGACTCTTTCATTTTATTCGAAACATTTTTCTAATCATATTATCGGGCATTTAACACTTATGTCCAATATTTGATCCCACAGTGTCGCTGAATTTTAATTAAATAGAAATGGAATAATAATTAGATGTTTCTTATTCATTCATTTCGCATTATATTAATCCCCAGAATTCAATATTTCGCGAAATTTATTCCTTATTTACCGAGACAATATTGTAACTTCTAATAAATAATTGATAAACATATGAAAATTGTCATACTATATCAATTTATTGAAAATCTATGATAGGATAAAAAATTAGCAAGAAATATTAAATGTCCAGTAGAATAATTCGAAATGTCCCGAAGAATGCGAATGAACGATCGCATACGACCAAGGCGCACCGACACACCTAAGGTCGGCCATCGTCTGTGAGCCGCGATCGGAGTGTCTCTTGATTTTTCCGGCATGTCTCCAACAGATTACATATAAGAATCTACATTACCGACAGAAAAATTATCGTCGCATGGTATGAAAATCTGTTAGTTCGGTTTGATACCGAGAGAACTCGCATAGTCGAAAGTGTGACACTGGAAAAGACGAAGCAGACGACTTATGGCATTAAAAAGATGTTCTTTTGGCACCAAATATCTCGTTACTGGGTGGACCAATGTTTTTGTAATTAGTCTCAATCGACTCGTCTCGACGCCGCCTCTAAGAATTTGCGAAATTTACCGCTTTCATGCCGTTTGAATAACCCGAAAACCCCGATCTAATATTTCCGGAATACAGAGTGTCCCAGCTAACGTGCACGTCCCTGAACCAGGTGATAGCTGAGGTAATTCTAATATAGGGAAGTGACACGCGTAATGTCGTATCTTAATTCGTGACCGAGTTATTAACGAAAAACGATAGCCAATCGGAGGGCTTCGTTGGGTCCGGCGGCGCGACAGTAGAAGGTCTGCACCAGTAGGGTACTGCGCTAGTAGGAACTGTCGCGCCGCTGGGCCCAACGGAGCCCTATAATTTGTTATCGTTTTTCGTTAATAACTCGGTCACGAATTAAGATACGATATTACGAATGTCACTTCCCTATATTAGAATTATCTCAGCTATCACCCGGTTCAGGGACGTGCACGTTAGCTGGGACACCCCGTAGAGTCAAGGGTCTTCTCTCGTACTTGGTCCGAGACAAGACTTTGTCTCTTGATTTCTCTTGTCATGAATTTTTCGGTATCACCGTGTTCTGCATTTACCGCGCGGCTTTAACTTATTGAGACAAGTATACCTGGCGCTATTGTAAATACATTGGTTTAATGCTCTTATCTGCTTCTAATTTCATAGTATACATGCAGTAATTCGTACTGAAATGAAAATTTATTATTCATTATGATAGTGATGTTTCAAATGTTGTCATTTCTAAAATGATGCGTTCCACGTCCAGTGATCATGGTTTTTTCCGTCATGTCCCGAATTTTGATAAAATCATGTTGTAAGTAACGCCGCAACCAGAAACTCGTTTGAAGGAATTTTCAAAATATTAAATATTTATTAAGTTACAGATAGTCAAAGTTTTGTGCATGTTTCTTTGAAAACTTTCAAACCGTAATAGATACAACAATTACAAAAATACCAAATGATTCGGAAATCCTCAAAGTTTTCGAAATAAATTATAAATTTAATACAAATTGATTTTAAACTGTTGAAAAAAAGTTTTTAATTAGTTAAATTTAAACTTCGTCCAAAGTGTGTCTTAATATTGATTTAAACCTTTCTTTTCATCCTTGTCGGAATGTTCTCTTAAAATAACTTCCAGCTGCACTATCGTCCAAAGAAGAGTTTTCAAGTTATGAATTTTTGTGCATCGCAGTGCCGGTATTTGTCGGGTGATTTCGCCCATACTGCGACGCAGATAGATGTCGGTAATGAGCCCAAATCGTTGATCAATGCACTGTATTTGGGTATCAATATCTTCAAAAGTGTTACCCTGAATTTTTTTGTAACTTTTTTCATAGCAATGTTATAATGTCCTCTAATCATAACTTCTAGCCACAACTTCGCAAAGAGAACAGTTTTCAAGCCGCGAATTTTTAGTTACCACGACGTTCGGTTTTTCGCCCGCAATTCCAGCCGTAGCGTAACATCTATACCTGCCATTATTGTGAAAAAACGCTTATCCAATGCTGCCGCCGATTCTCATTTCACAGTATACCTGCAGAAAAAAATACCTCACTAAACATTTGCACATGCATTGTGCTAGTTATGCTTTAAATGTTAAAGAAAGGAATGGAGAGTATGGCGATTAGTGGACTGTATGTTGGTGGTGAAATGAATTGTTGTCCACACTCTTTCCCTTTGGTCTTTTTGCTTTGTTTACTGTGTTAAAGACTTAGATGATACCATGCTAAGACCGTCTCGATGCTGGTATATCTAGGTTCTTTATGTAACCGTCTCGATGGTCAGGTCACTGATTTACAGTTTGAATTTGTAATTTTAACTTGTAACTGATTTTTGTAACGATTTTTTGTAACTAGCTGAATTTGTGAAGTGGCGTCGTTTTTAAATCCTCGGTTTCCCTCCAAGATCACATTGGGGCGTTGCAATTCCGTCTAACGTCACCTTGAGAGGACTTGCCTTCCGGGGAAGATTGAAAAATGTAGTCAATTGAAAATACTTAAAATTAAGGGCGTAATCTACGTGCTGAAGTGTGGCCCATAAGTTCAAAGTCGCAGCTATGGTCAACGATGGCATGTGGACCGCGGCTAACGCACAGTTAATCCGAATGTTTATCAGAAAGTCACGTTAGCCCTCGGTACGGTGGAGTTTATGATACGTCAATTGCTATTGAAGTTGGAGAGTAAGAATTTGCAATGACGGAAAGAGTCCTACACCGTGTAGTAACCATAAATGAATAAAATTACAAATTCTTAGCTCTCCTTGAAATTACTATTTTACTATTATACATATGTTAAAATGACACAAATAAAGCGGTGATCCACAAAAATAGCTGTTGGTCACATCCGCATCGTAAAACTCTTGGAAATTAAACTAACGGTTCAAGGAAATCTTGATCAAATGTGACTCATTTTCTGGAATTCTCTTACAAAAATTGTCAGTGAGTTTTCGGCTCTACGCGAGTAAAGTGAAAAAGTGTAGAAACATACTTGTCATTTTTTAATACTTAATACAGTTCCGCTATCTTAATTGATAGCAATTCGCTATTCCAATATTTTTGCAATCCACTGAAGCTGTCATATCACTAGTGGCGTACAAAACATATCTGCCGATCCGTCGCGTTTCCATTCTTTTAGGGAGCTCAAATTTAGATTTAGAAATTAGGCAATTTATATGCAAACTTTGCGATACTAGAATGAATTAACGAAATGTAATAAATACAGCTAATATTATTCGTGGAAAAGAATCAGGACCAAGTTGTTTAGATTAAAGCGTAAATCGCACATGCGAACTCGCCTTCTCACCGTCTCGCTCTCTCGCTCCCAAGTGGATCGAGCAGCTTGGTGTGCTGAGGTGTGATGAGCGGGGTGTGCGGGCGGGGAGAGAGGAATGTCGATTTGTAACGACCTGGTGTCATTACTGTTGGCTTTTGTCTATTTACCGTTGCGTAACTCGTCTATAACGGTTTCGCGGCACGTGCCGCCACGCGAGTATTTTTCGCCTATTGAATCTCGTCGCCTTTGTTCATTCCGGATCTGGCCTGCCGCATGTAAGCGAACGTTCTTTTTGTATAATAGTATTGTGAACATTCTGACTGCGCTCAATAAAGAGAGTGTTTAAACTATTGTTCTATGTGGTGTCCCTAGGGTCCGTTAACTAGAACGTTCCGCGAACTTGTGAAATAGCTTAATTTCGCCTCTAGCGTTAGCCGGGTTCAAAGCAACAAATTTTTGGAGCTCTATCCGCTACAAAGTACTTAGAACAACCAAGAATCCCACGTTAAAAGTAGTGAAGCAAACTCCACTGCTAGTATCATTAGTTTTCCTGGAGTAGATAGAACTTTCACTATACATATTTTAAATTAAGTCCTTCAAAAATTTGGAGAATCTCCCCTACATGTTTCTAAATTAAAAACACCTTATCAAATGAAATAAAAAATTGAGAAACTATAAAGTGGTATAAGAAGGAAAATACTGGCTTCAGATTCAAGTAATAACGAAGATTCTGTTATTCTTTACTTAAAAGAAAAGTATCGAAAGAAAAATGTCGAAGCTGATTTTATAAATCCTTCTATTACTTGGTCAAGACAGTCCAGTCGGGGCATTTATTTTTTATTTTCACATCTTATACATTATGTATTGTATAAGAGACGAAATATTATTTCTTAAAAGACAAAGTATCTTTTTCTGCAGGTATACTGTGAAATGAGGATCAGCGAGAGTATTGGATAAAGGTTTTTCCCAATAACGGCAGGTATAGAAGTTATTTTGTATCTATTGTGGTTTGAGAGTTATCAATTTTCAAATAAATGGCGCAATAAACTTTAACTGCCTATGGCTAACAAAATATTTAATATTTTGAAAATTTCTTAAAACAGGTGTTCTTTCAATAATTCCTACTACACAGTAAAATATCAAAATTTTACATGACATATGGCCTGTTCTGTATTTTTACATGCAAATATTTTCTAATAAATTGCTCCTCTAGTGCTTCTTCTGTTTTTTGTTATACCGAGTTATATCGCTCACTGAATGATGTTACGTTTGTACAGCCTTGATAACAAACTCTCATTACGCTATTAAAGGAATGATTTTCATCGTTTTAATCTACGTATAAGTCTAAGGTATCCGAAGTTAAGTCGAGTAGTACTTTTGGCCCGTGTAAGCTTGAAGCTGAAGCAGACAACGTATTCATTCTCATTTATTTTTCTCCAAAACTTGCCACCTTAAGTTTTACATATTTAACGCTGAAAAGTCAATGTTTTGATGTATGTATGTGATTGTATTACTTTATACATTAAATTCCGTTAAATAATTTAAATCTCTTTACATATTTGACGCGTTTTGATATCGCGTAAATTAGTTATACGTTTGTCTTCGATTTTGTTTTGTAGTACTTTGTTGTTTATCACGTCATTGTTGTTCCTCCTTACCTATGTAGACCGTAATTTTTTTCAATAATGTGATGTGTACCCAGAAAATTATATTTATTTACAATATTTTTCAATTTTTTTGATAAAGTTCATTTCGTTACACATAACAAAAAGTTTTTATTCGTCTGCGATAATGACACGCTAATATTTAAAAATGAGTGGTTAAATGAGAAATGAGTATAACTTGTATTATTCAATTTTTCTAACACTGGCGTTGGTGTCGCTCATGGTAATTAATTGGCATTGGTGAATATTATTTTATGAAACTGCCCTTTCAAGATGTATGCCTGTACCTGGCAATGAAAGAAACCAATATAATCTCTTCCCATTTGTAATGAAACTTGACAAACTTATTAAAGAGATTCTTATAACCGACCTCTATTTTTCTTATTTACTCTAGCCGAACTTGAAAAGACAAAATAATCTTCAAAGTTGCGACTAGGTAATGTAATGACAACAACTATCATTAATACATCTAAAAGTACATCTCTTTCGTACATACCCTTCGGCTGTCCAGGAACAAAATTTACTTATAGGTAGATTGGGCGCAGGCCAATAAAAAACTTGGAAACCATTGTCCACTGCACACTTGAATTTATTAAAATTAAACTTATTCGCTATATTTAAAAGTTTTTCTACGCAATCGTTATTACGTAACATGATTCCATTTGCATGCACACATCGCTGGGTTCGCTCATCGATAGGTGAGCGTTCCCTGTGGCGCGGAACTGATGCAGTGGTGGTAATTAGAAGGCTGTCATCACAAAGGGGATACGAGATCGAGGTCTAGTTCTAAATGCCCCGTTGTTATGAACCATGTACAACTATTTCTGAGATAACTGAAATATGTAACTGTTACATCAAGACCATGCATTCCGCCTCGAGATTCCGGAAATGGATCGCTCTCGATTTGTTTCGTTTAAGTCATTGGAGAGAATGGCTTAAGGAATTCTTTTTTGAGCGTTACCAAAAAGTCGACCTAGTTTTTCCACGGAAAACACACATGGTGGCCGTTTTCGCTTGCCTGCCATAAATAAGTGAGCAAGAGTTCGCCAAATGTTAATTATAAGGACAGAGTAAGTCAGATAGGTTTATGGCAGGCCAGTGAAAGCGACCGAAGAGTGCTCACCAAATTATAAGGGATTAGTGTGAGCGAGGTAGAACGAAGTGCAAGCGAGAGAATGAATATATTAAGGAGTGGATGATATTGTGGTGCAGTTTCGGCCGAATTCGGCATAGAGAGAGTCGTTTTGCAGTGAGTGCCGTAAGAAGTATCTACCGAAAGTAGTGTGTTTCGTTTAAAAAATTAAGTTTAACGACTGAGTCTCCTTGTATATCGTAAAAAATAATATTTGAAAATATGTGATGGCTCACGAAAATGAATTCTACACAATCAATGATAATTTAGTGCAAATATGTGATGCGATATAGTGAACAATCTGTTAGTGAGGCCGGGTTTTTTAAAGCGTGTTTAAACGACGAAAACTATCTTGGACTTTTTGTTTTTTATGGGGATATTTAGAAAAAATTGTTTACTCATCGCCAGCAACTGACGAACATGTGCTTCGGGAATATATTGTTAATGGACGTATCAAAATGGACAATATCCCGGAAGTTTTTGTATTTGTATCGAAGTAAAGGAACGCCAATTGTCAACAATTCGATTAAACGTAATAATTTGTACTGTAATAAAATGCGTTCTAGTCAAACCAAATCCCGGCCTCCTCATGGTGCTAGAAGGGAACGGCCACCGAGTTGGCTCGGCCGTACGGCTATCGGGGTTCCCTGTGCGCGGTTTCTGGCAGCCTGGTTGCCATCCCAAGCCGAGCACTGACCTATCTGGAGGGTAGGACCGCACCCAACAGTGCAGGCGCTGGGATGAGTGTACATATTCCCAGTTCAAAGGTTTGCTTGTATGGCTAAAACACAGCCCGCACTAAGGTCCGGTTGCGATAACGAATTTTTTGGGTGTGTCATGACAGCATCCCTTAGGTGGCAGATAGTGCACATAAGAACTGACTCAGTAGCCTGGTTAGACACATTCATAACACGAAAACTATTCTTTAACCTCCACGCGTGGCTAGCCATGCTACTGTTGATGACAACATGCCAGAGCAATGCTCTATACTTTCACTTGAGAAACGAAAGCGACGGAAAGTCGTGTCGACTTACGAAGCGACTCGGGTGCTCAGTGTCGTGGAAATAACCCCAAAGACACGCATAAAAGAGAAGCTGTCGCGATTATGCTGTACAAGTGACTCTGCAAGCCTCTAAGTACAGGGCGAGTCAGTACCACATACAGAGTGTCCCAGGAAGTTCCTTACACTCGGAACCAGGTGATAACTGAAGTAATTCTAATATAGGGATGTAACATTCTCAACGTCCTATCTCAATCTGTGGCCAAGTTATTAAAGAAAAACGACGGTAAAAAAGTACGGTACCCCACTGGTGTAGAACCTCTTCTGTCGCGCGGCCGGGCCTAACGAAGCCTTCTGAGTATATTAGAATTACCTCAGCTATTACCTGGTTCCGGGTGTAAGGAACTTCCTGGAACACCCTGTATAAGATGAGACATAGTATGTAGAAATAATGCTGCACTAATCTGACGTGACAGTGGCTGCATATCGGCAGACTTTTTCGCAGCGGGCGTTAAACAGATATTAGCACCCAAACTTTATAATATTATTTTTTTTTGGCTGTCCTCGAAAAGCAAGTCTTGACGGACTATACAAATTTTTCCAAGTCGATAAACATCCGACATCATAGAGAAAACTACATTTTTTTATTAATCAGAATAAATTCAACTGAACGGTATTAATCGCAGAAGTTATATATTTTTTATAACCTTTGATCTTTTCCGGTTATATTGGAATCTCAATCGGTCGTAGATAGATAGATTCATTATTGTCAGTCAGATTTAACCCCATTTAAAGAAAACTGAAATAATCAAGAGCTATATGATAAATAAATAAAAGCTGCAAGAATATGTAATTAATGTCATTCCAGTTCAATTATTATACTATATATTATACTATATATATAGCTACGGCCGTGAGCAAAAAACTTGAAAAATACATTGATAATTTAGTCACAGAAAAAAATATATTGGACGGCACACCTTCGAGTTATTTTTATGGATAATACTATATATTCAGAATTGTATAAAATGTTCATCTATTTATGCAAATTCGATGAAAAACAATGTTTGCTATGTATTTCCATGAAATTATAGTGTATAAAACATCCAACATGTTAAAGATGTTCAATTAATTTTATAAAACTCGGTGTACTTAGTGCTTTATTATAAACCTATTTCAAATATCTCCTTGTCTCATAAAGATTCGTGAAAAATCCTGTGGATATACATTGTACAATAATCACCGGTTACTATAGGTCATGGCACAATAATGTCAGTGTTACTTTCATTCGCGGTTCCTGTATAAGAAATTTAAGAATTTCTAAGGTTTTTTCGCTTAAGTTTCAGAACGTCCTTGTAATTCTATTTTTACTATACACCAGAATGCCAAATTCAGTTAGCTAGTTACATAGGCCTTTCGATAAATTTTTCGTAGTTTCGTGTTAATGCTCCTTCGGTATTCCTTTCAAGATGCTTATTGACGACGCAATATAAACTATTCCGCTACTACAATACAAGACATCAACTTACGCCAATAAGACACTCTGTCCGTACCACATCAAGTGATCAAGGTTTTTGCAGCCATATCACGGATTTTGATGAAATTATATGTTATCGGCAATGTCGAAAAAATCCATTTGTAGGAATTTTCCAAATATTCGATATTTATTCAGATACTAGCAGTCAAAGTTTAGTATATGTATTACATCCTTACTGCACGCCCCCCCCCCCCGGCGATCCGGAAACGGTGCGTCTATGATTTCTTAAGTTAGCTCCAAAGTTTGCTCACGTTAAAATTAACGGCCAGACCAATTTATTCAGGACAGAGCGGAGTCGTACTACTTTCAGGGGTGACGACTAGAAGGAGATACGTTTAATTCGTGATAGGGTGTTCTCTACACAATCTGTTTATTCCTATAACTCCGTGATTTGAACTCCCTGGATAAATTCATCCTTTACAAGAATGGCCGGGAATAGTACAGGCGCAGACTGGTCCCGGGGACTCATAAGATATTTTGTCCACAAATTGTAAATTTCAGACTTTGCGAACTCTTTTTCCGGTAGAGGTACGATATCCGGTTGCAAAAAAGTGTGTTCACACGAGCGGTCAACGGTGGAGAATCCACGCACAGTGGGCCCAAACGGCAAAAACAGGGACATCGGGTCAAAAAATAAAATTGACGATATTTGGAAAACTAACGATTGGGTTAAGTTCAGAAATGTCTGCCACATACGAAACAAACAATATTTTTTTCATTAACTAACAAGAACATTGTCAAAATGAGGTTCAAAGTTGCTAGGCTGCCGTTGGCAGGATTATTCGACCGCGTGAATCGATATACACAAACGACAATATCTACATACTGGATTGGTCGATTCTCGATTATAAATATAGAAATCGAAAGAGACAGGATCAACGATTACGCTCGTGATCATAGTTTTGCCCTTTTCCAAAAACTCTAGATGTGAGATGTTCAGAAAAACAATGTCCCTCAGAAAACAATCAATCAAATATTCACTTAGACTTTTAAAAAAAGTCTCAAAAGATCGCGGGGTTTGCTTTACATCACCGTATTCGGCGTTCTTTCTAGTTTAATACCCTGACAAAATCATATCCTCAAAAAAGCATCGAAAATGCAAAACTATGGGCCAAGTACAAGAGAATGTTACATTGGAATAGGTTGCTCAATAACATAAACTTCATTTTACACAGGATTTGAAATCAATCAAATGTGAGCAAGTGCAAATTATTGTACAGCAATAACACAATACTATCGCTAAGTAAATATATTCAAATAGCTAAATTTCCCAAAAAATGATGTCTCTTCATTTAATGAATAAATCTGTTTACTGCTCTATTAAATGTACTTGGTGGCCCGCTTTTTACGAAGGTTCAATGGAAAAAATACGTGTACTATCAACTCCACTAAGCTTAAATGGTTGGGGATGTGCGACATTAAAAGAGAGTTGTTAAAACACAGTATAATGTGGGCTTCTTACTGTACAAAATGAATGTCCTTTAAATATCTCACGTGGTTCCTTTTTAATTTATTTTAACATCAATTGTTGAAATACACTACAATATGTATATGTAATTTCCTCTGACACACATCCAGATTGTTAACATATTAAATTAGAAATGTTTGTTACGTTACGTTTTTAACATCAAGCTTCGTAAAAAGCGGGCCACCAAGTACATTTAATAGAGCAGTAAACAGATTTAGTCATTAAATGAGAAGACACCATATTTTGGGAAATTTAGTTAATTGTACATATATATTTACTTAGCGATAATATTGTGTCGTTGCTCTACAATAATTTGTACTTGCTCACATTTGATTGATTTCAAATCCTGTGTAAAATGAAGTTTATGTTAATGAGCAACCTATTCCAATGTAACATTCTCTTGTACTTGGTCCATAGCTTTGCATTTTCGATGCTTTTTGTGGATTATGTATTCGACAGAGGTCGATTTTGTTGAGTTTTTGTGTGAAATGAAAATGATGTAAGTTGTGTGATTGAAAGAAAATGATTATGAAGAGTGCATCCGAGGACGTGTGTATTTTCAGGATGGCCAAGTGTAAGAAATGATATTCTGAATTGTGTGATTGTAAGAATAATTATTAAGAGAACATCCAAGGGCGTATGTTGTTTAGGATGGCCGAGTGTGGGGTTTTAAAAAATATGCGGAATCAGTGTCGTGTGAATCCGAGTGTTATCGAGTGCATGAGCATGTGTTTACCAAATGCTGTTTCAAGAGAGAGAAAGTTTGCGAGTCTATAGTGGACATGGAAAGTGGTTGAAGAGCGACGACCATGGATGTTTTCGTGGGAAAACTCGGTCGATTCTTCAGCGACGGTCTGCAGACCCTTGTAGGAATAAGGGATGCGTGCAAGTGAGAAAGAGTGAGGAATGCGAGTGAGATAGAATGAAGTGTGAGTGAAAGCGAATGAAGAGTAAGTGCGAATGACGGGAAAGACTGGAGAATAATAGTTGAGCGCGAGGAACAAGAGTGTGGCGTGTAGCGAGAGTTTTTGGATTCATTGTGTTGTAGATTTCTGAGTGAAATCAGTTGAGATCTTCTGAGGGAAGAGTATTGAGTTTAATTGTGAGTTGAGTTGTTAGTTGAACGTCCACCTGAGTGAGCGGCTTTGCAACTAATAAGTATTAAGAATTACTATAATAAAACGAGTTAAGAAGTATCAATTCAACACAATTTATGCTCTTAAAATTACAACTGTTAGAAGAACCAATGCCAAACCAACATCAATCTTCTTCTACATTAGTATTTGAAAAATGACGTCGGCGTTTAATCGGTTTTAAGCCTATTATTGCAATTGGTTATTAAGCCAAAATTTTACAAATTAAATTGAATGTTTCAACAATTCAAGAAACCATTTTATTAAATTTATAAATTGTTGACAGCTCTTGAAGATTTTTTGAATACCAGGCGGGGACTCTTGTACTTGACCCGAGACAAGACCTTGTCACTTGATAGTATACAGGGTGTCCCAGCTAACGTGCAGGTCCCTGAACCAGGTGCTAGCTGAGGTAATTCTAATATAGGGAAGTGACATTCGTAATGTTGTATCTTAATTTGTGGCCGAGTTATTAACGAAAAACGATAGCCCAACAGAGGGCTTCGTTGGGCCTGGCGGCGCGACAGTAGAAAGTCTGCACCAGTAGGGTACTGTACCCGTAGGAACCGTCGCGCCGCAGGGCCCAACGGAGCCCTATGATTCGCTATCGTTTTCGTTAATAACTCGGTCACGAATTAAGATACGACATTACGAATGTCACTTTCCTATATTAGAATTACCTCAGCAATCACCTGGCTCAGGGACCTGCACTACTAAGTAGAATTTCATGATCAATGTACTCTTCATTTGAACAATATGCAAACGAGATGTGACTGAAGTGATCTTTTGCCATTCGAATAACTCCCGCGAATTTGTGATTTGATCATTTTCCTAATAACGGCAGGTATACGTGTTACGGTTGGGTCGGAATTGCGGGCGAAAAACCGAACGCCACGGAACATAGAAATTCCTAACTTGTAAGCTGGTCATTGTTCCAACATACCGCTGGCAGGTGTCTGTAAAGGACATTATGATGTTGCTATAAAAAAATCACCAAAAAATTGCGAGCTATACTTTTGAATATATTGAAGCGCAAATGCATGACACTGATCAACGCTTTGGTCTCATTACCGGCAGCTATGTGCGTCGCGCTAAGGGCGAAGCTGCGCGCCAAATACCGGCACCGCGATGCATAAAAATTCATAGCACGAAAAGAATTCTTTGGCCCAAAAAAATCGGCTGGAAGTTATGGTTAGAGGACATTTCGACAATGGTGAAAAAAAATGTTCAAAAAATGTTTGAAGATACACATTGGACGAAATTTAAGATTCAAAAATTAAAAACATTTTTTCAACAATTTAAAAACAAGTTACATTAAATTTATATTTATTTCTAAAACTTTGAAGCTTTCCGAATAATCTGGTATTGCGCTAATTTCTGTATCTATTTTAGTTTCAGAGTTATAAATTTTTTAAAAAACCCATGCACAAAACTTTGACTGCTCGTAACTTAAAAAATATTTATTGTTTTGAAAATTCCCTCAAATGGGTTTTTTTTTCTCAACGTTACCTACAACATATTAAAATTTTTTCAAAATCTGTAACATGACTGCAAAAACTCTGATCATTTGACGTAGAACGCACCATATACTTGTAATATTTTACTAGAAACGTAAAATTCGAGTAAAGAGTTATTTTCTAGAAATTAAAACTTTTTCTCTCGAAACAAATCTGAAACATAATCGAGTAACGTACCCACAAATTATTCACTCTAACCGCTCTGGGTGAAACAAATAAGTTACGAGAGTTTATTACTTTACGATTTTACCGTAGCAGGTCAAAATCACGAACAGCGGGTGTCGGACTACGCGTGCCCTTCGGCTTACTTTCCGTACCTGTGCGACCATTTGTAGTCCTAACTAGTGCGTCGCTATTAATCAGAGAGTAGCACCTTGCAGTTCGGCCGTAAGTACATCTACCTCGGGGCCTTACCTTATCTAACACATACAACCACTTTGGAGACCAGCACCCTATAGCATCTACTATAGGCTCATCTGGGTTGAATTAACGTCATTTCCTGAATCGTACATTGATTCGTAGGTCCCACTATCTTCGACGTACGATGCCTCCTGTTATAGTAAAGTCTAATAAGAGACGAAAACACGTCTCATACTAATTATTTCATAACGCTTGCCGGCCACGTTCAGAAAACCCGTCCGGCTTGTAACAAATTCAAAATTCCAACAAGAGGTTTAGCGTTTTTTATTTACATCAGGCCAAACTTTCCAAAATCTGGAACCCAGGTTTAACGTAATACCTGTACCTTAATACTGAGTTAAAGTCAAATCTGATCAAGTGAATAGTTGAACGCGAGTGAGCTTACAACCAAAGGAATTGAATCGGAAAGTAAATTGATATTCGTAGGAATCCCTTTAACCTTTAATCCGGATCGGATCGAAAAAGTCCTATAAGAAGTAATCAAGGGAGAGTAAACGCTTGGTAAATCTTGTACGGACTCGAGTAGTAACGATGCGGGCAAACTAATCAATCATTCCCTATTTCTAATGCCTAAGGGAACTCGCAGACCTTCCAGTTGGAATGTTAAGTGCGTTAAAAGCGTTCCGGGACTAACTTCCCAAAACTGAAGAAACAATTCCGCGCAATATGACAGTGTCAGTGAACTTAAATACGAAATTGAAGAAAATTATACCAAGCGTCAACTATCAATTATCCTGACCTCATCATCACCTTTCGACTGTAGTACGACTTAGCCCTATCCCGAGTAAATTGGCCTGACTATTGACTCGAAAGGGGGAAAAACTGTGACTTTGTAAAACGAATCAAAGGCGCGCCGTTTCCGTAAGATCGAGGAGTAATCCATAGTCAGGACGCAACAGGAATTATATATTATTTTTACAATAAGGTGACATTGAAAATGAAGTCCATTACAACGAGCTATTACACATTGATCTTTGCATGACCTTTAGCATGAAAAATCCAAAATTAATTGGAAATGTAATAAGTGATGAACTGATTAAGCTAAAGGGTTTAAAAGCGAAAATTTATTGCAATTTATGTGCAAAATGATGTCCATGGACTTCAACATACTTTTGTATATGCTAACGAAATGATTTTCTGTCCGTCCTTATCGTTTCCTACCTTATATTAGAACATGCAATTCGAATACGCATCCTCACATTTTCGGGCATTATTGGAACATGTTGGTAAAAAGTATCTTTAAGTGCTCGCAATAAGAAAATCTAGCACGTTGGGAAAAAATTGTGGTCCATTCGGATTTGTTGTATTGCCCACTGACAAAACATCACGTCACTTTGGAAGTCGGCACAATGAAGCTTCTGATGTAGGGAAACATGGCACGGATAGAGTTGGTGAGGTTGAAGTATCCGGTGCACACTTGATTTGGAAATACAATGATAGTGCTCGATTTCCAATAACTAGCGTACGCATCATTTCTCATTGCGGTCAACATAGCAATTTCGGTTGCTTTTCTATTGATAGTTTTGTATCGTTCCTTTTTGAGTTAACACTGCTGGTGTCATAACATAATTTAACTGTGTCATCGAAACTTCTTCGAGAAAGGTGATTTCTTTCGGGGTATCTCTCTGCGTACAAACTGGATGTTTCCGCAGAGTTTTTTCCAACCTCGTCATACATTAAAATCATATCCATTGTTTCTTTTACATTTAAAAATACCATGTTTCTGCAAAAATAACAATAACTCTTATAATTACTAAGGAATATTCATGGTAATGAACATCTCAATTCGACTGACAGTAGTAATTAAAACTGAAAACGTATTAACAGCGCTTGCAAATTGAAACTGTTTGACATTGAAGATACAAGTAACTTATTTACTAACATTAGCTGATGCACCCAGTATCACTCCGGTAAGAAAGTATTCGATGTAACAGCCATTGTTTCTCCCTTCCGCAGCGATCGATACCGTGTTCCTAAAATGCTGTCTGCGCAAAATGTTGGAGGGAAGAGACTATTATCGCCAGAAAAAAATAATTGAATTTGAATATTGGAGATCAAAAATTTGAATTTCGATTTTGGACATTGCATTAACATAGGATTATGATTAGAGCGGTTTTTATAAAAATGACACTTTTGATAGACTAGAATCTTATTGTACTTAACATCGCAAAATAAGTCCAAAATTCCGAACCGGGACAATAGTGCAGTCTGTGCACATGTATAAGAACCGAAAAAATTCAAAGCTTTTCGAACGTAAGATAGCCAGAAATTTGACTAAAAAAGTCGTCACGTTTTGTAATACATGCAAAACCAAACCATATTTTTCTTTAGAGTGTTTCACTAAATATCATTAATATTACTAAATTTATTTTTTAATTTTCATGCCATCAGTCCCACGGATCAATGATGTCCAAACGAAATGTCCATCTCAGGGATTAGTTAGAACTGTGTGACGCAATTTTATTGTTCGAAGATTATCTTATGGCTTTGTTATTAAGGATGAGGCGTGCTTTCTCCACAGACATTTATTAGCATGAATGAATAAATACACACACACATATATCTACAAGCGTTTGAGCATCCTCCAGAATGTTCTGGTTACACACGCATGCGCTGAATCACGCTTTTGTAAGGGCTTTTCGAACCCTATTTCTAACATTCCCCCTTTGCAATACACCACCATATATCTATTCCCTTGAAGCAATCAAGTCAAGGCATTCACATAGTTTTATTTTTGATAGCGATTTCGTTAAATTATCTGCAATTATCTCTTTTCAAACATAAATTTTACATGAATCTCCCCATTTTCCTGTAATTCTCTGATTTATGAAATGGAATGTCTGTGTGTGTACTTGTACGATGGAACATGTTATTTTTCCATAATTGCACAGCTCCTTGGTTGTCAGAATAAATGCTAATTTTATCCGTAGCTAATTCGCATAAGTTCATGTGCAGTAGTAATCTTGTTAAGTACATTACTTCTTTCGATGCTTGTAAGTGTCACATGTACTCTGCTTGCTTGGTCGATACGGCTACCGACTTCTGCTTCCTCAATTCCCAACTGATGCGTCCGCCCGCCAGCATTGCCATGTATTCATATCGCGATCACCTGTCAGTCTCATCTCTGGCGAAATCAGCATCGACATACATATTTAGTCGCTTGTTGTTTTTTGAATAACTAAATACTTTTATTCTTGACCGACTTGTTATTAACATAAATTTTATTATTCTTGGCTTATTGAACGGTCTATAGATCTATGATATTGATAGCTATGTTAGTTGAGAGTTATAAAAGAAAGTTAGTTCACATTCAATTTTCAATTTACAATTTTAGGTTATAATTTTATGAACATTATGGATTTTTGCATATGAAGATGGACCAAATTAGGTACCGAAACAAAGTTTTAATAAAATGAAATTTCATGTTTTGATGCTATGGCCTTATTTTCGTTTTCTTCGTCTTTTGTTTCCGATCTGTTTTGATGGAAATTTAAACATCTTTAAGTTATAGACCGTTCAATGAGCCAAGAATAATAAAGTTTATGTTGTTTTTTGAATACGTTATCAACAAAAAGCATCGAAAATGCAAAGGTATAGGCCAAGTACAAGAGGATGCGACTTTGGAATAGCTTAAGTATTTGAAAATCAAGTATTTGAAATCGGACAAATGCGAGCAATTGCAAATTATTGTACAGCGTCGACACGATGCTGTCGCTAAGTAAATATATTAAATTAACTAAATTTCCCAAAAAATGATGTCTCCTCATTTAATTAATAAATCGGTTTAGTGTTCGACTAAATGTACTTGGTGGCCCGCTTTTTACGAAGGTTTGATGGTGAAAAATAAGCTTAAATAGTTCGGGATGTTCGACATTAAAAGAGAGTTGTTAAAACACAGTATACAGCGGGCTTCTTATTGTGCTGAATGAAAATCCTCTAAATATCTCATTAAGTATCTTATTAATTTATATTATCATCAATCGTTGACACATGGCAATATGCATGTGTAATTTTCTCTCAGGCACATCCAGATTGTTAACTTGTTAAATTTTTCCACTCAGATGCATCCGGATTGTTAATTTAGAAATGAGTACAAATATCTGTTACGTTACATTTTGGACATCAAGCTTCGTAAAAAGCGAGCCACCAAGTACATTTAGTCGAACACTAAACAGATTTATTAATTAAATGAGGAGACATCAGTTTTTGTGAAATTTAGTTAATTGAATATATTTACTTAGCGATAGCATCGTATCGATGCTGTACAATAATTTGTACTTGCTCGCATTCGTTAAATTTCAAATACTTCGTATAACCAAGTTTATGTTAACGAGAAAGCTATTCCAAAGTCACATCCTCTTGTACTTGGCCTATACCTTTGCATTTTTTATGCTTTTTGTTGATTTCACTCCATTCGTAGAATATTGTTAAGTATAGTATTGTTTTTATTAAAATACTTGTTTTTAAAGAAATAAGGGAATAAAGAAATCAGGGAATGCGGGTACCAAGGAATAAATAAAGGAATACATGAATGAAGGAATAAAATAATGTAGGAAAATAAAGGAATAAACGGATCTGATTAATATGGTGATATGATGATGATATACGATAATGCGAAGGAATATACCAAATTTCCCTTTAAACGTTATTTCCCTTTAAGAAATATAGTAATAAGAATTATGTATTTATAAAATTTCAAAAAGTTTTTTAAAGAAGTGATGCAAAAAAATCAGAGACTCTTCCGGAGCCAGGAAAATTTAAATCTATAGTTGGTGCGTTCCACATCAAGTGATCAGGGTTTTTGCAGTCATGTCACGGATTTTGATAAAATTTTAATATGTTGTAGGCAACGTTGAGAAAAAAAACCGTTTGAAGGAATATTCAAAACAATAAATATTTTTTAAGTTACGAGCAGTCAAAGTTTTGTGCATGGGTTGTTTAAAAAATTTATAACTTTGAAACCAAAATAGATACATAAATTAGCGCAATACCAGATTATTCGGAAAGCTTCAAAGTTTTAGATATAAATATAAATTTAATGTAACTTGTTTTTAAATTGTTGAAAAAACGTTTTTAATTTTTGAATCTTAAATTTCGTCCAATATGTATCTTCAAACATTTTTTGAACATTTTTTCTCATCATTGTCGAAATGTCCTCTAACCATAATTTCCAGCCGCATTTCGGGCCAAAGAATAGTTTTCGAGCTATGAATTTTTATGCTTGGTCTTAGTACTTGGACTTAGAATGCACAAACGTTTTTAATGTGCCCGTTGCCGGTATCAAGCCCGGAAAACACAGAGGGAAAACGATGTTCATTATATCCTATAACAATTGAAATATTGTTTCTAGAAAGCCAAACCAAATGGCCAATATCAATATAATGCATGGAAAATGTTTATTGAGGTATCTTTTTCTGCAGGTATACTGTGAAATGACAATCAGAGAGAACACTGAGCAAGGGTTTTTCCCAATAACGGCAGGTATACGTGTTACGGTTCGGCCGGGATCGCGGGCAAAAAACCGAACGCCGCGGTACATAGAAATTCCTAACTAGAAAACTATTCATTGTTCCAACATAGCGCTGGAAAATAGCTGTAGAGGACATTATGAAGTTGTTATAATGGCAGGTTAGAGTACGGCCGGAATCGCTGGCGAAAAACCGAACGCCGCGGTAAATAAAAATTCCTAACTTGAAAGATGTTCATTGCTGCATCATGCCGCTAGAAGTTATATTTAGAGGACATTATAGCATTGCTAAAAAAAATCACCAAAAAATTGCAGGGTATACTTTTGAAGATATTGAAGCGCAAATGCAGGACATTGATTAACGCTTTGGTCTCACTACCGGCAGGTATGCGCGTCGCGCTAAGGGCGAAGCCGCGCGCCAAACACCGGCACCGCGGTGCATAAAAATTCATAGCTCGAAAACTATTCTTTGGCCCAAAATGCGGCTGGAAATTATGGTTAGAGGACATTTCGACAATGATGAGAAAAAATGTTCAAAAAATGTTTGAAGATACATATTGGACGAAATTTAAGATTCAAAAATTAAAAACGTTTTTTCAACAATTTAAAAACAAGTTTGTTAGAAATAGGGCCTCGCAATAGATGGCGTTGGGGGACTGCGCGTTCTTTTGTTTCGGACCGTTGAGAAAAGACGGAAGTCCTTTTTTTCTTTTCTTTTTCTGTTCTTTCTGTGTTACTGCGTGGTAGTCGTTCACGTGCCCGATGCGTGCTTCGAAATAAAGCCTATAGTAATAAGAGTGTCTCTGAGGTTCAATCACGGTGCAAACGTGCGGTATTCAGTTTATAAAACGAACCAATCTCTGTAACAATTGTATACGGAGAGGTTTCTCTCCATCTAACTTTGTTCAAATAAAACCACATTCTAATAAAGTTACATTAAATTTATATTTATTTCTAAAACTTTGAAGCTTTCCGAATAATCTGGTATTGCGCTAATTTATGTATCTATTTTGGTTTCAGAGTTATAAATTTTTTAAACAACCCATGCACAAAACTTTGACTGCTCGTAACTTAAAAAATATTTATTGTTTTGAAAATTCCTTCAAATGGTTTTTCCCCAACGTTGCCTTCAACATATTAAAATTTTATCAAAATCCGTGACATGACTGCAAAAACCCTGATCACTTGACGTGGAACGCACCAGTTGCGTTTCAGATCACTACAAGGTTCTCGCAGTATGTTAGACATTGTTTAAAAACTTGTATATATTGTGGGTAATATTGAAAAAGAAAATACGTTTGAAGGAATTACCAAAATATTAAACATATTTTAATTATTGCAAGACAGGGCAGGATTTGTATAGGTTTGGTTTTTAAATTCTTAATTGGAAAATTATAATTAACATAGAAGTGTACAAAAGCGGTTTAATTGCACAAAACCATCTTATTAAAAATGTCTAAATTTCAAATAATTATTTGTATGAATTGTTGAAGAACGCTTTTGATTTCTGGCACTTTTTGAACTTCAATATGGTCCTATGTATATCGTTCAAAATGTTTTTCAATTTACGTACAACATCGCCATCGTGTCTTCTAAACGTACCTATACTTCAACAATCTATTTGAAGAAAAAATAGTTTTTTTTTGAAATCATGAATTTTTTATTACCGTGGCATCTTCTGATCTAATTTTACAGTATACCTCCAGAAAATATTCTAATTTCATTGTTAAAATGTGTAAGTAATATCATAACACTGTTATAAACAGATACGGAACAATTTAGACATTCCATATCCGAGATAGTAAAGTTTCAATGCAAAAAATGTAACAAAGATTTGTTAACAGTACCGATAACTACAAGTTTCGGATAGACCCAAAAATTTGCTTAATTTATCATGGAAGACCTGTTTACAAAACAATTTGATTATGTACTAACAAAAAGTTTGTAGAAATTTGAAGAGACGCTTTGACATGTATCGAAGTTCTAGAAACTAAATACCTTTTTACAACAATTTAAGCAACCATTATATTAAATTTATAAATTATTGATAACAGTTTGATATTTTCTGAATTACGTACTAATGCGTGCATTACAAAGGTGTCTTTCTTTCCCTCTCTTTCGTATAATTATCGTTTTCTCTGTGGTGTGTAACCTACTATGTCTCGGGATATCAACACTGACAACGACGGCATACTTTGTCCCTATCTTTCCGTCGCTGCGTTGCGCTCGCACTAGCGAACCACACGAACGTGGGCCGAGCAAGCATATGTAATAGCACGTTTGACGATCGAGGAAGGTATCAATGCGGAATTCATCATCGTCCGAATTTGTCTTGCATAAGAGCCTTTCCTTTCTTCGTTCTGTCTGTCGCGTTTGCAATGCTCGCACTACGATCGCCTCTTTCATTTTATTCTAAACGTTTTTGTAATCATTTTATCGGGCATTTAACATTTATTTCTATATTTCTAATACTGAATCCCACCGTTGCTCTGAATTTTATTTAAATGGAAATGGTATAATAATTAGATGTATCTTATTCATTCTTTTCGAGTTATATCCAGACAATTTATTGATATTTAACGAAATTTATTTTTTATTCATTTATTTACCTCGGTGACATCGTTAGTATTTGAAAAGAGGCGTGGGCTTTTAATCGGATTTAAGCCTATTGGTGCAATTTATTGTTAAGCCTAAGTTTTACCATTTAAATGTATTGTTTCAACAATTTAAGAAACCATTTTATTAAATTTAGATATTATTGACAGCCCCTGATTATTTTCTGAATACCAGTCGTGGATACTTGTATTTGACCAGAGATTTTTTCCTCTCTTGATTTTTTCCGGCATATCTCCAACACATTACATATAAAAATCTACATTACCGGCAGAAAAATTATCGTCGCATGATGTGAAAATATGTTAGTTATGGTATGACACCAACGTATGCTACGAGGGGCTGCGTAACACTGGGAAAGTAGAAGCAGACGACTTATTTCACAAAAAACTACTACTTTTAACATCAAATATCTCATAACTGGCTGAACCGTTTTTTTTGTAATTAGTCTCAACCGATTCGTCTCGATGCCGCCTTTAAGAATATCATCATACTTTTTGGGAAATTTGCCGCTTTAATGCCGTTTGAATACCCCGAAAATCCCGATCTAATTTTTTCTGTAAATAGTCAAGGTGTCTCCAGTCGGGGCCTCTTGTACTTGGCCCGAGACAAGACCTTGTCTCTTGACAAGCAGATCAATGGAATACCGGTCGGTAAAGCACCAACCTGCAGGTTTTCGATGGGCTCGACGGCCGCGGCGCGACAGTTCCTATTGGTACAGTTCCTACTGGTGCAGAACTTGTACTGTCGCATTGCCGGACCCAACGGAGCCCTCTCATTGGCTGTAGTTATTCTTTAATAATTCGGCCCCAGATGAAAATAGGACATTCATAATATTACATCCCTATATGAAAATTACCTCAGCTATCACCTGGTTAAGGGTCCACGCGAGTTGCTGGGAAACCCTGTATATTGTGGGTAACAAGATGATATTTGTTTTAATAGTTTCTTGAAGTTTTTATTTGTAACTCTCCATCCTGGAATACAGTCTCCTCGCAGTTCTTCTCGTAATATTTCTCTTCACAAACGCACAAGTTCGCTCCCATTCTCGCTTTAATCTGATCTTTCATATCACATCTGAGTCTTTCTTGTGCATCCACTCCCATTTATAGTTCATTCCTCGCCTATAGGTTTACTCACATAGGCACTCCACGCTTTCACACATTTTCGCTGCGTACCGATTTTCAGTCAGATGTTACCCAACCTCATATATATGGATTTGCTAAATTCATTCTTTCGATACATTCTAACTAAACTCTCTTTCGATCTAACCGCTCATCTTTTACACAAATATTGTTGCATAACTGTTCGTACTTATAATATTTATTCGTATATAAAATTTGTATGTACATTGCTTCCCAAAAAATACCAATTTCAATACCATTTTAATCAGATGAACGTTACGAATAAGTCGACAAAATTTTTACAAAAAATCTTCTCGTTGCATTACTATATTCGCTTACAGATACGCAGGGATTTAATTTTTATCAATTTCCTCGATCTCAGTTTCTCGTCATATCAAATCACCGTTCTAGTCTATGATCGTCACTACCAGATGAATGTGTAAGAGAACATCAAGCAGTAACTCGAACTTTATGCGATATGTAAGCTAGACCAAAGACGCGGCAATTGTGCGTGGTCGTACATGAATTTCGGACAAATATGTATAGAATGCTTACTATATCACTAAACGATAATAGTCCTACCGTTCTTATAAATTTGAGTGCTACTGAAACATATTCTGCTTGCTCAGGTGGAATTTCGAAGTTCCCCGATTGCCATTCCCCTTGGTGCATCAGCCTTGCGTTTAGAACTAGAAATCCAGGTGGTCTACGTGGATTCCGATGGATTAGATTATGCCAGGGGTCAAGGCTGCCACTTTTATGTGAATGGTACTAATAAACGAACTGGAACTATAAGAGCGCCTCTACACGCACTTCCACCAAATTCAAGTTGTACCTGGAATATTAAGGGGGCGCCAGGTGATAGAGTTTGGATTTACTTTTCTTCTTATTCGCAAAGGTACGTATCACTAATAAATACAGTTGTATGCAAATGATTTCGAACATCGTACAGTGGAATTTTTGACCCGAGATGCCGGAAAGAATTATTTTAGTGCCATTTACAGGTTTAACCCTTTCGCGGCGGAGCGCTCCGAAAAGAATTGCGCTCTGAGCAGTCAGCGTGACAGTGGCAGATCGCTCGCGTGGACGACACGATACATAGGCAAAGCGTGTATAGGCGAGCGCCAAAAGGCGCTATTCGGTCAGGCAGAGCGTCTATAGCTGAGCGCCAAAAGGCGCTGTTCGCTCAGACGGAGCGTCTACAGCTGAGCGCCTAAAGGCGCTGTTCGCCGCGAAAGGGTTAAGGTTGTAACATAATAAACGGTTGTCTACGTCATAATATCAGTTATAACATTATGCAATCAAAAATACATTTTAGTACATAAAAAATCAATCTCACCTTCAGTTTTTGCGAAGAAATTTTTTTTTCCAAATTTTATATATGGTGCGTTCTACGTCAAGTGATCAGGGTTTTTTCCGTCATGCCACGGATTTTGATAAAATTTTAAAATGTTATAGGTAACATTGAAGAAATGCCCATTTGAAAGAATTTTCAAAATATTACATATTTTTTAAGTTACAGGCAGTCAAAGTTTTGTGCATGAGTTTTTTTGAAAATTTATAACTCTCAAACCACAAGAGATACAGAAATCATAAAAATACCAGTTGATTCAGAAGATCTCAAAGTGTTAGAAAAAAAATATAAATTCGATGCAACTTGTTTTTAAATGGTTGAAAAAATGTTTTTAATTTTTTAAACTTAAATTCCGTCCAAAGTAACTCTTTAATTTTTTTTAAACATTTTTTTTCATCATTATCGAAAAGTCCTCTAAACATAACTTCCAACGGCATGTTGCGGCAATGAATACCTTTCAAGTTAGGAATTTTTATTTACCGCGGCGTTCGGTTTCTCGCCCGCGGTACCGGCCGAAGCGTAACACGTATACCTGTCGTTATTGGAAAAAACCCTTGCCCGGTGCTCTCTCTGATTCTTATTTCAGAGTATATCTGCAGAAAACGATACCACAATAAACATTTGTCATGCATTGTCATCGTTATGCTTTATATGTGACTCATTTTCTGGAATTATCTCAGTGTGTTTTCGGCTTTACGAGGGTAAAATGAAGATGTGTAGAAGTATACGTCTGTAGTTTTTTAGTATTTTATACAGTTCCGCTGGTTTAATTAAAGACAATATGCCATTCAAATATTGTTGCAATCCTTTGAAACTGTTAAAGCACAAGCGGTGTATAAAGAATATCTGCCATGTTTCCAGATTCAGAACTGGGGGAATTCATATGTAAACTTTGCGACACTAGAATAAGGTAACGAAATGTGATAAATACAACTAACATTATTCGTGGAAAAGAATCAGGTCCAAGTATTTAGAACAAGCATTAGAATCGGACGTTAAAAGTAATTAAACAGTTTTCACTTCTGGTATCATTAGTTTTCCTGAAGTAGATAGAACTTCCACTATACGTGTTTTAAATGATGTCTTTCCAAAATATAGAGAATCCTCCGTACAAGTTCCTAAATTATAAACACTTTATCAAATGAAAGAAAAAATTGGGAAACTACAAACTGCCAGAAAGGGAAATATAATTGCAGCAGATTCAAGTAATAACGAAGATTCTGTCAATCTTCAATTAAATGAAAAGTGCCAAAAGTCAACGGATACAACCAAAAAAAAAGAAGTGAGATATTATTTCTTGAAAGACAAAGCAAATTGCAAATAGTAATGTAATGCATTGCAAATATTTATTGAGGTATCTTTTTCTGCAGCTGTACCATGAAATGACAATCAGCGAGAGCACTGAACAAGGGTTTTTTCCAATCATGGCATGTTAGAGTACGGCAAATCGCTG
Organism: Mimumesa dahlbomi; assembly: GCA_917499265.3. NCBI lineage: Eukaryota > Metazoa > Arthropoda > Insecta > Hymenoptera > Crabronidae > Mimumesa > Mimumesa dahlbomi. The sequence goes on from OU824120.1 coordinate 3,780,442, forward strand.
GCGAAAAACCGAACGCCGCGGTAAATAAAAATTCCTAACTTGAAAGATGTTCATTGCTGCATCATGCCGCTAGAAGTTATACAGGGTGTCCCAAAATTATGCAGCAAGCGGATTGTTTCAGAGAAATCGAAAATTCCTTTACCTTTTTATTATTTGAAGCTCCGTTTTGGAGATACAAGCTTCCAAATTATCGTGATCTGACTTCCGGCCCGCGCGGTTCAAACATCAGCTGGAGGCATATACGCGAGAAAAGAATAGACGAGCGGTCAGCGGGGAGAGGGGCACAGCTGTCGTTCGGCGAAATCTCAGCTGAGCGTCGATGGATACCCCTCTCCCCGCTGACCGCTCGCCTATACTTTTCTCGCGTATATGCCTCCAGCTGATGTTCGAACCGCGCGGGCCGGAAGTCGGATCACGGTAGTTCCCCAAAATGGCCGCGCAACAGACGCCACGGGGACTAACGCCTAAAAAGCGAAAAAGTATTTCTGAGTATATCAATTCCTCATCCAAAAAGTTTAACCCAAGGAATAACTCCAGACTGAATTCCCTTTCCTTGGAGCTTCAAGTAAACCAATTACTTAAAGACTATAAGAAAAATTCAGAGTCATTACCGAATCCTAACCAACAAAACACAAAGACGCGCTCCTCCATAGTGGACCTAAAGTCGCCTACCACGGCTCAAGATGACTCACAAAGTATTCCTAGTACTTCAAAAACATTATCAAATTGGGAAAATCCAAAAAAAACCATAAAGGAAAGGAAACTTCAAAGGATTCTCCACCTATATCCTGCCATAACAGCTTCGAGTCACTTATAGATAATATGGACACTGCTTCAGGGACACAAAACGAAACAGCAAATACAGAAAACCACCCTGAAGACTCAGATGCCTCACCTTCACTCAGGCCAAAAAAACCTCCTCCAATATATGTGAGCAATATAACCCTAAAGCAATTAATAATTACCCTCATAGAAGGAAACATTGACAAAAATAAGTTTAAATTAAGACAAATAACGCCTAATAACAATTCAATATTCACGCACAATCTGGTCGATTACATTACCATAAAAAATATACTTCTAATAAATAAAATACAATATTTTACATATACACCTAAACAACTTAGACCCATTAATCTGGTTCTAAAAAGTATAAAAGGCGACTTCAATGAGAAAGATATTGAAACAGAACTCTTACAAGCTAATACCAAAAATGTCAAAATAAACAAAATCTCTAAGATAATATTTAACACCTCAACACCAGAAAATTATCATTTTCTAATTCAGCTCTCCCATGATAGCAATAAAAAAGAGGTTACAAATATTAAAACTATCGCATACCAATCTGCCCGTTGGGAAAATCTGAGAAAAAAACCCATAATGCAATGTAGAAAATGCCAAAGGCTGGACCACGCCAGTATTAACTGCAATATGCAATATAGGTGTGTTAAATGCTCATTCCTACACGAACGAGGATTATGTACGCTATCCAAACAATCCCCGAAAGAAAAACTAAAATGTGCCAACTGCGGTGAGACAGGACATCCAGCCTCCTATAGAGGCTGTAGCTTTATTAAGGAAGCCTTAAAACTTAAAGCAAATCTACTACATAAAAATGTATCCAACCCGAACAGAACCAACCATATTAACTTCTCCCACAACCGACCGCCTCATAGGTTAGTAAATAACAATACTTCATTTGCTCAAATGGTTAGATCACCCCCAAATAGTATGAGCAAAAATATTGTTACAAATAATGGAAAAAATGACCTCCAGTCAACAACAATCATTGCTGATACTCAAACTATCAACAATCCAAATTACCCACCTTGGATAAATACATTAAAAAATGATATCTTATCAGGTATGGCCAACCAATTTAATAGTATTAATAATCAAATTACCGATCTATCAAACATAGCTCTTCAAAATGCAGCCGGAATTGACTTTATATTAGATTATCTCCAATTACCAAACAATATACTTCAAAACGGCAACTACTAATTCACCCACCTCAAACTTTATAAAAATTACAGCTTTAAATGTAAACTCCATAATTTCTCTACAGAAAAGATATGATCTCCTTAAATTCTTAGATACCAACAAACCAGATATACTCTTAATCTCAGAAACAAAACTTAATTATAAGCACAGAGTTAGCTTCCAAGATTACAACTTAATTAGAACTGACAGGCCTAAATCCACGCAAGGTGGTGGTACAGGAATCCTTATAAATAACAAATTTAAATATTCAATTGTAAATTTCCCAACATCACAAAACAATTAACTTTTGGAATACACTATTATAAAACTATCCACATGTAATCACAAAAATTTGTTTCTTATCAGTGCCTATGCTACAAATGACAATAAGAAAATTTTTATTAAAGAACTAGATAACCTATTCGATGCTCTTAACCTCCAAAGCCCAAACAATTATTATTTACTGGCCGGCGACTTAAATGCCAGAAGAATTGACTGGGGAGACCGCAATAACAATTCCAGAGGTCTATACCTAAAATCATGGGAATTAAATTCAGCCCCATTCCATAAAGCTACAATGTTACCACCAGCTGTAACGACATTCAATCCTGCTCAAACTTTCCGTGATATTTGCATCCTAGATGCTAGATTAAATATAATGAATCTCCAAGTTAACAAATTAAGCACTGCAGACTTCGATGGTGATCACAATGCCATCATAATGCAACTTTCACTTGAAAATAATGAACAAATATTATCAGCAGAAACTCCCAAAGTTAGATATAACTTTAAACGTGCCAATTGGAAGAAATTTAGTCGTAAACATGACAGAGCTTATATATCTTCAATCTCAGATAGCAGAAACCTAAACTTAGAGGAAATTGACAACGCCCTAGGGCACATTGATCGTTCAATTTTACAAACTATTAAAAATACTATACCTACCTTTAAGCGAGTCAACAATATTGAAAACTACATAACCTGGAGAATAGAAAAATTACATTCTGAAAAATCTTCATGCCTCACTCACCTAAATAGATTACTCAGAAATTATCAGTACTCACATCAACCTCTTATCATTGACCTTAAAGTAAAAATAAAGTACATTAAAAACGAACTGAGAAAAGAATTCAAAAATGCTTCAGATGCATATTGGAAAGCACAAATCCAAGCCATAGACCACAGAAATCCTGGAGCCTTCTTTCCCAAGATCAATAGATTCCTAAGGCCTAAATCAGATATCACTATCCATAATCTTTTAATAAATAAAAATGAACATCAAATATTGAACCGGATCAATTTAGATACCAACACCCTTCCCTCTAACAACACTCACTACACACTCTATAATAACTCTGATAAACTTAATATATTAGGGGCAACATACGAAAAAATTAACTCTCCCAAAATTCTAAATGCTAGTTCCCCACTCAAAACCATAGTGGAAAATAAAGCAAAAACTCTCAAACAAGATCTTAAAATGCGCAGAACAAACACCACCACTTGGTCAACCTTCTCAACCACAAATAAAGCTTCATTCCCAGCTAACATTGACAACATGATCTCATTCTGTAATTATCAATCTCTAAACAAAATCTTCACATATCTACCTAATAAAACCTCAAGTGGTACTGATAACATCCCCCCGATAGTTCTGAAACACCTCCTCCGCAAAATCATTAGAGACTACACAATTATATTCAACAACGCCATAAATCACAACTACTTCCCCAAAAATTGGAAATGTGCTAAAGTACTTCCCCTCCTCAAACCCAATAAACAACCTGACAATCCTTCTAATTACAGACCGATCAGTCTTACACCCAGCATAAGTAAGATGTTTGAAGCAGTAATAAATAATCAAATTCTACATCATTGTATAAAAAATAAGATAATTCCTGACAACCAATTCGGCTTTAAACATAGACACTCCTCAGTACATGCTATACACAAATTTGTGTCAGATATTAACATTCAATTAAGTAACAAAAACCTAGTTGCTGCAGCTTTAATAGACCTAGAAAAAGCCTTCGACTCGATATGGATAGATGGCTTAATTTTTAAACTGCTCGAAAAGAAATTCCCATATTGGTTAATCCTTATCATCTGCGACATGATCTCCGGTAAGACATTCCGCATTAGGGACGGATCCAACACCTTTTCCATCCTTTTCAAAATTACAGAAGGTCTCCAACAAGGTACCGTAAATTCACCTATTTTATTTAACATTTTCACATCTGATCTCCTAAACCTTTTTGAATTAAATCAGAATGACAACAAACAAGCATTAGCCTTTGCCGATGATCTTGTACTTTACATCAGTGGGAAAAATGCAAAAGCCCTTCAGAATGAACTATCCATCTTAGTTAATAAAATAAACTCATATTATACAACTTGGAATTTGAAAATTAACCCAGACAAATGTGAAACAATAGTTTTCCATAGACCAACTAATTACCTATCTCACAATAACATTAACAACCTTAGATCATTCCAAATAACTACTAATATCCCAGGCACGCAATCCCAAGTCCCAATACCCCACAAAAATATGTTAAATATCTCGGGTACACCCTAGATTATTTGGCCAGAGGAAATATCCATATCGAGACGCAACTAAATAAAGCTAAAAAAGCTTTTAAAGCAAACAGTAGAATTTTTTATAACAAGAACCTATCCTCCACAGCTAAAATCATTTGCTATTTATTATTAGTTAGACCCATAATCACATATGCAGCCCCTGTTTGGTGGAATATCGGTGCAAGTTTCATGGAGAAATTAAGACACTTTGAAAGAGCATGTATAAGAGCCTGTTTAGGAAAATATAGATCAGCAATAACCGATTATCGCAAATACATTAGCGATAAAGAACTCCTGGACAGTGCTAATATTCATAGAATAGACAATTTCATTATTAAGCTTACACGCAATTATTTCTACTCCGCCACACTCGCCAACAATAATATCATCAATTCCCTAACTTTAAACCTTGATCCCTTCACTATAGCAAATAATGCTGGCTACCCACCACCTCAATCCTTCCTTTTCTTCGATCACAAAGGACTTATTCAAGACTTCCACAATGTCCCCTTACTCTATCACTGGTCCAGAAATAGGGCAAACAAAAGAATCCCAATTAACATAAATGAGTACACAAGCAATAACAAAGTGTACTCAACCAGTATTCCCCTTAAAGATCGTACTGATTTCTCCAGAGTAAAAGTTCAGAAATATTGGTGGCTTGCTGGAACCGAAATAGTCATTAAGCTAAAATATAAGATGCAAATTATAGCAAGGAAAAAAACTCGAGCTCTTTTAGCGAATCGTCGTAACATTCGCTAATAAGAATTCTTCTTTCCTAATATGAACTCCAAATCATTGGAATTTCTTATTTTTTGTTATTACAATGCTAATATTAAGAATTTTTGTACATATGTATGTATTAATATTAAGTAACATTATCTATCCCTCTCCCCCTCTTCTAATTTTCTTCCTCCCCTTAAGTCCTATTTTCCTTATCATACTACCCATTAATACTGTATAGTGGTTTTTTATCATTCAGATACGTTTTCCCACTAATTGTAAAGAGACATAAGACTGCCACCCTTAGGCTAAAACACCTATTACGTTTATAAAGAAAAAAAAAATTAAACTACTACCATAGACTGTAATGAGGCGAGTGCCTATGCGAGGGCCATTCCTCATTTAAGTACCTTAGTACAAAATAATATGTAAGGTAATTGAATAAGCTTTTGTACCTGACATGTTCTTTCACTAATATTGTAATTTTTATTAATAAAAAGCTTATTTAAAAAAAAAAAAAAAAGTCGGATCACGATATTTTGGGAGCTTGTATCTCCAAAACGGGGCTTCAAATAAAAAAAGGTAAAGGAATTTTCGATTTCTTTTGTTATAAACAATCTGCTTGTTCCCGCTTGCTGCATAATTTTGGGACACCCTGTATTTAGAGGACATTATAGCATTGCTATAAAAAAATCACCAAAAAATTGAAGGGTACACTTTCGAAGATATTGAAGCCCAAATGTAGATCATTGATCAACGGTTTGGTTTGACTAGCGGCAGCTATCTGCGACGCGATATGGGCGAAGTCGCGCGCCAAATACCGACACCGCGGTGCAGAAAAATTCATAACTCGAAAACTATTCATCGTTGCACCATGCCGCTGGAAGTTATGTTTAGAGGACATTTCGATAATGGTGAAAAAAAATGTTTATAAAAAATTAAAGAATCACTTTGGACGGAATTTAAGTTTAAAAAATTAAAAACATTTTTTCAACAATTTAAAAACAAGTTGCATCGAATTTATATTTTTTTTCTAAAACTCTGAAGCTTTTTGAATCAACTGGTATTTTTATGATTTCTGTATCTATTGTGGTTTGATAGTTATAAATATTCAAAAAAACTAATGCACAAAACTTTGACTGCCTGTAACTTAAAAAATATTTAATATTTTTAAAATTGCTTCAAATGGGTATTTTTTTCGGCATTATCTATAACATATTCAAATTTTATCAAAATCCGTGACATGACGGAAAAAAAAAATGTCTTCCCTGCAGTTTATATGTATGTCGGATTCCGAGCAGGAAGACCGTTTACTTCTTCGGTTTGTCTAGCAAGGGTTTTCTTACAGGCTGCTGCTCTTCTTGTATTTGGTTGGCTCATGATTGCTTATTACAATATAACAACGCCATGACTAGAGAAGAGGCGGATCAGTTTCGTGGTTAACAGTTAATATTTTCTACGTCTTGTCTCAATGACTTCGTTTTGTATTCTGTTCTCTTTTCTAATTGATTTTTCAAAAGCCAGTCGAATGTCAATTGACGATCATATCCGGCCAACTTAATCCGCTGTATCAAACATGTTTATTAACACGATAATATCGTGATCTACTTTATCGAGCTTTTGAAAAACAATTACAAAACTAACCACGACTCTGATAAGGCATAAGACAGAACCTTGCCCAATCTTAGTCACGATTTAATTAATAATACGCGCCGACATGTATATCTGTCAATCAAAAGCTCGACCATATTATTATTTTTCTTCATCGCCAGTTACTTGCATACAGCCATGGAGGTGCTGGTCTTCTTAATACAGATTAAGATAAAATACCTCTCATTTTAGGTGGTGACTTTAACGTAAATTTTGCATCTGACGATTCGACACCATTAATTAATTTTTTATATGAAAAATTTAATCTGCAATTAAATAATAATCCTAACATGTCGACAACTAAATCTGGAACCACAATAGATGCTATTTTTACACGATATTTGGAAAATATTGAAACGAGAACTTATGTTTCTTATTTTAGTTACCATAAGGCTTTGGTGACAACCATACCACTACAAACACCATCAGATAATGTTGTTAATATTGAAGAAATAAATCAAAAGAATATGTGACTTATGTTTTGTGTAAATTTTTCTCATTTAAATCCTTTCAATACTATGCCTAAATGCTTTATGTACGATAAATATTTCACTTTTGATCGCCTCTTTAGTCTCTGACATTTATTAACTATTAATTAATAAATTTTAAATTGAGTTTGCCAAAGAAGTTTCACTTCTGACATGTGTACTCCGTACACACGTTCTTTTGATTTTATATTATAATTTTTGCATATAAATATTTAAAGCAATATTATACGGAAAATGATAAAAGTGCATAGAATGCACTCTTATCACAATTGACAGTGCTAAACAAGATACTAATATATTGAAGACATTATTTATAGCAACAGACCAATACGTACATTCTCTGTCAAAGGGACTTAACAGGTAGCGCCGAAACGAATAACAGTCAGTCAGAGTGCGCTGTTCGACTACTTCTCTGGGATGGCACTCCAACTACCGGGCATCCATTGGCGAGCCTTTGTGATGATACGCCAAAATTATGTGCTCATGCAGCTCTCAGAAATGTAACACGCAGTACAAGACCCTGCACCGAAGAGGAAAGTTACCTAACCGTAGCGCCTTCGCTAACACTAAGAATGGAGACGGTACTGGGAACTGCATTGCATACTGTAAACTTTAATGTAAGTACATCAGAAATGTTTGATAGAATCTTTCAGAGAACGTATGCACTTCTTACGATGGCTAGGAAATGAATTCAGGACTGTGTACTTGTGCCTCGATCTAATTTACAAAAAATGCAATTTACAGGGTGGTACTCCGCACAGTACGTACAAGAGTATACGGACTACGCTAAGACTTATTTATGAATGGTAGTAATTGAATAATTAACGATAATATTCATTTCGAAAAAATTTATTTACTCGTTTTCAACTAGTCAAAATTTGGCGAGTACATATCTTAATAATAAAAGAACGAAAAAGGTGTTTTTATCGTATGAGCAGTAATACAGCTGTAGATTTGCCTACAGACAATAAGATTGTTGAGTTGCACCGTTGATATTAGTGTTTAACGGGCAACTTGCGTATCGCACAAGATCTGTCGTGCCTATCTAATGTGTTGCTCGATGGACCAACCTTTTAAGTATCGTGAAAAAGGACTCGAAGTGGAGACTGTTTATTATAAGAAGGAAACAAGAAGTTGTATTTAAAACTTAACAACGAAGAACAAAGAGAATTATACACTAAATCTATTCTTAAATCGTGTTCACATCGCCTACTAATTTGTATATTAGTCGTGTTCGCGACGAGGTCTTACTAATGTCTTATAATGTATTTACCTCGCGATGTTACTTGTGTGTTTGAGGTGTTTTCACTACGGATTCTAAAGTGTGTCTAATGTGTTCACTTTGCTTTCTATGATGTGTTTGATTTGATCTGTGTTCGCAAAAACTAGGAATCTGAGGAGCTCCCCTCCCTTGGTGATTTTTCGGAAAATCCAGTTTTCTGCAGACAGGGTAGGTGACTTTGGTATATTCAACTATTGACTGATGAAAATGTCTCCACCCCGTCTACAGACCAAGAGAGGGAGTGATTTTCTGTGACCTGGTGGTCGGCAGATGTGTACTATCGCCATTCGACATTTTTGCTAATTTTCGTTAGGGTCTCTGGCAGGCACGTTTTATGGCATAATCCTTTCGCGGGCATGCGAAAACGCCGAATATATGCCTGACCGCAGCCCTAACGGTACATGGTACGATTTTTCTGTGAACATCTGTTTTCCACCAGATCTTTAGATTTTAGACGTGTTAATTGTCTTAACAAAGATACGCTATCAAAGTCCAATAATATAAGAAAGGGTTACCTTTACTATTTCCTTCAACGAAGCACTTTTTTCTGTTTGAGACGATTTTATTAGAAATACGAAATGATAATATTATGAACTTTTTGCATTATTCTTAATATTAACGTAATGGACTGAATTAGCGAACAAATTTGTGACATAATGGGATTTGCACATTAGTTGCTCATATACAGGGTGTCCCAGGAATTTGGACGCACCCGGAACCAGGTGATAGCTGAGGTAATTCTAATATAGGGATGTAACATTCTCAATGTCCTATCTCAATCCATGGCGGAGTTATTAAAGAAAAACGACAGCCACTCTGAGGGTTCCGTTAGGCCGGGCCGCGCGACAGTAGAAGTTCTGCACCAGTAGGGTACCGTACCAGTAGGAACTGTCGCGCGGCCGGGCCTAACGGAGCCCTCTGAGTGGCTGTCGTTTTTCTTTAATAACTCCGCCATGGATTGAGATAGGACATTGAGAATGTTACATCCCTATATTAGAATTACCTCAGCTATCACCTGGTTCCGGGTGCGTCCAAATTCCTGGGACACCCTGTATAAGGAACACGCGAAATATCTATACGTAAGTGTCACAATCTATTATACATAGATGTCGTATGGCATCAAACAATAAATTTGAGGCCTCATCTGTTGTTTAGGCGAGAGTCACACGTCTCGACCTTTTAACTCAACGACGCATATTTTGTCTATGGCTTTATCGCCACCAAACTTTTTCGTGCAGTTGTTAACTTTGCACATGTTTATGCCTCATCCAATAGACATTTGAAGAAACACAGGGATAGCCTGACAACACTGCATTGGAATATGTGGAATTTCTTACTCGTACTTATCTGCAAATCTATATGCTTCAAAACGATTGGGAGAAATAGACTGGATAAAAATATCGACCCACGATTGTCAGAATCTTACATATGAAACGACATCTATGCGCTTAGACCTTTATGAAACAGAGTATTTCTGATTAAAAATATGGCATTTTGCTTATGGAGGCCTACATAATTTCCCTTCTTTATGTGATCTGGTGGAGAATAGTAGTTTCCCACTGTTTTCTGTGCCTTGAATTCAAACCCATAAGGAAAAATTTTTGCATCGTGTCCTGTCTATGAGGAAAATGGGGTGGTATTTATTAGAAATTGTTCATCATTATTGAACATTTTAAAAGAACTCAAATGAAGACTGAATTACAACTGACAAGAACACTCAGTTCGCTACTCTTAATCTTTTAAACAACACACGACATTCTCTTTCAATATTTCTTACGACAATCACTGCAAAACGACTCCCTCTATACTGAATTGGACTGTAAGTGCACCCAAATATCATCTGATACTTAATACATAAATTCTCTTACTGCCACTTTCGTTTTCCATGGGAACATTCGGTCGACTTTTCGGTGGCGCTTCGCAAGACCTCCTCCAAGTCGTGCTGTGTGTGTCGTAAGAATTATTGAGAGCAGAATATTGTGTATCTTTTAAAAGATTAAGAATAACCGGCCAACTAACATTGTGAGTTAAACAAATTGCTTTTGTACAACTTGATAGATGATGGAAACAAATTCTACAAAATCAAAAACAATTTCATGTAAATACGTGGTGCGGTATAGTGTAAAATCTTTTGGTGGAGCCCTATTCTTTACCTCTGTGTTTAAACGGCGAAAACTATCTTGGAATTACTTGTGAGTCACAAGGAGTATCGGTATCCCACTTGAGGGACAGAGATATAGTAGTATTAATTCCGCACTAGTTCGACGTAACAGTGCCTCCATATCGGTCGGCTATACTTTATAATAGTCTAATTTATATTTTTCCTGTCTTCGAAAGCGAGTCCTGTAATGCATTATACCAAATTTTTCCAAGTTGTTAAACTTCCGCTATCATAGAAAAATCACATTTTGCCTTTATTAACAAAAATAAACGCTACTTAACGGTACTATCGCAGCATTTATATTTTTTTATAACCTTTAATCTGCTCTGGTTATTTTGCAATAATAATTGGTCCTCTACGACTTAGCATTTCGGAGAAATAATTTTTTAAAGCTTTTTCACAAAAGAGCTTGTATCCTAATATAGGGTGGGTTTCGAACATAGCATTATTGGCTTTATTATCTTTTGGTAAGTACTATTGATCATAAAAAAGGGTCCCAGGATGTACGATATATCCGGTGTATTGTATACAGGGTGTCACAGCTAACTTGGCCACCGTGAATATCTGGTTCATTTTTTTTATAGAAAGAATGTTACAGATAAAAAGTTTTTGCCGCAGAGGAGAAAATTCTATCCTGTTCAAACCTTTTTTTTGCTAGGGCACATTTTTTGAGATTACAAGATCATCGATTTTGAATGGAATTAGATATTTCTTTTATTCTAAAGTGAGAATGGAGGTGATCCTTTTTCAACGATTTATTTCAGAATAACCTTCTCGCCACCTCCAACATGGAAAATCCAAACGTTATCATAAATGTGAATGGATTTAGCTAAATGGATTAACCCCTTGCCTTATGATTTAATTTCTAACTGTGCGTGCCAAAATTGACAACAAGGTCGGTCACGTGTAGAGCCATAAACAACTTGGCTGAATGTTCGAAATTGTAGAAATTGCAAACGTCCTATCATCAGGAGACAAGGTCTTGTCTCGGGCCAAGTACGAGAGAAGACTCTTGACTCTATTCCGGAAATATTAGATCGGGGTTTTCGGGGTATTCAAACGACATGAAAGTGGCAAATTTCCCCAAAAGTGCGATGATATTCTTAGAGGCAGCGTCGAGACGAGTCGATTGAGACTAATTACAAAGACATTGGTCCACCCAGTAACGAGATATTTGATGTCAAAAGTACGTCTTTTTTATGTAATAAGTCGTCTGCTTCGTCTTTTCCAGTGTCACACTTTCGACTATGCGAGTTCTGTCGGTGTCAAACCGAACTAACAGATTTTCATACCATGCGACGATAATTTTTCTGTCGGTAATGTAGATTTTTATATGTAATCTGTTGGAGACATGCGGGAAAAATCAAGAAACAAGGTCTTGTCTCTGGCCAAGTACAATCAACAGCATAAATGGTTTCACTGCGGGGTACGGGGTGCGCGCGGGTATCCACACTGTTAATGCTTGTTTCACCTGAGTGATTTTCGTGCTCTCTCTTTCTAATAATTCGTCTCTCTCTCTGACGTATGTCGCGGCGTAGTAACAAATGATAATGACTACTTCATTTCTTTCTTGTCGTCGCTCTGTCGCACTCATTCTATCGAGGCACACGGACTTAGGTCCGATAGGCAAGTGTGAGACCGCGATCGTCAATCGAGGAAGGCATCAAACGCAGTTTTCGCCATGGTCCGAATTTTTCTCGTATAAGAGCCTCCCTTTCCTTTATCTGCTGTCGCGGTCGCACTCCGATCGCGGCTCACAGACGATGGCCGAGCTCAGGTGTGTCAGTGCGCCTTGGTCGTACTCGATCGTTCATTCGTATTGTAGAATCTTGGACGACTTTTCGAATTGTATATTCGGCGCGTCCGGTGAATGGGTGAACTTGTCGTTTACTCTCCGTTCGGATGTTACTCGTGAACGGAGCAAAGGTTATTTTGTAAAAAAATGGACCCTGCCTCAGGCTTCACCAAGAAGGAGATTGATTTTTAACACTTAAACTTTATTAACCGTAAACAACGAACTTACAAAAATATACAACAACTAACAATTAATCTATACTTTATGATCGGGTAAAGACTCTACTGAGCGCTGAGTAAAATACACTTGACGGGCTACTCAGAGAGGTGACATTTGTAATTGATGGTATGAATGTTTGACTGTATCTGCTCGAGTGATTGAATGTTTCTGATGAGTCTTGCGAAAAAATGAAATGTCCGGAAAAGTATGTAGAGGGTGGAATGGAAGGGATGAAGGCGTTAACGAAGGATTGACTATGGAGTGATTGGTTGAGTTTTTGGGAAATTCCTGTAGGTGTGTAGATGGAGTGGGAAATGGTGTGACGTAGAGGATTCCTGGAAAACGATGAGTCCGTTTTCCAGGTAACCTAACGGTGCTGGAGGGTGAACTTTTTGACCGCGTCGGAAGGTATTAAAATATTTTAATTAGAGACTTTCCCTGATCTTCTTCGCCATGTGGCCGGGCTGACCGTTAGGGTCATTTATTGCCCCTTATGGTTAAATCGGTAAAAATACGTTAAATCTGCTGGTGCTTCAACATGATTTCTCCTCATTTAATTAATAAATCTGTTTATTGCTCGATTAAATGTACTTGGTGCCCCGCTTTTAACGAAGGTTCGATGGCGAAAAATAAGCCTAAATAGTTCGGGATGATCGACATTAAAAAAGAGTTATTAAAACACAATATAAAGCGCCCTTGTTATTGTGTTGAATGAAAATCCTCTAAATATCTCATTACGTTTCCTTTTATGTCATCATCAATCGTTGAAACCCATGGCAATATGCATGTGTAATTTTCTCTCAGGCACATCCAGATTGTTAACTTGTTAAATTTTTCAACTCAGATGCATCCGGATTGTTAATTTAGAAATGAGTACAAATATCTGTAACGTTACATTTTGGACATCAAGCTTCGTAAAAAGCGGGCCACCAAGTACATTTAATTGAGCAATAAACAGATTTATTAATTAAATGAGGAGGAATAATTTGTTGGGAAATTTAGTTAATTTAATATATTTACTTAGCGATAACATCGTGTCGATGCTGTACAATAATTTGTACTTGCACGCATTTGTTCGACTTCAAATACTTCGTATAAGGAAGTTTATGTTAACGAGAAAGCTATTCCAAAGTCACATCCTCTTGTACTTGGCCTATACGTTTGCATTTTTTATGCTTTTTGCTGATTGTTAAGACAATTAACACGTCTAAAATCTAAAGATCTGGTGGAAAACAGATGTTCACAGAAAAATCGTACCATGTACCGTTAGGGCTGCGGTCAGGCATATATTCCGCGTTTTCGCATGCCCGCGAAAGGATTATGCCATAAAACGTGCCTGCCAGAGACCCTAACGAAAATTAGCAAAAATGTCGAATGGCGATAGTACACATCTGCCGACCACCAGGTCACAGAAAATCACTCCCTCTCTTGGTCTGTAGGCGGGGTGGAGACATTTTCATTAACCAATAGTTGAATATTCCAAAGTCTCCTTCCCTGTCTACAGAAAACTGGATTTTCCGAAAAAAAACACCAAGGGAGGGGAGCTCCTCAGTTTCGGAGGAGTTTGCAGGACACATCAATTGAGACACAATTCAGAAAGCAAAGTGAACACATAGACAGAATTTAGAATCCGTAGTGGAAAAACATAGTAAAACACACCTTATACCTCGTCGCGAACACAACTAAGATACAAATTAGTAGGCGACGTAAACACGATTATAGAATAAATTAGTGTACAACTATGTTAAGTTTTCGTTGTAAAGTTTTTAAATACAACTTCTTGTTTTGCTTATTAAAACCAGTCTACATTACGTGTCCCTTTTCACGGTAATTAAAAAGGGTGGTCCTTCGAGCATCACTTTAGATAGGCACGACATCTTGTGCAATACACAAGTTGGCCATTGAGAATTCATTTCAAACGGTGACACTCAACACTGATTATACATTGTATTGCACATTAGTGTATGTCGCACGGGCTTGAAAACATATGAAAGATGTGGATCAGCTGTCGTCAGTAGCATTAGGTTTATCGGTAGTACGGCAACGTAACGGTGTTTAAAAAATTGTTACGCCGAAGCCGTATAATAAAATTAATCCTTTTTTAGGTTGTCTTCGAAAAGCAAGTCTTGACGCATTATCTGTATTTTTCGCAAGTTGTTAATAAACCGCTATCATAGAAAAAATCAAAGTTTTTTTTATAAACAAATAAAAATGCTTCGTAACGGTAATAATCGAAGCAGATACATACAATATTTTTTTAAAACTTTGATATTTTAGAGTTATTTTGCAATGAAAACCGCTCCTCTCCGACTTACCATTTCGGAAATATAATTTTTTAAAAATTTTTTACAAATGGGGTTGTATCTCGATAGAGGGTTATTTTCGGACCTAGCTTTGTTGGTTTATTTTTCACCTTTTGGTGCGTTCTATCGATTCTGGAAACAGGTCCCCGATGATATGTTACACCCTGTATATTAATATTAGTAAATTAATTTATTAATATTCTGTTACAAATTAATTCATATATTAACAGTTATGAAAATAAATTTAAACAATTTTGCCAAGTAGCAGAAAAAAATTATGAGTATTGTACATACATGTATATATCTTTACGTGAAAGGAATTGCGGAGCGTGTGTTTCTTATGCTTTTATTTAAAACATGTTTTCCTATCTCGCACTATTTAGCAGTTATGTTACTTTGTTGCGGTCGTTTCCACTCATTGACACAATTTCCTTGCGGATATAAAAAGAACCATGTGTTCATTATTTTTATCCGTGTATTATGTTTCTAGAAACTTTCAAGGAAGTTATAGATATACACTATTAAGGGTCTGTATATCGTTAAATATATAGATAATTCCAAGTTAACTGACCAGAAAATATAGTGGATCCAATCCTCTCAAAAACAAGAAATCAAATCAATCAACGTCTTTATACTAAATCTGCCGACCTCACCCATCCATTACTTTATTGTAATGCATTCTTAAGAGACATATTATTGTATTAGAATTATAATATAAGAATAATTTTCAAGTCTAATGTACTAAACCTCACACAAAAATTCCCATCTGACGTAAGTAGGTGTTTCTCACATCTAAAGAGTGTACAAATACATAGTTTTCTAAATAATTTATATTTGGGTAGTACCAAATTACAAGGACTGGTCTTGGGCCAAGTACAAAAGTTCCCAACTGGTATAGACCTTGACTCTTTATATGAAAGATTAGATCGGGATTTCCGAATATTTTCCGAAAAGTACGAACAGTAAAAAGCATCGAAAATGCAAAGGTATAGCCCAAGTACAAGAGGACGTGACTTTGGAATAGCTTTCTCGTTAACATAAACTTGATTATACGAAGTATTTGAAATCGAACAAATGTGAGCAAGTACAAATTATTGCATAGCATCGACACGATGCTATCGCTAAGTAAATATATTAAACTAACTAAATTTCCCAAAAAATGAAGTCTCCTCATTTAATTAATAAATCTGTTTAGTGTTCGACTAAATGTACTTGGTGACCCGCTTTATACGAAGCTTGATGTCCAAAATGTAACGTAACAGATATTTGTACTCATTTCTAAATTAACAATCCGGATGCATCTGAGTGGAAAAATTTAACAAGTTAACAATCTGGATGTATCTGAGAGAAAATTGTACATGCATATTGCCGCGTGTTTCAACGATTGATGATAACATAAAAGGAAACGTAATGAGATATTTAGAGGATTTTCATTCAACACAATAAGAATGCCGCTTTATACTGTGTTTTAACAACTCTCTTTTAATGTCGAACATCCCGAACTATTTAAGCTTATTTTTCACCATCGAACCTTCGTAAAAAGCGGGCCACCAAGTACATTTAGTCGAGCACTAAACAGATTTATTAATTAAATGAGAAGACATCATTTTTTGTGAAATTTAGTTAATTTAATATATTTACTTAGCGATAGCATCGTGTCGATGCTGTACAATAATTTGTACTTGCTCGCATTTATTCGATTTCAAATACTTCGTATAATTAAGTTTATGTTAACGAGAAAGCTATTCCAAAGTCACATCCTCTTGTACTTGGCCTATGCTTTTGCATTTTCGATGCTTTTTGCTGATATGATTTTTCAAAAATTTTTCACAAAAGGGGTTGTATCTCGATAGGGTGTGTTTTAGACAAAAATATTGTGTACACATCGACTGTTTTACAACTGCATCACAACTTGATGCCATGAACCATTTATACGCACTTCTTAAACGATTTCAAATACCAAATTTTACGATTCTGTAATAGGAGTGGATCAATATTCAACGAGTGAGTTTTGCTTAAAATGTTTCAACTGTTTTGTTAGAAAATGTAATGCTGATAAAATCCTATCAAACGCAAGTGACAGAATGTTGTCGCGTATTATAAATATGTCGCAGATAGCCTGTTCTCCTACATCGGTCTTTCCTTCTCAGCCGTCGTGTCTCTTAATTGTAGTTAATCGTAATAACGTCTTACTGCTACGAACGCTTACTCTCGACTGCCCCCCTTCAGGTGGTCGCGCTACGTTTTTCTAATGGTACCATTATCACTCCAGTCCCAGGTATTGCCATATGGTTTACATAAGGTCATAACGCACTGTCTTCAGAAACTTACTATTTATGACCGTTTATGATATCTCCATAATGTCAATTGTATGCCAGGTAAATAATTATCCCTTAACTATACACAATATTCCGACCTACGGAATACTCCGACAAATATGTGTATAACTGACACAACTATCTGTGGAATGTTTATAAAGGTGATTAAGTAAAAGTGGGAGTATGCATTGTCATATGTCAGAACAATGTACTACCTCAGAATGGACTCAAGCCATATTGGAAAATATTCGCCAGATTATTCATACAATGCTTTAAACACTGTAAGACACTAGAAGTACCGGAATTCCTAAAGTCTAAAGAAATACTTGATTCAATAATTGTTTATTCATATACAGGGTGTCCCATTTTAATCTTTCCACTTGTTTATCTCAAAAAATATTAATTATTCGAAGAAAATTTTTATACGAAAGATACTCTATTTAAAGGGGGACATTCAATGATGGACACTGTTTTTTCTTAGATGGAGGCGCCTCCGAGATATGAAGGTGACCTTTGTTTTTTTAAATGGAACTATAGTATTTTTTACGCTAAACACATAGCCTGATTCAAAACAAATCCATTGACCTATAATACTCGTATGTTGACCTTGAAATGTCAGTGAAGGTCATTTTCAGTCACTTGAAATTTTTGAACATTACTTTGAAATTTTGAATCCTGTATATATACAGGGTGTCCCAGCTAACGTGCAAGTCCCTGAACCAGGTGATTAACCCCTTAACCTACAATGACGGGCATAGCCCGTACGAAATGAACCAAATAGCAGGTAAATCGTAGGTTAAGGGGTTAACGAAAAACGATAGTCAATCAGATCGCTCCGATGGGCGCGGCGGCGCAACAGTTGCTACTGGTACAGTACCCTACTGGTGCAGAACTTCTACTGTCACGGCGCCGGGCCCAGTGGAGCCCTCTGATTGGCTATCGTTTTTCGTTAATAACTGGACTACGAATTAAGATACAACATTACGAATGTCACTTCCCTATATTAGAATTACCTCAGCTATCACCTGGTTCAGGGACCTTCACGTTAGCTGGGACACCCTGTATATTATTATTATTCCGTTTTTTGTTTATTACAGGCACGCTACGAGTTCGTGCACACCCTACAGGCGGGAGAACCATGGGGGGAGGCTACCTGTAGCCGGCTCTTTCGCAGGGTCCGAAGTGGACACGTGGAATCACCTGGGGATCTCAGGTTGTTTGGTAGAGGAGGGGCACGGAAGTTAGAGTGTAGGTACGTACAGGTAGAGAAGTGGGAGAGGGATGGTACAGTAAAGAAACTGTAATTGTATAAATATAGAATGAACAGTTGTCATGATTGTTACAAACATGTTTATTGTAGATGCTCGTTTGATATATATTCGATATACAATACATAGATGTAGATGATGTATATTCGATATACATTTTTTTTTTGATCATGCATTGCTTTTTTGTTACACATATACATTCGAGTATGAATACTTCAGATTCTAATCAGCACAGAAATATCATTAATTTGACTCTCGAACATCTGGTAATGCATGTTGCTACTACTAATACTACTACTCATCTGCGAATGGCAGACGTGTATGCCATACTTGACATTTTATATTAAATACTTTAACATACCCGTTCGCATTTACTCAGTTTATTATACATGTCGAATGTGAAGAGGAATTTCATCAAACTTATCCATTCCTCTGGCAAGGGTTTTCTTGCAGGCCTTTTTCCGGATAGGCTAGATTATATTTAATTTAGACTGACAACACCATGCCTAGAGGATAGCTAGAGTCAATTTTGTGGTCTATATTATTAGCACTTCTTCTCCCATGCACTACTATTTATGATCTGTTCTTTTATTCAGTTGACATTTCAAAAATTATTCGAATGTCAATCAACGATCATATCCGGGCAAACGACTCCGGTTATAACCAAATATACTTGCTATTTCGATAACATCGTGTTCCACTTTAGCTTGCTTCTGAAAAATAATACGTAAAACTGTTGAGGTTAATTATTCAAACTTCGCGCCTAATTTTAGTTTTGTGTTTTTTTTTGTTAAACTCTTATTCGTTTTCCATTTTGCGTAACGACTGAGTAGTAGATGAGCACAAGAATGTGCCGGATTAAAAATGTGCTTATAGTATATTGTTGGGATTCGTATCTATTATGGCTTGTACATTTGGCGACTCCTGACGGCTCGGACGATCTGGCGATTGTCGATCCGCAGTTGTCTTTTTGCATTGTAACTCCGCGTTCGCGACGATTAGGATGTGAATATATGGTATATATTAAGTGTGTTCAAGTGTGCTGCGTGAACTTATTTACGTCCTAAACCCGAAATAGAATCTGACATATTGTGTTTCTTTTTCAAGACTGCTAATACGAATTGTAAGACGAGACATGAATTATCCATGTTTTTATATTTTGTATATAACAAGCGGTCTGTCCGGATGAAGAAAAGGTATTACAGTTGTAGTTTCGATTTAACCTAGATAGCGACGAGTGCTGCCTCGTTATGTTTTAGTACATAAGTTCTTAATGCGTCATTGTTATTATTGTTGGCGCCTTTTGTGACACTTTTATTTTTTTGTACCTTTAACATATGAAAATAAAACAACTTCATCAATAACCAATCAATCAAACACGAAATTAACCAAAACAAAAACTAACCAGAACTCAAATAAGACAGTTAATGTAGCTTAAATGGTTTCCATGGGCATGCAAAGCAGCTGACGATTTCCCCTATATCAGATTTCGTTTGCAAATCTAAAAGGCCGCACTAAAACCCCCGTCTTGTACCTTGGTAAACCAGTACCCCGCAGAATCCAATCCAATTGAGGCATTTCAACTTCTACCGGCGGGGGGGGGGGGGGGCTCACAACCAGGCATTATGTATCAAATTATTTTGCTCCCTACCATACTTTTGAAATGGTTTTCTGCCGACAATAAGTACCCAAGTCGAGAGAGCCGAAAGAGGGCGCATGGAGTATAGGCAGAGAGCGAGAGCAGTCGGGAAAAAGAGAGAGAAAAAAGGGGGAAAGAGAAGTATAGGAAAGGGAAGGAAGGGCGGGAGGTGTAGAGAGGGTGGTGGAGTGCAAGGAGAAGTGAAGGTGAGAACGGCGGAGCAGGAGGTGAAGAGGGAGGGAGAAGAATAGTGAAGGGGAGTGAGGTTAGGAAAGGGACGAAGGGGACCGGCGGCAAGAGACACCTAGGCGAAAGGAAGAAAGGTAGGAAGAAGGCGACATCGGGCGGAAGGAGAAGGAAAGGAGAATAAGGAGTCGGTAAAGAAGGGAGGAGAGAGTGGAGACGTGGAGAAATGGAGACGGTAGGGAATAAAGAGAAGGAAAGGGAAGGAAAAGAAGGAGGAAAGGAGAAAAACAAGGGAGAGGGGGAGACGAAGAGGAACAGGGGGAGGCCGAGCAAGGCGGAAAGAATGGGGAGGGAAAGAATGGACAGCACAGGGAGTGTCACAAGCACCGACATGGAGGAATGGCTATCGAAAAGGAAAAGGGAGGAGGAGAAAGAGGAGGAGGAGATGGAGGAAATGGGGAGAGAGGGCTTCAGAAGAAGTAAAAAGACTCTAAGGTCACCGAGGAAGGTGAGGGAGGAGACGGCAGGGGGCAAAAGTGAAGAAAGAGAAGAGGGGAGGAAGGAGTGGGAGGGAGAGAATGAAAAAGGTAAAGAGAGAGGCATTGAAGGGCTAAAGGAAGAAATGAAAAGGATGCAAACGGAATTCGAGAAGGGGGGGGAGGAGATTATGAGAAGGGTGGGAGAGCGAATTAAAAAAGAAATGGAGGGGATGAGAGAAGAGATGAGAAGAAGGGAGGAGTCATGGAAAAAAGAGAAGGAGGAGATGGAGAGAAGGATAAGAAAATTGGAGGAGGAGGTGGAAAGAAACAGGGAAGAAAGGGGGAAAGGAGGAGGCGGGGAAGGGGAAGGAAGGGGAAAGGAGGAAGAGGAGGGGAAAAAAGGAAGAAATGAGGAAGAAAGAAGACTGAGGGAGATGGAAAGATGGAGGGAGAACAAGGAAAGGGAAGAGAGAAGAAGGAATGTAGTAATAAAGGGATTGCAGAGGAAGAAAGAAGGAATGAAGGAGGAGGTGAGGGAGATTTTGGTAGAAGAATTGGGGGTGAAGGCGGAGATTGAGGAAGTGAGGGAGATAGGGGCAGGGAAGGGAGCAGAGAAGTTGAGAATGGTATTGGTAAAGATGAAAAGTGAGGAGGGAAAGAGGGAGATAATGGGGAAAAAGAAGGCACTGAGAGGAAGGAGGGAGAGGATAGAGGAAGATATGACTTGGAAGGAGAGAAAAATGCAGTGGAGGTTGAGGAGGATAGCGGAGGAAGAAAGCAGGGAAGGGAAAAGGGTAAGGGTGAGTTATGCAAGGATATGGATAGAGGGAGAGTGGTGGAAATGGGACGAAGAGGGAGAGGTACTAAGGGATGTGAGAGGAAAAGAAAGAGAAAGAGTGGTGGCAGGAGAGAACAAGGGGGAAGAAGGAGCAAAGAAGGAGAAGAAGGGGGACTAGGGAAGAGGACGGAAGGAGGAAGGAACAGGGCTAAGGAAAGGAGGGGGTGGAAGGTAGTGTGGTGGAATGTGGCGGGGCTGGCAAAGAAGGACAAGAATTTCTGGGAAAGAGTGGGTAGATGGGATGTGATAATGTTAATGGAGACATGGCTGGAGGAGGAAGGATGGGAGAGAATAAGAGGAAGGCTACCGAAGGGATATAAATGGGAAAGGCAGAACGCTAAAAGAGAAAACAAGAAAGGGAGAGCAAAGGGGGGGATGTTGGTGGGAGTGAAGAGAGAGGTAACGGAAGGGGAGGAGGTTACGATAAGGGAAAAAGGGGAGGGAGTGATGGAGGTAGGAGGGATGATAGGGGGAGAGGAGTGGAGGGTAGTAGGGGTGTATGTAAACGGGGACATGGAGAAGAAACTGGAGATAATGAGAGAGTGGTCAGAGGCGGAAAAGAACAGGGGGGAAGTGATAATAGGAGGGGACTTCAATGCGAGGACGGGAAGGAAGGGAGGAGGATGGGAGGAAGAAGGAGAGGAAAGAGGGAGAGAGTCAAAGGACGAAGAGGTGAACGGGGAGGGAAAGAAGTTGCTAAAGTGGCTAGATGAGCAAGGATGGAGGATATGGAATGGAGGGGTAAAGGGGGATAGGGAGGGGGAGTACACGTACACAGGGGCCAGGGGGGAGACGGTAATTGATTATATATTGGGAGGACAGAGGTTAGAAGAGAAAATAGAAAGGCTGGAGGTGGGGGAAGGAGTGGAGTCGGACCACCACCCGATAGTGGTGGAGGTAAGAGGAAGGAAGGGGTGGAAAAGGGAGAAAAGGAAGAAGGAGACAAAGAAAGAGGCAAGAGGAAGATGGGACAGAGAAGGAACGGAGAGATTCAGGAGGGAAATAAGGGAGTTGGGGGAGGAGGATGGAACGAAGAGGAGGATGGGGGAGGAATGGAGAAGGGGGATGGAGGAGATAAAAGAGGGACTGAAGAAAGCGGAGGAAGGGGAGGGAAGGGCAAAGGGAAGGAAGAGGGGATGGTGGGACGAGGAATGCGGAAGGGAGAAGAAGGAGGCGAGGAAGAAATTAAGGGAATGGCGGGAAGGGAGAGGAGAAGTAGAAGGGTATAAGAAGGCAAGGAGAAGGTACAACAAGATATGTGAGGAAAAGAAGAGGGAGGAGGCAAAAAGGATATTGGAGGAAGCGGAGAGGGCGAGATCGGAAGGGGAAATTTGGGAGGTGGTGAATAGGGGAAGGAAGAGGAGGAAAGGAGTGAAGGAGGGAATAAAGATGGAGGAATGGAGCGAACACTTTATGAAACTATTAGGAGGGAAGGAAGGGGGGGAGACGGGAAGGGAGGAGGGGAGAATAGGTGAGGGGGCGGGGGGGATAGGAAGAGAAGAAATGGAAAAAGCGATAAGGAAGCTAAAGGTCGGAAAGGCAGCGGGGATAGACGGGATCCCAAACGAGGTTTGGAAGTACGGAGGAAGGGAGGTAAAGGAGTGGCTGTGGCGGGTGTTAAATAGGATTTGGAACGGAGAAGAGTGGCCGGAGGAATGGAGAGAAGGGCTGGTGGTACCAATCGTTAAGAAGGGAGAGGGGGAGAGAGCGGGAGACTACAGAGGCGTGACGCTACTGAGCACGGGGTACAAGATATATGCGATGGTACTGGCAGAAAGGCTGAGGGGGGAAATGGAAGAGAGGAGAATGGTCCCGGAGAATCAGACGGGCTTCAGGAAAGGTATGGGTACTATAGACAATGTCTATGTGCTGAACTACCTGATAAACAGGGAAACGGAAAAGAAGGGGGGGATGGTGGTAGCGACGTTTGTGGACCTGAAGGCAGCGTTCGATTCGGTGGACAGGGAGGAATTATGGAAGGCGATGGAAGAAAGAGGGGTGAGCGAGGGACTGAGAGAGAGGGTAAAGAGGATTTATAAGGAGACTAGGAGCAGGGTAAAGGTAGGAGGAGAAACAGGGAAGGCTTTCTGGAGTGAGAAAGGCGTGAGACAGGGGTGCCCGCTGAGTCCCCTTCTGTTCAACCTGTTGACAGCGGACCTGGAAGAAGAACTGGAGAGAGGAGGGTGGGGAGGGATAAGGGTGGGAGCAGGAAAAATAAGATCGCTGTCGTACGCAGACGATACGGTGCTGTTGGCGAGGAAGGAAGAGGACATGAAGGGGATGTTAGGGACACTGAGAAGATATTTGGAGAAGAAAAAGCTGGAACTAAACGCGGATAAAACAAAGATAATGAGAATAAAGAAAGGGGGAGGGAGAAGGAAGAAGAAGGAGTGGTGGTGGAAAGGGGAAAGGATTGAGGAAGTAAGGGAATTTGTGTATCTGGGATACAGACTAGATAGAGGGGGGAGGCAGGAAAGGCAGGCGGAGGACAGGGGAGGAAAGGCAATGGGAGCGATGCGCAAGGTGTGGGGAATAGGGAAGAGATTGTTCGGAAAGAGGATAGAGGAGAGACTATGGCTATTCGACGCTCTAGTGTGGTCGGTAGCATGCTACGGGGTGGAGATATGGGGATGGAAGGAAAGGAGAGCGATGGAGAGGGTGGAGGAGAGATTTCTGCGCTGGATACTTGGGGTGGAGTGGAGAACACCAGAGTATCTGGTTAGGGAAGAGATGGGGAGGGGGAAGCTAAGGGGGAGGGCAGGAAGAAGAGCGTGGGACTACGAGATAAGGCTGGAGGAGGGAGGAGGGAGCGGATGGGCAAGGGAGTGCTGGAAGGAAGTGAAGAAAAGGGAAGAGAAAGAAGAGGCTTTGTCGGTTTGGGAGGAAGAGAGGAGAGAATTTTTTAGAGGAAGAGGCCTGAAGATAGAGGAGGTGAGGGAATTGAGGAAAAAGGGAAAGGAAGGGTATGGGGAAATAGAGAAAAGAGGGAGGGAGCAAGAGAGAGAAGAGAGATGGGAAAGGATAAGAGAAGGAAGATACAGTAAATGGTATGGATGGGTGAAGGGGGAGGGAAGAGCGGAATACTTGAGAAAGGGGTGGGGGGAGAGTAAATGGCAAAGGGTGGCCAAGTTTAGGTTGGGAAATGAGGTGAAGGAGGGAAGATACTGGGAGAGCGAGGAGGAGAGGGTATGCAGAATATGTGGAGGAGAAGAGGAAACGTGGGAACACGTGTGGGAGAGATGCGGAGGAGGACGAGAGGAAAGAGGAGGATGGCAAGAATGGGTAAAGGAGATCCTGGCAGAAGATGGAAGGGGGGAAGGGTGGATGAGAGAAGTTGAGGAATGGAGGAGAGAAAGGGAGAGTTGGAAGAAGGAGGATAAAGGAGGGTAGAGCAAAGAAAGGAAATACAGAAAAAGTGGGAAAATAGGTAGAGTGACGGGTGAGCGAGCAAGCAAGAGAACGGAGAGAGCGGGAGAGAAAATGAGAGAAGGAAAGAAAAAGCGAGCGAGCGAGCAAGCGACGATAGGTTAAGATAGTTTTTAAGGTAGAGTTAAGTAGAATAGGATAGGAAGAAGGAAAAAGGGAGGTGCTGTAACCCCAAGGGGATCAGCGGAATAAACAATACAATACAATAAGTACCCAAGTCGATCCGTAAAAATCGGCAGTGTTTTAATAACTTTAGTAGTTCGCAGCGGCTACTATCGTTATAGAGTTTTTTTCCAAGAATCGTGCGATTCCCAGTTACTTATGTCCTGACTGCCACGCTTCCTTTGATGAATTTCATAGACAAATCGGCTACGACAAAATTAAGGCGATATCCAACGACAGCTTGTTCTATTTCCGCAGAATAATGACTTAGGTATTGGGCAGTAGTAGTAATGGATTAATAGAGGGTAGCAGGATATATTATGGAGCAAACTTTTTCACCTGGTCATGGATTCAAGTACTTTAAACAGAATCTGAATTAAGAGTAAAACACCACTGACTAAAAACTACTCAACTGTCTCCTGACTACTAACTGAAAATCTGAACTGCAACTCTACTCAACTCAACTCAACTGAGCTTAATGGCGGAGGGCACTGATATATTTACAGGATTTTGGACCCTCCCACTACATCGGTTTGTAACTGTTTACGAAAAAAACAATGATGGCCTCATCTAGCATCCAAACACCTTTAACGCGAAAGCACTTGGAAAATGATCTGACAAACTTTCCTTTTCAAGTGTCTCTTAAACTGGACGGGGTCTGCTGCCAGATTTACATTTTCTTGTGGACAAGATCTCCATTGTATCTGATGAAATGTGATATATAGAAGTTTCGAATCTTAAGGGTTTTCAAGTTTACATTCACAATGACTGGATTATATTTTTATGTTTATTTCAATACCATTTACCAATCTCCACTAAGATGATTGCAATGTTATTTCTTGAAAGAATTTACGAGTTTTTGAAGTTCGTCTTCCTGGCGTCGAACTGACAAAAGGCGCTAAGACGCGGGGACGTAACAATATGATGTAAGTGAGTCTATCTGCTAAGGGACCCGAGTAAACAGGGTATAATGTAAATTCGGGGACTATTTTTCTGAATCGATAGTACGTACCAACAGATGATGAAACATTTTTAAAGTTCTGTGCGAAACCCATCACGTATCGAAATACAACCTCTTTTGTAAAAAAGTTTAAAAAATATATATCACCGAAATAGTAAGTCGTAAGAGGCCGATTTTGATTGCAATATAACCGCAAGAGATCAACATTATAAAAAAAATGCAACTACTACGACTAATACCGTTGAGTAGCATTTATTCTTGTTAATACAAAATAAATGTGATTTTTTCTACGATAACGGATGTTAATCAACTTGAGACAAATTTGTATAATGCGTCAAGACTTGCTTTTCGAAGGCAGCCAAAAAAATAATTAATATTATTACAAAATTTAACTGCCAAAATTTGTTAAATACTTGCGGCGATGAATCTGCCGATACGCAATCTCCAAGTCATAATGGCGCGGCACTCGTTCTACTGGCTATGTCTGACCTACATCTTACATATAGTATTGATTTGCCCTACGCCTGACCTATATCTTACATACGGCACCCACTCGTACTGTGACTCACACTACAAAATGTATGCTGCATACTATTATAGTATAAATATTACCTTTAAACGAATTGTTGAAAATTGATGCCCTTTCACCTCGATACATTTCCTTAATGGTTTGCTCATTGAACGCCGTACACTGATAAAAACATCCAGGATATTATCTATTTATCGGACTAGCGATGAGTGAACAATTGTTGCTACATAGCTCCACAGACAACAGTCCAAGATAGTTTGTCTTTGATTCCGTAGGATTCGTTTCCGCGAGTCATCGCATATTATCAAATACTATTTGTTACAAAATCCTCTCTCAATACTTCTTACGACACTCACTACATAACGACTCGCTCTATACTGAATTCTCTCACTCCTACTTCGTCCTATCTCGCTCATACTCATCCCTTATAGCTTGGTGGAGGTCTTCCATGCGTCTCTGAAAACTCGGAGATTGGTATATCCCAATCACAATCGGTCTTCTACGACTTACCATGCCCGAGATATAGTATTTTAAATCATTTTTACAAAAGGGGTTGTATCTCCATGGGGAGTGGGTTACGAAAAAACATTTGAGACTTTTTTTCTTCTTTTGATACGTACTAGCGATTCATCAAAAGTGATCCCGGATTTCCGGTACACCCACGAAAAAGCACTAGTAAATGCCTGATCTATTACAGCATGGTTGAAATGGCAAAACATGTCTTCAGAACTTCGAACTTTTGATTAAATTTACTGATTTATAATTTATAAAAACTGCAGACATTCCAAAGTTTACGGAATACGTAAAGTTACTGTCTTAAGGGGTTATATACAGTTATACATGTAATTTTAAAAAAACCGATTTTTTTTATTTCATTTTCGTAATGTACATACGTTTAAGTACACACACAGAAAATTTCAAGTGAATTCGGCGATTATTGTCCGAGTTACACCCATATTTGTAAAGACGTGTCAGAGCGTTTGAAAGTAGTTGGTCTACACCGAAAAAATTATTAGTTCCCCTTACTCCAAATTACTTCCGGCAACTAGATACAGTTGTTGATATTTGGTTAACTGAAATTGGTGTTGGCTCAATTACAGTCAAATTTAATTTTTCTGAATTTGGTTGCTGTTACTAATTTGAAGTTGCCTTTACTACAGTTTCTATTAACGGCTTCTCAAACTTTGAATGCGTTTTTCTCCAAACTGTGTTTTCAAAGTCGGTGACCAAGATTTCTCGAAAACGGCTGGACCGATCAGTTTCAAACTTTAACACAAGCTTGTTGACTATATTTTTTAGTAATTAATCGAAGGTTTCTTCTCATCGATGAATATTTCTTTTTTATGAACAATTTAAGGCCAAAATTTTTGTAAAAAATCGATTTTTTTTAGAAGCCGCCATTTTGTCAAAAAATTTTATTTTGCTTATTCCTTCGATTAATTACTAGATTATACATTACTTTAACGAAATCCGTTTGGTTTTTTCATTTTAAAAGATTCAGTCCCGAGATATCGTGGTCACCGCAAAGCGCTTTTTTTTAGAGGAGCTCTTGGAGATCAGCAATAACAGCTCTCAAAAATTATTATTTTTACAAATAAAAAATGTTAAAATACAGTTAAAAGTTATCTCAATATGTGTACAAATTTTTACATTAATCAATTTAACTGTCTTTTCAGGAAAAATTCTTGTAGAATCGCTTATTTTGCGCCTCTTAACTGTATATAACCCCTTAAAATGTAACGCGATCCTTAAGGGGGGGGTAAGGGTTTGCGTAATCGAGAATTCGATTTTTTTTTTGCTTTTTCTTATAGTTCAATATTTCGAGAGTATTGTCCCAAAATTTTAAGATAATCGGAGAAAAACTCTCAAAGTTATTGACCAGTTAGTCGTTATATTTTCGGTCGGGCGTTTGCCGCTCACATCAGTGATTTTATAATAGTAATGTGGGATACGAAAATCTGAAATACGGGATTGTAATGTGTAAATGAAATGTGTTTAGACTGAGTGACGAAGCGACAAAAAAATTAAGGAAAAAACGGAGAAGTAAAATACTCGGCGGAAAAGGAATTTATCTTCACTTTTGTACAGTTAAATCTTTAAACGCGGTTTTCTCGAAACCATGTTTTCAAAGTCCGTGATCACTACCATTTAAAACATACTTCACCGATTCTTTTCAAACTTGGTACATACCTTCTATATATAAAATACCTCCCCCCAACGATTAGTATGATATTTTTTTTTGACATTAAGGGGTTTTTTCAGTAGCAAAATGACGGAAATTTTAGTGAAAAATCGCAATTTTTGCTTCAAACGACCACCAAAAGTTTTAAAATGAAAAAAATAACAATTAGGGATCGTTGGGGGGAGGATTTACTCATCTTCTAACTAAATTTTATTGTTATTTTGATTTCTGATACTTTTAGACTGAGATACAGTGATCACCGCAAAACGTGTTTTTCGAAAGGCGCTCTCGGAAAAGCTCCGTCACCGGCTTATTTGTTGATATTTTGCAACCAAAAAATTACAAAATGTTGTTGAAATAACAATATATAATGTGCAAAAGGTTCGAACAAATTTCCTTTATTCGTTCGTCTGCAAAAAAATCGCAAAGAAAGTGTTTTTTTTTGCCCTGAAACCCTTACCCCCCCCTTAAGGGCGTTGGGTACCCCAGCGTTTTGCAAGGGTTTACGCCATGTCGTTTTTAGGCCGCAATTCTAGACCGATTTTAACAAATGCAGTCTTATTTTAAAGATAAAGGTTCAAGACACGAGCGTAGATTTTCGGATTTTTGAAAAAAGTTTTTGTTTATTCAGAATACGGCTTTGAAAAATGACCTTTTTTTAGATACGATTTTGTAAATGAAAATATTGTTTTTTTAAAAATCCGAAAATCTACGCTCGTGTCTTGAACCTTTAGCTTTAAAATAAGACCTCATTTGTTAAAATCGGTCTATAATTGCGGCCTAAAAACGACATGGCGTAGACTGTGTTTTTGACTGATTCTTGCTGATTTCGTGAAATATAATTGTGGCACAAAGGCGCCCCTCAAACGTCGTGGCGGAAGAGGCGAAGTTCATCCCCCCACCACAAGGTCTCACTTACACGCATGGGTTGGTGTGTGTCTCGATTCCTAGAAGTGTAAGCTACGCTCGCTCAAGATTCTAGCCGAAATCCCGATTCATTTAAAACGCAAGAAACTGCTGTTACCGCACAGCGAGACTTTAAACACGTGCTCCACCCTGTGGAGTCGCAAGGGTTTACGCCAGTGATGTCCAGGTCGTGCACTTTTCGGCCGATTTTCGAGGCGCTCGCCCACTGCCCCACCACTTCCAAGGAAGGTCGAACAAAGTGTCATTTGAAAGAGAAAGGATCAAGGCATGAGCGTGTATTTTCAAATTTTCATATAATTACATTTTCGCTGAAAAAATCGTCTAAAACAACATTAATTATTGATCCACACTGTACATATTAATAAAAAACTTGTTTTGAAAATCTGAAAATATACGCTCGTGTCTTGAACCTTTATCTTTCAAATGACACCTTGTTCGATAAAATCGACCAACAATTACGACCAGGAAATAGTATGGCGTAAACATTTGTAACTTACTATAATACATAGTGAACCTGTGACGATCGCCGTACAATGTATTTGCAAGGAGTTACGCCATACTATTTCCTGGTCGTATTTTTCGACCGATTTTGTCTAACAAGGTGTCATTTGAAAGAGAAGGGTTCAAGGCACGAGCGTATATTTTCGGATTTTCAAAAAAAGTTTTTGTTGATACGTATAGTGTGGATCAATAATTTATATTGTTTTAGACAATTTTTTCAGCGAAAACATGATTATTTGAAAATCCGAAAATATACGCTCGTGCCTTGATCCTTTATCTTCAAAATGACACCTTGTTCGATAAAATCGATCAACAATTACGACCAGGAAATAGTATGGCGTAACTCCTTGCAAATGCATTGAGCGGTGATCGGCACATGTAGACCGCGCCGTGTATTACAAGGATATGCGCCAAAAAAATTTCTCGTCCGTAATTCTTGACCAATACGGACGAACATGACATTAATTTAAAGAAAGAGTACGGTGTATCTATGCAATATTTCGAAATGTGGCAGCTAGATTGTATATGAAGTCCACAAAGGAGAGATGCCTTGAATTAAATATCTAAAATATTACATACTACAATAAAAGAATTTTACCTGAAATTGAATCAGATAGCTTTGATTTGAAGATGGTAGATTGGTTAAGTAATTTACTGTATCATACAATATAGGTATATATAATCATATATTGTTATCGAAAAGCGTTACGTTAATCAAAATATTATAATGAAGTTGAATCACGTCTGCATCTGATAGAAAATCATATAGCATAAACTTAGTAGGTGCAATGGACCTACTACATCTCAGATCTCACATTACTTTGTATGTAGTAGTACAATCGCGAAAAGAAAACACCATATACACAATATTTCTGAATCTTTAAAAATTTTGGAGGTACAGCCAACCAAAGACCAATGCAACATTTATTCAAAAATAACTCATAAAGTTTAATAGATGTCGAGGTGTAAACAAAAGAACTTTAATGCCAAAATATAAAAGTTTAAAAATTTGTAATACTGTTACAGTTATTAAATATTATTTGAAGAGTTTAAACAAATTTTCTAAACCTTTTTGTATTACAGTCAGTCAAAATATATAAGTATTATAAAATAATTATTAATCTATTGCAACAGTTTTATAAACGCAACACATTTTATTTTTAACAATTGAATGCCTTTGAAGGATGATCTAATTTTTTGCATTTTATGCACTTGTGAAAACGTTGCAATAATTGTTTTTTCTATACAAACTTTTATATTTATTAAAAGATTCTTTTATTTATTTATTTATTTTTATTTATTTTTACACATTAAAATTCTTTTGTTTACCCTTCAATTAAGAGATATGAATTTTGTTAATCAAATGTTGCATTGGCCTTCGGTTGGCCGTACTAAAAGGTTTTCATGCTTCAGAAACATTGTGCTTTCTGATACTAACAGGCGCTTCACCAAAATGCGTACAGGCATCGAGCGGGCCAACAATGATCACCCATCGACAGTCGACTTTTCTATTCCCCGCTCAGTCCCCCGATCCCCGCAATGACCGTGAGAGGGGAATAGCCGAGCTACAGACACATGGACACACCGATAGACGGGATAGATGGTGGGGACAGTGAGTCCCCTACTGCCCCTGTAATTCGTATTTTCTCCGCACCCGTCGCTGAAGTCACACATGCCTCGAACGAATCGTACCCAACGCCCTTAATATGTACAATTAGAGTGGCCGTTAGAAATTAAATCTTTTGCGACGCCCCCCAAAAAGCTTCCTTATGCTGCAAAACACTGGGGAAATTTTTTTTTAAATTAAAAACAACACGTGCCTCAAGACGATTTTAGTTAATTTTTTATATAATCATGTTTTTGGGAATTTTTATGAGAATACGATTTTATTCGAAATATAAACAATTATAGAACCCAAATCAATAAAAAAACATTAGTCAATTAAAATAACAATAAACAAAAATTTAAATTCAAAATTTTTCCCAGTTGATTTGATCTATTAAATAAAAAAAATAAAAGATATTCAAAGTGATATTTTTATTTTAAAACTAAATTACTTAGTACAAACGTAATTTTAATATCTAGATTTCTTCACTCCAAGGTTTAAGTAAACTTTCTTTCGTATTATTAATGCCTTTACTTCTATAATCAATTATTGATAAAAAAAAATTTTAATTTAAATTTTTGTTTATTGTTATTTTAATTAACTAATGTTTTTTTATTGATTTGTGTTCTATAATTATTTATATATAGGCTCATCTGGATTCATTCTTCCTCAATCTCAACCACTCTGGAGACCAGCACCCTATAGCTCTGTTTATAGGCTCATCTGGCCTGTATCGCTCCTGAAATCCTCCCACACCTGAGTGAATACCAGCATAGGCTCATCTGGATTCATTCTTCCTCAATCTTAACCACTCTGGAGACCAGCACCCTATAACTCTGTTTATAGGCTCATCTGGCTCTAGGTTTATTCCCTATCTATACCAATGCGAGACCAGCACCCTATGGCTCTGTTCATAGGCTCATCTGGCTTGTAACATTCCTCACCTCAATTCAAGATCAGCACCCTATGGCTCTGTTCATAGGCTCATCTGACGTGAATTAAATATCATTCCATAGATCATACGTCGATTTGTAGCTCCCACTACTATTGACGTACGATACCCCCTGCTACAGTTAGGTCAAGAAAGTGACGAAACCAACGTCTCGTCGCGTTTATTCCATAACGCTCGCCGGCCACGTTCTAGAAACCCGCCCGGCTCGTAACATATATTTCGAATAAAATCGTATTCTCATAAAAATTCCCAAAAAAGTGATTATATAAAAAATTAACTAAAATCGTCTTGAGGCACGTGTTGTTTTTAATTTAAAAAAAAATATCCCCAGTGTTTTTGCATCATAAGGAAACTTTTTGGGGGGCGTCGCAAAAGATGTAATTTTTAACGACCACCCTAATGTACATTCATTCCCATACGATTTGGTGAACTTGTGTGAAGCATCAATGAAAAGTAGATCGAGTTTTCCCATACCACACAGCCATTAGTGGCAGCTTTAGGTTGCCTGACATACATGAGTGAGCAAATGTTAATTTTAAGTACAGAGCAAACCTTACCGAAGGTAAGTTTATGACAATCGAGCGAAAGCGACTGAAAAGCGGCCACCATCGTGGTCTTCTCGTCTCCTATTCAGTGAGGCACCGCAGATTTCGTCCTAGACGTAAGGAATAAGTATGAGCAAGATAGAACGTAGTGCGAGTAAGAGAATGTACTAAGGAGCGGGTGATATTTGGGTGCCATTATTGTCGAATTCAGTATCAATAAAAAGCATCGAAAATGCAAAGGTATAGGCCAAGTACAAGAGGATGTGACTTTGGCATAGCTTTCTCGTTAACATAAACTTGATTATACAATGTATTTGAAATCGAACAAATGCGAGCAAGTACAAATCATTGTACAGCATCCACACGATGCTATCGCTAAGTAAATATATTAAATTAACTAAATTTCCCAAAAAATGATGTTTCCTCATTTAATAAATAAATCTGTTTAGTGCTCGACTAAATGTACTTGGTGGCCCGCTTTTTACGAAGCTTGATGTCCAAAATGTAACGTTACAGATATTTGTACTCATTTCTAAATTAACAAATTAAGAACCCGGATGCATCTGAGTGGAAAAATTTAACAAGTTAACAATCTGGATGTGTCTGAGAGAAAATTATACATGCATATTGCCGTGTGTTACAACGATTGATGATAACATAAAAGGAAACGTAATGAGATATTTAGAGGATTTTCATTCAACACAATAAGAAGGCCGCTTTATACTATGTTTTAACAACTCTCTTTTAATGTCGAACATCCCGAACTATTTAAGCTTATTTTTCACCATCGAACCTTCGTAAAAAGCGGGCCACCAAGTACATTTAGTCGAGCACCAAAAAGATTTATTAATTAAATGAGGAGACATCATTTTTTGGGAAATTTAGTTAATTTAATATGTATATTTACTTAGCGATAGCATCGTGTGGATGCTGTACAATGATTTGTATTTGCTCGCATTTGTTCGATTTCAAATACATCGTATAATCAAGTTTATGTTAACGAGAAAGCTATTCCAAAGTCACATCCTCTTGTACTTGGCCTATACCATTGCATTTTCAATGCTTTTTACTGATAATAGTATACAGGGCGTAACAAAAATTCTGGGACACTTTTTCAGTATCCATAGTACGCACCAAAAGATGAAAAAAGTCTATAAAGTTTTGTCTAAAAACCACCCCCTATCGAGATACAATCACCCCCAATCTCGATAAGGGGTGGTTTTTAGACAAAACTTTATAGACATTTTTTTCATCTTTTGGCGCGTACTATCGATACTGAAAAAGTGCCCAGAATTTTTGTTACACCCTGTGTAATGTGCAAAAGGTTCGAATAAATTTGCTTTATTCATACGTCCGAATAAAAAATCGCTAAGGTAGGGTTCTTTTTGACCCTGAAACCCTTACCCACCCCTTAAAGGCGTTCCGGAACTAACTTACGAAACTGAAGAACCTGTGTAAGAAATCTGCGCAACATGTCGGGTGTCAGTTAGCTTAAATTCAAAATTGTCGAAGAATTTATTTAGTGTCAACCATCAATTAACATGATCTCATCAATACCTTGACCTCACCCCTTCATCATCACCTTTCGGCTGTAGTACGACTCAGCTTGGTCCCGACTAAATTGGTCTGACCATTTATTCAAAAGAGGGCAAAACTCTGGCTTTGCGAAACAACTCGAAGACGCACCATTTCCGTAACCTCGAGACGTAACGCATAATCAAGGTGTAACGCACGTTTTCCAATCCTATTATGTATTTAGTATAGATTTTCGTTTTTCTGCTGCTTTCAGCAGGTTGGATAGATATAGAGTGAGGTCATTAATTCCGAAAGACTCCAGAAAATTGGGATATGAATATTGTGCACTATTCCTCTCCATCCTTTCTTTCAAAGGAAACACAACTTATTGTAATTGATGTAAATAAGCAATGCTGATAAGTACATAACTTACGGTCTACGATTTATTGCAAGAAAGTGTCGCCATAACTTCGGCAAGTAATTTATTAGGGCCGTTTTATAATTGCGTAAAAACTCGAGGCTGCACTTATTCGGAGACCTATATAAACGTTGGCCGTCTGGGTAAAATAAAAGGAATCAAAGAAACGTTGGAATTGTGACGAAACAGCTTGAGGTAGTTAGTCTGCACACAGCTACACTATAGCTAGAGCAATAAGTTGAATACACTATAGACATAGAACATAACACGGTATTATTTTTAACCATGGTAACTACCAAATGACTTGAACCCCAATTTTCTTAACCTCCTTTACAGGTACCGAATTGAAAGCACTCCAAATGAGCGGATTCGTCTAACCGTTCACAACGTCAGTCTTGGTGATACCACTTCATGCACTAGCGAGGCAGACCCCCATACGGGTCTCCCTATTTGCGTTCCTGATTCGTCCTCCAGATTGGCTCATCTGACTCTATACGAAGCACCTTGGCGGGATGTACAGCTTCCCAGGGCCTGCCTGTGTGACAACACATCAAACCTGCCCCTCATACACGTGTCCGCCAGTAGAGCATTGGAGATCCTGTTTGTGATCGAGGATCAAACACCGGATGAGGATTTTGAGACCCTGTTCTTTTACGCAAGCTTCGAAATGGTGCGCCAACCGGAGTGCCCAAGAAAGCAGAGAGTGAGGGGTGAAGGTAAGTGTGGACATAGTGAAAATTGAAATCTAAATTGTTGGGCGATGACCTTCGTTTGAATGTTGCGAGTGACTGGAAGTAGCGGATGTGGCGCGAAGTGTCAACGACAAGTGTATAGACGAAATGTCAAATATGGATCGAGTGACTGTTTAGACTATGTTCTAGAGACTGGGAAAGGAATAAATGGTTTCGTGGAATGCATGTGGAGCCTAAGGGCACGAAGACCCGTGACAAAACTGCGATACGTGAGATGAATGTGGGGATACATGTGAAGTGTATGAATCAGATGAGTGTGACGTTTGTGCTTAGTTATAAGGACCCGCCGCAGTGACCCCGTTACGTCAGAGTTACAACTGAGAGTAGTGACAGAGGTGCGAAGTAGCGTAGCGTACAGTATGCCAGTTTATCAATTATACTGTATAATCTTTAATAAACACTTAAAAGCATAAAGTACTTCCAATCATTCGTTGTTCATTGATTAATCTCACAAAAGTTCTAGAGCAGAATGCTTGGAAAAGGAAATTGGAAGAAGAAAAATGTGGTTTATTTCTCCTGTTTGATTTTTCAAATATCGGATCAAAATTAAGGGACATCATCTGTTTGAAACCGCGAAAAAATGTGTATTTTTGGAATTTTTTTTGACTAAACTAAATAAGCAATCAAAAAATCCTTTTGAGTATCCATTAATTACA
This sequence comes from Mimumesa dahlbomi, assembly GCA_917499265.3. Lineage (NCBI taxonomy): Eukaryota > Metazoa > Arthropoda > Insecta > Hymenoptera > Crabronidae > Mimumesa > Mimumesa dahlbomi. Next base: position 3,817,486 of record OU824120.1, read on the forward strand.
ATTTCAAGTACACAAACATTTTTTTGTATTTTTATTTGAAAACAAAATGGCAGCTGTGAGCGTTGCGATCCAAGACGTCCTCTTCGTATGCTTTTGCGGCTGGCAGTAGAAGTGCCGTCCATCGTGACTTAGACGAATACAAAAAATTTTTTCATTATCTATATGAGTTTTGCTAGTAAAGTACACAGGATTATTAAAAAATATTGATTTTTGTCAATTTCACACTGTTTTGAAGAAAAAGTTTCGTTTTCGTCCAAAAAATCGACACTAATTTGTTTATAAAAAACGTAATTGTTCATCAATTACGAAAATCCTGTGTACTTCACTAGAGAATTTATCTAAGAACGTAAGTTTGAGATCTACTGCCAGCCGATCGTGAAAACATGGTTTCGAGATAATCGCGTTTAAAGTTTCCAAACTACTTATCAACATGAAATTTCTAAAATAATAGCTTGCTGATTGTTTTACCTTTACCCAGCGATACCAGGACCATAGACAGGCCCTTCCACACTCAAATAAAGGTCTTACTTATATTTTCGTGACGATTTTAAGTTAGAACGAGCGGCTTTGGCGGCATCGGACATTGAGCGCTCTGCAGACGTGGCACGAATAGCATCGGCTTCCATGGCAAAATCGTAAAAATTTCGGCCCACTACTTGTCCAAGACAATCCAACACGTGCATTACACTTGATAAACCATCGTTGAAAGTTATAAACGCAATTTCAACAATAGTTTTGCCACTATAAAAGCTCTTTGGTGCGACTGTCCAGACAGCTTTATTATTAAATGATTCATTTGAATTTTGTGTAAAGCCTCCAACACAACGAGAAAGCAAATCATTAGTGCTAAGTTCTTCGTATAATATATAGGCTTAATTGCATTATAAACCTCAATATGCATTGCAAAGACACTGAAAAGAGTGTCGATTCGGCGGTTTCCTGTTCGATATTTTACTCCTTTTGCTATTCTGTGAATTAAATTTCGAGCCCTTCCGGCCACTGTACACTTTGTCACTCATATTGAGATATAAAATTGTTGACGTTAGCACGTAATTCACAGTCGTCATTGTTTATATCCTTAATTTCTATTAAGAGAATGAACTGGAGATATCAGGATAGGAGAGCAAAGAACTAATTATGTAGACTGGCATTACATATAAAATTTGTATGTTTAACGTCAATTAGAAACACAAATACCTACCTTTATAATCCTATCAGGCATCGGTAATAAAAAGAAACCGCGCCATTATGCTTTGGAATTCAAAAATAAACTATGTGTAAGTGCGCGATACTTTCTACGCTTCTGAGCGCCAGAGACGCTTCAAATAATGACCTTAAAAATATGTTTGAAAATTTTACCCATGAAAAATTCTTATTGCAAATCATTTTTGAAATGTTTATACATCATTTAAGCCAATAAAAAAAAATGGGAAAAAATTTTTTTCAAACAGATGTTGTCCCTTAATAGAACTACCACGGAGCGTCACACGTACACGAAGGAATATGATGTATTGAATACATTAACTTTAATGTCTAGATATTTATATTATAGGATATCGAATCAACAGCTAATATGTGTTCAACCTTTGATAGTCTTGTTACGTATAAATCCCACGATTGCTTCTAACGGTATGTCCCTGCTGAAGACCACTGTCCACGCGAACGGACCTTACTTATAAATTGGTTCGGGGCAGGCCGATGAAGAATTTTGGAAACATTTAACTCTAAACCTTAGATTTATTCAGAACACTCTTACTGCTAACTGTACAGAACCTTAATTTACCTATTTTATCACACATTCCCGCACTCTTCCACACAATTAGTATATTCCCTTAAGGGGGGGCTAAGGGTTTGCGTTATCGCAAAAATATTTCGAGAGTTTTGTCCCAAAATTTGACGATAATCGGAGAAACACTCTCGAAGTTATTGACCACTTAGTCGTTATATTTTCGGTCGGGCGTTTACCGCTCAGGACAGTGATTTTATAATAGTAGTGTGGGATACAAAAATCTGAAATAAGGGATTGTAAAGTGTAAATGAAAAGCGTTTAAAATTAAGGAAAAAACGGAGAAGTAAAGTACTCGGCGGAAAAGGAATTTATCTTCACTTTTGTAGAGTTAAATCTTTAAACGCGGTTTTCTCGAAACCATGTTTTCAAAGTCGGTGATCACTACCATTTAAAAAATAGTTCACCGATTCATTTCAAACTTGATAGATACCTTTATATATAAAATACCTACCCCCAACGATGAGTATGATAATTTTTTTTACATTAAGGGGTTTTTCCAATCACAAAATGTCGGAAATTTTAGTGAAAAATCGTAATTTTTGCTTCAAACGACCGCCAAAAATTTTTAAATGAAAAAATAACAATTAGCGATCGTTGGGGGGAGGATTTACTCATTTTCTAACTAAATTTTATTGTTATTTTGATTCCTGATACTTTTCTGCTGAGATACAGTGATCACCGCAACACGTGTTTTTCGAAAGGCGATCTCAGAAAAGCTCCGTCACCGGCTTATTTGTTAATATTTTGCAACCAAAAAATTACAAAATGTTGTTAAAATAATAATGTATAATGTGCAAAAGTTTCGAACAAATTTGCTTTATTCGTTCGTCCGAAAAAAAAATCTCAAAGAAAGTGTTTATTTGCCCTAAAACCTTCAGCCCCCCCCCCCCTAACACGTTCACGCCGGGGAAATTTTTTTTTGCTGTGGTATGTACGCGCCGCCCGATGAGATAGTTTAGTGTGGGCCACCGGTGGAACACGCCGCCCGATGAGACAGTTTAGTGCGGGCCACCGGTGGCCCGCGCCGGCGTGAACGTGTTAAATCTAATTCCTTACTCTATCGCAATATGTATATCAGTAAAAAGCATCGAAAATGCAAAGGTATAGGCCAAGTACAAGAGGATGTGACTTTGGAATAGCTTTCTCGTTAACATAAACTTGATTATACGATGTATTTGAAATCGAACAAATGCGAGCAAGTACAAATCATTGTACGGCATCCACACGATGCTATCGCTAAGTAAATATATTCAATTAACTAAATTTCCCAAAAAATGATTTCTTCTCATTTAATTAATAAATTTGTTTATTGCACGATTAAATGTACTTGGTGGCCCGCTTTTTACGAAGGTTCGGTGGTGAAGAATAAGCCTAAACAGTTCGAGATGTTCGACATTAAAAAAGAGTTGTTAAAACACAGTATAAAGCGTCCTTCTTATTGTGTTGAATGAAAATCCTCTAAATATCTCATTACGTTTCCTTTTTATTTATGTTATCATCAATCGTTGAAACACATGGCAATATGCATTGAAATCCGACTTAACAATTGGTCCATCCTTTATTTCACAGGTGGTGAGCTGCGGTTCATTGCTCCGCCGCTGTCACGACCGGATATATACTGCGAGGGTCTTCCCTGGTTGGTAGAAGCACGCGAAAACAGATCCCTTTTCGTTCTGACTTGGGGTTGGTTTCTTCCGTTGGAGCCGAGTACAAATGCAGAAACAAATGAACCTAAGTGTCCTACTAGCAACAGGATTTTGTTATATTCTGGTTGGCCACCGAAACTACTTAAGGTAGAAAAGATATCTTACACTACTATGCACATCCATCTATTTTACAGGAAATTTCTCGTTTGATGAAGTAATCTTCTAACTGTTGTTGTTTTTGAGCAATTCTCAATACTTGTATATTAGCTTCGCATTTAAATTTTTCTGTATGGCGATAAATCGGTTAAATTAGTGGCGCGATTTAGTAGCACTTTGTAACTAATTGTCTCCCTATTGTCCGAGGACGGACCTTCACTTATTAATACGTTCGGGGCAGGCCGATCAAAAATTTAGAAACATTTTACCTCTTAACATTAGGTTTCTTCTAACTGCACTCACAGACGAGGTATTGGATAGACCATGCAGCCCCATACTTTTCGATGTCACTGATTTTGGGGGCTCTAGAACCCCCTTACCATTTTAGTGTCACTTCCAACGTTACCATTTTCGGTTCGAATGTAGGATGTCCGTGGGTTATTAGTAAGAATACGATATAGAAGTTATAGTTTATGCGTATTAATAATTGACCTTTGTACTGCGAAAGAAGGATAGTGAATTCACAGGTACACAACTGTAAGTCACAGCAAAAGTAAGTTCTTTTATAGAGAAGAATATTCAGTTTTTGGGAATATATACAAAAGTTATAAATATTGACATTTTCCACTATTTCTCTTTATTTCTTATAAACAATTGTACTTTTTTAAAACCATTATCATTCTATTTGGTATCAATAATTCAAATCTTTTCCGATAATGTGAAACATAATAAAGTCTACGTCAACAGTTAACATGTTGGTGAGCTGTTCCTTATTAATATGATATCAAATGCAACAAAATTTGCATTATTTATAATTCATCAAACTATGTCAATAAACGGGTAATGTTATATAAATGTTATGTAAATATTATTATAAATGTTATAAATGTTATAAATGTTATTATAGTGATTGGTATCATTTTAAGCAGAGGAACGTCACGAATATGTTAATGAAACTTTCGTGAAGAAAAGTACAGAAATGTAATATTTTCATAGGTGCATTAGTGTCTAACGCACCAATGTACGGGCCTTAACCCAATTCTCAGTGTTTATTAAATAGAAGCTCTTTATTACCCATTATAAAACAGTCGGTGCCCGGTTATACCTGCGACACACCTTTAAAGACCTACACTAAGGATATACATTTCCTCTATTTCATGGCCAAAGAATGAAAGTCGCATCCACGTCAAGGGCTACGGTTGTTAGAATCATATTTTTTTCGCAACAGAACATTTATCTCTATCACAAAATTTTGCTCTAAGCTTCGGTTGTCCGCACCAAAAGAAATATTGAACATTTCGACACTTCTTTCAAATGTTACAATTGATAACCTACTATAATTTTATTATTTATCATTTGAAAAGTAAGTCAAATTTACTCGTCAATAACTAATAACTTTCTACAATTTTTAAAATAATTCACAAAGTGTTCGATTCGTTTTATTCCGTCTTACGTAGGGAAACATATATTTTTGGACAAATTATTCTGCATTATTTCAGATATTGTGCAAATCAGATTCACCAGCCAACTTGAATGTTGATCGTTTTATATATGTATGTATATTCAGGTTTGTTATGTGTAACAGTCCTTATGGGCTCCCGTCCATCGCACGATACTCGAAATTCATTTTCGACCTCGAGGACAGAATCTAGAATGTGGTCCGACGTTGCCAAATACGCAGACCCTTCATATTTGACAACATCGGCAACATGTGGGCTTGTAACAACTTCACAAAAGGAGGTGGGGTGCGGTGCCGATTTTGGAACCAACGATACTCTTTTAGTTCAAAAAATTCTGCTCCTTCGTCAAGGAGGCGCTGCAAATCCTCTGAAATTTTGACGCGTTGGTAATTCAGTTTCGTGACACGAAACCCCGTAAGGTGCAAGGTCTATCCTACCTCTCGTCTGTGTTGCACTAATTAAACATCTCTACAATACCTTATTCAATCTATTCTATCACGCATTCTTCCACACATTTCGCGTTGATTTAATCCTAGTACATCACTTTAAAACTAATTCCCTATTCTATCGCAAAATGTACAGGGTGTAACAAAAATTCTGGGATACTAGGTTTATGGATAGAACGCATAAAAAATTGTGGGCGCAACGCACCCCCTATGGAGATACAACCCCTTTTGTAAAATAAGTTTAAAAAATTATCTCTCCGAAACGGTAAGTCGTAGAACACCGATTTTGATTGCAATATAACCGGAAAAGATCAAAGTTCAATAAAAAAAATATAACTGCTACGATTAATACCATTGTATTAAGTTGTATTTATTCTTGTTAATAAAAAACAAATGTTTTATAGTTACAGTTTTTCGAGAAACTGTTTCCTTATCAGTGAAAATGAACCGAGAAAATTATTGATTTTCAAAACATTTTTTCGTATAGAAAGAAACCGAATTTCGAAAATCTTTTCTATCATCTCCTGCATTTATCCTTTATCTTTAAAATGGCCCAAGTTCATTAAAATCGGATGAAAAATGTGTATGCTACAATATATGAGCTAAACCCTTGCAATGTTTCGGGTGGAGAAAGTAAGGTAGAAATTCGACAAATTCAATCAGGGGTGACCGGATGCCGTGAAAGGGTTTGCAATGTATTCTTCGCAGGAAATAGGTTCCCGGTAATAATTGACGTATCATAAACTACCTTGACCGCACCGCTCTAGTCATCGGTAACTACCGATGATGTATACGATCGAGGAAAACAATTTTGGCAAATAATGTCAATAGCTTGCAAATTCCTGCTAACTAGTATTGTTTCTGAATACTTGTTTACGCTAAAAAATATTATGTAACAATCCATATATTCTGCATATTTGTTTACAGAACATACTATACAGAAATCAGCACTGAAATAATTTGAAGCAGTTTTTTATATAATTTTAGGAGGGCAAGATTGAACAACAATATTTTTTACAATATTTATGTTCACAACTTTTATAATTATTTTTATTATATTTATTGGACTCATGTTTCAAAATTAAATGTGTCAAATTTTGTAACATCATAAGTCAAAAGGTTATGACAATTTTGAAGATTCGGTGCGTCGCGCATTTTGCGCGCCGCAGCTAACATTGCAACCCCCGAATTACTTTTGTCACGACGAACCGTACGAAACGTGAAAAAGGTTACATCTCAATCCCTCAAGCCCCGACTGACCGTGAGAGGGGAATAGCCCGACTACACGGATACACACAACTTTGTCTAGGTACGGCGTGGGGACGGTCTTCCCCTACAGTCCCTGTAGTTCATATTTTTTCCGTTCCCGTCGCTGAAGTCACACACGACTTGAGCTCGAGGTGGTGAGGCCCCTTAGAGGTATTAGCCGCGTCGATCCACTGTATTGAGCGATCTGTGTTACAATGATTTGAACTTCTTCCCATATTTTACATGCATATAGCGATCCGTACAGTCTTAAATTAAATATTTTCGGGTTGTGTTCTTTCTTTTCTACGTTGACAAGTTTTATGTCTTGACGGCGGAGAAAGTTCTCGATTTTCGCCTATGTCGAAGAACTGACGGTCAGATCGTGAAAAGAACCAGATGTGAGTTCCTCTTTTGACTATCCCTTTTGTTCGCCAAGTTGACGATTCTTCCATACGTGGATTATTTTTTCTTTCATCTTTGTTTTAAATTTATTTCTTAATTATCTTCATTGAAATCGAATATCAGTAAAAAGCATCGAAAATGCAAAGGTATAGGCCAAGTACAAGAGGACGTGACTTTGGAATAGCTTTCTCGTTAACATAAACTTGATTATACGATGTATTTGAAATCGAACAAATGCGAGCAAGTACAAATCATTGTACAGCATCCACACGATGCTATCGCTAAGTAAATATATTAAATTAACTAAATTTCCCAAAAAATGATGTCTCGTCATTTAATTAATAAATCTGTTTAGTGCTCGACTAAATGTACTTGGTGGCCCGCTTTTTACGAAGCTTGATGTCCAAAATGTAACGTTACAGATATTTGTACTCATTTCTAAATTAACAATCTGGATGCATCTGAGTGGAAAAATTTAACAAGTTAACAATCTGGATGTGTCTGAGAGAAAATTATACATGCACATTGCCGTGTGTTTCAACGATTGATGATAACATAAAAGGAAACGTAATGAGATATTTAGAGGATTTTCATTCAACACAATACGAAGGCCGCTTTATACTATGTTTTAACAACTCTCTTTTAATGTCGAACATCCCGAACTATTTAAGCTTATTTTTCACCATCGAACCTTCGTAAAAAGCGGGCCACCAAGTACATTTAGTCGAGCACTAAACAGATTTATTAATTAAATGAGGAGACATCATTTTTTGGGAAATTTAGTTAATTTAATATATTTACTTAGCGATAGCATCGTGTGGATGCTGTACAATGATTTGTACTTGCTCGCATTTGTTCGATTTCAAATACATCGTCTAATCAAGTTTATGTTAACGAGAAAGCTATTCCAAAGTCACGTCCTCTTGTACTTGGCCTATACCTTTGCATTTTCGATGCTTTTTACTGATTCCACTTCATTCGTAGAATATTGTTAAGTATAGTAATGGTTTTATTAAAATACTTGTTTTTAAAGAAATAATGTTGTTAAAGAATAAGGGAATGCAGGTATCAAGGAATAAATAAGGGTAATGTATTTATAAAATTTCAAAGAGTTTTTTGAAGAAGTGATACAAAAAAATCAGAGACTCTTCCGGAGCCAGGAAAATTTCAATCTATAGGTACGTTTCAGGTCAAGTATACAAGGTTCTCGCAGAATGTTAGACATTGTTTAAAAACTTGCATATATTGTGGGTACTACTGAAAAAGAAAATACATTTGAAGGAATTACCAAAATATTAAACATTTAATTATTGCAAGATAGTGCAGGATGTGTATAAGTTTGGTTTTTAAATTCTCAATTCGAAAATTATAATAAACATAGAAGTGTAAAAAAACGGTTGAATTACACAAAAACCATCTTATTGAAAATGTCTAAATTGCAAATAATTATTTGTATGAATTGTTGAAGAATGCTTTTGATTTCTAGAAATTTTAGAACTTCAATATGGTCCTATGTATATCGTTAAAAATGTTTTTCAATTTATATACAACAACGTCATCGTGTCCTTTAAACGTACCTATACTTCAACAATCTATTTGAAGAAAAAATAGTTTTTTTGAAATCATGAATTTTTTTATCACCGTGGTATCTTCTGATCTAATGTTACAGTATACCTGAAGAAAAATATACTAATTTCATTGTTCAGATGTATAGATAATATCATAACACTGTTACAAACAGATACGGAACAATTTAGAGATCCGATATCCAAGATAGTAAAGTTTCAATGCAAAACATGTAACAAAAATTTGTTAACAGTACCGATAACTACACGTTTCGGACAGACTCAGCAAAATTTGCTGACTTTATCATGGAAGACCGGTTTACAGAACAATTTGATTACGTACTAAAAACAAGTTTGTAGAAATTTGAAGAGACGCTTTGACATGCATCGAAGTTCTAGAAATTAAATACCTTTTTATAACAATTTAAGCAACCATTATATTAAATTATTATTGATAACAGTTTGATATTTTCTGAATTACGTACTAATGCGTGCATCACGAAGGTGTCTTTCTTTCTCTATCTTTCGTATAATTCGTTCTCATTGTGGCGTACTATGGCTCGGGATATCAACAACAATACATTCGACTGCATACTTTGTCTCTGTCTTTCTGTCGCTCAGTCGCGCTCGCGCTAGACAAACACACGAACGTGGGCCGAGCAAGCATGTGTGATAGCACGTTTGACGATCGAGAAAGGTATCAATGCGGAATTCATCATCGTCCGAATTTGTCTTGCATAAGAGCCTTTCTTTTCTTCGTTCTGTCTGTCGCGCTCGCAGTGCGCAGACTACGATCGCCGAGAGCAAGTGCGACGGTTTGTCTTTGCCGGCCGCGGCGACTCTTTCATTTTATTCGTAACATTTTTCTTATCATTTTATCGGGCATTTAACACTTATGTCCAATATTTGATCCTACAGTGTCGCTGAATTTTAATTAAATAGAAATGGAATTATAATTAGATGTTTCTTATTCATTCATTTCGCATTATATTAATCTCCAGAATTCAATATTTCGCGAAATTTATTCCTTATTTACCGAGACAATATTGTAACTTTAAATAAATAATTGAGAAACATATAATTGTCATACTATATCAATTTATTGAAAATCCTATCATGGGGATCAAAAATTAGCAAGAAGTATTAAATGTCCGATAAAATAATTCGCAATGTCCAAAAGAATGCGAATGAACGATCGAGTACGACCAGGGCGCACCGACACACCTTTGTGAGCTCGGCCATCGTCTGTGAGCCGCGATCGGAGTGCGAGCGCGACAGCAGATAAAGGAAAGAGTGGCTCTTATACAAGAAAAATTCGGACCATGGCGAAAACTGCGTTTGATGCCTTCCTCGATTGACGATCGCGCTCTCACACATGCCTATCGGACCTAAGTCCGTGTGCCTCGATAGAATGAGTGCGACAGAGCGACGACAAGAAAGAAATAAAGTAGTCATTATCATTTGTTACTACGCTGCGACATACGTCAGAGAGAGAGACGAATTATTAGAAAGAGAGGACACGCAAATCACTCAGGAAAAACAAGCATTAACAGTTGTGGATACCCGCGCGCACCCCGTACCCCGCAGTGAGACCATTTATGCTGTTGATTGAACTTGGTCAGAGACAAGACCTTGTTTCTTGATTTTTCCCGCATGTCTCCAACAGATTACATATAAAAATCTACATTACCGACAGAAAAATTATCGTCGCATGGTATGAAAATCTGTTAGTTCGGTTTGACATCGACAGAACTCGCATAGTCGAAAGTGTGACACTGGAAAAGACAAAGCAGACGACTTATTACATAAAAAAGACGTACTTTTGACATCAAATATCTTGTTACTGGGTGGACCAATGTTGTTGCAATTAGTCTCAATCGACACGTCTCGACGCTGTCTCTAAGAATATCATCGCACTTTTGGGGAAATTTGCCGCTTTCATGTCGTTTGAATACCCCGAAAACCCCGATCTAATCTTTCCGGAATAGAGTCAAGAGTCTTCACTCGTACTTGGCCCGAGACAAGACCTTGTCTCTTGATTTGCTGCTTCTCTTTTTTGGAAAACATTAGCTCTCAATTCTCTTTTATTAACATAACTTATTATTTATTTTCTTACTCTTTAAACTCTTTGGGTACAATTATATCTCTATTTCGTCTTTGTGTTACAATTTATTTCTAAATTGTTTTCATGTGAATGCGTAGGTATATTTTTCTGCAGGTATACTGTGGAATAAGAATCAGAGTGCACATTCAACAAGGATATTTTCTCAATAACGGCAGGTATTCATAGGTGTTACGGTGCGGCCGGAATCGCGGGCGAAAACCCGAACGCCGCAGTGAATATAAATTTCTAACTTGAAAACTATTCATTGGGCGAAGTTGCGACTAGAAGTTATTTTTAGAGCACATTATAACATTGCTATAAAAAAAATCACCAAAAAATTAAGAGGCGGACTTTTGAAGATATTGAAGCCTAAATGTAGAATATTGATCAACGCTTTCTTGCAATAGCGGCAGCTATGTGCGTCACGATATGAGCAAAGTCGCAAGCCAAATACCAGCACCGCGGTGCATAAAAATTCAAAACTCGAAAACTATGTATTCTTTGGGCGATAATGCAGCTGGAAGTTATGTTTAGAGAACATTTCGACAATGATGAAAAAAAATGTTAAAAAAAAGTTTAAGACGCACTTTAAGGGGTTATATACAGTTATAAATTTCAAAAAATCGATTTCTTTTTTACTTCATTTTCGTAATGTACATACATTGAAGTACATACACAGAAAATTTCAAGTCAATTCGTCGATTATTGTCCAAGTTACACGCATATTTGTAAAGACATATCAGAGCGTTTGAAAGTAGTTGGTCTACACCGAAAAAATTATTAGTTCCCCTTAATTAGTTCCGGCAACTAGATACAGTTGTTGATATTTGGATAACTGAAATTGGTGTTGGCTTAATTACATTCAAATTTAATTTTTCCGACTTCGGTTGTTGTTACTAAATAATTTGAAGTTGCCTTTACTACAGTTTGTATTACCGGCTTCTCAAACTTTGAATGCGTTTTTCTCCAAACTGTGTTTTCAAAGGCGGTGACCACGATTTCTCGAAAACGGCTGGACCGATCAGTCTCAAACTTTAACACAAGCTTGTTGACTATATTTTTTAGTAATTAATATTTTTTGTTTTATGAACAATTTAAGGCAAAAATTTTGGTGAAAAATCGATTTTTTTTTTTAGAAGCTACCATTTTGTCAAAAACTTTTATTTTGTTTATTCCTTCGATTAATTACTAGATTATACGTTACTTTAACGAAATCCGTTTGGTTTTTTCATTTTAAAAGATTCAGTCCCGAGATATCGTGGTCACCGCAAAGCGCTTTTCTTTAGAGGAGCTCCTGGAGATCAGCTGTAACAGCTCTCAAAATTATTATTTTTACAAATAAAAAAAGTTAAAATACAGTTAAAAGTTATCTCAATATGTGTACAAATTTTTACATTAATCAATTTAACTGTATTTTCAGGAAAAATTCTTGAAAAATCGCTTTTTTTGCGCCTCTTAACCGTATATAACCCCTTAAACGAAATTTAAGTTTAAACAATTAAATACATTTTTTAAAGAATTTAAAAATAAGTTGCATTTAAATTACAATTTTTTTCGAAAACTTCGAAGCTTCTTGAAGCAACTGGTGTTTTTGTAATTTCTGTATCTATTATGGTTTGAGAGTTACAAATTAGCTTGAAAAATATTTTATATTTTGAAAATTCCTTCAAATGGATTTCTGATTTTGACGTAACATACGACATATTAAAATTTTATCAAAATTCGTACCATGGCAGAAAATACCCTAATCATTTGACTTGGACCGCACCGTATTAAAAGTATCAGGTCTTTCGATCCGCTCTATCGAACGATCTGTGTTAGAATGATTAGCCGCGCATGATTGTCGCGCAGCCCGAAACTAGCAGCGAGACGCGCGTAGAGTAGGAGGACCTTCTCCTCCGCTCCCTTGGATATACAGGGTGTCCCAATTCCCAGGACGTTTATGGCACCTTTGGATAGCTCAGGTAATTCTAAGATAGGGAGTATTATTCTCAGCGTCCCATCACAATCCGTGGCCGAGTTATTAACGAAACACGACAGGCAATCAGACGGCTCCGTTGGGCGCGACAGCGCGACAGTTCCTACTGGTACAAGTTAATGTCTTGTAGTAGCAGGAGTGTTTATGCGGCCGCGTCAACGGAGCCCTTGAAAAGGATACAGACCGAGCACTAACACACTTCCACGAAAAATGTATCGGTGAGTCTGTCACTGGGTCACTGTCCTTGCCGGCGTCACCGAAAAAAGGTCTAATTTATGACATTACCTCTTGCGCGTACCCTATGGAATTGCACCGCTCGCTCACCATCGGTTTACGCTGCAAACTTTACAGAACACCGCACAATAAATTCACATTAAAAAAAAGACCGTTGCCTGATAATTTTCACCTTAGATTTGATTAGATTATTATAAAGAATGTATGCACTCGTACACTTGTTCCATTTGTTCAGCAAAAGGAATAGATTCTTCATCACCGAGAAGCTTTGATTATTAATCGATTACCAATACATCCGAAATTATGCGAACTTCACTCCGGGGTGACTTTTTCGTCTTTGCACTTCCAACGTTTTTAATTTTCTACACAAATACGTTTCCTTCGTAATGATAGATTTCTTCTTAGTGACTCGTAGAACTGTTCAGTTCAGCAGAAAAAATGATTCTGTATTTCTCGGTGTCGTGTTCGTGTATCGGAACGTCCCGTTCCCCTCTTTGCTTTCATTTCGCCCTTTTGCGTACTCAGGATGGTGGGAGGTACGGACGGAATGGATGTTTCAAAAATTTCCACAATCGCTGCATTTGGCGTCCAGGTTTTCCATGTCGAATTGCTGCATGTGTTGTCGAGAAGACCAGAGCTCGTCACTTGAATTCTTAACAGCGCTTTCATTGTTACGTTTCCGGTTTCAGCAGCCTCTTACAGGAATGTGTTGGAGCGATACCAGACCGTTTCCTCGACATTTTTATAACAGGAAACGTACGGTCGCGGCAGCAATATGTTTTCTACGGGATATTATTAACTATCGATATTATTAACTTACCGAATACGCTTTTTTTAGGTCCACGCGTACATTCAACGTGGGGACATCAAACAGATCGATTAAATTATCGGCTCCTTTCAGGACTACTCATACTTTCAACGTAGATTGACATTGTGGTCTTTTTCTGTGGACATCTGTTTACTGTTACTATTCTTTCGGTAACAGACGCCTCTCCTTCGCTTCATCTATTCTTCGGAAAACGTATTTGTGTGGAAAATGGAAAAGGTTGGAAGTGCAAAGACGAAAAAGTCACCACGAAATGGAGTCCGCGTAATTTCGGATGTATTGTTAATCGATTAATAATCAAACTTTCTCGTGGGTGAAGAATCTATCTCTTTCGCTGGACAAATGGAACAAGGGTGCGAAAGCATACATTCTTTATAATAATTTAATGAAATCTAAGGTGAAAATTATCAGGCAACGGTCATTCTTTTCAATGTGAATTTATTGTGCAGTGTTCTGTATAGTTTGCAGGGAAAACCGGTGGAGTGCGAGCGATGCTAGTCCGTAGGATGTGCGCAAGAGGTAAAGTCATAAATTAGACCTTTTTTCGGTGACGCCGGCAAGTACAGTGACCCAGTGACAGACTCATCGATACATTTTTCGTGAATGTGTGTTAGTGCTCGGTCTGTATCCCTTTCAAGGGCTCCGTTGACGCGGCCGCATAAACACTCCCGCTACTACAAGACATTAACTTGTACCAGTAGGAACTGTCGCGCTGCCGCGCCCAACGGAGCCCTCTGATTGGCTGTCGCTTTTCGTTAATAACTCGGCCACGGATTGTGATGGGACGCTGAGAATAATACTCCCTATCTTAGAATTACCTGAGCTATCCAAAGGTGCCATAAACGTCCTGGGAACTGGGACACCCTGTATGCTCTGGGTTAACCGGTCAACTTCAGTGCCGGTTAGTGTACACCATTATAGATTGAAACAAATTTTGTAAGGAAAAGTTTCATGGTTTTTTACATAAAAAGGGAATCTATTAACAAATTGTTTTAAAAAATTGTATTTATAGCAAAACAATGCAATTCACCTTTCTTTTACTCGATTTCAACATTTCTGTAATGACGCAATAGTACAGGAACTTGTTGCTGAATTTAAAATACGCACAATTATTATTCTGTTTCATTAAAATGCATATTAATTAATTACGTCGCAAACAACAAAGCTTAATAACAAATGATTAATTTACATACTAATGATACATGTCTGTGCA
Source organism: Mimumesa dahlbomi (assembly GCA_917499265.3). NCBI lineage: Eukaryota > Metazoa > Arthropoda > Insecta > Hymenoptera > Crabronidae > Mimumesa > Mimumesa dahlbomi. Next base: position 3,832,553 of record OU824120.1, read on the forward strand.
CCGTGCTAATTTACTTTAAGCTATTTTTTCATGTTCTAACCTTCTGTGAAGTGTTAGTAACGAAGACATAATAAGTGATGTATGTATTGTTACGTCCCCACGTCTGGTCGCTCTTGTCAGTTTCGGACCAGGATGACACCAGGATGACGCACTTTATGTATTCTTTCGTAAAATAACACGGTTCGATTGCCCTGGTCGAGACTAATGGATGGTATCAGAAAAAGACATAAATTAGCTGAGCCGTTATAGTTAAAAACACCATAGCCTTTGAAATTAGAAAGTTTCAGAAAATGTATTCCTTCAAACACAATGTAGGACTTGTGCTCGCAGAAATGTAAATTTTGCACCAGACCCCGTACTGGCTAAGGGACACTTGAAACGGATGATAAGCAGCATACCCTAATGTAGACTCTCATATTTTCCTAACGTACTCCCTTGCTAGTGGTGTCGGGTTGCAAGAAGAAGGCTGCATTGTCATGCTTAGAAACCGTTGGAAACTGATGTAGTGCCAGGGCCCAAAAGCTGTATATGTATACATATACTGGTGCCCTCTGATGCAGCTTGCACTTTTTTGTATCGAGTTTCCGAGAGAGAGTGTTTTGTGTCGTGATTCCGATTTTTCTAACGCGATTAGTACAACTCCAACGAGGGATCATCAACAACGACAGCAACACTGCAGTAAGATCAAACCACCGCATCAGGCAAAGCTAGTTCTCTCCAAGAAAAAATAGTGAATAATCAAAAACTTGATTTTCACATATTTTGAAACAAAAAGATCTGAGGTCAAAACACTTTGAGTATCCACACTAAATACCTGTATCCATTTACCTAAGTCATTCTTCAGCGGGTATAGAACAAACTATAGTTGGAAATCGCAGATTTTCGACGTAGTTGTTGCATCTATGACACGCACTGAAGGACGGCGACTTTCCTACCCATAACTGTCGATCTCCAAATCGTGATCATCGGGACAGGAGTAACTGGAAACCGCTTAGATTTTCGGAGAAAGACTCTAGAATGATGATATCCTCTGCGGACGGATAAAAGTTATAACACCAAACTTTCTTCGTGATGCCAAAAAAATAAAAACCTGGTCCGGTAGAAAAGTAAAATGAAAGAAACTGTGTAAATATAAATAGAAACTATGGAAACATATCTGTGTCAGTGATGTTCAATATAAAGTTAGAGAAGACTATATAACCAGTGTCAACCATCAATTAGCCTGACCTCATCATTACCACGACCTCACACCTTCATCATCACCATTTCGGTTGTAGTACGACTCAGCTTCGTCCCGAGTAAATGGGTCTAACCATTGACTCGAAAGGTAGTAAATCACTGACTTTGTCGAAACAAATCGAAGGCGCACCGTTTCCGTAGCCTCGAGGCGTAACGCATAGCCAAGACGGAACAATATTGTGAACCGTAAGGAACAGAAAATATATGTACTATTACAGTTTCTAAGAAACATAGTTAAAAAAATGATACTCCTTGAAGAAGTGCGGAAAACAAAGTGAATTTTCGCACAACGCATATATAAGAATGGCAGGTTTACCACATATATTGCGCGTATGTTTTGCATTTCATTCAAAACAAAATTGTGCAGGGTTTTCAAATACCGTTAATTCATACGGAAAAACGTCACCGAAGAATTTGGATCGCGAATAAAAGAAACTATGTATAAGGTGAAGAACATATTTATTTTAGCCCCAAGATCAGGAAAATTGACAACAGTAAATGCAAAAACTTGGTTATGTTATTTAAGATTAGCGTTAAAAATTGTTAAATACCGTTACATTGCCGTGCTACCGACGAACCTAATACTACTGACGACAGCTGATCCACATCTATTATAACAGTATGCGTGAAAGATTATCGATTGCCCAAGTGACTACACTGAAAAATCTCTCACGCATGTCATTATACATTGTATTGTACATTAGTGTGTGTCGCACGGCGGCTTGAAAACATATGATAGATGTGGATCAGCTGTCGTCAGTAGCATTAGTTTCGTCGGTAGCACGGCAATGTAACGGTGTTTAACAATTTTTTACGCCGAAACCGTGCAATAATGTTAAACTTTTTTTAGGCTGTCTTCGAAAAGGGAGCCTTGACGCATTATCCTTATTTTTCTCAAGTTGTTAATCAACCGCCATCATAGAAAAATTCAAAGTTTTTTTTGATAAACAAACAAAAATGCTACGTAACGGTAATAATCGAAGCAGTTATATTTTTTTTAGTAAACTTTGATCTTTTCCGCTTATTTTGCAATTAAAACCGCTCCTCTCCGACTTACCATTTCGGAGATATAATTTTTTTTAAATTTTTTACAAATGGGGTTGTATCTCGATAGGGGGTGATTTTCGGACCTAACTTCCTTGGTCCGTTTTTCACCTTTTGGTGTGTACTATTGATCCTGAAAAAGGGTCCCCGATGATATGTTACACCCTGTATACTGGTGCCCTCCGCCACGAAAACTCAGTTAGTTAAGAGTTAGAGTCAGGAGTCAGTTAGAAATCCAGTTAAGAAGAGTCAGTCAGTGCAGTTAGTTAGTCAGCAGTTAAGAAGTGCAATTCAGAGAATCCATGATCAAGAAAAGTCTTATTCCATTCCATATCCTGTGACCCTTTATTTAATCCGTTACCATTACCACCCAATACCTCAGTCATTCTTCAACGGGAATAGAACAAACTGTCGTTAGTTGTTGCTTCTATGACACGTTTCGAAGGACGGCGACTTTCCTACCCATAACTGTCGATCTCCAAAGTGTGATCATTGGGACAAGGAGTATCTGGAAATCGCTTAGATATTCAGAGAAAGACTCTATAACGATGATATCTGCTGCGGACCGGTAAAAGTTATAACACCAACCTTCCTTTCGAATACCCAAAGACTGAACATCTTATCCGGTTAAAAAGTAAAAAGAAACAAAGTGTATAAATATAAATAGAATCTGTGAAAACATGTCAGTGTCAGTGTTGTTAAATATAAAGTTATTGAAGATTATATCACCAGTGTTGACCATCAATTAGAATGACCTCATCACAACCACAACCTTCGTCATCGTTTCAACATCACCTTTCGATCGCAGTACGACTCAGCCCCATCCCGAGTAAATTGGTCTGACCATTGATTCAAAAGGGGGCAAATCACAGACTTTGTCGAAACGAATCGAAGCCGCACCGTTACCGTAAGCTCGAGGAGTGACACTTAGTCTTGACGTAACAGTTATGAGAAGTCATTTTTCTTAATGTTAGCCCTATAAGCGTATTATTATTACATTCGTGGGAAGGGCACTGTTCCACAACAATTTTTGAAGTAACACCAGGAAATAGAGAAATAACACATTTCGTGATACCTAAACGCACAACGAGAAGTATACAACCTTTGGATGTATATCGATTTTGTGTTAGGTGGCAACGAGAACCAGAAAATGTGTATAAATTTGCTACGGGCCGTCGTGATGTCGAACCGAGAGGATTTTTGAAGTTTATATCAGCAAAAAGCATCGAAAATGCAAAGGTATAGGCCAAGTACAAGAGGATGTGACTTTGGAATAGCTTTCTCGTTAACATAAACTTCATTATACGAAGTATTTGAAATCGAACAAATGCGAGCAAGTACAAATTATTGTACAGCATCGACACTATGCTATCGCTAATTGTAAGTAAATATATTAAATTAACTAAATTTCCCAAACAATGATGTCTCCTCATTTAATTAATAAATCTGTTTAGTGCTCGACTAAATGTACTTGGTGGCCTGCTTTTTACGAAGCTTGATGTCCAAAATGTAACGTAACAGATATTTGTACTCATTTCTAAATTAACAATTCGGATGCATCTGAGTGGAAAAATTTAACAAGTTAACAATCTGGATGTGTCTGAAAGAAAATTACACATACATATTGCCATTTGTTTCAACAATTGATGATAACATAAATTGATAAGATACTTCATGAGATATCTAGAGGATTTTCATTCAGCACAATAAGAAGCCCGCTGTATACTGTGTTTTAACAACTCTCTTTTAATGTCGAACATCCCGAACTATTTAAGCTTATTTTTCACCATCGAACCTTCGTAAAAAGCAGGCCACCAAGTATGTGAACGGAAACGAATGAGGAGAGAAAATAAATCGTCTTGAATTGTGGGGCCCGTCATTAAGATGTCGTTTAACGATGTGCCCGATGAGGATTTTGCCGATGCGTCAAACACAACTCTGAATTCTGTCGTGACACTGGACGCTTTGATGACCGCGTGATGGGGTAAATAATATCCGTCGTGATGTTTCGGTTCGGTTAATTCGCCCATATGCCCTAGTGATTTATATTCATCGATGAATTCTGTATATTATATATCGAGTGATTGGAACCGTTTGAGAGCCGTTGTATAGGAGCCACCGAGATGTTTGTGGTTTTCACGAAATGGTAATTTGCCAATATAACGGTTTTTAAACTGATTTTTGCGTACATGCTGTTGGAAGTGTGTTTCTTATGCCTGCTCTTCAGGAGATAGCAGACATTTTTGTGGAGCTTCCTCTATTTCTCAAAATCTTGTAACTTGCGCGTTTAACGTTTCTAAGGATAAATTGCAAGCTGTAACGCGTTGCACTTTGTCATTGGAGGATACGTTTCCTGACATAATCCAACCGAGTTGCGTTTTTTGCAACACGGCGTTGCTTGAACTGATTGATATTTGCCCTACGCATAGCAATTTATAAAATAACCCTGCTCCAATTAAACCGTCGATCGCGGATGGTTGATAAAAGGCTGGATCTGCCAGTTGGATGTTCCGCGGAATCGTTAGATGTTTTTTATTTACGGGATGATTTGGTAAGGCGCTCGTTATAGATGGTATTGTTAAAAAAGTCAGATCGGCGGTGTATGCATTTATGCGCGACTGTATTTTTGCCTTTACGGTCGAATTGATTTGCGTCGCTGTTTCATTAAGGGGGGAGTTAGGGTCTCAGGCTAAAAAATAACACTTTCTTTGCGATTTTTTTTCGAACGTATGAATAAAGCAAATTTATTCGGACCTTTTGCACATTATACAGGGTGTCCCAGTTCCTTGGACGCACCCGGAACCAGGTGATAGCTGAGGTAATTCTAATATAGGGATGTAACATTCTCAATGTCCTATCTCAATTCGTAGTCGAGTTATTAAAGAAAAACGATAGCCACTCAGAGGGCTCCGTTAGGCCCGGACGCGCGACACTAGAAGTTCTGCACCAGTAGGGTACCGTACCATTGGGAACTGTCGCGCGGCCGGGCCTAACGGAGCCCTCTGATTGGCTGTCGTTTTTCGTTAATAACTCGGCCACGGATTGGAATGGGACACTGAGAATGTTACATCCCTATATTAGAATTACCTCAGGTATCACCTGGTTCCGGGTGCGTCCAAGGAAATGGGACACCCTGTATATTAGTCTTTCAACAACATTATGTAATTTTTTGGTTGCAAAATATCAACAAATACGCCGGTGACTGAGCTTTTCCGAGAGCGCGTTTCGAAAAACTCGTTTTGCGGTGACCACTGTATCTCAACAGAAAATTATCCAAAATCAAAATAACAAGAAAATTTAATTAGAAAAACATTAAATCCTACCCCCAACGTTCCCTAATTGTTATTTTATTCATTTTTTAACTTTTGGTGGTCGTTTGAAGCAAAAATTGCGATTTTTCACTAAAATTTCCGTCATTTTTAGTTGGAAAAAAACCCTTAATGTAAAAAAAAACTCAACGTTGGGGGGAGGTATTTTATATATAGAAGGTATGTTCCAAGTTTGAAAAGAATCGGTGAAGTATTTTTCAAATGGCAGTGGTCACCGACTTTGAAAACGTGAAACTCGTAAATGTGTTCCGTAGTATAGACACAAATTATCGATCACTTTTCCGGTGCGTTTCCTATGCCGCTGAGTAATTTGTTTCTCCGTTTTTTCCCTGGATCTTTGTGTCACCTCGACACTCGGTCTAAACACTTTTAATTTACACTTTTTAATCGCGCAATTCAGATTTTCCTATCCCACACTACTGTTATAAAATCACTGAGCGGCAAACGCGCGACCGCAAATGGTGCGTTCCACGTCAAGTGATCAGGGTTTTTTCCGTCATGTCACGGATTTTGATAAAATTTTAATATGTTATAGATAACGTCAAAATAAAATACCCATTTGAAGGAATTTTCAAAATTTAAAATATTTTTCAAGCTAATTTGTAACTCTCAAACCATAATAGATACAGAAATTACAAAAACACCAGTTGCTTCAAGAAGCTTCGAAGTTTTCGAAAAAAATTGTAATTTAAATGCAACTTATTTTTAAATTCTTTAAAAAATGTATTTAATTGTTTAAACTTAAATTTCGTTTAAGGGGTTATATACGGTTAAGAGGCGCAAAAAAAGCGATTTTTCAAGAATTTTTCCTGAAAATACAGTTAAATTGATTAATGTAAAAATTTGTACACATATTGAGATAACTTTTAACTGTATTTTAACTTTTTTTATTTGTAAAAATAATAATTTTGAGAGCTGTTACAGCTGATCTCCAGGAGCTCCTCTAAAGAAAAGCGCTTTGCGGTGACCACGATATCTCGGGACTGAATCTTTTAAAATGAAAAAACCAAACGGATTTCGTTAAAGTAACGTATAATCTAGTAATTAATCGAAGGAATAAACAAAATAAAAGTTTTTGACAAAATGGTAGCTTCTAAAAAAAAAAATCGATTTTTCACCAAAATTTTTGCCTTAAATTGTTCATAAAACAAAAAATATTAATTACTAAAAAATATAGTCAACAAGCTTGTGTTAAAATTTGAGACTGATCGGTCCAGCCGTTTTCGAGAAATCGTGGTCACCGCCTTTGAAAACACAGTTTGGAGAAAAACGCATTCAAAGTTTGAGAAGCCGGTAATACAAACTGTAGTAAAGGCAACTTCAAATTATTTAGTAACAACAACCGAAGTCGGAAAAATTAAATTTGAATGTAATTAAGCCAACACCAATTTCAGTTATCCAAATATCAACAACTGTATCTAGTTGCCGGAACTAATTAAGGGGAACTAATAATTTTTTCGGTGTAGACCAACTACTTTCAAACGCTCTGATATGTCTTTACAAATATGCGTGTAACTTGGACAATAATCGACGAATTGACTTGAAATTTTCTGTGTATGTACTTCAATGTATGTACATTACGAAAATGAAGTAAAAAAGAAATCGATTTTTTGAAATTTATAACTGTATATAACCCCTTAAAGTGCGTCTTAAACTTTTTTTTAACATTTTTTTTCATCATTGTCGAAATGTTCTCTAAACATAACTTCCAGCTGCATTATCGCCCAAAGAATACATAGTTTTCGAGTCTCTCCACATTACTCTTTTTGTCTTCCCCCTTTCGTTCCTCCTTCTTTTCAACTCCTTTTTCCTTTATCATCCCCTCTCCCGTCTTCCCCGGCGATCTCACTGTTTTTTGATTTTCCTAAATCCTTCTCTCCCTTGCTCTTCCCATTCTTCCTCTCTCTCCTCGTCTCTCTTCCTCTTCATCAGCCATTCCTCCGTTTCCGTGCTTGTCGCACTCCCAGTGCTTTCCTTCGTCTCTCTCCTTATTATCTCCATCCTGCTGTCCCTGCCTCTATCCTTCCATCACTCCCCTTCGCCCTTGCTTCTTTCCTTTCCTCCTTCCCGTCCTTCCCTTTCGTTCTCCTTCCGGTCTCCTTTCTCCATTCCTTTCGCTTTCACCCTCTCTTTCCTTCTTTTCCGTCTTTACCGACACTTTTTCCCTTGTGTTCCTCTGTCCCTCCAGGTGTCGCCCTCCTCCTACTTTTCTTCCTTTCACCTAGATGTCGTTCCCTTTCTTTCTCTTTCTCGCTCTTCCTAACCTCAAAACACCTCCACCTTTTCCTTCCTCCTGCTTCTCTCCCTCAACCCCACGCCACACCCCCTCACTTCATCTGACCCCCCCCCTACTCACTCTTCCGCTATTCTCCTTCCTTCTTTCTTTTTTCCTCCCTTTTCCTCTCTTTTCTCACATTTCTCCTGTGCCTCTTTCGCTTTCAACTTCCTCCTGTCACGCCCTCTCTCGATCCCTTCTGAATCAGCTGGTATTTTTATGATTTCTGTATCTCTTGTGGTTTCAGAGTTATAAATTTTCAAAAAAACCCATGCACAAAACTTTGACTGCCTGTAACTAGAAAAATATTTAATATTTTGAAAATTCCTTCAAATGGGTATTTTATTTTGACGTTATCTATAACATATTAAAATTTTATCAAAATCCGTGACATGACGGAAAAAAACCCTGATCACTTGACGTGGAACGCACCAAATATAACGACTAACTGGTCAATAACTTCGATAGTTTTGGTCCGATTATCTTCAAATTCTGGGAGAATACTCTCGAAATATTTAACTATAAGAAAAAGCGAAAATAAAAAAATCGATTTTTCGATAATGCAAACCCTAACTCCCCCCTTAATGTAAATAACGTTTAAAGAAAAATTGTATACATTCCTTGACATCTTCATTCCAATATCACCATATTAATGAGAACCGTTCATTCCATTATTATTCCTCGTTCTTTTATTCCTTCATTCCTGCATTCCCTCGTTTCTCCATTCCCTAATTTATTGATTCTCTCATTCCTTTAATAACAAGTATTTTAATAAATATAATACTAAACTTAATATTAGTCTACCAATGAAATGAACTGCTCAAAAAAGCATAATCAATGCAAAAATATGGGCCAAGTACAAGGAGATGTGACTTTGGAATAGCTTGCTCATTAACACAAACTTTATTATATGAAGTATTTGAAATCAAATCGCCCACTTTTTACGATGGTTCGATGGTGAAACATATCGGCAGTGTCAAAGCTAAACTCCCCCAAGTTTGAATAGTTTGGAAAGTTCGACATTAAAAATAGTTGTTAAGGGCGTTGGGTACGATTCGTTCAAGGCATGTGTGATTTCAGCGACGGGTGTGAACAAAATACGAATTACAGGGGAAGTAGAGGACTCACGGTTTCCAACATCTTGTCTATCGGTATCTCCATGTGTCTGTAGCTTAGCTATTTCCCTCCCACGGCCATTGCAGGGACCGAGGGATTGAGCGGAGATTAGAAAAGTCGACTATCGATGGGTGATCATTGTTGTGTTACGTATAAATCCCATGATTCTTACGAAAATTCTCGTCCTGGAATTTTTCTTGGCGACACCCAGGCGCCTAGTGCCCTTCTTTTGAGAACGTAAACAGGATGCAATAAGCACACAGCCCTTGGCCTCTGGTCTAGGACCCGCGGATAGCTACACTCTCGACCCCATACGATAAGGAAAACTCGAACGCGAGGGTCTTGCTTCCCCCGTAATTCCAGCTGTTTCCACCTGTCTTTTCATGCAGTATCTTTACTCCCACCATAGGATAGATTTCCTAGAATTTTCAATTCCCACTGCCTTTTTGTCCTATATAAGGGCCATGAAAATGCATATCTTCGGGTTACTCTCAGTACGACGCTTGAGCATTAGACTACGAGATTAGGCCCAGTTCCTTTTCGAGTTTTCTTTAACCTTCGGAAGATTAGTCTGTTCATTGGCATATTCACCTCTTGGTCGGAGTGCCCCCGTTTCAACTCACGTTCGAGTCACTCGCGAACTAGTTCGGAGTCACCTTATTGTGGAGTCTCGTCGACCATCACTGCCCAAGGGTAAACACTAAGAGCTTTTCAATAATTCTACTACTTTCTTAAATTCATACACAACAACACTCAACATTCATGTATATATATTCGATTAAAAGAATATACTTGTAACATTTTACTAGAAACATAAAATTCGAGTAAAGAATTATTTCTAGAAACTAAAACCTTTCCTCTCGAAACGAATTTAAAACATAATCGAGTAACGTACCCACAAATTATTTCACTCTAACCGCTCGGAGTGAAACAAAAAGTTACGAGAGTTTATTATTTTACGACTTTACCGTAGCAGGTCAAAACCACGAACAACGGGTGTCGGATTGTGTGTGCCTTCCGGCTTACTTTCCGTATCCGTGCGACCATTTGCCGTCCTAGCAAGTGCGTCGTTATTAACCAGAGAGTAGCACCTTGCAGTTCACCTGTAAGTACATCTACCTCGGGGTTTCACCTTACCTTACCATATTTAATCACTCTGAAGACCAGCACCCTAAGGCTCTGTTCATAGGCTCATCTGGCTTATAACATTCCTCGCCTCAACTCAAGATCAGCACCCTATGGCTTTGTTTGTAGGCTCATCTGACTTGAGTTAAATATCATTTCTTAGATCATACATGAATTAGTAGCTCCTTACTACTTTTGACGTATGATCCCCCTGCTACAGTTAAGTCAAGGAAGAGACGATAGCAACGTCTCGCCACAATTATTCCATAAGGCTCACCGGCCACGTTCTGGAAACCCGCCCGGTTCATAACAGTTGACCCGCCCGATGCCTATACGCATTTTGGTCAAGCGTCTGTTAAGCCTCGTCCAGACCCAGCAAACAATTGGCAAACATGTTTGCTCAAACGATTTGTTGGTGTTTCCATTGCACAAACAACGTTTGTTGTTTTTTGGTGTGGACGCACTGTGAACGTTGCTCGAGACGGCGGCCAGGGTCACACGGCAATGGATTTGTTTACGCGAAAAGTTTGCTATTAGACCGAACTTTGTTTCGTTTGTGGCTGTTCGTGCTGAAGCTGAGTGATTGATTGAGTGTAGTAAGTCTTTTGTGTAATTATGTTTTGTGTAAAAGTATAGTCTTGTCGTATAAAGATGACCAAAGCGTGTTGGAACAGGGACAATATAACATCATTAATTGCAATTTATTAATCTCATCAATGCCTTTGGGATCCTTGTGACAAAGATTACAGAAACAAATTTAAAAGAAGAGATGCGATTTCGAATATTTCTAATAAGATAGGAAATGTAAAGTTATGTCAGACGTGGTTACTCATTTATGTGCCAACGCGAACAACGACTTGAAGCATATACATACATGTACATATTATACAGTAAAATATCCTCTGTCGTGGCCACGGAATAAACGAAAAGAGTAAACATTAGATTGTTTGTCATAATCCCATTATTTTGTTTGTAAAACACATTTGGACAAATTTCTAACAATGTTTGTGCTATTTTATTTTTAACAAACATGATTGGAAAACAAGTTTGCGAAATATTTGCTCGGTCTGAACGAGGCTTTAGTATCAGAAAGTACAATTCCTCTGAAGTATGAAAATTTCTTAGTACGGCCAACCGAAGACCAATGCAACGTTTGTTTAACAAAATTCATATCTTTCAAACTTTAATTGAAGTATATACAAAAGAATTTTAATGCGGAAATATACGAGTTTGTATCAAAAAAATCAATTATTGCAACGTTTTCGCAAGTATATAAAATGCAAAAAATTAGATCATCCTTCAAAGACATTCAATTGTCAAAAATAAAATATGTTGCGTTTACAAAACTGTTGCAATAGAAATAAAGTCATGTTCGTCCGTGTCGGTCAAGAATTACGTGGCGATCATCGCCCAATGTATTTGCAAAGGGTTACGCCATATATTTTGCTGGCCGTAATTCTTGGCCGATTTTATCGAACAAGGTGTCATTTTAAAGATAAAGGTTCAAGACATGTACGTATATTTTCGGATTTTCAAAAAGAGTTTTAGTGATATACATATATACTATGGATCAATAATTAATAATGTTTTAGAGTACTTGTTCAGCGAATACGTGATTATTTGAAAACCTGAAAATATACGCTCGTGCCTTGAACCTTTCCCTTCCAAATTGTTTGACAAAATTTCAAGAATTACGGCCAGGAAAATATATGGCATAATCCCTTGCAACTACAAGGGGTGGAGCACGTGTTTAAAGTCTCGCTGTTCGGCAACAGCAATTTCTTGCGTTTTAAATGAATCAGGATTTCGGCCAGAATACTGAGCGAGCGTAGTCTTACGCTTCTAGGAATCTAAACACACACCAACCCATGCGTGTAAGTGAGACCTTGCGGTGGGGGAATGAACTTCGCCTTTTTCGCCACGACATTCGAGGGGCGCCTATATTTCACGAAATCGACAAGAATCAGTCGAAAACACGGTTTACGCCATACGTTTTCTAGGTTGCAATTCTAGACCGATTTTAACGAATAAGGTCTTATTGTAAAGATAAAGGTTCAAGACAAGAGCGTTGATTTTTGGATTTTTAGAAAAAACAACATTTTCGTTTAAAGAATCGTATCTAAAAAAAGGTAATTTTTCAAAGCCGTATTTTAAATAAACAAAAACTTTTTTCAAAAATCCGGCGGCGCGACAGTAGAAGTTCTGCACCAGTAGGGTACTGTGCCAGTAGGAACTGTCGTGCCGTTTTTCGTTAATAACTCGGCCACAAATTAAGATACGAAATTACGAATTTTACTTCCCTATATTAGAATTACGTCAGCTATCACCTGGTTCAGGAACCTGCACGTTAACTGGGACACCCTGTATAGACGTCCGGTCAAATACTTGGCGCTTTTAAATTTGACTAATTCTCACTATGTTCAGGTGGTATGCCCAGCAGAGCCCGGATCTCGAGATTTTACCGTGCATGTCTTCTCGGAAGAATGGCTATCCCCACCCCACAGACCTCCACGCCCGCCCGCACTTCTTTTGGACTTTATAGGAAGAGAACAGGGTCAAGCTGCAGCTTCTTGGTTGGAAATATCCAGAAGCAGAGCTGCCCTTAGTCAACTACTAAAAGGACCACAGGAAGAAAGGGATTGTCTACATGTATGCCCCGAGCTAGGTAGGTGAAATAAAATTTAATCCCTGTTGAAAGTAGTTAGATGAATTAAAGAATTACACCGGTTCGCCTATCCTCTAAGTTTTCGCACTGTATTGCCCGTTAAAATAGTCATTAAGGGGGAACCTACTGTAAACCTGGAAATTCTAAGTGATTTTTATGAAATAATTTAAAAAAAATATTTATTCCAAACTATCACAGAGTTGCAATTATAGCGCGTTAGCGGTGTAGTTGAAAATTGGCAATAAAAATAGCTCTGGATGTAATTATTGAAAACACGTTATCCAATGTTTCCTTATTAACTCATGATATACTGTCGTCGCTAAACTTAAAAAGAAGCCGAAAATTTCAAAATTGAAAATATAATACAATTTCAAAGCCAATTGTTAAATTTTTTCTTTAATGTTATCCTTTTTTCATAGTCAATGGTTTAATTTTAGAAATTTAAAAATATTATAACTTTATTGCTGATTAAAAAAAGTATGCTATAAGGCCTCGAAATTTTAAGAAAATTAGATGAATAGTTTTGAAATTACGTCTCCAAAACACCTTTTAAGGAATATAGGTTAGCTATACAATGAACTCTCTTGCAACGCGATACACTCATAGCGCAGTACAAATTATCGTCTTACAGGAGAGTTGACTGTATAAAATATATTGTAGTACTCTTTGTTAAGGTTACTTTTTATAAACAAGCAACAAAATAAATGAGGTCCAGTAAGGACAGATCGATGCACAATAGGCAAAATTATACATTCTCGTGCGCTTGATAAGCAGATAGAAAATCCACAAGTCTTTGAAAATATTTTACATTCCGATCAATAATTTTCAGGGCGAACCTTCAAGATACGAGTACTTGAACTAGAAATTTACTATAAAAAGAATCGAATTTTGTATATCAATACTACCCGTTTGATAATATAAAATAGTCGGAAGAGTCGAATTACACTGAGCGACTGTTCAGGAACGCATTCTGGTTCATTTATGTCCACGCTGTGAATCGTTTTGCTTGTGTTTGTTCCAAGTTCTGTGCAAGTTCTGTCTTTAAAATCCATTCCGTGTCTTCTGGCCTTCCAAAGTCCCCCCCCCTATCTTCCCTTCAGAGCGCTCCTAAACTTGGGAATGTCTTCGATGACGAGGAACTTCCGTTTTTGGCTGAAGTTTGGTAACTCCGCGGGGTTTCGCAAGGTTAACTGCATGGTCTGATTGGACAAGTCGAACCTGGTGCCAAGAGGTTGGATGATTTGCGGAGCACTGAATATCCTGCGTTTAGGTTTCGGGCTTCTCGCACGGCACAGCTTAGTTATTCACCTATCAAAAATAAATTAAAATTCAAACTGTTTGTGGCTTGGCAATTTGCAAGCCGCATGCGTACTATAAACTCTGTACTCATTTACAAATTATTCTAAGGACTAATATAATATTATCAATAGAGCAAATGTTAACTTGGACTGCATTTTCTAAGCTTAAACATGTTTCGTACATGTACTTGAAAGAAGAAGAAACGAAGGAAACTATGCTATCATGCGTGTTTATTAAGCTTTGAACATATTCGTCGGTGATTAAACATTTTCTTCTAGTCCCCAATAATCCAGACCAAATCACCCGTAAGACATGTACAGCTCTTTCTATACTCCTTCTCACACAAACGCACGCACGCACACACGCACACGTACACGCACACGCACACGCAAGCACGCACGCACACACGCACACGCACACGCACACGCACACGCGCACACTTACCAATTATTCGTACTCCTGACAATTTTATCAATACAAGCCGAAATACTGCAATGACACTCGCATTGGAACTCAATGTCACATACCGTTCCAATTTACATAACAGGCAGCGGTAAAATACTTGACGGATTAACTCAAAGCATACAGGACTAAGGGAGCAGAAGAGAAGGTCTTCTCCCTCGCTACACTTCTAGTTTCGGGCTGCGCGATGAAGATGCATAGCAAATCATTTTAACATAGATTCTCCGATACAGCGGGTTGGAACACCTAATACAATTAACACGTAAACTGCAACGCTGGTGTCTAGACTATTAGCGTACGGACCATAATTAATTGCGAAATTTAATATTTCGTTAACTGACGTCGATTTTTGTGCAATGAAATTACATTTTGCAAATTTTGTAAGTTGAAATAAAAAAATAGTTTATAAAATCGAAGAGGCAAGAAATGTATGAAAAACATACATAATCAAGGAAGTTACTAAAAGAGAATTAGGAGCCGATGTTTTCCAAACACGAGAAATAGTAACTAGTTCATTTAAGTAAAAATAATGTGGTATTTTAGAAAATAAGCGGAATGAGTGTCGTGTGAATCCGAATGATTTCGAGTGCATGAGCATGTGTTTACCAAATGCTGTTTCAAGAAAGAGAAAGTTTGTGAGTCTATAGTGGGCGAGGAAAGCGGTTGAAGAGCGACCACCATGGGTGTTTTTGTGAGAAGACCCGGTCGACTCTTCGGCGACGGTTTGCAGGCCCTTGTAAGTATAAGGGATGCGTGCGAGTGAGAGAGTGAAGGAAGTGAGTGAGATGGAATGAAGTGCGAGTGCAAGCGAATGAAGTGTGAGAGAGAAAAAATGTATAAGGAAGCGAATGATGGGAAAGCAAGCAAAATGATAGTTGAACACGAGGAAGAAGAGTGTAACGTTTAGCGAGAGTTTTGGATTCATTGTTGCGTAGATCTTCTGAGTGAAGAAACGTTGAGGTTAATTGTGAGTTGAGTTGTTAGTTGAAAGTCCACCTGAGTGAGCGGCTTTGCAATTAATCAGTATTAAGAACTAGTATAGTGAAACCATAGAGTAATTAAGAAAAAGTAATTCAATACAACGAATATTTGGTGAAATATCACTGGTAGAAGAATTCATCTCAAACTTAACATCATTCTTCTACAATAATTAAGAAATAAATTTTAAAACAAAGACGAACCAAAGACGTAGTTTGGGATCATTTTACAATAAAGTAAATAAAGGATAATTATAAGCCGTTCGTGTGCCAGGAGTAAAATATTGAGAAGTCCTTAATTTGGCGATCCAAAGGTATAGCAAGTGAAAGAATTCGCATCTGGTTATGTTCACGATCTGTCTTGCTGTTAAGATAGAAACCTTGCCAACGCAGAAAAAAAAGAACAGTGCCCTGTCTGGCATATACAGGGTGTCCCAAAATTATCCAGCAGTCGGGAACGTGGAGATTGTTTGCAATAAAAGAAATTGAAAAGTCCTTTACCCTTCTGTCATTCGAGGTCCCGTTTTTGAGTTACGAGCTTCCAAAATATCGTGTTCTGACTTTCGGCCCGCGCGGTTCGAACATCAGTTGGAGACATATACGCGAGAAAAGTATAGACGAGCGGTCAGCGGGGAGAGCAGTATCCATCAACGCTCAACTGAGATTTCGCCGAACAATAGCTGTGCACCTCTCCCCGCTGACCGCACGTCAACACTTTTCTCCGCGTATATCTCTCCAGCAAATGTTCGAACCGCACTGGCTGGAAGTCAGACCACGATATTTTGAAAGCTCGTAACTAAAAAACGGGACCTCGGATGAAAAAAAGGTAAAGGACTTTTCAACCTTTTTGTCATAAACAATCTCCATGTTCCCGATTGTTGCATAATTTTGGAACACCCTGTATAAAAAATCGGTCGGACGTAGTCAATAGAATTAGGTAGCGCCAATCTGATATGTCGGAGGCTGCATATCCGCAGGCGTCTTCACGGCGGGCATTAAACTTTGGCACCTAAACTTTATAATAATATTAATTTTTTTGCTGGCTTCGCAAAGCAAGTCTCGATGCATTATCCACATTTTTCATAAGTTGATAAACATCCGCTAACATAGAAAGAATCGCATTTGTTTTTCATCAAGAATAAATGCAACTTATATTGCCATAAAAATCGGTCTTTTACGACTCACCGTTTCGGAGATATAATTTTTTTAAACTTTTAAAACTTTTTAAAACTTTTAAGACATTTTTTTTCTTATTTTGATCTGTACCATCCGAACCACGCTCTGTATACACCTGTCAAATTGCCATCATCACGAGATGCAGTAGGTGCACGAAAGATGTTCAGGAGCCTATATCTTCCCAATCTTGCGCTAGCGCGTTCCACCCGACGTTTGCACAGCTTACGACGACTGTGCAAACAATGTTACCATCCTCATGTGCAAGGCATGAAGGTTAATTCCAGCAAATTGGAATCATTATTGGCCTTGTCCTGCTTCTCCTCGCACCCGGGGATTGTTGCGGGTGTGGCGTCTCGTGTGGATGCTTGCACATGAAGAGTTGAGGAGTGTTTCAGAGCCATCGCTGGCGTCACTTTCACCCAGGCCTCGTTGGTTGCGCGTCTGGAAGGCCTCCCAGCAGAGCCACTGACACTTAGCAGGCGATGCTACGACTTTCAAGCGAGTTTTGCTAGACTTGATCAAGAAAAACTTAAAGTTAATGCGAAATTATACTCACTCTCCAGCCGCCTCTCCTCGTTGGAGTCAGAGTTGGCGGTCATCAAGCGAGATCTTACTGAGGTGCAGACCTCGGTAGCGGCATTGGCTTCCCGACCTTCGGTTGTGTCTGCATTGCCTGTGGCGCCTGAAGGTTTTGCTGATCTACTCTTCACTCGCCTTGTTCGCCTTGACTCTGCGGTCTGCGATTCCTGGGCAGTCATATCGGGCCTGGATCATAAGGCGGACGAGCGGCTTAATGCGCTCATGGGAAAGCTTTTTAGCACCCTTGATGTAGACCTCTCTGAAGCCGATATTGTCAAGGTTTTCAGGGTCAGGAGTACCCTTACCTCTAATAAGCCAAGGTCCATCCATCTCCAGCTTCAAACTTCTTGGCACTGTGACAAACTAATCGCAGCGAACCGATCGAAGAGGTCTATCCTGCCTCTGCTGTTGACGCCTTGGACGGATTATCGCAGGTCTATGCTTCTTACGAACGTGAAACGCATAGGTCGTGAATGGGACTATTTCCGTGTTTGGGCTGTGTCTGACGTCATCCTAGTGAAAAAGGATGTGAACTCGGCTCCGGCATCATCTTGTCTAGGCAATCTTGGTAGTAGCACTGAGCTGAAGATCTGTCATGTGAATGCCCAATCTACCTGCTCACTTTGATGAGCTTAATCTGTTTGTGCGTTCCAGCACTTCTGATATTATAGCGGTGTCTGAGTCGTGGCTTAAGCCTTATATGGCGCATCCAATATTCGAGATCCACGGCTTTTGTCTGTTCAGGGCTGATCGGGTGGCTAAGGTTGTAGTGGTGTTTGCGTGTATGTCAGGGACGCGCTGTCATTTAAGATCACGGTAACTTCCTCAGAGCTTCCGGTGAGTCGTATTGACTATCCCATTGGGGAATTCTCTGGATCCTCACCTAACCGGCTTTTCTTTCGGTAGGTACAGTTTACCGAGTGCCTCATATTGCCTTCATGGGTCTTGCTGACATTCTTAATCGGACTGTGTCTAGTGCGGGAGACATGGTCGTCCTTGGGCACCTGAATGTGGATATTCTGTCGCACTCACATGATTCTGCCTTTCAGCGTCACTTTTTTGTAGCTTATGCACTCTCCTTAACCACCTTCCCACCGGCTCATTACACCTTTTATTCTAGCTCCTGGCTTCACATCTGTGCCGTCGCTTTGCCTGATTGTGTTACGAGTCATGGTCAGTTCTCTGTTCCCTTTCTCTCCGCGTATGATCTCATTCATATTACCTATGTGTTTCCTACCTGCCGTCTTCGTGTCAGGTCTGTCTCTCGTCGATTCTTCTCTAAACTCAATTCTGATTCCTTGTCTTCTGTGTTTCATGACCCTGGTGTTTACCGTCTTCGCGGCTTGCCTGGGGACTCGATGCGGGGTTCACTTGATCAGCGCCTTGATTCTCTGAACAGATATTTGTTGGAAGCTTTTGATCGAATCTGTCCAGTCCGTGCTGTTCCTGTCAAGCTGCTGGCTGTGTCCTCGGTTACTCTGGAAATTCGAGCTTTAATTAGGGAGAGTGATTTGTGTAGGAGAGTCTATGCTCGCTTGGGGGATCCTGGGATTCAATCCCAGTTTAAAACAACTTCGCAACAGGGTGAGTGCTCTCAGTAGGCTCAACCGGGGAACCTTTTTAAGGGAACCTCCAAACTATTCTTTAGCTATGCCACACCTGACTGCCTTGTTGAATCCTCTTCATTCTCCTTTTCTACGAGGGCGGTTTGATATGTTTGGTAAAAATTAAACAATACCGCATCGCAAAAAAATTTGGAAGTATATAAGCTCAAAGTGGCACTCATGCGGCTGCTAAATATCACGTTTTTCCTAAAAGCGGCAGTTTGTTTAGATTTGGTAAACGTTTGAAACGAGCGACTTAGTTGTTCCCAGGACAACGCACCAGTTTACACTTTCGCAATCGCAATGTCAAAAATACACGAATTGAGCTTGGAATTGATTCCGCATCCACCCTATTCTCTTGATATGGCTCTCTGTAATTTTTTTATTTCCCAACTTGAAAACATGGCTCGGTAGGAAGAGATTCTCGTCGAATGAAGGACATATCGATACCGTGAATGTCTACTTGCAGATTTTGACAAATCATACTTATTTGACGGGATGAAGAAATTAGAATCTCGCTGGGCTAAGTGTGTCGCCCTTGAAGGATGATTTATGTTGAAAAATAAACGAAACCTATCAAACCTACCGAACTTATCAAACGATCCGTGTACTTCTACCCCTCCTGACCGGCTCCCACCTTGTTTTTCCTGTCGTGTGCTCCTCATCTTTTCGCCTGTCTTCTTGACTTGTTTGCATTTATTTGCGTGAAGATCAGCTCACATTCTTCCTATTCCTAAGGTCTCGTCTCCTGCCCTCCACTCTGATTTCCGACCAATATCTATGCTTCCTGAAATGACTAAGATCCTTGAGCATGTTGTCCGTAAGCAGGTACTTACGTTTATTAGCGATTGCATCCTGTTGGATCCGTTACAGTTTAGCTTTGTTGGGAGGCCTTCCACTCAGGATGCCCTACTCAGGATACTTGGAAATGCCCGTGAGGTTGTTGATTTGTTTTCATCTGTCCAAGGCATTTAACACCGTTGATCATTCGATTCTCCTGACTAAGTTAGCGGATTTGGGCTTTGCTTCTGCTATCCTTGCTTGGTTTTCTTCGGGCCCCACGGGCCGTAGGC
Source organism: Mimumesa dahlbomi (assembly GCA_917499265.3). Classification (NCBI taxonomy): domain Eukaryota; kingdom Metazoa; phylum Arthropoda; class Insecta; order Hymenoptera; family Crabronidae; genus Mimumesa; species Mimumesa dahlbomi. The sequence goes on from OU824120.1 coordinate 3,852,516, forward strand.
AGGTCGTCTTCTCTGAAAATGTATGTTCACTGTGGAAAGAAGTTACTTTGGGTGTTCCATATGGCTCAGTGCTTGCCCCCTCTCTTGTTATCACTTTATCTGGCTGACGTGATTGTGTACCGTCCGGTGCCACGGTTGTAAAATATACCGATAATATCCAGATGTATGCGCATTGCCTGCCCGCTGAGCTTTCTCTGACGGTCGTGCTGCTGAACTTTAATGTTCAGCATCTGGTGGGTTAGTGTGCGTGCAATTTGCTTACGCTTAATTCTGGTAAATCCCAGTCCATTGTTCTTGGTTCTTCTCGATATGTTAATTCATTCTATGCTACGTCTTCTCCTCCTATTGTTGTTGATGGTGTCTTTGTCCCTTAGCTGCTCTCTGTGAAATCCTTTGGTGTGACCCTCATATTGACGTTGGTATGGCATGATCATGTGAGTGCTATGTGTAGAAAGATTAGGCGTACGCTATTCCAGGTTCGGCGTAACGGCTTTGCTCCACCGGTTTTCTAAGGCGAAACTAATCCTGCCTTCCCTCACATTGACTACTGTGCCTTGATGTACCGTGATGTTGGTGTGATAGAGGACATTCGACTAACACGTGCGCCTAATGTGTGCATTAGATTCGTGTTTGGTCTATCCTTGGACGTACAAGTCTCGCCTTATTATCGCTGACTTGGATGGTTGCGTCCGGAGGCTAGACGTGGCTATTTCTTGAGGTATTTTTACATGCCCGTATGCATCCGCCTGATTGGGGAGTGTCGGATGCCTTTGAGGGCTTATTTAAAGACGCCTGGGTGACGCTGAGGTGAGCACTTTGAAACGCGCTGTTTTGTGCCCCTTCTTGTACCTCAGCACCGCACGGCTGTCCGTGCGAGGTCGATTTCAGTGGCTGGGGTGCGCTTCTGGAACGGCCTTGCAAAATTGTAGCTCGCGTTCGCTGTTCAAGCGTGAGCTTTGCAGGCATCTTGCCTCATTATCCCCCTAGTGTTATCTTTTATTCTTGCCCTCTCCCGTTTTTGACCATTCTCTTAGTTTTAAGGCAGATCTTAAAATCTAGCGTGCGCTTTACCACCTCTCTATTTTTAATTCTACGTTTCGATAGTCACTCCCTTTTAATTTTTACTTTCCCTCTACTTTAAAGTTTTCTACTTCCTTTTTCTTTTTTTCTTTTGTGTATTATTTCCTCTTGATTTCGTCTGCTATGTGTTATTTCCTTGTGTCTTTATTTATAGTATTTTATTTTATTTTTATTTTATAACTTTATTATTTACACTTTATCCACGTATCCTTAGAGAGGAAGTTCCGTAAGATGAAATAAATTATGTATCTATCTATCTATCTGCAGCATGTACTCCCAATTTCCGCTTCTGACCAACACACCTTGCACCTCCTCCTCTGCTTCGCCCTCTCCTAGCTCCCCGCTCGCCGACCGAATTATATTCACCAGTAAAACATCACTAATCCCCTCCAATTTTCGTCAACCTTTTAAAAAAAATTACCTTTCTGCATATTTCTGTCCTTCCAATACAATGCATGCAATGTTTAAAAATTTGAAAGTATTATTTGTTTTCCATTAATGTCTCGTAATTGCACAGAACTGGAACATCTATTATTACTATTAAATATAACGACAGACCGAAGATTTTTTCCCAAACTGTCGAGACCCGATGATAATGTTTGCAATGTTAAAGTGAATGCGAGCTTCGATGTTTGCCCATTAAAAGAAATGTAGCGCCAGTTTGGGAGTTGATTCTGACGTATACTAATACGTTCGACTAATACTAGCTAATTAAACATTCAGGTGCCTGTATAGCGGAGAGCCTCTGGTGTGATGGCAAGCCCAATTGCCCTTCAGGATATGACGAAAGGAATTGCGGAAACGGAGCCAGATTTCTTGGGATGCTGGAGGATGTCTGGATGGTGGCTGCAGCTGCAGGGATTCTTTGCACTTTCGGCTTTCTTGCTATAGTGATTGCCAGGTAATTGGTATTAAAAGAATGTTAATTAATATACAGGGTGTCCCAAAATTATGCAGCAAGCGGGAACAACCAGATTGTTTATAACAAAAGAAATCGAAAATTCCTTTACCTTTTTTTTATTTGAAGCCCCGTTTTGGAGATACAAGCTTCCAAAATATCGTGATCCGACTTCCGGCCCGTGCGGTTCGAACATCAACTGGAGGCATATACGCGAGAAAAGTATAGGCGAGCGGTCAGCGCGGAGAGGGGTATCCATCGACGCTCAGCTGAGATTTCGCCGAACGACAGCTGTGCCCCTCTCCCCGCTGACCGGTCGTCTATACTTTTCTCGCGTATATGCCTCCAGCTGATGTTCGAACCGCGCGGGCCGGAAGTCAGACCACGATATTTTGGAAGCTTGTATCTCCAAAACGGAGTTTCAAATCAAAAAAAGGTAAAGGAACTTTCGATTTCTTTTGTTATAAACAATCTGCTTGTTCCCGCTTGCTGCATAATTTTGGGACACCCTGTATACTCCACGAATGCAAATACTTCTAACTGTAATCTCAGCCTAGGTTGACTAACATCGGATAAAATTTTGTGCGCTTCCCGGAACAAGATATTGCGTTCCTCGAATTTTATAAACTGATATTACATATTAAGGTATAGAAATTAGCACATTTGTCAAAAACCCTAGATTCAGTGATGTGGAAATGACATTTTACGAATTCCTTAGGATATATTGTAGCGGTACGTCCCCCTTTGACAACCTTCCCTATCGAATCCGAGGATGGACCTTACTTAAAATAAGGTTCGAAGCAGGCTGGCAAAGATATTGAAAACATTTGATACACTAACATCTAGATTTATTTACTAGACTTACTTGCTATATGTACAATGAACAGCAAAAATAATTTTACTGCGGGGTACGGTGTGCGCGGGGATATCCACAACTATTAATCCTTGCTTCAAGTAGGTGATTTTTGTACTCCCTCTTTCTAATAATTCTCTCTCTAACGCATGTTTCGACATAGTAACAAGTGACAACGAGTACTTCGCATGTATCTTTTCGTCGCTCCGTCGCACTCGTTCTGGCAAGGCACACGAATATAGCCAGGCATATGTGAGAGCGCGATCGTCCATCGAGGCAAACATCAATGCGGGTTTTGCCATGGTCCAAATTTGTCTGGTATAAAAGCCTCTATTTCCTTTCTTCTGTCTGTCGCGCTCGAACTCCGATCGCGGCACAAAGCGATGGTCGAGCTGAGGTGTGTTGGTGAGCCTATTCTGCCTATGCTATAACCCATTCTTTAATCCTAGATTCCTATTCTAACACGATATACAGCCTGTCCCAGTTTCCAGGACGTTTATGACACCTTTGGATAGCTCAAGTAATTCTAAGATAGGGAGTATTATTCTCAGCGTCCCATCACAATCCGTGGCCGAGTTATTAACGAAAAACGACAGCCAATCAGAGGGCTCCGTTGGGCGCGGCAGCGCGACAGTTCCTACTGTTACAAGTTAATGTCTTGTAGTGGCGGGAGTGTTTATGCCGCCATTATGTGTCCATGTCAAATCGCTGCATGTGTTGTCGAGAAGACCAGAGCTCGTCACTTGAATTCTTAACAGCGCTTTCATTGTTACGTTTCGTGTTTCAGCAGCCTCTTACAGGAATGTGTTGGAGCAATACCAGACCGTTTCCTCGACATTTTTATAACAGGAAACGTACGGTCGCGGCAGCAATATGTTTTCTACGGGATATTATTAACTATCGATATTATTAACTTACGGAATACGCTTTTTTTAGGTCCACGCGTACATTCAACGTGGGGACATCAAACAGATCGATTAAATTATCGGCTCCTTTCTGGACTACTCATACTTTCAACGTAGATTGATATTGTGGTCTTCTTCTGTGGACATCTGTTTACTGTTACTATTCTTTGGGTAACAGACGTCTCTCCTTCGCTACATCTATTCTTCGGAAAACGTATTTGTGTGGAAAATGGAAAAGGTTGGAAGTGCAAAGACGAAAAAGTCACCACGAAATGGAGTCCGCGTAATTTCGGATGTATTTGTTAATCGATTAATAATCAATCTTTCTCGTGGGTGAAGAATCTATCTCTTTCGCTGGACAAATGGAACAAGTGTGCGAAAGTATACATTCTTTATAATAATCTAATCAAATATAAGGTGAAAATTATCAGGCAACGGTCTTTTTTTTTAATGTGAATTTATTGTGCGGTGTTCTGTAAAGTTTGCAGCGTAAACCGATGGTGTGCAAGCGATGCAATTCCATAGGGTACGCGCAAGAGGTAATGTCATAAATTAGACCTTTTTTCGGTGACGACGGCAAGTACAGTGACCCAGTGACAGACTCATCGATACATTTTTCGTGGTAGTGTGTTAGTGCTCGCTCTGTATCCCTTTCAAGAGGCCCGTTGACGCGGCGGCATAAACACTCCCGCCACTACAAGACATTAACTTGTAATAGTAGAAATTGTCGCGCTGCCGCACCCAACGGAGCCCTCTGATTAGCTGTCGGTTTTCGTTAATTACTCTGCCACGGATTGTGATGGGACGCTGAGAATGTTACATCCCTATATTAGAATTACCTGAGCTATCGAAAGATGCCGTAAACGTCCTGGGTACTGGGACGCCCTGTATATACTAAAAACGGCAAAGGACTTAACATATATTGTAAGATGTGAAGATCGCGAAACGCAACGATCGTGCGAAGTCGCACATATTCGGGTCATCTCGTGACGAGCTGAACAAAGAGACGAACTGCGGATGTTCAATTGTTCTTGGTTCTTGGTTGATCGGCACGTACGCCGGACGGATCGCATTACAATAAAGGTTACGTTTTATTATGTCCTGACAATTTTATTATGCAAAACCTACAATATGTACTATTACAATTTCTATTAAACATATTGTGCACAAAAATGATATTTCCCGAAGAAGTGCTGAAAACAAAGTGATTTCTTGCACCAGGCGCATGTAGTAATGGCAGGTTTGCCACATATATCGCAAACAGGTTTTGCATTTGTATCAAAACAAAATTGTGTATGGTTTTCAAATTCCGGAGGCTTTTCTTCTATATATCCGCTCTTAAACCAAGCATATTTAAAAAGATTTACGAATCTCGCTGATATAAACTGATTATGCGTGAGTGATTGTAACTGTATGATGTTATCTCTCAAATGAAGATTAACGTCATAACCGAAAAACAATTCCATGTCCGAGAAACGTTTTATGAAAGTTTTACATACACGAAATCCATATACATCCAAATGTTGTATTCTTCCCGTTGTGCCTTTAGGTATCACGAAATGTTTTACTTCTCTATTTTCTGGTGTTGCTTCAGAAATTTTTCGGGAACAGTGTCCTCCCACGAATCCAATAATAATACACGTATAGGGCCAACATTAGGCACAAATACTTCTTTTAACCATGTTTTTGCATGTGCTGTTGTCAATTTTCCAGATTTTGAGGCCGGAGTATATATGTTCTTCGCCTTAAGGGGCTATCCTAGTGTGAAATGCAAAAAATTAGGCGATATTCTGGAATTTATAAAATAAAAACTATTGCATGAAATTTGTTAAAACTTGGAGGATATATTCTTGTATATGTTGACTTAGTACATGAATTTTTTTAAGTAATCATATTTAAATTTGGCAGACTTATGCGCATTCCGCCTGGGTTCAAAAAAAAAGGTTGCTCAACTGCTGACACGATTGGCGCCTTCAGAGTGCCTGAAATCAAAAAATACAAAATGCTTGTTAAACTAGAAGATATTTCCCCTACGATGAGGCTCGGGTTTGAAAAAATATTAAAAATTCACAAAATGGCGAAGTATTGAAAAAAAATGTTGAATTTTGCCTGAAAAATTGGCCGTTTTTTGCATGGCAAATTGACAATTTTTGCTCAAATGAAAAACTGTACTTGTAAATGTACTAGAAAAACATGTACTTGTTTCTACGATTTGCATTCGAGTTAGAGTGTCAGCAAATTTGAGAAATGTCGTTCTGAGAAAAACACGTTTAAAGTTTTAACTACAGATTTTTTTCTTATAACGCAACCATTTTCATACTTACTATTAATCTGCTATCTCAGACCCGTATAAGGAACCTTCCTCTTCTTCGAAAAGTGCCTGCTGCGCTGTAGCTGCTATCCTCCTAGCTGTTCGAGCCTCTTTTGAACTCTCTTCATAGCGTTTCTCGGCTTGCTGGATTCTGCTCTCATCGCGATTTTCGGCATATTCTTCGGCCACAGAGCCAATGATTACTCCCATAACTTGCATGATTCTTAAGACGGCTTTAAAACTATCATTAAATATATTTACTGTACAAAAATTTCACAGTTGTATAGTTTTCACACCGCTGTGAAGGTGCGTTGGAGCGAAGTGCCAAAGTAAGCCATTAAAACTTTCATCGTTGTGCTGGGTGTTGCTTCCTTTGCACCTGTCTAATAATTCTCGTCGTCTCAGATCCGTATACACTGGCTTTAAAACTTCTTGAATTTGTGAATCTAGCGGAAAATAATCATGTTGAAACCATGCCATATCTAGTCCATTGGCCAGCGCGCGACGGTATTTACACCAGCCCTCCGCGCCAGCCGGTTAGTTGTCGTGCATCGGATTTTTGTCTGTTGAACTCAAGTGAAAATATGTAGCCCAAATTGCGTTGTACATAGCATCTACAACATCTTGATGCCTGGTGATAGCCAGACCGAGTATTTCTGAAGCTTATAGATGATGGCAATGTTCAATTTCACTGTATCTTTACTTTTTCCGCCAAAGCCCTAGTTTTTCCGCCTAAGGTTGGCGACAGTCAGTGCCTAGATTAAACATACCTCCCCCAATCATCGATGAGCGTGAGAAACATTTTCTTTTTGAAAATGCGTCGCTACAGAATTTTTGTCCTCCGAACAACGGCGCTTCAAGAGCTGCCATTACAACACTATTTTAGATACAACTTTAAAACTTTAGGATGTCATTCTAGACATAATGAACTACCAAAAAATGAAAACAAAAAAAAATCGATTTAAAAAAACGTTCAGACTAGGATAGCCCCTTAACACTTAGCCGACCGCACGCGCCACAGAGACCTGTACAGTTTCCACCGGGCATGTTTCTGAAGTAGTACGCTGGTTGTGCTCTATAGAAATACGAAATACAGAAAAGAGAAAAGAGAAAGAAGATCGGTCGGCCATCGACTAACTTGAAAAAGGGTAGATCTACCCGATCGATCGGCTAAGTGTTAATACCATTATTACATGTGCCTGGTGCAAAAAATCACTTTGTTTTCAGCACTTCTTCGAGGAATCAAGAGACATGGTCTTCTCTCGGGCCAAGTACGAGAGAAGGCTATTGACTCTAATCCGGAAATATTAGATCGGGGTTTTCGGGGTATTCAAACGACATGAAAGCGGAAAATTTCCCAAAAAGTGCGATAATATTGTTAGAGGCGGCGTCGAGACGAGTCGATTGAGACTAATTGCAAAAATATTGGTCCACCCAGTAACGAGATATTTGATGTCAAAAGTACGTCTTTTTTATGTAATAAGTCGTCTGCTTCGTCTTTTCCAGTGTCACACTTTCGACTATGCGAGTTCTGTCGGTGTCAAACCGAACTAACAGATTTTCATACCATGCGACGATAATTTTTCTGTCGGTAATGTAGATTTGTATATGTAATCCGTTGGAGACATGCCGGAAAAATCAAGAGACACTCCGACCGCGGCTCACAGACGATGGCCGAGCTCAGGTATGTCGGTGCGCCTTGGTCGTACGCGATCGTTCATTCGCATTCTTCGGGACATTTCGAATTATTTTATTGGGCATTTAATATTTCTTGCTAATTTTTTATCCCAGCATAGATTTTCAATAAATTGATATGGTATGACAATTATATGTTTTTCAATTATTTATTTAAAGTTACAATATTGTCTCGGTAAATAAGGAATAAATTTCGCGAAATATTGAATTCTGGAGATTAATATAATGCGAAATGAATGAATAAGAAACATCTAATTATAATTCCATTTCTATTTAATTAAAATTCAGGGACGCTGTAGGATCAAATATTGGACATAAGTGGTAAGTGCCCGATAAAATGATTAGAAAAATTTTTCGAATAAAATAAAAGAGTCGCCGCGGTCGGCAAAGACACACCGTCGCACTTACTCTCGGCGCTCGTAGTGCGAGCACTGCAAGCGCGACAGACAGAACGAAGAAAATAAAGGCTCTTATGCAAGACAAATTCGGATGATGATGAATTCCGAATTGATACCTTCCTCGTCGTCAAACGTGCTATCACACATGCTTGCTCGGCCCACGTTCGTGTGTTTGTCTAGTGCGAACGCGACGGAGCGACGGAAAGATAGAGACAAAGTATGCACTCGAATGTATTGTTGTTGATATCCCGAGCCATAGTACGCCACAATGAGAACGAATTATACGAAGGATAGAGAAAGAAAGACACCTTCGTGATGCACGCATTAGTACGTAATTCAGAAAATATCAAACTGTTATCAATAATAATTTAATATAATGGTTGCTTAAATTGTTATAAAAAGGTATTTAGTTTCTAGAACTTCGATACATGTCAAAGCGTCTCTTCAAATTTCTACAAACTTTTTTTTAGTACATAATCAAATTGTTCTATAAACCGGTCTTCCATGATAAAGTCAGCAAATATTTGAGTCTGTCCGAAACGTGTAGTTATCAGTACTGTTAACAAATCTTTGTTACATGTTTTGCATTGAAACTTTACTATCTCGGATATGGAATCTCTAAATTTTCCATATCTGTTTATAACAGTGTTATGAAATTAGTATATTTTTCTGCAGGTATTACTGTACAATTAGATAAGAAGATGCCACGGTAATAACAAAATTCATGATTTCAAAAAAACTAGTTTTTCTTCATATAGATTGTTGAAATATAGGTACGTTTAGAGGATACGATGACGTTGTTGTATGTAAATTGAACAACATTTTCAAGGATATACAAAGGACCATATTGAAGTTCGAAAAGTTCTAGAAATCAAAAGCGTTCTTCTACAATTCATACAAACAATTATTTGAAATTTAGACATTTTTAATAAGATGGTTTTGTGTAATTAAACCGTTTTTGTACACTTGTATGTTTGTTAGAATTTTCCAATTAAGAATTTAAAAACGAAACCTATACAAATCCTGCACTATCTTGCAGTAATTAAATGTTTAATAGTTTGATAATTCCTTCAAATATATTTTCTTTTTCAATATTACCCACAATATATGCAAGGTTTTAAACAATGTCTAACATACTGCGAGAACGTTGTATTGATCTGAAACGCAACTATACGAGGTATAATCAGAAAATAACGAGATTTTTTTAATTTCGCGGGTTTGGAGAGTCTGATTGTAAAATTTTTGTTTTTATTACGTTGGTATACCTGTCCCTGAAGTATGATAAAATTTTCAGCGGTATACATTGTTTACTTTGTCTATGACAGCCGTTAACGTTAGACGTATTTTTATGAGCTCGGCGATTTTCGTTTGGAGCAAAGAATTTGTATCAAGTTTTCCAACGTCACATCCTCTTGTACTTGGCCTACACATTTGCATTTTCGATACTTTTTGCTGATAATTCTTATTACTATATTTCTTAAAAGGAAATAACGTTTAAAGGAAAATTTGGTATATTCCTTCTGTTTGGGAAATAGTTCCCAGAGTGTCCAGTGTGGTGGCAGCACCACCTGGACACCGATCGCTCAAGACAGGTGGCAGCATGACTTCGTCGTGTGACGTGACGGTCATGCGCACTGGCTAAAATCGGCCTTGTGTCGCGGCAGCGCACGGAAATCGGCCATTAACGTTTCGTCGCCTGCTTAGCATAGTCGTTTGAAGTCGTTGAGCTCAGCGTTTACGCAGCGCCGAAAGGCATTGGGATTATTTAACGGCATCATCGTTACAATACACCAGGCAAGTCCGCTCAATCTATTATTAGTGTGCTCAACATGTATATTCAATAATATGAAATAAAGTGAGGCTGCTCGAGAGAAACACAATTCTCTCATTACCTTGCTGCCAAGACTTTTCAAACGTTTTGATGTTTCTCAAACATTTTTGGACCTTCGAGCCGGATAGTGCAGCAAGGTCTTGAGTAAAATTGTGTAAATTCAGCGTGCTTTTAAGTGAACTCAGTCTGCGATGGGTCCGCGTTGTTGCTAACCGGAAGTCGTACACGTGTTGAAGTCGGCCATGATGCCCTCTCAATTTCGCACGTGCGCTCAGCTTTGTTCACTTTCAGTCATTTTACATTAACGTACGCTTTATTTCACTGATTGCTCGTGCACCTTAGTTATTGGGATTTATCATATTTTGTGAGTTTCTCACGTGCGGTCAGCCTTGGTTCATTTTCATTCACATTACCATTTATTGGCATGTGTTTTGTTTCATTGAATGCTCATGCATTTTCTTTATTGGTGCTTATACATGATAAATATTATCATTGTCAGTTTTTGACTAACGCCCATGTTTAGTTCATTTTGTATCACCTTGGCTGGCTACGATCATGTGTCTTACTTCAGTGAACGCTCATGCATTTCATTTATTGGTGCCTGTACATGATAAATATTATCATTGTCAGTTTTTGACGTACACTCATGTTCAGTTCATTTTGTATCACCTTGGCTGGCTACGATCATGTGTCTTATTTCAGTGAATGCTCATGCATTTCATTTATTGGTGCCTATACATGATAAATATTATCATTGTCAGTTTTTGACGCGCGCTCATGTTCAGTTCATTGTGAATCACTTTGGCACCTTACGATCATGTGTCTTATCTCAGTGAATGCTCATGCAATTCATTTATTCGCATTTATACATGATAAATATTATCATATTTTGTCATTTCATTACTCCCATGCTTAGAGCTTTTCGCATGCTCATTCATTTGTTCATTACACCAGATTTCACTGAAAGACCAGCAGACGGCTTAAGGCACAGTTGGCCAAATCAAGCGGAGGCGCAGGATGCCTCTCCTCAAGGAGGAGGAGATGAAGGGGAAGGGCGCCACAGGGCGCACATCACCAATCCCTACAACGCTGTCTGTCCCTAAAGTGGACCTATCGATGGCATCTGATGGTGACCACCAGACCGCTCAGTATGCCTCTTCTGGAGAGGAGTCTCAGATCTCCAGAGACAGCTTCAAGAGAGCAACAAGGGCCCGCTCACCTGCGACATATCCTCGTGACATTGTCATGAGGCAATATGCGCAGGAAGAATGGTTAATACAACTCTCAGAGATTTCTGATGAGTTTGAGACATCTCAAGATGTCACCTTGATGGGCGTGCAGGCCACCATCGACCAGGTCAAGCAAATGCACACTGTGTTCCTATCGGAACACAGTTATTTAGTTAATAATGGACCGCCCTCCCAGGTGACACACCCGTACTTCGCGGCTCATATGTCGACCCAGGAGTCAATAATATACAACAAGTTAATGAGACGGCTCACAAAGCTCATGTCTGAGCTTTCACCTGCACCGGTGGTCCCATCACAGGGCATGGACTATGCCCAGAGAGTCCGCTCAAGGTTACCTGAACTTGCAGTGCCAACCTTCTCAGGCCAATACCTCAGGTGGCCTGAGTTCAAGGCAATGTTTACTTCGGTGATTTCAGATCGCAAGGATCTTTCCTCACTGGAGAAGTTCCAATATTTAAAGGGAGCTGTATCAGGTACAGCATCTGAACTGATCTCCAATCTCCCTCCAGTGGGTGAATCATTTGAGACCGCTTTTAGACTGCTCACCACTCGTTTTGAGTGTAAGCGATTGATTGTAAACTCCTATTTAGAGCGAGTTTTCAAATTAACGCCGATGACAAAGCGCAGCTCTGTGTCATTGTTAAAGTTAGTAAACATTGCGAATGAGACAGCTCAGGCACTGCTCACAGTGACCGCTCAGGACTGCTGAAATTTTGTGATGGTTCATCTGTTCAAACGACTCCTGGACTCTGATACAAGAGAACAGTGGGAACACGCAATTAGTGACTCCCAAGAGTATCCCACTCTGGAGCAGCTCACCACCTTCCTGACCACACGCGCTCGTGCACTGGAAAATATTGAGGGTACAGCTCAAGCTGCTGACGCTGTGAAAAGCAAGCCTCAAACAGCCACCTCAACCAAGGCTCCAGTGACACGAGCAACCGTGCATAAGGCAACCCCAAATCAGTCCGCTCAATTCCAAAGAGTTCGAGAGCCGACTCATCTTTGTGACCTGTGCTCTCAAAAGCATTTTGTGGTAAAACGTGAGAAATTTAGAAACAGCTCAGTGGCCAAACGCATGGCCTTGGTGAGAGACAAGCATCTTTGCTTCCTATGCCTAGGTCGGCATAATTTTGGAAGGTGTCGCTCATCTCTTAGTTGCAAGACGTGCAAAGGTAAGCACCACACGATGTTACATGGTGGTGACTTATCGATCTTGTTTGGTAGCTCCTTCTACCACAAGGAGCCACATAGTGAGACCGCTCAATCTTCTGCCTCTACAGGCACATCGTCCGCTCATTGAAATTTGGGTGCAATCCCTAAGAAGGCCGCTCATGGAGCGCACCACACAACATTGCTAGCCACTGCTTTAGCAACTGTCTTTTCTTCCACGTCTGCTCATCAGGTGCGCATGCTCATTGATCAAGGCTCTGAAATCACCCTTGTATCAGAAAGACTTGCTCAGCAGCTTAATATTCCAAGAGAACGCTGAAAGTTGGATATCATGGGAGTTGGAAACAAGTGCACAGCACAGACCCGAGGCATGGTCACGCTTACTCTCCACTCCAATCATAGACTGCTCACAGCCACAATCAAGGCCCACATTTTGAAGACATTGACAACTACATTACCAACATTAGAGATTTCTCAGCATGATGATTGGCCGCATCTTGAGAAATTGGCTTTGGCCGATCCTGACTTTCTCGTTCCAAGGGCAGTTGATATCATCCTAGGAGCAGATTATTATGGACTTGTCATCAAACCAAATATCATCAGGTTAAATGACACAGCTCCAATTGCTCAACTTTCCATCTTTGGTTGGCTAGTGATTGGCCCAGTTTTCTTAACATCGTCTGCTGTCAGACGATCTTATGATGTCAGCATGCCACGACATGACCACCATCTTGATGAAATGTTGGCTCGATTTTGGGTTCAAGAAGAAGCTCCGATCATCCAGAGCACTCTGCTCACTCCTGATGAGCAGGAGTGTGAAGAGCACTTTAAAACAACCCATACGAGAGATTCATTAGGGAGATACACTGTACGTATCCCACTTAAGTTGTCAACAAATGTTTTGGGCAGCTCATATGAGACAGCACGCAAGTGTCTTCAGCGTTTCACGAGACGGTTTCTCAAGAATCCAGACTATAAGAATAAATATGTCAAGTTCATGCAGGAGTGTGAAGATCTGAATCACATGGTGGAAATACCAAACGACTCAATAATTAGTCCGGTGCAATATTATTTGCCCCACCATGGTGTTCTCAAACCTGACAGCTCGACTACTAAACTTCAAGTTGTGTTTAAGGGATTCTGCACAAGCTCATCAGGCGTTTCAGTAAATGATATAATGCACACAGGTGCCAACCTGTTGTTGAATATCATGGATGTTCTCCTGTGGATTCGGACTCATCGCCACATATTCTCTACGGATATTACCAAGGTGTACCGTCAGATTAGAGTACATCCAGATGATTGGGATTTACAACGAATATTGTGGATCGATGAGAAACTTAGTGAGAAACATTATCACCTTACCACTGTCACCTATGGAACAAAGGCAGCTCCATTCCTGGCAGTGCGTACATTACAACAATTAGCTGAAGACGAAGGTCATCGTTTTCCACTGGCTGTGCCATCTATCACTCGTGGGAGATACGTAGATGATATCTTTGGTGGTGCAGACTCAGTGGACAAACTTACTGAAGTGGCAATTCAAGTCCAACAATTGTGTCAGTCAGCAGGCTTTCCTCTGGCAAAGTGGCACTCTACTTATCCTAAGCTGCTAGAAATAGTCTCATCACAGGAGCAAGCCAACTCCGAAATAGCCTTCGCGGATTGCAATATCAAAATTCTCGGACTATCATGGTCACCTCAACAAGACGTGTTTCAGTTCTCGTCTATGTCAGAACTACATCATGCCCTAATTACGAAACGCCAGATCCTCTCACAAGTAGCGACCATTTTTGATCCTCTAGGCTTTGCCTCACCTGTAGTAATCGAGGCAAAGATATTGCTACAGGAATTATGGTTACTCAAAGTAAATTGGGATGAACCATTATCAGCTCATGTCGTCTCAAAGTGGAAAGACATCAGAGAAGATCTTATATGCCTGGCCAGGCTTACCATTCCACGGTGGTTCAACACGTATTCCAACTCACGGGTTGAATTACATGGGCTCTGATGCCTCTCAGTTAGCCATGGCAGCGGTAATTTACATTACTGTTCACACACCGTCCACAAGCATCGTGACGTCACTAGTCTGCTCAAAAACAAAGGTTGCACCATTGAAGAGATTAACCATCCCGAGGTTAGAGCTCTCCGCAGCGCTGCTATTAGCCAAGCTCATGTCTCATGTCCAAGCTACTTGATAAAGGGACATTTCAAATACATTTGTGTGGACGGATTCTCAAGTAGTTCTCACATGGATCAAGTCTCATCCGTCTCGCTGGAAAGACTTTGTTAGCAATAGAGTTGCACAAATACAGGACCTTACTAAGAACGCTCATTGGAGGCACACTCCAGGCACAGCCAATCCAGCTGACTGTGCATCTCGCGGCGTTTCTACAGACCAGCTCAAAGATCATGAGCTCTGGTGGACGGGACCACCTTGGCTCACTAAACCTGAACACTGGCCACCTCAAACATTGACACCAGACGAGTCAAGTGCCCTAGAAGCTCGTCCTGGTGTGGCACTTGTGACAACTCAACAAGTTAAGAACTATGATTGGGAACTTATCTATAGATACTCGTCGTTCATGAAGCTGCTTCGAATCACGGCCTTGATTCACAGGTTTAGCTTAAATGCAAGGGCATCGATCACAAAACAACCGAGTCCGCTCATTCTGTCTGACATTGAATGGTCCAGACAGTTCTGGATCATGGCTACACAAGCCACATATTTCTCAGAGGAATTGAAGGTTCTGAAGAAACAATCTCAGTTACCTTCAAGCCACCCATTGAGCCGATTGACGGCCTTCATAAATCATCAAGGCATCATCAGAGTGGGTGGACGGCTTAATAATTCAGACCTTGCGTATGAGACGAAGCATCCAGCAATTTTGCCACGTTGGTCAAGATTGTCTGAGCTCATCATCGATTTTTCACACAAGCACAAATTGCATGGAGGAACCCAAGTGACGCTCGCTCATATTAGACAATGCTATTGGATTCTCGGAGGAAGAGCCCCAGTTAAAGCTCATGTGTTTCGGTGTGTGGTCTGCGCTCGACAAAGGGGGATCCGTGCCCATCAAATGATGGGCCAACTACCTCTGGTTCGAGTGCAGTCATCCCGGGCATTTGCTCACACAGGCATAGATTATGCCGGACCGCTCACCTTGAAAACTTGGAAAGGACGAGGCGCCAAGACTCACAAGGGTTGGATATGTGTGTTTGTATGTCTAACTACATCAGCTGTTCATCTTGAAGTCGTCTCAGACTACTCAACTGAGGGATTCATAGCTACCTATAGAAGGTTTACTTCACGAAGAGGTATTCCTACTTCCTTGTACTCTGATTGTGGAACAAACTTTGTCGGAGCAGAAACATCTCTTCGCAAGTTGTTTACACAGAGTACACAGGAACACAAAACACTCATTCCACTGTTCATGGAAACCGCTCAATCTGGCATTTCAACCCTTCTGTTGCACCCCACGAAATGGGAGGCTGTGGTAAAATCCATAAAATACCCCATTAGACGCACAGTAGCAGAGACGCCTCTAACTTATGAGGAGTTGCCAACACCGTTAAGCCAGATTGAAGCTGCCCTCAACTCAAAACCTTTAGAACCTCTCAGTGATGACTCTCAGGACCTCTCAGCACTGACCCCAGGACACTTTCTTATTGGCACTGCATTAAATGCAGTGCCAAAACCATCCTTGCTTGACATCGCAACCTCCAGACTTTTTCGATGGCAATTTGTACAGCAACGTGTTCATCAGTTCTCGGCTCAGTGGTCGTCTCACTACATCCAAAGGTTGCAAGCCATCTCAAAGTGTCATCACCCTAACAACACTATCAAACTAGGTTCATTAGTGTTGATTTCTGACGAGAGATTTCCTCCCTGCAAATGGCTTCTCGCCAGAATGATGTCACTGATACCCGGCAAGGATGGACTCACAAGGGTGGCCGAGCTAAAGACCGCCACCACAACTCTTGTTAGACCGATCACCAAACTCATCCTCCTACCAGTCAGCTCTCATCCAGAACATCTCATTAGGGATCATCAACAGGGTTGCCGATGGCGGGGGGGAATGTTTGGGAAATAGTTCCCGGGGTGTCCAGTGTGGTGACAGCACCACCTGGATACCGATGGCTCAAGCCAGGTGGCAACATGACTTCGTTGTGTGACGTAACGGTCATGCGCACTGGCCAAAATCGTTCTCGTGGCGCGTTAGCGCACGGAAATCGGCCATTACGTTTTCATCGCCTGGTGTGACCGGTCGTGAAAGTTCTCAGCGTTTACGCACGCGCCGAAAGGCATTTTGTACAACAAGTCATCTCATCCATACGATTAAGAAGTCTCACAGGCAAGTCATCTCATGAATGTATCAAGAATATAATTAAAGTAAATAAATTTATGTAGAAATAAACGAGTGACATTTCAAGACGTGTTTTTTCTCACTACCTTGCTGCCAAGACATTGATTAGGAAAAAGACATACTCAAAGGAACAATATATACGAACAATTACTTTAAATGTAGACAGTTTTAATAATACAGATTTCATTTAATTAATCAGTTTTTGTCCACTTCTACGTTTATTATAATTTTCGAATTAAGAATTTAAAAACCCAACGTATGCAAAACCTGCACTATCTTGCAATAATTAAATGTTTAATATTTTAGTAATTTCTACATATGTGGCTACTTTTTCAATATTACCTACAATATTCTATAAGATGCTGGATGGTTTGATGGAATTTGTCTCCTACTTACAAGGGGAGTCTCAGACTGGGTCCTCGGCTTTCGAAGTCCAGCAAAAAACCAGTCGTAGAGGAGTCCAAATGTAGTCGACCCTGAAAGTTATAGGCGTTTCTCGCAAGCCGTTTGTTTATAAAAAATGTTGAAATGTTGAAATTTCGAGGTCGTCGTGGAATTTTTTTCATTTTTTTTCGGACAGTACTTGTCGGGACGAGTAAAAAAGTCTAATGATTTTTCTTTCTAGGAATAATAGTTTCTTTGATAATTTAAGTTTTGTGTTACGCTGATATCATACATGTATCTAATGCGATAACACTATTTCAACCAGGGCGGTAGCCCATGTAACTAGTGAGCGGACTCGTAAACGGAAGCGCTCGGAATACTAGGGTTCGAATCCTTTTGGTTACTATTTTTTTTTTAATTATTATAGTATTTTTATTTTACGCGTGTATTTATTATGTGTAGTTTTTACTAATTTTTACAAATTTAATAATTTAAATTAGTACATAATGGAGGGAAACATGTCAAAATGAAAAATCAGGAAATAATTTACAGAATTTTATATTAAAATATGAAAGTGAAAATATATACAAGGAAGGAACGGTGTACTTACATATCGTTATTCCTACACTCATTTCAAGACTCGGAAATTCACAGGTATACGTTTTCAATAGCACAAGGGTAAAAAATTCGCAGGTATAAAGTATGTAAAGAAAGGTGATCTTCTTATTTAGCTAGTATCTACAAAATTACTGCTTTCGGAATCGTCGGATAATTGTTCGGTGGAATCGGTAGTTTTACATGTAATTCCATGAGACGCATTGTAAATACATGAGAAACACTGTGGTCGCCTGTACCATGCGCAGAATGCAAAACATAATTGCTTACACTTACACTTATGGAAAGCACTTTCGGGAGCAAAACAGACTTGATTTACGTTGCAAAAGATTTCTTTTTCAATATCGGCAGGTGTAAGTTTCGCAGCGAACCATGCGTATTTAATCATTGCACTAAAAATTGGCGCAGACAACTGATTATGAAGTAACGAGTGCAATTTAACTACGTCTTTACGATCACTAATTTCTCTGTTTTCGGAAACTAATTCGTTTGCATTTTTAATCGTTTAAGGAAATTCTTGACTTGGCGGAAAAAGTAAACGTCGCACGGTTGACACAGAGATGTACACTTTGGAGGAATCACTTTGAGCGTACAAGTAGGTAAATTTTCTTCTTCCGGATTATAGAAAATTTCGTCGTATAAAACGGGATTTATTGTCCATCCCAAGAGTCGATTAATAGAAGGAAGTTGTTCGTTCCCACGTACGGCTGCATCACATGTTTAACAAAATCTTCGTAAGTTGTTGATTGAAGCTTTCCAGATTTTGTGCATACCACATGCACGTTGCCCAATTCTTCCTGTTGTTTCTGCACATCTTTCGCTACACGCACGCCAAACTGACCTCCAGGTTCTTGCAGGCATAAGAATACCTTTGGCACCAGCTTCCCTGACATCGTAACTGCATATTGCGCTGTATACGAGTGCGTTATTTTAATCAAACTTGCTGCAGTTACCTCTGTAACTTTTTCTCCTTGAAATGAGTACGTACGTTTAGGCAGAATTTTGTACTCGCAACCCGTTTGGTCGGTATTGATGACAAAGTCAGCCTTAAACGAGGAAAGAATGTGACGAACTTGCTGTTGGAATAATGCAGCAGATTTCAAAATCTCCTCAAACGACAACGTATCTTTTTTACTCACAAAGCGTGTTATCTTACGTTGCCGAATTTTATAATGGGTCTTGAACCTCTCAATCCACGAATGAGATGCCGTAAAATGGAATGTATCAGACAGGAACTGGTAAGCTATTTGGAGCGCCCACTGTCGTAACATGCGCGACGATACTTCCTGTTTCGTTTCGCGAGTCTCGACAAAGCGATCATATGTCCCTTCCCGAATCATCTGGTACTTATTGTGGTTGCTCCCACCTTCTTCCACTATGAGCTTCCATCGTGATAATTGCGAGGAAGAATGAAGATGTCGGGTTACTTTTCGTTGAATTGTTTTACACGTCCAGTTTGGATGAAGTTTTGCAGCAGTAACGGCCTTTACTTTAACATTCCAAGGCACCAGATCCAGTTTTTCACTTCTCCTGACTGTTTACCTCTCCTTGTGTGGACTGTGACAGAATATACTGCTCCGATTCGTGTACCTCATCAAACAGTATGACTTCCTCGTCTTCGACCAGAACCCTTTCGTTCATAGTCTCTTCGATCCGTTTCGCCAATTCTCTCCCGACTTCCTTCTCACCAGCGGTAAAGGATTCCGCTACGTCCACCGTAATTTTCACCTCTTCATGCAAAATCTGCACTGCGTACTGTATGCTATATGTTAATAGCAATATTTCGTTCTCCGTAGTTATCGCACCAGACGTGCTGGGTTCAGCTTCGCTCGATGAAGGATTCATATTTCAATGCGGCGATGGTCAAAAATTCGTAACTTACTGTTCTAGATGCTAATTATTCAGCTAATGAAGAATTCTCAAGGCTGCAGCTCTTCATATACGAAAAGCAGAATCAAGTGCGAACCAATCAGCATTTGTCAATTTCCTCTACCAGTTATTAACTGCATGACCTGAAGGTACCGTTTTTCCCAAACTTTATAGGTACTGCCTGCGAATTTTTCACCCTTGCGCTAGTCAAAACGTATACCTGTGAATTTCCGAGTGCCGCGCGACAGTAGAAGTTCTGCACCATTAAGGTACCGTACCAGTAGGAACTGCCGCGCGGCCGGGCCTAACGGAGCCCTCTGTGTGGCTGTCGTTTTTCTTTAATAACTCGGCCACGAATTGAGATAGGACGTTGAGAATGTTACATCCCTATATTAGAATTACCTCAGGTATCACCTGGTTCCGAGTGCGTCCAAGTTAATGGGACACCCTGTAGATTGAAATTTTCCTGGCTCCGGAAGAGTGTCTCATTTATTTGTATCACTTCTTCAAAAAACTTTTTGAAATTTTATAAATACATAATTCTTATTACTATACTTCTTTAAAGGAAATAACGTTTAAAGGAAAATTTTGTATATTCCTTCACATCATCGTATATCCTCATCATATTACCATATTAATCAGATCCGTTTATTCCTTTATTTTCCTACATTCTTTTATTCCTTCATTCCTCTATTCCCTTATTTCTTCCTTGATACCTGCATTCCCTTATTCTTTCATTCCCTGATTTCTTTATTCCATTATTTCTTTAAAAACAAGTATTTTAATAAAACCAATACTATACTTAACAATATTCTACGAATGAAGTGAAATCAGTAAAAAGCATCGAAAATGCACAGGTATAGGCCAAGTACAAGAGAATGTGACTTGGGAATAGCTTGCTCGTTAATATAGACTTCATTATACGAAGTATTTGAAATTAAACAAATATGAACAAGTATAAATTATTGTACAGCATCGACACAATACTATCGCTAAGTAAATATATGCAGTTAACTAAATTTCCCAAAAAATAATTTCTCCTTATTTAATTAATAAATCTGTTTACTGCTCGATTAAATGTACTTGGTGACCCGGTTTTACGTAAATTCGATGGTGAAAACTGCTTGTAGTATCAACTCCCGTAAGCTGAAATAATTCGGGATGTTCGACATTAATAGAGACTTGTTAAAACACAGTATAAAGCGGGCTTCTTATTGTACTGAGAGAAAATCATCTAAATATCTCATAAAGTTTCTTTTTAATTTATGTTATCATCAATCGTTGAAACACATGGCAATATGTATGTGCAATTTTCTCTCAGGCACATCCAGATTGTTAACTTGTTAAATTTTTCCACTTAGATGCATCCGGATTGTTAATTTGTTAAGTAATTTAAAAATGAGTCCAAATATCTGTTACGTTACATTTTGGACATCAAGCTTCGTAAAAAGCGGGCCACCAAGTATTAGGTTGTCCCACAAGTTTCTTCCGCGTCGCGGTATGAATGACTCTAACTGACTATGTTTATATAAACATGCAGGCTTATCTCTTATGGCATTGGTTTCAGTCGTCCCAGAGCTCTTTTAAAGTACGTTTCGTTGGTCACAAAGTCTCTTTTAACATTTTTTCTGCACCGTTCAATATGGAGAATTAAAAGAAGCATTTGCGGCATGTTATGCTTCATTGCTTTAAAAAAGGCAATAGTCCAAAGGGCACTGCAAACGAGATTTGCACCATTTACGTGAGTGGTGTTACTACTATGCAGAGCGTCCGTAGTTGGTTTAAGAAATTTAGAGCTGGCAAATTCGAGTTGAAAGATGAAGACCGCAGCGGCCGCGCAGAAGCGACGGATACGGCCCTTATCAAGACTGTGCTCGCTAAAAATCCGCGATATAGTGTGCGTAGGATAGTGGATGCCACTAAGATTCCTAAAACAACGGTGCATAACCATTTATGGAAGATAGGATATGCGAATCGATATGAAGTTTGGGTTCCAAACGTCTTGACGGAGACCGGTCTTACAAACCGCGTCTCTACGTGCGATTTGCTTCTTCAGCGACGCGAAAGAAATCCTTTCTTAAAGAGTCTTGTCACTGGAGACGAGACCTGGATTTTGTATCAAAATGTGAATCGAAAACGCACTTGATCTACGGAAAATAGACCTACAAATGTTGCGAAGCCTGGACTTCATCAGAAGAAGGTTCTTTTGTGCATTTGGTGGGACTGGAAAGGTGTAGTGTACTACGAGCTCCTTCCTCAAGGTAATACCATCGATGCTGACAAATATTGCACTCAACTGGATCAACTGAAAGCCGCCATAGCAGAAAACCGGCCAGAATTAGCGAACCGACGAGGTGTCGTTTTCCATTACGACAACGCAAGACCGCGTGTTGCATTGGCCGTAATGCAAAAATTATTACAGTTTGATTGGGATGTTCTACCACATCCTCCATATTCCCCAGACCTTGCTCCATCCGATTATTATTTGTTCCTCTCCTCAAAAAATTCTCTCTGTGGCAAATCTTTCAAATCCGTAAGCGAAATAAGAACGCACCTTGATGAACATTTTGAAAATAAGCCTCAAAAATTTTGGAAAAAGGGCATAATAAGGCTTCCTGAGAGATGGAAGAAGGTTATAGAATAGAACGGTTCATATATAACTTAATAAAGAAACCTTAAACAAAAAATATCGTGTATTCATTTCGCATCAAAAAAGGGAAGAAACTTATGGGACAACCTAATAGATTAAATGGAGTAATAAACAGATTTAATAATTAAATGAGGAGAAATCATTTTTTGGGAATATTAGTTAATTGAATATATCTACTTAGCGATAGCATCGTGTCGATGCAGTACAATAATTTGTACTTGCTTGCATTTTTTCCATTTCAAATACTTTGTATAATGTAGTTTATGTTGTTACGAGCCGGTTGGGTTTCCAGAACGTGGCCGGCGTGCGTTATGGAATAATTGTAATGAATGTAATGAGACGTGTTTTCGTCTCTTATTCAACTTTACTGTAGCAGGATGTATCGTGCATAGTAAGTAGTGGGAGCTACGAATCAACGTATAATTTAGGAAATGACGTTAATTCAAACCAGATGAGCCTATACTAGATGCTATAGGGTGCTGGTCTTGAATCGGAATTTAAAGGAAATCTAGAACCAGATGAGCCTATAGTGGATGCTCTAGGGTGCTGGTCTCCAGAGTGGTTGAGTCGAGGAAGATGAATCCAGATGAGCCTACAGCATAAACTGTAGGGTGCTGGCGTTCACACAGGTGCGAGGGTATCTCAGGAGTGACGCGAACCAGATGAGCCTACAGCATAAACTGTAGAGTGCTGGTGTCGTATCGGAATTAGAGGAATCTAGAACCAGATAAGCCTATAGTAGATGCTATAGGGTGCTGATTCCCAGAGTCGTTGTATATGTTAGGTAAGGTGTGACCCTGAGGTAGATGTACTTCCAGACGAACTGCAAGGTGCTACTCTCTGGTTAATAACGACGCACTTGTTAGGACTACAAATGGTCGCACAGTTACGGAAAGCAAGCCGAAAGGCACGTGCAGTCCGACACCCGCTGTTTGTGGTTTTGACCTACTATGGTAAGGTCGTAAAGTAATAAATCTCGTAATTTTTGTTTCACTCCGAGCGGTTAGAGTGAATAATTTGTGGGTACGTTACTCGATTATGGTTTAGATTTACCTCGAGAGGAAAGGTTTTAATTTCTAGAAATTATTCTTTACTCGAATTTTATGTTTCTAGTAAAAATATTACAAGTATATTCTTTCAATCGAATATATATACAAGTATGTTTAGTGTGTTCTGTATGAATTTAATGAAAGTAAGTAAAGTAATTGAAAAGCTCTAAATGTTTACCCTTAGGCAGTGACGATTGACGAGACTTCACAATCAAGATGACTCCGAACTAGTTCGCGAGTGACACTAACGTGAGTTGAAACGGGAGCACTCCGACCAAGAGTTGAATTGCCAAAGGACAGACTAATCTGCCGAAGGTTAAAGAAAATTCGAATAGGAACTGGCCCTAATCTCGTAGTGTATTACTCAAGCGTCGTATTGAGAATAACCCGTAGAAATGCATTTTCGAAAAAGCAGTGGGGATTGAAAATTTTAGGAAATCTACCCTATGGTGGGAGTAAAGATACTGCACGAAAAGACGGTTGGAATCTCTGGAATTTCGGGAGAGGTAGACCCTCGCGTTCGAGTTTTCCTTATCGCTTGGGTTCGGAGTGTAGCTATCCGTGGGTCCTAGACGAGAGGCTAAGGCACTTAATGTATCCTGTTTTCGTTCTAAAGAGGGGACTAAGGCGCCTGGTTGTCGCCAGGAAAAATTCCACGATGAGAATTTTCGTAGGAATCATGGGATTCATACCTAACAATGTTAATGAACAAACTCTTCCAAAGTCACATCCTCTTGTACTTGGCCTATACCTTTGCATTTTCGATGCTTTTTACTGATAAACAATCTAAGGAATCGTCCAAATTTCATATCCTACAATATTTGCAAGATTTTAAACAATCGCTAACATGCTACGAGAACCTTGCACACTTAACCTGGATAGAACGCATAAAAATAAAAAAAAAACAGTCTTAAAAGTTTTGGGCGCAACCCACCCCCTATGGAGATACAACACCTTTTGTAAAAAAAGTTTAAAAAATTATATCTCCAAAACGGTAAGTCGTAGGAAACCGATTTTGATTGCAATATGACCGGAAAAGGTCAAGGTTTAGTAAAAAATATAACTGCTGCGATTAGCACCATTAAGTTGTTTTTATTCTTTTTAATTAAAAAGAAATGTGATT
The DNA here is from genome assembly GCA_917499265.3 of Mimumesa dahlbomi. NCBI lineage: Eukaryota > Metazoa > Arthropoda > Insecta > Hymenoptera > Crabronidae > Mimumesa > Mimumesa dahlbomi. The sequence continues at coordinate 3,876,967 of OU824120.1, forward strand.
ATTTCTATGTTAGAGGCCGTTTATCAACTTGAGAAAAATGTGGATAATGCTTCGATACTTGCTTCGCAAAGCTAGCTAAAATTAGTAATTAAACGCCCGCCGTGAAGACGCCTGCCGACATGCAACCTCCAAAACGTCAGTTCGGTGCTGTCTATTTCTACTGACTACGTCTGACTTATTTTTTACATATGGTACTGTCTCGCCCTGTGCCTACGGCTGACCTACATGTTACATATGACACTGACTCGTACTGTGATTCTCATTAAAAAATGTATTACACATTCTATTACAGTATAAATCTTATTTTTAAACGAATTGTTGAAAATTGGTGTCTGTTTACCTCGATAAATTTCCTAGTGATTTCCTAATGGTTTCTTTATTGAACACCGTACATGACAAAAACATCCTCCGGATTATTATCAATTCTTGCACATCCGTTTGCAATGTGAAGCACATTCTCGTCAGGCACTGGCGATGAGTAAACAATATCGTATCAAAATATCCCCACACAAAATAGTCCAAGATAGTTTTTGCCGGTTAAATACGTAGATAAAGAACACCGCCCACCAACAGATTGTTCTCTATACCGCACAGTTATATTTTTTTATTAAACTTTGATGTGTTACGGTTATTTCGCAATCAAAATCGGTTTTCTACGACTTACCGTTTCGGAGTTATAATTTTTTAAACTTTTTTTACAAAAGGGGTTGTATCTCCATAGGGAATGGGCTTTGGACAAAACTTTTAAGGCTTTTTTCTTATTTTTATGCGTTCTATTCATACACCTTGTTGAGTTTTTCAAAGTACCCGCGCAATAAAATGCCGATCGCCATTGCGCGGGAAACTATCAGTGGCTTTTAGCGCGCGTCGGTTACTACCGGCTCTTTTTTTTTCTCTGGTTCCAACAGCCGAGCGATGGGGATGTGCGCGATCGGCATTCATACAATACGCTAATAAAGGTTATATATATTTCTCTCTAGTGCGAGCATCGCTTTATTTTCACACCTGGCCTCCTTAGGGTTAATCCTGACACACCTAAAGTGCCCCGGAGTTTTGTTACACCCTGTATAATATTTACTTAGCGGTAGTATTGTGTCGATGCTGTATGTGGGATACGGGTGTTCGTTGAAAAGATAAGTAGGCTACGTAGCCGGTAAAAAATACTTTTCTTTATTCGTTGCTGCTGTGATCGCGTCAGGGATGAGACTGACGGTTCGAAGATGCTTTCTTGCCCGCGTCGCTCGCTCGAGCTCGTTGTTCTCGAAGCTAGGCACTTGAGACTAAGGATTCGGCGTTAGTCTAAACAACGCCTAGCTCGGCGACACGAGGGCTGCATTCCAACGGACTTTGTATACTCAATATCCGCTGGTTTTCTTTATCCCGTAACGGATATTTCGTCGTGCTACGATGAGACAAAGAATTCTCTATGGTATGATGCGCACGGCACGTACAATAAACGTGTGCCGCCACACTGTACAACAGTTTGTACTTGCTCACATATGTTTGATTTGAAATACTGCATAGAATGAGGTTTATGTTAATGAGCAATCTGTTCCAACGTCACTTCTCCTTGTACTTGGCCCATATCTTAGCATTTTTTGCGTGTTTTGAGGATAAAGATAAACGCCAAATTCTGCAATGGAACTTTAGTGCATTATACATCTTTGAATTCAGCAACAAATCCAGGTTCTTTTGTGCCATTGTAGTAATGTTGATATCGAGTAAAACAAAGATGCAATTAATTTTTTTGTTATAAATGAATTCTTAATAAGTATCTTTTAAACAATTTGTGAATATATTTCCCTTGTAAGTAAAAAACCGTGAAACTTTTCCTTATAAAATTTGTTTCTATCTATGACAGATTACGAGTTCGCATATTTCTTGGGTACCTTCGAAGGGTGTTTTTACCCCTTAAGGGGGGAAATACATGTAGAACCAAAAAAAAATCGATTTTTTATTTTTTGCTTTAAAAATTAGTATGGACCCTTAGCTTTAAAATGCGATAAACCGGAATCGAAAAAATTAAATAGAACGAAAGTTATGCTTCATTATAGAAAGGAGCGCGCAGCGTCAGGGAAAGCGTCGTCCGGCTACCACAGGTATACGGCGCGCTCAGCATTTCGCAGACTCTCCTAATCTTTATTTTGAATATACAATCGTAATCACTTGTATACTCAATCATAATTGAGTATTTTCCTTACCTTCATACTCAATCATAATTGAGTATACAATCTTTATTTTGAATAGAGCCGATGTTTGAGCATCTCTTTTTAACAAAGTCAAAAATTGTCTATCCCTCGTAACAATTCACAACATTTCTTCTCGATCCGTTTTCTTTGTCGTTATTACACATCACTTTAATTTGAAATTTCAAACACTTTCTCAAATATTAATTAGATGTTTTCACAAAATCGTGACAGTTAGACAACAGGCAGTTAACAAAGTCAAAAAGAGATGCTGGTGGCAAAAAGCCCTTGCTCAGCAAAAGGATCCAAAGCTTCTCAATTTATCGCCTCTTTTACCTCAACAGTTCAAGCAACTTTTAGAGCCTATTTATAAAGAACTTTCAAGTGATGATTTGTTAACGAGATGTCTGGGTGGACACACTCAAAATGCCAACGAAAGTTTTAATTCGACGATCTGGCTCATGGCACCTAAACATCTGCATTCAGGCCTAAAAATTGTCGAAATAGCGACTTTTCTTGCTGCTGGAATTTTCAATGAAGGCTATGGGTCAATAATGCATTTATTCAACGAATTAGAAATAGCTATTGGGCCTCAATGTAAAATATTTGCCGAGCAGCATAACGAAACGCGCATTGCTCGCCAAAACCGTCGCCGCTGGCATGAGTCTAAAACAGCTCGGCAAGCTCGTAAACAACAACTGGCCATGGAAAGTGCACTATTTGAGGAAGCTGAAGGGTTATTATATGGACCTGGAATAGCAGATTAATAAATAAGTCACGATTAATAGTAATTTTCCTTATCCGATTCACTACTTTATTTTCAATCGCGTTTTTCTCGAAACTACATTTTCGTAATTGGTATTCATCATAACTCAAAAACTAACCGTCTGATTGAGCTGAAATTTGGTGTACATATAGTCAATAACATTCTCTTCAAATTGTACCTACAAAATTACAACATTTACATTAAATAATACAACTTTTTCAAACAAATTGGTTGAAAAAATCACGTAAAAATCGACTTTTTTTTTAAATCAATACCAAATTTTTAATAATCACTTCATGAGGATACTAGGGGGGAGGGAAGAGGGAATGGGAGGAAGAAAGACAGATAAGAGGGAGGTAGAAGGGGGGGAGGAGATAGGAAGTGCAGAGCTGGAGATGGCAATAAGGAAACTAAGGGACGGAAAGGCAACAGGGGAGGACGGGATCCCGATCGAGGTATGGAAATATGGAGGGGAGACGGTGAAGAGGTGGTTGAGAGGAATAGTGAACAAGGTATGGAGAGGGGAAGGATGGCCGGAAGGATGGAGCGAAGGGATAATAGTCCCGATTGTGAAAAAGGGAGAGGGGGACAGGGCAGAGGACTACAGGGGAGTGACACTGATGGACACGGGGTACAAGGTGTACGCGACGGTGATTGCGGAAAGATTAAGGAAGGAAATGGAGGAGAAAGAGATGATACCAGATAACCAGACAGGGTTCAGGAAGGGAATGGGAACGATAGATAATGTATATGTGTTGAACTATTTAATAAACAGGGAGGTGGAGAAGAAAGGGGGACAGATGGTGGCGGTATTCGTGGACTTGAAGGCGGCATTCGACTCGGTGGAGAGGGAGATTTTATAGGAGGCGTTGGAGGAGAGAGGAGTAAGTGAAGGGCTGAGGAGGAGGATAAGGGAGATATACGAAGAAACGAGAAGCAGAGTGAAGGCGGGAGGGAAGGTTGGGGAAGCGTTCTGGAGCGAGAGGGGGGTAAGGCAAGGGTGCCCACTGAGCCCACTGCTGTTCAACATAATGACGGCAGATCTGGAGGCAGACGATACAGTGCTGGTGGCGAAGAAGGAAGAAGAAATGAAGGGAATGCTAGGGACACTGAGGAGGTATTTAGAAGGGAAAAAATTGGAGTTGAACGCGGGAAAAACGAAGGTGATGAGGATGAAGAAGGGGGGAGGGAGGAGGAAGAAGGAAGAGTGGTGGTGGAAGGGAGAAAGGATTGAGGAGGTGAAAGAGTTCACATATCTAGGATACAAAATTAACAGAGGAGGGAGACAAGAGGGGCAAGTGGAGGACAGGGCAAGAGGTGCGATGAAGGCGATGAGGCAGACATGGGGGATTGGGAAAAGGATATTCAGAGGAGGATTGGATAAAAGACTGAAGCTGTTTGACGCCTTGGTGTGGACGGTAGCAAGCTACGGGTCGGAGATATGGGGATGGAGGGAGAGAAGGACGATCGAAAGGGTGGAGGAAAGATATTTAAGGTGGTTGCTGGGGGTAGAATGGAGAACGCCCGGCTACCTTATAAGAGAGGAGACGGGCAGGGAGAAACTGAGGGAAAGAGCAGGAAGGAGGGCCTGGAATTACGAGGTGAGGCTGGAGGAAGGAGGGGGAAGTGGTTGGGCAAGGGAATGCTGGAAGGAAGTAAAGAGGAGGGAGGGGATGGAAAGAAGGCTTTCGGAGTGGGAAGAGGAGAGGAGGCTCTTCTTCGAAGAGAGAGGTTTGAAAATGGAAGAGGTGGTAGAGCTGAGAAAGAGGGGAAAGGAAGGATACGTGGAAATAGAGAGGAGAGGCAAGGAAAAAGAGAGGGAAGAGAGATGGGAGAGGATAAGGAAAGGAAGATGCAACAAATGGTACGGATGGGTGAAAGGAGAAGGAAGGGCTAACTACCTGGGAAAGGGATGGGGCGAGGGGAGATGGCAAAGGGTGGCAAGGTTCAGGCTGGGAAACGAGATAAGGGAGGGAAGGCACTGGGAGAAAGAAGAGGAAAGAGTCTGCAGAATATGTGAAGGGGAAGAAGAGACATAGGAACATGTGTGGGAAAGATGCGGAAGAGGGGAAGAAAGAGGGGGATGGCAGCAATGGGTGAGAGAGGTGCTGGCAGAAGACGGAAGGGGAGAGGGGTGGATGAGGGAGTTGGAGAAAAGAAGGAAGGAGAGGGAGGGATGGGAAGGAGAGAGGAAGGAGGAAGTAAGGCATGGAGAATAGGACGAGTTGAAGTAGGAAGGCGAAGCGAAGAGGAGTATGGAAAGGAGGAAGAAGAGAGGAGGGAGAAGAAGAGAAAAAGGAGGAGAGGAACGTGAGAGGGGGAAAGAAAACAAACTAGGGATAAAGTTAGATTAAATATTTGTTTAAGATAGTGTTTAAGTAAAATAAGATAGGAATAAGGAATAGAGTAAGAGAGGTGGAACCGTAACCCTAAGGGGATCGGAGGAGAGAATTATACTACTATACTACTACCAAATTTTTAATTTTTGACTTTTTTATAATTTTGGAGGTTTACATAGAAGGAAATATGGTTAATATTTGACATTTTTGTATGTTTCTGTGTCAGATGAATATTTCAGAGAGCTGCGATGAATACCCTTTGTGAAGGCGAGCGCGACCTGACCTCATTTAGATTGTATTATAGCCGCCATTTTGTTTTTTTTTTCTTTAAAAAAATTTTTTTTTTGTGCTTTAATGTTTTATTTATTATGTGTAAAAATTTTAAAATGATTAGATGTTTGTAAGTGTCATAAAAAAATCACAAAATACCCGTTTTTTTCATGCGTCTACATGTATTTCCCCCCTTAAACGTGCCATTGCTCCGGACTTTTGACTATGTTCCCTTGTAAGTCGAATGCTATTATTTTGTGGATTCATAAAACCCCGTCGTTCCGTAGCTAATCATTGAATATCTTTGTCTGAGTTCCAGCTACCCATTCCTACGTGTAGTAGTCAAAACAGAATATAGAGAATACGGATCGCCCGTTTTATACAAAATGGCCGTTTAACGGACGGTACATTCACTTTTGAATAAAAGTACATTTACTTTTGAACAAAAGTCATTAGTATACATATATTTTTTGAAGTCTTTTAGACACTGAGAATTGTAAATAAGACAAATTAGAATGGATGCTGGTTAGATTCGGTTTATTTCATCCAATTCAATATTTAAACATAAGGAGAAATTAAAGCAGTACTTTTATATGATGATAACAAAATATTGAAGTGTTTCTTTGTACAATACGCTGTTGCATCTATGACACAATTCGCAAGTGATCTAGATATTCAAGCACGTAATAAAGAGTGCTGCATGTTGTTTTGAAAAACGATGTAAAGGGATATACAAAATACTAATTTCTTTGAGTTACAGTCTGTAGAAGTACAGCACAACGTTTTAAAATGATATATTTCTTAAACCACGACAGAAATGAACGTAAGAGGTAGACTTTTATGATTACTAAACTACGAAATTACTGTTTGGAAAAACGTTTCTGGTTGCAAAAGTTTCAATGTCTTCCAAAGTATGTCTTCCAATCCTTTTTCAACCGTTCATAACAATATCGCAATGTCCTGTAAATATACTTTCAAAAAGCAAAATTATATTGTATATTATTCACACTGCGAATTCGTCTATGCCGTGACGTCTGATATTTCATATGCGATGTTGTGCTAAATTTGATGAACATTGATAACTCGAGACTTTCGCGTTGTTGCTCGCGGGTCCTTTTTCGCCCGAACCAACCAGCAACTAGAAACAATGTTTAAAATGATTTCACACACAAATTATTGTGTAAAACTTGTATTTTAACATTTGATGTATCTTTATACTTCAAAGAAGGGCATTGTTTAAATAGTAAGTTCTATATTGTTGCTGTGTGTGATATTTTATAAAACAATCTGCAAGTTGCATCCTCGGCTTTTCGGGGCATGTATCAGAGAAATTTGTGGTTTGATGTCTGTCGCCACTCTTAGTTTGTTGAGAGCACACCTTACGTTCCAGTTAGCTTAGTTCCAGTTAGCATAACATGTAGCTTCCCATTCAATCGGATTTCATAAGAACTGCAGCGCGAAGTTGAAGTGCTATCTCAGTTTTGCCGGAAATCTGCTTTAAATTGGTCAACCAAAGTTTTTACGTACTGCAGATGAGAAAGAGGCCGTTCATTTCACTGCTGATTGATTTATAAATAATATAAGAATCGAAACAGATCTCTAAACCCCCAAAAAAATAGTTTTGGCCACAATTTTAAGGACTATCTTAGAAAACAATGTATCGAGGCGTATTGATCAGCTCGATCAAAACCAGTCACATATTTCATATAATGTACAATAATATTATTTTTACAATACCTACTCCCTTCAACGTCTCCATGCTTATTGAACTATGTAAGTTTTAAAATAACCTTCCTATTGCTATGACTGTCGAGTTCGAAATAAAGTAAAAAATGAAGTCCAATTCGCGATCGTGGACTAACTTGATATAATAATATACTCATGAGGCGACACCGCCCAAACCAAACCTAAATAAACATAGTTATAGTTCGAATTATCGCGTCCAACTGACAATTAGTGGTGACTGAGAGTCATCTCTCGAGTGCAAATGGTAATAACTGCGTCCTATATTACGTTTACAATCGGTCACCCCTTAGTAATAAATATAAATGGTTTTTAGCTTATTTCACGTGTTATTTCAGGACGAAAGCACATAGAAAAAGGCTGGAGTATAAAGGAACAAAAAAGCTCAGCAATAAGCCGCGTCGGGCACCAACAGAGGAAACGTTACTGGGCGCCGCTTCCTGACAACAGCAACCCGGGTTCGTGGAATACATCCACGTGGACCGGGAAACCACCGTTTAACAATTTCGAATTGTGATTGGCCGTCCAGTAACATAACGTTGAATATTATGCAGGTAGCGTAAATCTTTGAATGTATGTGCGAAACATATTATATCACATTAATGCAAATTCATATTCATATGATTAATATATGTATGTATGATGAAAAATAATTTAAATTGTATTTTGAATAATCGTGTGATGACATGACTTTATAACAGCAATTATTACAAATTCGCGTCAATCGGACTTCAGGTGCGAGCAACTTATTAGGCATTATTAAATTGAAGAAGGAACTCGATAATGAATGTGGAGTATTCTGTTGATATCTTTGTTACTAAATATTCAATTTTATTCTTGTTCAACTTTACTATACTCGGTATCCCAAAATAATGGGCAAACCGGGACCTGGAGATTGTTTATATGAAAAGAAATTAAAATGCTCTGCGGCGCGCCTTCGGAGGAATCCATTACGACGGACGGCGCGTTATTCCCATGTCAATCCCTGCGACTGACCAGCCACTGACTAATGACCAAAAGAGTACGGATCGTCGAACGAAAACGTCAAAATTCCAAAAACCATGACGTGTAGCTCACGATGTATAAATTCGTTGCAGGCTCTGACGATACAACGTATCGTCTACAACATGTGCAGTAAAGAAATAGGTTTGCACGAATGGTTCCACGATGCGAGAGCGTACGCACGACAACAGTGCAGCTGAACTATATTAAGACGATTGACTGATAGATATTGAAATAATTGCCGATATTATGGTTGCTATTATATGTTACTTAGAGTATTTAATTCCATATTCAATCAATTGGTAAAACATTAAAAGGTGTTATAGTAAGAAAAATGTAGAGGCCGTATTTTTACGCCTTTCGTTTATATCGATTGACTAGTGCGAACGTACAAGCGCAGGCAGATTAGTTGACCGGTTAACCCACAGCATATAGGATCAAGGGAGCAGAGGAGAAGGTCCTCCCACTCTACACGCTTCTCGCTATTAGTTTTGGGCTGCGGGACTAAGATGAGCAGGAAATCATTCCAACACGGATCGTTCGATACAGCGGATCGACGCGTCTAATAGATGAATTCTACGTCAAGTGATCAGTATTTTTCCCGCCATGTCACGGATTTTTATAAAATTTTAATATGTTGTAGGTGACGTCGAAAAAAAACCCATTTGAAGGATTTTTTCAAAACAATAAATATTTTTTAAGTTACAAGCAGTCAAAGATTTATGTACGGGTTTCTTTGAAAATTTATAACTCTCATACCACAATAGATACAAAAACTAGCAAAATACCAATTTCTTCAGAAAGCCTCAAAGATTTAGAAAAAAATTATGAATTTGATGCAGCTTGTTTTTCAATTGATATAAAACTGTTTTTAATTTTTTTAAACTTAAATTTCGTCCAATGTGTGTCTTCAAACTTTTTTAAACTATTTTTTCCATCATTGTCGAAATATCCTCTAAACATAACTTTCAGTCGCATCTTCGCCCAAAGTATAGTTTTCGAGTTATGAATTATTTCTTTATTTCGTCTTTATTTTTAAATTTATTTCTTAATTGTTTTCATATAAATGCATTAGATCTTGCTTCTCTTTTTTGGAAAACATTAGCTTCTAATTCTCTTGTATTAACTTCATTGATTATTTATTCTCTTTTTTTAAATTTATTGGCTCTTCTATTTTATAAAATACTTTTATATTCCATCTTTCAAGATTTGCAAAACTTCATTTCGTTGAACAAAAATCGACGTCGCCTAAACGAAAAGTTTAATCACACAATTAGTTTGCAAGAACCGTACCCGGGGGTAGTCTAGGGGCTGGAATGGTAGTTCACGTGTTAAAAGTATTAGACGCAGCAATCCGCTCTATCGAACGAACTGTGTTAGAATGATTTCCTGCGCATCTCCGTCGCGCAGCCCGAATTTAGCAGCGAGAAGCGTGTAGAGTGGGAGGACCTTCTCCTCTGCTGCCTGGGATATACGCTGTGGAATAACCGGTCAAGTAATCTGCCGGCGTTTGTACATATACGCCCGTCATCTACATTGATAGATTTGTGAAACCGTATGTACAGGGTGTAACAGAAATACCGGGACACTTTTTCAGCATCTATAGTAGGCATCAAAAGATGAAAAAAAAGTCTATAAAGTTTTGTCTAAAAACCACCCCCAATCGAGATACAACCCCTTTTGTAAACAATTTTTTAAAAATCATATCTCCGAAATGGTACGTCGTAGAGGACCGATTTTGATTGCAATATAACCAGAAGAGACTAAAGTTTACGAAAAAAATATCACTATCTACGCAAAGGAAGATTTAGTGAATGCCCGTAATTTTTCCCAAGTTGTTACAAACCTGCTACGATATAGGTAATCGACATTGTTTGAATTAAACAAGAATAAATGGTATTTAACAGCAATAATCGCAGTAATTATATTTTTTTCTATTATTCTTGATCTTCTCCGGTTATATTCCAATCAAAATCGGTCCTCTACGACGTACCATTTCGGAGATATGATTTTTTAAAAATTTTTTACAAAAGGGGTTGTATCTCGATAGGGGGTGATTTTTAGACAAAACTTTATAGACTTTTTTTTCATCTTTTGGTGCGTACTATCGATACTGTAAAAGTGTCCCAGAATTATTGTTACACGCTGTATACGCCCGTAGCAGTGAAAGGGTTAACACGTTCGCGACGGGGTGTACCACCGGTAGTACATTCTTGTCTGCCCCACGGGGTGGGATGAACGACCGGTGGTACATGCAGAATTGTTCCATCGGGCGGGATGAGCCACCGGTGGTACACGCCAATGTCAATCTAATAAAAAGGTGATTATTGTAACTAACAAATTTATTTACATATTTATATACATAGGAGAACTATTTCTTTTTGTGAATTTCTTGGAAACATTGTATACACAAAGCCGGCTGATTGTCGCAAAGAGGACAAAATATCGTAACGCGCTTGGCTTTTTTGCGGCTATGACGGGGCCCACGCGTTCTGACAATTTTCTGTAACATTCCCTGCAGCGCTTGCGAACATTTCTTGCAATGCCTGGATATCTCTTTATAAAATGAAGGTTGTTATCCTTTATTTGCCTTATTGACATTTCTTCAGTTGTTAATAATTTATCAATAATTTTTTTCCTAAATTTCAAAATGCTCATTTGACCACTACCCCATGTTTTATGTATGTAATACGCATTTACTATTGCTGTCCCGTAAAGTAGCTGTATTGCGATCTTCCTATACAATTTCACAGTTTTTCTTAAGCAACTGTAATAAGATGCCATTTGATCCGATAAGTCGACACCCTTTTTAGCCTTGTTATAATCAAAAACAAGATCTGGTTTCATTTTTCCTAGTTTTCCTTCAATTAGTATGCATTTATGATTTTTGCATGTCGTTAACATGGAGACAGTTCTTTTATCGGTCCATTTTACGAATTTGATGCCGGAGCTGTTGTCCATGGCGTGAATTTCGCCACGTTTTTGCTTTCTTTGGCTTCTACCGGCAAAAATTTTCGGTTTTGCTGCACTGTGCCGCAAAAGTACGTTTGTCTTTCGAGAAGTGATTTTGTTAAGGGAACACTCGAATAATAGCTATCGGTATACAAAATTCGCTCCTCAAATAATAAGCCATTCATTAGTTTTTCTACAACATCATATGAATGGCCACTCGTCGAAGCAATTGAGCTTTTTCCGCTATACAGGGTGTAACATATCATCGGGGACCTTTTTTCAGAATCGATAGTACGTACCAAAAAGGTGAAAAAAAAACCAATAAAGTTAGGTCCGAAAATCATCCCCTATCGAGATACAACCCCATTTGTAAAAAATGTTGAAAAAGTTATATCTCCGAAATGCTAAGTCGGAGAGCAGCGGTTTTAATTGCAATATAACCGAAAAAGAACAAAGTTTATTAAAAAAATATAACTACTTCAATTATTACCGTTACGTAGCATTTTTATTTGTTTATAAAAAAAACCTTTGATTTTTTCTATGATAGCGGTTGATTAACAGCTTGAGAAAAATTCGAATAATGCATCAAGGCTTCCTTTTCGGACACAGCCTAAAAAAGGATTAAGTTTATTATACGGTTTCGGCGTAAAAATTTGTTAAACACCGTTACATTGCCGTGCTACCGACGAACCTAATACTACTGACGTCAGCTGATCCACATCTATTATAAAAGTATGCGTGAAAGATTGTCGATTGTCCAAGTGACTACATTGAAAAATCTCTCACGCATTCTATCATACATTGTGTTGTACATTCGTGTGTGTCTCACGGCGGCTCGAAAACATATGAAAGATGTGGATCAGCTGTCGTCAGTAGCTTTAGGTTCGTCGGTAGCACGGCAATGTAACGGCGTTCAACAATTTTTTACGCCGAAACCGTACAATAATATTAATCTTTTTTTAGGCTGTCTTCGAAAAGCAAGCTTTGACGCATTATCCGAATTTTTCTCAAGTTGTTAATCAACTGCTATCATAGAAAAAATCAAAGTTTTTTTTTATAAACAAATAAAAATGCTACGTAACGGTAATAATCGAAGCTATATATTTTTATAGAAGCTATTTATTTCTATTTTTATTTATATACTTTGATCTTTTTCGCTTATATTGCAATTAAAACCGCTGATCTCCGAATTAGCATTTCGGAGAAATAATTTTAAAAAAATATTTTACAAATGGGGTTGTATCTCGATAGGGGGTGGTTTCGGACCTAACTTCCTTGGTCCTTTTTTCACCTGTTACGAGCCGGGCGGGTTTCCAGAACGTAGCCGGCGAGCATTATGGAATGTACGTAATGAATGTAATGAGACGTGATTTCGTCTCTTATTCAACTTTATTGTAGCAGGAAGTATTGTACGTAGTAAGTAGTGGGAGCTACGAATCAACGTATGACTTAGGAAATGACGTTATTCAATCCAGATGAGCCTATACTAGATGCTATAGGGTGCTGGTCTTGAATCGGAATTTAAAGGAAATCAAGAACCAGATGAGCCTATAGTGGATGCTCTAGGGTGCTGGTCTCCAGAGTGGTTGAGTCGAGGAAGATGAATCCAGATGAGCCTACAGCATAAACTGTAGGATGCTGGCGTTCATACAGGTGCGAGGGGATCTCAGGAGTGACGCGAACCAGATGAGCCTACAGCATAAACTGTAGAGTGCTGGTGTCGTATCGGAATTAGAGGAATCTAGAACCAGATAAGCCTATAGTAGATGCTATAGGGTGCTGGTGCCCAGAGTCGTTGTATATGTTAGGTAAGGTGTGACCCTGAGGTAGATGTACTTGCAGACGAACTGCAAGGTGCTACTCTCTGGTTAATAACGACGCACTTGTTAGGACTACAAATGGTCGCACAGTTACGGAAAGCAAGCCGAAAGGCACGCGCAGTCCGACACCCGCTGTTTGTGGTTTTGACCTGCTACAGTAAGGTCGTAAAGTAATAACTCTCGTAACTTTTTGTTTCACTCCGAGCGGTTAGAGTGAATAATTTGTGGGTTCCTTACTCGATTATGTTTTAGATTTACTTCGAGTGGAAAGGTTTTAATTTCTAGAAATAATTCTAGAAAGTATATTCTTTCAACCGAATATACAGGGTGTCCCAGCTAACGTGCAGGTCCCTGAACCAGGTGTTAATTGAGGTAATTCTAATATAGGGAAGTGACATTCATAATGTCGTATCTTAATTCGTGGCCTAGTTATTAACGAAAAACGATAGCGAATCAGAGGGCTTCGTTGGGCCCGGCTGCGCGACAGCAGAAATTCTGCACCAGTAGGGTACTGTGCTAGTAGAAACTGTCGCGCCGCTAGGCCCAAGGGAGCCCTATGATTGGCTATCGTTTTTCGTTAATAACTTGGCCACGTATTAAGATACGACATTATGAATGTCACTTCCCTATATTAGAATTACCTCAGCTAACACCTGGTTCAGGGACCTGCACGTTAGCTGGGACACCCTGTTGTAACTGTACGTCCCTCTAGCGTTGACAACCACAGGACCACACCTTACTTTATGAATAGGTTCGGGGCATGCCAATAAAGAATTGTGAAACCTTTTAACATTAACTTCTCGATTTATTCAATTTTCTTAATCTTTACTGTACAGCTTCTTACTTTCCTACGCTATCGCCCACTCCTCATACACGCGTTTTCCTAATTCTATTCCTCTTAATTTAAATTCCCTATTCTAATGTTGGTATTTACAGAAGTCCCTGCGCTATTTCCTATATTACTGCCCCTACACACACACTTGCACACGTACGCAATCAGCTGTTCGACGCTGTTTTCGCCCCCTCTCTCTCTCTCTCTCTCTCTCTCTCTCTCTCTCTCTCTCTCACACACGACGTTCGTCGTCTCACTCGCACTCGACTTATTCTATTTTCGGCTTTAAATGCCCAGAGTTTCCTTTCGCACTCTTCTCAAGCATTCAGAGAGGGGGATATGGATGATGGAAGGATGGATGAGATCGGGGTCTGACCGCAATGGACAGCCGCTACTACTTAGGTAGAAAGGTGAAGATTTGGTTACTTTGGTAAGGTAGGAAACCCCTTTGGAGATAGGTCCGGTCGCAATGTCCGGGTGTTACTCCCTCTAGGGTGGATTGTCCTTCTCGAGATAGGTCCGGTCGCTATGACCGGGTGTTACTTCCGTGTCCTTTAGGAAGTTGGAATTTGGAAAATATGGGATATTCTCTCTCTCTATCTTTCACTCGCTCTCTCATTCGCACACTCCTCCTATTTTATTTTATTATACTAACAATATTCATTTATTTGATCGTCTATTCGAAGGTTGTTCATACAACAAGATACTAGCTCGATAATGCTCGCTGCGTTCCGTTCAATAGGTAAATCTGTTCAGTACGACTGAAGAACAATAAGTGATTCTAGGTTTATTTTGCGCCGCCTTTTATAGTGTTTGTTGTCGCATGCGCCGTCCAATCATAGGCCTATACTCTATAACGAGGCAATGAACTCGTTAGGTTTTTCTAATTGCCTAATTCTGCTGACTCATCGGCGCTATGAGAAGTTCACAGCTAGGGCAGTGGTAGTCAACTGGGGGCTACCGTCTCAACGCCCCCCCAGATCGGACACTCCTCGGACGATGTCCCTGGATGGCCGATCTCCATTCCCGTCGTCTTTAAGAGTCGCCCTTGTCTCCTCCTTCTTCTTCCTTTTTATTTTTCTCTTATATTCTATTTTATCTTATACTATTTTTGCATACACACGGTAGTAATCATGGATTAGTTTTTTAACATATTTATTATTGTCTTAGCCTAGTTTACTGTATGTTTGAAAAAAAAACAAAAAAAATTTTGCGATTTAATACAAGAAAACGTCTTATGCGCATACACTTATCGCTAAAATTCCATTTATTACTTAGTATATTCTATCTTAATAATACCGCTATATACCTATATTATACATATACATGCAATTTTTTTTTAGCATTAACATTATTTTACATTTATTCTACCTTATCTTTAAATATTAAGTCCTCGCCACCATTCTCCGACGTCCAGGGGCGTTGGATCGTTCCAAAGGAGGTGCAGATCTATCCACTCTCGTCCCTCGCCGTCGCGACCCCTCCACTCCACGGTGCCGATGCGGTTCCTCGTGGCGTATTGGAAGGTGGTTGCCGGGTTCCTCAGCCATGACCTCCTTCTTGAAATCGCTTCCACTCCCCATAAGCTGCATTTCGTTGCCGCCGCAGGTACCGTTGCGAAATTTTCGGAGAGGCTGTACATCTCCCCCATATCGTACGTCTCGGCCGTTCCGGTGTCCATCTTTCGTACCTTTAACTTTCCATGCAGGATTTCGATGATATGGGCGCGCTCGTATGTCACCCGCCAACCTTCTCGACGGGGAACCGCCACTCCCGCACCCTTGATCATTTGCGATGGCCGCAACCATCTAAGCCACTCGCCGTCTCTTCGGATTATTCGAGTCAGCTCGATCTCGTTCACTAGTACCTCTTCTTCCTTATCGAGGTACCGTACTCATAGGTTTTGCGGGTCCTCTACTGCGGTTACCCGCACCAATCGTCTCCTTGAGATTAAGTCACACATTTCTCTTCTTTACGGGCTACTGTTTTAGTCGCAAATGATTCCCGGTAATCCTTCCGTTGCTTAAATATAACCCGCAACTTCTCGCTCCCCCTTCCAGGTTCCGCGGGCCAGATTAGGATCTGATTGGCCCGTTCCTGGAGGACTCCGTCCCGATCGCTGGTGCCCCCGTCCGCGGCTCCTTTGTACTTCCTTATATCGGTTGCTCTTTTTAAATTTTTTCTACCTCGTGGCGTCGATTTATAGTCGCTATTTCTTTCCATTTTTCTGCAAACTCCCTTGCTATTTGATAATTGCGAATCTCCCAGATGTGTGGTCGCCACTCTGAATCCTCGCCGAGGCGTCTTTCCTTTTCCATAGTCTCCTTTATTCTTTGTGTTGTCTCTTGATCCGGTGTCTCCATTTTCCGGATTCTGAGACCGATCGGGAAAGTCTGGACCGCCTTTTCTCTTCTTCCGGGGATTTTGTGGCGCGTCTGCGTGCCGATTCCTTGGATGCTGGGTCCATCGGCCGATTTCCAAGGACTTCTCCATCTCCGGAGGGTTCCCTGAATTTTCTTCTTCTTCCAATTTCCTTGTTGACCCGTCTGCGTTCCTATTTCCCGTGAAAAATCCTCCTTTTTCACCTGTACTTCCACGTTTTTCGTCTTTATCTTTTCTTCCTTTCTTTCCATTTTGTCTATGTACTGTGTCTCTTCCGTATTCTGTGTCCTCCGTTCGTTTTACCGTGCTTATGTATCGCACGCCAACCGTTGTGCCTTTGTCGTCCATGTGTTTTGTTTTTGTGTCTTCCGAACCGTTTCGATCCGACGAAATCACGTATCTTTTTAAATTATTTGCGTGGAACATACCTCTTTCTTTGGTTCCCTCTAAATTTTCCAGCAAGTATGTTCCCTGGAAAATCTTTTGTTTTACTTTAAAGGGGCCTTCATATATGGAGAAAAATGTGGCTAATTTATTATTCGAAGCCTTTGAATAATTACATGCTTTTACAGTACCAATTCTCCTTCGTCGAAGGTCGTCACCCGATGCTTATTATTGAATTTTACGGCTCTACTTTTTCCCTTTCTCATAATTCTTTCTCTCGTTAATTTTATCTTCTGTTCAATCGCATCGTCTTTACTTTCTTCTTTTTCCATTTTCAACCAAGTTTTCCATATCCTCGCCGGTTTCCTTCCGAATTGCAATTCGATTGGAGTGAATTCGGTGGTTTCATGATGTATCTCGTTTATAATATCTTGTATTATATTCACCCACGTCATCCAATTGGTGTGTTTTTCTCCGACGAATGTTCGGAGAAATCGTCCCAATTCGCGGTTCACCCGTTCTACGATGTTCCCTTGTGGGTGACGTATTGAAGAGAATACCGCCTGTATTCCTTCCTGTTTTAATTTGTCAATCCATTTGTTGGATGTAAATTGCGTCCCATGATCGAATTGCAAGCGTTTTGGTTTTCCTATCTGAGGAATATAGTGCGAGAAGATTTTATTTATGGTTACGGCTGTCGTAGCCTTTTTCAGCGGATACAGAACAACATATTTTGAGAATGCATCAATCGCGACTAAAATGTATTTGCATCCCCCCTTTGATGTTGGTAACGGTCCGAAATAATCGATGGACACAAGATCGCCTGGCCCTTCCGGAATAATCGTTTGCATTTCTGCATGACTCGTTTGATTTGCTATTTTATTACGTTAACATGAATCGCATGACGACAGGATCTGCTTCGTTTTCTTTAAGAATTTCGGGTAGCAGAAATCATCGTTGAGCATGAGGAAAATCTTTTTCGGTCCTATATGTCCATGCAACTCATGCATTTCGATAACTAACTCCTCAATTATATTTATGGGTACGCAAATCTTCCAATTCCCTTTTTGGTCTTGTTTTCTTAAGATCGCATCGGCTATCTTATATGTGCCCACCGTTTTCTCCTTCCCGTTTTCTGTTATATTTTCCATTATATTCCGCAATTTCGGGTCGTCCCTTTGAATCTCACCCATTCGCCGCATCTTTTTCGCGAGTTCGCGGTTTGGCTTTCGAGCTAACAGTATGTACACATAGATGTCCTTACTAGTACCATTTGTCACTTCGGTTTCTGACGTCACATGGCTCAAGACGTCGGCTACGCTGTTTCGGCTTCCTGGACAGTGTTCAATCGCGAAATTATAGTCTTGGATTGCTAACATCCACCTGGTCAATCGCGAATTGTTAAATTGGCATGTTTGGATATATGTTAGGGCTTTGTGATCCGTTATAATTCGGATCTTAGCTCCCAGGACATATGATCGAAACTTTTCCAGCGCCCATACGATGGCCAATAGTTCCTTCTCGGTAGTAAAGTAATTTACTTCCGCTCCGTGTAACTTTCGGCTTGCAAATGTTATCGCTTGGAATTCCCCTTTTTCGTCATATTACCCTAGCGTTGCCCCTAGAGCATAATCGCTCGCGTCAGAATGTAATATGTATTCTTTAGTACTGTCTGGATGTCGCAGGACTACTGTCTCGCAGAATAACGCTTTCACTCTTTCGAACGCTTTTTGTTTTTCGTCCCCCCAATTTCATTTCGTCTCCTTTTTTAGTAATTCTAACCCTTAACGAACGAGAGTATTTTGCGAGACGTTGGCCCGTAGGACGACGGGTTTTTAAGAGATTAAGCGCTTTATTTCCAGCGCGAGAAAAAGTGCATAATAAATATCGTTTTATTGGATTTTATCAAAACTGATAGTAATAATAGGTAGTATATGAATAGATATGTCCATACAGAAGAACACTGAAGTGAAAATTTCAGAAAAATTATAGGAATTGAAATAAACAAATAGATGCGTGTATGTAATGTATAGATTTGTATACATTTATAAATTTATTTTTCATAGATTAACGATATATTTATACAAAATTACTTATATTTTTGTTGGGTGTGGTACTTCTTCCAACAGTCCCCAATGTGAATACATACCAGGTTTTTTACTACAAGTATCGCAATAATTACGTGTTTCCCGCCTTCCTCCCGGCGTTTTTCTGTCCGAACAAACAGCACAATCTTTTTTCGTACCTGTACGAATAACATGAAATTTTCCGTCCAACCTGTCTTCGGTTTGTAAATTCGACGCCTGACGTTGGGGTTGCGCTGTTGTTCTAAAGTCACCCCTTAATTGTTCTAACAATATTTTTCTAAATTTCAAATGTGAAACTGGCTTCAAACTCATCTGTTGTCTTTGTTGTCGGTATATTATGTATGAATTGCCGCAGCAAATTTCCAATCCCCAGAAGAACAGCTTTCTCCACCATTTTAAAGATTTTCTTAGAAAATTATATGACGCTGCATAATGGTCTGCGCGGTCAACTCCTCCCATAGATTTAGTGTAGTTTGTTGTAACGTCTGGCTTGTCAATTGATATTTTTTCACCACTACGTATTTTTCTATTTACTTGGGTAACTTTCGCTGTATCCCAAGTACTCAGCATGGTGACAACTTTTTTGTCTTTCCATGCTAACACTGTTCAGACTATTAAACGGGGGGTTTGCGAACCGTTACAAGGGAAATATTCCGTTAAGGATATAATCAATTCGCGGACAGTTTTGGTGAACAGCTACAGCTGGATTTTTACAGTTCCCACCTTGAAGGATAAACCATCGTCAGGGTTTACGATATGTACGTGACAAAATAGCTATTTTTGAGATGCTTATTTTCTATATGTATTGTAATGTCAAAGCACTAGCAACTCGAGACGGAGTTAGGGTTGTCGGGTATGTTTTGTAAACCGTAAAGACAATTCTAATTCTGAACGTTCGTTTCTCAATAGAAATTGACATATCATAAACCCTCGACTTCGAAGTCACCGTCGGCTGACCGATGACCGCGACGGTCGAGTCACCCGAACGGCCGAACGGCCGACCCTACGTCAGGAGAGCGTCACGGGAAAACCCCACGATCGTTGACGTCATGGTTGAGGGCATCACGATCAGCTGGGCCTCCGTGAACTCCCTCCTTCAGGTACAGAGAGTCTTAGAGAAATTCCGCTCATGTATCTGGAGGGCGCGGATGATGGGCCTGACTTAGGGGTGGTGGAGGAAAGGTCTTCGAGGTGTCAAGGACACCAAGAAGAAATCAGAATTCAAGTAACCTTCGGGAGAGTAGGAGCGACCTACTCTCATCAGCGAAATCCCCAGGGCACTTGACACACACGCGATTAGTCACTCTGGGCCTTATACTTATTCTCATTTTAATACAGTCCACTTTTATCTATTTTTTTGTAATTCACTATTTCACATTTTGTACATTTATTCTGTTATTTATTTTGTTAAAAATACAAGTGCAACATTTGACGAAAAACAAGAGTCGCGTCTCATTTCTTATTCCTGAAATTCTCACGCGTACTCAACATTTGGTCCTTCGAGCCGGATGACTCGTAAACTCAGAACAATTTAGAGAAGTGTGCAATAAGTGATCGCGGATTGAACAGTAATCCGGATAACTGACTACGAAAGTCAGAACAGAAGAGTTCCAGTGAGGAAACTATTCAGAAGAATTGAACCATCCATTGCTGGGTGGACCATACAACGAGGCGGCACAGCGTCACAGCAGCGTGACCACAGCATCCAGGGTCCAAGGAGACCAATCAAGAAGCCACCAGACGGGAAACATCCGCGGCAAGGAGCCACGGATCGAGCGGTTGTAATTGGCGAAAGCGTAAGTCCGATTCAAGTATTGTTTTCGACCTGCACTAAGAGTAATTTCGAGATATGGACGCGGATCTCAAAGACTTGACAGCATCACGCGGTTTAGTTAAGGCGGCTCTGACGCGATTCCAGCGGTACGTCGAGAATGTTGGTGACGCAAATTCTGATTTGCGTGAGCTTCAAGAGCGTTTAGACCGTGCAACGACACTATTAGATAAATTTGACCACCTCCAAAATCAAATTGAATTACGAATGGTAAATACGGCAGCGGAAGCGTCACAGGCATCCGAGCGGGATAGTTTTGAGTCAACTTATTATAGGGTAGTGGCAACCGCGAAAAATCGATTAGAGGGGCCTCGACCTAATCCTCGGGATACGGCTGTATGATCGGGCGGTCCAGGAACTCCGTCGCCGTCATTTTCAGAGGGACATTTAGGAGTTAGGTTACCGACGATCTCTTTGCCAACATTCAGTGGGGCCTATAGTGAATGGGTTAAATTTAGAGACACTTTTGACTCGTTGATTCACAACAACGATGCATTATCAAATATCCAAAAATTCCACTATTTGAATTCCGCGTTAATAGGGGATGCAGCTCGCGCCATTCAGTCCCTTGGAGTATCCGACTCCAATTACACTCTTGCATGGCAGAGCTTGAGAGATCGATATGAAGATTCTCGAACTCTGATCCGGTACCATGTGTCGGGAATATGCGACGTACCCGCAGTATCAAAGGCATCATACGCCGCGTTGAGACAATTGTTGGACGAGGTCAACAGCCACGTATTAGCGCTAAGATCATTAGACGAGCCGGTAGAATCATGGGGTACGTTGCTAATACATTTAATATCAGCCAAGCTCGATAACTATACCAAACGCGGATGGGAAAAGCAGCTCTTGAGTATATCCGGGAAACCACCTTTTAAGGCACTGACGGAGTTTCTGGAGCAGCATTGTCGGTTCCTTGAGAGATCGAATTGCGAAAAATCGACAACCGTCAACAAACCGGCAAAGGTTTTTCCATCCACTTGGGTATCCGCTCACCTCGCTAGCTCACAATCTAAATGTCCGAATTGTCGTGGAAACCATGGGTTGTACCAATGTACTGTATATATAAATCAAGGAGTAATCGAACGTAGGAAACGAGCAAACGAGCTTGGAGTATGTTTCAACTGTTTGTGGCCAGGACACTTCGCGACGAAATGCAGTCGAAAACGGTGTAAAATTTGTAATGCGTCGCATCACACACTTCTGCATAAAGAAGAAAATCGCGTTAGTAACGAAAGCACGTGTTCAGGAGGAAACTCAGTTGCGTTAACGCACACAGAGCTTACGGGCGATAATAAATACGTATTATTAGCCACAGCGATAGTTCATGTACGAGACAGGACAGGAAAGAAACATGAGTGCCGGGCACTCCTCGATCCGGGCTCCCAGTCACATTTCATTTCCGAAGAATTTACAAGGAAACTACGTTTGGAAGAAATCCCGTGCGAACGAACGGTCACGAGCGTCGGGCAAACGTGCAGTCAGATTAAACACCGAGCAAGGGTAAATATTCAGTCGCGATATACTAAATACCGCAATCAATTATCGTGCCTTATTGTAAAGAATATAACCGAAGAACTTCCAAATCATCCGGTTTGGCCATCAGATGCCGATACCATCAAATATCAAATTAGCCGATCCGAATTTCCAGCAGAGCCGAAAAATAGATCTTTTAATCAGCGGAGAGTTATTCTGGGATTTGTTGTGCGTCGGACAGTATCAAATGGGCCCAGAATATCCAACATTGCAAAAAACTCAGTTAGGATGGATTGTTGGTGGACCTATCCATGCACCGCGAACAGAACGCAACGCCGCAATTGCATGCCACGCAACAACCCATTACCTATTGGCCACGGAAATTCAGAGATTTTGGAAAATCGAAGAGATTCCAGACAACCCGGACTCACAGTTAGATTCGTTCGATCCATGTGAAATTCATTTCAAGGCCACGCTTGAGAGAAATCATGACGGACGCTACGTCGTCAGTATCCCGTTTAACGAAAAGGTCCATCACTTAGGCGATTCGCGGAATATAGCAGAACGACGTTTTTATGCGATAGAGCAAAAACTTGCGAGGACTCCGGAACTCCATAAGCAATACGCGGATTTTATATCGCGAATATGAAGCTTTAGGCCACATGACTCCGGTCGCGAATGTGACAAAGACCGACCAGCGCTGCTACCTCCCTCATCATGCCGTGATGAAGGAGGAAAGCACGACAACGAAACTGCGAGTAGTTTTCGATGACTCTGCGAAAACGTCTTCGGGGATATCTTTAAACGACAGTCAACATGTCGGACCCACCGTGCAGGACGATCTATTCGCGATTCTGATTAGATTCAGGAAACACAACGTCGTATTATCAGCGGACGTAGCAAAGATGTACAGGCAAATTCTAATCACCCCGAGTCAACGTAAATTTCAAACGGTGCTATGGCGCTCGAATCCAGCACATCCGGTTAAACCCTATGAGTTAAATACGGTCACATACGGTACAGCATCCGCGCCGTTTTTAGCCACGCGCGTGTTACACCAAATCGGCGTGGAGAACGCAATAAGTCATTCTACCACCAGCAAAGTTATTCGACATGACTTCTACGTGGACCATTTGCTTACGGGCGCGGAATCGGTTGAAGAAGCAAAGAACCTCCGACAAGAAGTGACATCAATCTTAGAAGCTGCAGGGACGGAACTGCGCAAATGGGCGTCGAATCACGCAGCTGTATTCCTATCACAGGACGAGACACCGGCCTCCGTTAATATAGCATTAGACAAGGAGCCAAAAACATTGGGACTCATTTGGCGATCCAGCGAGGACGTGCTTCGGTTCCAGGTTAAACCCGTGAAAGGCGAACCGATTACAAAACGCGCTATTTTAGGAGAGATAGCGCAGATATTCGATCCATTAGGCTTGATCGGTCCAGCAACGATCATCGCGAAGATCATGATGCAACGACTGTGGCAACTCGGTGTAAACTGGGATGAATCGTTGCCGCAAAACATACACGGACAATGGTTAGAGTACCGCAGGCAGCTCGAGGAAATCCGCAACATCTCGATTCCAAGGCACGCATCAGTCAAAGATGCTGAAATAATAGATATTCACGGGTTTTGTGACGCCTCAGAAAAGGCATACGGAGCGTGCGTATATCTACGCACCGTTGATAGGAACGGTCAGACAACCGTTAGATTGTTATGCGCTAAAAGCCGAGTGGCGCCGTTAGCTAAGATATCACTACCACGGTTATAACTGTACGGTGCGGTAGTGCTTTCACAATTATGCAAAAAGGTGAGAATAGCGTTAAACGGATCGCTACGCAGGGAATATTACTGGTGCGATTCAACCGTTGCGCTGGCATGGATTAATTCGCCCAGCAACAAATGGAAGACATTCGTCGCTAATCGAACATCGGAGATTCACTCGAATTCGAAGGGCGAATGGAATCACGTTATGTCAAAGGACAACCCAGCAGACATAATTTCCCGAGGAATTAACCCTGCTACGTTGGCTCAAACCAGACTCTGGTGGACCGGACCAGCCTGGCTCGAGAAGAAGAATGAAGAATGGCCGAGGTCGAAACCACCGAGGATCAACGCCCCCGAAGAAAAAACATCCGTCGTCACACTGGTAAAAGTAAATCAGCCATCTGCGATTTTCAATCGATACTCCTCTTGGACGCGGCTAGTGCGAATCACCGCGCACTGTTTAAGGTTTATACGAGCTGCACGAAAGATAAGGAGGTTAGCTGAACAACAGTGTCGAAAAAACCTGACGACTGCAGACTTAGAAGCTGCACGAAAAATACTTCTGAGATTGGCTCAGAAGGAATCATTTTCAGAGGAAGTGAAAATTATCACCGGTGGAGGGACGCTATCAGGAACAAGCCGCATTCACAATCTCCACCCTTTTGTGGACGCAAGGACTACTCAGGGTGGGCGGACGGCTAAGCAACGCTCATCTTTCACACGACCAGAAACATCCGATCATATTAGACAGCAAACATCCAGCAACAACGCTAATCATTCGGGAAGAACATCACCGCTTGCTACACGCAGGATGTCAGACCACTCTGGCGTCGCTGCGACGACAATACTGGCCTACAGCATGCAGAATCGCGGTAAAAATGGTACTGCGACAATGCGTAAGGTGTTTCCGCGCAAAACCTGTGTCACAAGATTA
This sequence comes from Mimumesa dahlbomi, assembly GCA_917499265.3. Taxonomy (NCBI): domain Eukaryota; kingdom Metazoa; phylum Arthropoda; class Insecta; order Hymenoptera; family Crabronidae; genus Mimumesa; species Mimumesa dahlbomi. The sequence continues at coordinate 3,901,745 of OU824120.1, forward strand.
CATCATGGGTGACCTGCCAGGATCTCGCGTCACTCCTAATCGTGCGTTCAGCTTTTGTGGCGTAGACTATGCCGGACCATTTTATCTTAAAACCAAAACGCGGTCACGGGTAACGATCAAAGCGTATGTGTGCATATTCGTATGTTTCACGACAAAGGCTGTTCACATAGAACTAGCAACTGACCTGTCAACCGAAGCGTTTTTGAATTGTCTGCGGCGATTCATCTCTCGACGTGGAAGATGCATTAAGATGTATTCCGATAACGGGTCGAATTTTATAGGCGCGCGAAATAAGCTAGAAGAATTGGGTATACTTTTAGGTAATAAGTCGCATCAGGAAAGGATAGGCACATTCATGGCAAACGAAGGTATGTCGTGGTCACTAATTCCTCCCCATTCACCTCATTTCGGAGGCTTGTGGGAAGCAGGCGTTAAATCCACGAAATACCATTTAAAACGTGTAATAGGCGAAACAATGCTAACATACGAAGAGCTGAATACAGTCTTAGTGCAGGTAGAAGCATGTTTGAATTCGCGACCGCTTAGTCCAATGTTTTCCGACCATGAAGACCTAACCCCTCTCACACCGGGTCATTTTTTAATCGGAGAAGTAATGACCGCTCTCCCTCATCCTGACATCACTGAGATCCCGGTGAACCGGTTGTCGCGTTACCAGCATATTCAGTTTATGTTGCAGTACTTTTGGAAACGTTGGCATACTGAATACCTGCACCAATTACAACAAAGAAGCAAGTGGAAAACATCATCACCACAAAATTTTGGTCCAGGCACTCTGGTCGTACTAAAAGAAGAGAATCTGCCGCCATTGAGATGGCGAATGGGCAGAATCATGGAACTACACCCTGGAAAGGATGGCGTGACACGTGTAGTATCTGTAAAATTGTCAAATACCACGGTCAAGCGCCCAACGTCAAAAATCTGTATTCTTCCCCTAGAAGATGAAGCCAACGGCACATATAATTAATTATAATTCTTTGACATAGAGTAATCTTGTATGTATATAGCATCTAGCTTGTGTTTCCTTATGTTTTTTTTATTGTGCAGTCAATGATAATTCAATGATTCATCTCGTAGAGTTTATCCGTTTATAAGTGTTGAAAGGTATACCTTTCAAGGTGGGCGGAATGTTCAGACTATTAAATAGGGGTTTGCGAACCGTTACAAGGGAAATATTCCGTTAAGGATATAATCAATTCGCGGACAATTTTGGTGAACAGCTACAGCTGGATTTTTACAGTTCCCACCTTGAAGGATAAACCATCGTCAGGGTTTACGATATGTACGTGACAAAATAGCTATTTTTGAGATGCTTATTTTCTATATGTATTGTAATGTCAAAGCACTAGCAACTCGAGACGGAGTTAGGGTTGTCGGGTATGTTTTGTAAACCGTAAAGACAATTCTAACTCTGAACGTTCGTTTCTCAATAGAAATTGACATATCATAAACCCTCAACTTCGAAGTCACCGTCGGCTGACCGATGACCGCGACGGTCGAGTCACCCGAACGGCCGAACGGCCGACCCTACGTCAGGAGAGCGTCACGGGAAAACCCCACGATCGTTGACGTCATGGTTGAGGGCATCACGATCAGCTGGGCCTCCGTGAACTCCCTCCTTCAGGTACAGAGAGTCTTAGAGAAATTCCGCTCATGTATCTGGAGGGCGCGGATGATGGGCCTGACTTAGGGGTGGTGGAGGAAAGGTCTTCGAGGTGTCAAGGACACCAAGAAGAAATCAGAATTCAAGTAACCTTCGGGAGAGTAGGAGCGACCTACTCTCATCAGCGAAATCCCCAGGGCACTTGACACACACGCGATTAGTCACTCTGGGCCTTATACTTATTCTCATTTTACTACAGTTCACTTTTATCTATTTTTTTGTAATTCACTATTTCACATTTCGTACATTTATTCTGTTATTTATTTTGTTAAAAATACAATTGCAACATTTGACGAAAAACAAAAGTCGCGTCTCATTTCTTATTCCTGAAATTCTCACGCGTACTCAACAAACACTAATGTGTTACGTTTTCTCAAAGCAATTCTATTTTTTATAGTAAATTTCGATTTTTTAATTTCTTGAGGTAATCCTTTTCGGTTTGGTTTTATCGTGCCCGTAAGATGACATTTCAGTTTTAGTAATTCGGTAGCTAAAGATAAACTTGTATAATACTGATCTGTGAACATATGATATCCTTCAGCTGATGGAATTTTTTCGAATAATTTTTTATATAAGTATAACGGTATTCTGGTAGTTACTGGAAGTTCCGGATTTGGAAGATTTTCCGTTGTTATAGAACCATAGTATGGCAGAATAGAATACACATATCCAGATTTTGAATCGGCTAAAACATATATTCTTATACCCCATTTAGTTGGTTTTTTGGGATTATAGGTAATGAAACCAATTTTGCCTTTAAACTGAACTATTGCTTCATCTACCGAAATACATTGTTGTGGTATAAAGTGTTGTGAAAACTTAGAATTTATGTATTCCAAGAAATTACTAGCTCTTTGAATTCGCGTCTTCAAAGATGGATACCCGGGCGGAATTTCCTTCAAGTGTAGCATCCAAAATATTTGATTGAAACGATCCCTTGTGCATGTATCCGAATAGAATGGAATTCTGCTAATATTGCTTGTTGACCAATATTCAAATTTATTTTCTAACGGCATTGTGCCCATATTGAAAATTACAGAAAGAAAAGCCCAAAATTCTTCTTTTTCTACATTTTTCCAATTATACCAAATTGATCGCTTTGTCAATCTCTTTGCACTTATTTTGCTATTTGCATAATTATTAGTTTCTTTTATTATATTATCAACCAATTCACCTGTAAAGTACAACTTGAATACAGGGTGTAACATATCATCGGGGACCCTTTTTCAGGATCGATAGTATGCATCAAAAGGTGAAAAACGGACCAAGGAAGTTAGGTCCGAAAATTACCCCCTATCGAGATACAACCCCATTTGTAAAAAATTTAAAAAAAATTATATCTCCGAAATGGTAAGTCGGAGAGGAGCGGTTTTAATTGCAAAATAAGCGGAAAAGATCAAAGTTTACTAAAAAAAATATAACTGCTTCGATTATTACCGTTACGTAGCATTTTTATTTGTTTATAAAAAAAAACTTTCAATTTTTCTATGATAGCGGTTGATTAACAACTTGAGAAAAATAAGGATAATGCGTCAAGGCTCCCTTTTCGAAGACAGCCTAAAAAAAGTTTAACATTATTGCACGGTTTTGGCGTTAAAAATTGTTAAATACCGTGACATTGCCGTGCTACCGACGAACCTAATGCTACTGACGACAGCTGATCCACATCTATTATAACAGTATGCGTGAAAGATTATTGATTGCCCAAGTGACTACACTGAAAAATCTCTCACGCATGTTATTATACAAACCCGTGTAACAGCCGCACGTCTGCCGCTCGGTCGGTCGTGCGCTGGGAACGGTTTCACATAAAATGCTGTATCTCCATCAATTTCACGAATTTCTTCACAAAATTTGGCGAGAGCATTCTTAACAAATGCATCTTTCAGAAAATGAAAGAAAAAAAAATGAGAAAAAAATTTATTTTACCGTGGTCTGGCGCCTTAATGCATCCATCCCAATTATGCACGTTTGAATTAATTTAAGTACCACCAAGATATTTTGGGATATTTCTACTCCTCCCAACCTTAGTTGTGCAAAGAATTGTACCTTTAATTTTCCTGACGCCTTGCCCGTTGCTCCGATTACTTTGATGCCCACCATGGGAAGTGTAGGACATCTTTGGAAGAACCTTTTCTTCTCCTCGTAATACTCTTCTGAAATGCATGTTACTTCGCTTCCAGTATCTACGAGGGCTTCTATCGTTTGGTCCTCGATATCCACCTTAATGATCGGGCAGCCCTTTCGTTCCTTCGCCTTGGTAATCGGGCCCTCGTCTCTTAAGTAATCTCGAGGTGGTTCAAACGTCAGGTTGTTCGTCAATTTCTATTTTCTTTTTTCTTTCTGCACTTTGCTCCTCGTTGTGCTCATCTCTGGTGCAGATCTTCGCGCACCAGTGCTCCTTGGCACAACGCTTACTCGTTTCCCGACGGTATTTGGTTCACGGGTGAGTGTTTCCTCGCCATCCGTGGACCTTCCATACGTTGTCTTTCGTCTCTCCTTGTTGGTTCTTCGACCGTAACGGGCTGCTGTCGTAGCAAATTCATGCGTGTCGATCTCGGCTCATACTCCCTCTGTGAGGACTGCATTTGCTGCCCCCCCCCCCCCCCCCATATATCGTGGTCCACTCGCCCGTGTGCTCCGTCTAGCGCTTGCCGCCGACGCGCTATCGTGACGTTCCAGAATCGCTAGTAGGCCAGTGTAGGTCGTAACTTGTTGGAGGATGACCTGCTGTTCTACCCTTCCTCCAAAATGCCGGGACAAGTAATCGATGATAGAAGCATCAGCCATTTTTGGAATCAATTCTCGTACATTTCCCATCACTCGAGTAGCGTATTCTACTCGGGCCTCTCTGCCTCCCACCGTATAGTACCCCATGTCCAGGTTTTTTCTTATTTTCGCCTGGACCATTGGGCTCCAAAATCGTTCGATGAAGCTTCCTCGGAATTCCTCGAAGGTTATGTGTTCATCGTCTCTCAAGAACCACCAGTCCTGAGCTGCTCCTCTGAGGCACTGGTCGAGAGTGAATCGTATGTTACCCCCTCGACCATGCACCTCCTCGCAGTAAGCCCTTAACGCTCGGAGGAACGCCATGGGTCTGGTTCTCCCCGATCCATCGAACGAGAGTCTCTCAGGACACGGTGCCGTCGTCCTTCCTCCTGCTTTGTTCGATGGCGGCATGCCTCTTACCCAGACATCTTCCAATTCTGTTATCCGTTGGTCGTGCTCATTGATCCTCAACCTTGTACTTCCTATCTCGGCATTTTCCACACGGAAATTTGCAGCGACCGTACGAATATCGCTTTCTTGTTGCTTCAACTTGTCCGCGACCACTCCCAGGTCCTTTTCCAATTTCTGGCACATTTCCCCTATATCCCCTCTTAATTTGTGTTGGTCCGTCCTTCGAGTCCTTTCCCAGTTGCCGTTAATCTCTCCCCGCAGTAGGTTATTCATATCACCTACCGTCGACAAGGTATGCTCCTGGGACGCTCTTATACTCTGATCCAGGCTTTTGTGTTCGGATTCACATTTTGCTCTAATGTCGACGTTTTCCTTGAATAGACTTTTTCGTGTGTCGTCGAGACTTTTCTGTAATTCGTCCCGGACGTCTTGCCGAAGGACTTCCAATTTTTCGGTCATGCTATTCTGCAAAGCAGATATTGCTGCCATTATTTCGGACATTTGTACCTGATGCGCACCACTTTCCCTACACGATTCTCCTTCCGCTGATGGCACCGTTTCTAATCTTCTGGCCCATCGTCGTGGTGTAGCGTCCGTGATGATTAGACTTCTCGCTTCTATGTCGGCTATTTCGTCTGTCAAACTCCTATTATCGCTTGTACCTTCCTCTACCACACGCGGTAAAGTCCATCGATCCGCGGTAGAGAAATCGTACGACTCCTCTCCTCCATCAATGCCGGAGTCTTTTACCCCTCCAATACGCGTTTTGTCCATTTTTACGCGTTTAATCCCTATCGTTTCACTTCTTTAAATCGTACCTGCCCCACTTTGGGCGCCAAATGTAACGGTACGTCCCTCTAGCGTTGACAACCACAGGACCGCACCTTACTTTATGAATACGTTCGGGGCAGGCCGATAAAGAATTGTGAAAACTGTTAACATTAACTTCTCGATTTATTCGATTTTCTTAATCTATACTGTACAGCTTCTTACTTTCCTACGCTATCGCACACTCCTCATACACGCGTTTTCCTAATTCTATTCCTCTTAATTTAAATTCCCTATTCTAATGTTGGTATTTACAGAAGTCCCTGCGCTATTTCCTACATTACTGCCCCTACACACACACACACACACACACACACACACACACACACACACACACACACGCACACACACACGCACGCACGCACACGCACACGCACGCGCGCACACACACGCGCGCACACACACACGCGCACACGCGCACACACACACGCGCGCACGCGCACACACACACACGCGCGCGCACGCACACACACACACACGCGCACACGCGCGCACGCGCACACACACACGTTCGTATGTAACGAGCAAAGTCAATCCCCTCGCGGCACTATCCCCTGAGATGGTTCACTATTATCTGGGCGGCCCGTACATTTAATCGAGCACTAAACAGATTTATTAATCAAATGAGGAGACATCATTTTTTTGGAAATTTAGTTAATTTAATATATTTACTTAGCGGTAGCATCGTGTCGATGCTGTACAATAATTTGTACTTGCTCGCATTTGTTCGATTTCAATAATTCGTATAATCAAGTTTATGTTAACGAGCAAGCTATTCCAAAGTCACATCCTCTTGTACTTGGCCTATACCTTTGCATTTTCGATGCTTTTTACTGATAATCATTTTATCGGGCATTTAACACTTATGTCCAATATTTGATCCCACAGTGTCGCTGAATTTTAATTAAATATAAATGGCATTATAATTAGATGTTTCTTATTCATTCATTTCGCATTATATTAATCCCCAGAATTCAATATTTCGCGAAATTTATTCCTTATTAATCGAGACAATATTGTAACTTTAAATAAATAATTTAGAAACATATAATTGTCATAGTATATCAATTTATTGAAAATCTATGATGGGATAAAAAATTAGCAAGAAATATTACATGTCCGATAACTTAATTCGAAATGTCCCGAAGAATGCGAATGAACGATCGCGTACGACCAAGGCGCACCTAAGGTCGGCCATCGTCTGTGAGCCGCGATTGGAGTATCTCTTGATTTTTCCGGCATGTCTCCAACAGATTACATATAAAAATCTACATTACCGATAGAAAAATTATCGTCGCATGGTATGAAAATCTGTTAGTTCGGTTTGACACCGACAGAACTCGCATAGTGGAAAGTGTGACACTGCAAAAGACGAAGCAGACGACTTATGGCATAAAAAAGACGTTCTTTTGACATCAAATATCTCGTTACTGCATGGACCCATGCTTTTATAATTAGTCTCAATCGATTCGTCTCAACGCTCCCTTTAAGAATATCATCGCACTTTTTGCGAAATTTGCCGCTTTCATGCCATTTGAATACCTCGAAAACCCCGATCTAATATTTTCGGAATAGAGTCAAGGGTCTTCTCTCGTACTTGCCCCGAGACAAGACCTTGTCTCTTGATACAAAATATACAGCGGTTAACCATTATCTAATGGCTAATTCTATTTATGATATTAGCGTCTTGTTTGTTCCAGATATCAAATTCGACCATGCAACCTGTCAAGAGAAATAAGAATCATGCGTGAAGGTGTAATGGATTTACAGCATTATTTATGTTGTAAATTGTTGGTTTAATAATTATTGCAAGATGGGGAAAATCTATTAACACAACGTCGGAAAGTGACCAGAAGTGTTCATCATCGCAATTTAGGACAAATGGGTTATCGATATAAAAGCTAAGCCACTATAATTTTTGATGTTCGAACGACATCAGCCCTATTTATTTAGCTACAAATGTATCTTGGTTATGAATATAAAATAATGTAATTTAGTTTGCAGCGATAGTGTAGGCCTTTGATGAACTTGAATGCGTGCTCTTCTATACAACTTCCTTATAATATCAGAATGTCCTGGCAGGTACTTTTATTTAATTTGCGTAAACTGAGGGGCCGATATTCCGTCTCCCTCGTGTCTCCTCAGATGTTATCGCTAGACATCGCATTTGAAGGGAGAAAGTACCTAATTGGATGAAGATTTAAGTAAGTTTTCATAAGCTTCAAAAGTGAAACAGGACGAACTAATGCAGGGCAGAGGAACGTAAAGTGTATGTCTCTGTTTATATTACTTAGACACAAGTAGCAGTAACCTGCTACTTAATGCCCAAATTTGTTAACATATTAGCTCAAATAAATAAAGTGACACTTTTTGAGGAAATAGTAAGAAATTTATGTAACATTCTGGACTGCTTACTAAATGGCATTGGAATATAGATGAGTAATCGTAAACACGCGTCATCATTCATTTAAAGGTCGAATTTCAGATCTTACTTCACTGCCAGAAAGTCACACAAATTAGGCAAATAGTTGTGGAACAGTCAGCAAGTATGTTATACACGCAGTTATTATACATATGTTAGAAACGTAAATGGAACGTACAGATGAAAATATGTTAATGTTTTGAAAGAGTCGGTTTCATTTTTCCACATGTATATCCTTACGTAACATGGTTGATAATGTTCCCAAAAAATTTTATTATTATAAAACATAAACGCCAGTTTTTTGTAGTTGGTTCAACGTATTCACTGCATCTTTATGCTTTATAAAACAAATACGCAATAGAATTCGAAAACGTTTTTCCGTAATTAAGAAACGAAAAGACATTATCAAATTATTAGTTAGATTTTATTTCAGCAAATTACACCTAACTATGTAGGTCAATTGTACAACATTTATCTTACACGTTAAAATAAAGGAGTACATTCTCTTTAATACATTAATGTATGATTTACAATTTAGGGACGTAGTATACACAGTAAAACCAATAAAACGAGTATACTCTAAATACATATATTTGCAAATGATTCACTTTGATCTATTGTATCTTATGAACATGTGTAACTGAAAAAGTTGTTTGTAATAATTAGATGCAATTGTATTTTCCAAAAATGATGCAGCATATTTTCTTTTCTCATCATTGAGCAGAAAAACGCCGCTCATCATTCGGAACAGCCCCATCACTTCATACATAATTAACACATAAAGCAAATAATAACACATATTTATAATTTACATCTTCCATTTTACAACCTAATAACACTTACTACAGTAATCAAATTAATTAGTTACAAAAAATTTATTGTTGCTTCCAACGTTGCTCACTGAATCTAATGGCAACGGTAATTATTTTTTATGGTTTAAATAATTACAGAACGGAGTATTTAAACAGCACGCGATTTTCAACTAAGTATAAAATTCCAGATAAGTATTAAAACATAAATTATAAATACAAATGTTTGTTAAATAATGAGAGATAATCTTTTTTTACTTTTAGTTGTCTCTTGCAAAACTGATTAACCATAAAAAAATATCTTGCCAATAGCAAGCCACTAACACGTTACTTAATGGTGGATGTTGTGTATACTTGCTCGTTTTCCTTTTGCGACACATCATTTCCTCTTATACATGCATCCACGGTCCGCGCAGTAAACGTAAATCTCCAATAATATTGAAATTAACATTTTTGGAGAGCGCATATTTTGAAAATAATCGGCCAATTTAATTACAGTAAATAATGAGTTCGATATATATCAATGAACCATGGTTCTATGATTTTATTAAACTTTGATTATGTATTTCAACGAAGAAATGAGACACTGTGTACAGAATATGTATGTACATACTACAATGTGATACTCTTGTATTCAATGCTGAACTAGTTACACCATCGACATACTCCATTTGTAAATCTATAAAATGTCTACTAAAAATAGTTGAATAATTTTTAAAATAATAACTGTTCACATTAACTCTGTAAATTTCTTTGGAAATTTATAACATCAGTCAAATAGGGTATTGAATTAAATGTTATTTGTTGTTATTTGACATTATGTTGTTTAAAGTTAAGGCCCGAAGGTAATACTTACAACAACAATTAATGACATTTATTTATCAGTATCAGTGAATACAACAAGTTTGCATATTATAATCTGTAAATATTATTCTATTATATTAATGTAAATTAATATTATAGCATTTTCTCAATTTTAGTATAAAGTAAATAGCGTTAACACTTTTTACTGAAGTGCAACAGTTGAAGTGCCATGTGTACCGTTATAATACACAAACTGTTTTTACTTGAAGCCATGTATATTAAATTAACGCGCAGATATCTCTTCCATATTCCAAAGTTTATATATCATTTTTCCGATTCAACATTCTTGAATCTAATGTAAATCCATGCTGATTTTATATTAATAAAATGCAAGACCTAAATTTGGTACAATTAGAAAGTGCATATAGCAAGAGATGTTACATGTTGCGCTTGATCATTAGCTTATAGAAAAATATAATTTTATTAAAAACTATTTTTTTTTCTCTATGAAATAATGGAATTTTAATTTTTTAAACTACGTTAAATACAATAAATGCATTATTAACATTATAAACAAATATTATATCCATATATGGAATCGAAAGACGAAATAAAAGCTATTAATAATTTTTATTTTGGACGAATATTTTATAAATTAATGCGATATTAAGTTTGCAGCATATTGGTACGTAGAAAAATCGACAGTTAACAATATAAAATATTATTAGATCCTTACGTAGAATCGATAAACGTTTCCAATGGTATATTATAATTGTATATTTCGTTCAGAATTATATATTGTCTGGTTTAACTCATTCCGGTCGATTAACTCGTCCTGGGCATCAAAATAATGGAAGAATGAGAAATTTCGAGTGACAATATATAACAACAGCCACTCTCTACAATTCGTGTACGGAGAAACACTTTTTTAGAAGATGCCCAGACATTTAAAGTGTTAAAAAGATTTTTCTATTTACTTAGAAGAATTCGAATATTTGCACTTTACGAAATTAATGCAAATACGAATTGCGGTTACGAAGTTACGCTAGTATATAAATGAACTATTTATTTATTACGAATTTGAATTGCGATTACGAAGTTACGCTAGTATTTAAATAGTTTGCGTTTAATTAATGTTAATTATCTACCTACATGTACATGTACCTCAACACAGTTTTAATGATAAGAATTTATGTATTTATTCCTTTAATGGAACGAGCATTATAGATCAATGGAAATCGTAAAAACCGTTATTTCTGTGCACAGAAATTATGTATTCATAATTGAGTTTAGGTGTTTCTTAACCGATATCTTAATATGATATTTTTATTTAAATTAAACAGTGAGAAATAAAACATGGACTTCCAATTATTTTGCCTGAACTGGATGTCGCATCATTTAAGAGTAAAGCAATTTCTCATAAAAATTCTCAAGTAGTAATTCATTGGAGTTCCACGTTTACTGAGTTGGAAAGCAATTTAGCAGTTTCCAAAATAGGATATGCAATGCAATTTTCAAAATAGGACATGCAATGCAATTTTCAAAATAGGATATGCAATGCAATTTTCAAAATATATTATTAAACTCCACATATTTTAGCCAATACAAGCTCAGTAGTCTGTCCATATTTCTTTGAGAATGAATGAGGTGAAGTTCTCTTTTATTTTGTAGATTCAGTCATAAGATATATTTAAAACCGTATAAATATCGTATTATTTTAGGTGGTATTGTTTTCAAAAATAGCAACTGACACAAATCCCATAGAATACGTGCAATTAACTTTACTATTATATATATAACAACACATGTGTACAAGACTGTTTCATTTTTTTTATTAACAAAGCAAGAGCTTTAAGTTCAAAATTTTATTATGCATTTTTATTTGTCGTTTTAAAACCCTTCCATTTAAAACAAATTATGCTCAAAAATACTTCCATAAGTGGTTTGAATAAATATTTATTATCATATTGCATGTACTTTAGAATAATTGTATTAATAAATGCATGAATCATTTGTGCCAATGAAATTTAGTGAATATTGTTGTATAAAATAATGTTTATATTACGATATGAAAAACATAACCAAAAAACATACTTCGAAATAATCCTAAATTCCAATTATCAGTTTAATGAATTGTTGCAATGAAAACGGAATAAAACTAATGACAAATAGGAAGAAAACTGCGAAAGTGGGACACCAAAATAAGTTTATTACTTTCTGTCGAATTTGGAATGTGTTACATCAGAATAATTTCTGCCTACTATTTTTCCTATCTTTCATACTTTTTTACTGTTCCATGGACATAAGTTATTATTGTTTTACTGTGATTTGTAATACAATGTAGGGACCAGTGTTTCTAATATCTTAATATAAACGAGAATTTATATTCGAATAGTGACTAAATTTGTTGCGCATAATTTAAAATTAGGAAGCACCTAATGGCGTCGTAAAGATTGTCTGAAGACTATAATAATGCTGTTAATATAAATACTGCATTGACCATGATTAGACGAATAGACAATTCGTCAAGATGGAATAAAATAATATTTTAAGCTGAAATATGTAGTTAGGCACGACTGATCAGCGTGACTTATTTTAGATATAATGTAACATGGATGTAAAAACCAAAATGTAGTTTTTACTAGTTTATCTTGATCGATTAAAAATGATTTATCTCGAGTAATTAAAATTACAGTAACTGAAAGTAAAAACAAATAGGTACAGAAGAAGAGGCACTCATGCAAAAAGTCTAAGTACTATGTCATTGAAATTTACAATTACTTTACTCACAGTAAGTACCGTTTTAGCGTTTAGAGGTCACTCACAAATTCACAAAAGTTAAGTATTGTGTGTCGAATGTGCAAAAAAATAACATTTATTTGTCGAAAACTAGTATTTGTAATAATTTAGAGTAAGTTATACATATATGCGCAGAAGTTATGGTAATTAACCTATATTCTTCTTAGTGTTTGTAAAATTACATACGTTTTGAAAAGTATATACAAACATATTTTTAATTGGTGGTACTACGTGAAAATACGAAAAATAAATGGAATTGCATTAATAACAAACTCTTGATGAATACACAGCTTTTAAATTATATTTATAGGGCCGAGGAAATACAATAAATCTAACTCTTCATTGACGAATTGATGAAACAAAATCAATAGAATTCAATTAATTTTTATTTTGTAATGCATTTATCCAATTCTTCCTATAACGACTCATACTTTTTGTGCATTAGACTCACGTTCGTGTAAAGTATACACTATATACGAGAGACAAATATATTTCCCACGGTCTGCTGAACACACTTTGTGTTTCGATATCCAAAAGTTAAGATATCCAAAACTGAGATGTTTATTTGCGTATAATATAGTACGATATTATAAAGATACATATATCTTTACGTTAAAACATACATTTATATACTGTATTATGACCTACTATACATTCATATATTGATGATTCATTCACGGTGAAGCATTCGTTACTACGTAACGTTTTACAACGTGTTTCAAAACGGTTCTGCTTGTTCTAAACTAGGGGCTCGTAATTTGTAGATTTTCGTAGTGACACAAATCGAAAATGTGTGTAATTATACGTGTTTATTGCAAATATTACGAAGTTATAAACGAAAAAGGACTAGCAATCCATGGCCATCGAAACGTTATGAGCATCACAATACCACAGTCATTACCTCTCCATACCGCACTACCCGCCGTGGTAAATAATTGTTAAACTTGTTATAATCCCGTTTTAAATATTCAAGAACGAAAGTCCATAAACTTTGTTCGTAAATATGTATACCTGTAAGGCTTGCAATCAATATGTTCTATTACTGATATCTTTGTTATGCTTAACAACACACAATCTCTACTTAAAGTTTCGTAAGACACTATCTAAATTATAGTAAATAATTTCAATTTCTAAGTATACCTTTGTTTCCGAAAGGTATACGGAATATAACATTATTTAAAAATTATAATAGTTGCATCCGTAGAATATGAAGATTTCAGATACATAATTGTAATTAAACAATTTGAACAGATGTACAATTTATAATTCAAAGTTATGTAATAACGGGTGTTTACTGTTACTACGGCATGTTAATTAATTCAAACGTTAGAATCGTTTGTCCTATACTGAGAATGCTAGCTGGAATGGTGGCCTCTTGTTAATTATATTTTGGTCACTTTTATTGGATATTAGCTGAAGACTGTGTGTATATACCTATTCTTGTTCCGCGTAACATATTTCATTACCTGTTCGTATTAAATCGCATTTATTTCAATGCTCACAGTTAAAGTTGATCCTGTTTGGCATTTGAAAAATAAAACTTAAATACTTTTTGTGCCCGAAATCGAACACGCCAATTTGACTGAGCCTGTTGACACTGAGCCTCTTGACAGTTGCATTAAATGTAAAACCTCTTAGGTCTCCCTAATGTCTTCATGGACGGCATGCGTGATCAAATTTATATATAAAAATATAAAATAATTGATCAACTGTGGCAGGATAGTCATACTACTCCAAGTTCAAGATTCCAGAAATAAACATTAAAGAATTTAATAAAATAATTTGTCGCACTTGGATTATTTTGCATGCCACTATATACGTAAATTAAACACGATTGGATGTTAAAACCCAGCACAGTTCCAAGCGGACCATGTAGCTCAACATATAATAAACATTTGAAAAGAATGAATATTCTTTGATGACGGAGTTGTTCTGATAAATACAAAGACACACTAATGAACGTTTAGATTTGAAAAAAAATTATGCAGAGAAAGATATAATTATAAGTAAGTACATTAGTAATGAATTTAATTAAAGAAGTGAATCGTAATATATGACGTATATTTTGTAAAAATATGCTCCCCACTTTACTGGTGTCCATTTAATCATGTATACAATAACACGTATGTAATAGACGCGTGAAAATTTATTTCGTTTTCTCGCGTACGCATTATTGATTTATTCTTTTGCATTCATCAACGATCGAAGGTTATTTGTTCGCCGTGTTGCCGATACATTGTTATTTTCTTATTTACCATCACGGAATGTTTCCACATGTGACAATTATAAAGCATTTATATTGATGATTGATAGATGCCTTAATTTATTTACGAGAGCCAAATCTGCAGTGTTCTTACAAATTTGTATGATGTATTAGCGATCTATTGTATGTTCAAATTATTCAACACTTTATCAAGTGGCATCGATTTTCCTTTGGGGTACAGGTAATTGTGGAAAGTTACCGTACTAACCGTCATAAAGTATGTAGAATTTCTCCTATCTGCAAGTGCATTTGTTGTTTACGTCCCCCAACATATGGACCGTTTAGTTTGAAAGTGGTGTAAGTCCAATTTCTCTTGTTTCGAGAAAATTGAGGGTTAGCATATCTGTTAATAAAAAAATATAGGGTAATTATATCAAGTTTGACAATGTTTCTAGTAATTTATTAATATGCAATTTGATTATATAAATTTGTTTTAGACGAATTCAACTAAATACTGTATATTTATGGGCCGCAAATGAACTTACACCACTTTCAAAATAAACGGTCCATACAGGGTGTCCCAGCTAACGTGCACGTCCCTGAACCGGGTGATAGCTGAGATAATTCTAATATAGGGAAGTGACATTCGTAATGTCGTATCTTAATTCGTGACCGAGTTATTAACGAAAAACGATAGCGAATCATAGGGCTCCGTTGGGCCCAGCGGCGCGGCAGTTCCTACTAGTGCAGTACCCTACTGGTGCAGACCTTCTACTGTCGCGCCGCCGGACCCAACGAAGTCCTACGATTGGCTATCGTTTTTCGTTAATAACTCGGCCATAAATTAAAATATGGCATTACGAATGTCACTTCCCTATATTAGAATTACCTCAGCTATCACCTGGTGCAGGGACGTGCACGTTAGTTGGGACACCCTGTATAATTACACTCTATCTGGTCACATATTGACTGTTGCTCTTGTTTTTGTTTTTCATATTCGTGTTCTTTTTGTATGTTCTAGGAGTGTCTTGTTTTCCGTTGTAGTGTTTAACACCTGCGTTTTCCCCGTGTGGTTCTGTCGTGGACGTGGATATGTTTTTGTGCGAGTTACCATCTCACGTCTCTGTGTTGTATGCGTCGCTGTTTCATGATCTGCATCCAATTGTTTGAAGTGTGGATGTATTTCTTTCATTGGCACGTCTCTGATTGGGCGACTCCTTGATAAGGAGTCCCCTGCTCTTTTTATATTACCTGAATTTCATTTACCTCACTTTGTATCTGCGGATTGTAATTATCACCATGAAATATTGCGTATGATATTACCATACATTGTCTTGCAAGAGCATCATTCCCTTATAATTGTGTTGAATCAAGTCAGTTTGCGTATTGAGCAATTGAACACAGCTATCCTCGTTAAAACCTAGTATACTGATGCCTTTATGCTTGCGTCTTATCTCAATTTGTACACGGCTCACTGAAAATCAGCCAACCACAACGGCTCGACTACGTTTATATGTTTATTTGGATATCACTTGTTATTACTTGAAAGAATTTACAAGTTTTTGAAGTGCAGCATCTTGGCGTCGAACCGACAAAGGGCACTGAGACGCGGAGACGTAACACTTGCAATATAATTGTAAATCTATCGATTCGACGTAATTAATGTTTCTAACTTCAGAACTATCGATATTGCATATTTTAGAAATTTTCGCCTCCTATCTACTAAGATTGCTACCATTCTTGAAGCAAAGGAAAATAGTCATCTAAGAAACTTCACTAATATATTACATTTAAGTTTCTAGAGACATTAGATACAAAAAGAATTAAAATATCAAAAATTTCATCAGATTTCACATCTCATAAACTGGGTGGACCCCCCCCCCTCCCCGATAATGAAAAAAAGACCAAACTATTCCACTGTTTTGGTTTATAGTTACAATTTAAAATTTGAATATCTATTTAAAATGAACATACGCAAAACTGATTGTGTTAAAACGTATTTTATGGAGAACTTTTGGAGGAATTTTTAAAAAGTATTATAAGTTTAACAAAGTTTTTTTTACTGGTGGAAGCTGTGGTTTGCTTTGTACATGTATCCCATGTTAATGTTTCATAGCGTATTTAGAATATTTTGCTACATTAAGGAAACATCACAACAACCTACATATGTGCCCATAATTATGAAAGTGGTCTAAGTCAATATTGCACAAAAAATTAAAGTCTTGATAATTTGTTAATAAATATTTCAAAAACTTTAAATAACGTAATATGCAAAATTTTTTAAAAATTATGGGCACATAATTATGGGCACATATAATCATTCGTTTTTTTAATTTCGTAGCGACCAATGTGTTCAGAAACATATTTTAATTATTGTTTGTACGGATCTTTAATGATCCATATCAGGATGAACAAAAAAAGTAAGTATTTCGCCAGCATAGGTGGCATGTTAATAAATCATGAATGTATCCCGGTTTAGTTGAACTAACCCCATCTTATTATTTGTAGGCTATACGTGTTGATAGTCGTTAGTTGTTTAAACCATATAAAATTGCGGAAATTAGTGCTAGAATCATGTACTCTGCGATGCAAAAGTCGAAACTGACCCAAAATACACTAGTTCTCTTGGCAAATCAAAGACAAAACACCATTAATATTTAATAATTAATCGCAATTAGTTATGAAGAAAACAGCAAGCTAATGAGAATGAAAATTGGTGATGTAAAGCATAATTTCAGAAGTTACTGTAAGCAATTACCTACACTGCTTGTTTAATTTATTCATCATTAAAACCTTAATATGGCAGACTGATTATGCAACAGATCCTTGATGTGCAAGTCCGCCACTGGAAACGGTAGGTATGATCTATCGATCTGGCATGAATAGTATCGGTAGAGGAAATAGCATAGCCTTGACATGTCTCATACTAAATGTCGTTTACGAAAAATATTTACGCAGCAGATTTCCTCGGTGAATACACCGGTCATGTGTAAAGTAACCAGATCACATTATTAAACACTTCGGTTTGTTTTGGCCGAGACACTGTGTGATTCATGGTATATTCACGATTTTTGCAGCACCCTGCGTACATAATTTGATCATAATATTACGTATAAATAAAAAAAGGGCGTAGCGAGGAAACTACTAGCTAAACTCAGCTCAGGTTAGAGATATTCTATTATATAAACAACACCAAATTAAATGGATACGCAGAACGAATAGCAATTATTATATATTTGATTTATTATACCGATTATTCAATTTGAAATGTACCTTTTCATTCGATTTCTAATGTACAATTGTCTGTATGATACCCTCGACTGCCGTTGCGAAACGGTTAGTAAATAATTTTTAAATATACTGTAGTGTAATATAATGCAGGTTCAATTAATGTGCGAATTAGAAACGTAACATTACATATTATATAAACTTTTTATTTCTGTATCTTAAATAATTTAGTTGTACCAATTTCGTATATAAACATGGTTTTGCTCAGTTTTCCGATATGTCGAAATTTCGAATAGCGGAAACATAAAGCCTGTATTGGAATATATTAGGAATAATTACTATTATGTACATTTAATTCTTCGTACACTTGTAAAAAATTGATGACCGCTATCAATAAATTATTTAATACTTAATTTTCCATCTTTACCTGTTCAACCTATATGTCCACAAAAAACTTTATATTGAAAGAACTCACTGGTGACATGAAGTAAAAGAATAACATTGCGGTTGATCACCATATAACTACATCTTTAGTCTATACAGTGTTGGCTCGATACAGGTCCGTTTTGATAACTCGGTATAAGCCCGCCGATCATTTCCACTACTGGAGGGGGGGGGGGGGGGTCACCCTCGGAATCAGTGGGTCGAACAATGTGACACGGTTGCGACGTCAAGTCGCCGGGTCGAGAAAGATTTATAGCCTTTGTATCGGTGAGATAACACTAACTCCAGGATAAAACTTTTTAATTTCTGGATATTTTTATAAGAAAATTGTATAAACGTATTGGTATGATTTTACTGGTTAAAGTGTTATGAGCCGGGCGGGTTTCTAGAACGTGGCCGGCGAGCGTTATGGAATAAACGTGACGGGACGTCGGTTTCGTCACTTCCTTGACCTAACTGTAGCAGGTGGTATCGTACGTCAAAAGTAGTGGGAGCTACAAATCGACGTATGATCTAAGGAATGATATTTAATTCAAGTCAGATGAGCCTATGAACAGAGCCATAGGGTGCTGGTCTTCAGAGTGGTAAAATATGTTAAGGTAAGGTGAAACCCCGAGGTAGATGTACTTACAGGTGGACTGCAAGGTGCTACTCTCTGGTTAATAACGACGCACTTGCTAGGACGGCCAATGGTCGCACAGGCACGGAAAGTAAGCGGAAAGGCACACACAGTCCGATACCCGTTGTTCGTGGTTTTGACCTGCTACGGTAAGGTCGTAAAATAATAAACTCTCGTAACTTTTGTTTCACTCCGAGCGGTTAGAGTGAAATAATTTGTGGGTACGTTACTCGATTATGTTTTAAATTTGTTTCGAGAAGAAAGGTTTTAATTTCTAGAAATAATTCTTTACTCGAATTTTATGTTTCTAGTAAAATGTTACAAGTATATTCTTTCAATCGAATATATATATACATGTATGTTAAGTGTATTGTGTATGAATGTAAGAAAATAATAGAATTATTGAAAAGCTCTAAGTGTTTACCCTTGGGCAGTGACGGTTGACGAGACTTCACAATAAGATGACTCCGAACTAGTTCGCGAGTGACTCTAACGTGAGTTGAACGGGGGAACTCCGACCAAGAGTTGAATTGCCAATGGACAGACTAATCTTCCGAAGGTTAAAAGAAAACTCGAAAAGGAACTGAGCCTAATCTCGTAGTGTGATGCTCAAGCGTCGTACTGTGAGTAACCCGAAGATACGCATTTTCGTGGCCCTTATATAGGTCGAAAAAGTAGTGGGGAATTGAAAATTCTAGAAAATCTATCCTATGGTGGGAGTAAAAATGCTGTATGAAAAGACAGTTGGAAACGGCTGGAATTACGTGGCAGGCAAAACCCTCGCTTTCGAGTTTTCCTTATCGCATAGGGTTGAGAATGTAGCTATCCGCGGGTCCTAGACAAGAGGCCAAGGGCTGTATGTATATCGTATCCTGTTTATGCTTGAAAAAGGGGACTAGGCGTCTGGGTGTCGCCAAGAGAACATTCCATGATGAGAAATTTTCATGAGAATCAGACGATTCATACGTATCAAAAATGATACCAACCGCGATATATGTATACAGGGTGTCCCAAAATTATGCGGCAAGCGGGAACAAGCAGATTGTTTATAACAAAAGAAATCGAAAATTCCTTTACCTTTTTTTGATTTGAAGCCCCGTTGGAGATACAAGCTTCCAAAATATCGTGGTCTGACTTCCGGCCCGCGAGGTTCGAACATCAGCTGGAGGCATATACGCGAGAAAAGTATAGACGCGCGGTTAGCGGGGAGAGGGGCACAGCTGTCGTTCGGCGAAATCTCAGCTGAGCGTCGATGGATACCCCTCAGCAGAATGGATAGCAGAAATGTGCTACACACTGGCGAGTCGAGGCAGGCGAACAATGGCTGTTCAGCGGCAAAATACCATGAGCACGTTGCCGACGGATATTTTCTCGACCTGTCCGAATGGAAAACCACTCTGAGAATATTTCTGAATGGATTCTTCTTCAGAAATGTCTGCAGAATCCGATGCTGTGTAGCATATTTCTGCTAGATAAGTATTTTTTGGTAAAAATACATAACTATCGCGTATAAACTTCGCATGTCGGCCCATTTTTTAACTTTGACGGCTATTTACAACCATTTAAAACGATAGATCTTAATAAATGTATACACTAACATATTCAGCAAACTCTCCTCTGCTTTGGTGGTCTTTCGAAGCCTGTCTGATCTTTTGTTGAAAACAAATCCTCCGTATCGCGATACTTCGCTACACTATCGTGGACCGCAGACTTCAAAATCTTCGTTTTTGCAGGTATTTTTCTAATAGAATAGTCTTCATTAGTTAAAAATATAATAGCGGCCTATTTAAACTAAAGTATTCCGAACGTCTGCATGGCGTTGCTCTCGTGTTTTTCAATCTCAATTGGCCAATATCCACTGTATGGATAAATGGATAAATGCTAAAAAATATACGAAATAGAATGTGAGAAACGAACGGATTGAAGCTAAAATCGTCTAAAACTGTATAACCTCATAACGCTTCTACATGTATGTTTCGCTTACTTTGCTTTATAATAAATTTATTGACAGTATTAATTAATAAATATAGCTTGTCTTACCCAATAACAACATCAAGATTGAAGGACAACATAAAATCTATAAAAGAAACTAATTTTAAGAAATATTAGACGAATTTGGCAAATGCGTAAGTGTCCGGATATTTTTGTACGGGGGTGTACGTGGGATTTTAGAAATAAGCGGAATGGGTGTTTTCGAGTGCATGAGCGAGTGTCTGACAAATGTTCTTTCGGAAGAGAAAGTAGGCTAGTTTATGGTGGACAAGGGCAGCGGTTGAAGAGCGACCACCATGAGCGTTTTCATAGGAAAACCCTGTCGACTCTTCGGCGGCGGTCCGTAGGCCCTTGTCCTAGGTATAAGGGATGAGTGTGAATGAGAGAGTGAAGAAAGTGAGTGAGATAGAGTGGAGTGCGAGTGAAAGCAAATGAAGAATAAGAGAGAAAGAAAATGCGTGTATAAGGAAGCGAATGACGGGAGAGCGAGCAGAATGATAGTTAAACGCAAGGAAGACGAGTGCGACGTTGTAAGAGTATCTTGTGAGAAGGTTTGCGAGAGTTTTAGCGAGTTTGGAGAGTTTTGCAAGTAAAGGACAGAGTGTCTATTTTGTAAGTGTTTTTGCGAGTAGATTGGGTGAACATTTTAAATACAGTTTAATTAATAGAAAATCGAGTCGGGTGAGTTTTTCGAGAATCAAACCCAAATCATAATTCCCACGAACTTGGAGGCTTGTCCAAGGATTTCAACAAACCCTATCAATCATCAATAATTATTCCTACATATATATAATAGGAAATTGTTGTTTTCCACGATAATGTCGGGTAACACACGAGATTTGAAAACTCGCGAATTAACACGTCTTCGAGTTCAACGATTTCGAAAGCGGCGACGATTAATGCATGAACAGCAGTATTCAGAAGTCGAAAATTCTGAAGAAAACATGGCACTGATGTCAAAAAATTACGAATCGCCAATTTTTGAAGAACGTGGGAGTACAAGTCTAGAAAATTTAAACATGGACGTTTAAGAAGTGTCGGATGTTAACGAGGAAGACGAATCACGAGAGAATGCAGACCACGATAGTGACTCTGATAATAGAACAACTGTTTCACATGATCGAAATGCAGACGATGCCACAGAAGAAGATGCTACACAGAATGGTCGTGAAACATCTCGCTTTAACGACATGGAAGCAATTCGGCAATGGGCTCTTATGGATCCACCAATACCGCACGCTCGGTTGGAAGTGTTGATGATCATATTGAGGAGAAATTCTTTTCCTAACTTGCCAAAGCCAGTAAAAACATTTCTAGGTACACCACACAATAATTATACAGTCGAAAGCTTAAATGGTACCGATGATGAGTTTGCGTATTTTGGAATCGCAAAAGTTCTTAAGAAATATGTAAATTCGGAAATTCATGAAGGCAATGATATATCATTATTATTTAATGTTGATGGTTTACCATTATTTAAATCCAGCAAAAAACGGTTTTGGCCCATCTTATGTAAAATTTTTTATAATCCAGACATTTACCAACCATTTCCGGTTGCCACGTATTGCGGAGATGGAAAGCCAAACAATCTTAAAAAATATTTAGAACAATTGTAGGGCATGAAAGGTTTTAGCGTGACAAAGCGTAGAGTGCAAAGAAAGAATAATTGTATCAAGTGACAAAGTAAGGTGCGAGAGACGAGTGTTTGGACCGAGTGACAGTGTAAGGTTTATGAAAGGATGTTTAGATCGAGTGACCGCGTAAGGTGCGAATGACAAGTGTTTGGACCGAGTGACAGTTGCGTGCGAGTGAGTTCCACGAACCGATAAGAATGAATGGTTTCTAGGAATGCATGCGTAGAGAAAGAATGCATGGTGACCCGTGACCGAAAGTCGGCACGTGGCAAGAGTGTGTGCATACGTGTGAGAATGAATGAAGGGATGAAAGTGTGTGAAAGAGAGTTTTTCCTTAAGCGAAGAGCGACGGCAGGACGACAGAATGAAAGCGGCAATCGAAGACGAGAAGTATTGCAAGGAGTGTTGTGAGGAGTTGCGTGTTGTATTTTTGCGAGGAGTTTTATTGAGAGGAGAGTGTTTTCGGGAGTTAGAATTATTAATTGATTAGTTAATAAACACTTTTTACACTAGTAACAAACTACATCTTGTTTACCACCACGGAATATCCCACACAATTTATAATGGAAATCAACTATCTGCAACGGAGTGGTATAATTATAGGTAATAGAGAATTTACTGTATCTATCAAAGCCTTCATATGTGATTTATCCATTGCTGAATGGAGAAAAAAGAAGTGATTTCTCATTTCGAAATCAAAGTAGCAAAGAGCATCATTTAGGAATATCTCCTTTACCACGCGTAGAGCCAAATATTAATATGATAAACCAATTTTTATTAGACTCAATGCACTTGTATTTGGGAGTAATGAAAAAACTGCTACATTATTGGATAGATGGAAATGTGAAGGAGGTGTAGTTGACTGACCGTGCCAAAATGCAATTACGAAATTTGCTACAAAAGATAAAGGTACAAACGCCGGCAGATTAGTTGACCGGTTAACCCACAGCATATAGGACCAAGGGAGCAGAGGAGAAGGTCCTCCCACTCTACACGCTTCTCGCTGCTAGTTTTGGGCTGCGCGACTAAGATGCGCAGGAAATCATTCCAACACGGATCGTTCGATACAGCGGATCGACGCGTCTAATAGATGAATTCTACGTCAAGTGATCAGAGTTTTTCCCGCCATGTCACGGATTTTTATAAAATTTTAATATGTTGTAGGTAACGTCGAAAAAAACCCATTTGAAGGATTTTTTCAAAACAATAAATATTTTTTAAGTTACAGGCAGTCAAAGCTTTATGTATGGGTTTCTTTGAAAATTTATAACTCTCATACCACAATAGATACAAAAACTAGCAAAATACCAATTTCTTCAGAAAGCCTCAAAAATTTAGAAAAAGATTATGAATTTGATGCAGCTTGTTTTTAAATTGATGTAAAACTGTTTTTAATTCCTTAAACTTAAATTTCGTCCAATGTGTGTCTTCAAACTTTTTTATACTATTTTTTCCATCATTGTCGAAATATCCTGTAAACATAACTTTCAACCGCATCTTCGCCCAAAGTATAGTTTTCGAGTTATAAATTATTATGCACCGCGGTGTCCGTATTTTCATATAAATGCATTAGTTCTTGCTTCTCTTTTTTGGAAAACATTAGTTTCTAATTCTCTTTTATTAACTTCATTGATTATTTATTCTCTTTTTTTTTAAATTTATTGGCTCTTCTATTTTGTAAAATACTTTTGTATTCCATCTTTCAAGATTTGCAAAACTTAATTTTATTGAACAAAAATCGACGTCGCCTAAACGAAATGTTTAATCACACAATTACTTTGCAAGAAGCGTACACGAGGGTAGTCTAGGGACTGGCATGGTAATTCACGTGTTAAAGGTATTAGACGCATCGATCCGCTGTATCGAACGAACTGTGTTAGAATGATTTCCTGCGCATCTCCGTCGCGCAGCCCGAATCTAGCAGCGAGAAGCGTGTAGAGCGGGAGGACCATCTCCTCTGCTGCCTGGGATATATCCTGTGGAATAACCGGTCAACTATTCTGCCGGCGCTTGTACCTGCCGAATTTCAACGAACTACTAGAACCCTAACAAAATTTCACAAATTTAAAGCCACAGAATATCGATTTTTATTGTTATATGCAGCACCTGTTATTTTTAAAAGAATTTTACCAGACAATGTATATAGACATTTATTGCTACTCCATACTGGGTGCAGAATATTATCATGTGAAGAATTAGCAGTAGAAAAGTGTGAAGATGCTAGATTCTATCTGCAGAAATTTGTGGCCGATGCACCATCAATCTACAAAAAAGAGTTCATGGTTGGAGTTGTACATAATTTGGTGCATCTTGGAGATGATGTGGAAAACATGAACTGCTCTCTATCCACTGTTTCCAGTTTTCCGTTCGAAAATTGTGTGGGAAAAATGAAAAAACTTCTTCGAAATGGAAACAAGCCCCTCTCACAACTATGCCGTCGGTTGAACGAAATCTCTTATGCCTGGAATGAAAAAGTGAATCTTCCACCGACAATTCAAATTATTAGAGAATCTGTGTCAAAAGAAGTAGACAATAAAATAGAAATTAAAAAAGTTAAATATAAAGAGGCGGTATTAACCTGTAGATTTCCGAATAATATAATTTTACTAAATAATGATGAAATCGTTCAGTTAAATAGTATGTGGAGGCATCCAAACGATTCTGTAAATTACATCGAAATTGCAGGAAGTATATTAAGGAAGAGAAAGGCACTCTATTCGTATCCTTGTAGTTCGTATCAGCTTCAAATGTGGAATGTTAGTCGAATAAATACGGGCACTATAAAATATAAAATAGCCGATATTGAAAAAAAGATGGTCCCATTTGATTTTAGTAATGACGTTAGAGAAAAAATGTTAGTAATGCCATTACTTCATATGTAAAACAAAATGTAAAATTGATGTGTATTTATTGCGATGTAATAAGTTATATATATATATATATATATAAGAAAATACACATATATATATATATATATATATTATAATTATATATATATTATATATATATATTATAATATATATATATATATACGAAGCTTGATGTCCAAAATGTAACGTTACAGATATTTGTACTCATTTCTAAATTAACAATCTGGATGTATCTGAGAGAAAATTGTACATGCATATTGCCGTGTGTTTCAACGATTGATGACAACATAAAAGGAAACGTAATGAGATATTTAGAGGATTTTCATTCAACACAATAAGAAGGCCGCTTTATACTGTGTTTTAACAACTCTCTTTTAATGTCGAACATCCCGAACTATTTAAGCTTATTTTTCACCATCGAACCTTCGTAAAAAGCGGGCCACCAAGTACATTTAGTCGAGCACTAAACAGATTTATTAATTAAATGAGGAGACATCATTTTTTGGGAAATTTAGTTAATTTAATATATTTACTTAGCGATAGCATCGTGTGGATGCTGTACAATGATTTGTACTTGCTCGCATTTGTCCGATTTCAAATACATCGTATAATCAAGTTTATGTTAACGAGAAAGCTATTCCAAAGTCACGTCCTCTTGTACTTGGCCTATACCTTTGCATTTTCGATGCTTTTTACTGATTTCACTTCATTCGTAGAATATTGTTAAGTATAGTAATGGTTTTATTAAAATACTTGTTTTTAAAGAAATAATGTTTTTAAAGAATAAGGGAATGCAGGTATCAAGGAATAAATAAGGGAATACAGGAATGAAGGAATAAAAGAATGTAGGAAAATCAAGGAATAAACGGATCTGATTAATATGATGATATGATGATGATATACGATGATGTGAAGGAATATACTAAATTTTCCTTTAAACGTTATTTCCTTTTAAGAAATATAGTAATAAGAATTGTGTATTTATAAAATTTCATAATGTTTTTTGAAGAAGTGATACAAACAAATCAGAGACTCTTCCGAAGCCAGGAAAATTTCACTCTATAGGTGGGTTTCAAATTAATTGTACTACAAGGATGTAGTAGCATGTTAGACATTGTTTAAAAGCGTGCATATATTGTGGGTAATATTGAAAAATTAAATAGATTTGAAGGAATTATAAAAATTATAAACATTTAATTATTGCAAGATAGTGCAGGATTTGTATACGTTTGGTTTTTAAATTCTTAATTCAAAAATTATAATAAACATAGAAGTGTACAAAAACGGTTTAATTACACAAAAACCATCTTATTAAAAATGTCTAAATTTTAAATAATTGATTGCATGAATTGTTGAAGAATGCTTTTAATTTCTAGAACTTTTAGAACTTCAATATGGTCCTATGTATATCCTTCAAAGTGTTTTTCAATTTACGTACAATAACGTCATCGTGTCTTCTAAACGTACCTATACTTCAACAATCTATTTGAAGAAAAAATAGTTTTTTTGAAATCATGAATTTTTTATTACCGTGGCATCTTCTGATCTAATCTTACAGTATATCTGCAGAAAAATATTCTAATTTCATTGTTAAAATGTGTAGGTAATATCATAACACTGTTATAAACAGATACGGAACAATTTAGACATTCGATATCCGAGATAGTAAAGTTTCAATGCAAAACATGTAATAAAGATTTGTTAACAGTACCAATAACTACACGTTTCGCACGGACCCAAAAATTTGCTTACTTTATCACGGAAGACCTGTTTACAAAACAATTTGATTCTGTACTAAAAAAAAGTTTGTAGAAATTTGAAGATACGCTTTCACATGTATCGAAGTTCTAGAAACAAAATACCTTTTTATAACAATTTAAGCAACCATTATGTTAAATGTATAAATTATTGATAACAGTTTGATATTTTCTGAATTACGTACTAATGCGTGCATCACGATGGTGTCTTTCTTTCTCTCTCTCTTCGTATAATTCGTTTTTTTTGTGGCGTACTATGGCTCGGGATATCAACAACACTGCATTCAACTGCATACTTTGTCTCTATCTTTCCGTCGCTCCGTCGCGTTTGCACTAGCCAAACACACGAACGTGAGCCGAGCAAGCATGTGTAATAGCACGTTTGACAACGACGAAGGTATCAATGCGGAATTCATCATCGTCCGAATTTGTCTTGCATAAGAGCCTTTCTTTTCTTCGTTCTGTCTGTCGCGCTCGCAGTGCTCGCACTACGATCACCGAGAGCAAGTGCGACGGTTTGTCTTTGCCGGTCGCGGCGACTCTTTCATTTTATTCGAAACATTCTTCTTATCATTTTATCGGGCATTTAACACTTATGTCCAATATTTGATCCTACAGCGTCCCTGAATTTTAATTAAATAGAAATGGAATTATAATTAGATGTTTCTTATTCATTCATTTCGCATTATATTAATCTCCAGAATTCAATATTTCGCGAAATTTATTCCTTATTTACCGAGACAATATTGTAACTTTAAATAAATAATTGAAAAACATATAATTGTCATACTATATCAATTTATTGAAAATCCTATCACAAGGATCAAAAATTAGCAAGAAATATTAAATGTCCGATAAAATAATTCGAAATGTCCAAAAGAATGCGAATGAACGATCGAGTACGACCAAGGCGCACCGACACACCTGAGCTGGGCCATCGTCTGTGAGCCGCGATCGGAGTGCGAGCATACTCTTGACTCTATTCCGGAAAGATTAGATCTGGGTTTTCGGGGTATTCAAACGACATGAAAGCGGCAAATTTCCTCAAAAGTGCGATGATATTCTTAGAGGCAGCGTCGAGACGAGTCGATTGAGACTAATTACAAAAACATTGGTCCACCCAGTAACGAGATATTTGATGTCAAAAGTACGTCTTTTTTATGTAATAAGTCGTCTGCTTCGTCTTTTCCAGTGTCACACTTTCGACTATGCGAGTTCTGTCGGTGTCAAACCGAACTAACAGATTTTCATACCATGCGACGATAATTTTTCTGTCGGTAATGTAGATTTTTATATGTAATCTGATGGAGATATGCGGGAAAAATCAAGAAACAAGGTCTTGTCTCTGGCCAAATACAATCAACAGCATAAATAGTTTTACTGCGGGGTACGGGGTGCGCGCGGGTATCCACAACTGTTAATGCTTGTTTCACCTCAGTGATTTTCGTGCCCTCTCTTTCTAATAATTTGTTTCTCTCTCTGACGTGTGTCGCAACATAGTAACAAGTGATAACAACTACTTCATTTCTTTCTTTTCGTCGCTCCGTTGCACTCATTTTATCGAAGCACACGGACTTAGGCCGGACAGGCATGTGTGAGAACGCGATCGTCAATCGAGGAAGGCATCAAACGCGGGTTTGGCTATGGTCCGAATTTTTCTCGCATAAGAGCCTCTCTTTCCTTTATCTATCTGTCGCGCTCGCACTCCGATCGCGGCTCACAGACGATGGCCGAGCTCAGGTGTGTCGGTGCGCCTTGGTCGTACTCCATCGTTCATTCGCATTCTTTTGGACATTTCGAATTATTTTATCGGACTTTTAATATTTCTTGCTAATATTCAATCCCTATGATAGGATTTTCTATAAATTGATATAGTATGACAATTACATGTTTCTCAGTTATTTATTTAAATTAACAATATTGTCTCGGTAAATAAGGAATAAATTTCGCGAAATATTGAATTCTGGAGATTAATATAATACGAAATGAATGAATAAGAAACATCTAATTATAATTCCATTTATATTTAATTAAAATTCAGGGACGCTGTAGGATCAAATATTGGACATAAGTGTTAAATGCCCGATAAAATGATAAGAAGAATGTTTCGAATAAAATGAAAGAGTCGCCGCGACCGGCAAAGACAAACCGTCGCACTTGCTCTCGACGATCGTAGTGCGAGCACAGCGAGCGCGACAGACGGAACGAAGAAAAGAAAGGCTCTTATGCAAGACAAATTCGGACGATGATGAATTCCGCATTGATACCTTCTTCGTCGTCAAACGTGCTATCACACATGCTTGGTCGGCCCACGTTCGTGTGTTTGGCTAGTGCGAACGCGACGGAGCGACGGAAAGTTAGAGACAAAGTATGCCATTGAATGCAGTGTTGTTGATATCCCGAGCCATAGTACGCCACAAAGAGAACGAATTATACGAAAGAGAGAGTGTTGGCGACATGCAACTAGAACGCCGCTGGAGAATACTGGGGAGTATCACGTGTAAAGAGAAAAGAGAAGACACAACGCACCAAATTCACACTCGAACAGAGTTTATTATATAGAACAAAAATCACTTATAAAATTAATCGTCGTTAACTTAATTACTCACTACGCTGAGAACGTAAGGAAATAGGAAAGAAAAAAACGAGCCAATAAGGAAAGAAGGAAGGAGGAGGGCCGAGGCGGATGCCTCGGTGAGCCTCGGAAAGAAGGAACACGACACAAAATCCACGTCGTATACTGGATTAGGTGTGGAATCGAGGTCCTTCACAAGGTGCACGCGGGGATACGCCACCAAGGACCTAGGAAGGAACGGAAATTTCTTCCCCGAACAAGGATGCCGACGGCAATCCTTATGGAAGAAAAGTTACAGGAAACACGCCATGGCGTGTGGAAGGCGAAAAGCACGCGGAGAAGCACGTGAACACGTACGCACGAGAGCAGCGCAGGAAGACGACTCAGACCCCCCACGGCTTCGCGAAACAAGGGCCTGAACATAGGCGCGTCAACTCGATACGCAATAGCTATTGGCGAATTGACGCCTTCTAATGCAGCGTCGCGCGAGCCAATAAACAGGCAGGTGTGACGGCAAGGATCCGCGAACAGCGACAAATGTAATAATTTCAGCCATACCGCTCGGTAAGGTAGTCCACTACCCAGCAGAGAGAAAGAAAGACACCATCGTGATGCACGCATTAGTACGTACCTAATTCAGAAAATATCAAACTGTTATCAATAATTTATACATTTAACATAATGGTTGCCTAAATTGTTATAAAAGGGTATTTTGTTTCTAGAACTTCGATACGTGTCAAAGCGTCTCTTCAAATTTTTACAAACTTTTTTTTAGTACATAATCAAATTGTTCTATAAACCGGTCTTCCATGATAAAGTCAGCAAATTTTACTGAGTCTGTCCGAAACGTGTAGTTATCGGTACTGTTAACAAATTTTTGTTACATGTTTTGCATTGAAACTTTACTATCTTGGATATCAAATCTCTAAATTGTTCCGTATCTATTTGTAACAGTGTTATGATATTATCTACACATCTTAACAATGAACTTAGTATATTTTTCTTCAGGTATACTGTAAAATTAGATCAGAAGATGCCACGGTGATAAAAAAATTCATGATTTGAAAAAAACTATTTTTTCTTCAAATAGATTGTTGAAGTATAGGTACGTTTAGAGGACACGATGACGTTGTTGTATGTAAATTGAAAAACATTTACAACGATATACATAGGACCATATTGAAGTTCTAAAATTTCTAGAAATCGAAAGCATTCTTCAACAATTCATATAAACAATTACTTGAAATTTAGACATTTTTAATAAGATGGTTTTGTGTAATTAAACCGTGTTTGTACACTTCTATGTTTATTATAATTTTTCAATTAAGAATTTAAAAACCAAACCTATACAAATCCTGCACTATCTTGCAATAATTAAATGTTTAATATTTTGGTAATTCCTTCAAATGTATTTTCTTTTTCAATATTACCCACAATATATGCAAGTTTTTAAACAATGTCTAACATACTGCGAGAACCTTGTATTGATCTGAAACGCACCTATAGATTGAAATTTTCCTGGCTCCGGAAGAGTCTCTGATTTTTTTGTACCACTTCTTCAAAAAACATTTTGAAATTTTATAAATACACAATTCTTATTAGGACTATATTTCTTAAAAGGAAATAACGTTTAAACGAAAATTTCGTATATTCCTTCACATCATCGTATAGCATCATCATATCACCATATTAATCAGATCCGTTTATTCCATTATTTTCCGACATTGTTTTATTCCTTCATTCCTGTATTCCCTTATTTATTCCTTGGTACCTGTATTCCCTGATTTCTTTATTCCCTTATTTCTTTAAAAACAAGTATTTTAATAAAAGCAATACTAGACTTAATAATATTCTACGAATGAAGTGAAATCAGCAAAAAGCATCGAAAATGCAAAGCTATGGGCCAAGTACAAGAGGATGTAACTTTGGAATAGCTTTTTCGTTAACATAAACTTCATTATACGAAGTATTTGAAATCGAACAAATGCGAGCAAGTACAAATTATTGTACAGCATCGACACGATGCTTTCGCTAAGTAAATATATTAAACTAATTAAATTTCCCAAAAAATGATTTCTCCTTATTTAATTAGTAAATCTGTTAATTGCTCGATTAAATGTACTTGGTGGCCCGCTTTTTACGAAGGTTCGATGGTGAAAAATAAGCCTAAATAGTTCGGGATGTTCGACATTAAAAAAGAGTTGTTAAAACACAGTATAAAGCGGCCTTCTTATTGTGTTGAATGAAAATCCTCTAAAACTCTGATGACGCTTCCATTTAAATTATGTTATCATCAATCGTTGAAACATATGGCAATATGCATGTGTAATTTTCTCTCAGGCACATCCAGACTGTTAACTTGTTAAATTTTTCCACTCAGATGCATCCGGATTGTTAATTTAGAAATGAGTACAATTATCTGTAACGTTACATTTTGGACATCAAACTTTGTAAAAAGCGGGCCACCAAGTACATTTAATTGAGCAATTAACAGATTTACTAATTAAATAAGGAGAAATCATTTGTTGGGAAATTTAATTAGTTTAATATATTTACTTAGCGATAGCATCGTGTCGATGCTGTACAATAATTTGTACTTGCTCGCATTTGTTCAATTTCGAATACTTCGTATAATGAAGTTTATGTTAACGAAAAAGCTATTCCAAAGTTACATCCTCTTGTACTTGGCCCATAGCTTTGCATTTTCGATGCTTTTTGCTGATATATATACAAGAATTCGTTTCGCTTTTCAATGTCACCGGCACAAGAATGCCTGCCGTGACGCGCCGTACCTCGAGCTCTTCGGCTCATATCGGCTGTTGCGAATTTTGTCGGATGTTCGGACATCTACTTCCCAGGTTCCGAGGCTCAGTGCGATCCCGGACACAACCAACGTATTGCCAGCCAGAGTCCAACCCAGTAGGGACACTCTCAAAGAGAGGGGCTTGACGTCCCACCCCGGCTACCAGAGATTGATGAACAAGTTCATCGCCGCATTCTAATCGTCAGCTTCGACAAGTCTACCAGTTCTGGCTGAACAGAAATTTATTTTTCTGTCCTACACTGGTCATCCAACTCGGGTCCGCGGGACAGTCACTCCCGAAGCAGCGGCAATCGCTGCTCCCTGCGATACGAACATGGTTTTCCCTCACTCACTCAATCTCAGCAGATCAAGTCTTGGACTTGATTCCGCGTATTGCGTCTAATTTGCTTCGCTTTCAAGATTTTTGTGACAAATGTTTTGAAGTCCTTGAACAGTGTTTTCGAAACTAAATCTGTCTCTGGAATCGGCCATGGAAGACCGATTCTTTCGCCAGCTTGTTCTAAGGGCAATCTTGCCACCAGGTATTTCGGACAGTAGTATAGAACATGATGAGATGTTTCCATCTCACCACACTCACACTCGTTGTCCTCAACCAAAGGAAATTCCATGAGTTTCGCACGGAAATCTCCGTGTCCACTCAGGAATTGAGATACATAGTGGTCCGTTTCCACCCAATACGAGTTGAGTCTCTGAGTTACGTCTTTGAAGAAACGGAAAGTCGTTCGACCGTCCTTCGACGAAACCCATTGATTCTGCCATATCCTAAGGATTTCGTTTCTCACCGCAGCTATCGCTGCAGATGTCGAAACTTCCTCGGCGGCCAGAGCAAGGCCGGTGATATGACAATTACCGCAATCGACATCGATCTGTCTTCGAGCTCTATAAACACACGCGCGCTCCGCGACCACTAAGTCTATCGGTATCGCACCCGCGATTACATGAATCGCATCGTGAGACACCGTACGATAGGCTTTCGTGGTGCATAGTAAGACTTGACGTTGAGCGCTAGCGAGGATTCTCCTCGCCTTCGCGCCCAAGCGATCAGCCCACCCGGCAGCGGCGTATGTTATGATTGGAACGAACAAGCCGTTGTACATCGTACGCAGAGCTCGATGTTCCAATCCCCAATTGGATCGGGCGATTCTTGCCAACGCGTTGAACGTTTGCAAGCATTTCGCCCGGAGAATTTCAACATGGGAATTAATTCCCAATCGCACATCGAAGTGAACTCCCAGATACCTTACGGTATTACTGAAAGGAACGCTTCGTCCGTCCACCTTTATCACAGGGGCCCGATTCAAGTCCAGGTTTCCCCGAACAAGAATCATCTCGGTCTTAGCGGCTGCTAGCGAGATTTTCTGCGAGGCGCACCATGCAGAAATCTCGTTCGCAACCGCCTGCCCTTTTGCCTGAAGTTCCACCCTCGAGTTGCCAGAGACAATCACGAGGAGGTCATCAGCATAGGCAATGGATTCGCAATCGTACCCGCTGACAAGTCGCTGTAGAATCTCATCGAAAATGAGATTCCAACAGCTAGGACCGAGAACGGACCCTTGCGGACATCCTTTTGAAACTGACTTCGATACCGATCCGCTGTTGGCGACGATTGTCGCCTCACGGTTCGTGAAGTAGTTCGCCAGGAGCCGATAAAGGTTTCGAGGGCAGCTTCGTAACTTTAAATTATTAAAGATACTCGGCCACCAAACATTATCGAATGCTGCAGAGATATCGAACAGGAGCGCGATCACGTATTTCTCTTCTCGAGCAGATACAAGATTCCGGAATTTTACCACGGCATCCTCCGTGGATCGTCCCGATCTGAATCCGTACTGCCGATCCGAAGAAAAACGTGGATCTAGGGACACATTTGAGAGCCGGTGAACAATCAACTTCTCAAGTACTTTGCCAAGTATCGAAAGCAGACAAATCGGTCTATACGACTTGGCTTCTGTCCCCGATTTCATGGGACTTTTGAGTAGGATCTTTAAAGATCCTATTTTCCATCGCACGGGGAATACTCCATATTTCAGACATCCATTATATAATCTGAGTAGCAAGGTGTAACAGAAATTCTGGGACACTTGAGGTTTATGGATAGAACGCATAAAAATAAGAAAAAAAGGTATTATAAGTCGGGGGCACAGCTCACCCCCTACGGAGATACAACCCTTTTTGTAAAAAACGTTTAAAAAATTATATCTCCGAAACGGTAAGTCGTAGAAAAGTGATTTTGATTGTGATATAACCGGAAAAGATCAAAGTTTAATAAAAAAAATGTAGCCGCTGCGATTAGTACCGTTAAGTTGCATTTATTCTTGTTAATAAAAAACAAATGTAATTATTTCTATGTTAGCGGCTGTTTATCACCTCGAGAAAAATGTGGATTATGCAACGAGACTTGCTTTTCGAAGACAGCAAAAAAAAGTTATTATTTTTATAAACTTTAGGTGCTAAAATTAGTAGTTTAACGCCGGCCGCGAAGACGCCTGCCGATATGCAGCCTCCGACACGTCAGATTGATGATGTCCTGTTCTACTGACAACGTTTGACCTACTTTTTACATATGGTACGGACTCGCCCTATGCCTACGGCTGACCTACATTTTACATATGGCACCGACATGTCCTGTGATTTACACTAAAAAATGTATTACGTATTCTATTACAGTATACATCTTGTAATTATTATTACAGTATACATCTTTATTGTAAAAATATATATATATATATATATATATATATATATATATATATATATATATATTTATTGTAAAAATATCGACGCTCAGCTGAGATTTCGCCGAGCGACAGCTGTGCCCCTCTCCCCGCTAACCGCTCGTCTATACTTTTCTCGCGTATATGCCTCCAGCTGATGTTCGAACCGCGCGGGCCGGAAGTCGGACCACGATATTTTGGAAGCTTGTATCTCCAAAACGGGGCTTCAAATAAAAAAAAGGTAAAGGGATTTTCGATTTCTTTTGTTATAAACAATCTACTTGTTCCCGCTTGCTGCATAATTTTGGGACACCCTGTATATATATTTATTTATTGTAAAAATTTATACACATTAGACCCATATTAAAATTGGCCTCATTGCATAGTCATTGGGAAAGCCAAATGCGGCCCCTACGCGGCTTTCCCAATTAGGCAGTTGTGAAAATGTCGCGTTACACCGCGCATGCGGGCCTGATGTGGCTGCCCCATTGGGGCCTAAATGGCAAATTAGGCTAGCCTAATAAAGACCTAATGACTGTCTAACTAAAATTTCTAGTCGGGTACCTACCCCCGACGTTGAGTATGATAATTTTTTTTACATTAAGGGGTTTTTCCAACTACAAAATGACCGAAATTTTAGTGAAAAATCGCAATTTTTGTTTCAAACGACCACCAATATTTAAAAAATGAAAGAATAACAGTTAGAGAACATTGGGGGAGGACTTAGTCATTTTCTAACTAAATTTTATTGTGATTTTGATTTCTGATAACTTTCGGCTGAGATACAGTGGTCACCGCAAAACGCCTTTTTCCAAACGCGTTCTCGGAAAAGCTCCATCACCGGTTTATTTGTTGATATATTGCAATCAAAAAATTACAAAGTGTTTTTGAAATAATAGTATATAATGTGCAAAAGGTTTGAATAAATTTGTTTTATTCATATGTCTGAAAAAAAATCGTAAAGATAGGGTTCTTTTTTACCCTGGAACCCTTGCCCTCCCCTTAAGGGGGGCGCCTTTTGTAAACCTCTGAAAATAAGGCAATTTTCCGGAATTTTTTCTAAAGGAATGGTCGAAAAGACCTTTCTAATTTCGTTGTATATTATGTACAATGTTTCGAGAGTTAAAACAAAATTTTTTTATTTAGAACTGTAAGTTAATTTAAATGTAATGACGATTGTCCTCCGGTAGCGTCGGCGATGCCATGCGTTAACGGCGTGCAGTGTAGGCCCTCTGGTTTTTATTCTGGAACAAAAAGATAAGAAAATTTGACAATCGAGACAAATCGAGTGAGCGAGGGGGCCATTGAAGGAGGCCCTTCTTTTTGTGGGGATATTTAAAATCAAGAGTCTACATGAACAAGCCTCGCACAATCGATGACCTGAAGAATTCCATTCGTCAGGAAATTGAAACCGTGCCGAATTGTAATGTTGCAGAGAGCCGTGCGTAACTTTCAGGAGAGGAACCAAATTTGTATCCAGCAAGAAGGACGTCATCTCCAAGACATTATTTTTCGAACCTAATTAAAGTATGTATATTTCAAAACGGCATTAAAAAATCTATCACTTAATGCTTGTTTTTATTATTTTTATCAAACCGTGTCCCAGTCATTCAATAGTGAAAAACATGCGTTTCCTCTGCTCCACCCTGTATAAATAGAATCTGTGAAAACATGTCTGTGCCAGTGTTGTTAAAAATAATGTTAATGAAGAATATATCACCAGTGTCGACCATCAATTAGCCTGACCTCATCACCACGATCTCACACCTTCGTCATCACGTTACGACTGTAGTACGACTCAGCCCCATCCCGAATAAAGTGGTGTTACCAGTGACTCATAAGGGGGCAAAACACAGACTTTGTCGAAACAAATCGAAGCCACACCGTTTCCGTAAGTTCGAGGCGTGACACATAGTCTTGACGTAACAGTTTCAATTGTAGAAAAAATGTTTTTGATGTTGACACTTAGACTTAACAATAAATCGCAACACTACGCTTAAAACAGATTAAACGCCGACGTTTTTTTTTTCAAATGAATAAAACATAAACTTTTAAAACTTGAAAATAAATATTAAATGCCGAATAAAATAATTAGAAATATTTAGAATAAAATTAATGAGTGACCGCAATTGGCGAAGACGCACCGAAATGGTGCTCTCGGTTGTGGCTATGGCTGCGCTCGGAATGCGAGCCTGACAGGCAGAAGTAAAGAAAGAGAGGCCTTATTCTAGAATAATTCAAATCATATTAAATTCCGCATTGCTTTGCGTCAAACGCGCTCTCACACATGCTTGCGTGGTCCACGTCGTTTGTTTGGGTAGTGCGAGCGCGACGGAGCGACGGAAAGATAGAGACAAAGAAGTCGTTTTCAGTTGTTTATATCCGGAGACATAGTACGACACAGAGGAAAAGTAAGACACCTTCGTGATGCACGCATAAGTACGTCATTCGGAAAATTTCAAAGTGTTATCAATAATCAATGTGTTTCATTTTTAGAACTTCGTTACATGTCAAAGCGTATCTTCAAATTTCTACAAGCTCTTCTTTAGTATATAACCAAATTGTTTTATAAACAGGTCTTCCAAGAAAAAGTAAGCAAATTCTATTTTATCGCGCAGTCATTCCATATGAAATCATCACACTAAATTGAAATATTTGACTTGACTACCTCAGAATTTGATGAAATTTTAAATGAAGTTTGTCCTCATAGAGATTAAGAAAAATGCCATTTTTTCAAATATCGCAAACGGTTTCAAAATTACGGCTATGTAAAGTTTCCTAAAATCTACCAAAAAAGCGTAACCGACAAATGTTAAAATCACCATAGCTTTTCTCCTAATTGAGCTAGAGGGATGGGAGTGGTGTCATTTTACTCTGTTTTAAATGGCCCTTCTTCTGATGTACAACACAACATATTTTGTTACAAACAGTTTTTTTGTGACATCAAATTCAATATTTTAATTTAATTTTCGCAAAAAGTGCATTTTTGAAAATTTTTAAAAAATTCGTATAAATCTTAATATACAGGGTGTAACAAAAATTCTGGGACACCTTAGGTTTATGGATAGAACGCAGAAAAGTAAAAAAAAAGTCTTATAAGTTGTGGACGCAACCCACCCCCTATCGAGATACAAGCCCTTTTGCAAAAAATTTAAAAAAAATCATATCTTCGAAATGGTACGTCGTAGAAGACCTGTTTTGATTGCAATCTAACCGGAGAAGATCAAAGATAATAGAAAAAAATATTATTGCTGCGATTATTGCTGTTAAATAGCATTTGTTCTTGTTTAAGGGGAGGTTCTCATCTGAGCCTCAAAAGAAGGTCATTTTCTCGAATTTTTTTCTCACTGAAGGAAATAAATGAAGAACTCCAACTTATCGTCACTTGTTTAATGAATCAAAAGGTATAAAAAAAAATTTTTTTTATTGAAAAATAATGTAACAATATTTGTTTACACGCCTTGTAATATGACGATCTCAAGAAAAGGTAGTCGGTTGTTGCCCACTCTAGCATCTACAAAAGTTATCAAAAATGACTAATGGAAGAATTTTTATGAAATATATGAGTGTTGTTGGAGCCCCTACTAGAATCATTAATGAAAGTCGAAAATTAAAAAAATGGCGGACATTTGAATTTTCTTTTTCGTTTTTTCACCTTTCTTTCGCTATTTAAAGTACTATAAAAAAAGAATAATGCATATATTATCTTGATTCTAGTAAGGGCACCAATAAATCAAATCTACTTCAAAACAAAACAAACAGAAAGGCGATCTATCAAGTAGTTTTTGAGTAATCTTGGGCAACAGTTTGAAAACCACGATTTTTCAGGAGACACGATTAAAGATTCGATCCACGAATCTGTGTTAACGTCTAAATATTATCCCTTGTGGCTAATCAGCGATTTCAAGGCTATACATTAGCCCCTCCTCAAGTTTATACTGTTCGTGCAGATTCATCCAAGAATAAGATATCCTCCGCTCAAACTACCACTCGATTTCAATTTTTCAGTCAAAAAGTAGTTCTAGTTTTTATTCCATAACTTTTTTAAAAAATTATATCCGACCAAACGGTTTTGGGAATATATTCTAAACATAATTTACTATCAAAAAATGAAAAAAAAAATTTCGAATTTTTGGTCGGTCGTAATGAGAACCTCCCCTTAATCGAAACAACGTCGATTACCTATATCGTAGCAGGTTTGTAACAACTTGGGAAAAATTGAAGCCATTCACTAAATCTTCCTTTGCGTAGATAGTGATATTTTTTCGTAAACTTTAGTCTCTTCTGGTTATACTGCAATCAAGATCGGTTCTCTACGACGTACCATTTCGGAGATATGATTATTAAACACTTTTTAAAAAAGGGGTTGTATCTCGATAGGGGGTTGGTTGCGCCCACAACTTATATGACTTTTTTCTTATTTTTATGCGTCCTATCCATAAACCTAAAGTGTCCCAGAATTTTTGTTACACCCTGTATATAATTCTTCTGTCCGTGTGTATGTGACTGAACTCCTCCTAAACGGCTGAACCGATTTTGATGAAATTTTTTGTGTGTAATCCAGTGGTTTCGAAAATGGTTTAGATTCACAATTCAGTCCACTGGAAAATGTTTATTTAATTAATTTTTTATTTATAATTTGTTGTTGATCTTGGAATCCTTTTCATTGGATCCGGCAGATAGCGCTGCCATCGGAGTGTCGACAGATTCAGGAAAAATTTGTTTTATTATTGTGTTAAAATAAATCACAATTGAAATATTAAGTGCTAATTGAAATATTACCTTAAGATTAGTAGATGTAATTAGTGTCTAAAAGTTTTTGAAGTATACGTACAAAAATTGTACATTTTGCAAATATTGTGTGGTATTGAAGTGAGTATTGTACATGATTTTCTACCAAATTTACTCGCGCGTTGATTAACATGAGACGGTAGCCCCACGCTGACAACCCCTGCCGAGATTGCGTACCTCTATTAGAGCGAGTATGGGTGAGTGATTGAGCTATGTATGCGTGAATCATCCGATGCGTTACGTAATAACGATACGAATGAAAAACCCCAAAAGACGGGATTCGTCGGATTCGAAATAAGAACTGAATGATTGGATCAGGAGATCGAACGATCGGGTATTTAAGAAGCGGCGCAACGGAGCGCAGATCACTTATGAATAGAATTTGCGGATTGTCTGGTCACTTACGTACCAAGTGTCACTTCGTGTAAAATTTCTGAACAAATCGCTCTTGTATTACCAAAGACTAAATAGCACTTATGCATGAATTCTCTGATGCACAGAATGCAATACTTGTGATCGCTTGCTGATGTACAATATTTCCTATTTTACGTCAAGAGCATCTCAAGTTACACGAATATTATTCGACATATGCCGATGTGTAGAATCGATGACTTTATTGAAGCACGTGTAAATAGCTGTATATAATAGCATATAAGATAGCTCAGGAGGAGTGGAGGATTGAGAGGGAGAGAGTGAATGCTGGTGTACCAAAACCTTACCGAAAATCTTCCTATACCTTGAAAACACGAGGTGTTCGCGCGACTGCTCGCGCCAGCTTGCGGCAGCAAGCAGCCGTTCGCGCGAGCCCTCTGGATAGCGAGTGCGCGTCGGCGCTAGGAGATAGCGCAGCGCTAGACGTGACGTCACTCCGCCCAGAGGTCGCCCCCGCCTCTCGTGCGGGCGGAAATCATATGCTAATTCCGTCGACACTCTCGTCACGGATCGTTCACTGTAAACACCTGACTACGTCACGGCCCTCGCCAACACGTGCTTTTTCTTTCGCGCCTTCGCGACCTACCGCAATTTCATTCCTCGTTTCGGCCCTCGCCAACGAGTCGATTCTAATTAAGTTAACGGACTGGGCTTATCCCTTATTTTGTGTTTAGAAATGAGTGTGTAGTCATAGTGATTAAGTTCTTTGTAAAATACATTGTTTTGTGCGGAACCATAGTTTATTTCGGCACCCCGACGAGACATATCCAAGCGCATCCCTCGTATTCGGAACTCCTCCGTTCGCGA
Organism: Mimumesa dahlbomi; assembly: GCA_917499265.3. NCBI lineage: Eukaryota > Metazoa > Arthropoda > Insecta > Hymenoptera > Crabronidae > Mimumesa > Mimumesa dahlbomi. The sequence continues at coordinate 3,943,158 of OU824120.1, forward strand.
ATAAACATTGGTCCTTCGAGCCGGATATATAACTCTCGTCCCTCGTGGGTGTATTTTTGTGAAGTTCGTGCTTTGTGACTGTGATTCGCCTTCCAACACCTGACCCTCTTCCACGTGGTCGAAATGGAGTCCCTCCTGGTACAGCAAGAAGGACACATGAGAGCGGTGTTTAGGACGATCGAGAACTTCAAGAAACAAGGCAAGGATAAGTTTACGATCGCCACCGTGGAAAGCCGACGCGCGCTTTTGGACCAACGGTGGGAAAAAGTGTGTGAAACCGACCTCCAGCTTCGTCTTACGGCTACGGCGTCTGATAAGTCGAACCAGCCGTACTTCCAGGCGGAACATTTTAATATGGCTGAGGACGCCTACTTTGAGGCTACGGACTTTTTCTCCAACCTATTAGAGGAGCTCCGTGCCTCGAAAGCCGCGGACCGCATGGCCGCTGCTCCTGCTCAGACTTCCGCCGAGGCACCCGCCATGCCGCAGCTGCCCTCCATTCCACTTCCGCGCTTTGCCGGTTCAGTCCTGGAATGGCAAGGTTTCGTCGATTTATTTGAGGATCTGGTTATTAAGCGTGCAGGCCTTACCGACACCCAGCGCACTTACTCAAGGGCTGTTTGGAGGGCCCTGCATACCAGCTGGTAAATCAGATTCCCAGCACCAGAGCGAACTTCTCCGCGGTCTGGGAAACGTTACGGGAACGCTTTGAGAATAAGCGTGGGGTGGTCGCCAACCTAGCTAGCCGTCTTCTGCTGCAGCCTGCGGTAGGTAGGGACGTAGCGAGGGATCTTGCCCGCCTCCGAGAGACCACTCAGCAGTGTCTTTCCACGCTGGCCAACCTCGGGCGCCCCACTAACGCGTGGGACGACCTCCTGGTGCACATAATTTCCCAGAAGTTGGACCAGCGCACGCGGGAAAAGTGGGAGACCTCCTTGGGTGCCAGCCGAGAGGTTCCCACCTACGACCAACTTGACCGCTTCTTAGAGACGCGCATCGAAGCTCTTGGCGCAGTGCAGCAGAGCCGCGAACTCCACCCACCGCCTGCGCCTCTCATCGCTTCCCGAGCTCCACGATCTTCGTCATTGCGTGCTGCGACCACCACCAGCGGAGAGGCACCCTGCCTGGCTTGCCGAGAGAGACACCCCCTGTACCGCTGCAACAAGTTTATAGGGCTAGACCATGCGCGCCGACTTAAACTGGTCAAGGACAGCGGTAAGTGCCTTAATTGCTTGCGCTCAGGACACACAGCGGCCGCTTGCCCGTCGCAGTTTACCTGCGGTAGGTGCGGAAAGAAGCACCACACGCTTCTTCACCCTGAGGCTTCCCGGAACCAGGATACATCTCCAGAGCCGGCGTCGAGACCTCGATCTCCAAGGGACGTTCCCACGACGATGGAAGGAAAAGGGCTGTTCGCGTCCAGGGCTTCCACCGAACATAGCCCGAACGTGCTCCTGGCCACCGCGATGGTTCGCGTGAAGGCTGCCAACGGCCGCAGCGCTGTGGTCAGGGCACTATTAGACCAAGGCTCGGAGGCTACCTTCGCGAGCGAAACTCTCGCCCAGACGCTGCGAGCACCGCGGGCCCGAACACTCACCAAAGTGACAGGGGTCGGAGACTCCATGGTCGGGACATCGCGCTCCCGGTTTTCGCTCCAGCTGACGAGCACGGCCGCTTCCTCAGACGCCGTGTCAGTCTCCGCGTTGGTGCTGCCGAAGCTGTCAGGTTTCTGCCCGCAGCGTCTCTCGGCCGACCCTCAATGGCCTCACTTGCTGGGACTTCAGCTGGCGGATCCTCTGCCGCATCGCCAGCGTGCGGTGGAGCTCATAATCGGAGCCGACGTCTACGGAGCACTTCTGCGACCGGGCCTTCTCCAAGCAGGGGTGAATGCCCCGGTAGCGCAGAACACCGTATTTGGCTGGGTGCTATCCGGGCCAACTGGGAACTCTCTCGCCTCCACTAGTCACTCCAGGGCTATTTCCTCTGCCCACTGCAGCGTCCAGGAGGACCTAAGCGCCACCCTGCGCGCTTTCTGGGAGGTGGAGGAGGTGGTAGACCCACCCATGTGGACGCCCGAAGAGGAGGAATGTGAGCGACATTTTTCGCAGTCGCATCATCGCCAGGAAGACGGTCGCTACGTGGTGCGCCTCCCCTTCAAGCGCGGACCTCCGGCTCCCGTGGGGGATTCCGTGAGTAGAGCCGCAGCTCTCCTCAAGAAGGTCGAACGGCGACTATCCCGCGACGACGAGCTGAGTCGCCAATACCGGCAGTTCCTGCAGGAGTATGAGGAGTTAGGCCACATGCGACGGGTGACGGCGTCCATTCCGCGGGACGCAGTCCGGGTGTACTTACCTCATCACCCGGTTTTCAAGTCGACCGACCCCAGTGCGAAGCTGCGTGTGGTCTTTAACGCCTCGAGCGCCACCACCAACGGGTCGTCCTTGAATGACCACCTGCTCGTGGGCCCTAAGCTCCAGGCGGACATCGTGGCAGTGATTCTGCGCTGGCGACTCTTCCGGCACGTCTACAAGGCGGACATCATCAAGATGTTCCGCCCAATCCTGATCGACCCCAGGGATGTGGACCATCAGCGGATACTCTGGAGGAGCGGACCTTCGGAGGAGATAGCGCCGTACCAGCTCCTCACGGTCACATACGGCACTGCCTCGGCACCGTTCCTCGCGAACCGGGTCCTCCAACATCCTCCGACTTCACTTCGCTGCAGATATCACTGCACTAGAGAAACAACGGGGTCTACCTGGGTCCAGCAGGCTACGAGCTCTAGCGCCCTTCCTTGACAACAATGGTCTTCTGAGAGTTGGAGGTAGGCTCTCTAAAGCTCTACTACCGTACGACGAGAAGCACCCTGTGCTGCTTCCTCGTCATAGGATCTCGGAGTTGATGGTGCAGCAGGCCCACGAGCAAGCCCTCCACGGAGGACCGCAGCTCACCACCCGGGTGCTCCGCCAGTCCTACTGGCTCCTGGACGCCCGCAATACGGTGAGGAAGGTGGTGTTCCGCTGCGTCCGCTGCACCCGTCATCGAGCGGCCATACCGCAGCAGATCATGGGGGATCTGCCTGCACCCCGGGTCACTCCATCGCGCCCGTTCACCCATACCGGCGTGGACTACGCCGGGCCGGTCCCGGTCCGCCTGGCCAAGGGCCGCGGCCACCAGTCGCACAAGGCTTACATCGCCCTCTTCGCCTGCCTCGCTACCAGGGCGGTCCACCTCGAATTGGTCTCCGACTACACCACGTCGGCATTCCTGGCCGCCCTCCAGCGGTTCATCGCTCTTTGGGGACGACCAGCGGTGCTCCACAGCGACCACGGGACCAACTTCGTGGGTGCAGACCGCGAGCTACATCGAGCTTACCACCAGGCAGCGAGTAGCGACGACGTGACCGGGTACCTGGCTACCTCGGAGATCACCTGGCGGTACATCCCACCAGCAGCTCCTCACTTCGGCGGCCTTTGGGAGGCAGGGGTAAAGAGAGTTAAATACCACCTTAAGCGTGTTACAGGTACCCACACCCTGACCTTCGAAGAACTCACCACGCTCCTCTGCCTCGTGGAGGCCAGCCTGAATTCGAGGCCTCTCTCTGCCGCCTCTACAGAGCCTGACGACCTGGCCTGCCTCACTCCGGGGCATTTCCTCATCGGAGGCCCTCTCCTGGGAGCGCCGGAGCTTTCTACGCCGAATTCGGCAGAAACGCTCCTCACCCGATGGCAACTTGTTCGGCGCTTGCAGGAGAACTTCTGGCAGCGATGGCGGCATGAATATCTGCAGGAACTGCAGAAACGAAGTAAATGGCAGAGACCGCAGAGGAACGTTGAGATCGGCGACCTCGTTCTTCTACGAACCCAGTCTCCTCCAGCACAATGGCCGCTTGGGCGTATCGTGGGCTGCTCGCCAGGTAAAGATGGCCGGACTCGTGTAGTGACCGTGAGGACTGCATCAGGCACTTTCTCACGTCCTATTACGCAGTTATGCCTGCTCCCTGCAGCTACGACCGGCGAGTAGACTCACGGCGCCGGCGCGCCTCTGGCCGGCGAGCCAAAACGACGGTTCGGATTGGCTGTCGGCTAAGATCGACGCGCCAGCCAACCAGGATCGTCGTATCTTCGGCGTATCGACCACCGCTTCGATCCGCTACGCAGGCATCAATGCCCCCTGCGGCGTTTGCACCGGATCACGGCGGGCGGCACCACCATCGCGCCATTCATCGCCATTCCACCACCGGCTCATTCACGAGTCACTGGAGAGCACTTACGATTTTCGTCACTGCGCGACGAGGCGGGCGGTATGTTCGCGCGACTGCTCGCGCCAGCTTGCGGCAGCAAGCAGCCGTTCGCGCGAGCCCTCTGGATAGCGAGTGCGCGTCGGCGCTAGGAGATAGCGCAGCGCTAGACGTGACGTCACTCCGCCCAGAGGTCGCCCCCGCCTCTCGTGCGGGCGGAAATCATATGCTAATTCCGTCGACACTCTCGTCACGGATCGTTCACTGTAAACACCTGACTACGTCACGGCCCTCGCCAACACGTGCTTTTTCTTTCGCGCCTTCGCGACCTACCGCAATTTCATTCCTCGTTTCGGCCCTCGCCAACGAGTCGATTCTAATTAAGTTAACGGACTGGGCTTATCCCTTATTTTGTGTTTAGAAATGAGTGTGTAGTCATAGTGATTAAGTTCTTTGTAAAATACATTGTTTTGTGCGGAACCATAGTTTATTTCGGCACCCCGACGAGACATATCCAAGCGCATCCCTCGTATTCGGAACTCCTCCGTTCGCGAATAAACACGAGGAGTACCCCACGGTCATTTGGGCCGTGCCTATCTCAAGTGTATTCCCACCGACACTCCGAGGAGTACCCCTCAATCATTTAGGCTGAGCCTATCTCAAGGAGAATACCTTCCTCTCGACAGGCGTAACCCCACATCATTTAGGTGTGGACTATCGATTTCGAGAGCTCCTTGTATCCGAAAATCATATCTTCCTAGAAAAAGGAGTAGCGGCTGTACGATTTGAGACAGACCCCGATCTCACCTCCCTTCTCGTCTGCACCTAGCAGAATCCTATCCGCACAGAGCCAGACTAATTGACGCGTGACTAAGCCAATTGCGAAATAATAGGAATTAATATAAGAAGACACGAAATTATAACACCTGTTCAGAAGCAAGTGTAATCTAAGTGTACGAACAGGCGTGAACAGTGTGTGTGTGTAAAGGCGTATGAGTGTGTGCGCATTGAGCGTGAAGGATTAACGACGGCGGATCGAGCGTGAGAGTGACAAGAGCGGACGGATGCGTGATAACGTAAGTAGAATAAGGACGTGTATATATAGAATTTAAGACGACTCGAAATAAATCGAGAGAGTGTGTGTGCAAATCTTTCCTAATTCTTGAAACCACCTGCTCCGAACTCTTTAAAAGTAAAGGGTCGTTCCAATAAAAACGCTGCGGGTCGGTCAGCTGAGGGATGTACCGTTACAAACAACCATTCTAATCTAGAAATTTATTTGAATAGTTAATTGATTTCATAATCGGTTTATAATCTTCATAATCTTTTTTATGAGACTGCAACGATCAACAGACACCCACTCCTACAGGAAGCAATTATGTAATAACATCTGAAGAAGCCATAAAAACTTCACAAAGCATCAAGTTCTGAATAACTTTTGCTTAAGATGTAAGTGTAAAAATTTTATTATAAGTTCATGACTAATGTAATATAGTAAAGAAATCTGTAGTAGGTAGGGGACTAACGAAATCAAAATCAAAATAATGAATTTGATGTCACAAAAAAACTTTTTTTAACAAAATATGTTGTGTTGTACATCAAAAGAAGGGGCATTTACGACCGAGTAAAATGACACCACTCCCATCCCTCTAGCTCAATTAGGAGAAACGCTATGGTGATTTTAACATATGTCGGTTACGCTTTTTTGGCGGATTTTAGGAAACTTTACATAGCCGTAATTTTGAAACCGTTTTAAATATTTGAAAGAAATGGCATTATTCTTAATCTCTATGAGGACAATCTGCATACCAAATTTCATCAAATTCTGAGGTAGTCAGGTTTATATCCTGTGTTGACTTCATATGGAATGTGTTTTGAAACCTAACCGGTGAGGTTAGGCTTCTTTGGCACCGCTGCACTAAAAGGTGGTTCTGGCTGTCCTGTGCGCTTGATGGTGAAGGCTGCAACGGAACTTTTTGGGTGGTGAATATGTGCGTGTAGAGCGGAAAGGTGAAAATGTAGGAGACGGATGAAAGAGTATGTTGTATGAAAGAGGAGAGTAATGTACCTGTGTGAAGTGATGTGTTCGAAAATTGTCCTATGCGCACCACGTGGGCCGCGTGTGATTTCGTCGGTGAATTTCTTGAAGTTTCGATCGTCAGATATTATTGATCCGGGATATTGAAGTTTTTCCTGCCTTTCTAGTAGGCGATGTGGTTCTTGAAGTTCTTCGATGAACCGATTATATTAATCGGATTGTGGTCGTGATCACTGCTACACTACGGTACGTCCGACGCGCACGAGATTCACACAGAGAGTGAAGCAAGGACATTCTCGAACCTTCCAGAAGGATCGAGATCGATATTCGCCGGAAGTTGCGTAGGCTACGTCGCCACGTGGCGACCGCGTGGCGTGCGTAGCGCGCTTGCTGCGTGACGTGTAGCGCTCGAGTAGCGCGGGAGATAGTGACGAGTTTGAAATTCTTAACAGAATGACCCCAGGCTGTCCGATGAGCAGCGAGTGATTGGGTCTCTGGCGAAACGCGTAGTTATCGGTACCGTTAAATAATCTTTCTTACCTGCTTTATATCGACACTTTACTATCTCGGCTATTGAATCTCCAAATTGTTCTTTATCTATTTGTAACAGTATTATAATATCTGTTCGCAACGAGCAGTACGAATGTGCCGCGAGAGAGGTAGGTGGCCCACCAAAGGGTGGACACGGATTCCCCTCTCACGAACACGTCTCTAGCTCGAGGCGAACGAGTTGCCGGGATGGATGTTAAAGATGCGGAAAACTTCTTTTTGTACAGCAGTGAGGTTGATGTCGTCGACGGGCTAGGAGATTATATTAATCCCGTAGCCAATATGGAATTGTTATTCGCAAAGTAAATCGCGTCGCGTCGCGAACACGACCGCTGCGTAATTATATTAATTACGCAGCTTTAACGCCGTATCGTCTCCCGTGCGCGGCACTGGTAAAACGTTGTATCACGGCTGTGCGTCGCACTACTTAAACTATCACTTGCAAAGGGCACTAGAATACGTGTTGTCACCTCAGAGGTTCGAACTAGAGTGACGAATGCGGAAGCATGGTCGCAAGGCCCGGAAAGGCCCGGGGTCCACACGCACGGACGCTAGTGACGTCGCTGCGCGGCGTTATTGCGTGTGTCCAGCAGGTGCTGCCGCGCATGAATGCGGCTGCCGCTAGCAACCACAGTCTTGAACAATATCACTTAAAAAATATATTTTGTTGAAACCTATCGTTGAAATATAGGTAAGTTTAGAAAACATGATGACGTTTTATACGTGAATTGACGTTGTTATACATACGAGTCCTCGATGCTAGGCGCCTGCAATGTTCCCGCGTTGTAACGTGTATAGCCTTTGCCGAGTGAACGTCCCTAACGACATAATCGAAGCTTGTGCCGTCACCTTTGCGTATTGGCCCTGGATACGTCAAGTCGATTCTCCAGCGCGGAGGCTAGTCGCTTCGTCCGTGTTTGCCCGTAGAGGCGAGGCTACTATAACACTAGTTTTAGAAAGTTCAACCCGTGTTCAATAAAAGGTTTACGAAAATAGTGGACTAAATACCGTACATCTTTGTGGGCCCTCAACCGAGAGGTGAAAGTGGACAAAACCGCTAGTAAGAGAAGATTCATCACATCGCGCGAAAAGTGGAAGCCCCGGGGGATACGACTACAAGTAGCAGGCTGAGAAACTTCGAGCTTAGAGAGTGCTCAGCACAATCCAGCGTAACGAAGGCTTCACAAAGGATACTCGAGAAACGGCCAGCTGTCTTCTGAATGCAGATGGTAGCACAGTGGATTGTTAAGAGTAGAGATTGGACTTGGTCTTACTAGGTACCATACCATTTATTATACACATCTTTATGCTCTTACTACGTGCATAAGCAGATAATAGCTACATCCCCGATGACCGGAACGTAGAGGAGTTCCAAGTACAGCGGGCCCTCAGCGAAGTGGTGCTTGCTCCTCTTAACACTTCCGATGCCTCCGTTTTACGCAAAAAGAGGTTCTCAAATTCGCGTGCACCTTCAAGAACGGTAAAGCGCCAGGATCTTATCGGAGTTACGTTGCAGAAGGCGGAAGATTCCGTTATCCCACGTTACCTGGTTGGGCTCTTCAATGGGTGCCTTTAGTGGGACGTCTTCCACTACGTCGAGAAGGACAACTCGTTAGGGGTACTCCCGAAGGGTGTGGAGAAGAACATAAAGGACACCAAATCATACCGTCCCATTTATCTGCTCTGCGTGGTAGGTAAAGTCTTCGAGAAGCTCCTTAAGGATCATCTCTGAACTACATCCTTGTCTTCTGGGAAGATCTCCGTTCAGCAGTTTGGCTTGGTGGCCGGGAAGTCGACGTTTTCTTGTTCTTGTATGCGACGTCTCCCAAAGGGAATTGAAAATTTGAGACCAACGCGTTTTTGACCAGATTTCCAACTGGTGTAATTCGAGCAAACTTCAACTGTCCGTTAGCAAAATTGAGACTATCATTCTCAGGAGCGAATTGACAGTAAGGGCTCCAATAGGTAGATGGGGAGGAGATCGTCCGAGCGATCGTGACCTTTATAAACATATAGCGACCGTTGTGTGAGGATATTTAAGTATCGCATTAAAAGAGAATGTTCGTTACTTTGGCGTCCATTCTTATAGTACGATGGGTATCTTTACCCATTGTATATTCTTGAGCGACAGCGTCAAGTTGCTGTGCCACAAGTTAGGGCGGCTTGCGATATATCACTGGGGCTTTCGCTTTGGGGCGCTTTCCGTCGTGTACAGAGCGACGTTCGGCGAAATCTCAGCTGAGCGTCGATGGATACCCCTCTCCCCGCCGACTGCTCGTCAATACTTTTTCGCGTATACGTCTCCAACTGATGTTGACACCGCGCGGGACGAAAATCAGGCCACAATATTTTGGAAGCTCATAAATCAAAAACGGGACGGCGGATCACAAAAGGGTAAAGGACGTTTCAATTTCTTTTAGTATAAACTATCTCCATCTTCCCGATTGTTACATAATTATGGGACACCCTGTATAAGGTTTCATTCGCTCCAACAAATGCGTATGATGCCGAGCGGTTGGGACGAGCTCCGCACGGCGGGCGAGTTGAAGAGTCTCAGTTGCGGACAGCGGCGTGTGCTCACCACGGACACCTCTGCCTAACGCCCACCATCACATGAGTCTTTGTCCGTCGTTGCGCCTCCAGTTGACCTCGCGCTAGAGTAGGGCAGGGCGTTTTTCTATATTAGAAACGGTATGGACGACAAGATCGGTGACGCCGTCGTCCCCTCAAATAACATAGCGTAGCGAAATGAAGTGTCAAGGATGTGGCGATCAACATGTGACAGAACGATGGGTCACATCGATCGGGAATTGTACCACATACGCCGTATCGATAACATTCAGGCAAGGTTAGTTACTCGCTAGGTTGTTTACTGCTGCTACACGACGTAGGTTCTCACCAGTCACAATAATTTCAGGGCGTTCTTCGCGTCGAGGGAAATTGTACGGGATGGGGCCTGCATGTGCGGTGATGGATACATTCTCGGCCACTTCCTTCTCGAATGCGCAGAGATCGTTTCGCAGAAAGAGGCTCCGCCCGCACGTCTCGCGGGGGTCGCAACTTTCGTGGTGGCGACTCACAGCATCTGCAGGGAGACCTAATTTAAAGACAAAGATAACATAGCTAAGGACTTCAGAATGGTCTCACAAGGCCACTAATCCAGACCAGCAGAGATAGGTAGAGAAACAGCTAAAGAGTGCGTTAAACTGATGAGTCCTCTTAGTTAATGTGGCAACAGGTGGTAAAGAAATGGAAGCGTGAACGTATTCCTGAAGGGAGGCGTTATTTGGCTGAATAGTCGCAGTTTCCACCACAGAGGGTGAAAAACGTCGAGCAGTGCTGATTTTAGTAATGTCAGATGTAAGGCTCTCACAATGTAAAGCCAGGTTTGTCTGGGCAGAAGAGGGCCCGTGTTAGACTGGTGACTTCTTTATGGCAAATCACGACACCCAACGATCTCGAAAAGGACACGAACCAACAGTGCGTCGATATCCATGGGAAACACAAGAGAGCAGAAGATTCATCTACCGGAGGATTAGAAGAAGTGCGGCAGATATTTCGCAAGGCAGTAGAGGCGACGTAGACGAGTTCGACGTCTATCCGCAGGTAGCCGCTAAAAGGAGCTAAAAACGAAGTTATGAGAAAGAAGGCAGGGGAGATAGAGTTATGAAGGGTAGATAGAACAGTGAAGGAACGAAGAGGTTTAGGAGAGAGGTGGCGGGATTCGGGCCGCAGAAGGGGGGGGAAGGGGTACGGATGTAAAGGAGGAGTACAAGGAAGGAATAGGGGGGGGGGGCGATTGGAAAAAGCACCAGCAGAGGGGAGTGGAAGGTAGATAGGGAAAATGGATTGTGGTACGAGGAATGATCAGGAACATAGAGAAGCGAGGAAGAGATTTGGAGAACAGAGAGAGGGGGTGAGTTATATGCGTTGAAGTACAAAAAGGCAATAGGAAAGTACAATAAAGAATGTGAGTCCGCTGTTGATCTTCCAGCACAGCCCGGTGGCAGTCTTCTTTTGCGTTCCACGCCTCAATATACTTTTTTCTTTTTTTAAAACCCCGTTCTGATGAAGATTTGCTACCTTTTGTATTGATTACGTGATTACGTGTATACCTGAACACATCTTCTAAACGTTACACGTGCTTCTGGACCTTGTGGTACTTCTTAAATTTTAACGTTACCCTCCTATGACGAAATCGTTCAAGGTCGATTCAAGGTCGGTTCAAGGTCGATAATTTCGGATAGAATAGTTTGGTTGCCGTTGCCTTCAATGCGTGTTGACATTCGGAAATTATTCCGAGTCATTAGCGTAACACGTCCGCATATGATTCAATCATTAGTTGGAATTCCTTCTTCCTTTCCTTTCTAAGCTCGGTACCTTCAGCCAACTTCTCATAAATCTTTAACACTTGCAACTCCTCGGATACGACATCAGTCCATGGCTTCTTTGTCCTCAAGTGCTCCATTCGCCCTTCGAATTTTGATAATTTTTCGACGTCTACAACCCTGCAGTTGACAACTGCCCCATTTCTCCGATCCATCATTACCTCCTCCTCTCTACAAATCTCCTGACTCTTCTTAATCAAGTCTCTCTCTTTTTTTCGACTTACTCTTCCATCTTCCCGTGAACATCTTTCTCCGCCTTCTCGTCTTCGTACTTTTTTGTGTCTACCTCATGAAACGACTACACCTTCTCGTTCAGTAAAAAACCATACCCACAAGGAGTACGGGCTGGACATTCAGAGCCAGACCACGATCTCGCCTCCCTTCATAAAAGATATTATGAAACGAACAGTGTGTGAAAGGGGAGCAATTAGAATATTTTGACGACGAGATATTTAAAGTCATAAGTAGATTAAGCCGAGAGTGAGTGAGAGTGAGACGGGACATAAATATTGCAACTGATCAGCTGGCGAGAGAGTGTGCGAGTGTATGTGTATTTGCGAATAGATTTAAGAGATAGACGAGGGCACTTTTGTATATTGAAAGTCTCCTTAGAATACGCATTTAGGATTAAAGGCGATATATTAGAATTAAAGCGATATGTATGCATGTGAGATGAACGCAGGAATGAGTGATAGACTAGGTAAAATTAGGTCTTGTACAGTAGCCAGTAAGAGTATTTGAATAAATCTAAGGTTAAGAGTTAAATGTTTTCAAATTCTTTATCGGCCTGCCCCAAATCTATTCCGACCAATTCAAGTAAGGTCCGCTCTCGTGGACATCAGCGGGGTCATCAGCGGGGACGTTCCGTTTCAAATGTGATATCTCTCTGGAATCCTTTGATATTGATGCCATACCATTGCCCCACAGCTTGCCTATAAACTGATTCACACATGAAAATACAAGGCCAGCGCCCCTTATCTTGCCTGTAGACTCATCTGCCTCGTATCCCGTAAGCACCAATTCGAAGCCAGCGTCCGATACTTTGCCTATAAGTTCGTCAGTTGGAATTAGCGATCATTTCCATAATCGCACGTCAGATCCTAACTCCCAGTACTTCCAACGTACGAAACCGTCCTGATATAGTAACGTCAAGGAGGAGACCAATTATGTCTTGAGATTTATCCATAACGCATACCGGCCACGTTGTGGAAATCCGCCAAATTCGTAATACCACAATTGGTGCGTTCCACGTCAAGTGATATAAATTCCACATAGAAATTCCTAACTTGAAAGCTATTCATTGTTCCAACATACCGCTGGAAGATATCTGTAGAGGACATTATGATGTTGCGATAAAAAAATCACCAAAAAATTGCGAGGTATACTTTTGAAGATATTGAAGCGCAAATGCAGACAATGATCAACGCTTTGGTCTCACTACCGGCAGCTATCTGTGTCGCGCTAAGGGCGAAACCGCGCGCCAAATACCGGGACCACGGTGCATAAAAATTCATAGCTCGAAAATTATTCTTCGACCCAAAATGCGGCTGGAAGTTATGGTTAGAGGACATTTCGACAATGATGAAAAAAAATGTTCAAAAAATGTTTGAAGATACATATTGGACGAAATTTAAGATTTAAAAATTAAAAACATTTTTTCAACAATTTAAAAACAAGTTACATTAAATTTATATTTTTTTCTAAAACTTTGAGGCTCTCCGAATAATCTGGTATTTCGCTAATTTCTGTATCTATTTTGGATTGACAGTTATACATTTTTTAAAAAACCCATGCACAAAACTTTGACTGCTCATAACTTAAAAAATATGTATTGTTTTGAAAATTCTTTCAAATGGTTTTTTTCTCAACGTTACCTATGTTACGTATGAATACCATGATTCTTACGAAAATTCTCAACGTGGAATTTTTCTTGGCGGCACCCAGGCGCCTTAGTCCCCTTTTAGAACGAAAACAGGATACATTAAGTGCGATACGCACGTAAGCCTTAGCCTCTCGTCTAGGACCCACGGATAGCTACACTCCGAACCCAAGCGATAAGGAAAACTCGAACGCGAGGGTCTACCTCCCCCGAAATTCCAGAGATTCCAACCGTCTTTTCGTGCAGTATCTTTACTCCCACCATAGGGTACATTTCCTAAAATTTTCAATCCGCACTGCTTTTTCGACCTATATAAGGGCCACGAAAATGCATTTCTACGGGTTATTCTCAATACGACGCTTGAGCAATACACTACGAGATTAGGCCCAGTTCCTGTTCGAGTTTTCTGTAACCTACGGAAGATCAGTCTGTCCATTGGCATTATTCAACTCTTGGTCGGAGTTCCCCCGTTTCAACTCACGTTAGAGTCACTCGCGAACTAGTTCGGAGTCAACTTGATTGTGAAGGCTCGTCAACCGTCACTGCCTAAGGGTAAACATCTAGAGCTTATCAATTACATTACTTACTTTCATTAAATTCATACACAACAGACTAAACATACTTGTATATATATTCGGTTGAAAGAATATACTTGTAATATTTTTACTAGAAACATAAAATTCGAGTAAAGAATAATTTCTAGAAATTAAAACCTTTCCTCTCGAGGTAAATCTAAACCATAATCGAGTAACGTACCCACAAATTATTCACTCTAACCGCTCGGAGTGAAACAAAAAGTTACGAGATTTATTACTTTACGACCTTACCGTAGCAGGTCAAAACCACAAAACATCGGGTGTCGGACTGCGCGTGCCCTTCGGCCTGCTTTCCGTACCTGTGCGACCATTTGTAGTCCTAACAAGTGCGTCGTTATTAACCAGAAAGTAGCACCTTGCAGTTCTGGCACCTGGCTCTAGATTCCTCTAATTCCGATACGAGACCAGCACCCTACGGTTTATGCCGTAGGCTCATCTGGCTCGCGTCACTCCTAAGATCCTCTCGCACCTGAATGTATACCAGCACCCTACAGTTTATGCTGTAGGCTCATCTGGATTCATCTTCCTCGACTCAACCACTCCAGAGACAAGCACCCTACAGCATCTGCTATAGACTCATCTGGCTTGAATTAACGTCATTTCCTAAATCATACGTTGATTCGTAGCTCCCACTACTTACTACGTACGATACCTCCTGCTACAGTAAAGTTGAATAAGAGACGAAATCACGTCTCATTACATTCATTACAATTATTCTCTAACGCTCGCCGACCACGTTCTGGAAACCCGCCCGGCTCGTAACACCTACAACATATTAAAATCTTATCAAAATCTGTGACATGACTGCAAAAACCCTGATCACTTGACGTGGAACGCACCAATTATGTTCTGCTCTCATTCGACTGCTCCGATTGTGAGATTCCTAAAGGACTGTACCTTTAATCTTCCTGATGCCGCCCCCGTCGCTCCTATCACCTTAATACCAAGCATAGTTCAAGTTACTCTTGATTCATGTGGCATATTCCACACAGTGCTTCTCTGCCAGCAATGGTATAATAGCTTATCTCCAAAGTTCCCCTTATTTATCTGATACCAATATCTGGTACTAAAGATTTCTCTGAAGTCGTCGATAGTAACATGATTCTGTTTCTTAAGATACCACTAGTTCTTTACTATTAAGATACCACTAGTTCTTTGCCTTTAGGGCACTGGATTAAAATGAAATCTGTGCTTCCTCGCCGACCGTGTACCTCCTCGTTACACGCCTCTAGATCCTGTCGCAACTGCATCTGCGAAGGCCTTTTAAGGGGTGAAAACACCCTTCAAAGTTACCCCAGAAATGTGCTAACTCGTAAACTATCGTAGATAAAAAAAAAATTTTATAGGGAAAAGTTTCATGGTTTTTGGCATACACAAGGAATATGTTTACAAATTGTTGAAAAAAATTATTTATTTATAACAAAAAAATTAATTGCACCTTTGTTTTACGCGATATCAACATTTCTATAATGAGATAAAAGAACGGAAATTCGTTGCTGAATCCAACGGTATATAATATGTTATAGTTCCCTCTCGGAATTCTCCGTATATTTGTATAATACATGCCTGCACTACGCAAATCACCGAGGCGGCCGGCGCGCGAGCGTGGCGCGGTGCGGCGCCCGACTAACTATTTCTTTAATATTTCCGGAATAGAGTCAAGGTCTTGCGAGGCTTGTACTTGATCCGAGACAAGACCTTGTCTCTTGATCTGCCGCCGAAAGAGAGATAATGAATTTAAACATAAGGAAAAAAGGAGTGGTTGTGAGAGTTAATGAAAAATACAGGAAATATTGAAGGATATTGAAATATTGTACTTCGCCATTTCATTCTATTATATATACCATTTAAAAATCTTCCTTTCTTTACGTGTTAAGTATTTCTAAACTTTTTACGTTTACATGCCGTTATCTAAATCATGCAGAAATTGTACCTTGATAGTCACTTCATAATATTGCGGTATGTCTATGTGGACAAATACTTCAGTATATTATCGCAGTTTATTTCGATGATAATACTGTAAAGTAAGACATCGTGGTGCGGACTATCTGAAAGTATGAAAATAATAATATTTATGATAAAAATAATATTTCCATAAATGATAAACCTTAACTGGTTAAAAAACGATCAATATAGAAAAAGACAAATATGAATTAATAGAAATTTCGGTACTTACTTATCATCCATAATAAAGCAATAATATTTTTATTGTAATACTTTCCAACGTTTCGGTTAATTTGTGACCCTCCTCAGGGAAAAATTAACTATTATTTACGCTTTATAAAAAACAAATTAAATTTTTATTCATTGATAAAAGAAAATAAAAACAGAAATCATGTGTTTATTTTATATAGAAATGATAGGGTAATAATATTAAACTGAAAAACCATTATTACATTGTTTCTAACAATTCAACCAAATTAAAAAAAAAGTCAGACTTATTATGGATGAAAAGAATTTTTATAATTCCCTTATAAGGGAACACTAGGTACGACGGTTACATGTTTACTGATGGCGAGACTGATACGCACTGCGCGAACGTTACAACGTGTTGCGCAACACATGAGAAACAAAGGATATCGATAGTGATCGATATCTTAGATTGAACTGAGATTTGGCGTGAGGATTTAAAGAAAGAAACAGAACTCAAATCAACCGTGTTACTGAAGTCTCGACATACAGCGCATCGAGACGACTGTAACAGGGAGATAATATGCAGTTTTCAGCAATCAGACGAATTATAAGGATAAAGAATAATATATATCGTGACTTTTAGTACCCATTAAAAGTTTACTGTGATGTTAATTATTGTCAATGATAGTAGTTAATACTACTAAATTTGTCACTGGAGACTGAATTATGAACCACCAAATGAATGTGAACAAACGATACTAATGCAAATAGTCTAGATAATGTTGACTATGATAAACATTTTGATCTCACAGATGTTGTTGTAATCTAACGTCAAAACCTGGGACCCTTATCACGAAGTGGTATAGAAAACCTACTTGGTCTGGTAGATATTTAAATGTCCATTCAGCTCATCCTATTTCAAGTAAAATTGGTTTAATTAAACGACTTCTTGACAGAGCAATTAAATTATCTCATCCTTCTTTCTGGGAAGAAAATATCAGTTTGGTTAAAAAAAACACTAATTAACAATAGTTATCCAGTTCAGTTTATCAACCACCCACTAGGGAAAAGAATACATCAATATTACAATTCTATACCGAATAGTAGAAAGAATAACAATCTACAATCCTCGAAGGGCACCATCCCGTATTTTGTAGGCCTTAGTGATAATATAGCGAGAGATTTTATGTCAGTCGGTATAAATGTTAGTTTTTCAGTAATCAATAAGAGTAGTAATCTGTTATTTGGTAGTCCCAAAGATAAAATAAAAATAGACAAACGTTCGAATTTACTATGCAATATTCCATGTAATGATTGCGAACTGAATTACATAAGACAGACTAAACAATATCTCAAGTCACGTATCAACGAACATAAATTGTCTCTAAGAAATTCAAACCATCTTATTACTGACTTGGTACACCATTATTTGGAAAAAGATCACACTTTGAACTTTGATGGACCCACGATTTTAACCAATGAAACTAACTTAAACAAACAATTACTTTACGAAACCTTCCACATTTTGACACATAATACTGTTAACAGAAGGACAGAGAAACATGAGGTGGATGATTATTATGCTAATATTATAGAATTATTAGTTTGATGTCTATGACACCTCCTCTATCACAATATATATTATTCTTTATCCTTATAATTCGTCTGTTGCTGAAAACTGCATATTATCTCCCTGTTACAATCGTCTCGATGCGCTGTATGTCGAGACTTCTGTAACAAGGTTGATTTGAGTTCTGTTTCTGTCTTTAAATCCTCGCGCCAAATCTCAGTTCAATCTAAGATATCGATCATTATCGATATCCTTTGTTTCTCATGTGTTGCGCAACACATCGTAACGTTCGTGCAGTGCGTATCAGTCTCTCTGTTAAGACTTTCAAACACATCAAAAACTCTCGCGCCACACGCGCGCCACGCACGCCACGTGGCCTGCGTTCAGTGCGCTGCGAACCTACGCAACTTCCGGCGAATATCGATCCTTCTAGAAGGATCGAGAATGTTCGTTCTCACGCGCTCCATTCGCTTCGTCCGGAAGTTGCTTCACTCTTCATTCGTCCATCGTCAACGACGCACGCGGTGTGTCATCGTGCGCGAAACCACGTCAAACGATTAATACAATCGACCAGTGAACCTCAAGACCACTTCGCCGTACCGGACCAGCTCACCGTCCTCATCACCATATGCGATTATTATAATCTACGGAATTAATAAAACTTCAAGAAGGAAGGACAGCATAACCTTTACACCATCCACGGCCACGTGTCGTAGTAGCCACACGTACTGCCACCATCAGGTACTTCTGGGTTTCCTTCTACATCACTTTTCAACTCAAATCCACTTCACTCTTTGTGACCACTCTCTTTTCTAACCTCACGACGGCCCTTACCTAATTTTATACACACAGTCTCATTCTCGTCGCCACCCACCATCTTGTGCACAGACACACCAGCTTGTCACGCGCGACGAATCGTATATGTATATTTGTTAAATAAACTGTTATTTAACTTTATAAATTTTTTGGTCCTTCGAGCCGGAGCTGTGCATGGAAAATAATGTGCGTGATTTGTGCGGGCACGTCAAGTGGTTCCTAATCTCAAACGTCAAACTCATGCCTTGAATATTTCCATCAGCTAACTTCACCGTTCCACTTCACTTGCCCACTTCACAATGTCAGAGGAGAAGGAAGTGAAAAACGTCAAAACTTCAGACGCAAACCGCACTGTGGAAACACGGCCAAGGGGCACACGATCACGTTTAAAATCACCATCTACCATTCCATGTGATATCACCCTGAAAATTTGAACCCAGCTGGGCCAGATAGAATTCACGGAAGGAATTCAACATAAAAGGCACAACATCACCTCCCTTCAAGAACTGGAAGTAATTCAAATGGTGGTCGGCGGGACTCATAAAGGATTCACCGAAGAGCACCAGTACATTGAGGCCCACTGTCCACCTCACCTGGCCACATCCACGTACTTCACTACCAACCTACACTCTCGAGCGTTGCGACAGAGTCAGGCCTTCTGCCGTGGCTGACTCTGGGGTACCCGTGCGCGACCCTAATTGGATAGCTTTAGAATCAAGTAGTTCCGCGGAATCGCGTCAAGTTCCCCGTATACCCACAGTCTCACCGTCGCCGTCGGAGACGCCATCGCGCGCTACCGCCACTTTGCGTCCGCGTTCCGGTTTCGCGTCCACGGGTATTAGGGTTCGGCACCTGAACATGCGTCGTTCAGCTGTAGTAATGGGTGAGGTGCGTTCGCTCGTTGCCAATAAGCGCTTGGACGTCCTGCAAAAGCAGGAACCGTACGCCCAGAAGCTTGGCAAGAGCCACACCATCTGTGGTTTAGGGAGTGGAATGAGGGTGGCCGCCGTCAGCTCGCAACATCCGTGGGCTGCAGTGGTAGCATGCAACCCGAATTTCCAGTTGTTGCTCGTCTCGCAGCTTAGCACGACCCACTGTGTCTGTGCGGAAGTGCAAGCGCCCGGCTTCTCATTCTTCGTCGTGTCGTGCTATTTCCAATACAGCAACGAGATTGAGAAGCACCTCAGGCACCTCGACACTGTATTTCGTTCACTGAGGGGGTAGAGACTTTTGGTTTCGTTAGACGCCAACGCCCGCTCGTCCCTCTGGGGTCCTCAGGGCACAGACGAGGATGAGGCAAAGTTGGAGGAGCTCCTCTGGGCGTATGACATGGTTGTTGTGAACGACGCTGGCCAGCAACCCACCTACTGGGCGGAGCAAGGTTCGTCATACATCGACGTTACCGCAGCATCCCCCACCATGACCGCATACCGGCAAAGGCGTGCGTTCCAGAGGGAAGGGGATGGTCCGACTCGCCTCGCTCTCAAGGCTAAGTACCGTACTTCATTGCGGGAATACAGCCGAGAGGTGAAAAGGGCCAAAACCGCCAGCTGGAGAAGATTCGTCACGTCGCACGGCAACTCGGAGCCCTGGGGCTAAGTTTACAAGCACCAGGCTGAGAAGCTCCAGGTTGAGAGGGTGATCAGCACTATCCGGCGTGACGATGGCTTCACAAAGGACATTCGGGAAACCGCCAGCTGCCTTCTGGATGCGCACATCCCCGACGACCGGAAGGAAGAGGACTCCCCCGCTCAGCGGGCCCTCAAGGAAGTGGCGCGCGCTCCTCTTGACAGGCCCGAGGCCTCTGTATTTACAGAGGGAGAGGTTGTCAAATGCGCGCGCTCCTTCAAAAACGGTAAGGCGCCAGGACCTGACCTTATCGAGGTCACGGTGCTGAAGGCAGCCGTTGCCGTTATCCCCGGTCAGCTGGTACGGCTCTTCAATGGATGCCTTCAGTGGGGCGTCTTCCCCCGCGACTGGAAGGAGGACTCGTTACGGGTACTCCTGAAGGGTGCGGAGAAGGAAGTGAAGGACCCCAAATCGTACCGTCCCATTTGTCTCCTCTCCGTGGTAGGGAAACTCTTCGAGAAGCTCCTTAAGGAGCGTCTCTCCACCACGTCCCTGGCTCCCGGGAAGATCTCCGATCGGCAGTTCGGATTCGTGGCCGGAAAGTCGACGGAGGACGCTGTCGTGGAGTTGCGTCGGATGGTCGAAGCTTCCGAAAGGAAATATGCCGCGGCGCTACTGTTCGACATCTCGGGGGCCTTCGACAACGTGTGGTGGCCCCTCGTTCTAGATAGCTTGCGAAAACGAGACTGCCCGAAGAACGTTTTCGAAGTGCTGAAAAGCTACTTCGACGATCGGAGGGTTCAGTTCTCGCTTGGGTCGTGTGAGGTCTCCAAAAGGCCCACGCGAGGATGCCCTCAGGGGTCCGTCCTCGGCCCGGCCTGCTGGAACCTCATGTTCGACGGCCTTCTACGGCTGCTCGAAGACTCTGTCGAGGGAAAGTTCGTCGCATACGCCGATGATTTTCTCGTTCTGGTATGCGGCGACTCCCGAAGGGAGTTGGAAATTGGAGGCCAGCGCGTTGTTGACCAGATTTCCAACTGGTGTAATTCGGCCAAACTCCAACTGTCCGGTAGCAAAACCGAGGCTATCATTCTCAGGAGCGGATGGACAAGGAGGGCCCCAATTGGAAGACGGGGAGGAGCTCGTCCGGATAGGAAGCGAAAGGCGGCCCGGAAGCCGGATATATATAAACGTACGCCGACCATTAAGTTAGGGAATTCGAGTATCGCGTTCAAGAAAAGTGTTCGCTATCTTGGCATCCATTTTGATAGAAACATGGGTGTCTCCACCCATTGTAGATTCTTGAGCGACAAGGTCGGGTCGCTATTTCATAAGTTAGGGCGGCTCGCGAGATGTCAGTGGGGACTGCGCTTCGGGGCGCTTTCCGTCGTGTATAGGGGTGTCTTCGCTCCCACGGTGGCATATGCTGCTGGCGGGTGGGCCGACCTCTGCACGGCGGCCGACCTGAGGACTCTCACGTCCGGACAACGACGCGTGCTCATCGCGGTGACTTGCGCTTATCGCACGGCATCGCATGATGCTTTGTGCGTCGTTGCAGGTGCGGCCCCAGTTGACCTCGTCTTAGAGCAGGGAAGGGTAATGTACTATATTAGAAAAGGTATGGATGCCAAGATCGGGGACGTCGTCGTCCCCGCAAATGATAAAGACGCAGCGAAAAGAAGCGTCAAGGATGAGGCGATCAATATGTGGCAGACCCGATGGGCCGCATCGATCTGGAGTCGTGTCACATACGCCTTCTTCAGTAACATTCGGGAAAGGTTGGTTGCTCGTTGGGTTGTTCCCTGCCACTACACTACGCAGGTTCTCACCGCTCACGGCAATTTCAGGGCGTGGCTTACGTCCAGAGAGATTGCCGACGATGGGGCCTGTGTGTGCGGTGAGGGGGACACTCTCGGCCACTTCCTTCTCGAATGCCCAGAGTTCGCCCCGCAGAGAGAGTCTCTGCGGGACTTCATCGGCGAGAGGCAATGGCCGGAGTCGGCACACCACTTGGTGTCGTCGCCAGAAGCCTTTGCTGCACTCGCCGGCTTTTGTAGAGAGTCCCTTTGGCTAAAGGGTTTTGTATTTTAAATTATTATAATATCTTCAAATTGTTGGTTCACGGTGGCCCAAACCGGAGGGTCGTCGGAACCTCCGGCCATGGTGGCATGGCCTCGTACACCTCTCGGGACCACCGTGCCACCGGGCCCCCACTTTGTCTGCTGCCCCCTCCAGTTTCCTTGGTCGCCTTCGACCACATGGACCCTTTCGGGTCCAAATTATCGGCCCTCTTCCTATTTCCTATTTTCCTATTTTCCTATTTCCTATTTCCTATTTCCTATTTCCTATTTCCTATTTCCTATTTCCTATTTCCTATTTCCTATTTCCTATTTCCTATTTCCTATTTCCTATTTCCTATTTCCTATTTCCTATTTCCTATTTCCTATTTCCTATTTCCTATTTCCTATTTCCTATTTCCTATTTCCTATTTCCTATTTCCTATTTCCTATTTCCTATTTCCTATTTCCTATTTCCTATTTCCTATTTCCTATTTCCTATTTCCTATTTCCTATTTCCTATTTCCTATTTCCTATTTCCTATTTCCTATTTCCTATTTCCTATTTCCTATTTCCTATTTCCTATTTCCTATTTCCTATTTCCTATTTCCTATTTCCTATTTCCTATTTCCTATTTCCTATTTCCTATTTCCTATTTCCTATTTCCTATTTCCTATTTCCTATTTCCTATTTCCTATTTCCTATTTCCTATTTCCTATTTCCTATTTCCTATTTCCTATTTCCTATTTCCTATTTCCTATTTCCTATTTCCTATTTCCTATTTCCTATTTCCTATTTCCTATTTCCTATTTCCTATTTCCTATTTCCTATTTCCTATTTCCTATTTCCTATTTCCTATTTCCTATTTCCTATTTCCTATTTCCTATTTCCTATTTCCTATTTCCTATTTCCTATTTCCTATTTCCTATTTCCTATTTCCTATTTCCTATTTCCTATTTCCTATTTCCTATTTCCTATTTCCTATTTCCTATTTCCTATTTCCTATTTCCTATTTCCTATTTCCTATTTCCTATTTCCTATTTCCTATTTCCTATTTCCTATTTCCTATTTCCTATTTCCTATTTCCTATTTCCTATTTCCTATTTCCTATTTCCTATTTCCTATTTCCTATTTCCTATTTCCTATTT
Organism: Mimumesa dahlbomi; assembly: GCA_917499265.3. NCBI lineage: Eukaryota > Metazoa > Arthropoda > Insecta > Hymenoptera > Crabronidae > Mimumesa > Mimumesa dahlbomi. The sequence continues at coordinate 3,966,141 of OU824120.1, forward strand.
CCTATTTCCTATTTCCTATTTCCTATTTCCTATTTCCTATTTCCTATTTCCTATTTCCTATTTCCTATTTCCTATTTCCTATTTCCTATTTCCTATTTCCTATTTCCTATTTCCTATTTCCTATTTCCTATTTCCTATTTCCTATTTCCTATTTCCTATTTCCTATTTCCTATTTCCTATTTCCTATTTCCTATTTCCTATTTCCTATTTCCTATTTCCTATTTCCTATTTCCTATTTCCTATTTCCTATTTCCTATTTCCTATTTCCTATTTCCTATTTCCTATTTCCTATTTCCTATTTCCTATTTCCTATTTCCTATTTCCTATTTCCTATTTCCTATTTCCTATTTCCTATTTCCTATTTCCTATTTCCTATTTCCTATTTCCTATTTCCTATTTCCTATTTCCTATTTCCTATTTCCTATTTCCTATTTCCTATTTCCTATTTCCTATTTCCTATTTCCTATTTCCTATTTCCTATTTCCTATTTTCTATTTCCTATTTTCTATTTTCTATTTTCTATTTTCTACTTTCTATTTTCTACTTTCTCTTTTCTAACTCCTACTTCTTACTTTCTACAGAGCGGGCGCTCAGGATCGGAGCGTCAAGAGCGGGTCTTCCCGAGGTTCCCCGTGGGCATGGCGTAGGGACGTCATGGCGCGATTTAGTGCTCTGCCGTAACCACGTCATGGCTAAACCGCTCACTCGCACGCCCTGCGAGCGCTACTGGGTTTTTCCTCGACGGCTCCCTTTGCGGCTGTTTCGGGAAGGTGGATGGGTCGCAGGTGGCGAATGCCTTGAGAGGCGAGGTCGCGGGGGTCGTCACTTTCGTGGTGGCGACTCAGACATTAAACCAACCTACACTTCAAAGAAACTGAAGTATACCTCACAACCAAAGTGGCCCTCGCAACGGTACAGCAAACATTCACAAGACCCACGTCAACTCCTACATCCAGACCACCTCATCACCTGCCGATCTCAAATTGCCTTCTTTCTCCGGTGAAATCTCTGAGTGGCCCGAATATAAGAGTCTTTTTAAATCTATAGTGGCAGAAAATACCGACCTATTATCCACATAAAAGCTGCACTACCTTAAAATGTCATTGACAGGAGCTGCATCAGAGGTCGTCTCTAATATTCCCATGACCAGTGAGACATTTACAAGAGCCTGGGAGAAACTCACAGCAAAATATGAGAACCAGCGCAGGTTAGTGACAGAACAGCTTGCCCTTGCTTTTACGGAAGTCAACCCACTCAGACACACCTCAGCTGCACACCTCACACCCTTAACCACCCGGGTTGACAATGCGTTGAGTGCCATTCCGCTGCTAGGTCAGTCCACTGACAATTGGGACGCAATCATCATCTACCAGATAGTGAAGCAGCTGGACCACGTCACTAGAGAGAAATGGGAGTCGACACTCGAAGAGAACTCGTCAATGCCCATGTATGCCCACCTCAAACAATTCCTGACCACTCGGATTCGTACGTTGGAGAATCTTGAGAGCAGACCATCAACGCACCACTCACCTCAGTCCACTTCACCAGCCTCAGCCAACACGTCACGAACCTCAGTCGCCACAGTCACCACAAGGCCAGAGAGCAAATATATTTGTGACTGCTGCGGACAGGGCGACTTCATGGTGTCGTGTGCCAAGTTTCGGAACCTCACCCCAGCTAACCGACTTGCCATAGTCGTCGACAAGGCCCTGTGTTACAACTGCATGGGGAGGCACAACGTCAGGTCTTGTCAAATGCCTATGAAGTGCACCATGTGTAGCATGAGACATCATACCATGATCCACGATGCTATCACCACGTCAAGTAAGCCAACATACGCCAAGCTCGCGACCACATCCACGTCAAAATGAAGAATTCCTGCAGCCCCGGACAACCTCATTGACCACATAACCTCACCTTGTCACTACCTAACCACAACCTGTCACCACATAACCTCACCCAGTCACACGTCAAGGCCGAACACTCCACAGTCAATCCACTTCAACAACACTCCAGTCACACGTCACACTTCAGGGCATACGCCATCATCTACGTTATTAGCAACTTCTAAGGCCATAATCGCATCACATATCACCTCAATGGAAGTACGACTTCTTATCGACTCTGGCTCTGAGATCTCATTGATTTCAGAACGCATTGTCAATTAATTAGGCCTACGTAGAGTTCATTCATCACTGGTCATTATGGGTTTTAATGGAACCTCAACTTCACAGTCAAAAGGCGTAGTGCAATGTCAACTTCACGCACTGCATTCACATCACAGTTTCACTCTTCATGCTCATGTCACGAGCAGTCTTGACATAATACCACCATCACATGTCACTGAGTCTCAAGAATGGCCACACATCAAGAAATTGACATTGGCAGATGATACATTTCTCACACCTCAACACATTGATGTCATTATCGGAGTCAATCATTATGGACAGGTGATCAGACCTAACATGATCAGAGAAAATGAACACATGCCAATTGCTCAATTGTCAATTTTTGGATGGGTAGTGTTGGGTCCCTGTGGATCCAACCAAACTTCACCAGCACAGTCACATCATCTGACTGTACGACATGATCATGAACCTCTTCAAGAACTATTAACATGGTTCTGGTTACAAGAAGGGGTCCCAACTGGCAATCAACATCAACTAACTCCTATGGAACAAGACTGTGAATATCACTTCAAGACCACTCATCAACGTCATTCCTCAGGGAAATATATTGTTCGATTACCACTCATGGAATCTAGAGAGTCTCGTGGAGACTCATACCATACTGCAACGAGATGCCTACTTCACTTGCAGGCACGACTAAATAAGAACGATGAATACAGAAATCTGTATGAGGACTTCCTGAATGAATATATTTCATTGGGACACATGGTTCAAGCGGCGCAACATTCAGTACACTTCAGCGATCTTGAGGTTGAAACTGATTCTGAGGGGATGACCTTAATGCCTGGCGCCTGTGCGTCAGGGGCGTCGAGCGTCCCTGATGGTCAGTCGAAACCGAAAGTTCGCCAAACCAACGTCAAATATTATTTGCCTCACCATGGAGTCTTAGAACCTGAGAGCACATCAACCCAGCTCCGAGTCGTATTCAACGGATCAAAGTCCACATCATCTGGACGTTCTTTGGACCATATTATGCATACTGGCGCTAAACTTCAACGTGATATGATCGATGTTTTACTATGGATTCGAAAACATCAATTCATATTCACCACTGATGTCACGAAAATGTATCGCCAGATCATGGTACATGAAGACGACTTGGATATCTAGAGAATTCTCTGGATTGATAAGCAAGGAAACGTCACGCCATTCAACCTCACTACTGTCACGTATGGTACACGTGCTGCGCCGTTTTTGGCCATCCGTGTTTTAAATCAACTGGTCCAGGACGAAGGCAAACATTATCCACTAGCCGTCGATCCTATTACAAAGGGTAGATACGTTGACGATATCATTGGAGAAGCTGATACTCCTCAGCAACTTCATGAGGTTGCACTTCAATTAAATCAACTCTGCATGGCAGGCGGTTTTCCGCTTGCCAAATGGCAATTCAATGATCCCACTCCAATGCAGAAATTCATAAATGACCAGAATATATCGGCTTCTCGTACAACTTCTTCACTTACGTTTGGGGACTGCACCACTAAAATATTAGGTCTGATTTGGGACCCACTTCAAGATCATTTCACCTTTTCTCTCAAAGGTTTGACGTCACGTTCAAAGATTTCGAAGCGCTCCATGCTATCTGAAGTGGCTCAGATTTATGATCCATTAGGTTTCATTTCACCGGTCACAATTCGCGCAAAACTGCTTATGCAAGAATTGTGGCTGCAAAAATTCAATTGGGACGACACACTTCCTTTGTCCATCTCACAGAAATGGGTCGAATTCAAACAGGAGTTGTCCGCTTTGGATAAGGTTGTTATTCCAAGGTGGGTTCAGACACTGGGAACATCTACGTGTGAGCTCCACGGGTTCTCAGATGCCTCTCAACTCGCCATGTCAGCTGTCGTTTATCTCAAAGTCACTTCACTGTCCGGTACACATCGCACATCCCTTCTTTGCGCAAAGACAAAAGTAGCACCTCTGAAACACCTCACTATCCCGAGGCTGGAACTCGCTGCAGCACTTCTTTTATCTCGGCTAATTTCACACGTTCACGCCACATTAGAGTTGAACTTCACCTCCGTGTACCTATGGACAGATTCTTCAGTCACACTCGAATGGATCAGATCTCACCCGTCTAAGTGGAAAGACTTTGTCAGGAACAGAGTTACTCAAATTTAAGAGTTAACTTCATCTTTCGAATGGCTTCATGTTCCTGGGAAGTCTAACCCGGCGGATTGCGCTTCACGAGGCACATCTACGCAAAATCTTCTTGACCACTCGCTATGGTGGACGGGACCACCATGGTTGTCCAAATCCACACTTCATTGGCCTGCTCAACCGACCACTTTCGACGATATTCCCAGCCACGAAGCTCGTCCAGGAATTTCACATGTCATGACGACTTCAATGAGCAATAATCAATGGGACCTTGTTTCACGGTATTCAACTTTCACGAAACTTCTGCGAGTCACGGCCACGCTCATGAAATCATGCGATCGCTTTCAACGAATACCAAGGTCGCCATCAGACAATTCAATTTCACCGAGTGATTTGGACAGAGCGAACCAGTACTGGGTTCGCCCAACACAGCAAGCATACTTCACACCAGAGTTAAAATTGTTCATTTCAAATCAACGTCTACCTCCACATCACGTAATGAGCAAGCTCACCGCTTTCATTGATGCCAATGGCATCTTGAGAGTAGGGGGTCAGCTTGAAAATTCAACTCTGGACTCTGCTGGGAAACATCCAGCAATACTTCCACGTCACTCGCCATTATCCACACTTATCATTGACCACTTTCACAAAAGAACATTTCATGGAGGAACTCAACTGACACTCGCAGAAATCAGACGTCAGTATTGGATAATTGGTGGAAGGGCCCCAGTACGATCACACATCCTTAAGTGTGTGCGTTGTGCACGACAGCGGGGAATTCGTGCACAGCAACTTATGGGCCAACTTCCAACTTCAGGAGTAACACCATCACGACCTTTTCAACATGCCGGAGTAGATTATGCTGGTCCACTCACCGTAAAATCATGGAAGGGGAGAGGCTCCAAGAAATACAAAGCTTGGCTTTGTCTCTTCACCTGCATGACCACTTCAGCTGTCTACCTAGAAGTGGTGACGGATTATGCCACAGATGGATTCATTGCGGCATACCGGAGGTTCACTTCACGCAGAGGAATCTGCCAAGCTCTCTACTCCGATTGTGGAACCAATTTCGTTGGAGCAGATGCTGAATTAAAGAAACTATTCACCCAGTCGTCACGAGAACATCAACATATTACAAACATCATTGTCAATGATCGAACTCAGTGGCACTTCAACCCCCCAGGCGCACCTCACATGGGTGCCAAGTGAGAGGCGGTCGTAAAGTCAGTAAAACATCATCTAAGACGAACCATGAGCGAGGAATCGCTCACATTAGAATAACTCACGACTTTGCTCACACAAATCGAGGGGATTCTCAATTCACGACCGCTCGAGCCACTGAGTGACGACCCAGATGACTTATCAGCTGACTCCAGGACACTTCCTTGTCGGAACGGCAATCACAGCCATACCCGAGCCGTCTCTTATTGATATCACGACATCAAGATTAACGTAATGGCAATATATCCATCAAAAACTTCAACATTTTTGGAAACGATGGTCAACTTCAGTGATCCAACGCCAACTGGCCACAACCAAGTGGCACCACAAAACAAATGATTTCAAAGTGGGTACCCTGGTGCTTATATCTGACGAGCGTTTTCCACCGAGTAAGTGGTCACTGGCTAGGATCACCCAACTTCACCCAGGCAAACATGGATTAACTCGAGTTGTCACCCTCAAAATATCTAGCACCACTCTCACCAGACCAATCACCAAGCTTGCGCTATTGCCAGTTCACGTCACACAAGAACCACCTCCACATACATCTTTCAAGAGAATCAGCAACACTGTTGCTGATGGCGGGCGGAAATGTTAAGGATTTCAAATAGCCGTGAGAGCTCCCGCGCTACGCGCGCCACACTCGCGCTACACTTCACGCTACAAGCGCGCCACGCGGTCGCCACGTGGCGACGCAGCCTACGCAACTTCCGGTGAATATCGATCTCGATCCTTCTAGATGGTTCGAGAATGTTCTAGAACGTTCCATCTCACGCGCTCCATGCGCGTCGTCCGGAAGTCGCTTCATTCTCATTTCGTCCACCGTCAACGATACACGAGGTGTGTCACAGTGCGCGAACTTCACCGATTAATAGAATCGTCATTAGTGAAACTTTCAAGAACACTTCGCCTGCAGAGATCAGGTCACAGCACACATCACCGTGTGATTAATATAATCTGCAGAAGTAAAACGTCAACGAAGGAAAACAGAATAGCCGTTACGTCATCAGCGGCCACGTGTCGTCGTAGCCACAAGTGCTAGGCACCTACAGGTACCATTCCTTCTGTTTTCCTACATCTTCCAACTTCAAGAAACTTCTCTTTTCAACTTCACAACGGCCCGTACCAAATTTTATACACATTTACACATTTTCGTCGCCACCTACTATCTCGTGCACAGGCGTACCATCCTGGCAAGTGCGACGTATTGTCTATGTATATTTATTAAATAAAACATTATTTAATTTTATACAGTAGGTATCTTTTTCTGCAGGTATACTGTGAAATGAGAATCGGAGTAAGCATTGAACAAGGGCTTTTTTCTCAATAACGGCAGGTATACGTGTTACGGCGCGGCCGGAATTGCGGGCGAAAACCCGAACGCCGTAGTAAATAAAAATTTCTAACTTGAAAACTATTCATTGGGTGAAGTTGCGGCTACAAGTTATTTTTAGAGAACATTTCGGCATTGATGAAAGAATATGTTTAAAAAAAGTTGAAGATGCACTTTGAAATTTAAGTTCAAACAATTAAAAACATTTTTTCAACTATTTAAAAACAAGTTGCATTTAAATTATAATTTTTTTCTAAAACTTTGAAGCTTCTTGAATCAATTCATATTTTTGTAATTTCTGAATCAAGTACGGTTTACGAGTTACAAATTATCAAAAAACCCATGCACAAAACTTTGACTGCCTGTAGCTTAAACAATATTTGATGTTTTGTAAATTACTTCAAATGGATTTCTAATTTCTACGTTACATACGACATATTAAAATTTTATCAAAATCCGTACCATAGCGCAAAACACCCTAATCATTTGACTTGGGCCGCACCGTATTAAAAGTATCAGGCGCTTTGATCCGCTCTATCGAACGATCTGTGTTAGAATGATTTGCCGCGCATCATTGTCGCGCAGCCCGAAACTGGCAGCGAGACGCGCGTGAAGTAGGTGGACCTTCTCCTCCCCTGCCTTAGTCCTATATGCTCTGGGTTAACCGGTCAGAATCCGCGCCGGATCGTGTACATTGGGGAATGCATTTTTCAAACAAACAAATTCAGATATTTTATAATCCAAATCATGTATCCTCCTTGGCAACAGAAAAATTCCTTTCACTAGAAACGAAACAATCTCAATTCCAGCTAGAGCCAAAGTACAAATATTCATTAGATTAGAACCGACCGAGCTCCAAGAAGCCTACGTAGACAGAATTAATACAAACACTGGTCTCTACAGGGTGTCCCAGTTCCCAGGATGCTTATTACACCTTTGGATAGTTCAGGTAATTCTAAGATAGGGAGTATTATTTTCAGCGTCCCATCACAATCCGTGGCCGAGTTATTAACGAAAAACGACAGCCAATCAGAGGGCTCCGTTGGGCGCGGCAGCGCGACAGTTCCTACTGTTACAAGTTAATGTCTTGTAGTTGCGGGAGTGTTTATGCCGCCGCGTCAACGGGCCTTTTGAAAGGGATACAGACCGAGCACTAACACACTAGCACGAAAAATGTATCGATGAGTCTATGTCACTGGGTCACTTTACTTGCCGGCGTCACCGAAAAAAGGCCTAATTTATGACTTCACCTCTTGCGCACATCCTACGGACTAGCATCGCTCGCACACCACCGGTTTACCCTGCAAACTTTACAGAACACTGCACAATAAATTCACATTGAAAAGAATGACCGTTGCCTGATAATTTTCACCTTAGATTTGATTAAATTATTATAAAGAATGTATGCTGTCGCACACTTGTTCCATTTGTCCAGCGAAAGAGATAGATTCTTCACCCACGAGAAAGTTTGATTATTAATCGATTAACAATACATCCGAAATTACGCGGACTCCATTTCGTGGTGACTTTTTCGTCTTTGCACTTCCAACCTTTTCCATTTTCCACACAAATACGTTTTCCGAAGAATAGATGTAGCGAAGGAGAGACGTTTGTTACCGAAAGAATAGTAACAGTAAACAAATGTCCACAGAAGAAGACCACAATGTCAATCTAGGTTGAAAGTATGAGTAGTCCTGAAAGGAGCCGATAATTTAATCGATCTGTTTGATGTCCCCACGTTGAATGTACGCGTGGACCTAAAAAAAGCGTATTCGGTAAGTTAATAATATCGATAGTTAATAATATCCCGTAGAAAACACATCGCTGCCGCAACCGTACGTTTCCTGTTATAAAAATGTCGAGGAAACGGTCTGGTATCGCTCCAACACATTCCTGTAAGAGGCTGCTGAAACCCGAAACGTAACAATGAAAGCGCTGTTAAGAATTCAAGTGACGAGCTCTGGTCTTCTCGACAACACATGCAGCGATTCGACATGGAAAACCTGGACGCCAAATGTAGCGATTGTGGAAATTTTTGAAACATCCATTCCGTCCGTACCTCCCACTATCCTTAGTACGCCTAAGGGCGAAATGAAAGCAAAGAGGAGAACGGGACGTTCCGATACACGAAGACGACCCCGAGAAATACAGAATCATTTTTTCTGCCGAACTGAACAGTTCTACGAGTCACTAAGAAGGAATCTATCATTACGAAGGAAACGTATTTGTGTAGAAAATCAAAAACGTTGGAAGTGCAAAGACGAAAAAGTCACCCCGGACTGAAGTTCGCGTAATTTCGGATGTATTGGTAATCGATTAATAATAAAACTTTCTCGGTGATGAAGAATCTATTCCTTTCGCTGAACAAATGGAGCAAAGGTACGAGTGCATACATTCTTTATAATAATCTAATCAAATCTAAGGTGAAAATTATCAGGCAACGGTCTTTTTTTTAATGTGAATTTATTGTGCGGTGTATTGTAAAGTTTGCAGCGTAAACCGATGGTGTGCGAGCGGTGCAATTCCATAGGGTACGCGCAAGAGGTAATGTCTTAAATTAGACCTTTCTCGGAGACCCAGTGACAGACTCATCGATACATTTTTCGTGGAAGTGTGTTAGTGCTCGGTCTGTATCCCTTTCAAGGGCTCCGTTGACACGGCCGCATAAACACTCCCGCTGCTACAAGACATTAACTTGTACCAGTAGGAACTGTCGCGCTGCCGCGCCCAAAGGAGCCCTCTGATTGGCTGTCGTTTTTCGTTAATAACTCGGCCACGGATTGTGATGGGACGCTGAAAATAATACTCCCTATCTTAGAATTACCTGAGCTATCCAAAGGTGCAATAAGCGTCCTGCGAACTGGGACACCCTGTATATCGGAAACTCACTCGTAACAAATCGGAACGGTATCGTCCACACATAAATAATAAACACCACCGCGAATTCGAAGTCCTAACAGTAAAACTCCACGCAGTCAAAGAAATTTCAACACCTAAAGGTAAAGACTTAGATAATACTACCCATAAACTAAACGCAACAATCCGAAAGATAAACGCGAAACGGCAGAGGAACGTTTCGAAAAAGTAAAACCGTATCTTCACGTACAACATTTAGACACAGAAGAAAAACAATACGTTTACAATTCAATGCGTGAATACTTACAATTATTTTACATTCCTGGAGATCAATTAGGCCATACTAACGTAACAAAACATAGAATCAGAACGACCGACGATAATCCTATAAATAAAAAACAATACCGCTATCCAGTAATTCACAAAAAAAGAAATTCAAAAACAAGTGCAAGACTTACTCAAGAAGAAAATAATCCAACCTTCAATATCTCCATATAAGTCACCAGTTTGGGTAGTACCAAAAAAATCTGATACACAAGACAAAAAATGGCGAATGGTTATTGATTACAGGAAATTGAACGAAAAAACAATTAAAGAAGCCTACCCATTACCAAACATTACAGAAATTCTAGATCAATTAGGCAAAGCACGTTACTTTTCGATTTTCAACTTGGCATCTGGCTTCCACCAGATCGAAATGCACCCGCTAGACAAACAGAAAACAGCCTTTTCAACAACGAACGGATATTATGAGTTTAATCGCATGCCATCCGGATTAAAAAATGCCCCGCGACATTCCAGAGAGTTATGGTCATCGTTTTGACAGGATTACAGGGAACAGATTTATTTGTATATCTCCATGATATTGTCATTTACGCGAATACACTCGATGAACATACAAAGAAATTTTATCGACTTGCGAACAGATTGATTGACGCTGGACTGACCTTACAGACAAACAAGTGCCAATTTTTAAGACGGGAAGTTACGTATTTAGGACATTCAAATACAAAGCACGGAGTAAAACCAAATTCGACAATAATTACTTCAGTGAAAAATTTCCCAGTTCCAAAAAATAAAAAGAATGTTCGACAATTTCTTGGTCTCGCTGGATACTACAGACTATTTATTAAAAATTATGCAAAAATCACAAAACCAATGACGAATCTATTACAAAAAACAACAGACTTCAAATGGATCGACAACGCTCAGAACGCATTTGATTACATAAAGCAGAAAATTATGGAACGACCTATTCTACGCTATCCGGACTTCACAAAACCATTTACCGTAACAACAGACGCATCAGATTACGCCATAGGCGCAGTACCCAGTCAGGAACACGAAGGATTCCACCACCCAGTAGCATTTTACTCAGAAACTCTCGCGAAATCGGAACAATCGTACGATCCAATGCGGAAAGAATTATTAGCCATGGTGAACTCACTAAATCACTTTCCACCATACTTATACGGACAGCGTTTCACACTGGTAACCCACAACAGAGCATTAACATTCCTAAAAAACAAAGACAAACCCCCACAACAATTGCAACGGTGGAAAACTATACTATATGACTACAATTTCGAAATTCGACACCAACCTGGAAAAATAAATGTAGTCGCAGACGCGCTATCCCGAAATCCCGCAAAAATTATGCCCATCAGCCCCAGAGAAAGTTCATCGGATAATTCGGAAAAACAGGAATCAAACAAATTTAAACAGTTGCATCAACCTAAAACACGTAGACGTTCAACTTCTGACGAATCCTCTGGAAACCCGGCACCGGACAAAATAATTCATGTACACGAAACAGAACCAGAAACGAACTTAGAAACAGAATCGCGCACCGACACAGATACAAACACGGACGCAAATGTAAAATTAGAGACACCTTCGCAACGTAACGACCACGAGACACAAGAGGAGAGGACGGAAGTCAAAAACACCTCCGCAATTGACGACAGCAATTGCGAATCGTCACTTTCAGAAGACGAAGTCGGACCGTCACACGGAAAAACGACCAGGAAACGCACAATTGACACATCTGACCAGGATACGGAAAAACAGACCAAACGCGAGATACCCAGGAAACGTAAAAACTCCTAGAAAAATCGGGAAAATTAAGGGGAAAGAACAACGGTAAATCTGCAATACGCAGAAACGCTCGGAAATCAATCAGCTGACGGAACATACGTCGAGCGCAGTTCAGAAGCGACCTTTAAACGCACACCTGGACACGTGCATGCCGCAGACGCACACATACACGCCCACGGCGACTCACTACCTGCAATGCCGCACACACCGGTAAAAAGTAGCAACGCTGCAGCTCGACACACAGACTGCACTCACATCACACTTACAACTCCAACGAGAAGTACAAGCACAGGCGCACACACACACGCACACGCTCACACACACAGCGACATACCCGCTATGACGCACACATTGGAGGAACAACGTGATAACGCCGCAGAATCCGAGCACAGCTTGGAAACGAACGAACAATGTCCAGCAACGCAAAAATTAGAATCCCCCTCAAATTCAAAACCTATCATTGGAGAACAAAATATTGCACTAACATCCGTGCAACCAAATTTCAGGTCACCATCAAGTAAACACAAACACCCTGAAGCATCATACAGAAACAACGACGACGACACATTGCATTCTTCATCGGAAATCGTACCTACTTTCCGATCACCCACACACTTACCGCAAAACACAACAAACTTAACGGATACACCAGAACCACGACGAGGCACGTCAAAAAGGAACGACACATTTACGGAAACACCCGCGCACTCGAAAAACACTACTAAGTATAACGAAACTTGCGATACGGACAGTGACACTAACGACAAAACATATAAACCATCACAATACCAAAGAAAAAACATTAAAGTACCGACAAAACACCCTAAAACAAGAAGTACCAACATTACAGAAGACAAAGTAATTAACAATAATATAACAATCACACAACACCACCTTCTAGCAAAAAAAGACAATATCGCATATTTTATATCAGCTGACTGTGACACAAATACGGTAGTAACGGGAATTTTAACAAAAAAAAAGAAGATTAAACAGGAATTATTGCAATGTAAACCGCAAGTCGGAGAAGTATTAGTCAGGCGCCGAGGAATAAAATGTTATTTTAGGATGGTTTACAAACAAAATCGTATAGATTCCGTAAGCTTAGAAACAGTAAAAAAATGCCTCACCACACTAATCGAAACATTACACAAACTCGAAATCACGTCGTGCACAATCTCTAAAGATCCTGGAATAACCGACTCATTCTTATGACCGAAGGTGTTACATTTAAAGCACTTCTTACCCGATTCTTTGCACCTACAGTCTTTCGAAATATGACCTTTTATGCCGCAGTTGTAGCATCGCGTCTCCGACGTCTGATGCGCGGTTCCTGGCGTCCCGCTATCCGTTGAGATTGTCTTCCTCGGATGTTCCCATCTTCTCGTTGCGTCGTTCTTCTTTCCTTGCTCAGTCCTTCTCGTATCCGTTCGTCTCGCCGTCTCTTCTCTTCCACGTGCATGTTTCTCCTGATTCTTCTTTCGAATAGTCTCGTACACATTTAGGCGTTCTTTAAACTCGCTTAGCTTGCTCGTTCCGAATAGAATAACTTTATTGTTTAGATCGTCTGGTATGCCGTCTATTACGTGCTGTATCAATGCGTCGTTTTCTATAGCGCCTCTTGAAGCCATCTCTTTCATTATGAGGTAGTACTCTTGTACGGACTCACCGCGTTGCATCTTTCGTCTTGATAACATCGCGTGTAACTCCGCACTATTTGTTTTCCCCGAAAACTCCTCACGTAAGAGCGACTTTAGTTTTGTTCATGACTTGACGACACCTTCACTTTGCACAAACAGTTTTACCAGTCCCTTCAACGATCTTTTTGCAAACACCAGCTTTTCTAAATTTGACCATCCGAACAGCACCGAAGCATCTTCAAACTCTTCGATCCAGCGCTCTATCGAGTGTGAATCACTTCCATCAAAAGGTCGGATAGAGTCTTCTACGTCGTGATAATTCATTGCAAATTTTACACGTTGTCTGCCATCGTTTCCTGTTACACGTTGTCTCTCGTCGTTTTCTAGTATACTTGCCGAAGCGATGGCTTCCGCTCGATCCTCGTCGCTGCTTTCGTCGTCTTTGGTCGCTGCGTTCTCGGCTTCCGCTTCGTCTTCAGTTGCGTCTTCATTTTCACTTTCGCCAAACTTCACTAATGAGTTTATGTCCATCAAGGCCGTGTACACTGTCCTAATCAAATCCTCTCGCGTTCCAGTATAGTCCAAGTCGAGGATGTTGCAGCAGGATACCAAGTCGCCGAACGTTAACCAGTTGGCGTATGTCAATTTTGCCACGTGCTCTTCCGAGCCGTCCGCGAATGGAAACCCTTGAAATGTGAGCAGTCGTTTGCGATTTGATCTATCACCTTCCATCTGGAATACGAACTTGTGCAGGGCTCTAACCGCCGGTGCGGGAGCGTTCTTAATCTTTTGTGCCACAGTCGCATTCTGTCCCAAATTTTCCATCTTATCGTCTTTGTCCTTTCACAGGTAACGTCTTCCTTATCGTCTTTATATGTCCTTTCACACACAACGTCTTTACACTCGCACGTCTATACTCTTTCACATCCCGGACGAGCCCCCAAAATTATGTAGGTTTCGTATTGATTCGATTAGGTTTCGTATCATTATTTATTTATTACAAAATTTACCAGGTACATAAGTTTCACACGTCGTCTTAAACTAGATGCGTCTTCAGTCTCGGTTCGCACGCGTTCGACAATTGACTGCCGAAAAAAACAAACCACGCCGTGCCGGCGTGTCGACGCACGCCGGCCGCGCATCGTCACCAGTCCCGTCATTAAAGGCCTTAGGGCCCTGTCGATTCCCACAAAAATTTAGAAACTTGTAAAATACAAGACACAATATACATTTGCAACCAAATCGAACCGATTCAACGCGTAAACGGCAATACAGAATGCGATATTCAATTATTAACAAATCAGCAATTCAATAATCTCGAATCATGTGATATAAGACTCAGAACACTAAAACATACCTATTGGTCTAGAGTTGGAAATAGTAATGTCTGGGTATATACCGCACCTAATAACGATAACCTACACATCCTTTGTAATAACCATGAGTCATACACTTCAATCATAAAAAAACACCGGTACTTTAAGAATCAATCCAAACTGCAAAGGAAAAACAGAAACAGCGAAATTAATACCATTCACAAACATAGTCTCAATAAACGAATTAGCCTTTTCTCATACGACAAGCCTAAATATCACAGAGATAATGCAAAAATCTATCGAACCTGCAAATTATTTAAATATCACACAAATCCTAGCGGAAACCGAAACATTTACACAAACCTTAAAATCGAACAACTTAAACAACGACTTGACACACAACGAAATAGCACTGAAAACAGTAATTGCAAATGCAAAAAACATTGCAAAAATGCACACCCTAAATCACAGACACTCAACCTTGGAAACAATCTTCAAATTCACAGTATTCTCAATAGCCCCTTTGGCAATAATAACAGGAATCTGTTGAAAATTCTCAATCTTTGGCAACATATTTAAACTAAATAAACTACTCACCTGTTTAACCGGAAAGCGAAACAACCAAATATTAGAAGCAAATTAACCTAACCGGAATACGAACATCAAATGATACCGTTGAGAACACTGTCACAACGCGATATTAATATAATGCCGTAACAAATAAAACAAGTAGGCAGACAAACAAATTTCGGAACGCAGTCATCAATGTATATTCACTATCATGCGCACAAATCATAAACCATACCACGCATCTCATTGGCCATCATTCCTTGCTTATTCCTGCTTCAGCTTATACTAAAAGAAAAGGAAAAAAAAGGAGAATGTCGACGGAAAAGACTGAACCGTGCCTCATCTGCGACCGTCCGATGACCCAAGCTACTGTGCAAAGCCACACAGAACAGTGCCTAAACCTCCTGCATGAATTATGCGGGCAAATTAATGGGGTGCTGGAATGCACCATATGCGACGAGCCAATCCACGCGCCACAGGTACTGGGACACTTCTGCCAATGCGCCAGGGAACGTTTAACGATAAGGAGGGACGTACATATATACGCAGACGGAACATTCCACACAAACCACTTACACGCAAACAGAACACTCCACACGAAGCACTCATACACAAACAGAACACAAACTACTCAAACGTAAAAGCAACACCCCACGCAAACCACCCGCACGCAAACATTAAAAACGCATAACAACATCCACCACATGTAAAACACATATCTATATATATTCACTTCTTTTTTTTTATCATTATATAACTATATACATTTACATACATATAACCAGTCTCATACCTACATATATATTCATTTTTTTGTACTTTTATAACCACATATATTTTTATAATAAAGAAGTAATAACCGGAAGACAAAACTTTAATTTACAGACCTGACCTACCAATTCCACCACTACTATCCTCTAAATTAACCACACTACAATATTTACATGATTATTTCAGGAAAATTTAAAATTAATAGTACAATAACACAGCCAAGCCCAAAAAAAATATCACGCACACAGAAGCGCAGACAACTGGATAACTTCGTAAAAGACGACAATATTGAGGAAATCCAACGACATCGGACATAAAAAATAAGTAGGAAAGTCAGAAGAAACCATTTAATTTACTCAACTTGACAAATGTACTCCAAACCACCCTAAACATCATCCCCATAACCACCCACTATCCACTAACAAGTATCACTAACAACGACAAAATTTTTACGGACACCAATACGAGAACAAAACAAAATAATAAGAAGGAAAACTATTCCGAAACCAGAGATGCGACTGGAAGTTATGTTTAGAAGATATTTCGACAATAATGAAAAAAATATTTGAAAAATGTTTGAAGATACATATTCGACGAAATTTAAGTTTAAATAATTAAAAACATTTTTTTAACAATTTAGAAACAAGTTGCATTAACCGTTTGAGTGCCACGGGTCTTTGCTGCTTCCCCGTCCAAAAGCGCCAAGGAGCGATTTTTCGCTTGTCTAATTCCTCCTCCAGAAATGCCAAGGAGCGCGATTGCGCTTGTCTCATTCCCTCTCCAAAAGCGCCAAGGAGCGATTTTTCGCTTGTCTAATTCCCTCTCCAAAAATGCCAAGGAGCGCTATTGCGCTGTTTTCTGCATTATACGGTAAACGGTAATTTTGTCAATTCATCATTGTTCTGACATCTTTCTGAGCATAAATACAGATATCAGCGTCTTTAAAACTAATACAAGAATATAATTTAAATATTTTATTAGATATACAAAAGGTATGTACAGTAAAATTTTCACTATTATTTTTTGTAATCTACAATAAAATTTTGTTATATTTTTATTATTGCCCTTCAGCAATTCAATGGCTTCTAAACGTAAAACGAGCAATATAACAGAGGATTCGAATTACGATAGCGATGATAGTGAAGTTATTATTTTTAAAAGAAGAAGAATTAATATCATCGACGATTCTGTTTCTGACAATAATATTCCTAATACTAGTGACATTTCAAAATATATTATGATTACGGAAAATGAATATATTGACCAAGGCAATTCATTCCAATTCACTGAAATGTCGGGACCGCAATATCGTTTATCTAATAGAGCCAAACCGATTGAATATTTTAATCTCTTTTTCACTAATTCTCTTTGGACAATGTTGGTTGAGGAAACAAACAAATATGCAGATGAATTGTTGTCAAACTCCATAACAACTGATAAGTCTAGAATGGTAAATTGGTATCCTGTCACTATCTTGGAACTGAAGGCATTTGTAGCCGTACTATTGGAAATGGGGATAACAAATAAGCCAACAATATATTCATATTGGAGTGAAAGTTCTAGAGCAATTCCTTGGTTTAAAAAGATGTTCTCAAGGAACAGATTTCAAAATATTTTAAGATGTTTTCATATTATTGATAATAAAAAGTGTTTTCCACCGGGACATGAAAAATATGACGCATGTGCTAAATTCAATCCGATTGTTGAGCACGCCAATCGGATGTTTCAAACATATTACACTCCACACAAAATGTTGTCTGTCGATGAATCTTTAGTGGGAACACTGTGTCACTCGAGTATTACGCAATATTTACCGAACAAGAAGCACCATAAATGGGGCATCACGTTCTGGATGCTTTGTGATGCAAAATCAAAATATTGTGTAACGTTTTACTGTTATCAAGGTGCAAAGTCATAGAATTCACAAAATGGGCTTGGTTATGACGTTGTAACAAAATTACTGCAAGATGCTAAGTGTTTAGACAAAGGATATCATGTATATGTTGACAATTATTTTACAAGCACTGCTTTAGCTAAATTTTTATATTCAAGAAATACCTATATAACAGGAACAATTAGGAGAAGTAGGAAAGATATGCCAAAGGAAGCTAAGGAATTGAAAGTTGGAGAAACGAAATATTTTCGCAACGCCGAGGTACTTCTATGTGCACATCGTGAAAAAAAGAGTTCAAAGAACCCCGTTTTGTTAATTTCTACAGAGACACTGGCAGCGAATGTAACAGTAACTCAAAATCACTATGGAAGAGAAAGACAAAAAACAAAACCACAGATTATCAATTCATATAATAATCATATGGGTGGTGTAGACGAGTCGGATAAAATGCTATATACCTACTTGGACGAACGTCGTACGGTAAAGTACTGGAAAAAAGTGACCTTCAATATATTTTCAAGAATGGTATTAAATTCGTATTTGTTGTATAAGGAAACTGTGAGAAGAGAAGCAATGTCACGACTCCAATATACATCGAATATAATTTCTGAAATAGAACATGAATGGTTAGGAACAAGGGTAGATGAATTAAACATAGGGGGGAAAAAGATATGCGGATTAGAAAAACTACCAGGACGCAATTTGAGGCGTTGCGTAGTCTGCGGTATCAATAACAGTACCATTAAAAGGTCTAGATTAATTTGTGTAGCATGTAAAAAAGGTTTGCATGCATTGTGCTCTGACAAGCATATTTGTAAATTTTAATTATATATTTAATGATTATGATATTTGCATCCAAATGTTTGACTGAAATTAAAATTCATTCTTTTACCAGCTGTCTCATTCTTTTACTTTTACATAAAAGAGAGTGGTAACCGAAAAGTCGCGCATCGACAGAAACCGAGCGTATCGCGACGATCGGCTTCGCGGCCGAGAGCGCTGGCATTGTTCGAGCGACAGAGGAGAAGCGCAAAATCGCTCCTTGGCACTCAAACGGTTAAATTCATAATTTTTTTCTAAACCTTTGTGGCTTTCCGAATAATCTGGTATTTTGCTAATTTCTGTATCTATTTTGGTTTGAGAGTTATAAATTTTCAATTGCACAAAACTTTGACTGTCTGTAACTTAAAAAATATTTATTGTTTTGAGAATTCCTTCAAATGGATTTTTTTTTCTCAACGTTACCTTTCAACATATTAATATTTTGTCAAAATCCGTGACATGACTGCAAAAACCCTGATCACTTGACGTGGAACGCACCCATGATGCATTACAGTTTCCAAATTCTTTGCCATCCTGCCTCGAACCTACTTTTACGTATCGTCCGTCCTCGCATTCGATAGAGAGGGTGGTCAAGAGGGGATGTACCGTTACATTGGTAACCAATAATAGAACAGTAACATTCCTAAAACAGAAACACAAACCTCCACAACAATTGCAACGCTTCCAAACCTTATTAAACGACTACGATTTCGAAATTCGATACCAACGGCGAAAACTAAACGAAGTCGACGACGTACTCCCCAAAAACTTAGCAAAAATTATGCCCATCAGGCACAACGAAAGCGCATTGAAAAATTCGCAAAAACAATAATCTAAAAAATTGAATCAATTTCATCAACTAAAAATGCGAAAACATTCAACTTCTGACGAATCGTTTGAAAATCCAGCACCGAACAAAATAATCAGCAGTGAACTTATAACCAGAATCGCTTACTGACGTAGATACAAACATGGACGCAGACGTACACTTAGAGATACGCTCACAACCAATTACGAAACACGAGGGGACAAAACAGATATCAGGAACACCCCCACAAACCCTTAAATTTAGAAAGTTACAGATGACGAATTTCTCAGCTTACCGCAGGGGCCCTAGAAAATGTAAATCCGGCTCCAAACTCTGTTCTGGCCAAGGGACACTCAACAAGGAGGACAGACGAGAAACAATATCGCGGAGACTTGCCAGATACCTTCTTGAAGTACATCCTTGCTAGGAATGTTTGTTTGCCAGATGTGGCCGCCACTGTTAATCCCGAAAAACGATATAACTGACGAGATAAGAGGCCTCCAAATGCTGTACACATATTCGTACCCACCGATGTAACCGTCATTTCGTTACCAGTTTTTTAGAGAGCGTTCAACGTGATTTTTTCCGCTAATCTCATGGTCCGATTGTGAAAGAAATTTAAATCTTAGTCTTGATTCGCGCAATTCTTGTACTCGTGTTAAGGGGTTACACCTAGTCAGGAAGTCAAGAATAACGTATTTATTTGGAATGCAAATAAAAACTGTTAGGTATTTTTATTTATTTGGCAGTATATCTATCAAAGAAGTTTTCATAATTTTGTTCAATAAAAATGTCGTAATCTCGACCCACAATAGCTATTTTCCAGCAAGAGGTTATTTCGAAGGCGCACAGCGGTGAGCACTACATCATCTGTAATAAAAAATTCAAAAGGATTCAGCTTTCGTATGATTTGATCTAGTCGATGAGTGCAGGATTTTTAGAAAACTTGATTTTTGACAATAGATAGATAGATACATAGATAAACAGGGTGTCCCAGTTCCCTGGACGCTTATGGCACCTTTGGATAGCTCAGGTAATTCTAAGATAGGGAGTATTATTCTCAGCGTCCCATCACAATCTGTGGCCGAGTTATTAACACAAAACGACAGCCAATCAGAGGGCTCCGTTGGGCGCGGCAACGCGACAGTTCCTACTGGTACAAGTTAATGTCTTGTAGTAGCGGGAGTGTTTATGCGGCCGCGTCAACGGAGCCCTTGAAAGGGATACAGACCGAGCACTAACACACTTCCACGAAAAATGTATCGATGAGTCTGTCACTGGGTCACCGAAAAAATCTCTAATTTATGACATTACCTCTTGCGCGTAACCTATGGAATTGCACCGCTAGCACACCATCGGTTTACGCTGCAAACTTTACAGAACACCGCACAATAAATTCACATTAAAAAAAAAGACCGTTGCCTGATAATTTTCACCTTAGATTTGATTAGATTATTATAAAGAATGTATGCACTCGTACACTTGTTCCATTTGTTCAGCGAAAGGAATCAAGAGACAAGGTCTTGTCTCGGGCCAAGTACGAGAGAAGACTCTTGACTCTATTCCGGAAAGATTAGATCGGGGTTTTCGGGGTATTCAAACGACATGAAAGCGGCAAATTTCCTCAAAAGTGCGATGATATTCTTAGAGGCAGCGTCGAAACGAGTCGATTGAGACTAATTACAAAAACATTGGTCCACCCAGTAACGAGATATTTGATGTCAAAAGTACGTCTTTTTTATGTAATAAGTCGTCTGCTTCGTCTTTTCCAGTGTCACACTTTCGACTATGCGAGATCTGTCGGTGTCAAACCGAACTAACAGATTTTCATACCATGCGACGATAATTTTTCTGTCGGTAATGCAGATTTGTATATGTAATCTGTTGGAGACATGCAGGGAAAATCAAGAGATAAGGTCTTGTCTCTGGCCAAGTACAATCAACAGCATAAATGGTTTTACTGCGGGGTACGGGGTGCGCGCGGGTATCCACATCTGTTAATGCTTGTTTCACCTAGGTGATTTTCGTGCCCTCTCTTTCTAATAATTCGTTTCTCTCTCTGACGTGTGTCGCAACATAGTACATACGAGCGCGACAGCAGATAAAGGAAAGAGAGGCTCTTATACGAGAAAAATTCGAACCATGGCGAAAACCGCGTTTGATGCCTTCCTCGATAGACAATCGCGCTCTCACACATGCCTGTCCGGCCTAAGGCCGTGTGCCTCGATAGAAGGAATGCGGCGGAGCGACGAAAAGAAAGAGATGAAGTAGTTGATATCACTTGTTACAGTAAATTCGGGATAATTGTCCGTTCGAGAATAACGCGAAAAACGCACGTCTTTATCCCCACCACCGGTGGGGTTCCCCCCTGGAACCAGTCAAGCGATTAATGTAACACGACAGCGGCATCCTTTAACAAGCTGCGATATGCTCCCAAACAAATAATAGCAATAAAACTTATGCACTTTTAATTATTATGTCGCGAAAATTTGATTAACATATCGACGAGATTGTTTCGATTACAACGATACCAAACACGATATAATTTCGATAATATTTACATAACTAATAAGCGTTTCTATGGGTATGTATTACGAGTGTACCCGGATGGATGCCGCTCGTCCTTAGCAGAATATTTTCCTTCTAACGGTTTACAAACCCCCTATTGAATAGTCTAACTATGGGAGAGAACTCAAGAATTGTTCTTGATAGACGCACGCCAAAAGCAGAACAAACTTGAATTTCGCACGCCAAAATATAGGGTAATTCTTGAAAACCGCACTTTTCTCGACGATTTCGAGTGTCGGTTTTACAAAGGCCGACGCAAGAAAAACAAACCGAGACTGTGAGATCGCAGATAAGGCTCATGTATCGGTGTGTTACACACTAATGCAACGATGAAACTTTTTCATTTTTGGATTTTTTTTTCTGAAAATTTTACTAACATATTCGTGAGGCTCTTCTGATTAAAATGATACCAAACACAATAACATTTATATAACATTACCCATTTATTAAAATAATCCTGACAAATTATAAATAATCCAAACTATGCCGTATTTGGTATCATTTTCATCAGAAGAAGCTCACCGACCCGTTAAAAACATTTTCATAAAAAAAAATCCAAAAATGAAAAAGTTTTATCGTTGCATTAGTAATAGTGACTCACCGATACGCAGGGATTTAACTTTTATCATCTGCCACGAACTCGGTCCCCCCTTACTATCGCTCGCCGAACGTGTTTACATTCGCCGCTATCTTAGTATAACATAGCGAACGCCACGTAAAAAAATAGCTTCCTTAAACCTGCAAATCACACGCCGCCGGACCCGAGTTTGGAACACTATTCAAGAATCTACTGTACTTTGTTTCAATATATGCTTGTTACATCAAAATCAGTGTGAATATATATACATCCTATCCTACGAATAGTGCCTTCATGTCATTAACACTAGAACGACGGAGGATTAATTGGATGAATTGAAAAAGACCGGATAACTATGTTTGAAACAAAGAAATAAAGGGGGATAGTAAACTAATCAGTTCAATTATTGTACATATAGAAATATGGATATGAAGAATTTTGGAAATCGCAATGTTTTAAATTTAAGCGGTTCTTAGAAGAATTTCGGAACCAGTCATTTTGACTGCCTCCGTCGTTCTAGTGTTAAGTTGAGGTAAAGGGTGAAGCATAGGGAATATTTACACAATCGTTCGACTCTACTTCACGGTGCCGAGGCAACCAGTTCTAGCATCGTACAATCATCGTATCACCTTATTAATCAGATCCGTTTATTCCTTTATTTTCCTACATTCTATTATTCCTTCATTCCCTTATTTCTTTAAAAACAAATATTTTAATAAAAACAATACTATACTTAACAATATTCTACAAATGGAGTGAAATCAGCAAAAAGCATCGAAAATGCAATGGTATAGGCCAAGTACAAGAGGATATGACTTTGGAATAGCTTTCTCGTTAACATAAACTTGATTATACGAAGTATTTGAAATCGAACAAATGCGAGCAAGTACAAATTATTGTACAGCATCGACACGATGCTATCGCTAAGTAAATATATTAAATTAACTAAATATCCCAAAAAATGATGTCTCCTCATTTAATTAATAAATCTGTTTAGTGCTCGACTAAATGTACTTGGTGGCCCGCTTTTTACGAAGCTTGATGTCCAAAATGTAACGTTACAGATATTTGTACTCATTTCTAAATTAACAATCTGGATGCATCTGAGTGCAAAAATTTAACAAGTTAACAATCTGGATGTGTCTGAGAGAAAATTATACATGCATATTGCCATGTGTTTCAACGATTGATGATAACATAAATTAAAAGGAAACGTAATGAGATTTTTAGAAGATTTTCATTTAACACAATAAAAAGGCCGCTTAACACTTTCACAACCGCATGTTTGCGCAGTGAAACGTCGCCAGGGGCCGGCAATATTTTTGAAGAAACACTTTCGCTTGAAAAAAACTTTACGTAAATCCATGAAATAATTGAACATTATTATACAACAATATTTATTCCTTTGTCGTCTGCCAATAACGTCTGGCCTACCAATTACACCACATAAGTGTCACCGGCAAACAACGTCTGCCCTGCCGATGGCATCACGTTGGTGTCACCGGTTGTGGAAGTGTTAATAGTGCGTTTTAAAAACTCTTTTTTAATGTCGAACATCCTGTACTATTTAAGCTTATTTTTCACCATCTAACCATCGCAAAGAGCGGGCCACCAAGTACATTTAATAGAGCAGTAAACAGATTTATTTATTAAATGAGACGACACCATTTTTTGGGAAATTTAGTTAATTGAATATATTTACTTAGCGATAGTATTGTGTGGATGCTGTACAATAATTTGTACTTGCTCGCGTTTGTTCGATTTCAAATACTTCGTATAATGAAGTTTATGTTAACGAGAAAGCTATTCCAAAGTCACATCCTCTTGTACTTGGCCTATACCTTTGCATTTCGATGCTTTTTGCTGATCCAGTATTACCGGAGGAGTCAATGGATTCGGAACAAGTAATTCGAATGTGGACAGTTTAACCCTTCACCGTGAATTGACTTTAAGATATTACTCACTTTTCTTTACTTCAAAGTACTGCTTCAGGTGTGGTATCTCTATTTGGAATCCTTCTCGTTCTCACTACACTGATTTACACTTGCTGACAGAATTTTGTTCGTGGAGACGTTCTTACTCGCGGATCAGTAACAGGAATGGTGACATGTCGAAGGGCACCACGCTTATATACGAAATTTGTGCCCTCCCACTACTTCGGTTTCTAACGTTTTTCGAATTTGACAATGCAGTCCTCTTCGTGCAACTCGACACCATCATCAAGGGAAAATGTTTAGAATCACGTTAGTCTCACTTTAGGGCAGTGATGTCAAGGTCGTGCACTTTTCGGCCGATTTTCGAGGCGCTCGCCCACTGCCCCACCACTTCCAAGAAAGGGCCACTGAGCGAGCGGCTAGACGTTTCGTGGGGGCTTCGGCTCAGGAGCGTACCGTGAACATAAACGCACGCTCTACCCTACCCAGGTACAACCTTTTTAAAATTTTACGTACCTATTCACGTTACGCTCCTGAGCCGAAGCGGCCCCGAAACGTCTAGCCGCTCGCTCACTGGCCCTTCCTTGAAAGTGGTGGGGCAGTGGGCGAGCGCCTCGAAAATCGGCCGAAAAGTGCACGACCTTGACATCACTGCTTTAGGGCCTGCTGTTAATCATCCCTTCAAGTGTCCCCAAGCCAGCACGTGGTCTGGTGCCGAATTTACATTTTCGCGGGCACAAGGTCTGCATTGTCTTCGAAGGAGTTTGACATCTGGTAACTTTCTCTTCGAGAG
Organism: Mimumesa dahlbomi; assembly: GCA_917499265.3. Classification (NCBI taxonomy): domain Eukaryota; kingdom Metazoa; phylum Arthropoda; class Insecta; order Hymenoptera; family Crabronidae; genus Mimumesa; species Mimumesa dahlbomi. The sequence continues at coordinate 3,991,636 of OU824120.1, forward strand.
ACGTCGTGTTTATCACCCTAAGAGTTTTGTTATTTCCTATGCTGTTTTACTGATCCCATCTGCCAGTCTCGACCAGGGTAATCAAAATGTGTTTTTCTTGAGGTACGATTTACGATTTTTCCAAGTGTATTTCCCTGGTCTCGAACTAACAAAGGACATTAGAGCATGGGGACGTAACAATATAATTGCTGCGATTACTGCTGGTAAATATAAAGTTCAAAAATCTTAACGATCGTGATAATACAGTACAATGTAGGAACTTTATCTGGCATTTACGATCACTATATAAAGAACAATAATAGCAATAAAATTGAAAGTACTTACTAATCATCCATAACAAGCAACTAATTATCAATACCTTCCAACGTTTCGGTCATTATTTCTGACCCTCCCCAGGGAAAAATTAACATTGCTACCTTTGGTGAGAAAACAAATTAATTATTATTATTATGAACGAAATGAAAACTATTTATTAATAAGAAATTAATAACTGAAAATCATGTTTATCTCCATTAATATTAATAATTCAAAACTTACTTATTATGGATGAGAAGATCTTAACGTTCCCAACATGTGGGGACGGCAGGGTACTGTTTTTCACATGTTTACTGATTGAGAGACTGATACGTAATGCGAACACTAACGTCCTGTTACGCAACATTTGAAACCAACAGGAGACGACAATAATCGAAGATGATCGAACCAAATTTAGGCGCGAAGATTTGAACCCAATGCGGAAGAAATTTCCAATCGTGATATGAAGGTTCCAAAGTATAAAACTGTGAGACCATCATAACACGGTGAATAAAGCAGCTAACAGTGCCCCACAAATTTAATGCGAATAAGGATAGATCATTTTTACGAGACATTGGTACATGGTTATGAGTGCAAAGGCCTACTGACGAAGTCATATCATATTACATAATGAAACCAATAAAGACTAATTATTTTATTACGTAGTCAAGATGAAATTGACTATATACACCATTTTGGTATTGAGGATTTTAATAATACCAAATAGGAAACTGAGGAGGTGTCATACAAGAGGATGTTGATATGTATGATATACATTAAACTAATAATTCTATAATATTAGCATAGTAATCATCCACCTCATGTTTCTCAGTCCTTTTATTAACGGTGTTATTTGTTACGATGTAAAAAGTTTCGTAAAGTAGTCTTTTATTTAGGTTGGTTTCACTTATTAATATTTTCGTTTCGTTAAAATTAAACGAATGACCCATTTCTAGGCGGTGATGTACCAAGTCTGTAGTAAAAGGATTGGAGCTTTTGAGAGACAACTTATGTTCATTAATTCTTGACTTAAGGTATTGTTTTGTCTGACCAATGTAATTGAGATGGCAATCATTACATGGTATGTTATATATTAAATTCGAACGTTTGTCTATGTGAATCTTATCTTTTGGGCTACTGAATAATAAGTTACTGCTGGTGTTAACTACTGAATAGCTTACTTTCATTCCGATTGAAGTCAAATCTCTCCTAATATATTCACTAAGTCCATGTATGTACGGGATAGTGCCTATTAAATTATGTCCGTTATTATTTTCTGATCTATTATATGCTGTGGAATTATAATAATAACGTATTCTTCGACTTATTTGTTGGTTGATAAATTGAACTGGATGTACCATGTACCATTGTCTCGTAAAAATGATCTATCCTTATCCGCATTAAACTTGGGGCACTGTTAGCTGCTTTTATTCACCGTGTTATGATGGTCTCACAGTTTTATACTTTGGAACCTTCATATCACGATTGGAAATTTCTTCCGCATTGGGTTCAAATCTTCGCGCCTAAATTTGGTTCGATCATCTTCGATTATTGTCGTCTCCTGTTGGTTTCAAATGTTGCGTAACAGGACGTTAGTGTTCGCATTACGTATCAATCTCTCAATCAGTAAACATGTGAAGAACAGTACCCTGCCGTCCCCACATGTTGGGAACGTTAAGATCTTCTCATCCATAATAAGTAAGTTTTGAATTATTAATATTAATGGAGATAAACATGATTTTCAGTTATTAATTTCTTATTAATAAATAGTTTCCATTTCGTTCATAATAATAATAATTAATTTGTTTTCTCACCAAAGGTAGCAATGTTAATTTTTCCCTGAGGAGGGTCAGAAATAATGACCGAAACGTTGGAAGGTGTTGATAATTAGTTGCTTGTTATGGATGATTAGTAGGTACTTTCAATTTTATTGCTATTATTGTTCTTTATATAGTGATCGTAAATGCCAGATAAAGTTCCTACATTGTATTGCTGGTAAATAGCATTTATTCTTGTTTAATCCAAACAACGTCGATTACCTATATCATAGCAGGTTTGTAACCACTTGGGAAAAATTGAGGGCATTCACTAAATCTTCCTTTGCGTAGATAGTGATATTTTTTCGTAAACTTTAGTCTCTTCCGGTTATATTGCAATCAAAATCGGTCCTCTACGACGTACCATTTCGGAGATATGATTTTTTAAAAATTTTTTACAAGAGGGGTTGTATTTCGATAGGGGGTGGGTTGCGCCCACAACTTATAAGACTTTTTTTTCTTATTTTTATGCGTTCTATCCATAAACCTAAAGTGTCCAAGAATTTTTGTTACATCCTGTATACATTCTTCATCAGTCCTCTTCATGGAAAGCAAACAGTTTAAAAGAGTTTATTTCTTTATTTCCAAGCATGCACAAGTACAATCAATTCTTATACAAACACCTTTCAACTTCTTAGTTTTCCAAAATTGTCATGCATCATATGTATAACACAATCTATTGCACAACCGTGACCGTTACGTCCAGGTACGATGCATCCTTGCCCATGCCGTGATCACGTGCCTTCATGCACCCCAAGCGCAGCGCTGGTCACTTCGGGAAAAACCCCAACGTTGTCGGTTCACTCGAGGTGACTCCTGGAAAAGCGGTACCATGGCACCCCTTTCTAAAAACCTCCCACACGACGAACATGAAGGAACCTTGAGTAAGAGCTCTTCCAGGAAGTGCGTAAAAATCAGTCAAAGCAAACATTTCAGTCATCAATCAAACACAGTCTAGCAAAGACTACAAAAATCATAGCGTCTTTGACTTAGAAAATTTTATCAGCGAGTACATTTGCATACTTAAACGTCGTGAAAATAGTACATTAATCTAATCGAACACATTGCGAATAGTATATTGTTAATATTTGTGAAAAGGTGTTTAAATAAAGTTGATATTATATCTTTATAAAATTAAATAATGTTTTATTTAATTAATATACATATCGAATCGTCGCACGTGGTAAGATGGTGCGTCTGTGCACAAGATGGTGGTTGCCGACGAAAATGAGACAATGTGTATAAAATTTGGTACGGGCCGTCGTGAAGTTAGAAAACAGAGTGGTCTCAAAGAGTGAAGTGGATTTGATTTGAAAAGTGATGTGGAAGGAAAACCAGTTGTACCTGATGGTGGGAGCACGTGTGGCTATTACGACACGTGGCCGTGGATGGTCTAACGGCTATGCTGTTTTCCTTCTTGAAGTTTTCTTAATTCCGCAGATTATATTAATCAAATACAGTGACGTGGACGGTGAGCTGGTCTGGTAAGGCGAAGTGGTCTTGATGTTCACTGGTCGATTGTATTAATCGTTAAAATGATGTTTCGCGCACTGTGACACACCACGTGCGTCGTTGACGGTGGACGAATTGAGCGTGAAGCAACTTCCGGACGAAGAGCATGGAGTGCGTGAGAACGAACATTCTAGAACATTCTCGATAGAAGGATCCTTCTAGAAGGATCGAGATCGATATTCGCCGGAAGTTGCGTAGGCTCGCAGCGCACTGAACGCAGGCCACGTGGCGTGCGTGGCGCGCGTGTTGCGCGCTTGTGGCGTGAGTGTAGCGCGCGTGTCGCGCGGGAGTTCTTGACGTGTTTGAAATTCTTAACAATATTGTTAACAAGTTGGTTGAAAATTATTTGGAAGAAAAGTTAAAGGGCAACAACTGCGGAAACCAGACTTTTCAGATAGCGTCCGACGGCGCTACATTAGGATAGAACCAAACTAATCAGAACCCAAATCTATTCTATTCGAATATGCGCTCGTCTCAACACCCTGTCTCATGAAAACACACCACATACCTTTCCCATCACACACACGAATACTGTAGTAGTACATGAAGATCATGCGGTACATGATGGTATAAATTAATTTTAATTATTCTATTACCGTAAGAAATGTTTCCATCGTCATAGGCGCCATTTTCAATGCCGTTATTTTACTACATTTTAAACTCCTTAAAAGGGCCAATCTGTATAGTGTTTTTGATTCCATTGAAAATGTATACCACATCGATTCACATCTAAGTAAGGATAGAGTATTAATTCTATAACATTTAATAAAATGATTAAGTTTTTAACCAGAACCCGACTTTAAGATATTTTAGATCTACAAACAGTGTCTGATTTGTTATCATTTGTGTCCTGTTTCACCACATTTCCTTTTTCTTATCTTAAACGGAGACGAAATACAACATGTCTAAATTTGTCATGAGCAATTTAAATATTTTACAACGTATCTTAAGTTTATCGTGTATATCGTAATGACGGCGACCTTTTTTCAGATTCGATGGTACAAATCGCAGGTTGACAAAATATTTTTCAAAAGGGTTTGTATTTCGGTGGGTGATGGTTTTCTGACCTATCTGTTTGATTATTCCTTCATCCGTTGGTGCGTAATATCGATCCTGAAAAAAGATCCCCGTGATTACGATACACTCTGTATAAATGGGTACTGAGTCAGAATCGACTCGATTGAACTTCCATTAATTTCGTTTGGACTTTAAAAATATAGAGTAATTAAAGTTTCCAAATATGGATAAAAAGGTGACGTTCTTATTTTTACCGTCATTTAATTTTTTTAATGGCAAATTTATCCAGAATCGTTTGCACCCGTTTGTATCTCAAAGAACAGGGATATTATATAGCAACTAAATTTTCAAAGTATTGGTAAAAGGTTTTTTCCTATCATTACAAACATTTTAATCTTTAAACACGAAACCATCCAGAATCGTTTGTGTCAACCTTACTTTCGTTGTTTTGTTGTTGTTGAAAATCAATAAAGAACAATTCTGGTGATATTGAAATTATTTTTGTTGTACGAAATACAGATATTGTTAAAACCATTCGATTGTGAACATTATCGGGCAATGATCATACTTTTTCAATGTGATATCTGTTGGAATTAAGCGGGTACTCCTTGCGTTCACACATAACACATTTATTTAGAGAGAATATAAAGATACACATTAGGGTGGTCGTTAAAAATTAAATCTATTGGGACGCCCCCCAAAAAGTTTCCTTATGATGCAAAAACACTGGGGATAGTTTTGTTTTGCTTTTAAATTAAAAACAACACGTGCCTCGAGACGATTTTAGTTAATTTTTTATATAATCACGTTTTTGGGAATTTTTATGAGAATACGATTTTAATCGTAATATAAACAGTTATAGAACCCAAATCAATAAAAGAAACATTTAAAATAACAATAAACAAAAATTTTAATTTGTTGTTATTTTAATTAACTAATGTTTTTTATTGATTTGGGTTCTATAATTGTTTGTATTTCGAATAAAATCGTATTCTCATAAAAATTCCCAAAAACGTGATTATATAAAAAAATAACTAAAACCGTCTCGAGGCACGTGTTGTTTTTAACTTAAAAAAAATATCCCCAGTGTTTTTGCATCATAAGGAAACTTTTTGGGGGGCGTCGCAAAAGATTTAATTTTTAATGACCACCCTAATACACATATAATACATGTATAATGGAATGGTTTTACAAAAGAACTACACGTGGCGAAGTCTCAACGCGGAACAAGGAAATTAAGCTGGCACGAAACGCCATCTCTCAACGCCTAACGCGAAGTATTATTTAAACGCGATTGCTGTTCCAACACGCCCTCTCAATCCCGAGATTGTTGTTTTTTGTATCCCTCTCAATCCCTAGTAGAAAGGTGAGCTTCTGGTGGTTTGTTCCACCTAATCCTTTCGTTAGGACATCAGCTGGCATCTCGCTTGTCCGCAAATACGGCAAATGTATAATTTCTCTTTCATACACTTCTCGTACATAATGTTATCTTATGTCAATGTGTTTAGTTCGTGTATGAAAAACTGGGTTTCGCATCAGCTTCTGCGCACCCTGATTGTCGCAATGTACAATTATGGGTTTCCCGTTTCTTTGCAAAATCCTAAGTCGATAAGGAAATTTCTTAAATACGTTGCTTCCTTGGTGGCCTCGGTCAACGCCATATACTCCGCTTCTGTGCTGGACAAAGCAATATTCTTTTGCTTTCTGGATTCCCATGAAATGGCTGCCCCAGCCAATTTGAAAACGTATCCCGTGTACGATACTCTGTCGTCAACATCGTTTGCCTAATCAGAGTCAACAAATCCAGTCAATGCATTTATACGGTAGTTTTTCTAATTCAGCCAATTCTTCATTCGATTTCAACGATGTCGTTTTAACTAATTTTAGCCTCGTTTCAAGAGGTGTCGAAGCAGGGCTGGCTTCCTTCATGTTAAACCGCGCTAATACACCTTCAATATACTTTTTCTGTGACATTTTTATTGCACCAGATTCCGGATCTTGGGTAAATTCAATTCCCAAACAATAATGCGAAGGTCCCAAATCTTTAACTTTGAATTTTGATATCAATATCGTTTTTATTTCGTTGTAAGTGTCTTCTCAGTTTGTTGCAATAATCAAATCGTCTACATAAATTGCAACCAGTACAATGTCTTCTTTGTTTCGACGAAAATATACACATTTGTCTGCGTTGCATGGTTTCAATCCTAATTGTCCTTAATTGAGCATCCAGCTTTTCAAACCACTGCCGGCCTGACTGCTTCAGCCCATACAACGATCTTTGCAATTTGCATACCAAGTCTTCTTCTGCATGTTTTTCAAATCCTTTGGGTTGCGCCGTATATACGGTTTTATTTAAATCTCCATTTATATACGCCATGACAATATCTAATTGATATAATTTTAAATTTAGCTGTGCAGCGATGGCCACAATTGCGCAAATTGAGCTTAATCTTACAACTGGCTGTTGCGCATAGCCTTTTGCGACTAATCGCGCTTTAATGATGTTTTGTTTTTCTGGACGCTTAACCAGCTTCCAAGCTTTGTTTTCGGTAAGGGCCTCATATTCCGCTTCCATCGCCTTTTGCCATGCTGTCGCGTACGGTCCCGTCATAGCTTCTTCGACTGTTGGCATCATGTTCTCATGAATCGATAATTGGGCATCATGAATCACCTGCTGAGTAGGATAAATTTTCTTTGGTCTGCCTTTCTGCGCTGTTCGCAGTAAGCTCGGTCGTCCTCGACCACGGCGTGGTTGATTCTCATGACTTTCGACCTCTTCGGATTCCGTTTCGTTTATTTCAGCTACAGTTAACTCTGTTTCGCTTTGGTTTTTCTGCAACTTAAAATCAATTAGTTTGTTAGAGCATGTAAGATATTGTGATCTGCGTGTCTACGATGCGCTTCGTTAGCGCGATCCTGCGAGAAGGGAGGGGACGCTATGCGACGCACACGGTGCGCGTAGCGACACGTTTGTTTTTAGTCCACGACTGCATGTCGCCTTTAATACGTTAAGAATATACTTTTGTTCTTCAGTAATTTGCTCTCGTGTCAGTTTTTCTTTCCTCCACGATCCAAATATCCTCAACAGGTTATGGGCCCAGAAAACCCAAGTGGAAAGTAACTTTCTAAAAACGAAAACTGAGAGCTAATACTGCACATTAAAAAGTTCGACAAGTTCCGTAGAAAGTGAGTGTTGTGAAAACCACAAAAATCGAAGATGAATACCGCGAATACTTCGAGAATTGAGCTCCTGAATAAAAATAATTACGACACATGGAAGCTGCAAATGAAGGCGATTCTAGTGAAAAACGATTTGTGGGAATACGCGAACGGAACAATAGCGAAACCAGAATTACGAGAAGGCGTAACTGCGAATGACATTCAAATATGGATGAAGAACGACAGCAAGGCCACATCAGACATCATTTTGTCGATCAGCTCGAGCGAATTGAAGCAAGTGAAGAACTGCGTCACCGCAAACGACACGTGGGTGCGACTTCAGACGATCTACCAGTCGACGGGGCCCGCCAGGAAAGCGACGCTCCTGAAGAAACTGACGCTACAGAAGATGGCAGATAACGGCGACATTCGTGAGCATGTTAATGATTTTTTCGACACCGTCGATAAATTAGCGGAAATGAACATAGAAATAAATCCCGATTTGTTAGCGATAATGTTATTGTATAGCTTGCCCGCGAAATTCGAAAACTTTCGTTGTGCAATCGAGTCTCGTGATACGTTACCGACACCCGAAGCGCTGCGTATAAAGATCGTAGAAGAGAGCAATGCACGAACAAAAGATGCAAGCGGCTCGTCTACGGACGCCTTGTTTACGAGAAAAACAACCGGGTGGCGTGATTCGAAAAATAAATCGGAATCGACCAAGTTCGATACTTCAGAAAAATCGAAAGGTACTGAAGGCTTTAAATTTCGTTGTCACAAATTCAAGCGTATCGGTCACAAAGCAGCGGATTGTCGTAGTAAAATCGAAAAGCAATCTGCGAAGCGTGCCGGAGACGTGTGCTTGAACACATGGGTAGTTCCTCGAGTCGATCACAACCAGAAGTGGTGTCTCGATAGCGGCGCCACGTCGCACATGTGTTACGCGATAGATGATTTTCGAAAAATTAGTCATGCGGAAAATAGTTCCGTGAACCTCGCGAACGATACGTCGACAAAAATAGCTGGAAAGGGAACCGCGCAATTTGAAGCTGAAATAAACGGTGAACGGAGAAATGTCGTAATAGATCACGCGTTGCACGTCCCAGATCTTCGTACGAATTTACTATCGGTCGGAAAAATAGCAAATCACGGGTATGAGGTTCATTTTAAACCGAAAGATGCTGTAGTAATAAGTCCTAACGGTGACGTCGTGTTGCATGCAAAACGAATCGGTGACTTGTATTACGTACGCGAACATAAAGAAAATGCACGTAGCGCGAAATCGATTTCAATCGGAAAAGACGCGACTTTCGAATTATGGCATAGGCGTATGGGTCATGTAAATGTAAGAGATATTGTATGTGCGAAACAAAACGGAACCGTAAATGGAATAAAATGTGAAAACCCCGTGACCGAATTTAACTGCGAAATTTGCTTAAAAGGAAAAATGACTCGCACGTCATTTCCGAAAAAGTCCGAAAAGAAAACTAATATTCTCGATATAATACACACGGATGTGTGCGGACCCATGCGCGTCGAATCGCTCGGACGGGCGCGATATTACGTCGAGTTTATAGACGACAAATCTAAATGGTGTGAAGTTCGATTTTTGAAATCTAAAGCGGAAGTATGTAAAGCTACCATTGAATATATCGCATTGGTAGAGAATCAAATAGGGAAAAATGTAAAATGTCTTCAATCCGACAATGGAAGAGAATACACATGTCAAGAATTGAATGATTACCTGAAGAGCCATGGAATTACACGAAGACTGACGATCCCTCATAATCCCGAACAGAACGGCGTTTCAGAGAGAAAAAATAGGACTCTAGTCGAAATGGCACGATGTCTCATGATAGAATCTGGATTACCGAATTCATTTTGGGCAGAAGCGATAAATACGGCGAATTTTATCCGAAATCGTGTACCTTCAAAAAGTCTGAACGGAAAGACTCCACATGAAATCTGGACAGGAAGCGTGCCAGACGTGAGCACATTCAGAGTATTTGGCAGTCGTGTGTTCTACCTCGATCGAACGCCAGGGAAAGGAAAATTTGATTCCCGCGGCCGAAGAGGAACATTTTTAGGTTACTCTAACGAAAATAAAGGTTTTAGAGTTTGGTCAATTGACGACGAAAAGGTAATAATAAGCAGAGACGTCAAATTTGTCAACGAGGACAAACAGCGATCAATCGATAACGCTGATGTTGATGATGGACATCGACAGATGTGCTTCGACGAAGTCGAGCAGAGCGAACACGAAACTCTAGAAGCTCGACGTTGGGTAGACATCCCATTGAATCGAAATGCAAACGAACATGATCCGCAGAATTTACCAGAAGATTGCATCGAACAGGAAGACGAAAGAAATCAAGAAGATGACGACGACATCTTACCGAAAAGAGGACGCGGCAGACCAACTTTTATCAAAACAGGACAGAGAGGACGACCACGAAAGGTGTATCAACCCGCCAATGATGGGACGGCTATTGCTGAAGGCGAAAACGATGTAGCACATCTCGCGGAAATACCTATGAATCAGGCCATGTCTAGTCCTGATGCTGAAGACTGGTGTACAGCCATCGACGAAGAAATAAAGTCAATCATCAGAAATGAAACTTGGACTCTAGTTAATCGTCCTGAAAATGAAAAAGTCATCGGCAGTCGGATGGTTCTTCGGAACAAATTCAAATCTGACGGAACTCTCGAACGGCGAAAAGCGCGACTAGTCGCTCAGGGATTTAGTCAACAACCAGGTGTGCATTTCTTTAACACTTTCGCGCCGGTCGCTCGATTCGGATCGATTAGAACCATTATATCTTTGGCTGCAAGGTATAAGATGCAAATAAAGCATTTTGACGTTACGTCTGCATACTTGAATGGCGAATTAGGGGAAAGCATATTCATGGAAGTCCCGAAGAATTTACGAGATAGCTTGACCAGAATCATCGAAAGCGAACAAAGCAACGCAACTGTAACTCAAGCTAGAAGAATGCTGTCAGAACTGAACGAAGGGAACAAAGTTTGTTTCTTGAATAAATCACTCTATGGCTTAAAGCAAGCTGGGAGAAGTTGGCACGAAAAATTAAATAAAATCTTAAAAGATTGTGGGGCAAATCCAACTCAATCGGATCCATGTATCTACCGCATCGGATCTGGAGAAAACATGGTTTTGATAGCCGTTTACGTGGATGATATTCTGGTGGCGTCGAAAAATGGAAAGAACATCGAACACCTCGGACGACAACTGTCAAATCGCTTCGAAATCAAATACCTCGGAAACGTGAAGTATTGCCTGGGCGTGGAATTTACGCAGAAGAATAATCAGATAGCGATGCACCAAAGAGGTTACGTGAACGACTTGTTACTTCGATTCGGGATGGCCGATTCAAAGCCCATTTCGACTCCAATCGATGGAAGCGTTAAATTGAAGAAAAGCGAACCCCCGAACGATGAAGACGTAAAACTACCTTATCGAGAACTCGTTGGTGCTTTGACGTATTTAGCGACCACAACTAGGCCCGACATTAGCTTTGCAGCTAGCTACTTAGGACAATTTAACAATTGTTATGGGCCGGAACACTGGAAGGCCGCAAAACGGGTACTTCGTTACCTGAAGGGGACAATCGATCTCGGGTTGGTTTTTAAACCAAACGCCGAACCAGCGACAGGGTATGTTGATGCGGATTGGGGTGGCGATATAGAGGATAGACGATCGTACTCTGGGTACGTATTTCTACTCAACGGAGCTCCGATCTCGTGGGATGCCAAGAAACAAAAAACAGTGGCATTGTCAACTACTGAGGCCGAATACATGGCTATGACAGAATGCGCGAAGGAATGTATTCATTTGCAAAGACTTCTGAAAGAATTGGGATTCGAGAAATTAGCGGACATCTCAATTTTATGCGACAGCAGCAGCGCCATAAAGCTTGCGGAAATCCTACATTTCACGGAAGAAGTAAGCACATCGATATCCGACATCACTTCATCCGCAACGTATTGAAGAATCAACAGTTGAAGATTTTACATACACCCACAGAAAATCAAGTAGCCGATGTATTTACGAAAGGGTTAGCTCGACTAAAGCATGAATGGTGTGTGAAATCTTGCGGTATGAAACGATTTTCCGAATTTTGTTAGCGTCGACCCTTAGCTCAAGGGGTGGTGTTAGAGCATGTAAGATATTGTGATCTGCGTGTCTACGATGCGCTTCGTTAGCGCGATCCTGCGAGAAGGGAGGGGACGCTATGCGACGCACACGGTGCGCGTAGCGACACGTTTGTTTTTAGTCCACGACTGCATGTCGCCTTTAATACGTTAAGAATATACTTTTGTTCTTCAGTAATTTGCTCTCGTGTCAGTTTTTCTTTCCTCCACGATCCAAATATCCTCAACATAGTTCTTTCTCCTTTTCATTTGATTCAGATTCAAAAGGATGATTGCTATTGATAAATTTTACGTCTCGACTCTTTCGGACTTTTTTTATCTTTAATAAACCACATACGATAAGTTTTCGAATCATCTGAATATCCGAGAAAAATACTCTTTTCGGATCGTGGCTCAAACTTTCCATTCCCAGGCTTTTTGTTTAAGACATAACCGACGCATCCAAAAGGGACCATGTGACGAATGCTCGGTTTACGTCCTACCCACAGTTCAAATGGAGTTGCATGGTTTAAACTTTTTGAAGGACATCTGTTTCGGATGTACGCAGCGGTTATCACCGCTTCGGCCCAGAACTTGGTTGGTAAGTTTGAATCGGCCAGCATGCATCTGGCCATCTCTAATAGGGTTCTATTCATTCTTTCGGCCACGCCATTTTGCTGTTGCGAATGGGCTGCCGTTTGTTCTCGTTTGATGCCACACTTTTCCAAGTATCGTGTGAATTCCTTTCCACAATATTCCAAACCGTTGTCGGTTCGTAGTACCTTGCCTTTTTTCGAAGTTTGGTTTTCGATGAGTGCTTTATATGCTTTGAAGGCATCCTTAACTTTGTCCTTCGATTTCAGAATGCATACTTTGACCCATTTCGACATGTCATCTATGAATGTTGCAAAGTAGACTGCCCCACCAATGGATTTTACTCTTATAGTTCCACAGAGATCTGAATGGATACTGTGAATTAGTTCATTGCTTCTTGTATTCGAATCTTTCGGAAAAGGCGTTGCTGACTGCTTGTTTTCAATGCAGATTTCGCATGTAGGCAATCGTTCCATTGAGGTGAGGTTAAGACCTCTCACCATATTATTCTCATTTAATTTCCGTAAATCAGTTTCGTTGAGGTGCCCTAGACGACGCGACGATGCCATTCAACAATCTTATCTTGATTGCAGTTTGCCATAGCTGTTGAGTGCATTGTTGGCCTCATTAGAAACAGATCTTCGTCTCTGCTTGCTGTTGCTATGGTCGTGCCATCAGGATTTACAATTCTCGCTTGATTTTTAGTGAATAGCACTTTTCGTCCACTGTCAACAACCTTTGGCACCGACATCAGGTTTGTATTTAGCTCAGGAACGTGAAGGGTATTCTGCAACTGTAAAGTGAAATATTGATTAGTCAAATGAACAGAACCAATTCCTTTCGCCAATGTTGCTACATTTGTAGCCAATCTAACTATCTGGTCGGATGAACGTTGCAGCGTAGTGAAACTTGAGGCTTTGCTGCACATATGAGATGTCGCACCGCTGTCAAAGCACCAACTTTCTTTTATGTTGGTATTTTTATTTGACGTAACCACAGCAGCTTTTTCGGCCTGAATCACATCGCTTGAAAACATTTCAGAAGTCTTTTGGTTTGTACATACCATTGCTTGGTTCGTATGCTGGGTAGGATTATTGGTTTGACGTTTATCTGCAGCGTTTTTGAAACACATACTTGCCTTATGACCAATTTTATGACAATAATTGTATTTATACTTGTGCGTATATCCCCTGTTATTTGATACACGTACGCTTTGATTTCTATCCTATTCTTCTTGTTTCTGATATACGTTTCTGTTTTCCCTTCTGTCTGTCGGAACCTTGAAATGTTCTTCATTTTTAACATAATACGCATCAAATGTTCTGTGATCTTGACTGCTCGCCTTCCTAGAACTAACTTCTTCGAGAAGTTTGGTTTTTAGCACTTGTGGCTTCGGCAACTCATCACGTGTTTTTATGGCACGTCGAAAGTTCTCATAAGAACTCGGAATGCTTTGCAGTAACAGCGCAGTGAGGAGACTGCCATCAATATTCACATCCAGGTTCTTTAGTTTATCTACGACGTCGAAATATTTATTAAGATGATCAGACATTTCCTCACCTTCACGCATTTTTGAGAATAATAATGTTTCCAGCAAGTATGCTGTTCTCGCAGGTCCTCTTGATTCACACACGTCTGCCAGCTTTGTCCAAACATCTTGTGCAGTTTCCGCATTTTTTATGTGGCACTGTTCGGATGAGCTTAACGTGAGAACAATGTCCGCTTTTGCTTTTCTGTCGTGTTTGATCCACTGTGCGATCGCAGCCTCATCCACCGTTGGTTTCGGCTTTTCACCGTTCACATATTCCCACAAGTCGTTTTTTATTAAAATAGCCTCGACTTGCGTTTTCCAGTAGACGTAATTCGCATTATTTAATTTCTCTATTTGTGTGTGTGGTGCACCAGCCATTTTATGTTAGCTTTATATATTTTTACACGTGCACAAGAATATTCTAGAACACGTGGCGGAATTTTACAGACGATAAAAGTGAGGTTCTGTTCGTCCTGGAATACCGGTTTGTTTCCTTTTAGTTCTTAGAGATCTTCTACGCAGTGGAAGTAGTCCTGGGCCCATAACCATTTGTTGGAATTAAGCAGGTACTCCTTGCGTTCACACATAACACATTTATTTAGAGAGAATATAAAGATACACATATAATATAATGGAACGGTTTTACAAAAGAACTGTACATGGCGAAGTCTCAACGCGGAAGAAGGAAATTAAGCCGGCACGAAACGCCATCGCTCAATGCCTAACACGAAGTATTATTTAAACGCGATTGCTGTTCCAACAATATCATTATGCAGCCTTCTGTAAAGATTGTAGCGTAAATCAATGGTGTGCGAGCGGTGCTATTACGTAGGCTACGTGCAAGAGGTAACGTCATAAATTAGAAATTTTTTCCCGTGCACTGGAGATTATAGTGACCCAGTGAAATAGACTCATCGATACATTTTTCGTGATTTTGTGTTAGTGCTCGATCTGTATGCCTTTCAAGAGGCTCGTTGACACGGCGCACAGTGGAATGAATGCGCCGTATATTGGACATCGATATATTATACATATCCATTGAATAAACGAAATGCATTAAGTATTTCTTGAAGATTTTTTATATCAATTATTTTTGAATACAGGGTGTCCCAGCTAACGTGCACGTCATTGAACCAGGTGATAGCTGGGGTAATTCGAATCCACAAAATAGCATCGAAAATGCAAAGCTATAGGCCAAGTACAAGAGGATGTTACATTGGAATAGCTTTCTCGTTAACATAAACTTCATTATACAAAGTATTTGAAATATAACAAATGCGAGCAAGTACAAATTATTGTACAGCATCGACACGATGCTATCGCTAAGTAAATATATTAAATTAACTAAATTTCCCAAAAAATGATTTCTCCTCATTTAATTAATAAATCTGTTTATTGCTCGACTAAATTTACTTGGTGGCCCGCTTTTTACGAAGGTTCGATGGTAAAAAATACCTGTAGTATCAACTCCCCTTAGCTTAAATAGTTGGGGATGTACGACATTAAAAGAGAGTTGTTAAAACACAGTATAAACCGCGCTTCTTATTGTACTGAATGAAAGTCCTTTAATTATCTCATGTAATTCCTTTTTAATTTATGCTAACATCAATCGTTGAAATACACTACAATATGTATATGTAATTTCCTCTCACATACATCCAGATTGTTAATATATTAAATTAGAAATGAGTATGAATATTTGTTACGTTATATTTTGGACATCAAGCTTCGTAAAAAGCGGGCCATCAAGTACATTTAATCGAGCAATAAACAGTTTTATTAATTAAATGAGGAGAAATCATTGTTGGGAAATTTAGTTAATTTAATATATTTACTTAGCGATAGCATCGTGTCGATGCTGTACAATAATTTGTACTTGCTCGCATTTGTTTGATTTCAAATACTTCGTACAATGAAGTTTATGTTAACGAGAAAGCTATTGCAAACTCACATCCTCTTGTACTTGGCCTATACCTTTGCATTTTCGATGCTTTTTAGTGATACCTATGTTCGGGCCCGTTTGGTGGTGCAGTCCTCGGCTGCGGATGCTTGGAGACGTCTCAGGGCTCTCCGTGTTATTTCCTTTTCCTTTTTTTCCAATATTGTCCCGCCTACCTTATCTCCTTCTTATCTAAACCTATTTCTCTCTTCTGTTTTTATCTCTCCGTCTCCATCCCTGTCTCTCCTGCCTCTCCTGCCTCTCCTGCCTCTTCTCTCCCCTCCCTCTCTGTCTATCCCTTTCTTCATCTTTTTTTTCTACTTCTTCTTCTCATTCTGCCTCCTCCCGTATCCCTGAATTGTCTGATGCTCTCTCCTACTTCTCTAATGTCCTGATTGCCTTCTGCCCTTTTTTCGGTTCTCGTCCTTTACAACCCCTTCCTCTGATCTTCTTCCTCCACGCTTTTTATCTATCTGCTCCCCATTCATCTTCCCATATTTTCTTGATATCCTTAACGTCTCCCTCAGCTCCTCTACTCTTCCCTCTATCTGTGGAAAGACGCCTTCATTATCTTATGCCAAAACCCTTTGCACCTGCTTCCTCCAGTGAATTTCGTCCCATCTCTTTCCTCTCTAAGGTACTAGAGCGGGTTGTGCATACTCAGGCCCTTACTTTTCTATCCCAGAATGACCTGCTCGACCCGTTCCAGTACGGTTTCGTCCGGGGCCGCTCCACTCAGGCGGCTCTTCTTTGTTTTTCCGAGAACGTGCGTGTTGCTGATTGGTGTATGGTACGGTGATGGTTTGCGTTGACCAATCTAAGGCTTTTGATATTGTTAGCCATGCTGCCCACATTGCCAAGCTCGCTACTTTGAGCTTTTCGTCCTCTGCCCTTACGTGGTTCAGTTCCTACCTATTCGGGAGGAGACAGGCGATTCGGCTACGGTGTGGGCTATCGCCCTGGGTCCCTGTCACGTCCCGTGTTCTCCAAGATACCGCCTTTGACCCGCTCCTCTTTTCCATCTTCCTAACTGATCTCAATGCCGTGCTGTCGGGTATTAGGGTCATGAAGTTTGGTGATGACATACTATTTTATACCCACTCCACCCCGTCTGATCTTCCTTCCGCCGTTTCGCTGCTCAATAGCAATATTGAGCGCCTGGTGGAGTGGTGTGGTCGTAACTCTCTTATCCTTAATCCGGGCACGACTCAGGCCGTCATATTGGGCTCTTCCCGTTATGTAAACCTTTGGTATTGTTCACTCCTTCTCTCTCATCTGCGTTGACAATATCTCTGTCTCATTCTCTCGTTCCGTGAAGTTCCTCGGAGTAACGCTCTGTTCGACGCTGGACTAGCGTGCTCATGGGGTGGAGGTTCATGAGATAGATAGATAGATAGATAATGTATTATGCGTCCTATGGATGGACCCTTTAAGGCCGACGAACAAGAGAGAAAGCAAAAATACAAAGTAAAATATTAAAATTAAAATTAAACTTAATATTAAACTTAAAATTAAAATTAAGATTAAAGCTTAGAATTAAAATTAAAACTAAAGTGAGACAGAAAAACTAGAGTCTAAGAGAAAATGCGAAAGATAAGGGAAAAGTAATGCAATAGCAGCCATATAGCGGTAGCAAAAATAAATAAAAAGAGAGAAAAAGAGAGAAAAACAGGCAGAGTCAGATTAACCACAGAGTAGTCAACAGTGCCGGGGCGAATTAGGGAGAAAGAGAGACGAAGTGATCATATAAGAGTCTCCTAGAAGCCCCTCGCCACTGGCAGGAGCGGACAGCAGGTGGAAGGGTGTTCCATAGACGCGCCCCAGCAACCGCAATAGAATTTCCCATGGTAGCCGTCCGATGTCTGGGAAGAGCAAGTGGGCGCCTAGACGACCGTGAAGAGGAGTAAGGCCAGAAATCCCCCGAAGAAATAAATGTGCCATTAAACGGGTCGTCGCCTCCCAGGACAAACTCCACTCAGAGTCACCAGAACGAATGAAGACCCTGCGGCAGAGGTCCCGCTCCTTCATTAAGGAGGGGATCTCGTGCGTGAGCCAGGGGGCAGCAGGCCTCCTATGAAGGACCGGACGGACCAGACAGAGCCGGTCGAGAGCACCCACCAACGTGGCAAAGAAAGACGCAAGTCATTGATCCACCGAGCCGCCCACAGGAGCAGGACAAACAGAGACAGTAGGACTAGGACCAGTGTAACTAATTAAGAAGGAAAGGGAGTCTGGACTGACATTGGAGTAGATGCGGCGAATCTCTACTGTAGGAGGTAGACGAAAGATTGGTACATTAAGGGGGAAGCCTTGGTTAACGGGTCAAAAAAATAATTTTTTTTTAAATTTATTGATTCTATAATACTATATTTAAAGAATATAATCCTAAAGTTTCGTAACGAAATTTGAAGTATTTATGGAATTGCAGAGAATTTTGACTTGCGCGACCTAACGGTGCGCCGGGCTCTGTGGCGCGTTAAATTATATCGGTGGTGGAGACACAAAAACGTACAAAGCTATCATTGATTTAAATCCTTATGGTGATGATTTTAAAGTTGTCAAAAGTGAGTGCATAGGACATGTGGAGAAGAGGATGAGTAGTCGCCTAAGGAATGTAAAGAAGAACAAGAAACTTGGAGGAAAAGGCAAATTGACGGATAGTCTTATAAAAAAATTGATAACATATTACGGCTTAGCTATTCGAAGGAATATCGATAGCGTGGATAACATGGTAAAATCTGTGATGGCAACCTATTACCATATATGCTCGACAAATGAGCAACCCAACAATGAAAATTGTCCAGCGGGAGCAGACAGCTGGTGCAAGTGGCGCATTGCTGAGGCTATTGGAAAATTAAATGAATTTGACCATTGCACCCTGACGTGCAAAAACATTTATTACCAATTTATATCAAGAGACAAGGTCTTGTCTCGGGCCAAGTACGAGAGAAGACTCTTGACTCTATTCCGGAAAGATTAGATCGGGGTTTTCGGGGTATTCAAACTACATGAAAGCGGCAAATTTCCTCAAAAGTGCGATGATATTCTTAGAGGCAGCGTCGAGACGAGTCGATTGAGACTAATTACAAAAACATTGGTCCACCCAGTAACGAGATATTTGATGTCAAAAGTACGTCTTTTTTATGTAATAAGTCGTCTGCTTCGTCTTTTCCAGTGTCACACTTTCGACTATGCGAGATCTGTCGGTGTCAAACCGAACTAACAGATTTTCATACCATGCGACGATAATTTTTCTGTCGGTAGTGTAGATTTTTATATGTAATCTGTTGGAGACATACAGGAAAAATCAAGAAACAAGGTCTTGTCTCTGGCCAAGTACAATCAACAGCATAAATGATTTCACTGCGGGGAACGGGGGGCGCGCGGGTATCCACAACTGTTAATGCTTGTTTCACCTGAGTGATTTTCGTGCCCTCTCTTTCTAATAATTCGTCTCTCTCTCTCTCTCTGACGTATGTCGCAGCATAGTAACAAGTGATAATGACTACGTCATTTCTTTCTTGTCGTCGCTCTGTCGCACTCATTCTATCGAGGCACACGGTCTTAGGCCGGACAGGCATGTACGAGAGCGCGATCGTCGATCGAAGAAGGCATCAAACGCGGTTTTCGCTATGGTTCGAATTTTTCTCGCATAAGAGCCTCTCTTTCCTTCCTTCCGTCTGTCGCGCTCGCCCTCCCATCGCGACTCACAGACGATGTCCGAGCACAGGTGTGTTGGTGCGCCTTCGTCGATCGGGATCGTTCATTCATTTCTTCAGGACATTTCGAATTATTTTATGAGACATTTAATATTTCTTGCTAATTTTTTATCGTATCATAGATTTTCAATAAATTGATATAGTATGACAATTATATGTTTTTCAATTATTTATTTAAAGTTACAATATTGTCTCGGTAAATAAGGAATAAATTTCGCGAAATATTGAATCATGGGGATATACATAACTCGAAATGAATGAATAAGAAACATCTAATTATTATTCCATTTCTATTTAAGGGTGGGGGGGGGGGGGGGGGTAAGGGTTTGCGTAATCGAGAAATCGATTTTTTTTTTTGCTTTTTCTTATAGTTCAATATTTCGAGAGTATTGTCCCAAAATTTTAAGATAATCGGAGAAAAACTCTCAAAGTTATTGACCAGTTATTGACCAGTCGTTATATTTTCGGTCGGGCGTTTGCCGCTCACATCAGTGATTTTATAATAGTCATGTGGGATACGAAAATCTGAAATATGGGATTCTAAAGTGTAAATGAAATGTGTTTAGACTGAGTGACGAAGCGACAAAAAAATTAAGGAAAAAACGGAGAAGTAAAATACTCGGCGGAAAAGGAATTTATCTTCACTTTTGTACAGTTAAATCTTTAAACGCGGTTTTCTCTAAACCATGTATTCAAAGTCCGTGATCACTGGCATTTAAAACATACTTCACCGATTCTTTTCAAACTTGGTACATACCTTCTATATATAAAATACCTCCCCCAAACGATTAGTATGATATTTTATTTTGACATTAAGGGGTTTTTTCAGTAGCAAAGTGACGGAAATTTTAGTGAAAAATCGCAATTTTTGCTTCAAACGACCACCAAAAGTTTTAAAATGAAAAAAATAACAATTAGCGATCGTTGGGGGGAGGATTTACTCATCTTCTAATTAAATTTTACTGTTATTTTGATTTGTGATACTTTTCTGCTGAGATACAGTGATCACCGCAACACGTGTTTTTCGAAAGGCGCTCTCGGAAAAGCTCTGTCACCGGCTTATTTGTTGATATTTTGCAACCAAAAAATTACAAAATGTTGTTGAAATAACAATATATAATGTGCAAAAGGTTCGAACGAATTTGCTTTATTCGTTCGTCTGAAAAAAAATCGCAAAGACAGTGTTTTTTTTTGCCCTGAAACCCTTCCCCCCCCCCCCCCTTAATTAAAATTCAGCGGCACTGTGGGATCAAATATTGGACATAAGTGTTAAATGCCCGATAAAATGATTAGAAAAATGTTTCGAATAAAATGAAAGAATCGTCTTTGCGCGACCGGCAAAGACACACCGTCGCACTTGCTCTCGACGATCGTATCGCGAGCACTGCGAGCGCGACAGACAGAACGAAGAAAAGAGTCTCTTATGCAAGACAAATTCGGACGATGATGAATTCCGCATTGATACCTCCTTCGTCATCAAACGTGCTATCACACATGCTTGGTCGGCCCACGTTCGTGTGTTTGGCTAGCGCGAGCGCGACGGAGTGACGGAAAGATAGAGACAAAGTATGCAGTCGAATGCAGTGTTGTTGATATTCCGAGCCATAGTACGCCACAAAGAGAACGAATTATACGAAAGAGAGGGAAAGAAAAACACCTTCCTGATGGACGCCTTAGTACGTAATTCAGAAAACATCAAACTGTTATCAATAATTTATAAATTTAATATAATGGTTGCTTAAATTGTTATAAAACGGTATTTAGTTTCTAGAACGTCGATACATGTCAAAGCGTCTCTTGAAATTTCTACAAACTTTTTTTTTAGTACATAATCAAATTGTTCTGTAAACAGGTCTTCCACGATAAAGTAAGCAAATTTTTGGGTCTGTCCGAAACGTGTAGTTATCGGTACTGTTAACAAATCTTTGTTATATGCTTTGCATTGAAACTTTACTATCTCGGATATCGAATCTCTAAATTGTTCCGTATCTGTTTATAACAGTGTTATGATATTACCTATACATTTTAACAATGAAATTAGAATATTTTTCTGCAGATATACTGTAAGATTAGATCAGAAGATGCCACGGTAATAAAAAAATTCATGATTTCAAAAAAACTATTTTTTCTTCAAATAGATTGTTGAAGTATAGGTACGTTTAGAAGACACGATGACGATGTTGTACGTAAATTGAAAAACAATTTCAAGGATATACATAGGACTATATTGAAGTTCTAAAAGTTCTAAAAATCAAAAGCGTTCTTCAACAATTCATGCAAACAATTATTTAAAATTTATTTTTTTTTACTCAGATGGTTTTTGTGTAATTAAACCGTTTTTGTACACTTCTATGTTTATTATAATTGTTTAATTAAGAACTTAAAAACCAAACGTATACAAATCCTGCATTATCTTGCAATAGTTAAATGTTTAATATTTCGGTAATTCCTTCAAATGTATTTCCTTTTTCAATATTACCCCCAATATATGCAAGTTATTAAACAATGTCTAACATGCTGCGAGAACCTTGTACACTTGATCTGAAACGCACCTATACATTGAAATTTTCCTGGCTCCGGAAGAGTCTCTGATTTGTTTGTATCACTTCTTCAAAAAACATTTAGAAATTTTATAAATACTCAATTCTTATTACTATATTTCTTTAAAGGAAATAACGTTTAAAGGAAAATTTGATATATTCCATCATATCATTGTATATCATCATCGTATCACCATATTAATCAGATCCGTTTATTCCATTACTTTCCGACATTCTGTTATTCCTTCATTCCTGTATTCCCTTATTTATTCCCCTGATTTCTTTATTCCCTTATTTCTTTAAAAACAAGTATTTTAATAAAAGCAATACTACACTTAACAATATTCTACGAATGAAGTGAAATCAGCAAAAAGCATCGAAAATGCAAAGGTATAGGCCAAGTAAAAGAGGATGTGACTGTGGAATAGCTTTCTCGTTAACATAAACTTCATTATACAAAGTATTTGAAATCGAACAAATGCGAGCAAGTACAAATTATTGTACAGCATCGACACGATGCTATCGCTAAGTAAATATATTAAATTAACTAAATTTCCCAAAAAATGATTTCTCCTCGTTTAATTAATAAATCTGTTTATTGCTCGACTAAATTTACTTGGTGGCCCGCTTTTTACGAAGGTTCGATGGTGAAAAATAAGCTTAAATAGTTCGGGATGTTCAACATTAAAAGAGAGTTGTTAAAACACAGTATAAAGCGGCCTTCTTATTGTGTTGAATGAAAATCCTCTAAATATCTCATGACGTTTCCTTTTAATTTACGTTATCATCAATCGTTGAAACACATGGCAATATACATGTGTAATTTTCTCTCAGGCACATCCAGATTGTTAATTTAAAAATGAGTACAAATATCTGTAACGTTATATTTTGGACATCAAGCTTCGTAAAAAGCGGGCCACCAAGTACATTTAATCAAGCAATAAACAGATTTATTAATTAAATGCGGAGAAATCATTTTTTGGGAAATTTAGTTAATTTAATATATTTACTTAGCGATAGCATCGTGTCGAGTCTGTACAATAATTTGTACTTGCTCGCATTTGTTCGATTTCAAATACTTTGTATAATGAAGTTTATGTTAACGAGAAAGCTATTCCAAAGTCACATCCTCTTTTACTTGGCCTATACCTTTGCATTTTCGATGCTTTTTGCTGATAGATTTATCCAAACGAGATTTGCTCGAAAGGTGTCTAGGAGGACACATACAAAATCATACATACAAAGTGAGAAGGATTGCATGATTAACGGTGTCGAAAGCGTTAAAGAGATCGAAACAAATCAACACCGTGATCCTACGATGATCGACAGCCTCACACACATCCTCAAGGATTCTTAGCAGGGTGTCCTGAGTGGAGCGCCCCTCAACAAAGCCAAACTGTCACGGATCCAGCAGATTACCAGCACAAAGGAACGTAAGCATCTGCTTACGGATAATACGTTCAATGATTTTGGACATTTCAGGAAGCACAGAGATGGAACGTAAATCTGACGGGATGTCAGGAGACGAGACCGTAGGGATAGGGAGAATGTGCGCTAATTTCCATGCAGACGGGAAGATAGACGAGGATAGAGACGCATTCAACAAATCAAGAAGACAGGGAAAATGATAAGAAGCACACGACAAGAGAAAACAAGGCGGAACTCGGTCAGGCGGGGAAGATGTAGAGGAGGAGAAAGAATAGGAGTCAGCAGGGGAATCAGGGGTGACATGACCAAAGAAAAATGTATTATCAAAAAAGGTAGAGAACAGAGAGCGAGAGAGTAGAAATATGCCTAGACGACGGAAAAAACATGGAGGCAAAGTAAACATTGAGCTGAGAAGGAGTGATAGAGGGACCTACCACCAAGTCGGGAGAGGAAGGGATAACACGGAGTGCCTTCAACCGTCGCCAGGCATCAGTAGTCGAGGTGGCCCTACTCAGAGACTCCCTAATAAAGACACCCTGGTTGAGTCTAATGAGTGCACTCACCCTGTTTCTAACAAGGGAACATACCCAAGTGTCCGAAGCCGATTTTAATGAAACTTCGTACGTTTAATAAGCACGCGAAAATAATCGATACGTATTTTTTTATATCGCCCTAATCGCACGTTTAAGGGGTGAAAACACCCTTCAAATTTACCCCAGAAATATGCTAATTCGTAAACTATCGTAGATCGAACAAAATTTTATTGGGAAAAGTTTCATGGTTTTTGACATACAAAAGGAATATGTTTACAAATTGTTTAAAACATTACTTGTTTATCACAAAAATATTAATTGCACCTTTGTTTCACGCCATGTCAAGAGTTCTGTAATGACATAAAAGAAGGGGAATTCGTTGCTGAATTGAACAGTATATAATATGCTATAGTTCGCTCTCAGAATTCTCCGTATACTTGTATCTACAAAATAGCATCGAAAATGAAAAGCTATGGGCCAAGTACAAGAGGATGTTACATTAGAATAGATTACTCATTAACATAAACATAATTGTTCACAGGATTTGAAATCAAACAAATGTGAGCAAGTACAAATGATTGTACAGCAACGGCACAATACTATCGCTAAGTAAATATATTCAATTAACTAAATTTCCCAAAATATGGCGTCTTCTCATTTAATGAATAAATCTGTTTACTGCTCTATTAAATGTACTTGGTGGTCCGCTTTTTACGAAGCTTGATGTCCAAAACATAACGTAACAAATATTCATACTCATTTCTAATTTAATATGTTAACAATCTGGATGTATGTGAGAGGAAATTACATATACATATTGCAGTGTATTTCAACGATTGATGTTAGCATAAATTAAAAAGGAACGACATGATGTAGGGCATAGATCGGAGAAACAGGAAAGGGTAAGGAAAGCGATAGTAAAGGTTATCATTAAGGAAAAGGTAATAGAAGGAAATGATTAAAAGTAATGTCAGGAAAGTCAAGGATAGTAAAGTAAAAGACTCGGACAAGTAAAGTATAGAAAAGATGTATTCGAAACATAAGGTCAAAGTGTATTGTGTTGAGATACGCAGTGCATCTCCTTATATGCACTGGTCCTCGCTTGAAAGCGCGTGACTTTGTCAGGGTGGTCTGATTTGTCACGCGCTTTCCCAAATTCCAGCTCTCGGCACTTGAACCACTTGAACTGTCCCGACTCGGGAAAATAGCAAGAGTCGTGAGAACGTCTACAGTTCGGCCAATCCTGACTTAATGACCGTCCTCGGTCACAAGTATACAAATAGGAAATAAACTAACATGAATAAAATACAAAGCCTTAAAATTACGAACCTACAACGAAATAGGAACTTAAGATTACAACAAAACTCTTAACATATGCTTAAATTTATTTAATTAACTAAATACGGATCCAGGGCTTCATTTGGTCGGGTCCAACAGTACCTGTAAAAGGTATCCGAGTTAATTGAAACCCTTCGACATCGGTAACGATATATCTATCCTTATCTAAGATTTTTTTTACAACATAAGGTCCTTTGAATTTCGGGATTAACTTTTTATTGACTCCAGGGGTAACGTCGACGTTACGAATCATCACATAGTCTCCTACTTCATAATTTTTGGCGGGTTTATGTCTCGCATTGTAAGACCGTTGGTTAATAACCTGATTTTTAGAAATATTTTTTGCAGCAACATCGCGAAAGGTAGATAGATCTCGAGTAGTTTCAAACTGAGACTCTAGGATTGTCCGCAAATTATTATTGACCTCACCTAATTGATTGATACCAAATAATAACTTACTCGGGGTTTCTCCTGTTGACCGACAAACAGTGTTATTTAATGCATACTCTACAGATCCTAAAACTCGATCCCATTTTCCTGGATCTTGTGACAATTTTGCAAGCATAGGCGCGATGACACGATTAAATCGTTCGACCTGCCCGTTCGCCCGTGGGGTACCTACTGCTATCAAAACTTGTTCTATTGATTTTTCCGATAAAAATTCTTTAAAGTTGGTGGAACTGAAACAAGTTCCGCGGTCACTAATTATTCTCTTAGGTTTACTATATGACTGGAAATATTGTGTCAAGTGTTTGATAACTTCGTCAGTTTTTGTTGATTTGCATGGATATAATTTAATAAATTTTGTAAAGCCATCAATTACCGAAAGAATAAATTTCAGGCCCCGGCCACTTTTCTCAAGTGGGCCATAATGATCAATATGGACAGTCTGAAACGGTAAATTGCCCTTCGGTAGACTATGGAGAAAACCCTCTGTTTTACCGCTAAAAGGTGAAAATTCGATACATTTCAGACAATTACTTATACAGGGTGTCCCAAAATTATGCAGCAAGCGGGAACAAGTAGATTGTTTATAACAAAAGAAATCGAAAATTCCTTTACCTTTTTTTTATTTGAAGCCCCGTTTTGGAGATACAAGCTTCCAAAATATCGTGGTCCGACATCCGGCCCGCGCGGTTCGAACATCAGCTGGAGGCATATACGCGAGAAAAGAATAGGCGAGCGGTCAGCGGGGAGAGGGGTATCCATCGACGCTCAGCTGAGATTTCGCCGAGCGACAGCTGTGCCCCTCTCCCCGCTAACCGCTCGTCTATACTTTTCTCGAGTAGATGCCTCCAGCCGACGTTCAAACTGCGCGGGCCGGAAGTCGGACGACGATATTTTGGAAGCTTGTATCTCCAAAACGGGGCTTCAAATAAAAAAAAGGTAAAGGAATTTTCGATTTCTTTTGTTATAAACAATCTACTTGTTCCCGCTTGCTGCATAATTTTGGGACACCCTGTATAATCCTTAACCTTTTGGCGAATATACGGAAACCAGTATACCCTAGAAACATGCTCTACAACTTTATCCACCCCGAGATGTCCTAAATCATCGTGACATGTACGAATAACGTTATTTTCCATACAACTGGGAACATAAAATAGCAGATTCTGATTTTTAACCTTCCGGTAGACCAATCCATCACGAAGCTCATAAAACTTATTTTCAGACTGTTCCAATTCTTTCTTTAATTCAGAAATAATAGGGTCCTGACCCTGTTTAACGGATAAAACCTGCTCAAAGGTATTTGACTCAAGAATTAGAATGCCGTGACAACGACTCAGAGCATCTACATGGGACATTTTAGTTCCTGGCCTGTGTTCTATCTCAAAATCGTAGTCTTGTAAAAACATTGCCCAACGAGAAATTCGAGGATTTACAGTCTGCTTACTTAGAGTTAGACGGAAACTATTGCAATCGGTAATAATCTTGAATTTGATACCAGACAAATAAATGTGAAATCTTTTAATAGCGTAGATAGCGGCTAAACACTCTAACTCAAAACTATGGTATTTAGACTCCGCAGCGGTTGTTCGTTTGCTAAAGAAAAATACCGGCCTAAAAATTCCATTGGGTTGTTTCTGCATTAGAATTGCACCAAACCCACTCGCACTAGCATCGCAATGCAATTCAGTCCTCAGCATTGGCGAATATATTGCTAAAACCGGTTCGCTGGCTAATTGTTTTTTTAGAAACGTAAAAGCATGCATTTCATCTTGATCAAATTTAAATTTAGCATCTTTTTTTAAAAGGTTATATAACGGTCTCGCGATATTAGACAAATTTTGTATGAAGCGTCGAAAATAGCTAGCAAGACAAACAAAACTATGAACTTGTTTAATACTTTTGGGAACAGGGTAATTTAATATAGCATCTAAATTTTCAGTACTCGGTTTAATGCCATGTTCATTGATTATGTATCCCAGATAAGAAACTTGTGTGTGTAAAAAAACATTTATCCAAGCGAAATTGTAACTCATTGTGTCTAGCTAATTTAAATACTTTCTTCAAGATTTCAAAATGTTCGTCCAAAGATTCGGTAGCGATTAAAATGTCATCCAGATATAGTAAAAGTTTATTCTGCCGAATCAAGTTTGAAAAAATTCCATTAATGTACCGTTGAAAAACCCTGGGCGCATTAGTTAACCCAAAAGGCATCTTAAGATATTCAAATTGCCCCAGCGGAGTGACGAAAGAGGTATATTTAATTGAATCTTCAGCAACCTTCACATGATGGAAACCATTTCGTAAGTCCAATTTGGAAAAAAACTTCTTATCACGCAATTGATCTATCTGATCGTCTATCAACGGGGTTGGATAATTATCTCGTATAGTTATCTTATTCAATTCACCACTTTTTCCGTACCAGCACTATTGGACTAGCATACGGTGAATTACTTGATCTAATTATTCCCATATTCGATAAATCATCAAGTATCGCGCGCAATTTTTCTTTATCCGCAAATGATAAACGACGCGGACGGAAACTAACCGGGACTTCGGATATTAATAAAATGGACATTTGCACCTCGCATGGTTCGAACGTTCGACATACTCAGTCCGATAAAGATTTTGTAATTCCTTACAAGTATTAAAATCAGCCTGTGAACCAATATTCAACTCCTCAGTGTTATTATACGGCGGTGACACATGCTCAATTTGCATGATTTGATTTACAAAATTAATGTTCTCATCTGGAACAACTTCCGGTTCGCGTCTTGAAATTTCGACATTAGGCCCCATGGATATTTTAATTAATGGCGAAGAAATAAAGTCTCTACCCAACAACGGGAGACATGGCATCGTACTATCCGGAACAACAAAGAATTTGACATTTTGAATAATTCCATTGATTTCAATATCTCGTTGAAATATTCCTTGAATAATTAACGGTGAGGAATTGAGACCGCAATACAAACTATTATTTAAAAAGGAAGCGGAATATGAGCGCGGTGGTAATAAGCTTCTTTTAATCAAACTAATCGGCGAACCTGAATCTAATAAAGCCATAATCGCGTAATTGTGGAGAATACCTTCATCGTTTTCAGTGGAAAAATTTATGGGTATCATAAATGGGTTTTCGGAAGTCTGGTGTTGAACCGCATGTGTCGAGGTCCCTGGTGCAGGTACAGGTGCAGGTGTAGCAGTTTGAGGACAATTGCGGATCTGGTGTTGTCGGCTGCCGCATCGGAAACACGAACCCCATTCGCGCTTCGGTCTCGTACAGGTCCTCTCCAGGTGTCCCAGCCCATTGCAATTTGAACAACGTGGACTAGCAGTGCGCGGTAACAAACCTTTTACCGGAGGCCTTTCGCCTACCGTTTTCTTAAGATCATTCCGATCTCGAAGTGTTCGACCGTCGGAATAGAGCATGATATCTCGAAAAGCTTCCAACAATTCATCTTCCGTCCGAAATCGATGCATCCTTGCTTGGTCTCGCAGATGGAAATCGGGAATACCATCAATTAAATACGGCACAAGTTCGTCACCGTCGAACGGAACCCGATTCGCCAAAATCACCTTATCGTGGTGGTAATCAGAAAATGGCTCATTCTTCTGCCAAATACGGTTTTCAAAGTCTCTTCGGAGACGGAGCTTGTTCGGGCGATGTTCATACATTACTTTCATTTTCATAAATAGCTGTAAAACTGAAAGCGATAAATGGTCCGGTTTAGAATGGAACCATTTTAACGCCTTTCCACGTAAGCGTTGGATAATTAGGATCTTCATTGATCCCTCATCTAAATGATATGTGTCTCGTAACAGCTCGGCTTGCTGTTTCCATATTTCGAACGTATCTTCCTCTCCGGAAAACTCACTCAATAAATCGAACGAACTGATATTTTCGCTACGTGGTGTAGCCATCAATTCTCTCTCGCGCCGACCAACTTCTAATTCTCTACGAAGAAGTTCGGTTTCCCTTCGAAGAAATTCTATTTCCCTCTGGGCGTGCAACGGTACCTTCTCCACCGACGGTGTCACAGGTGGACAGACCACTTCTTCGGGGACCGAATAATTGGCACCAGCCATTTTGCGGGTGTCTTCCGCGAATAACGTTTCTTCAATATCACCATCGGCTACTAAAAGTCGAGCGACTAATTCGTTTTTCGTGCCGGAAAGTGGCAGATCCCTCTCACGTAAAAGTTCTTTGAATTCCGCAATGGTTAACTCATTCAAATATCTTTTCGGTCTTTGCGACATCTTAAATACAATAAAAATGACCGCCACAAAATTCAATAAAACAAAAGATGAAAGGAAAAAAAATGTCCGAGTCTGTAACACGTACAATTAAACGTCTTTAACACCAATAACGTCACAAACACAAATACGCCCGTCACAAAAACTTTATCACTGGCGTCGTTAGCGTATAAATTCACAGTCGCGATTCACAAACTGCGCAAAAAGTTCCGATCCCACTTCTGAAAAATTTGTAGGGCATAGATCGGAGAAACAGGAAAGAGTAAGGAAAGCGATAGTAAAGGTTATCATTAAGGAAAAGGTAATAGAAGGAAATGATTAAAAGTAATGTCAGGAAAGTCAAGGATAGTAAAGTAAAAGACTCGGACGAGTAAAGTATAGAAAAGATGTATTCGAAACAAAAGGTCAAAGTGTACTGTGTTGAGATACGCAGTGCATCTCCTTATATGCACTGGTCCTCGCTTGAAAGCGCGTGACTTTGTCAGGGTGGTCTGATTTGTCACGCGCTTTCCCAAATTCCAGCTCTCGGCACTTGAACCACTCGAACTGTCCCGACTCGGGAAAACAGCAAGAGTCGTGAGAACGTCTACAATGAGATATTTAAAGGACTTTCATTCAGTACAATAAAAAGCCCGGTTTATACTGTGTTTTAACAACTCTCTTTTAATGTCGTACATCCCCAACTATTTAAGCTTAGGGGAGTTGATACTACAGGTATTTTTTACCGTCGAACCTTCGAAAAAAGCGGGCCACCAAGTACATTTAATAGAGCAGTAAACAGATTTATTCATTAAATGAGAAGACGCCATATTTTGGGAAATTTAGTTAATTGAATATATTTACTTAGCGATAGTATTGTGCCGTTGCTGTACAATCATTTGTATTTGCTCACATTTGTTTGATTTCAAGTCCTGTGTACAATGAAGTTTATTTTAATGAGTAATCTATTCCAATGTAACATCCTCTTGTACTTGGCCCATAGCTTTGCATTTTCGATGCTATTTTGTAGATTTCACTTCATTCGTAGAATTATGTAAAGCACAGTATGCTTTTTATTGAAATACTTGTTATTAAAGAAATAAGGGAATAAAGAAATCAGGGAATGCAGGAAAATAAAGGAATATTCGGATCTCATTATTATAATAATTTTGGATTCATGATGTGGCAAAATGTAAAAAATTATCCTTTAAATGTTATTTATGGTTAAAAAATATAGTAACCAGAATTATGTATTTAAAAATTTTTTTAAATTCTTTGAAGACGTGAATAAAAAAATTGGAGACCCTTCGGGAGATAGTAAACATTTAGTATAGGTACGTTTCTGGTGATGTGTACATACAAGGTTCTCGCAGCATGTTAGAGATTGTTGAAAGACTTGCATATATTGTCGGTAATATTGAAAAAGAAAACACATTTTAAGGAATTAGCAAAGTAATAAACATTTAATTATTGCAAGACAGTGACGATTTTGTACCTATGGTTTTTAAATTCTAATTCGAAAATTATAATAAACATAAAAGTGGCCAAAATGGTTTTATGAAAACAGGGTAAATTTAAAATAATGGTTGGTCTGAATTGCTGAAAAATGTTTTTAACTTTTAGAACTTTAATTTGGTCAAATGTACAATATTCTTACAAACATTGCGATGGGTTTAAACAAAAAGTAGTTTTTAAGTAATACCGTAACACTGTTACAAATACATGTAGATAAAGTACAATTTGGAGATTCAATTGCCGAGATAGTAAAGTGTCGATGCAAAGCATGTAACAAAGATTATTTAACTGTGCTGGATAACCCGATAATAAAAATTTACTTACTTTTTTTTGGAAGACCTGTTTACAGAACAATTTGATTATGTACTAAAGAAAAGCTTCTAGAAATTTGAATATACGCTTTGATATGTATCGAAGTTGTAAAAATGAAACAGATTAATTATTGATAACACTTTGAAAATTTCCGAATGATGTTCTAATGCGTGCATCACGAAGGTGTCTACCCTTCCCTCTTTTTCGTAATAACTCCTTCTCGATGTGGCGTACTATGTTTCCGGATATAAACACTGACAAAGACTTCGCTTTGTCTCTATCTTTCCGTCGCTCCGTCGCGCTCGCACTAGCCAAATAAACGACGCGACGTGGCCACGCAAACATGTGTGAGAGCGTGTTTGACGATAAAGCAATGCGGAATTTAACATGATTCGAATTTTTCTAGCATAAGGGCCTCTCTTTCTTTACTTCTATCTGTCACGCTCGCACCCCGAGCGGAGCCGTCGCGACAGCCGAGAGCAATATTTTGGTGCGTCTTCGCCAATCGTGGTCACTCATTAATTTTATTCTAAACATTTCTAATTATTTTAACAGGAGTTTATATTTATTTTCAATTTTTCAAAATTTATTTTTTATTCATTTGAAAAAGACGGCGGCATTCAATCTGTTTTAAGTGTATTGTTGCGATTTATTATTAAGCCTAAGTTTCAAAAATCAAATACATTTTTTCTACAATTTGAAACCATTTTATTAAGTTTATAAATTATTGATAACCCTTGAAGATTTTCTGAATACCAATAAGGGACTCTTGTATTTAGTCCGAGACAAGACCTTGTCTCTTCATTTTTTCCGGCATGTGTCAAACAGATTATACAGAAAAATCTACGTTATCGGCAGAAAAATGATCGTCGCATGGTATGAAACAAATGTTAGGGTTTGACACCGGGCTGCGTGACAGGCTGGAGGAGAGGAAGAAGACGACGTTTCTTATAAAAAACTCTACTTTTTAGATCAAAATATATCGCAATTGGCTTGATGGATCTTCTCGTAGTTAGGCTTAATTTAACCGGGTGGGCGTCACCTACAAGAATATCACCATAGTTTGGGGGAAATATGCGGATTTAATGCCGTTTGAATACCCCGAAAACCTCGATCTAATTCTTCCGGAAAAGAGTTGTTTAGGTCTGCCAGTCGGGAACTCTTGTACTTGGCCCGAGTCAAGACCTCAACTCTTGATAATACATGCGCGCAATACGCAAATCACCGAAGCGACCGGCGTGCGGACGCACAGTTGAACGAATGCGCCGTATATTGGGCATCGATATACATATCCATTAAATAAACGAAATGCATTGGATATTTCTTAAAGATTCTTCATATAAATTATTTATACCATATTTCTTCTTGCGATTATTTATTTTAAAAAAAGAAGATTAAATATTACCGTTTACGGATCCAAATCCATGTCTTCGTCAATAAGATCCATTGCTTTTGTTGATAATTTGCTATACCTAATTTTATTAGATGACTGCATCTGAGTTTTAGCGTTCTGACATGCTAGCTGCATGTGGACGCGACAGAAGTAGTATATAAAAAAGTTCCCGATGTTCCGTTACACCCTGTATAATTTTTATTGTTTTCCCTTTCTTTATCGTTTTGACTTACTGTCTGTATAAACTACTAGTAAAAACATTAGAATCATCAGCAGCATGAGAATTATTCAAAGTAAAACTGTAATTATACATTGACTGATTCGGTGTCCCGCCACAGCCCCAATTTGTAATTTAAATTTCTGGCGAAAAAGCAGCGGAAATCAAAAAGTACTTGAAATGCTATAATCTATATAGCTTATTAAAAAAAATGGTGAAAAGTTTTTTCTGGTCGATCTTAGGTGATTTTTGTAATTGATATAAACCTTTTTGCCATTTATCTGAAGTGCAATAACATTTCGTTACACATTAAACATTTTTTTCTGCTCATTTCACTTATGAGAACTCTAACATTACCTATTACACGCGTTCTTTAAGTAAAGTCGTAAAATAGAGAAAATAGTGGCAAATTAAAAAAGAGGACAAATTTGTCGAGGCACGTGTTTCATGGCAATATATTTAAATTGTTCAATATGAACTTAATTTCTTTGATACAAAGTCCAACGTTACAAAACGTACTCGGCCCACTGTGGGACGCGGCGTGGCGCGACGCGTTTAATTATCATACTGTTTTACAAAACTATATCTTAATCAATTACATTGCAAACAGCTTGATAACAAATGATTACCATGCACCATGCCACGCCCGCACGCCGGCCGCTTCGATGATTTGTGTATTGCGCGCATGTATTATACATGTATATGGAGAATTCCGATAGGAAACTATAGTATATTATATACTGTTGAATTCAGCAACGAATTCCCGTTCTTTTACGTCATTACAGAAATGTTGATATCGCGTAAAACAAAGATGCAATTAATATTTTTGTTATAAACAAATAATGTTTTAAACAATTTGTAAACATATTCCTTTTGTAGGTCAAAAACCATAAAACTATTCTCTATAAAATTTTTTTCTATCTACGATAGTTTACGAGTTATCATATTTCTGGAGTAACTTTGAAGGGTGTTTTCACTCCTTAAACGTGCGATTGGGCCGATATAAAGAAAAACGTATCGATTATTTTCGTGTGCTTAACAAATGTACGAAGTTTCATTAACATCGGCTCCGGGCACTTGGGTATGTTCCCTTGTTAGTTGCAATTAATTTATCACAGTATCCAGGCTTTCGAAACTGCAGGTGGATAAACCTCGGCTTATTAGAGGCACGGGTACTCCTGACCCTGAAGACTTTAACGAGAGAGAGAGAGAGAAGAAAGTGAGAGAAATGAGGGATAATTAAAATGAAAAGAAAAGAGCCCGACATTGAAATTATAAACATGATTAAACGTGAGGATGTAAAAGAAAATAATGTAAACAAAGAAAACTTAAAGCTAGGGATAACATAACTTCTAACTAATTAAATAACGGAATAGAGCGACTCCAGTGCCGTAGCGCCTACAGAGACAGAGAAAGGAGATGCTCAAAAAGAAGCTTCTTGAAAGAAGCCCGTGAAGGACTGCAGCGCACAGCAGGTGGAAAGCTATTCCAAAGGTGCTCCCAGCGACTAAAATAGAGTTGCCCATTGTACCTGTATGGTGCCTAGGATGGACAAGGAGGTGCAACGCGGCCCGTAAGGAGGAGCGGGCCCTGATATCCCCAGCAGCAACGATGATACCACTAAAAGGATCACCGACCCCCGGGCAGGTAGGGTGGTGTCGGCCAAAGACGAAAATGCCCAGAAAATAGTTCCGGTGAATCGACGGCCACAATCAACGGAGGCGAGTATACAGGGGTGAAACGTGAGTATCCAAGGAGACGCAAATGACAAACCTCAGACAAGATTTAAACGCCCGCGTCAGGCGAATGTCCTCTACCACACCGAGAGCCCGATACACCAACGCGCAATAATCATTGTGGGGGAGGACAAGATACCAGACAAGTTCCACCTTGGTTTGGATCGGAAGGGCAAGCCATTCTGCCAGAACTGGAAAATGGTCCGCCGAATCCTGCCACAGATTAGGGTAACCTGCTCCCGCCAGTCCAACGACGAGCTGAGAACAACATCAGAAGATTTAACGGAGCGGTGATAACAGATAGGGACGTAATCAATAATGACAAGAGGAGGGGAGGATGAATAAATACAATTAACATGCGTGGTGAACCAAAAATGATAGACTGAGATTTAGAACGGTTAAGAGTGAGCGAATTGCGTGCACACCTATCCACCAGCCGAGCAATACTATTTATATCGCTGTGGTGAACGGAAGATTGGCAGCGACCGGGTATGAGAGTGACAAGTGCGAACGAATGCGCGATAGATTAAGTAGAATAAGGACATGTATACAGGGTGACCCGGGAAGTCGCGAGGATCTGGAACCAGGTGATAACTGAGATAATTCTATTATAGTGTTACGTCAAGACTATGTGTTACGCCCCGAGAATGGTACAGTACCGGTTTGGTTCACAAAGTCTGAGTTTATGCCCACTTTTGGACATTGGTTAAACCAATTTACTCGGGATGGGGCCGAGTTGTATTACGGAATTCACGGAGGAGTTATAAAATACTATGGATTTTAATAGTCTATTTTCTTTATTCTTTTTAGGTTAATCTAGAGCTCTGTTTTCTGTGCCCTTCGACGAAACTTTTCTTTTAAAATTATTGCGGGTACGTGAATTGGTGCTTCTGTCCCATCGGGATTGATCAACAGAACTAGATCCTCGGGTTTTAATTGGTCTAAAGTATTTTGCAAATCAGTATCCTTTAGAATGGTCGAGTTGATCGGTATTTTTATTAACCGCTATTCTTCTTCGGCATCAATGATGTCCACGACATCAGGTGGTGGAGGTATGTTTGGAAGTGACACCTCCCTTGTCGGATAGACCTCCTGAATTTCGTCCTTCATGTAGTCTTTGGGTATTGACGATGCCAGTTTTTTTTGTTTGCCTCAGAATTCTTTTAGCTTTCCTCTTATGGACCTTTGGTGTGTTCGAAGGAGGTCGATTATCAACGGGAGGAGCTTCTTTTTAAAGTTTCTCGCGGAAAATCCTTAATTTTTCCCGCCAATTAATTTTTGAAGAGGGGTCCTCCCGTACTGCCTTAGCGCACTTGCTTTGCCACCCCGAACGTGAATTGGGTTTCCTTGCCACTGAAGAAAGGAAGGATTTGTTACGGATAAACGTATTCGCCTCGCAGCTACTCTTGATCGTTTAGGATCGCTCACCTGGTATCATAAGAGTCCCGGTAATTCGATTCCGATCTTTTCGCTTTGTAGGACGGTTGTTAATTAGGGTTTTTCAGGTGTCCAGAACTACTGGGTGAATATACAGGTTTCGTTGGAGTTTGAAAGGATTTATAACACGTTCGCCTCGCCGCTACTCTTGATCGTTTAGGATCGCTCACCTGGTATCATAAGATTCCCGGTAACTCGATCCTGATCTTTTCGCTTTGTAGGACGGTTGTTATTTAGGGTTTTTCAGGTGTCCAGAATTACTGGGTGAATATACAGGTTTTGTTGGAGTTTGCAAGGATTTATAACATATTCGCCTCGCCGCTAATTCTTGATCGTTTAGGATCGCTCACCTGGTATCATAAGATTCCCGGTAACTCGACCCTGACCTTTTCGCTTTGTAGGACGGTTGTTATTTATAAGGATTGACACCGTAATCCAGTATTACTGTAGGAGTCAATGGTTTCGGAATAAGTAATTTGGATTTGGACAATTAAACCCTTCACTATGGATTAACTTTAAGGTGTGACTCACTTTTTAACTTCGAAGTTCGGCTTCAAGTGTGGTATCTCGGTTTTGCATCCTTCTCGTTCTCACTACACTGATTTTTCACTTGCTTTCCAAATTTCTACGTGGATACGTGTCTATTCGCGCTTCAGTAACAGGAATGGTGACTTGTCGAAAGGCACCACGCTTAAATACAAAGTTTGTGCCCTCCCACTACATCAGTTTCTAACGTTTATCAAATTAGACAATGCAGCCCTCTTCTAGCAACCTGACACCATCAGCAAGGGAAAGTGTTTAGAAAAATGTTTTTCTCCACTCTGGGGCCTGCTGTTTATTATCCCTTCAAGTGTCCCCAAGCCAACACGTGGTCTGGTGCCAAATTTACATTTTGGCGTTCACAAGGTCTGCATTGTCTTCGAATAGCTTCAACGTCTTGAAACTTTCTCCTTCAAGACACGTCGTGTTTATAACCCTAAGAGGTTTAGCTAATTTAAACGTTTTCCTGATGCCATCTGCCAGTCTCGACCAGGGAAATCGAAATGTATTCTTCTTAAAGAAGGATTTATGATACTTCCCGAGTGTATCTCCCTGGCCTTGAACTGACAAATGACATCGGAACGCGGGGACGTAACAATAGGGATATATCATTTTCAATGTCCTACCTTCATCCGTGGCCGAGTTATTAAAGAAAAACGACCGCCACTCACTGGGCTCCGTTGGGCCCGGCAGCGCGACAGTTCCTACTAGTACAGTACCTAACTGGTGCAGAACTGGTGGTGCGCCTGCAGTGGACGACACGAGTATAAAATTGCGGTTTGCAACGGACGAGACGAAGCACTGAATTTAGTCGCGTAATACTTTTGACGTGTGCAATAGTGTCGACGGACCTTTAGCGCTACGCGAGCATATATTGCAATAACATGTGGGCTGTGATATTCGTGGAGGCGCCGGTTGGGCTGTAGCGCTGCCAAGAATAATTTTTGATTCTTCGGTGAAATATGCTATCTGCGTGTATGAGACGGTGAAGTTGTGAGGTCCAAGTACGGTCAGTCCATTATATTATACGAGAAGTGGTCTAAAGACGCGGCCAAGTATAAGTGATTATCCTCAACGACGGTTGAACAGAGAGCGTGAGCGACCGGAAGATGCGCGTCATGCAACATTCTAGAACGTTCGAGAGTGTTCTGTGGCCGGCACACGACTGTGGGGATAACGACTCGTGTTGTGCATAGCGAGCGATAACCTTTCTTATTTGAATTTCAATATTGAAGTGTTCCTAACAAAACTCATTGTTAGTTTTTTCCACGGGATATTGAAAACCACCTCTGGGAGCTCACGGTCCCTAGAAATTTGTTTCACTTCAAGAATCGCAATATAACCGGCTCTTATGTTTCTCACTTACTTTTTTCACCAGCGAAAGAATATCGCAAATTAGAGAATTTCTCAAACACACAGAAATTGTTGGTATTTATAGCAATATTTTATTACAAATCTTAATTGCGGTAATACTAAAGCAGCAGAATCCTCATCGCCCCCCCCCCCCTTTGTCTAACCACGGCAAACGAGACAGTCAGGTCAGTCTTGGTCTACTATTTCTTTATTTCATGCACATTCAATATTCCTCTTCGTCATCCCCGACGCATGAAAGATGCGAGCAAATCGGGAAGAAATAATTTCGGGAAAATCGTGGGAATAATTCGTGTCTAGTACTTTACCTGTAGGGTGACAAGCGAAATATGTATATTCGAATTCTATTAACAAAGTCTACAATTCGTACTATTAAAACACTTAATAAAATGATCACAATTACTCTATATCCATTGTTGCCGCTATACAGGGTGTAACGTATCATCGGGGACCCTTTTGCAGGATCGATAGTACACACCAAAAGGTGAAAAACGGACCAAGTTAGTCCCCTTTTTTGAACGAAAACAGGATACATTAAGTGCGATACGCACGTAACCTTTAGCCTCACTTGAGACCCCACGCGATAAGGAAAACTCGACCGCGAGGGTTTGCCTCCCCGAAATTCCACAGTTTCCAACCGTCTTTTCCTGCAGCATCTTTTCTCCCACCATAGACCAGATTTCCTAAAATTTTCAATCCCCACTGCTTTTTCGACCTATATAAGGGCCACGAAAATGCATCTCATCGGGTTATTCTCAGTACGACGCTTGAGCAAGATACTACGAGACTAGGCCCAGTTCCTACTCGAGTTTTCTTTAACCTTCGAAAGATTAGTCTTTTCATTGGCATTTATTCAACTCTTGGTCGGAGTTCCCCCGTTTCAATTCACGTTAGGATCACTCGCGAACTAGTTCGGAGTCATCATAATTGTGAAGTCTCGTCAACCGTCACTGCCCAAGGGTAAACATCTAGAGCTTTCAATTATTACTTACATTCATTAAATTCATACACAAACACTAAACATACTTGTATATATATTCTGTTGAAAGAATATACTTGTTATACTTTTACTAGAAACGTAAAATTCGAGTAAAGAATTATTTCTAGAAATTAAAACCTTTCCACTCGAATTAAATCTAAAACATAATCGAGTAACGTACCCACAAATTATTCACTCTAACGGCTCGGAGTGAAACAAAAATTACGAGAGTTATTATTTTACGACCTTTACCGTAGCAGGTCAAAACCACAAATGGCGGGTGTCGGACTGCGCGTGCCCTTCGGCTTGCTTCCGTACCTGCGCGACCATTAGCAGTCCTAGCAAGTGCGTCGTTATTAACCAGAGAGTAGCACCTTGCAGTTAGTCTACAAGTACATCTACCTCGGGGAAACACCTTACCTAAAAACATATACAACCACTCTGGAGATCAGCGCCCTACGGTTTATGCCGTAGGCTCATCTGATTCTACATTCCTTTAATTCCGATACACGACCAGCGCCCTATGGTTTATGCCATAGGCTCACCTGGCCTGTATCACTCCTGATTTCCTGTCATACCTGGATAAACGCCAGCACCCTACGGTTTATGCCGTAGGTTCATCTAGATTTATTCATCCTCGATCTTAACCACTCTGGAGCCCAGCGCCCTATGGTTTATGCCATAGGCTCATCTGGGTCTAGACTCCTTTTAACCGATTCACGACCAGCGCCCTACGGTTTATGCCGTAGGCTCATCTGGCTCTGGATTTCACTCTTTCCAATACAAGCCCAGCGCCCTACAGCATCTACTGTAGGCTCATCTGGGTTGTATCACTTCTTACCTCAATTCAAGACCAGCGCCCTACGGTTTATGCCGTATGCTCATCTGGTTTGAATTAAATATCATTTCCTAGATCGTATGTCGATTTGTAGCTCCTACTACTGTTGACATACGATACCCCCTGCTACAGTAAAGTTTATTAAGAGACGAAATCACGTCTCATTACGTTTATTCCATAACGCTTGCCGGCCACGTTCCAGAAACCCGTCCGGCTCGTAACAGAAGTTACATCCGAAAATCATCCCCTATCGAGATACAACCCCATTTGTAAAAAATTGTTAAAAAATTATATCTCCGAAATGGTAAGTCGGAGAGGAGCGGTTTTGATTGCAATGTAACCAGAGAAGATCAAAGATAACAGAAAAAATATAATTGCGACGGTTATTGCTGTTTAATAGCATTTATTCTTGTTTAATCCGAACAACGTCGATTACCTATATCGTAGCAGGTATGTAACAACTTGGGAAACATTAAGGGCATTCACTAAATCTTCCTTTGCGTAGATAGTGATATTTTTTTCGTACTTTTTTAACTTTGGTCCCTTCCGGTTATATTGCAATCAAAATCGGTCCTCTATGATGCGCAGTGGGGTATTCGACCCGAAAAGCTGGAAAAAACTAGTTTAGCGTCATTTACAGTCTCAAGGTCATAATATAATAGGTCGTTGGATTCGTCTTAACGTCAGCTTTAATATTATGAAATCAAAAATGCATTTTAGCTTTTAAAAAATTAAACTGATGTTCAGTTTTTAAAAAAAAAATTATTTTCGGACTTTTATATATTCGAGTTTATAGACGTCTGAATACTGTTTCTTTTGTTGAAAACATTTTTTCCTTAGATTATCGAGAACCCATGGAAAAAACCCGTCAATAGTAGAGTAGATTAACCGAAAAGCTAGAAGGAATTAGTTTTACACGTAAATTATATTGAAATGAAGTAAGATATTATTTTATTCAAAATACAAGGATTACGAAACTTTTGAGTGGGCAAATATATATTTTAGGCAGATGTTTCAATTATTACAAGTAATTTTTATTCAGAAAATACATCAGAAAAGTCTTAAAATCAAATTCCGTTGATATATTTTCATCAGTAGGTTGAATTGGTAAAAACATTTCCAAACATTCCTTGGAAAATGCAAACTTTTTCTTTTTTTGTTGTGTTCTTATGCTTGATAGAAACGGATCAGAATTTAATAAAAATCTATTTAAAACATCTTGGTTACAAGCTTCTCGAGGACACTTTCTTGAATAATTTTGCCTATAGACGCGAAAATGTTTGTTGCTCGCTTCTGCTGCCTCTTCCGAGAGTTGTCCAATAGGCAATATAGCGTTCTCGATCACTACTGGTCCATGTATTAGTATTTTGTGGATTGTGGGACTCATGGGGTACCACGAATATAATTTAATATATAATTCTGCGGTATTTCTGGCGTATACTCCAAACTTCGTTGTGTCTATTTTGTGACCACTTGATATTATTTCTAGTATCACTTAAAATCTATAAATGAGTTTGTTTGGGAAATAGTTCCCAGGGTGTCCAGTGTGGTGGCAGCACCACCTGGACACCAATCGCTCAAGTCAGGTGGCAGCATGATTTCGTCGTGTGACGTAACGATCATGCGCACTGGCTAAAATCGGCCTCGTGTCGCGGCAGCGCACGGAAATCGGCCGTTAGCGTTTCGTCGCCTGCTTAGTATAGTCGTCTAGAGTCGTTTAGCTCAGCGTTTACGCACGCGCCGAAAGGCATTTGGATTATTTAACGGCATCATCGTCGAATATCACAGGCAAGTCAGCTCAACACATTATTAGTCAGCTCAACATGTGTAGTCAATAATAATATACATGAAATAAAGTGAGACTGCTCGAGAGAAACACAATTCTCTCATTACCTTGCTGCCAAGACTCCTCAAACGTTTTGATGTTTTTCAAACAGAGTTCTATATCAATTCCAGTGATACTTCCGGACAATGCAGGGTCGTGAAAAAATCTGCGACTGGTATTACCGTCATTAGAATTTCCGAAACCTGCTTTTGGCACATCAACAATAATGCCAATTTTTTCTTTAAATTCTTCCTGGACCATTTTCTTTTCGTCTGCTACTATGGATTTTTCCTCGGTTGATTGGGCTTGCCACTTTTTAATTGATAATTTATGTGACAAATGCAGTAATGTTTCGAATATTCTAATTCGAGCATGTAAAATCGATAACCCAAATTGTAAGTGGTCAGGATTAACTTCTCTGGTTTTCGATAAATTATTGAATTCCCGAGACGTAGCACCACATACATGGTCTGTCCGGAAAGTAACAGGACTGAGTCGATTAAAAAAAAACTATTGAGCCAATCGTTATAATTCTTGAAAAACTTTCAACAAAGGCTCTTCCTGCGTCGATACAGCGCTGCCAGGGCGATTTCCAAGCATTGAAGGCGTCATGGTAAGCATTCTCCGGAATGGCGTTTAGAGCCGCGGTACAAGCTGCTTGGATCCCCTCTTTTCAAAATGATTCGTTTCAAAATGATTTTTTTTCATCGGTATTTTCCGGCGAGGAAACAAAAAGAAGTCCGGGGGGGCCAAATCTGGGATGTAGGATGGCTGGGGAAGCGTTAGGATACCTGCCTGGGTCATTTAGCTGGTCACAAGAAAGGAGGTGTGAGCCGCTGCATTGTCGTGGTGCTCCGTCACAATGTTATGAACCACAGTTTTTGGGAAATTTAACATTTGGGCAATTAAACGAGTACTCAGTAGACAGTCAGAGTTCAAAACTTCGAGCACACGAGTCACATTGTCGGTGTTTGTCGAAGTCGAAGGTCATCCAGCGCGGTCTTCATTGGCGACCTCTTCCCGGCCCTCCGAAAGGGCCTTGTGCCACCGAAACACACTACTTCTTACTAAAGTATTATCTGGATAAGCCTGCTTGATCATATCAAATGTCTCTGTCGCAGATTTACCGCGTTTCACACAGAATTGATTAAATTTTAGCGATTGCCAACCTCTGCTCTAACGAACGCTGAATTTTCTGCTTGTACCGCGGACAAAAACACGTCGCGGGAAAAAGGCTGTCCTGACTCTCCAGATTCTCGGAGACAATTGACCAATCCCTCATTCATTAGCTAAGGACCTCCTCTACCGAATCCAGTCGGCACCTGAAAGCTCCGAAGTACAGTCGCGGCGGAAAAAAATCAGTCCTATTACTTTCCGGACAGACCATGTATGTAACACCGCATAGTTGAGGTGGTCTTCGTAATCGAATTACATATTTTAGCATCAACCATTGTAAATAACATAATGTGTTTGATTCGTATACTTGATGCATTTTTTTGAATTTTTGTTTCAGCCAATTCATTTATTTTCGCTTGTATATGTATATGACACTTCTTCACTTGTTATATCAACAGTTTCTCTTACGTATTGTATCCTAATTGGGCGGCAATATCTAGGAGACGATGGAGTCGGGTTTTTCCAAACTATTTTTTTATTTGAACGGCAAATTAATTGTAGTGGAACAAATGAACTTTGGAATATAAAAGCATCTGAGTCAGAAATATGTTGAAATTTTTGTTTATATTGAGCTTTGTTGGATCCATCGCAACCCCATTTACTAATTAATTCCATCTCGAATTCACTCACATGTAAAGTATTTACTACA
This sequence comes from Mimumesa dahlbomi, assembly GCA_917499265.3. NCBI lineage: Eukaryota > Metazoa > Arthropoda > Insecta > Hymenoptera > Crabronidae > Mimumesa > Mimumesa dahlbomi. Next base: position 4,035,877 of record OU824120.1, read on the forward strand.
TCTTGCAAGTACGATATTAAACGGACAGCTGTATGATTTAATAAATCCTGCAAATTTATTTCGGCATAAGTTGAACTTACTCTGTAAGATCCTGGAATTGGGTAACACTGTTTTTTTTGCTTTTTGAAGTACAGAATATCATGGATATAGCTTCTTGTCGGCTGTTCTTATAATTTCATATTGATTCCTTGTCAATTGGGCATCAACAAAAGCTTCACCAACTCGTAAGGGATGAGTGCGAGCGAGATACAACGAAGTGCAAGTGAGAGAATGAATGTAAAGGAGCGGGTGAGATTTTGGTGCAGTTACTGTCGAATTCAGTACAAAGAGGATCGTTTTGCAGTGAGTGTCGTGAGAACGAGTCGGAGAGAATGTTGTAGATCGTTTAACAGATTAAGAATAAAGAACTGTGTCTCCTTGCGCGCTGTAACAAATACTATTTGTTGATATGCAAAGACAATTTAGCGTAAATATGTGGTACGGTATGGTGAACAATCTTTTGGTGGGGCCGTGTTCTGTACCAGCGTGTTTAACCGGCAAAAACTATCTTGGACTGTTTTGTGTAGGGATATTTAAAAACCATATTGTTTACTCATCGCCAGTGCCTGACGAGAATGTGCTGCGACAACACATTGTAAATGGATGTGCGACAATTAATAATAACCCGGAGGAAGTTTATGCCAATGTACGGCGTTCAATGAAGAAACCATTGCGGAAATTTATCGAGGTGAACGGACACCAATTTTAAACAATTCGTTTAAAGGTAGGATGAATACTGTAATAGAAAACGTAATACATTTTTTAGTGTAAATCACAGGACATGTCGGTGCCATATGTAAGATGTAGGTCAGCCGTAGGCACAGGGCGAGTCCGTACCATATGTAAAAAGTAGGTCAAACGTAGTCAGTAGAACTAGACATCACCAATCTGACGTGTCGGAGGCTGCATATCGGCAGTCGTCTTCACGGCGGGCGTTAAACTACTAATTTTAGCACGTAAACTTTATACAAATAATAACTTTTTTTTTGCTGTCTTCGAAAAGCAAGTCTCGATGCATGATCCACATTTTTCTCGAGGTGATAAACAGCCGCTAACATAGAAATAATTACATTTGTTTTTTATTAACAAGAATAAATGCAACTTAACGGTACTAATCGCAGCGGCTACATTTTTTTATTAAACTTTGATCTTTTCCGGTTATATCGCAATCAAAATCACTTTTCTACGACTTACCGTTTCGGAGATATAATTTTTTAAACGTTTTTTACAAAAGGGGTTGTATCTCTGTAGGGGGTGAGCTGCGCCCTCGACTTATAAGACTTTTTTTTCTTATTTTTATGCGTTCTATCCATAAACCTCAAGTGTCCCAGAATTTCTGTTACACCCTGTATAAAATCCACTACTAAATGCACGGTGTATTATACCATGCTTGAAGCGACATCACATGTCATACAATCTTTGGACTTTCGATTAAGATTACTGATTTATGAATGCATGAATGAATAAAAATAATATAATACATTGTTCTACACACATTTAACAACTCCAGACCGTAAAAAGTTTACGGATTACGTAAACTTGTGAAATTGACTTTTTTCCGGCTTTTCGGGTCGAACACCCCACTGTGCGACGTACCATTTCGGAGATATGTTTTTTTAAATTTTTTACAAATGGGGTTGTAACTCGTTAGGGGGTGATTTTCGGACCTAACTTCCTTGGTCCTTTTTTCACCTTTTGGTGCGTACTATCGATCCTGAAAAAGGGTCCCCGATGATATGTGACACCCTGTATAATTGCCTACACTGTCAGCTACAAACGAAAATGGAGCTAGTACACATGGGTTCAAACGATTCTTGATAGATTTGTGTTTAAAAAATTACAATATGTTAAAAAATAAAGTGTTACCCTTTACCAACACTTGAAACTGTAACTTCTCCATATTTCCTTCGCTTTTATGGTACAAACAAAGCTAATGTTTGTACAATCGGGTGCCATTGTGAATCCGGATTAGGATTCAGTTCACATGTATAGAATTAAAATAACTTAAAGTCAGATGCTGGTCAAATTTTCACCCCCAGTTTCTCTAAAACCTTGCAAACATAAACAAAAAATTTGGTACAAACGGCAAAACAGGACGTCTAATTCACAGCCATCGTGAAAATAAAAAAATGTTAAAGTCATGTACGACTTACACATACGTTGCTTTCACTAGTAAATGTCTGGAATTTGAAACATAAAATCAAGTGCAATTATTTAAATAATTAAATTGTAAGATATTTTCAATTAATAAACAGAAACATTCGATAATTCAGAAACTGTGAGAACTTAGGTAGAAAATTCTTTGGTAGATTCACTTATATTCTTACGCTCCAGTGAAGACTTGTTCACTGTGATCTACAAGCCTCTGTCCAGGTAGACACAAAATAAGAATATGTATTAGTTGTGAAATTGTGAATGATCCGAATCTCATGATATCGCGTACACTGTCCACTTTCATCAGAATCTGGAAAATAGAAAAGGATTATTCATTCGTAACGTGTGATATTGATGTTGTGAAATTGGGTCTTACACAAAAATTTTGAATCGCTAAATTCAATTGATTTATCAAAATATATGCATTATAAAAGTTATTGATACTAAAATAATTAGTTTATTCGTTAAACCTTGTCTAATAATAACGTTTGAATATTGCCAGAAATTCAAACTGACGAAAACACAACGCTATTAGTCGCATAGAATGTGACGTCATAGGGTTATAGCTCGTTCGCGCGCTTTGTATCTTTGCCAGTAAAAAGCTGGGCTGAAGAGCGGTGCTAAGTATTTGCCTTCAAATTTATAAAGAGAAACGTTTGAAATATTGTCCTCACATGTAGCAAGCAGGTTAGAATGCTAAAAGTCTGCATCATTCTCTCAATAGAAATATAAACAAATTCAAAGTGCAACCGATAATCTGACCATGCGGATGTAACGGTTCACTTCATTTTCATTTCAATAATCACAACACGATATGTGTAGTATTCACCAGCCCTGTTCGTAGAAAGGTAACAGTTTGATGGAGTTTATTTCTGTATTACCAGTATGAACAAAATAAATTCTTTTCTCATACCAGCAGGGTCGACGCAAGGCGCGTTGAGCGCGTTGGCCGGAACCCGGTCCCGCAAATGGTCACGCCTGCCCTGCATACTAGTACCTTTCAACCTCGTAGTTTTCTAAAGATTTCTGTGCATCGTAAAGTACAACCAACTCTACCAACCGTAACCGTTACGTCCAGGAACAGCGTGTCCAAGCCCATGTCCTGATCACGTGCAACCGCGCACTCCAAACGTAGCGTTCGTCACCTCGGGAAAAACTCCAACGTTGTCGGTTTATCTAGGGTGCCTTCTGGAAGAGCGGTATCATAGCACCCCTTCCTACGAACCACACCCGCGACCAACGTAGAGGCAAACCGAGGAAGAGCTCTCCCAGTCAGTTGAGCAAGAACAAGTGTACGACGGCGTTACGAATATGGCAAACACTTTGGAGCCAGGTTTTCACAAAACTGTGTTACGTATGAATCGTATGATTCCTACAAAAATTCTCATCGTTGAATTTTCTCTTGGCGACACCCAGACGCTTAGTCCCCTCTTTCAAACGTAAACAGGATACGATATACATACAGCCCTTGGCCTCTGGTCTAGGGCCCGCGGATAGCTACACTTTCGACCCCATGTAATAAGGAAAACTCGAAAGCGAGGGTCTTGCTTGCCACGTAATTCCAGCCGTTTCCAACTGTCTTTCATACAGCATTTTTACTCCCACCATAGGATAGATTTTCTAGAATTTTCAATTCCCCACTACTTTTTCGACCTATATAAGGGCCACGAAAATGCGTATCTTCGGGTTACTCACAGTACGACGCTTGAGCATTACACTACGAGATTAGGCCCAGTTCCTTTTCGAGTTTTCTTTAACCTTCGGAAGATTAGTCTGTCCATTGGCAATTCAACTCTTGGTCGGAGTTCCCCCGTTCAACTCACGTTAGAGTCATTCGCGAACTAGTTCGGAGTCATCTTATTGTGAAGTCTCGTCAACCGTCACTGCCCAAGGGTAAACACTTAGAGCTTTTCAATAATTATACTACTTTCTTAAATTCATACACAAAACACTTAACATACATGTATATATATTCGATTGAAAGAATATACTTGTAACATTTTACTAGAAACATAAAATTCGAGTAAAGAATTATTTCTAGAAATTAAAACCTTTCCTCTCGAAACGAATTTAAGACATAATCGAGTAACGTACCCACAAATTATTTCACTCTAACCGCTCGGAGTGAAACAAAAGTTACAAGAGTTTATTATTTTACGACCTTACCGTAGCAGGTCAAAACCACGAACAACGGGTATCGGACTGTGTGTGCCTTTCGGCTCACTTTCCGTGCCTGTGCGACCACTTGCCGTCCTAGCAAGTGCATCGTTATTAACCAGAGAGTAGCACCTTGCAGTCCACCTGTAAGTACATCTATCTCGGGGTTTCACCTTACCTTAACATATTTTACCACTCTGAAGACCAGCACCCTATGGCTCTGTTCATAGGCTCATCTGGCTTCAGATTCCTTTAATTCCGACACGAGAACCGCACTCTATAGCTCTGTTTATAGGCTCATCTGGCTCGAGTCATTCCTGAGATCCTCCGACACCTGAGTGAATACCAGCACCCTATAGCTCTGTTTATAGGCTCATCTGACTTGAATTAAATATCATTCCTTAGATCATACGTTGATTTGTAGCTCCCACTACAATTGACGTACGATACCCCCTGCTACAGTTAGGTCAAGGAAGTGACGAAACTAACGTCTCGTCGCGTCTATTCCTTAACGCTCGCCGGCCACGTTCTAGAAACCAGCCCGGCTCGTAACAACATAACCCGCGGAAATTCAAAAGTCGCGATACTTTTTGAACAGATCTCGTATATCCTTGAAATTGTTATTACAGCGGCATCTCCTGATCTAATTTTACAGTATACCTGTAGAAAAATACACTAATTTCATTGTTAAGATGTGTAGGTAATATCACAACACTGTTATAAACAGATTCGGAACAATTTGGAGATTCGATATCCGAAATAGTAAAGTTTTAAAACATGCTACCAATATTTGGAAACAGTACCTATAACAGGACAACCAGGCAAAGAAAAATTTGATTACTTTATCATGGAAGACCTGTTTACAGAACAATTTGATTACGTACTAAAAAAAGTTTGTAGAAATTTAAAGAAACGCTTTGACATGTATCGAAGTTCTAGAAACTAAATACCTTTTTATAACAATTTAAGCAACCATTATATGAAATGTATAAATTATTGATAACAGTTTCATATTTTCTGAATTACGTACTAACGCGTGCATCACGAAGGTGTCTGTCTTTTCCTTTTTTTCGTATAATTCATTCTCTCTGTGGTGAACCTACTATGTCTCTACTTTTGTCTCTATTTTTCCGTCGCTCCATCACTCCGCCGCGCTCGCACTAGCCAAACACACTGTAACGGTACGTCCCTCTAGCGTTGACAACCACAGGACCGCACCTTACTTTATGAATAGGTTCGGGGCAGGCCGATAAAGAAATGTGAAACCGTTTAACATGAACTTCTCGATTTATTCAATTTTCTTAATCTATACTGTACAACTTCTTATTTTCCTACGCTATCACACATTCCTCATACATGCGTTTTTCTAATTCTATTCCTCTTAATGTAAATTCCCTATTCTAATGTTGGTATTTACAGAAATCCCTGCGCTAATTCCTATATTACTGCCCGAACACACACTCTTGCACACGTACGCGATCAGCTGTTTGGCGCTGTTTTCGCTCGATCTCTCTCTCTCTCTCACACACCTCGTTCGTCGTCTCACTCGCACTCGACTTATTCTATTTTCGGCTTTAAATGCCCAGAGTTTCTTTTCGCACTCTTCTCAAGCATTCAGAGAGGGGGGATATGGATTATGGAACGATGGATGAGATCGGGGTCTGACCGCAATGGACAGCCGCTACTACTTAGGTACGAAGGTGCAGATTTGGTTACTTTGGTAAGGTAGGAAACCCCTTTGGAGATAGGTCCGGTCGCAATGTCCGGGTGTTACTCCCTCCAGGGTGGATTGTCCTTCTCGAGATAGGTCCGGTCGCAATGACCGGGTGTTACTTCCGAAGGAACGAAGGATGGACACTCGAGATAGGTCACAGCGCAATGCCGTGGTGTTACTTCCGTGTCCTTTAGGAAATTGGAAATTGGTAAAATATGGGATATGCTCTCTCTATCTCTCTATCTTTCTCTCTCTCTCTCTCTCATTCGCACACTCCTCCTATTCTATTTATAATATTCGCAATATTCATTTATTTAGTCGTCTAATGTTTAATCAAAGTTTGTTCGTATAGCTAAGCTCAATAATAGATGTTTCCAGTATGGATGCTGAATAATAAGTGATTTCTAGGCTCGTTTCGCGCCGCCTTATATACAGTTTGTTGTCGCACGCGCCGCCCAATCATAGGCCTATACTCTGTAACGAGGCAATGAACTCGTTAGTTTTTTGTAATTGCCTAATTTTGCTGACTCATCGGCGCTGTCAGAGGTTCGCAGCTCGGATAGTGGTAGTCAACTGGGGGCTACCGTCTCAACGCCCCCCCAGATCGGACACTCCTCGGACGATGTCCCTGGATGACCGATCTCCTTCGCCGTCGTCCCTCGGAACTGCCCTCGCCACTTCCCTCTTCTTCTTTTTCTTCCTTATATTCTACTTTATCTTATACTATTTTTGCGTATGCCGGGTAATAATCGTGGATTAGTTTATAACACCTTTATTACCGTCTTATTCTAGTGTACTTTATCTATGTATACAAAAAAAACAAAAGAACGTTTTTATCACGTAATACTTGTATGATTAACCACAAAATTATATGAACAAAAAAAATAATAAATTTATCTCGCAATTCATATACACGTTATTAACTCCTATATATATATATAACTTTTAAATATACCCTATATAATTTTTTTTTTTTTTTTTTTTTTTTTTTTTAACATTAACTTCTCTATATCTTTAAGCTCCTCCACCATTCAGCAACGTCCAGCGGCGTGGGGTGATTCCACTGGAGATACAATTCGACCAGCTCCCGTCCTTCGTCGTCCCGCCCTTTCCAGTTTGCCGTGCCGATCCGGTTCCTCATTGCGTGACAGAAGGTGACCGCAGGGTTCCTTAGCCACGATCTCCTTGCCGGGATTTTTTCCACTCCCCACAAGGCACAATGGGTGGCCGCCGCCGGGTTGGGTTCGATATGGCTTGGGAGGCTGTATAGCTCTCCCATCTCGAAGATATCCGCCACCCCCGTGTCCATTCGCCGGACGCGTAATTTCCCGTGCAGTACCTCCGTTATTATGCCCGTTCGTATGTGGTCCGCCACCCTTCTCTTCGGGGAACCGCGACTGCTGCTCCCTTTTTCATTTGACTGGGCCGGAGCCAGCGGATATACTCTCCATCCCGATGAATGAGGCGGGTTAGCTCAATTTCCTGGATCAGAACCTCTTCCTCTTGACCGGTGTACCTCAACCAAAAGTTCTGAGGATTCTCCACAGCGGTGACTGCCACCATTTGTTGTTTCGTTACACTTGCGTCGCACATATTTCTCTTTACTTGTTTATCGTATACGAGATTAGTCGATAGTGATCTCCGGGGGTTCCTCCGTTGCTTAAATAAAACCCGCGACTTCTTGCTCCCCCTTCCAGGTTTCGCGAGCCAGATTAGGATCTGATTGGCCCGTTCCATTAGGACTTCGTCCCGATCGCTAGTGCCCCCGTCCGCGGCTCCTTTGTACCTCTTTATGTCGGTTGTCTTTTTAAAATTTTTCTCATCTCGTGGCGTCGATTTATCGCCGTTATTTCTGCCCATTTTTCGGCGAATTCTAGCGCAACGAGATAATTGCGAAATTCCCAGATGTGTGGCCTCCATTCCACATCTTTGCGGAGGCGCTTTTGCCTTTTTACCGCTTTCTCGATCCTTTTCCTGGTCTCTTGGTCCGGTTTCTCTATTTTCCGGATTCTGAGACCGCTCGGGAGAGTCTGGACCGCCTTTTCTCTCCTCCCGGGAATTTTGTGGCGCGTCTGCGTGCCGATTCCCTGGATGCTGGGTCCATCGGCCGATTTCCAAGGGCCTCCCCATCTCCGGAGGTTTCCCTGGATTTTCTTCTCCTCCCAATTTCCTTGCTGACACGTTTGTGTTCCTATTTCCCGTGAAAAATCCTCCCTTTTCACCTGTACCTCCACGTTTTTCGTCTTTATCTTTTCTTCCTTTCTTTCCATTTCGTCTATGTACTGTCTTTCTTCCGCACTCTGTGTCCTCCGTTCGTTTTAACGTGTTTATGTATCGCACGCCAACCGTTGTGCCTTTGTCGCCCATGTGTTTTGTTTTTATGTCTTTCCAACTGCTTTTATCGGATGGATTTATATATCTTTTCAAATTATTAGAGTGAAACATTCCTCTTTCCTTGGTTCCCTCTAAATTTTCCAGCATGTATGTTCCTTGGAAAATCTTTTGTTTTACCTTGTATGGACCTTCATATACCGAGAAAAATTTTGCTAATTTATTATTCGAAGCCTTTGAATAATTACACGCTTTTACCAGTACCAATTCTCCTTCGTCGAAGGTCGTCATCCGATGCTTATTATTGAATTTTACGGCTCTACTTTTTCCTTTTCTCATGATTCTTTCTCTCGTTAATTTTATCTTCTGTTCTATCGCATCGTCTTTACTTTCTTCTTTTTCCATTTTCATCCAAGTTTTCCATATCCTCGCCGGTTTCCTTCCGAATTGCAATTCGACGGGGGTGAATTCGGTGGTTTCATGATGTATCTCGTTTATAATATCTTGTATTATATTCACCCACGTCATCCAATTGGTGTGTTTTTCTCCGACGAATGTTCGGAAAAATCGTCCCAATTCGCGGTTCACGCGTTCTACGATGTTTCCTTGTGGGTGACGTATTGAAGAGAATACCGCCTGTATTCCTTCCTGTTTTAATTTGTCCACTTATTAGATGTGAATTGCGTCCCATGATCGAATTGCAATCGTTTTGGTTTTCCTATCTGAGGAATATAGTGCGAGAAGATTTTATTTATGGTTACTGCTGTTGTAGCCTTTTTCAGCGGATATAGAACAACATATTTTGAAAAGGCATCAATGGTGACTAAAATGTATTTGCATCCCCCCTTTGATGTTGGTAATGGTCCAAAATAATCGATGGATACAAGATCGCCTGGGCCTTCCGGAATTATCGTTTGCATTTCCGCATGGCTCGTCTGATTGGCTATTTTATTACGTTGGCAGGAATCGCATGCCGCCAGTATCTGCTTTGTTTTCTTTAAAAATTTCGGGTAGCAGAAATCTTCGTTAAGCACAAGAAAAATCTTTTTCGGTCCTATATGCCCATGCAACTCATGCATTTCGATAACCAACTCCTCGATTATATTTATGGGTATGCAAATCTTCCAATTCCCTTTTTGGTCTTCTTTTCTTAAGATCGAATCGGCTATCTTATATGTGCCCATCGTTTTCTCCTTACCGTTTTCTGTTATGTTTTCTATTATATTCCGCAATTTCGGGTCGTCCCTTTGAATCTCGCCCATTCGCCGCATCTTTTTCGTGAGTTCGCGGTTTGGCTTTCGAACTAACAGTGTGTACACATAGATGTCCTTGCTAGTACCATTTGTCATTTCGGCATCTGACGTCACACGGCTCAAGACGTCGGCTACGCTATTTCGGCTTCCCGGACAATGTTCAATCGCGAAATTATAGTCTTGGATTGCTAACATCCACCTGGTCAATCGCGAATTGTTAAACTGGCATGTTTGGATATATGTTAGGGCTTTGTGGTCCGTTATAATTCGGATCTTAGCTCCCAGGACATATGATCGAAACTTTTCTAGTGCCCATACGATGGCTAATAGCTCCTTCTCGGTAGTGAAGTAATTTACTTCCGCTCCGTGCAATTTTCGACTTGCAAAGATTATCGCATGTAACTCCCCTTTTTCGTCATATTGCCCCAGCGTTGCCCCTAAAGCATAGTCGCTCGCGTCAGTATGCAATATGTATTCTTTCGTATTATCTGGATGTCGCAGGACTATCGTCTCACAGAATAACGCCTTCACTCTTTCGAACGCCTTTTGTTTATCGTCCTCCCAATTCCATTTCGTTTCTTTCTTTAGTAGTTCTAGCAGTGGAACTGTTGCTTCTGCATGCAATCGTGAAAACTTTGTATAGAAATTCACCAGCCCCAAAAAGCCCCGTAGTTGTTTTTGGTTTCTCGGTGCTGGAAAATTTCTAATTTTGTCTATTCGCTCAGGCATGGGTTTTATGCCTTCTATACTTAGTATGTGCCCTAGGAATTTAACCTCCTTCCTAAAGAAATGCGATTTCTTAAAGTTTAGGGTCACTCCGCTCTGTCTGAATCTTTCAAATATTTGTTGAAGATGCCGAATGTGTTCTTCCTCGTTTCGTGAAATGCATAAGAGATCGTCTACGAAATTGATGATATGTTCGCCCAAATCTCTTAATACAAAATCTAGACCGCGTATAAGACTCACACTGCTAGTTTTCAGTCCGAATGGTGTGACGGTAAACTCGTAGCATTTTCCTTCATGAAGGAACGCGGTATACTTTCTATATTCTGGCGTCAGAGGGATTTGCCAGAAACTACTCGTCATATCCAGACTGCTCATGATTTTTGCGTCTTTGCATCGTTGAAACAGCTCCTCAATATTCTGCGGTCGTTCGCGATCTTCCTCCAGAACTTTATTTAGTCCTCGTGCGTCCAAACAGAGTCTGATGGATCCATCCTTCTTAACGACCGTGACCATCGGATTTATCCATGGGCTATCCGAACGTTGGATAACTCCATGTTGCATCATTTTATTTATTTCAGTTCGCACCGCGTCTCTCCTTGCCATCGGAATTGGGTATGATTTCGCATAGAAAGGTGTTTTCGTTGTCACCTTTAGCGCATGTTGGTATTCTGATATTCTCCCTGGTCGTTTCGCAAATATGTCCTTATACCCTGTGATCATGCGCCGAAACTCCTTTTCTTTTCTTCGCTGAGTTCGCTACTCTCCATCAGCTTTTCCTCTATCTCCTTCTCGTGCAATTCCTCCGATTGCAGCTCCTCGGATTCGATTTTGGACCTGTGCTCTCCTCTTCTTGCTTCTTCTGCGCGCTCCTCGAACCTTGATCGTTTTCTCCCGTCAAACATCAAGCCTTGGACCTTTGCCCCTTCTTTCCCTTTAACATTTTCCTCCTCGTCTACTAATTTCTCACGGGCCTGTAACGGTACGTCCCCTTTGATACCCTTTGAGACGAACCTTACTTTTTCCTAGGTTCGGGGCAGGCCGATAAAGAATTTGGAAACTTATCTTGATTAAACTTACACTTTATTCACTTACTCTTACTAGCTAAATACATATAAAATCGTTCTCCCGAAGCTAACACGCATCCTTCCATACATTCCGCGGTGTTATAATTCTAATCTATCGCCTTAAATCTAATTTCCTACGCTATGCTAATGTATTTACAAAAATTATCCTAATCTATCTATTTAAACCTAATCGCGGACTCTCTCACGCACACACACGTTTGCTCGCACAGCTGATCGTTCTTGTGTTTATATTCACTCTCGCTATCCTTCGCACACACGTCGTCACGGTTTCTCTCTCACACTCGTCTTAATCCTATTACGGCTTTCAATGCCTCGCTATTATTCTATATTCGTTTTCGCGTCTCATGCACTCTTGAGTATTGGTAGGATAGAGGAGTCAAGGAAGAGATCGGGGTCTAGTCGTAATGCTAGCCGCTACTCTTTGTAGGATGGGTGCATTTTGGGTGCTTTCGGGTACGGGATGCCCCAAAGGAGATAGTCCACGGGCGCAATGCCGTGGGGTTACTCCTGTTGGAGAGGAACGTCCTCTCGGAGATAGTCCCGGTGCGCAATGACCGGGGGTTACTCCTTAAGAAACGAAGGATGACACTCGAGATAGTCCACGGGCGCAATGCCGTGGGGTTACTTCCGTGTCTTTGGGAAAATTGGAAAATATGCCTGGGTTATTTAAGGTGTTTTTGCAAGGTGGAGGATGCCTCAAAGGAGATAGTCCACGGGCGCAATGCCGTGGGGTTACTCCTGTTGAGGAGGACTGCCCTTTTAGAGATAGTCCCGGTGCGCAATGACCGGGGGTTACTCCTCAAGGAGCGAAGGATGACACTCGAGATAGTCCACGGGCGCAATGCCGTGGGGTTACTTCCGTGTCTCTGGGAAAACGGAAAGTGTAGGTTTTTGGGAAAAGGAATTACTCTCACTTGCACTAAATCACCACGCATTTGCCCACTCCGCCTTTTCTATCTTAGATTAACTGTACATAAACCATAAGCGTAACAATTCACGGGGCTTCTCCTTGCGGTATCCTCACGCAACAACGAGGTAAAATTAATAATTGTCCGATCCGGGTTTTCGGCGCGCCTTTTATACTACATGGGCTGCCGCCCTTCGCCAATCGTTTTCTGTATATTTCAAAATTAGCGAATCACGCCTCTTTTGTTTTTATACGCGACCGTTGCGTTTGTTTGTCACGCACACTGTCACGATTCACTCACCGAAGCACTCACGCCCTTCGTGTCGCTATAGCGGAGCAGTGGTTGTCATCGGGGTGGTGAACCGTCTCAAGAAATATCTCAGAATATCTTGGTAGTACCTAAGCTAATTCAAACGTGCATAATCGGGATGGATTATGCACGTTTGAATTAGCTTAGGTACTACCAAGTACCTAGTGGACTTGGTACTTGCGCCCGTGGACTATCTCGTTTGGGGCATCCCGTACCCGAAAGCACCCAAAACGCACCCATCCTAAAAAGAGTAGCGGCTAGCATTACGACTAGACCCCGATCTCTTCCTTGACTCCGATATCCTACCAATACTCAAGAGTGCATGAGACGCGAAAACGAACATAGAATAATAGCGAGGCATTGAAAGCCATAATAGGATTAAGACGAGTGTGAGAGAGAAACCGTGACGACGTGTGTGAGAAGGAGAGCGAGAGTTAATGTAAACACAAGAACGATCAGCTGTGCGAGTAAATGTGTGTGTACGTGAGAGAGTCCGCGATTAGGTTTAAATAGATAGATTAGGATAATTTTTGTAAATACATCAGTATAACGTACAAGGACCGGCCCGGATTCTGACCGATTAACACAGAGCATATAGGGCTAAGGCAGCGGAGGAGAAGGTCCTCCTACTTTACGCGCGTCTCGCTGCCAGTTTCGGGCTGCGCGACAATGATGCGCGGCAAATCATTCTAACACCGATCGGTCGATAGAGCGGATCGAAGCGCCCGACACTTTTAATACGGTGCGGCCCGAGTCTACCGATTCGGGTGTTTTCCGCCATAGTACGGATTTTGCTAAAATTTTAATATGTCGTATGTAACGTCGAAATTAGAAATCCATTTGAAGGAAGTTTCAAAACATCAAATATTTTTTAAGCTACAGGCAGTCAAAGTTTTATGCATGGGTTTTTTTCATAATTTGTAACTCTTAAACCATAATTGATACAGAAATTACAAAAATACCAATTGATTCAAGAAGCTTCAAAGTTTTAGAAAAAAATTATAATTCAAATGCAACTTGTTTTTAAATAGTTGAAAAAATGTTTTTAATTGTTTGAACTTAAATTTCGTTCAAAGTGCATCTTAAACTTTTTTTAAACATTTTCTTTCATCATTGTCGAAATGTTCTCTAAAAATAACTTCTAGCCGCAACTTCGCCCAATGAATAGTTTTCAAGTTAGAAATTTTTATTTACTACGGCGTTCGGGTTTTCGCCCGCGATTCCGGCCGCGCCGTAACACGTATACCTGCCGTTATTGAGAAAAACCCTTGTTCAATGCTCTTTCCGATTCTCATTTCACAGTATACCTGTAGAAAAAGATACCTACGCATTCACATGACAACAATTAAGAAATAAATTTAACACAAAGACGAAATAGAGATATAATTGTTCCCAAAGAATTTAAAGTGTAAGAAATAAATAATAAATGAAGTTAATAAAAGAGAATTCAGAGCTAATGGTTTCCAAAAAAGAGGAGCGTGAATGGCTGCACCGTATTAAAAGTGTCGGGCGCTTCGATCCGCTCTATCGACCGATCGGTGTTAGAATGATTTGCCGCGCATCATTGTCGCGCAGCCCGAAACTGGCAGCGAGACGCGCGTAGAGTAGGAGGACCTTCTCCTCCGCTGCCTTCCCTATATGCTCTGGGTTAATCGATCAGAATCCGGGCCGGTCCTTGTACTTACTTGGCCTGAGACAAGACGTTGTCTCTTGATATACTCAGTCTTTAATACAAATCGATTCGTCGGCAAGGGCCGAGTGAGGAAATGGAACAAAATTGTCGCGACGGTGCAGGAATTTAAACGATATTTTGGCAGAGTCGGTTGGTACACCCAGTTCATAAGTTCGCTCGGAGACAATGCGACTAGGACTAATTAAAAATAGTGACCTCTGGACAGAGTGATAACATGGCTGGTACTGTACTATCTTCTAAAGCCGACGCACATTCGCTATTCAGCGGGTTTGCGCTTGTAATTGCTTGCTGATGCCAGGCGGCGCCATGTGGTACTTTTCTTACTTTCAGACAAGATAAACAGTAAGTCGATTAAAAAAATATTCTGTTTTTCTGTATTTTTCTGCGATATATACTATCATCTTCGCACACGACGCCAATGCTAGCAATAGAAAATAAATTAAAATTATAAATGATCGTCTCGTGTTTAGATTCTAATCATACTTACTTGAACTCCAGTAACACTGATGATCATGATATTCAAGAATATTTGCACAAATATAGACTTCGTGAACAGCGATTCGAGAAGATCTGCAAATCTAATCATCAAAGAATGTTAGGAGTGAATTGACACTTGTTTCTTAAGGGGTTACACCAGTGTAACAGCCGAAAAAAAGGGCTATTTTCATGAATTTTTTTTGGAAATATGGAAAGGCCCTAACAAAAAGCTCTTGAAGTATGTTGTTAAGCATACATTTAAGTACAACAAAAAATTTTTTTACCAAAAAGTAATTCAAAATGGCGGCTCTACAATAATTTTCCTGAGACATCTTGGCAAAAACGCGTTCCACGGCACGCACTAGAGCTCGTGCAATTTTGAAACTATTACAATAAAAAATTTGATTTCTTAATCTGCATGAGTATAGCTAGAGAAACACGTACAGATTTTTAAAAATACGTATTTTTGGATATTTGGCGGTTGTTTGAAGTTAAAACTCACTTTTTCGCCAAGAAAAACAGCAGTTATTTGGTTATAAAAATTTTTCTAATTAACATATCGAAAATTCCGTACGTGTTTCTCTTCAAAATGTTGTTCCAAAGATGTGTATAAAATTTTATATGAAAATATGCAAAATTGATGGAGTTATGCTGCGTGCCGATTTGAAAATTCGAGAAAAACGCATTTAAAGTTTTAAAATGAGTTTTAGACTTGAAAAAGTTTAAAAAATCGACTGAAAAAAATTTTTTAACTTTATTCTGCAATCCCAGGACCATAAAGCTGCCCTTCCTGGTCCAAAAATTTCTCCTGATCCTCTTTTCTTAAACATTTGATATTGGATCGTGCTGCTTTTGCCTCATCGGCCAACAACAACTCGGCCTGCTTGACTCGCTTAGCATCACTTTCAAGGCAAAAATCATAAGATTGAAAGCCGATATTCATCTCTAAAACCTTCATAACTCGTAATATACTAGTTAGACCATCATTGACGTTTTTACCACTTGAACGAGACTTAGGAGCTAAATTCTAAACTGTAGCATTGATACTTTCATTACTATTCTGCGTGTAGCCTCCTAAGCCGCGATTTAACAACTCATTACGACTCAATTCATCATAAATTGGTATGTTAGCTTTGTACGCTTCTTCAGGTAATGGCGATTTATGATGAAATTTATTCAAAGTTACAATTACCGCTGTTCGTCGCATAAAAAATGTTCGAGGCGCTTGGGGAAAAGCGCAAAATTTCATACAAAAAAATTGTTTTCAGATATAAAACGTTTTGCCCCATATTCTTGAAGGTTCAGGGTACCTTTTAAGCTAATAAAAAAAAAATCGATATTTTGAAAATTTTACAGTGATGGAACCCCTTAAGTATTGTTTAGGATTAAGGGGTTAGGCCACTCTAGAATTTTCGAAAAATCATTTTTTTTTTACTTTTAAATTGTCCTTTACGACCTCAAAAATGATGTCCCAAAAGGTTATGGTCGGGAAAATTTTCTAAATACTTGGTTTTCAAATTTTAGTACGAGGCCGCCTTGACTCCTTTTGTGAGCGCTCGAGGTAAAGTACATTAGGGTATCGGACCAGGTACATGTTATTGAAATCATTTGTCGTTTCAACTAGTCTAGTCAAGTTTAGACTTGTCGAACGTCTCTTTCAGTCATTTAGGCTCAGCCAAGCATTCGAGAAGGAGGTTAGTCGGCAAACACTCATTTTTATCGATGCACAATCTTCGTGCGATTGTCTCGTAGCGATTATAGCGGCAAATTAATTTGCAAGTGCTATGTATTTATTACGGATTAGCAATTCGTAGAAACAGTGAATCAGTTGAGAACATGAAAAGCAGCATATGGGCTACACTGGATCATAAATTATCGACTGATGACAAACCGCAGCACGACAAATGTCCTATTGGACAGGATTCATAGTGCTCCTTGCAACGAGCTAAAGCTACAAATACTTTGACTGAGTATAAATATAAACCAGCTCTTCCAATTGAAGTCTCTGAAGTTAACAAACCAGTCTATGAAGAACTGACCAGTCAAAATCTTCTAATTCGATGCATCGACGGTTACACACAAAATAGTAACGAAAGCTTCAACTCGACTGTGTGGGCATTGGCTCCGAAATCGACTTCGAGTGGTAAAACAGTTTTAGATGTGGCTACGGATATTGCAATTTGTATATACAATGACGGGTTTTCTTCAATTCTGCACATAATGCAGGCAATGGACTTGGAAATCGGCCCGAACAGCTATGAAATGTGCCTGGAAATTGACAAACAGCGCATAAAGCATGCGGAGAGATCGCTGTCTGAACGGGTAAAAGAGGCAAGAATCGCTTCAAGATCGAGAAGAAAAGAAAAGCAAGAGCAGGACGATAATCTGGAAAGCCAATTGTATGGTGCAGGCATCGCAGATTAAAGGTATTGCAAAATTATTCATGATTTTCTATTACTGAAAACTTCAAACGCGTGTATCTCAAAATCCCATTTTTTAAGTTTAACGGCAACATAACTCAGACAATTTTCAACCGATTCACTTGAAATTTTGAACATATCTAGAAAAATATATTGTCCACACAAGTACGTAGGATTTTTTTGATACATTGCATAGCTCATTTGTTATTAGCAATTAAGTGATGATTTTTTAGGCCAATTATTCATTTTCCGCTCTAGAAGTGCGCCATTTGGCCAAAAATTAATATATCGAAAAAAACCTACGTAGTTGTACAGCAGTTATTATATAGAATAACAAAACAAAATTGGTTTTTTATAATTCAAAAGTTACAGGAGCTGATTTGTCCGTTCGTGGACCCTGAAACAACGGAGACGTCATTGCAAAACTGCTGGTACAGCCGCCATTTTGAAATTAATCGCCTTAAAAAAATTACTGTATATAGTCACTGATATGTATAATAAATACTCTTTATTGGAATCCCGATTTATTTTGTAGTACTTCTGAAAAAAAATCCTAAAAATGGCTATTTTTTCGGTCTCTAGAGTGGCCTAACCCCTTAAGATTTGTCTGGTGTTTACAACTCTGTGAGCTTTATCTAGATAAGACGCACGGTAAGACGCGTGCTCTCACAGAGCACGTATTACTAATTTCGTGCCAGTGTGGTACGTACTAAGGAGAGCGCATACGCAATTGTGAGAGTTACTCAAAAATCGATCCTCATAAAAGCATCGAAAATGGAAAGCTATGGGCTAAGTACAAGGGGATGTTACATTGATATAGATTACTCATTAACATATACTTTATTTTGCACAGAATTTAAATCAAACAAATGTGAGCAAGTACAAATTATTGTACAGCAGCGACACAATATCGCTTAATAAATATATTCAATTAACTAAATTTCCCAAAAAGTGGTGTCTCCTCATTTAATGAATACATGTGTTTACTCCTCTATTAAATGTACTATGTGGCCCGCTTTTTACGAAGCTTGATGTCCAAAACGTAACGTAGCAAATATTTATACTCATTTCTAATTTAATATGTTAACAATCTGGATGCGTGTGAGAGGAAATTACATATACATATTGTATTGTATTTCAACGATTGATGTTAA
Source organism: Mimumesa dahlbomi (assembly GCA_917499265.3). Lineage (NCBI taxonomy): Eukaryota > Metazoa > Arthropoda > Insecta > Hymenoptera > Crabronidae > Mimumesa > Mimumesa dahlbomi. The sequence continues at coordinate 4,054,297 of OU824120.1, forward strand.
TATAAATTAAAAAGTAACAACATGAGATATTCAAAGGACTTTAATTCTGTACAGTAAGAAGCCCACTTTATACAGTGTTTTAACAACTCTCTTTTAATGTCGCACACCCCCAACTATTTAAACTTAGGGGAGTTGATACTAGAGGTATTTTTTACCATCGAACTTTCTTAAAAAGCGAGCCACCAAGTACATTTAATATAGCAGTAAAGAGATTTCAAGAGACAAGGTCTTGTCTCGAGCCAAGTACGAGAGAAGACCTTAACTCTATTCGGGAAATATTAGATCGGGCTTTTCTGGGTATTCAAACGGCATGAAAGCGGCAAATTTCCCAAAAAGTGCGATGATATTTTTGGAGGCGGCGTCGAGACGAGTCGATTGAGACCAATTACAAAAACATTGGTCCACCCAGTAACGAGATATTTGATGTCAAAAGTACGTCTTTTTTACTCGTATGTAATAAGTCGTCTGCTTCGTCTTTTCCAGTGTCACACTTTCGACTATGCGAGTTCTGTCGGTGTCAAACCGAAGTAACAGATTTTCATACCATGCGACGATAATTTTTCTGTCGGTAATGAAGATTTTTATATGTAATCTGTTGGAGACATGCGGGAAAAATCAAGAGACAAGGCCTTGCCTCTGGCCAAGTACAATCAACAGCATAAATTGCGGTTTCACTGCGGGGTACGCGGGTATCCACAACACTAATGCTTGCCTCACCTAGGTGATTTTCGTGCCCTCTCTTTCTAATAATTCGTTTCTCTCTCTGACGTGTGTCGCAGCATAGTAACAAGTGATAACAACTATTTCATCTCTTTCTTTTCGTTGCTCCGCCGCACTCATTCTATCGAGACACACGGCCTCAGGCCGGACAAGCACGTGTGAGAGCGCAATGGTCGATCGAGGAAGGCATCAAACGCCGTTTTCGCTATGGTTCGAATTTTTCTCGCATAACAGCCTCGCTTCCCTTCCTTCCGTCTGTCGCGCTCGCACTCTTATCGCGGTTCACAGACGATGGCCGAGCACAGGTGTGTTAGTGCGCCTTCGACGATCGCGATCGTTCATTCATATTCTTTGGGTCATTTCGCATTATTTTATGGGACATTTAATATTTCTTGCTAATTTTTGATCCCATCATAGATTTTCAATTAAATGATATAGTAAGTAAGGAATAACACGAAATGAATGAATAAGAAACATCTAATTATTATTCCATTTATATTTAATTAAAATTCAGCGACACTATGGGATCAAATATTGGACATAAGTGTTAAATGCTCGATAAAATGATTAGAAAAATGTTTCGAATAAAATGAAAGATTCGCCGCGCCCGGCAAAGACACTCCGTCGCACTTACTCTCGGCGCTCGTAGTGCGACCACCGCGAGCGCGACAGACACAAAAAATAAATGATAGGCTCTTACGCAAGTCAAATTCAGACGATGATGAATTCCGCATTGATACCTTTCTCGATCGTCAAACGTGCTATCACGCATGCTTGGTCGGCCCACGTTCGTGTGTTTGGCTAGCGTGAGCGCGACGGAGCGACAACAAGTAAGAGACAAAGTATGCAGTCGAATGCAGTGTTGTTGATATCCCCAGCCATGGTACACCACAAAGGGAACGAATTATACAAAAGAGAGAGAAAGAAAGACACCATCATGATGCACGCATTAGTACGTAATTCAGAAAATATCAAACTGTTATCAATAATTTATACATTTAACATAATGGTTGCCTAAATTGTTATAAAAATGTATTTAGTTTCTAGTACTTCGATACATGTCAAAGCGTCTCTTCAAATTTCTACAAACTTTTTTTCAGTACATAATCAAATTGTTCTGTAACTAGGTCTTCCATGATAAAATAACCAAATTTTTGGGTCTGTCCGAAACGTGTAGTTATCGGTACTGATAACAAATCTTTGTAACATGTTTTGCATTGTAACTTTACTATCAGTAGAAAGCATCGAAAATGCAAAGGTATAGGCCAAGTACAAGAGGACGTGACTTTGGAATAGCTTTCTCGTTAACATAAACTTGATTATACGATGTATTTGAAATCGAACAAATCCGAGCAAGTACAAATCATTGTACAGCATCCACACGATACTATCGCTAAGTAAATATATATTAAATTAACTAAATTTCCCAAAAAATGGTGTCTCCTCATTTAATTAATAAATCTGTTTAGTGCTCGACTAAATGTACTTGGTGGCCCCCTTTTTCGGGATAGTAGGTCAGCCAAGGGGGCCGGAAGAAGACGGTTAACGAAGACATGTGAGTGCCCGAAACTCGCATCAACACAGGAGGCTGCAAAAGTTCTCTTCGATCGCCCGGACCCTATTAGCCTATCACAGTGCTCCGGGGAGCGAAGAAGTAGGTGAATAGATCGAGGCCTATTGCTAACCCGGGTACTCCTGACTCTATTTGCTCGGACAATGTCAGCCTCTTGTAAATCAGACCCTAAGGAGGTGAACAATTTCGCAAGGAGCGGCTTTAGAGATTCGCCCGGTCGTTCGTCTAGACCCGAGATCACCACCCACGACTCACACGCAGCAGCTTCGAGATGACAGAGCCTGCTCAATAAGGCATTAGATAATTCCGCTGAGGAGTGAGGGGAGTCAGAGCGAGGAGCGGAAGCAAGTGAGGCAGCTTGCTCCTGGAGAGAGACCACTTCGGCACGGATGGCTAAATGGGAGGCCTCAGAGGCCGCTAACCGGCTTGTCAAGGTGGAGAGCGCAGAGCCCGCCGAGCTCTGGTCGGCACTCACCTTGGCAAGTTTGACCCCAAGGTCTTGCAACCGAGCATCAAGAGATGCCTGGGTAGAGGACAGGTTGTCGACTCGGGAAAGTAGTGAGGCCTGAGCTGCAGCTAGGGTCGAGACTTGGAGAAAGCAGGCTTGAACTTGAGCAACACAATCGTCTACCTTCTCCACCACAGAAGACACAACTGAGGGGAGGGTAGCAAGAGCCTCCAGTGTCTTATTATGAATTTCCATCTTGCCGCTGAGGTCCGCCAGGACGGTGGAGATGGAGGTTAACTCTCTAAGAACATCGCGCTCGCCACTAATAGTGCTAGCCTCAGGACGTGGTCCACGCAAATCATTGCCCGAGCGAAGCAGGGAGCGAAGAGAGCCAGAAGCATGGGCACACGGGAGAGGCGACCGAACAGACCGCAGATCCGGAGAACGCGAAACGCAGGCCCCGGCACTGGGCAGAGAAACAGTAGGACCGCCAGACAAATCAGTCGCCCACGTCTTACACACGCTAGTATCGCGGGAGCCAGATTTAAGCAAAGAGAATTTGGCGCACGACGGGTGAAAAGCCCCGCTACAGGCGTCGCAGAAAACCGGCTCCTTAACCTCTCTTCTGCAGCCACAACACTTCGCCATGGCAACTCGAGTATGAAGTTGGGAGACGTCAAAAGTCGAGAACAGCCCGTGCCTGTCAAGAAACCGTGAGATGGCAGCGTCCAAGTCCAGGAGGTAAGGAGATGGCGTCGACAGATGGCTCTGAGCTGGTTGGGCACTAGACACGCTGGATCCTAGGTTCCCGCCAAAAGAACGCCAGAAGTAAGGTTATAGATCTCCGATCGCAGTGAAGAAGTGAAGAAATTTTATGAATGCGGAGTAGTCGGTGTATTAATATGGCAAGTAAAAGCAGCCAAAATCAAGAAGCTCTAGAAAAAAAGGAAACGCCCGAAGGCAGCAGGCGGCAGAAACAAGAAGCAGAAAAAGCAGGAGCAAAAAGAGACACAGTAAGCTCTACTTACATAGAGCGAGAGAGGCCTAAGAGGAGTAACAGATAGTGATAGACTATAATAAGAAAATGGGTGGAGTGGACAGAAGTCATGGTATTATCGTAGCGTACACCGCAGCGAGAAAAAGACTTAAAAAATACTGTAAAAAAATATTTCTCCATCTACTGTATATTATTTGTTTGAATTCATATATGAGGTGCCTAGAACACAAGGGGTATAAGTGACATTTATTTGGTTCTGTGAAAACTAAGTTCAAAGTTCACAAATACTCACAAATCACAATATAGTACAACATTTCTTTTTTTTCAAAAATGGGTATACCATACAGAGGGTAGGCATTTCACTTAAATCCCTTTACGACTAAATAGAATGCTAAATTCAGTGTTTCATGGCACAGATCTCAGTTCTTTTGAGAATGTTACTTATACCCCTTGTGTTCTAGGCATCTCATATATTATACGAAAAAAATAATGGAACGGTATCGCGAATGAAGTTTTTGCTATAATATATTGAAGACACTATTGCATCATATCCAATCACACGAGAAAAATCGACACAAACTGGGCCGTCTAGGCCAAATGTAACACAATGACTTAGGAATCATGTTCTGGATCGTATACCCGGAACTTCATAAACAAAAAATGCAATGCGAAGGTGTGCACGTTATTATAAACGCAATATCAGGAAAGAATCCCGTTACTGGTGTTCCATTAGTAAAGTCCCTTTATGTGCAACACCCTGTTTTACTGAATATCACGCCACAGTTGGACTTTAAATTCTTACCATTATACAGGGTGTCCCAAAATTATGCAGCAATCGGGAATATGGAGACTGTTTATAACAGAAGAAATTTAAAATTCTTTTACCTCTTCGTGATCCGAGGTCTCGTTTTTGAGTTACGAACTTCGAAAATATTGTGGTCTGACTTCCGGCCCGCGCGGATAGAACATCAGTTGGTGTTAAGAACACGTAGAACCATCGGTTTATGATGCGGACGTGCGAACCTACCTATTTTTGAGATTACAGATTTCGATTTCCATAGCTAATTTTGTTTTATTATATGTTCCGTTCGAAAGTCAAGGAATCGGAAGATTTTACTCATTTATTATTTTTAACACATCTTGCACTTCCAAGTTCTTGGATCTTCGAGTCTCAATAGCAATTGACGTATCATGAACCTGCGCTCGGACTCTAACGGGACAAGGATTAGGCGGAACGCCGAATTTCCTCGTCCTACAAGACACATGGGCCTCATGGGCCTCTTGGCCTTTTCCGTGGGCCCAAAGCGGTGCCCACGTGGGGTACCTGACGGCCACGAGCGCGGCCGCATTGCACTATACGCGACGTTGCCAATTTTCTCCGTCACCAACGGATATTTGGCATCGCCGCACCCCCACTCACGCGCACTCCCTTCCAAAAGCGATTTTGGCAGCGCGGGCTCAGTCAGTCAGTCGCAAAAAATCACTTGAACATTCAGTATTAAATATTCAGAGCAAGAAACTTGGGACTTGCAATTTTCAGTATTTCAAAGCAAGAAACTTTGGACTTGGACATTCAGTATTTACGAACTTTAGTATATTTTAATAGTTTTCTTTTTTTATAAATAAATCTACTTGGTCAAAACTCAAACAAGTTTTTGTAACTAAAAAATACCAAAGGCTCTAATTATCCGGAGTCTTAACAGTTGAAGACATACACGCGAGAAAAGTATAAACGAGAGGCCAGCGGGGAGAGGGGTATCCATCGACGCTGAGCTGACATTTTGCCGAACCATAGCTGGGCCCTACTCCCCGCTGACCGCGCCTACTTTTCTGTGTTAACACAAATTAAAAAGTTACGACATGAGATATTCAAAGGACTTTAATTCTGTACACTAAAAAGCCCACTTTATACTGTTTTAGCAACTATCTTTTAATGTCGCACATCCTCAACTATTTAAGGTTCAGGGAGTAGATACTACAGGTATTTTTTACCATCCAACCTTCGTGCAATAACGAAAAAGTCACCACGAAATGGAGTCCCCGTAATTTTGGATGTATTGGTAATCGAATAATAACATGACTCGTCACAGAGTTCATGTACCAAAAATCAGTCATACCGCCTAGAACTGCTCTAGCAACTTTCCGTCTTCTAGTTTTCATACTAGAGTCCACTATTCAAAGTTATCAAATACTAACATACTAAGACTCAGTAGTTTTATCCTACTATTATATTAAAAATTATAAGTTGTTTGTACCACAGTACAGCTTAATAAACAATATTACACGTTGATCAAACACCAGTGTCAGTTGCCATCATTTAGAAAACTTAAAGATTACCGCTACACACAGATTGAGATAAGACGCTAAGAATGTTACATCCCTATATTAGAATCAAGTGACAAGGTCTTGTCTCGGGCCAAGTACGAGAGAAGACCTTGACTCTATTCCGGAAATATTAGATCGGGGTTTTCGGGGTATTCAAACGGCATGAAAGCGGCAAATATCCCAAAAAGTGCGATGGTATTCTTAGAGGCGGCGTCGAGACGAGTCGATTGAGACTAATTACAAAAATATTGGTCTACCCAGTAACGAGATATTTGATGTCAAAAGCACGTCTTTTTTATGCCATAAGTCGTATGCTTCGTCTTTTCCAGTGTCACAATTTCGACTATGCGAGTTCTGTCGATGTCAAACCGAACTAACAGATTTTTATACCATGCGACGATAATTTTTCTGTCGGTAATGTAGATTTTTATATGTAATCTGTTGGAGCCATGCCGTAAAAATCAAGAGACACTCCGATCGCGGCTCACAGACGATGGCCGACCTTAGGTCTGTCGGTGCGCCTTGGTCGTACGCGATCGTTCATTCGCATTCTTCGGGACATTTCGAATTATTTATTGGACATTTAATATTTCTTGCTAATTTGTTATCCTATCATAGATTTTCAATAAATTGATATAGTACGACAATTTTAATATGTTTATCAATTATTTATTAGAAGTTACAATATTGTCTCGGTAAATAAGGAATAAATTTCGCGAAATATTGAATTCTGGGGATTAATATAATGCGAAATGAATGAATAAGAAACATCTAATTATTATTCCATTTCTATTTAATTAAAATTCAGCGACACCGTGGGATCAAATATTGGACATAAGTGTTAAATGCCCGATAAAATGATTAGAAAAATGTTTCGAATAAAATGAAAGAATCGCCGCGACTGGCAAAGACACACCGTCGCACTTACTCTCGGCGATCGTAGTACGAGCACCATGAGCGCGACAGACAGAACGGAGAAAAGAGAGGCACTTGTGCAAGAGAAATTCGGACGATGATGAATTCCGCATTGATACCTTCCTCGATTGTCAAACATGCTATCACACATGCTTGGTCGGCACACGTTCGTGTGTTTGGCTAGTGCGAGCGCGACGGAGCGACGGTAAGATGGAGACAATGTATGCAGTCGAGTGCAGTGTTGTTGATATCCCGAGTCATAGTACGCCACAAAGAGAACGAATTATACGAAAGAGAGGGAAAGACAGGCATCATCCGGATGCACGCATGTGTAGGTAATTCAGAAAGTATCAAACTGTTATCAATAATTTATAAATTTAATATAATGGTTGCATAAATTGTTGTAAAAAGGTATTTAGTTTCTAGAACTTCGATACATGTCAAGGCGTCTCTTCACATTTCTACAAACTTCTTTTTAGTACATAATCAAATTGTTCTGTAACTAGGTCTTCCATGATAATGTAACCAAATTTTTGGGTCTGTCCGAAACGTGTAGTTATCGGTACTGTTAACAAATTTTAGTTACATGTTTTGCATTGAAACATTACTATCTCGGATATCGAATCTCTAAATTGTTCCGTATCTGTTTATAATAGTGTTATGATATTACCTACACATCTTAACAATGAAATTAGTATATTTTTCTGCAGGTATACTGTAAAATTAGATTAGAAGATGCCACGGTAATAAAAAATTTATGGTTTTAAAAAAAAACTATTTTTTCTTCAAATAGATTGTTGAAGTATAGGTACGTTTAAAAGACACGATGACGATGTTTTACGTAAATTGAAAAACATTTTCAAGGATATACATAGGACTCTATTGAAGTTCTAAAAGTTCTAGAAAGCAAAAGCATTCTTCAACAATTCATGCAAACAATTATTTAAAATTTAGATATTTTTAATAAGATGGTTTTTGTGTAATTAAACCGTTTTGGTACACTTCTATGTTTATTATAATTTTTTAATTAAGCATTTAAAAACCAAACGTATACTAATCCTGCACTATTTTGCTATAGTTAAATGTTTAATATTTTAGTAATTCCTTCAAATGTATTTCCTTTTCAATATTACCCACAATATATGCAAGTTATTAAACAATGTCTAACATGCTGTGATAACCTTGTACACTTGATCTGAAACGCACCTATAGATTGAAATATTCCTGGCTCCGGAAGAGTGTCTGATTTTTTTGTACCATTTCTTCAAAAAATATTTTGAAATTTTATAAATACACAATTCTTATTACTATATTTCTTAAAAGAAAATAACATTTAAAGGAAAATTTGGTATATTCCTTCACATCATCGTATATCATCATCATATTGTTACGAGCCGGGCGGGTTTCTAGAACGTGGCCGGCGAGCGTTATGGTTTATACGTAATGAGACGTGATTTCGTCTCTTATTAAACTTTACTGTAGCAGGAGGGGGGGGGGGAGGGGTATCGTACGTCAACAGTAGTAGGAGCTATTAATCGACATACGATCTAGGAAATGATATTTAATTCAAACCAGATGAACCTACGGCATAGACCGTAGGGCGCTGATCTCCAGAGTGGTTGTATCAAGAGTTAAGGTCTTGACTCGGGCCAAGTACAAGAGTTCCCGACTGGTAGACCTGAACTACTCTTTTCCGGAAGAATTAGATCGAGGTTTTCGGGGTATTCAAACGGCATTAAATCCGCATATTTCCCCCAAACTATGATGATATTCTTGTAGGGGACGTCCACCCGAGTAATTTAAGCCTAACTACGAGAAGATCCATCAAGCCATTTGCGAGATATTTTGATCTAAAAAGTCGACGTTTTTGTAAGAAACGTCGTCTTCTTCCTCTCCTCCTTCTCCATCTCCATCTCCATGTTCAGCCTGTCACGCAGCCCGGTGTCAAACCCTAACATATGTTTCATACCATGCGAGATAATTTTTCTGCCGATAACGTAGATTTTTCTATGTAATCTGAGACATGCCGGAAAAAAATCAAGAGACAAGGTTTTGTCTCGGACCAAATACAAGAGTTGCTTATTGGTATTTAGAAAATCTTCAAGAGTTATCAATAATTTATAAATTTAACATAATGGTTTCTTAAATTGTAGAAGAAATGTATTTGATTTTTGAAACTTAGGCTTAACAATATATCGCAATATTACGCTTAAAACAGATTAAACGCCGACTTTTTTTCAAATGAATAAAAAATAAATTAAAAAATATTGAAAATAAATATTACTTAAATGCCCGATAAAGTAATTAGAAATGTTTAGAATAAAATTAATGAGTGACCACGATTGACGAAGACGCACCGTTGCTCTCGGCTGTCGCTACGGCTGCGCTAGGAGTGCGAGCGTGACAGACAGAAGTAAAGAAAGAGAGGCCCTTATGCTAGAAAAATTCGAATCATGTTAAATTCCGCATTGCTTTGTCGTCAGCCGCGCTCTCACACATGCTTGCGTGGCCACGTAGCGTCGTTTGTTTGGCTAGTGCGAGCGCGACGGAGTAACGGAAAGTTAGAGACAAAGAAGTCGGTGTCAGTTGTTTATATCCGGAGACATAGTACGCCACATCGAGAACGAATTATGTATTACGAAAAAGAGGGAAAGGTAGATACCTTCGTGATGCACGCATTAGTACGTCATTCGGAAGTTTTCAAAGTGTTAACAATAATTAATGTGTTTCATTGTTAGAACTTCGATACATGTCAAAGCATATCTTAAAATTTCTACAAGCTCTTCTTTAGTACATAATCAAATTGTTCTGTAAACAGGTCTTCCAAGAAAAAGAAGGCAAATTTTTTTTATCGGGTTATTCGGCACTGTTAAATAATTTTTGTTACGTGCTTCGTATCGACACTTTACCATCTCGGCTATTGAATCTCCAAATTGTTTTTTATCTAGTTGTGACAGTGTTATGATATTACTTAAACACTATTTGTTCAAACCCGCCGTTGAAGTATATGTAAGATTAATGGACATGATGACGTTGTTATACGTAAATCGAAAAATGTTTACAAGGATATACATTTGACCAAATTAAAGTTCTAATAGTTAGAAACATTTTCCAGCAATACACACTAACTATTATTTCAAATTTACCCCGTTCTCATAAAACCATTTTTGTCCACTTCTATGTGTATTATAATTCTTGAATTAAGAATTTATAACCCAAACGTACAAATCCGTCACTGTCTTGCAATAGTTAAATGTTCATTATTTTGCTAATTCCTTAAAATGTGTTTTCTTTTTCAATATTACTGACAATATATGCAAGTCCTAGTACCTAGACTAAATGTTTACTGTCTCCGGAAGAGTCTCTGATTTTTTTATTCACGTCTTCAAAGAATTTTTAAAAATTTTTAAATACATAATTCTGGTTACTATATTTTTTAAACATAAATAACATTTAAAGGACAATTTTTTACATTTTGCCACATCATGATTGCAAAGTTATTATAATAATGAATTCTGTATATTTCTTTGTTTTCCTGCATTTCCTGATTTCTTTATTTCCTTATTTCTTTAATAACAAGTATTTCAATAAAAAAACATACTGTACTTTACATAATTCTACGAATGGAGTGAAATCCACAAAAAGCATCGAAAATGCAAAGCTATGGGCCAAGTACAAGAGAATGTTACATTGGAATAGGTTGCTCATTAACATAAACTGCATTTTACACAGGATTTGAAATCAATCAAATGTGAGCAAGTACAAATTATTGTAGAGCAACGACACAATACTATCGCTAAGTAAATATATACAATTAACTAAATTTCTCAAAATATGGTGTCTTCTCATTTAATGACTAAATCTGTTTACTGCTCTATTAAATGTACTTGGTGGCCCGCTTTTTACGAAGGTTCGATGGTAAAAAATAACTGTAGTATAAACTCCCCTAAGCATAAATAGTTGGGAATGTGCGACATTAACAGAGAGTTGCTAAAACACAGTATAAAGTGGGCTTCTTACTGTTTAGAATGAAAGTCCTTTAAATATCTCACGTCGTTCCTTTTTAATTTATTTTAACATCAATTGTTGAAATACACTACAATATGTATATGTAATTTCCTCTCACACACATCCAGATTGTTAACATATTAAATTAGAAATGTTTGTTACGTTACGTTTTTGACATCAAGCTTCGTAAAAAGCGGGCCACCAAGTACATTTAATAGAGCAGTAAACAGATTTAGTCATTAAATGAGAAGATACCATATTTTGAGAAATTTAGTTAATTGTATATATTTACTTAGCGATAGTATTGTGTCGTTGCTCTACAATAATTTGTACTTGCTCACATTTGATTGATTTCAAATCCTGAGTAATAATGCAGTTTATGTTAATGAGCAACCTATTCCAATGTAACATTCTCTTGTACTTGGCCCATAGCTTTGCATTTTCGATGCTTTTTGTGGATATGTTTTAGGTAAGGTATTTCCCCGAGGTAGATGTACTTGTAGACCAGTGGTGTCAAGGTCCTTCACAGTTCAGTCGATTTTCGAGGCGCTCGGCCACTGCCCCACCACTCAAAAATTAGGACCAGTGAGCGAGCCGCTAGACGTTTAGGGGCCGCATCGGCTCAGGAGCGTACCGTGAACATAAACGCATGTCCTGCCCTAGCCAGGTATAACCTTTTTAAAATTTTGCGTACCCGTTCAGGATACACTCCTGAGCCGGTGCGGCCCCTAAACGTCTAGCGGCTCGCTCACTGGTCCTAATTTTTGAGTGGTGGGGCAGCAGCCGAGCGCCTCGAAAATCGTCCCAACTGTGAACGACCTTGACACCACTGTTGTAGACTAACTGCAAGGTGCTACTCTCTGGTTAATAACGACGCACTTGCTAGGACTGCAAATGTTCGCGCAGGTACGGAAGCAAGCCGAAGGGCACGCGCAGTCCGACACCCGCTGTTCGTGGTTTTAACCTGCTACGGCAAAGGTCGTAAAGTAATAACTCTCGTAACTATGTTTCACTCCGAGCGATTAGAGTGAAATAATTTGTGGGTACGTTACTCGATTATGTTTTAAATTCGTTTCGAGAGGAAAGGTTTTAATTTCTAGAAATAATTCTTTACTCGAATTTTATATTTCTAGTAAAATGTTACAAGTATATTCTTTCAATCGAATATATATACATGTATGTTAACTGTTTTGTGTATGAATTTAAGAAAGTAGTAGAATTATTGAAAAGCTCTAAGTGTTTATCCTTGGGCAGTGACGGTTGACGAGACTTTACAATAAGATGACTCCGAACTAGTTCGCGAGTGACTCTAACGTGAGTTGAACGGGGGCACTCCGACCAAGAGTTGAATTGCCAATGGACAGACTTATCTTCCGAAGGTTAAAGAAAACTCGAAAAGGAACTGGGCTTAATCTCGTTGTGTAATGCTCAAGTGTCGGACTGAGAATAACCCGAAGATATGCATTTTTATAGCCCTTATATAGGTCGAAAAAGTAGTGGGGAATTGAAAATTCTGGAAAAATCTATCCTATGGTGGGAGTAAAAATGCTGAATGACAAGACAGTTGCAAGCGGCTGGAATTACGTGGCAGGCAAGACCCTCGGTTTCGAGTTTTCCTTATTACATGGGGTCCAAAGTGTAGCTATCCGCGAGTCCTAGACCAGAGGCCAAGAGCTGTATGTATATCGTATCCTGTTTACGTTTGAAAAAGGGGACTAGGCGTCTGGGTGTCGCCAAGAGAAAATTCCACCATGAGAATTTGTTGTAAGAATCATACGATTCATACGTAACAGGTAATGTTCAGTAATGTAAAGCAGACGAGAATGCCTTACGACTGTGTCGTGACAAAAGTATTTATTCTCCAGGATAGAAAAATGTTGCTCGAAATTCTCTTTACCACAGGTATGTACGTTAGTACCATAGCACAGTGGTCCGGATCGGGAAATCTCGTACCCTTTGATTATAACTTTTTAACCGTAAGAGATTCTTCTACATCTTTGGGCCGTGTTTCATGAAACCGTCTATTTGTGAGATATTTGATGACGTATGGTGAAATTGTGTAAAGGTAACTTAGAATACTTTATTCAAAGAAATGATTAAAACCGCTTTACGCGATAAAACTCGTTTACACTACGACACTTTGACGCTATTTTAATGACACTTCGCTATATCGACGCTATTTCGCTGTTACAACGCTAAGACTCTTCGCTCTCATCAAAATTCTCAAACTCTCTCTCGCGACGCCATCCTGACGCCCTTTTACATACTCATTTACACATTATTATTCTTTCACAGATTGATTCACGCATTCACACAATCGTGACAGGCGCCGACCTCGGTCGCGGGTCACATGCATTCTTGCACGTTCGATCCCCAAACATTCAACGGAAAAACTGTTGCACGATCCAAACACTCTTTGTTTACACTTTGCCACGACACTCAGACTAAATACTCTCTTTCAGACCTCGCAATCACGGAATTCAAATTTTCACATTCCACACATTATTATTATTTAACTTAAATCCGAAGAGTTAGAAAGGTTATTGTAAATATAAAAACGAACTAATGAAGTACACATTTACGTGCTTTTACAACTTACCAAAGAGAAGCACAATGAAATTTAACGGAATTTATATGTAATATATATTAGGCTGGTCGATAAAAATTAAATCTTTTTTCTAAAAAGCTTCCTTTTAATGAAAAAACACTGAGAGAATTTTTTATTTTTTTAATTAAAAACAACACGTACCTCAAGACGATCTAAGTTAATTTTTTGGTATAATCATGTTTTTGTGAATTTATATGAAAAATACGATTTTATTCGAAATATAAACAATTATAAAACGCAAATCATTAAAAAACATTAGTTAATTAAAATAACAATAAACAAAAATTTAAATTCAAATTGTTTTTATCAATAATTGATTATAGAAGTAAAGGCATTAAAAATACAAAAGAAAGTTTACTTAAACCTTGGAGTGAAGAAATCTAGATATTAAAATTACGTTTGTACTAATTTACATTTAAAATAAAAATATCAATTTGAATATCTTTCATTTTTTTATTTAATAGATCAAATCAACTGGGAAAAATTTTGAATTTAAATTTTTGTTTATTGTTATTTTAATTAACTAATGTTTTTTTTATTGATTTGGGTTCTATAATTGTTTATATTTCGAATAGAATCGTATTTTCCATAAAAATTCCCAAAAAACATGATTATACCAAAAAATTAACTTAGATCGTCTTGAGGCACATGTTGTTTTTAATTTTTTAAAAATCTCCCAGTGTTTTGCATCAAAAGGAAGCTTTTTGGGGGGCGTCAAAAAGATTTAATTATCTTGATATTTATCTTGTTCAACGACTAAGAATATACAGGGTGTCCCAGTTCCCAGGACGTTTATTGCACCTTTGGATAGCTCAGGTAATTCTAAGATACGGATCATTAGTTTCAGCGTCCCATCACTATCCGTGGCCGAGTTATTAACGAAAAACGACAGCCAATCAGAGGGCTCCGTTGGGCGCGGCAGCGCGACAGTTCCTACTGTTACAAGTTAATGTCTTGTAGTTGCGGGAGTGTTTATGCCGCCGAGTCAACGGGCCTCTTGAAAGGGATACAGACCGAGCACTAACACACTAGCACGAAAAATGTATCGATGAGTCTATGTCACTGGGTCACTTTACTTGCCGGCGTCACCGAAAAAAGGTCTAATTTATGACTTTACCTCTTGCGCACATCCTACGCACTAGCATCGCTCGCACTCCACCGGTTTACCCTGCAAACTTTACAGAACACTGCACAATAAATTCACATTGAAAAGAATGACCGTTGCCTGATAATTTTCACCTTAGATTTGATTAAATTATTATAAAGAATGTATGCTTTCGCACATTTGTTCCATTTGTCCAGCGAAAGAGATAGATTCTTCACCCACGAGAAAGTTTGATTATTAATCGATTAACAATACATCCGAAATTACGCGGACTCCATTTCGTGGTGACTTTTTCGTCTTTGCACTTCCAACCTTTTCCATTTTCCACACAAATACGTTTTCCGAAGAATAGATGAAGCGAAGGAGAAACGTCTGTTACCGAAAGAATAGTAACAGTAAACAGATGTCCACAGAAGAAGACCACAATGTCAATCTACGTTGAAAGTATGAGTAGTCCTGAAAGGAGCCGATAATTTAATCGATCTGTTTGATGTCCCCACGTTGAATGGGGACATCAAACAGTGATGAATATCGATAGTTAATAATATCCCGTAGAAAACGTATTGCTGCCGCGACCGTACGTTTCCTGTTATAAAAATGTCGAGGAAACGGTCTGGTATCACTCCAACACATTCCTGTAAGAGGCTGCTGAAACCCGAAACGTAACAATGAAAGCGCTGTTAAGAATTCAAGTGACGAGCTCTGGTCTTCTCGACAACACATGCAGCGATTCGACATGGAAAACCTGGACGCCAAATGTAGCGATTGTGGAAATTTTTGAAACATCCATTCCATCCGTACCTCCCACTATCCTTTGTACGCCAAAGGGCGAAATGAAAGCAAAGAGGGGAACGGGACGTTCCGATACACGAAGACGACCCCGAGAAATACAGAATCATTTTTTCTGCCGAACTGAACAGTTCTACGAGTCACTAAGAAGAAATCTGTCATTACGAAGGAAACGTATTTGTGTAGAAAATCAAAAAAGTTGGAAGTGCAAAGACGAAAAAGTCACCCCGGAGTGAAGTTCGCGTAATTTCGGATGTATTGGTAATCGACTAATAATCAAACTTTCTCGGTGATGAAGAATCTATTCCTTTCGCTGAACAAATGGAACAAGTGTACGAGTGCATACATTCTTTATAATAATCTAATCAAATCTAAGGTGAAAATTATCAGGCAACGGTCTTTTTTTTTAATGTAAATTTATTGTGCGGTGTTCTGTAAAGTTTGCGGCGTAAACCGATGGTGTGCCAGCGGTGCAATTCCATAGGGTACGCGCAAAAGGTAATGTCATAAATTAGACCTTTTTTCGGTGACCCAGTGACAGACTCATCGATACATTTTTCGTGCTAGTGTGTTAGTGCTCGGTCTGTATCCCTTTCAAGAGGCCCGTTGACGCGGCGGCATAAACACTCCCGCAACTACAAGACATTAACTTGTACCAGTAGGAACTGTCGCGCTGCCGCGCCCAACGGAGCCCTCTGATTGGCTGTCGTTTTTCGTTAATAACTCGGCCACGGATTGTGATGGGACGCTGAAACTAATGATCCGTATCTTAGAATTACCTGAGCTATCCAAAGGTGCAATAAACGTCCTGGGGACACCCTGTATATGATTTTTTATCGCAAAAGACTGCTCTTAACTTTAAACGAAAAATGAACAAAAATATTCAACGGGTTTATTAGAACAATTCGAAAAAGAGAAGCATATTTTTCACGTGAGAAAGACTGTCTTAAAGATATTCAACTTTATCTGTTTGTTTTAATAAAAACAAGTTTTCAATTGAATTTATTCTTTCATATCAAAGGACATTTCAAAAGAAATATGGACATAGTAGATATTGATAATCGAAAATTGATTGTTTGGGAATTTGGCACGCGATTTCACGATCCGGACCACTGTGTATAAGTGCGATTCATTAGTGTTACGCTGTCTTTATCATTTTGGTTTCTCAATCATTCAGTTTTTAACAAACTTTTTAACAAAGATTGTATGGGGATACGTCGGCGGAAATCTATGTAGTAAACGAGATGGAAGAATTGGTAATACTAACTTTATAACATTATTATGTTCCTTAATAATGAATTTCAACTTCTTATGTATGGTATTATGTTCTTCCCGTGTAAGCTCTCCGCTTGCATATTCCCCCAGTGGACTTTTACCCTTTGGATTTATTAAGGTATATATATGAAGTTCGTGAACAGTCTTGAGTTGATTCCTATGAAGAAACACTGACTTTAATTCAAAGAAATACGTTACAATCACACAAATTATTTCATGCACTACGAATGATTTATTATCTCCTGAAATAAATAATCCTCAAAAAAGCATCGAAAATACAAAGAAATGGGCTAAGTAGAAGAGGATGTTACATTGGAATAGATAGCTCATTAACATAAGTTTCATTTTACACAGGATTAGAAATCAAAGAAATGTGAGCAAGTACAAATTATTGTACAGCAACGACACAATACTATCGTTAAGAAATTATATTCAATTAACTAAATTTCCCAAAAAATTATGTCTCCTCATTTAATGAATAAATCTGTTTACTGCTATATTAAATGTACTTGGTAGCCCGATTTTTACAAGGGTCCGATAGTAAAAAATATCTGTGTATCAACTCCCCTAAACTTAAATAGTTGGGGAGTTAAAAAGAGTGTTGTTAAAACACAGCATAAAGTGGGCTTCTTACTGTGCAGAATGAGAGTCCTTTAAATATCTCCTGCCATTCTTTTTTAATTTATCTTAACATCAATCATTGAAATACAAATATTTGTTACGTTACTTTTTGGACATTAAGCTTCGTAAAAAGCGACCACCAAGTACATTTCATAAAGCACTAAACAGATTTGTTCATTAAATGACGAGAAATCATTTTCTGGGAAACTTAATTAATTGAATATATTTACTTAGCGTTAATATTGTGTCGTTGCTGTACTATAATTTGTACTTGCTCACATTTGTTCGATTTCAAATCCTGTGTCAAATGAGGTTTATGTTAATCAGTAATCCATTCGAATGTAACATCCTCTTTTACTTGGCCGATATCATTGCATTTTCGATGCTTTTTTGAGGTTGGTCTCCTATACACTAGTTTTGATAGTGAAATATATCACCTATTGCATCAACATTAAACTTAAATATTTTTCTGCAGTACTTGTCGATCTGTACATTGACGTGTACTCATCCGGCTCGTAACAACATAATCAAGTTTGATTTCTTTTTGTTGTTTACACGTACAATACATATAAAAGGGAAGAACGCAACGAGTAGAATTGTATGCGAGTAATCTTCAACCAATACTTGAATATAGTGACACTTTTGCAGAATTGTTATCTGTCCGTTCGTGTATTATTGGCCCTACGTTAAAAGGAAGCAAATCTGTTATCGCGACTTCCTTACTAATTCATCTTTTGCGGTTCTTTGCTGTTCTTTTCGTGACTTGAATTGTCGGAACATTTCAGATATAGGGATTAATTTATATGTGGCAATAATTTTGAAAGTGAAAACACCATAGCAAGAGCACTACATTGAGACGCTAGCCTCCAAGTGACCACCACAGCGACGACTGTGCGCCACTAAGAGGCCCATGATGATGGCCGAAATGAATAAATAAACAGGTACGCGGAATAACAAGGCGTGATTAGAGAATAACGGTTTCATCGAAAAACGCGAAAGGGTTGATTCATTTGTTTTTAAAATAGATGAAAACTATTGGTCTAAGGCGTGACAATGAATTTATCCTTTCCTTCCCTAATAAAATACAGGCCTTAAGAACTGGAGAATAACAAGAAAGACAGAATAACCCGTGTTGAAGTGCAGTTGACATCTAACTGTAATAATGTCCATACAAAATAGCATCTTAAATTATGAAGATATATTTTGCCTTTCCTACAAACACAATAATTTTGGTTGTAAGTTTTGCAAAGGACACCGATGCTGTATTAATCGGATCATTACATATCTGGCACACACTATTGGCAGACTACTAAAGCCTGATGTGATAAACAGGACTCCTTGTCTTACATACTATATCACCAAGCGTTACGAATTACATCATTCATTATTAAAGTTTTACTATAGTGTAATACTCACCCTACTATTGAAAATAAGGCAAATGCATGTTGAATATACAACATGTACATACTGTCACATGAAGCAACTAAATGGGCAACGATGATAGTACCAACGTAAGAGTGTACAGTTACATAATAAAAATGGTGATTCGTATTTATGCCATAATCAAGCTCATATAGATGTTTTCTCTCTTGCGAGCTATTTGATGATAGCCCAATATTGAATAGAAGAGGTAGGGAAGGCATCAATAAATATATGAATAGTGTAATATAAATATACGCTGAAACAAAAAAAAATAGTTATACCAACTTTTTATTGCGGGCAAATTCGGATAGTTTACGTATAGTGCAACGGAACATCGATGATTTTATTTAAAGTAGAGTTTGCATATTAAGACAAAAAAGTACAGTAAACAGAAGTTCATAAATTAATACTATTTCACAGCCACCTCGGTTGAATTGAAATTAAAGGATGGCGATTCAAATATACATATGTAGATCTTCGATATGATCAGTCACACAAACCGATATGTTTGAACATATAGAGTGACCCATATACCCAGAATTATGTAACAAAGTGAAATATGCAGATTCTTTGTAGCAAAAGAAATAGGTAAGTCCTTTACAAATTCTTTATGTGAAGCCTCGTTTTTGAGACACGAGCTGTTAAAATATTATTGTTTGACTTCCTGGAAATTATTGATGCGATAGGTAGCGATTGACGCTCACATAATCGCTGCTGGCTGTGGGTTGAAAGGAGAACGACCGGCACTATTTATTTGAATAAGTATGATAATAAGTAGAAGGATCTCTCAACTCGTGAAGCGTCTGACTCCATGCTCCACATGAATTTTATTACCGGTGGTTATCAATGCTTTACAGGTTAGGAGACTCATTTACATGCCATCAGACTGTTACAAATCAGCGGTGATTGGCGTTCTTTCCCCGCACGCTGCGCGTTCGAACATTCTTGCACATACAGGGTGTCCCAGCTGATTTACACGGCACTGCACCAGGTGATAGCTGAGGTAATTCTAATATAGGGAAGTGAACTTCGTAATGTCGTACCTGAATTCGTGGCCGAGTTATTAACGAAAAACGACAGCCAATCACAGGGCTCCGTTGGGCGCGGCAGCGCGACAGTTCCTACTGGTACAAGTTAATGTCTTGTAGTAACGGGAGTGTTTATGCGGCCGCGTCAACGGAGCCCTTGAAAGGGATACAGACCGAGCACTAAAAAACTTCCACGAAAAATATATCGATGAGTCTGTCACTGGGTCACTGTACTTGCCGGCGTCACCGAAAAAAGGTCTAATTTATGACATTACCTCTTGCGCGTACCCTATGAAATTGCACCGCTCGCGCACCATCGGTTTACGCTGCAAACTTTATAAAACACCGCACAATAAATTCACATTAAAAAAAAGACCGTTGCCCGATAATTTTCACCTTAGATTTGATTAGATTATTATAAATAATGTATGCACTCGTACACTTGTTCCATTTGTTCAGCGAAAGGAATAGATTCTTCATCACCGAGAAAGTTTGATTTTTATTCGATTACCAATACATCCGAAATTACGCGAACTTCACTCCGGGGTGACTTTTTTGTCTTTGCACTTCCAATCTTTTCCTTTTTCTACACAAATCCGTTTTCCGAAAAAAGATGTAGCGAAGGAGAGACGTCTGTTACCGAAAGAATAGTAACAGTAAACGAATAAAATAGAATTAGAAGGAGTGAAAAAATGAGAGAGAGAGATAATATAGATAAATGGTTTAATTTGTATCCTAGGGCGGACCCTTTAAGAACAACGAACAATATAAAAATAATACAAAGACAAATTGTACTTAAAATTAAAATTAAAATTAAAATTAAATGATACAGAAAAGCAAAGTCCAAAGAGAAAGATGAAAAGATGAAAAATGAAGAGATGAACAGAAGACGGTGAAAATGAGAAGAGACAATGATGAGGAAGAAGATGACAAAAAGAAAATGAAAATGACAGAAATCGCAGAACTTAAAACTAACGCAACTTAAGACTAACGCAAAAATACCACTAAGGACTAGCAGACAGAAAAACAGAAACACAAGTAAAATTAAGAAGCAGAGAAGATAATAAAAAGCAGTAGCAACAAGTAGTATGCAGGGTGTAACAAAAATACTGGGACACTTTTTCAGTATCGATAGTACACACCAAAAGATGAAAAAAAGTCTATAAAGTTTTGTCTAAAAAACACCCCCTATCGAGATACAACCCCTTTTGTAAAAAATTTTTAAAAAATCATATCTCCGAAATGGTACGTCCTAGAGGACCGATCTTGATTGCAATATAACCGGGAGACACTAAAATTTACGGGAAAAAATATCACTATCTACGAAAAGGAAAATTTAGTGAGTGCCCTTAATTTTTCCCAAGTTGTTCCAAATCTGCTACGATATAGGTAATCGACGTTGTTTGGATTAAACAAGAATAAATGCTATTTAACAGCAATAGTTGCAGCATTATATTTTGTTCTATTATCTTTGATCTTTTCCAGTTATATTAAAGGTCTATAGACCTTTTTCATCTTTTGGTGCGTACTATCGATACTGAAAAAGTATCCCAGAATTTTTGTTACACCCTTTATAGTAAACAAAATAGACAGAGAAAAAAAAGAATGAAATCACTAGTGCCGGGGAACCTAAGGAGCAAGGGCGAGGAAATGGTCAAAAAGAAGCTTCTTTTAAGTAGCTCTCGAGGGGCAGGAGCGCACAGAGATTGGAAGATTGTTCCAAAGTCTCGCTCCTGCAACAGAAATGGAGTTCCCCATGG
The DNA here is from genome assembly GCA_917499265.3 of Mimumesa dahlbomi. NCBI lineage: Eukaryota > Metazoa > Arthropoda > Insecta > Hymenoptera > Crabronidae > Mimumesa > Mimumesa dahlbomi. The sequence goes on from OU824120.1 coordinate 4,075,891, forward strand.
TAGCCGTGCGATGTTTTTAAAAATATCACGAAAAGGGTCAGCTCCTCCCGGACAGTTAAGGCGAATATCCTCCATGAGAGTCCAAGGAGGCTCAAAAGACAGATCTAAGACCGGAGTTGAAAGCCCGTGTAAGGCGAATATCCTCCACCACACCAAGATCACGATAAACCAGAGCGCAATACTCATTGTGGGGAAGGACAAGAGAGCGGACGAGCTCAGCCTTAGTCCGGACAGGGAGGGTAAAGCCGTTCCGCCGGAGCCGGCAAAGTGTACTCCGAATCTTATTGCAAATCGAGACTACATGATCCCGCCAGTCCAACGTCTAACTGAGAACAACACCGAGGGATTTTATAGAGTTAGAATAAGGGATGCGAACTCGGTCAACAATGACAGAAGGAGGAGGGTAGGCATAAATAAAGTTAATATAACGAGAGGATCCAAAAATTATAGATTGAAGGATTAAATGAGAGAGAATTGCGTGCACACCAGTCCACCAATCGAGCAATGTTATTGTTTAACAACTCGATGGCATGGGAGGTTGGCAGCCAGACTATGAAGATAAAGCTGGATATCATCCGCATATTTCACCATACTAACCTTGGATAAGACAGTATTAACGTCAAACAAATAGATAGAGAAAAGGTGGGGACCAAGAACGGAGCCCTGCGGGACGCCAGAGGTGACAGAAGACCAAGGAGAGACCGAGCCATGGGCGAGCACCGCCTGCCTACGACCAGTGAGGTACGAGCGGAACCACGGCAGAGCCGAATAGGAGAATCCAAGATCCGCGAGCTGAACAGGGAGGAACGCATGATCGACAATGTTAAAGGCCTTGGAGAAATCAAGGTTGACAAGAACCGTAACCATGCGACCATCCACAGCCACGCGAACAACCTCGAGAATGCGCAGAAGAGCACTCTGGGTGGAACGACCCGACGCAAAACCGAATTGAGTGGGATCACGCAGGCATCGGGGAGGTCAAGAACAGAAGAAGCTGGCGACGAACACCACATTCAAGGATCTTGGAGAATTTTGGTAGAATAGAAATTGGACGAAAATCAGAGGGACAAGAGGGACAGGAGACTTTAGAAATAGGAAGGATATAGGCCGATTTCCACATCAAGGGAAAGGAAGACAATGAAAGGGAGAGATTAAATTGATCAAGTAGGAATGCAAAGAAGTACGCAGCACAGAGAGAGAGAGGAAACGAAGAGGAAGTTGATCCGAAGGAGAGGTGGAGGAAGCGGAGAAAGAATAGCAAGACAGAAGGGAGTCAGGAGTGATATATGAGAAGAAAAAGCATGTGCCTGACCTGACCGCCGCGGCGCGCCGTAGATACAACAGATGTGGGACATCCCATTCTACGACTGGCATGATACCGCCGCACAAGACGATTCACGGGCCACGACTTGTTACGTACCTGCGTAACGGATTAGTTGACCCGCGGCTCGCATATTATGACCGTAATAAACCGGCAACACACAAACTCTCGGTCCCCCATAGACCTTCGTACAGACCGCCCAGAAAATAATGAACCATCTCAGGGGAGTAGTGCGGCGAGGGGATTGATTTTGTCTCGCGCGATTCGTTTGTCGTGACGCGGCGTCGTGGCGCGGCACAAAGGCAAAGTCAATCCCCTCGCCGCACTAACCCCTGAGATGGTTCACTATTTTCTGGGCGGCTCGTACGTAAGTTCTGGCTACTCGGACGTTTGGAAAGTGTTTAAGTGAGTCTCAGGCTTTTCCACGCTCTCGCGCTTCCATTATCATGCGAGTGCTGGCGCATTCGGCATTTCCCTATGCTTATTGTCACGTAGAGTTCCCCTGGGGGGATCCTCATAACAATCCAGACACCTATAGGATACCATGATTATCCACATGATAAGAAAATGCGCGGATCACACGCAGGGTCACACGTTTCCGTAATAACATATATGTATTGGCGCGCTCGGCATTTCCCAACGCTTCCTGTCATGTGAGTCCTCTCGAGCGGATCCCATGACAGTACAGATACCCATAAGATACCATTGCATCCCGATGGTTTCCGGAAGCGTGGAGGAACTCTGTTGTGCTGGGCATGTCCCAGCATTTGGTGTTGCCACCACACCTCACCACGAGGTAATCGCGACAGCCGAGAGACTCACGAAAACACCCCATCACGACCGAAAACCGCACTTACTCATAAACTGGAATTCACAACATGGCTACTCTTACAAGCCACTTATCCTTGCGGACCCTTTCCCTCCGGAGTCCGAATGACAACTGACTTGATACGTCGATGACAATCGCATTTATGCAAAACAAACTGCCACTAATTGGCCAACCAAGTAACTGCGCATTCGTATGGAATGTCATTAACCTCTGTTATACCCTACAGCTCAAAGGGAATTTTTCATTGCGTCCTCAACAAAGCGACTGTCCGAAAATTCAGAAAAAGAAGAAGAGAGAGAGGGAGAGGATGGAGAAAGAGTTGGAGATACAAATACAGAGGAGAAGTCATTAATTTGGGAGGGGGAAAGGGGGGAGGGAGGCTAATGGCGGGGAGGGGACGAACCACTCCGAGAGCCCTCAATATCCTCCAGGCATCGGCAGTAAAGCAGGCCCCACCCAGAGACTCACATATGAAGGCGCCGCGGCTCGCTCTCACCAAATAGCAGACTTCGCTTCTCAGCGACCTATAGCGCGCCTGCCACTCAGGGTCACCAGATCGAATAAAAACCCGTCTGCAGAAATCCCGCTCCTTAATCAAGGAGCGAATCTCTTGCGTTAGCCAGGGAGCAGCAGGCCTCCTAACACGCACCGAACGGACTGGACAAAGCCGGTCAAGGGCACCTACGAATGAGGCGCAAATAGACTCACGTCGCTGAACCACCGAGTCACCCGCAGGAGCAGGAAAAGCAGAGACAGACGGTAAAGGACCAAGATCACGAGACAGAGAGGAGAGAGAATCCGAACTAACATTGGAAAATAATCGACGAGACACAACCTTAGGGTGTAAATGAAGGATGGGTAGAAAGGAAAGGCAACAGGTCAAGGCAATTGACCAGAGATTGTGACAAGATTGAGTGATAAAACAGCACAAATATCAATCCAAGTGTGTGAATGGGGGTATGATGAGTAGGCAAGAAAGAAACAAGAGACAAACCAAAAGAGGAGACGGATTGGCGCAAGAAGAAGGAATCATACAGCCCCGAAAGGGGACCAGCATTGGCGTCAACAAAGACGACCACGTCTCCCGAACGAGAAGTGGCCCTTGCAAGGATAGATTCAATGTCCGAAAGGGCAATATGCGGTGGCCGATAGAAAACACAGAGCGAGAGAGAAAAAGAGGAAGACGGGTCCGAAAGGACGCCCGTCAAGTAATGTATCTCGCGCCGGTAATGCCGAGGACGACTCCGCAATAGCGAAGGCAAGGAAAGATCTCACATAGAGACACACGCCACCCCCTCCCTCATCCCCCTGGATACACGGTTAGACTTGAAGAGGTTGAATCCCTCAATGGCGAATACGTCAGCGACCATGTGAGGTTTGAGCCACGATTCGGAGACCGCGATCACGTCGTATGAATGGGACAGAATGAATCATCGAAACTCGTCAAAATGCGCCGGAACTGACTGCGCATCGACATGACAGAGGTGAAGGGACGAGCGAGAGGTAGATAGGGGGCAAGAAGTCCGATAGGCCTAGCGTCGAGGTAGAGCGGAGTCAGGGGAGAAGAGAATCAATATCCTCATCAAGACCCACCCTGATAGGAGCAGATGTTACCTCCTTTTTGACCATCACTGCGTCCGAGCGGGCCCATACACGTGCATAACCACGGCAACAGGCCACAGCTTGAACACGGTTGAGGAGTTCGGCCAAGGGAGCCGGAAGGAGCCTGATTTCAAGTACGTGGGTACCACCGAAACAAGGATCAACTGAAGAAGCGACAAAGGCCCTCTTCGAACGACTTGCCGTCACAAGTCGCTCGCAAAGTTCAGGGGAGCGCAAGAGGGCGTGAAACGAGCGAGGACGATTCGAGTTTCTTGTACTCCTAACCCTGTTTGCTCGCACAATGTCGGCAGCAGAGATCCCCGCGCCGAGGGTAGAAAAAAGTTGAGAGAGGAGCCCCGTAAGGGACTCCCCAGGCTTCCATCGAGTCCAGAGACAACAACCCAGGACTCACACGCCTCCAAACGGCACAGTCGGCTCGAGATAACGCTCGAGTTCGCAGATATAGGACCCTGCACCAGGGCAGAGGGCTCAGAATTGGGAGCAAAGAGAGAAGAGGCAACCTGTTCCTGTAGCAGGTTAATATCCAACCGGATGGAGGCATTGGAAGCCTCCGAAGCCGATCGGCGCCCAGACAGGGCGGCCAAGGATGACTCGGTTTAAGACTGGCCGCCACTGCCTTCGCCAATTCTGAGCTCAAGCTCACGATCCTGGAATCGAGGACAGTCTGTGACGAAGGCAGGCTACCCACCCTGGCAAGGAGAGAACCCTGTGCTGCCGCCAGTAACGAGACCTGGAAAGAGTAAGCCTCCACCTTGGCAAAACAGTCATCAACGTTAACGACCACTGAGGACACCACAGAGGGAAGGGTGGCAAGTGCCCAAGGAACTTGTTATGAACCTCCATCTTCCGACCAAGGTCAGCCAAGACGGAGGAAATGGAGGCAAGTTCCGCAAAGACTGCACTCGAGCCATCACGCAAATCACTTCCAGCACGATCCCACACAGGTGTTACAACAGACCGGGCACCAGTAGCTGACGGGGATGTATTAGAAATAGGGGGTAAAGCCGACGATGGAGTGATCCTGGGCCCCGCACTGGGCGAGGACGTGTAGGGAACACACACAAAATCCACCGCGCACGCTTTGCAAAGGTTCGTGTCACCACTGGAGCCAGACTTGATCAAGGTGAATTTAGAGCATGACAGGTGGAAGGTCCCGCTGCAGACATCGCAAGACACAGGCTCTTTCACCTCGTTTCTATAGCCACAGCATTCCACCATGATGAAATAAAGAGATGGGCCGACAGGTGACAAAGAAGTATGATCGCAGGAAATACTGGTGATGATTTGAAGACACGTAAGATGACAGCCCTCATGATCCAGATGGTGAGAAGAGGCTCGACAGGTAGCGCTGAAGTCAGTAGATCAGCGGCAGCGACGATTCCACAGGTTCCCGCCAAAGAGAATATCAAAGTGAGATTAAGAGTACCGGCCAAACGATGAAGGTGCAGTGCAGAGTTAAGACAGAAAAGTGCTTAACAAAAATTGGCAGAAAATAAGGCAGCAAGAACCAAGAAATTTTGGAATAAAAAAAATAAGCCCGAAGGCAACTCGCGGCAGCAAACAGAAAAGAAAAAGCGTAGGAGCGAGATGAACACGTGATAGTGTTACTTACGTAAATGCAGAGAGAGGGAGAGATTTGATTAGATTAGATTTATTAAATCCTAGGGGGCATCCCCTATAAGGACACATGCGCAGTCTAAATAGTAGAGACACAAACTAAAATACTAAAAATAATAAAAAAAGATATAAAGAAATACACATAACAGACAGAATGAGGAAGAAATATAATACAAAAGAAAGCGAAGGAAGAGAACTTACAAACTAGGAAAGCTGTAGAAATATACATAGCATCAGTATATTATAGATAGCATAAGTAGAATATAAATACTACAATAGAAAATACGAATAGACTAAAGAATAGGAAGGAAAAAACGCACGCCTTAAAACAACCTTAAAACTATCTTAACCCTAGAGATCGGCCAAAAACAGGTGAGGACGACATGAAAATGAACAAAATGAAGACGACAATGCATTAAGGAGAGAGTGAGGCAAGGTGCCTATAAAGGTTGCGCTTAAATAGTGATCGCCACTTACAATTTCGCAAGGCTGGCGACAGATCGTTCCAGAGGCGTACCCTAGCCACTGAAACCGACTTCGCGCGCACAGCCGTACGGTGCTGAAGTTGAAGCAGGGGGCACAGTAATCAATGTGGGGGAAGACCAATGACCGAATGAGCTCCGCCTCAGCTTTAACTGGTAGAGTAAAGCCGTTAATTCGAAGCTGGAAAAGCGTATACCTAATCCTTCCACACACAGCACTGACATGATCATGCCAGTCCAACGTCGAAGTGAGAGTCACACTAAGGGACTTCACAGATCGCAGGTAGCGAACCGAAACACCGTCAGCCACAATAGGAGGAGGAGGCGCAGAAAGGATAGAATTAACATAACGGGAGGAACCAAGAACGATGGCTTGGGTTTTGCCAGAATTAAGCATAAGCGCATTCCTCGCACACCAATCTGCCAGACGCTTAACATTGCGGTTCACCAACGCAACCGGCAAGTGCAACTCAGCGGGCATGCAATGCGCATATATCTGGATGTCATCAGCATACTTCACTACCCCGACACTGGACAGCACACAATTCAAGTCAGCCAGATATAATGAGAACAAGAGAGGACCCAACACTGAACCCTGAGGGACACTCGAAGTGACCTGATTCCACGGGGCACATACACCCCCAGAGAAGACGGCCCGTGGGGTCAGATGAAAACCAGGCAAGGACAGCAGAGAAGAAGCCTAATCCCACCAGCCTAGTCAGAAGGATTGCATGATCAACGGTGTCGAATGCGTTAAAGAGATCGAAAGAAATCAACACCGTGATCATACGATGATCGAAAGCCTCACGTACATCCTCAAGGATCCTGAGCAGGGCGTCCTGAGTGGAGCGCCCCTCAACAAAGCGAAACTGCCACGGATCCAGCAGATTACCAGCACAAAGGAACGTAAGCATCTGCTTACGGACAATACGTTCAATGATTTTGGACATTTCAGGAAGCATAGAGATAGGACGGAAATCTATAATAGGACACGAGATCTTAGGGATTGGAAGGATGTGCGCTGCTTGCCACGAAAACCGAAAGATAAACAAGGATAGGGACGCTTTCAATAAGTCAAGAAGGTAGGGAAAAAGATAAGGAGCACAGGACGAGAGAAAGCAAGACGGAAGTCGGTCAGACGGGGAAGAAGTGGCGGAGGAGAAAGAATAGGAATCAATAAGAGCATCAAAGGTGACATGAGCAAAGAAAAATCTATTGTCCGAAAAGGTGGAGAACAGAGAGGGAGAGAAGAGAGGAGACAAAGGAGAGAGAGGCCTCACCGACGGAGCAAATGCGGAGGCGATGTAGTCGTTAAGGTCAGAAGGTGTAATAGAGGGAGGTAACACCAAGGCAGGGGAGGTAGGGACAACACGGACCGTTTTTAACCGTCGCCAGGCATCAGCAGTCGAGTTGGCCCAACTCAGGGACTCCCTAATAAAAATTCTCCGGTTGAGTCTAATGAGGGCATTCACCCTATTTCGGAGATGCTTGAAGCGATACTGTATCTCAGGATCCACCCACTCGTACACCCAGATCCGTGCACACCTAAGCCCAAACAGCGTATGGGTGTGTGCACGTCATACCGTAGGCTCCCTGGCGTCGCAACGACCCACCTGGCTGTCCAGGTGGTACGCGGCGTCTTGGAGAACGGGGGTCTTGGCTTAATCGCCTGGACCGCGAGGATGATAACCTCTATAAAAAATCCCCAATCCCAAGCTATGGCGCGCGGCGAAGGGATGCGTGGCTGGTGGGTAGACCAGTCCCTAGCGGCCAACCCGCAGGTACCAGGCGACCCCTGTGGTGTAGGAGCTTCCCGGGTGACAGTTTATCGCCCACACTCGTGGGAACAAACATGAATACTTTTAAAAACAAATTAAAAAAGAACAAGGAGGTGAAGGAGAAGAAGGGGGTAGAGAGTGGCGGGAGTGAGGCTAGTGTGGATGTGGATGAGGAAATGAGTGAATGTGCTAGAGTGATGTGTGTAACGCCGGGAATGTCTAGGACTGGTTCTGTGAGCAGCATGAGGAGTGGTATGAGTGAAGCGAGTGCATCTCAGAAGAAAAGGAAGCGAGACATGTCTGAGATCGAGAAAATGAGTGCGAATGAGACGAGGGAGGACCTAAGAAATGTGCGAGTGATTGGAGAAAAGTTGAGAGGATTTGTATTTACCGAAGCAAATAAAATTTCAAAGAATGCGTGTGAATTTTTGTTGAACCGTGTGGCTGAGTACGAAGAGTGTATGGTGAAATTGATATGTAAAAATGAAAGATTGATTGGACGTCTGGATGAAATGGAGCGTTCGAGAATTACAGAACCAACCCAGCCACGTTCCTACGCGAACGTAGCTGCGGACAGAGGTGGAATGTTTGCAAAGCCAGCGGATGTGTGTATGAATGATCCAAAGAATGATGCGCAGAAAGTAAGTTATGCAGCCGTTGTGAGAGCGAAAGATGAGAATGTAAAAACGTCAAGTGTAGAAGTAAAAGAGAAAATAATGCGTGAGGTAAGTAATTTGTTAGATGTGCGTGTGAAAGCTGTAAGAATGACAAGGAGTGGTGGTGTTGCGATTGAGACTGTGAGCAAACGACAACTAAATAAGATACGTAAATGTGCTAAGTTCGATGATGTAGGACTGAAAGTTGAGCTACCGCGGAAAGTGGGTCCTAAATTAATTATATATGATGTACCGAATGAGATGGCGAATGATGGGTTTATGAGTGAATTGTATGCGAGGAATTTGAAAGGCAGCATGACGGAGAGTGAGTTTAGAGAGAGAACGCGGATTGTAAGTAGAAATAATAAGAAAGGAGCGACTAGTGGGAATATTATCCTAGAGACAAGTATGAGTGCGAAGATTGTGTTAATTCAGGAAGGTAGAGTGTATGTTAACTGGAATGCGTTTAAGGTTAGAGAATTCATGAATGTGCCGAGATGTTATGGATGTTTTGCGTTTGGGCATATGTTGAGAGAATGTAGCGTGAAAGAAAGACTGTGTCAAAAATGCTGTGAGACTGGCCATATGAGGAAAGAATGCAAAAAACAGGATGTATGTCGGAATTGTAGAATGCGTGGAATGAAGTGCGACCACTCGGTTTTATCTGAAGAGTGCCCAGAATACAAGAGAGCATTAGCGCGAATGAGAGAAAGAATTTGCAATGACTGAGTTGAGTATGAGAATAGTGCAGTATAATTGCCAACGAGCGTATGCAGTGATGAGTGATCTGGGTGTGACTCTTAGAGAGAATCGAGCGAGTGTTGCGTTGCTGCAAGAGCCGTATGTATGTGATGGATGTATGAGAGGATTGCCAGTCGGAATGAATGTTATAATGAATAAGAATGGTGCGAAATAGGCTGCAATTGTTATAAATGATGTGAACCTGGAAGTAATGACTGTTGACGAATGTACAAATGAACGTGGTGTGTGTGTATGGATAAAAGGAGTATTTGGCGAAATGTATGTTGTGTCTGTATATTGTCAGTATGGATGTGAGATCGAACCTTATTTGACTTATATGGAGAGAGTGCTTGAGACCACGAGAGGAAAGAGAGTGTTGATTGGTATGGATGCGAATGCGGTCTCCCCTTTATGGTACAGTAAAGGTGGAGGCCGCAATAGGGAGAATGAGCAGCATGGAAGAGTGTTGGATGAATGGATTATGGCGAATGAGGTGGTTGTGTTAAATGAGCCGAGTGAATGGTACACGTTCAGCGGACCGAATGGGCAGAGCGATATTGATGTGACGATTGTGAATAGTGTGATTTTCTAGCGAAAGCATTTTCGAGGCCTCCACGTGGCGCTAGAAGGGCAACGTCTTCCGGGCTCGCTCGGAAGGCGGCTAACATCGAAAGTGTGGCACACGTCTGGGCGCCTGGGCAGCCACCCCTGCCTGGGTTAGTCAAGCCGAGCACTGTCTCTCCGGAGCAGGCGTTGTGACCCGTAACAGTGCAGGCGCTGGGACAGTTGTACGCTAGAGCCCAGTTCGAACGAATACAGATGGCTAAAAAGCAGCCGGTGATGAATGACATGGTATTTGAGTGGGATGAGATTAATGCGGCTGTGTCTGAATGTAAGTTAGGAAAAGCACCTGGGATGGATGGTATAAATGCGGAAATGGTGACGAGAGTGTGGATTACTCTGCCTGTATGGATGAAAAGAATGTATGACGTATGCCTGAGTACGAGCACGTTTGTGAGTGACTGGAAGATTGAAAGAGTGGTTGTTTTGTTCAAATCGCCTGAGAAAGTGAGAACCGATCCGAGGTCGTACAGACCTATATGCCTGTTGAGTGTATTTGGTAAGATTCTGGAGCGAATGATGGTTAAGAGATTGGAACAAAAGGTGTATGCACGTATGAATGACAGGCAGTATGGGTTTAGGAGAGGTCGGTCGACTGAGGATGCGTGGTTCGGTGTGAAAGAATGGGTGAATGAATGTGACAAAAAGTATGTAGTGGGAGTCTTTGTTGATTTCAAGGGTGCATTTGACAATTTAAGATGGGACAGAGTAATAGAAAAGCTGCGTGAGGTTGAGTGTAATGAGATTGTGATGTGGGAAAGTTATTTTGTTGAGAGAAAAGTGTGTGTGGTAGGTGCGAATGATATACTGTGGAAGAATGTTGAAAGAGGATGCCCGCAAGGTTCCATTTGCGGACCCGCAATTTGAAACCTTATGATGAATGAGTTGTTGGATGATTTGGAACGGAATGAATGTAAAGTGGTTGCGTATGCGGATGATTTGTTGCTGTTAGTGGATGGGAACAACCGGAGAGAAGTAGAGCGAAAGGGAACGGAATGGATGGAATGTGTCACGGCATGGGGTAAGAAAGTTGGTGTGGATGTGTCCGAGAGTAAGTGTTCGCGCGACTGCTCGCGCCAGCTTACGGCAGCAAGCAGCCGCTCGCGCGAACCCTCTGGATAGCGAGTGCGCGTCGGTGCTAGGAGATAGCGCAGCGCTAGACGTGACGTCACTCCGTCCAGAGGTCACCCCCGCCTCCCGCCGGCGGAATTCATATGTGAATTTCGTCACTCTCGTCACAGATCGTTTCACGCAAACATCTGTTCTTACGTCACGGCCCTCGCCAACACGTGTCTCTTTCGCGCCTTCGTGACTTTATTTTTGTGCTTCCTCGCTCGGCCCTTGCCGACGAGTCGATTTCTAGTTAAGTTAACGGACTGGACTTATCCCTTATTTTTGTGTGTATAGAAATAAGTGTATAGTTCTAGTGGTTAAGTTTATTAATTAAAATACATTGCATGTGCGGCACCCTGTTTATTCTTCACACCCCGACGAAGTGAATCCAAACATTTTACTCTTAATCGGAACCGTTTAGTTCGCGATTAAACAGTAAGACTGTGACAATGTTAATGAAAGGAAGAATGGCAAAAAGTAGGTGTCCGAATGTGAGAATGAATGGAAGAATGATTAAATGTGTGGAGAGTGTGAAGTATCTGGGTGTGAAAATGTCAAAGGGTATGAATTTCAGAGTGCATCTGGAGAGTTTGAGAGGTAAGATTATGAATGCTGTGAATGGTATGCGAAGAGTACTTAAGAAAGAATGGGGATTAAAAAGAAGAGCGAATGAGATAATATATAAGGGATTATTTACGGCGTGTGTCATGTATGGATCGAGTGTATGGTATGAATTAATGCAATTTCAGTATGCGAGAGATGAAATGAATGTATGTCAGCGAGTTGCGATAAGTTCATGTCTGCGTGTGTGTAGAACGGTCTCGACGGATGCGATGCATGTGTTAATGGGAAGTCTGCCGTGGGATTTAGAATGCATGAGAAGAGGAATGATATACAAAGTTAAATGGAGAATGCCTATGAGTAATATGGATGTACTGATAAATGATGAGACGCATGGACTAAGTGTGGAAGAATGTATAAGTTTGATAGATACGCGCGTGTATGATATTTGGCAAAAGAGATGGGATGAATGCAGGAATGGACGAATTACGTATGAGTTTATTAAGGTTGTAAGATTTGTACAAATGAGTAGGAAATTTGATCTGGGCCTGTATTTAGGGTACCTGATTACAGGCCGCGGTAGTATGAATGGATTTTTGGAAAAGCGTTGTTTGGTTGAGAGTGCTAGTTGTGTGTGTGGTGCGGAATGTGAGGATTTGAAACATGTGCTGACTGAGTGTGAATTGTATGATGACTTGAGAGATCTGGATGGATTTGGAGTACGTGTGAATGATGAAGGAATGGTAAATGTGAGTGGTGTGTTAGAACGTAAGGAAACGTACGAAAGAGTTAAAAAATTTGCTGTAAATGTGTTTGAAAGAAGAATGAACAGTATGAATGTTTGAACAGCGTGTGTATCTGTGGCGCAGGAGGGCACCAGCGGTTGAAAGGCTAACGCCGATTCCGGTGGTGCCATTGGAGAGTAGCGACTCCACGCATCCGAGCTGGTTCACCAGTGACGAGACCTCCAGTCCTCAACTGGTAGTGGCCATTGCGGGCCACGGACACCCCACCAGTGGTGCAAACTGGATCCGCGGGGGTCGGGGTGCCCACAGGGTGGCTTTTGCCCCCTGTCCCGACCATAGGTAGGACCATCGCGGGGGCAGTGGTTGGGAGCCCACATCGCGGGATAGGGGTCCGGGAAGAAATTCCCGGAGTCCGACGTCTGAGGTGCGTCCACACCTCGGGCACCGACCTGCAGAGCCGGTAGGGGTTTAGAAAGGCCCCGCCTTCACCAGTGGGGTCTCCACGGCCCGTGCCGTGGAGACAAACTGGTAGTCCGTGGAAACGCGGACGCGCTGATGGGGCGTATCCCCATCCCTCGCCCATGGGGGCCGTGTGGCAGGGCTCTACGAGCGGGAGCCACACGTTAAACAAATATATTAAAGTGTATCTCAGGATCCCCGAAGCGAGCATAGGCCTTCCTGCACAAAGCCCTCACCCTAATCAACGCACGGATCTCCGGCGTGATCCAGGGCGCAGCCGGCCTCCTGATAGAAACAATACGGACCGAACAGATCCGGTCAAAAGCAGCCAACAAGAAGTTGTTGAAGGCACTGATCGAATGAACTCCGCATCTAGCCCACGGGCAAGCCGCTGAGACCGTAAACACCAAAGCCATCGAACACAGAAGACAAGGCATCAGAGTTTAGATTAAAGAAGGAGCGACGAGAGACAAACCTGAAACAAAGACGGGAGGTAGGAAACACATATGTAAGAGTGATTACGTCGTAGGGCATTGAACTCGCAAGGCCGTTAGCCGAGTCGAGTTAAAGAGACGAACGTATGCGAAAACATAAACACGGCCGATCCCGAAAGTCGACAGCGGTCGTGAGGCCGTTTACCTCGTTGCGCCGGATAAACGTTCGAGACCGCGAACGCGACGAATATGTAAAGACGAGCCATGTCGCGCCGCGAGCAGTTAGCAACGAGCAGTTAGCTATTAACCATTACGATTACGATTACGAACACGATAACGATAACGATCACGAAACTACGGCAACGAACTACGGCTAACGATTTACGATTTACGATCCGGAAACATCTTCTGTACATTCATTAGTGTGTGTGTATTCATCTTTTTTGTATATTTCTCGTCCAGTGTTCTAAATAAAGGAAACAGATTTTAAATCACAAACAATCCCGTTTCCTACGCATAGGTAATATGAATGAGATCATGCACGGAGAGGAAGGGAACAGGAAGTTGTCCATAACTCGACACATAGTCAGGCAGAGAGACAGCACAGATGTCGAGACAGGAGCTAGACTGTGAAGTGTGATGAGTGGGTGAGAAGGAGTCTAAGGAGAGTCCATGGGTAACGACAGAGCGACGCAGAAAGACAGAATCAGGAGACTGTGACAGAAGATCCGCATTAAAATCCCCAAGGACAACCACGTCTCCCGCATCAGACACAGCCCGATCAAGGATGTCAACGAGACCAGTGATGGCAACATGAGGCGGTCGGTAGATTACACCTACCGAAAGCCGGTTAGATGAGGATCCATAGAGCTCCCTAATGAGAAAGTCGATCTGGCTCACCGGAAGCTCTGCAGAGGATGCAGTTCTCTAAACGGCAACGAATCTCTAACGTACTCACACGCTCCACCTCTAACCTTAGCCACCCGATCGGCCCTGAAGAAATAGAACCCATGAATCTCAAACAACTGGTCCGTCATGTAGGGTTTAAGCCACGACTCAAACACCGCTACGATGTCATAAGAGCTGGACCGAACAAACAGGCTGAGCTCATCATGGTGAGCATGCAGAGATTGGACATTAATATGGCAAATCTTCAACTCAACACTGCCGCCAAGATTACCCTGACGAGACGACGTCGGGACTGAAGATACCGATACCACGTCCAAGCAGGCACTTGGAGCAGACAGATCAGTGGGTGGTCGGAGTCAGGGGAGAAGGGCAGAGGCATCATCTCCAAGCCGTATTCGAATGGGCGCAGAATTTGAGTACTTTTGACCAACACAACGTCAGACGAAGCCCAAGCACGTAAATAGCCCCGGTCACAGGCTAAGCGTCTAACGTTCTAAGCAGCGAAAGTACACGAGGCGGCAGGAATTTATTAACGTAGACCTGCGATGACCCAAACGAGGCGTCAACAGCCGAGGCTGTGACAGTCTTTTTCGTGCACTTGGCTGCAATTAATTTGTCGCAGTGCCCAAGCGTTCGAAGCTGCAGGTGGATTAACCTTGGTTTGTTGGTGTCACGCGTACTCCCAACCCTGAAGACCTTAACGATGTCAGCTTCGGATAGGTCCACGTTGAGGGTACCCTAGTACCCTAGTTTAGTACCCTACATGCATCCATGTGCGACGCCACACCCGCAACAATCCCTGGGTACGAGGAGAGGGATAACAGTGCTGAGAGTGATTCCGGTTTACTGGAATTAATCTCAATTTTCTCGCAGAGTGCCGTAAGGTTCGATAAAATTCTTCCCCAATCCGGCGCGCTTTCTGTCACCAAGGGCACCGAAGGCTGCATTGCTCGAGACTCTGGCTGCCCAATAAGGGTCGCTGAAGATGCGAGGTATGCAGCCGAAGATGAGGCAGGGGTCGTAGTGGATGAGCCGGATTAAGAGGCCACAGCAGCGTAAGAGTTATGATCAATCACACACGCTTTACACATCAGTATAGTGACATTATTGCCCACCACAACCGTCGTAAGCTTAGCACACGACGGGTGCAACACACTAGCGCAAGCTTGGCAAGAGATCGGCTCCCTGACTTTCTTCCTGCACCCATAGTATCGCGCCATGATAGAAAATTAACAGGTGAAAACAAACGCAGTGGGGCCCTCTTGATGATTCCAATGACAATAGCGTCAGTGAGGCGTGAAGGATAATATAGATGGCGTTTAATGTCTGAGTCCACGAAAGTGACGACCCCCGCGACCTCGCCTCTTAAGGCATTCGCCACCAGCGACCTATCCACCTTCCTGAAACAGCTGCAAAGGGAGCCGTCGAGGAAAAACCCAGTAGCGCTCGCAGGGCGTGCGAGTGAGCGGTTTAGCCATGATGTGGTTACGGCACAGCACTAAATCGCGCCATGACGTCCCCACGCCATGCCCACGGGGAACCTCGGGGAGGTCCGCTCATGACGCTCCGATCCTGAGCGCCCACTCTGTAGAAAATGTAGAAAGAGAAAGAGAAAGTAGAAAAGAGAAAGTAGAAAATATGAAATAGAGAGCAGAAGAGAGGGAGGGGAAAGTAGAAAATAGAAAATGGAATATAGGGAGTAGAATATAGAGAATAGGAAGTAGAAAATAGAGAAGGTAGAGAAAGTAGAGAAAAGGGGGAAGATAGTTTGGACCCGAAAGGGTCCATGTGGCCGAAGTCGACCAAGGGGTTGTGGGGTGGGGGGGCAGCAACTAAAGTGGGGGCCCGGTGACACGGTAGTCCCGAGAGGTGTACAGGGCCGCGTCACCATGGCCGGAGGTTCCGACAACCCTCCGGTTTGGGCCACCCTGGACGAACAAGACAAAGGTATACTAATTTAAAATACGAAACCCTTTAGCCAAAGGGACTCCCTACAAAAGCCGGCGAGTGCAGCAAAAGCCTCCGGCGACGACACCAAGTGGCGCGCCGCCTCCGGCCATTGCCTCTCGCCGATGAAGTCAAGCAGAGACTCTCTCTGCGGGGCGAACTCTGGGCATTCGAGAAGGAAGTGCCCGAGAGTGTCCCCCTCACCGCACATACAGGCCCCATCGTCGGCAATCTCCCTGGACGTAAGCCACGCCCTGAAATTGCCGTGACCGGTGAGAACCTACGTAGTGTAGTGGCAGGGAACAACCCAACGAGCAGCGAACCTTTCCCGAATGTTGCTGAAGAAGGCGTATGTGACACGACCCCAGATCGATGCGGCCCATCGGGTCTGCCACATATTAATCGCCTCATCCTTGACGCTTCTTTTGGCTGCGTCTTTATCATTTGCGGGGAGGACGACGTCCCCGATCTTGGCATCCATACCTTTTCTAATATAGTACATTACCCTTCCCTGCTCTAGGACGAGGTCAACTGGGGCCGCACCTGCAACGACGCACAAAGCATCATGCGATGCCGTGCGATAAGCGCAAGTCACCGCGATGAGCACGCGTCGTTGTCCGGACGTGAGAGTCTTCAGGTCGCCCGCCGTGCAGAGGTCGGCCCAACCGCCGGCAGCATACGCCACCGTGGGAGCGAAGACACCCCTATACACGACGGAAAGCGCCCCGAAGCGCAGTCCCCACTGACATCTCGCGAGCCGCCCTAACTTATGAAATAGCGACCCGACCTTGTCGCTCAAGAATCTACAATGGGTGGAGACACCCATGTTTCTATCAAAAAATATAGATGGCGTCAGGAGCGGAGTATAGACACTAAATGAACTACAGATGTCGCACTGGTATGCTGCAGACACGTGAGTACCCGACACAGCCGGAACCGCCAAAAACACCAAGTAATTGAGGTTATGTTCCAAGCAGTACCCAAAAAGCTAAGCCAAAGGAATAAGCAGGAGCTGAAGAACACCAAAAATTCGCAGGTGCAAAGAGGCCAAAGCCAGGTATGTCTAGTATGTACGTTGATCCCGAAGGCAGACAGAAGCAGTAAAGGCGTCGAACGTAAATGAGAGCAAGAAAGAGCGTCTGTAGTTACTACTTACGTAACAGAGAGAAGTTAAGTTTTATTGGCGTCCTAGGGCCGACCCTTTAAGGACAACATGCAGTACATAAAAAATAAAAAGATAAATAGTAATAATAAAAAGAACTTAACATTAAAATTAAAATTAAAATTAAAGTTCAAAAATGAAGATAATGACAGATGATACAAAGAATTCAAAAGATTAATGAATAGAGGAAGATGTAGAGATGAACAGATGATGAACAGAGAGAAAGAAGGATGATGAGAAGAAGATGAAAATGAAAATGACGGTGAACTTAACATTAAAGACTAAAGACTAACGCAAAAATACCGGTAAAGAACAGCGGACAGAATACAGAACTCAAGAGGCATAGAGAAACAGAAAGAATGTAAAAGAAAAGCAGAAAAAGGGAAAGGAGATAAGAGACATCGCCAGTGCCAGGTGACCTTAGGAGCGAGGGCAAGAAAATGGTCGAAGAGAAGGCGTTTGAAGGTGACTCTCGAGGGGCAGGAGCGCAGAGAGAGAGGAAGGCTATTCCACAACCGCGCTCCAGCCACAGACATGAAATTCCCCATCGTCACAGTCCGGTGTTTGGGCAGCACGAGTAGACACGAAGAGGCCCGAGAGGAAGTTCGAGCATCTAAGTCCTCGGCAGAGTGGAACAAATCACAAAAAGGGTCAGCCCCACCCGAACAACGAGAATGCAGCCTATCGTAGACAAATAAGCCCAGAAAATAGTCCCGACGAGCAGATGGGCGCAACCGTCCGAGACGAGCATAGAGAGGAGAAACGTGGGCGTCCAAGGAGGCGCCAAAGATAAACCTAAGACCGGAGTTGAAAGCTCGAGTAAGGCGAATGTCCTCCACCACACCGAGATCACGATAGACCAGAGCGCAATAGTCGATGTGGGGGAGGACGAGCGAACGCAAAAGCTCAGCCTTAGTCCGAACGGGGAGGGCAAAGCCATTCCGCCGGAGCCGGAAAAGAGTACTCCGAATCCTATTGCAGATCGAGACCACATGATCACGCCAATCCAACGTCTAACTGAGTATAACACCAAGGGATTTTAAAGTGTTAGAGAAAGGTATGGGAACACGGTCAACAATGACAGGAGGAGGAGGAGAAGAATAAATGGAGTTAATATAACGAGAGGATCCAAAAATGATTGATTGGGACTTGGAAGGATTAAGGGAGAGAGAGTTGCGGGCACACCAATTTACCAAACGAGCAATGTTATTGTTCATTAACTCGATGGCATCAGGAAGGTTGGCTGGTAAATAATGAAGATATAATTGGATATCGTCCGTATACTTAACGACACTAACATTGGAAAGGACAGAGTTAACATCAGAAAAATAGATAGAGAAAAGGAGATGGCCAAGAACAGAGCCCTGCGGGACGCGAGAGGTGACAGAAGACCACGAGGAGACCGAGCCGTCGGCGAGCACCGCCTGCCTACGGCCAGTGAGGTAGGAGCGGAACCACTGAAGAGCCGAGTAAGAGAGGCCAAGATCCGCAACCTTAATAAGGAGGATCGCATGGTCGACAGTGTCGAAGGCCTTGGAGAAGTCAAGGCTGACAAGAACCGTCACCATGCGACCATTCACAGCAATGCGAACATCCTCGAGAACGCGAAGAAGAGCACTCTCAGTGGAGCGACCCGACACAAAACCAAACTGAGTGGGATCAAAAAGGCCTCGGGAGGTCAGGAAAAGAAGAAGCTGACGACAAACAACACGCTCAAGGATCTTAGAAAGTTCGGGAAGGATGGAAATCGGTCGAAAATCAGAGGGAGAAGAGGGACAAGAGACTTTTGGAATGGGAAGAATATAGGCCGATTTCCACATCAAGGTAAAGGAAGACGACAAAAAAGAGAGGTTGAAAAGATCAAGTAGGAATGGAAAGAGGTATGGAGCACAGAGTGAAAGAAAACGGGGAGGAAGGTTATCCGGTGGAGAGGTGGAAGAAGCAGAAAAAGAATAGCATGAAAGAAGGGAATCAGGAGTAATGTGAGAGAAGAAAAAGCGGGAGTCCGAAAATTCAGGAGAGGAAGGAGAGGGAGGGGGAGGCGATGGCGAGAGAGTTGGAGAAACAAATGTAGAGGCGAAGAAATCATTAAGTTGGGATGGAGAAAGGGTGGGAGGGAGGCTGATGGAGGGGGGGGGGGGGGGGAACGAACCACCCCGAGAGCCCTCAGTATCCTCCAGGCATCGGAAATGGAAGAGGCCCCACCCAGAGACTCGCATATGAAGGCGCCACGGCTCGCTCTCACCATAAAGCAAACTCGGTTTCTCAGCGACTTATAGCGCACCTGCCACTCAGGATCAACAGTTCTAATGAAACCCCGTCTGCAGAAATCCCGCTCCCTGATCAAGGAGTGAATCTCTCGCGTTAACCAGGGTGCAGCAGGCCTCCTCAAACGCATCGAATGGATCGGGCAAAGCCGATCAAGAGCACCTACTA
Organism: Mimumesa dahlbomi; assembly: GCA_917499265.3. NCBI lineage: Eukaryota > Metazoa > Arthropoda > Insecta > Hymenoptera > Crabronidae > Mimumesa > Mimumesa dahlbomi. Next base: position 4,095,326 of record OU824120.1, read on the forward strand.
ATGGGGCACAGATAGACTCAAGTCGCTGATCCACCGAGTCACCCGCAGGGGCGGGAAAAACAGAGACAGACGGTAAGGGACCAAGATTACAAAACAGAGAGGAAAGAGAATCCGAACTAACATTGGAAAAAGAACGACGAGATACAACCTTAGGGTATAGACGAAGGATAGGTAAGGCAAAGGAGATATGAATAAGATCGTGAGTAGAAAGGAATGGTACAGGGAATTGACCAGAGGTAATAACGAGATTAAGAGATGAAACAGCACAAATGTCGATCCAAGTATGTGAATGGGAAGTGTGATGAGTAGGCAGGAAAGAAACAAGAGACAGGTCAAAGGAGGAGACAGAACGACGCAAGAAGGAAGGATCATGCAGCCCCGAAAGAAGATCAGCATTGGCGTCACCAAAGACGACCACGTCTCCCGAACGAGAAGTGGCTCTTGCAAGGATATTATCAATATCCTAAAGAGCAATATGCGGTGGACGATAGAAGACACAAGTCGAGAGAGAGAAAGAGGCAGACGGGTCCGAGAGGACGCCCGTCAAATAATCTATTTCACCAGCCGGAAATGCCGAGGACGACTCCGCAATAGCGGAAGTTAGGGAGGATCTCACATAGAGACATACGCCACCCCCTCCCCTGGATACACGGTCAGACCTAAAAAGGTTGAATCCCTCAATGGAGAAAACATCGTCAGCCATGTGAGGTTTAAGCCATGATTCAGAAACCGCGATAACATCAAACGATTGGGAGAGCAGGAATACTTTGGACTCATCAAAATGCGCCGGAATTGACTGCGCATTGACATGGCAAAGGTGAAGGGGTGAGCAAAAAGAAGATGGGGGGCCAGAAGTCCGATCGGTGGAAAAATGGTCAGAACTCGAAGTAGAGCAGAGTCAGGGGAGAAGAGCGTTGATGTCATCTTCAAGGCCCACTCTGATAGGAACAGATGTTGCCTCCTTCTTGACCATTACCGCATCCGAGCGCGCCCAGACACGCGCGTAACCACAGCGACGGGCCACGGCTCGAACACGGTTTAGGAGTTCGGCAAGGGACCGGAAGGAGCCTGTTGACAAAGACATGACTTCCACCGAAAGTAAGATCAACAGCATTCGCGACAAAGGCCCTCTTTGAGCGCCTAGCCGTCACAAGATATTCGCAGAGTTCCGGGGAGCGCAGGAGGGCGTGGATCGAGCGAGGACGAGTAGAATTTTTCGTGCGCCTGACCCTATTAGCTCGCACGATATCAGCAGCAGAAACCTCCGCTCCGAGGGTAGAAAAGAGTCGGGGGAGGAGCACCATAAGGGACTCGTCAGGCCTCTCATCGAGTCCAGAGACAACTACCCAAGACTCGCATGCCGCTGCCTCTAGACGGCACAATCTGCTAGAGATAGCGCCCGAGGTCACAGGAGCAGAACCTTGTACAAGAAAGGAAGGGTCAGAGATGGGAGCAGCGAGAGACAGGGCAACCCGCTCTTGGAGGAGTTGGATGTCTGATCGGATGGAGGCATTGGAAGCCTCTGAAGCAGATATGCGCCCAGACAGGGCAGCCAGAGATGAGTCAGTAGAAGTCTGACCAGCCCTGACCTTCGCCAAATCTGAGCTCAAGCTCGCGAACTTAGAGTCAAGAACCCCCTGAGATGAGGACAGGCTGTCCACCCTGGATATAAGAGACGACTGAGTTGCCGCTAGTCCGACGCACCCTACCACAGACAGCATGTATCAAGTGAGAGAATGAATGTAAAGGATCGGGTGAGATTTTGGTGCAGTTACTGTCGAATTCAGTACAAAGAGGATCGTTTTGCAGTGAGTGTCGTAAGAACGAGTCGGAGAGAATGTTTTATATCGTTTAAAAGATTAAGAATAAAGAACTGTGTCTCCTTGCGCGCTGTAGCAAATACTATTTGTTAATATGCAAAGACAATTTAGCGTAAATATGTGGTGCGGTATGGAAAACAATCTTTTGGTGGGGCTGTGTTCTGTACCAGCGTGTTTAACCGGCAAAAACTATCTTGGACTGTTTTGTATTGTTCTGTTTAAATGGATGTGTGAAAATTAATAATAACCCGGAGGAAGTTTATGCCAATCTACGGCGTTCAATGAAGAAACCATTGCGGAGATTTATCGAGGTGAACGGACACCAATTTTAAACAATTCGTTTAAAGGTAAGATGTATACTGTAATAGAATACGTAATATATTTTTTAGTGTAAATCACAGGACATGTCGGTACCATATGTAAGATGTAGGTCAGCCGTAGGCACAGGACGAATCCGTACCATATGTAAAAAGTAGGTCAAACGTAGTCAGTAGAACTAGACATCACCAATCTGACGTGTCGGAGGCGGCATATCGGCAGGCATCTTCACGGCGGGCGTTAAACTACTAATTTTAGCACCTAAACTTTATAAAAATAATAACTTTTTTTTGCTGTCTTCGAAAAGCAAGTCTCGATGCATGATCCACATTTTTCTCGAGGTGATAAACAGCCGCTAACATAGAAATAATTACATTTGTTTTTTATTAACAAGAATAAATGCAATTTAACGGTACTAATCGCAGCGGCTACATTTTTTTTATTAAACTTTGATCTTTTCCAGTTATATCGCAATCAAAATCACTTTTCTACGACTTACCGTTTCGGAGATATAATTTTTTAAACGTTTTTTACAAAAGGGGTTATATCTCCGTAGGGGGTGAGCTGCGCCCCCGACTTATAATACTTATTTTTCTTATTTTTATGCGTTCTATCCATAAACCTCAAGTGTCCCAGAATTTCTGTTATACCCTGTATATGACTCAGCCGGAAATTTTCTTTAATAGTCGCCAACCCAACAAGGTGTGCAAGCTTAACAAGCCGCTGTACGGGCTGAAACAGGCAGGAAGAGAATGGTACGCCGAATTAAGCGGATACCTAACGGAGGTAAATTTTAAGAATTCACCATCCAACCCTTGTATGTATGTAAGTGTGAGTGGCGATGTAATTATAATAGTGTATGTAGATGAATTATTGATCGGATCCGAGGATATCGGAAAAATAATAGAAGTAAAGAAATGATTGAAAGACCGTTTTAAAATGAAAGATTTAGGGACCGTTAAAGACATTCTAGGCATGCGAGTCGAGAGAGTAAGCGAAACGGGGGATATCAGACTTTCACAAACGGAATACGCGAAAAGACTGCTACCGAAATTTGGTATGGAAAATTGTAAGCCGTTGGAAACTCCACTCGAACCAAATGAAAGATTTGAAGGCGAAAAAGATGAACCATCGGAGATCGAGGAAACATTGTATCGCGAATTGATAGGAGGATTTATATATTTATCAAACGCGACCCGACCAGATATAGCATACGCAGCGAGCGCTTTAAGCACATATTGTAGTAATCACAAACAGGTACACTGGAATAGGGCGAAGGGAGTACTCAGATACCTGAAAGGAACGACGGACTATGCAATAAATTATACTAGGGGAAATACTCAGCTAGAAGCATACGTAGACTCGGATTGGGCTGGGGATATAGTTGATAGACACTCGCGTTCGGGATACGTTTTGATGCTTGCGAACGGGCCAATCAGTTGGGGCACGAGAAAGCAGAGTTGCGTTACTCTGTCAACGATGGAGGCGGAATACATAGCTCTGACCGAAGTAACCAAAGAATTAATTTACCAAAGGAGAGTATTAATGCATGATAGACATAAGGAATTAATAGGTTGGAGCCTCGAGAATATACTGTGATAACCAAGGTGCAATTAGTTTATCAAAGGACAGCGTGCATCATCCTAGAAGTAAGCACATAGATGTACGATATCATTTTTCTCGAGAGGCTCAAGAGAATGGCGAAATAGATGTAAGTTATATAAGTACGAATGACATAATTGCGGATGTCTTGACAAAGGCGTTAGGGAAATCAGGACATCATCATTGCGTAGTATTACTAAGCTTAAGCAAGAAATGCATATCATCGACTAACGATTAAGAGGGAGTGTTAGAAATAGGCCGTAAGTAATCGCTGCCGATGCGAACCGAGCCTAAGGGTCAACCAGGCTCTCAGAGCCACCGTGCGTTTTAGCCGGCAGTCTGTTTCCGGCGCCCATAGTGACTAGATATAATAAAGTGTTGTTAAACCAGGTCAATGTGTAAAGTTATTTAAGAAGCTCAACCCGCCGCTCTCGCTCAGGCACACCTAAATCCTAACAATAAGTTAGATAAGCGTCCAGGGAGACACCAAAGACGAACTTCAAAGCCGCATAAAAAGCACGAGTAAGGCGATTGTCCTCCATCACCCCGAGGTCGCGGTAGAGCGACGCTGTTAAAAGTTTAGAAACAGTCTCAAAAGTTCCCGCGCTACACGCACGCTGCACACGCGTGACACTCGCGCTCCAGTCACGCTACAAGCGCGCCACGCGCGTGCTACGCACGCCACGCAGTCGCCGCGTGGCTTCGTAGCCTACGCAACTTCCGGCGAATATCGATCTCGATCCGTCTAGAAGGTTCGAGAATGTTCTGGAACATTCGCTTTCACGCGCTCCATGCGCTGCGTCCGGAAGTTGCCTCACTCTCAATTCGTCCACCGTCAACGACACACGAGGTGTGTAACAGTGCGCGAACGTCACCGTTAACGATTAATATAATCGCGTTAGTGAACATCAAGACCACTTCGCCAGATTCTACAGATCAGCTCAACGTCACGTCACCGTGCGATTAATACAATCTGCGGAATTTAAAACATCACCGAAGGAAAACAGCATAGCCGTTAGACCATCAGCGGCCACGTGTCGTCGTAGCCACACATGCTAGGCACCTGCAGGTACCATTCCTTCTGTTTTCCTACATTTCCCAAATTCAAGAAACTTCTTTTCTTTAACCTCACGACGGCCTGTACCAAATTTTATACACATTGTAACGTTTTCGTCGCCACCCACCATCTCATGCACAGACGTACCATCCGTGGCACGTGCGACGACTTGCATATGTATATTTACTAAATAAAACATTATTTAATTTTATACAGACGCACAGTAGTCAAGGTGGGGGGGACAGGAGAGCGTACTAGTTCCGCCTTGGTGCGAACCGGAAGCCCGAAATCATTACGACGAAGAAGGTAAAGCGTGCGCCGTATCTTGCAACAGATGGTAATGAGAAGTCTGCGCCAGTCCAGCGTCGAACTGAAAACCACTCCTAGGGATTTGACAGTATTGGAGAGAGGGATGGACACATGATCAACCACAATAGGAGGAAGGGGAGAAGCGTAGACAGAGCAACCGAGGACAATAGATTGAGTTTTGGTGGGGATAAGGGTGAGGGAATTGCGGGCGCACCAACTAACCAGACGCTCAACGTTGAGGTTAAGAAGCGAGATGGTGGTCTAAAGGTTAGCAGGAAGACAGTTAGCATAGACCTGTACATCACCTGCATACTTAACCATCTTAACCTCAGAGAGAACGGTGTTGATGTCCGCACGAAAGATGGAAAAAAGAAGTGGACCAAGGACAGAGCCTTGTGGAACACCAAACGTGACAGGGGACCAAAAGAAAAGAGCGCCGCAGAAAAACACGGCTTGCTTGCGGCCTGAGAGATAGGAGGAGAACCGGTCGAGTACAGAGGAGGACAGCCCGAGGGATGCCAGCCTGGCCATGAGGATCGCATGGTCAACGGTATCAAAGGCCATGGAAAAGTCCAAGCACACCAAAACCGTGACCATGCGAACATCAATGGCACCGCGGACATCCTGGACAACCCTGAGAAGCGCACTTTGAGTGGAGTGATCAGCGACAAAGCCGTACTGAGTGAGGTCTAGGAGATTATGAGATGAGAGGTACGGAAGGAGCTGCCTGAGGACAATCCTTTTGAGGATTTTGGAAAACTCAGGCTGGCTGGAGATGGGGTGGAACTCAGCCGCAGAGGTAGGGGAGGAGACTTTGGGAATATTAAGAATGTGGGCCGATTTCCAGTTGGAAGGGAAAGTGGAAGAAGATAAAGATAGGTTGAACAGTTCTAGGAGGAAGGGAAAGAGGAAAGGTGAACAATGCCTAAGAAACCGGGATGGGAGAGAGTCGGAGGGAAGAGCAGAGAAGGAAGAGAAAGAGTAGGAGGTCATGAGAGAATCAGGAGTTCTGTAAGAAAAATAGAATAGAATCGAATAGAATAGTAAATTTAATTTGCGTCCTAGGGATGGCCCCATTAAGAACGACGAAACAAGTGTAAATATAATACAAAATAAAATACAGATACATTGAACAAAAATTTAAATAAAACTACTAACTCAAAACTAAACTAAAACTAAATAATAAACTAAAATATAATTAGACTAAAATGTGAACGTGAATTATGGGAGCATACAAAATAAGCATGAGAAATGGGTGAGAAAATGACTAGAAGAATGAACGAAAAGAATGAGTGGAAGGACATGAGGATGAAGAAGAAAGTGCATATACAGGTTGTCTCAAAATTATCCAGCAATCGGGAACGTGGAGATTGTTTATAACAAAAGAAATTAAAGAGTCCTTTACCCTTTTGTGATTCGAGGTCTCGGTTTTGAGTTACGAGCTTCCAAAATATCGTGGTCTGACTTCCGGCCCGCGCGGTTCGAACATCAGTTGGAGACATACAGGGTGTAACATATCATCGGGGACACTTTTTCAGAATCGATAGTACGCACCAAAAGGTGAAAAACGGACCAAGGAAGTTAGGTCCGAAAATCACCCCCTATCGAGATACAACCCCATTTGTAAAAAATTTTAAAAAAATTATATCTCCGAAATGGTAAGTCGAAGAGGAGCGGTTACAATTGCAAAATAAGCGGAAAAGATCAAAGTTTACTAAAAAAAATATAACTGCTTCGATTATTACCGTTACGTAGCATTTTTATTTGTTTATAAAAAAAAACTTTGAATTTTTCTATGATAGCGGTTGATTAACAATTTGAGAAAAATAAGGATAATGCGTCAAGGCTCCCTTTTTGAAGACAGCCTAAAAAAAGTTTAACATTATTGCACGGTTTCGGCGTTAAAAATTGTTAAATACCGTTACATTGCCGTGCTACCGACGAACCTAATGCTACTGACGACAGCTGATCCACATCTATTATAACAGTATGCGTGAAAGATTATCGATTGCCCAAGTGACAACACTGAAAAATCTCTCACGCATGTTATTATACATTGTATTGTACATTAGTGTGTGTCGCACGGCGGCTCGAAAACATATGATAGATGTGGATCAGCTATCGTCAGTAGCATTAGGTTCGTCGGTAGCACGGCAATGTAACGGTGTTTAACAATTTTTTACGCCGAAACCGTGCAATAACGTTAAACTTTTTTAGGCTGTCTTCGAAAATGGAGCCTTGACGCATTATCCTTATTTTTCTCAAGTTGTTAATCAACCGCTATCATAGAAAAATTCAAAGTTTTTTTTATAAACAAATAAAAATGCTACGTAACGGTAATAATCGAAGCAGTTATATTTTTTTTAGTAAACTTTGATCTTTTCCGCTTATTTTGCAATTAAAACCGCTCCTCTCCGACTTACCATTTCGGAGATATAATTTTTTTAAAATTTTTTACAAATGGGGTTGTATCTCGATAGGGGGTGATTTTCGGACCTAACTTCCTTGGTCCGTTTTTCACCTTTTGGTGCGTGCTATCGATCCTGAAAAAGGGTCCACGATGATATGTTACACCCTGTATACGCAGGAAAAGTATAGACGAGCGGTTAGTGGGGAGAGGGGCACAACTGTCGTTCGGCGAAATCTCAGCTGAGCGTCGATGGATACCCCTCTCCCCGCTGACCGCTATTCCAGAGACGCACTCCTGCAACCGCAATAGAGTTACCCTTGGTAACCGTCTGATGCCTGGGTATCGCAAACAGACGACCAGGCAGCCGAGAAGAGGAGCGTGCTCCATTATTCCCAGAAAAAATGAAAGCGCCACTAAAAGGGTCATCACCTCCCTGGCAAGTGGGGTGAAGCCTGTCAAACATGAAGAGTGCAAGGAAATAATCTCGACGGGCTGATGGCCGGAGCTCAAGCAACCAAGACGGGAGTACGCACTGGGAAGACACGAGCGTCCAAGGGGGCGCCAAAGACAAACTTCGATCCGGAGTTGAAAGCCCGCGTAAGGCGAATATCCTTCACCACACCGAGATCGCGGTAAACCAATGCACAATAGTCGATGTTGGGGAGGACAAGGCAACGAACCAGTTCAGCCCTAGTGCGGATAGGAAGGGCGAAGCCATTCCACCGAAGCTGGAAGACGGTACGCCGAATCTTGCCGCAGATGGAAACAACATGATCCCGGCAATACAACGTCGCACTTAAGACAAGACCAAGGGATTTGACAGACGTGGAATAAGGAATAGAGACGTGGTTTACAATGACAGGAGTCGGAAGAGAGGAATAGACAGAGTTGATAAAACGGGAAGAGCCAAAAATGATGGATTGCATTTTAAGAGGATTGAGAGACAGAGAGTTACTCGCACACCAGTCCACCAGCCGAGCGATATTGTTGTTTAATAACGCGATAGCAGCCGGAAGACCGGTAGGCGGGCAATGCACATAGAGTTGGATATCATCCGCATACTTCACAATTTTAACATTCGAGAGGACAGCATTGACATCCGCGAGATAGATAGAAAAGAGAAGAGGACTAAGGACAGAGCCCTGCGGGACTCCAGAGGTGACAGAAGCCCAGGGTGAGGGCGAGCTGTCCGCAATCACTGCCTGCCTACGACCACCAAGGTAGGAACGGAACCACTCAAGAGCAGAGGAAGAGAAGGCCAAGGTTTGCCAGTTTTGATATGAGGATCGCATGATCAACGGTATCAAAAGCCTTCAAGAAGTCAAAACAGACAAGTACCGTGACCACGCGATCATAAATTGCAGAACGAACATCCTCAAGGATACGTAAGGGAGCACAATGAGTGGAACGCCCAGGGGAAAAGCCGAATTGGGAAGGATCAAGTAGGTTTCGGGAAGACAAGAAATTAAGAAACTGTTTACGTACAATACGCTCAAGGACTTTAGACAATTCAGGAAGGATGGAGATTGTACAGAAATCACAGGGAAGAGTAGGAGACGATACTTTCGGGATAGGAAGGATATAGGCAGATTTCCACTCAGCTGGAAAGGTTGATGAGGATGGAGATAGGTTGAATAGTTCTAGCAGGTAGGGAAAGAGATAGGGAGCACATAATGAGAGGAAACGAGGAGGTAACTGGTCAGGAGGAGTAGTGGTCGAGGAGGATAAGGTGAGAGAAGACATGAGTGAATCAGGGGTGATATATGAGAAGAAGAACTGAGTGTCAAAGAAAACAGGAGTTAGAACGGTAGGAAGAGGAGATAACAAAGAAGAAAGAGGTGAAATCAGCGGGATAAATACAAAGGCAAAGAAGACATTCAATTGAGTAGCAGAAAGAAAAGGGGGAAGGCTAGACGAGGAAGGTACAACACGAAGAGATCTCAGTCTCCTCCGGGCATCAGCCGGCGAGATAGCCTCTTCCAGTGACTCCCAGATAAAGGTACCTCGACTGGTTCTTATCAGAGTGGAGACCCTGCCCCTCAGCTCCCTAGAACGCTACCTATAACGCTCCTGCGTGCCAGAGTCACCCGAACGAGAGTAAGTCCTCCTGTAGGAGTCCCGTTCCCTAATCAGAGAACGTATCTCACGAGTGATCCAGGGCGCAGCAGGTCTCCTGACAGGAACGGTCCGAATGGGACAGATCCGATTCAGGGCAGCAACTAGGAAGCAGTTAATGGCCGCAAGCCGCTGGTCTACCCAGACTTGTAGCCGGGTAGCAGAAACATGCACATAATCAGAAACACAAGGGACGTGAAATAACGAGTGAACAGAGTCAGGGAGAACAATGGAATATGATCGGCGGGATATAGATCTAGCATGCAGACGATGAATGGGAAAGGTGTAAGTAATATGTATAAGATCATGAGAGGAGAGAAATGAGACAGGGAATTGACCAGAATCAGATAGAAGATCAGACGAAGACACAGCACAAACATCAATCCAAGAACGAGAGTGAGATGTATGATGAATAGGAGAAAAGGCAACAAGGGATAGTCCGAAGGTGTCTGCAGACCGATGCAGAAAGGCAGAATAATGAGAGGCAGATAGGAGGTCAGCATTGATATCCCCAAGTACAATCACATCCCCAGACCACGAAGTGGCAGTGTCCAGAATAATGTCTAGATCAGATAGAGCAATGTGAGGCGGACGATTTATCACAGTGATAGATATCGACCTAGAAGTAGATTAAGACGAGTGTGAGAGAGACGACGGTGATAACGAGTGTGAGAGAGACAGGGAGTAAACACGGCAAGCGATCAGCTGAGCGAGAGAGTATGTGTATGTGAGTGAGAGTGTCCGCGAACAACTTTAATAGACAGATCAATATAATTTTTGTATATATATGTATATATAGAGCGGTAGAATAGAAATTAGATTTAAGAGGATAAGTTAGAATAAGATCGCGCGACTGGTATATAAGAGTGCAAGAGTGTGTGATAGAATAGGCCACGTAAGGATCTGTGTAATTAGTTAGGGAGAAAATAAGAATAAATCTCCTGTCTAACATCAAAAGTTTCTAAGATTCTTTATCGACCTGCCCCGGACCTATTTATAAGTAAGGGCCTTCCTCGCGGACAGTGGTCTCAGTAGGAAGTACCGTTACATTTGGCGCCCAACGTGGGGCAGGATCGATTTAAAGAAACGAAACTACGGAATAAGTGCACGAAAATGGATAAAACACACAGTTACCAAGCGCGGGATTCCGGAGTGGAGGAGTCGTATGACCTCTCCCCCGCAGATAGATGGACATTGCCGCGTGTAGTGGAGGAAGATACAAGTGCGGAAAAGAGTCTAAGAGAGGAATTAGAAGAAGTCGAGGCCAGGAGCGAACCGACAGCGGCAGCAACTCCACGCCGTTGGGCCGAGCGATTGGAAGCGGCCCCAGCGACAGAGGGAGATACGTGCGGGGATGCCGCCACTCCTCAAGTGACATTGCAGCCCTTGCAAATGTCAGATATTATGGCAGCGATAGCGGCGTTAGAAAGCAGCATGACCATAAAATTCGATGGGCTGCGACAAGCCGTGTGAGAGGAGCTCCATCAAAGTCTCGAAGACACGCGAAAAAGCATGTCAAAGGAAACGGAAGAAGTCAGGAAAGAATGTGAGACGGCACATATACGTCTCAATCAGAATATTCGGGATTCGCAAGAACAAACCTTGGTCACGGTTGGAGACATGAACAATATGCTCCGAGAAGAAATTCACAGCAACTGGGAAGAAACCCGCCGAACGGACCAGCAAACAATACGAGGGGAGATGGGGCAGATACGCCAAACGCTGGAGAAGGGCCTCGGAGTCGTAGCGGATCAAATGAAACATCACGAAAAAGATATTCGCACGGTCGCTGCGAATTTCCGCGTGGTGAACTCCGAAATTGGCGACACTAAATTAAAGATCAGCGAGTGCGAGCGGAGAGTCACGGAATTAGAAGACGTCTGGGTAAAAGGGGTTCCAACATCAACCCATAAAGGGGGAAGAATGCAAGCGCCGTGTCCAGAAAGGCCCTCATTCGATGGGTCAGGACGGTCAAGACCAATGCCATTTCTTCGCGCGCTAAGAGCATACTGCGAGGAGATACATGGCCAAAGGGCCAACATAAGATTCACTCTGGATCAATGCTTAAAGGGAGCGGCTCAGGACTGGTGGTATCTGCACGAGGAAGAGCATGTAACTTTTGAAGATTTCAGAGAAAGCTTCATTGAGAGATATTGGAACGCAGATGTCCAGTCAAAAATAAGAAAAAAACTTGCCATGGGATATTACACCGCCGGGGGACACGAGACGCGGGTGAAATACGCCTCCCGCGTACTGGGAAATGCAAGAGATTTGATTCCCAGACCATCCGACGAAAATATTATAGAATATTTAGCAAGGCACTTTGAAGACGAAGTAGTACGGGATGTCATCATACAAAGGGTGACAACACACGCCGAACTACTAGCCGTGTTGGAAAGGTACGATAGAGCGGCAGCCACTAGTGCTAGACGGAACTCTAGGATGATGGGTCCACGACCTCAGGGGGGGCACCAAGCGCCTCCGCCAAGAGGAAATTGGGGAACACGACCCGCGCAAGTTAATATGATGCAACGACAACACGTTCCATCCGATAGACCAGGGACAAGAGATTCCGGGGCGCGGATGGAAGGTCCACCACCAAATATCAAAAATTCACCCGTACACCAAAGGGACTCGGGAAACGAGTAGGAGTTGTGCCGAGACGCACGGGTGCACAACGAACTGCATCGAGCACGTGCACAACTAGAAGAAAGAGGGTGGCCAACATTACTTTCGAGGCACCACGAGATTACCTAAACGAGGAAAAGCAGGCAATAAAGAAGAAAAGGAGTAAAGGGTGTCCAATAATTAAGATGGAAATCGAAGGACAGAAGGTGGAAGCGCTGGTGGATACAGGAAGTGAAATAACATGTGTCTCGGAAGAGTTTTACGACGAAAACATACACTCCTTTGAGAAATGCCCGACACTACCCATGGTTGGCGTGCGGGTAATCGGCGCTACAGGAAAAGCATCGGGCAAATTGAAAAGGCAATTTTTCGCGACATTAAAAATAGGAACAGTAGAAGGAGCTTACAATATAATAGTGATACCGAAATTGATACGAACATGCATCCTGGGAATGGATATATTACGAGAAATACAGGCAAAGATAAACGTGGAGGAAGAGCAGTTAGAGGTGAAACATGGCGACCAAGATGGAGTAATCGCGGTCATCAAATGGGAAGACACGGACGCATCAGAACAACGAATACAAATAATCGAGGAATATGATCGTTCGTAAGAAAAGGCGGAAGCACGGCAGAAGCAAAGAAAACAGGAACGAGAAGGCGACGAAGTGAAGACTATGGCCCAATGGGAAATAATAGGGTCGGAAGGTAATCTTGGAGCGTTGGAGAAAGAGAAGATACAAGCCACCATTGCAAAGAGACAAACCCGAGGAAATATAACGAAGGAAGAGACAAAAGGCGACACGACGGAGGGAGCGGATGCCCAATGCATGGAGGTGAAAAAAGGGAAACGAACGAGATTTGAAGGGAATAAGGGGGACTCTAGGAGGACAGAGTCAAGGACCGGAGTCGAAGCCGAGGAGCTTCAGTCAGAAGAAATTGAAAAAAAATTGGCGGAAAGTAGCGAGCTCCCAGAGGAAAGGAGGGAAGAATTCCGGGGCATGATTCAGGAGTATAAGGAGGTATTTAGAAAACGACCGGGAAGAATAACTGCATACCAGCACGCGTTAAAAGTAACTACCGCGAAACCTTTCTATGCGAAATCATACCCGATCCCCATGGCGCGACGGGAGGCCGTACGAGACGAAATCAGGAAAATGTTGGACCACGGAGTGATACAACGGTCAAATAGTCCATGGATTAATCCAATGGTGACCGTAGTAAAGAAGGATGGGTCCATACGGCTATGCCTGGATGCCCGGGGATTAAATAAAGTGTTGGAAGACGACCGAGAACGACCGCAAAATCTGGAAGAGTTATTCCAAAGGTCTAAGGACGCGAAAATAATGAGCAGTTTCGATATGACCAGCAGCTTTTGGCAGATTCCTCTTACGCCTGAGTCAAGAAAGTACACAGCATTTCTACACGAAGGTGTAACGGTACGTCCCTCTAGCGTTGATGAATACGTCCCTCTTACTTTATGAATAGGTTCGGGGCAGGCCGATAAAGAAATGTGAAACCGTATAACATGAACTTCTTGATTTATTCAGTTTTCTTAATCTCTACTGTACAATTTCTTATTTTCCTACGCTATCACACATTCCTTATACACGCGTTTTCCTAATTCTATTCCTCTTAATGTCAATTCCCTATTCTAATGTTGGTATTTACAGAAGTCCCTGCGCTAATTCCTATATTATTGCCCGAACACACACTCTTGCACACGTACGCGATCAGCTGTTTGGCGCTGTTTTCGCTCGATCTCTCTCTCTCACACACACGTCGTTCGTCGTCTCACTCGCACTCGACTTATTTTATTTTCGGCTTTAAATGCCCAGAGCTTCTCTTCACACTCTTCCCAAGCATTCAGAGAGGGGGAATATGGATTATGGAACGATGGATGAGATCGGGGTCTGACCGCAATGGACAGCCGCTACTACTTAGGTACGAAGGTGCAGATTTGGTTACTTTGGTACGGTAGGAAACCCCTTTGGAGATAGGTCCGGTCGCAATGTCCGGGTGTTACTCCCTCCAGGGTGGATTGTCCTTCTCGAGATAGGTCCGGTCGCAATGACCGGGTGTTACTTCCGAAGAAACGAAGGATAGACACTCGAGATAGGTCACGATAGGTCACAGCGCAATGCCGTGGTGTTACTTCCGTGTCTTTTAGGAATTTGGAAATTGGTGAAATAAGGATATGCTCTCTCTATCTTTCTCTCTCTCTCTCTCTCTCATTCGCTCACTCCTCCTATTCTAATCGCAATATTCGCAATATTCATTTATTTATTATTCAATTAATCGAAGGTTGTTCAATTTGATGTCGAATGGTACGTATGTGTTCAGTTTGACTGTGGAACAATAAGTAAGTCTAGGTGCGTTTTGCGCCGCCTTATATACACTTTGTTGTCGCACGCGCCGCCCAATCATAAGCCTATACTCTATGCGAGGCATCGAACTCTTTAGTTTTTTTGTATATTATCTATTTCTGCCGACTCATCGGCGCTGTCCGTGGTTCGCAGCTCCGGCAGTGGTAGTGAATTGGGGGCTACCGTCTCAAAGGGAAATGTTACGAATTCACGGTCACTCCGTTTGGACTCAAAACGAGCAGTGCGAGTCTCATCCGGGGACTGGACGTCGTATTAAAAGACATCGGTCAGCACATTATCAACTTCGTGGACGACCTGTTGTGTATATCGCGAAATGAGGAGGAACACATGGTTGATCTGAGGCAGATTTTTGAGCGGTTCAAACGAAGTGGCATGACTTTGAACTTCAAAAAATCACACTTCTTCCGGAAGGAAGTTAAATTCCTGGCACATATACTGAGTGTAGACGGAATAAAACCAATGCCAGAAAGAATACAGGAAATTCGGAATTTCCAAGCACCGAGAAATCAGAAACAACTGCGAGGCTTCCTAGGGCTAATTAATTTTTATACTAAGTTCACGAGACTTCACGCGGCCGCTACAGTACCGCTTCTCGAACTGCTTAAGAAGGAAAAGAAATGGAAATGGGATGAGGAAAAACAAAAGGCATTCGAAGAAGTAAAAGGGCTGTTTTGCGAAACGGTAATTTTAAATCACCCCGACGTAGACAAAGAATACATCCTCCATACGGATGCAAGCGACTATGCGTTAGGTGCGACATTAGGGCAGTACGATGATCAGGGAGAACTACAGGCAATGACGTTCGCCAGTCGGAAGCTGCACGGGGCAGAGGCGAATTATTTCACCACCGAAAAGGAATTGTTGGCAATCGTATGGGCACTGGACAAGTTTCGATCTTATATATTAGGAGCAAAGATCAAGGTAGTAACGGATCATAAAGCCCTCACGTACATTCAAACATGTCAGTTTAGCATGCTGGCGATACAAGATTACAACATTGAAATCGAACACTGCCCAGGAAAGCGAAACAACGTAGCAGACGTGTTGAGCCGCACGATGACAGAAGAAGAAATGACAAATTTTGATACACGTAGGGACATCTGTGTATACACGTTGCTAGCTAGGAAGCCGAACCGCGATCTAGTAAACAAGATGCGACGGTTAGGCGATTTCCAAACAAATGATCCCAAGCTAAAGGAAATAATGAGGAAATTAACGATCAAAGACAACGATTCGACAAATGACACATTTCGAAAAATTAATGGGATTATAGAGAAAAAGGATAGGGGGGGGGCAGATGGAAAATCTGTGTACCGGAAACAATAATTCGAGAATTAATAATTGAAATTCACGAATTATACGGACATATCGGTTCTAAAAAGGTCTTTTTGATGATGAACGAAGACTTTTGTTTCCCGAAACTGTTAAGGAAAACGAAACAAATATTAGCAACATGCGACTCGTGTCAGAGGAATAAAGTCGCGAATCAAACAGCATATGCCGCAATGCAAACGATCGTTCCTGAAAAACCAGGCGATCTTGTATCCATTGATTTCTTCGGACCGTTACCCACGGCGAAGGGAGGATGCAAACACATTCTAGTCACTATAGACGCTTTCTCAAAATACGTGGTTCTGTATCCATTAAAGAAAGCCACTACGGCGGCGACAATAAACCGAATCTTTTCGCATTACGTTCCGAATTTCGGAAAACCGAGAAGATTACAATTCGATCATGGGACACAATTTACTGCACACAAGTGGTTGGAAAGGCTAAAAAGCTAGGAGATAGATGCGGTATTTTCCTCGATTCGACATCCACAGGGGAACATAGTAGAACGGGTGAATAGGGAGTTGGGCCGATTCTTTAGGACGTTCGTGGGAGAAAAACATACAAACTGGATGACTTGGGTACGAATCATCCAAGACATAATTAACGAAGTACATCATGAAACAACGGAGTACACTCCTGTCGAATTACAATTCGGAAAAAAGCCGACGCGCATATGGTATTCCTGGATAAAATCAAGAAGGAACGATCCAGAAACAGGAACGTTAGAAGAAAGGATTCGGTTAGCGAGAGAGAGGATCGAGAGGAAAGGAAGACAGCGCGCTTCGAAATTCGATGACAAACATAAATTAACGACCTTCGAGGAGGGGGAACTTGTACTCGTTAGAGCCTGTAATAATTCAAATGCTTTGAATAATAAAATCGCGAAATTCTTTGCAATTTATGAAGGTCCTTATCGAATAAAAAAGAAAATTGCACACGGGACCTACATGATTGAAGATCGCGATTCAAAAAAGGAAAGGGGTATGTTCCATGCGAACAACTTGAAGAAATATCACGTACCGATTAGTACAGATAATCCCGAAGGCGCGAGCATAGACAATAACAGATCCAACGGTAATCCGATTAGCAGAAGGTATATAAATACGTATGGGAAGGATCACCATAACATAAAAGTGACAGAGCAGTAGAGACGAGAACGCGAGTAAGGAAGTAAAAGTGTGTGAATAGCAGCGATCGAGGAGATTTAAACAAGTAGCGAAAAATGGATAAGGGCATCCAAATAAAAAAAAACGGATTTCCAGAGAACCATAGGGATCCAGACAGGGCAGGCGGGCATATGGGAACCGATGACGATTCGAGGACGCGTCGTGAAAAGTAGCGGAAAATGGCATAGTGGGCCCGGAGAATACGTCAAAGGTCGAGGGACGCAATGCAAGAACAGAAGCAGGACGGCAAAGGTGAGAGGCATTCAGACCTGCACAACGGAAATCACACGACTATTAAAGGTACGAAAAATTGAAGTGGTGCAGGGAAAAATTGAGTGGACAACCCGAATAGCCGCGGAAATACGAGCGGACATGGACCGCCAGCAAAAACGTGAGGAGGAGGAATGGCGTCCCCACACTTGGGCACGCCGAAATTGGCAGGTCCTCCAGGATTTTGAGGCACAGTGGCGCGAATTCCAGGCGGAAGAAAGGATCGCGGAAACGACGACACGGTCGGGTTAAAACCGCGGAAAGTGCCCAACGTAATTGAAGAGGGAAGGGGAATTCGTGACCAATAAGGAACCGAAGCAACGAAGAGAAGAGGAAGGGGTGAGGACGTGGAACAACGCCCATATAAGGAGCCGCGGGGTCGGCTCGGACTCATTACCTAAACTAAAGTCTACTAGTAAAGACCAACAACATGGGAGAGAACAGCTACGTTCGGAAACGGATAATGGTGACGGCAGCATACCGACCTGAGGACATCTGGGTAAGGTACCACAACCAGAAGGAGGAAATCCTAGCCCGGGATGAACAGTTGACTCGAATAATACGAAGAGACGGGGATTTGTTCCAATGGCTACGACCAGAGCAGATGAAAAAGGGAGCGTGGGTAGCGGCACCGCGGAGGCGAGGAACCTGAGATATACGAAAGAGGCGTTATAGAAGAAATTCTACGCGGAAAATTAGGAATAAGAAAAGTGGATACCGGGGCCATGGATATATATGTAGGAAACAGGATTGTTTGTATTTAAAAATCTGTTCCTTTATTTAGAACACTGGACGAGAAATACACAAAAGAATATGAATACACACACAAATGAAGATACAGAAAATGTTCTCGAATCGTATATCGTAAATCGTAAGCCGTGGTTCGTTGCCGTAGTTTCGTAATCGTTATCGTAATCGTGTTCGTAATCGTAATCGTGATCGTTAACAGCCAACTGCTCGTTGCTAACTGAACTCGGCGCGACACGGCTCGTCTTCACATATTCGTCGCGTTCGCGGTCTCGCACGTTTTTTCGGTGTAACGAGGTAAACGGCCTCGCGACCGCTGTCGATTTTCGAGATCGGCCGTGTTTATGTTTTCGCGCACATACGCTCGCCTCTTTAATTCGACTAGGCTAACGGCCTTGCGAGTTCAATGCCCTAACACGTAATCACTCCTACATATATGGGATGGGGGAGCTGTATGGATTACCGACGGCAATGACAGAAATCCCAGCCGCGGCAATTCCTTGTGAACTGTGGGGTGTGAAGCCAGGGAAGAGACAGAGGAGGTGGCCGAAACACCAACTGAAGGTGTTCGAGGCAGCCACGTTGGGCCGGATAGGCACAGTGGAGTGGATGGGGAGGTCTGGGACACGGGAAAATATCCGTCTCCACCTAGAGTGGAACGGGACGAAGCCGCTCGATGTTGCCCAGTGGTGGCGACAAACTTATTGTTAAATAAATAAAAAAAAAAAAAAAAAGGAGAGAAGAGGAGCACAGAAGCGAACGAGCCAGACAAGACAAGAGGACCGGTACAAGAACCAACGACACGGAGAAGCAGCAGTGGACAGCAGGAGATCGAACATCCTGGAAGGGACTTCCGAGGAGTATCCGATCTGAGGGGGCATTGAGACGGTAGCCCCCGCATGACCACCACGGAGGTAGTTGCGCACCCCTGACGAGCCCTAAACAGCGGTGCGAGGCAGTAAACAAATGATTTCGGTTACGACAAACAAGTATGTTACGCAATAACCGTCAAATAGAAAAACAGTAAAAATCTGATTCGTCCTTTTCGAAAATATACGAATATGATTGGGCGAGTTATCGAAGGGATCAGTATATAAAGCGCGACGCACAGTGAAAAAGTATTCAGTATTGTACAATACCTTTCTACGAAATAGAAGCATTTTGCGCGATAAATCCTAAGCTCTAACACGATTTCTCTTGTGATAATTTTGCGACTATAGTCCCACGATATATAACGAATACAGATAATATTCGCATCGAAAGATTAATCGGGACTCAGTGAGAGTAGAATAAGATAGAGTTAGGCGGAGTGGACGAATGAGAGGGAGAGAGTGTATGTGACCAATCTACCGACACCCAAAGATACCGATCCTTCCAAAGAGTAGCGGCTGGACATTCAGGGCCAGACCACGATCTCGTCTCCGATCCTTGTAAAGAGTAGCGGCTGGACATTCAGGGCCAGACCACGATCTCGTCTCCGACCCTTGCAAAGAGTAGCGGCTGGACATTCAGGGCCAGACCACGATCTCGTCTCCGATCCTTGCAAAGAGTAGCGGTTGGACATTCAGGGCCAGACCACGATCTCGTCTCCGATCCTTGCAAAGAGTAGCGGTTGGACATTCAGGGCCAGACCACGATCTCGTCTCCGATCCTTGCAAAGAGTAGCGGCTGGACATTCAGGGCCAGACCACGATCTCGTTTCCTACCCGTACAAAGAGTAGTGGCTGGACATTCAGGGCCAGACCACGATCTCATTTCCTACCCGTACAAAGAGTAGCGGCTGGACATTCAGGGCCAAATCACGATCCCGTCTCCGATCCTTGCAAAGAGTAGCGGCTGGACATTCAGGGCCAGACCACGATCTCGTCTCCTACCCGTACAAAGAGTAGCGGCTGGACATTCAGGGCCAGACCACGATCTCGTCTTCTATTTACCAAAGAAACCGTCCTAAACAGAGTAGCGGCTGGACATTCAGGGCCAGACCACGATCTCGCCTCCTATTCGCCAAAGAAACCTTCCTCGAAGGAGTAGCGGCTGGACATTCAGGGCCAGACCACGATCTCGTCTCCCGTCATTAAAACACATCGACCAAAATCATTGCATGAAAGCGGAGCGAAATAATATTTGGCGACAAGGCATTTAAAGCCATAAATAGATTAAGACGAGTGTGAGAGAGACGACGGTGATAACGAGTGTGAGAGAGACAGGGAGTAAACACGGCAAGCGATCAGCTGAGCGAGAGAGTGTGTGTATGTGAGTGAGAGTGTCCGCGAACAACTTTAATAGACAGATCAATATAATTTTTGTATATATATGTATATATAGAGCGGTAGAATAGAAATTAGATTTAAGAGGATAAGTTAGAATAAGATTGCGCGACTGGTATATAAGAGTGCAAGAGTGTGTGATAGAATAGGCCACATAAGGATTTGTGTAGTTAGTTAGGGAGAAAATAAGAATAAATCTCCTGTCTAACATCAAAAGTTTCTAAGATTCTTTATCGACCTGCCCCGGACCTATTTATAAGTAAGGGCCTTCCTCGCTGACAGTGGTCTCAGTAGGAAGTACCGTTACAATAGTGTCCAACGTGTATTCATTCAGAATTGATTTATAAATCAATGGTGTAGCGGTGTTACTGCAGAGGCTAAGTTCAAAAGGGCAAGTCGTAAATTGAAGCCGTAACATGAGTCATAGACTCATCGATACATTTTTAGTGGTTCTGTGTTACTATTCTCTGGCTTTCCCCTTTAAGAGGTCCGTGGATATGCCGGTAAACAATTTCCCGACTGCAAGACATTAACTTGTATGAATAGTCGCGGTACGGGGCACAATCGACCATCGTTTTTCTTTAATAACTTAACCACGGATCAAAATGAGGCACAAAAAATGTTACATCCTCTACATTACATTTACCATAGTTGTCACCCAATACGAGCTCCCCAACATTTGCTAAGGCAACCTGTATACTTAAGGCCATGTCAATGGGTGACTGTTCGGATATAACATTTTTCATGAATATTGTTAGTAAATGTGTGCAATCGAAGCGACAGAGGTCACTAAGTATCTGTAAACAAAGGTAGTTTACAAAACGGCACAGAAAGCTTTACACGCATATAGTAGCTAACATACGTGCGCACGAATGCACAAGAGGCAATGACGCCGTATCTACAAATCACTATATGTATAAGGTGTCCAAGCAACTCGTGAGGATTGTGAACCATATGATAGCTGAGGTAATTCTAATACAGGGCTGTAACACTCTCAATGTCCTACCTCAATTCGTGGCCAAGTTATTAAAGAAAATCGATAGCGAATCTGAGGGCTCCCGTTGGGCACGGCAGCGCTAGCGTTCCTACTAGTAAAGGTTAATTAGCGGGAGCGTTTATACCGCCGCGTCAACGAGCCTCTTGAGAGGGATACAAATCGAGCACTAACACAGGACCAAGAAAAATATATCGATGAGTTTATGTCACTAGGTCACTTTACTCCCCGGTATCACCGAAAAAAGGGTTAATTTCTCTCCTTACCTTTTGCACACAGCCTACGGAATAGTACCCTTTCAAGAGGCCCGTTGACGCGGCGGTATAGACACTCCCCACGTACTACAAGATTACATTAACTTGTACCAGTATAAACTGTCGCGCTGCTGCGCCCACGGAGCCCTCTGAATGGCTGTCGCTTTACTATAATAATCTCGGCCACGGACTGAGATAGAACATTGACAATATACATCCCTATATTAGAATTACCTCAGCTATCACCTGGTTCCGGGTGCGTCCAACTTCCTGGGACACCCTGTATAGTAGGGTGGTCGTTAAAAATTAAATCTTTTGCCACGCCCCCAAAAGCTTCCTTATGATGCAAAAACACTGGGTATTTTTTTTTTTAAATTAAAAACAACACGTGCCTGAAGACGATCTAAGTTAATTTTTGGTATAAACATGTTTTTGGGAATGTTTATGAAAAAAAAATCAATAAAAAAAACCACAGTTAATCAAAATAACAATAAAAAAAATTAATTTAAAATTTTTCCCAGTGGATTTAGTCTATTAATTAACAAAATGAAAGATATTCAAATTAATATTTTCATTTGAAAACTAAATTAGTACAAACGTAATTTTAATATCTAGATTTCTTCACTCCAAGGTTTAAGTAAACTTTTTTTCGTATTAACTTAGGTCGTCTTGAGGCACGTGTTGTTTTTATTGAAAAAAAATTTCCCCAGTGTTCTTTGATTAAAAGGAAGCTTTTTAGGGGGCGTCGCAAAAAATTTAATTTTTAAGGACTACCCTACTGTATAGTTTAGATCGATAATACCTAAATAACGCGATGAATACTGTACATGACTATCCTAATTATCCGGGTCCAATACAGTAATACTGTTTTTAATAGAGTTCACCGAAGTTTAACAATAATAGTTTTTGTAGTCATCTATTTAAATGTGATATTTGGTATTACTTACAAGCGTAGTAAATGACAATTTTTCGTCCTTCTTCCATATACTTCTTTAGTATAATATATTCTGGTTGATGCATGAACCGTTCGCAATCTTTCTTAATAAAAAGAAGTACATCCTTCATCTGTTAAATGCAGTTATCATTAACAATAATTGACGATTAGATTAAATGTTCGATTTCGTACAAATGTACATATCAATTTTTAATTTCATACTGTTATTATCAGATAATACTAAAATTCGAGAATATACTTAAACTATGCATGCATACAGGGTGTCCCAGCTAACGTGCACGTCCCTGAACCAGGTGATAGCTGAGGTAATTCTAATATAGGGAAGTGACATTCGTAACGTCGTATCTTAATTCGTGACTGAGTTCTTAATGAAAAACGATAACGAATCATAGGGCTCCGTTGGACCCAGCGGCGCAACAGTTCCTACTAGCGCAGTACCCTACTGGTGCAGACCTTCTCTGATTGGCTATCGTTTTTCGTTAATAACTCAGTCATGAATTAAGATACGACATTACGAATGTCACTTCCCTATATTAGAATTACCTCAGCTATCACCAAGTTCAGGGACGTGCACGTTAGCTGGGACAGTATTCTAGACAGTATTGTAAGTGTAATCAATTATTACATGGAGGAAACTGGTCAAATGAGAACCGTTGGAGAGGGCGCGTTGAGAACAGGTGTAGTGAGAGAGCAGTAGGAGAAAAGAGTGAGAAAAAAGGGAAAGGGGAGTGTAAGAAAGGGAAGGAAGGGGGACAGCCGTAGAGAGAGTGGAGGAGTACGAGGAGAAGTGAAGGTGAGAAGGGAGAGGAAGGAAGAGAGGAAGGAAGGAGAAGAATTGAGAAGGAGAAAGAGGTTAGGAAAGGGGAGAAGTAGACGGGAGGTAAGAGACACCTGGGAGAAACGAAAGAAGGTAGGAAGAAGGCGACATTAGTCGGAAGGAGATAGAAAGGAGGATAAGGAGTCGGTAAAGAAGAGAGGAGTGTGTAGAGAAGTGGAGAAATGGAGACGGTAGGAAGTAAAGAGAAGGAAAGGGAAGGACAGGAAGGGGGAAAAGAGAAGAGCAGCGGAGAGGGGGAGCAGAAGAGGAATAGAGGAAGGCCGAGCAAAGCGGAAAGATGGGGAAGGGAAAGAGCAGACAGCTCAGGGAGTGCCATAGGCAATGACCTTGATGAGTGGATGTCCAAAAGGAAAAGGGAAGTGGAGAAAGAGGAGGAAGATTTGGAAGAAATGGGGAGAGAGGGATTTAGGAAGAGCAAGAAGACTCTAAGGTCGCCAAGGAAGGCGAGGGAGGGGACGGTAGGGAGTAAAGGGGAGGAAAAAGTAGGGGGGAGGAAGGAAGAGGAGAAAGAGGAAGGAAAAGGAAAGGAAAAAAACATAGAAGAGATAAAGGAAGAACTGAAAAGGATGCAGAGAGAGTACGAGAAGGGGGGGAGGAGATTATGAGAAGGGTGGGGGAGTTAATTAAGAAGGAAATAGAGGAGATGAGAAAGGAGATGAAAAGGAGGGAGGAGAACTGGGAAAAAGAGAAGGAGTAGATGGAGAGAAGGATAGAAAAGTTGAAGGAGGAGATGTAAAGAAATAGGGAGGAAAGATGGAAGGGAGCAGAAACAAAAAGAGGAGGTGGGAGGTGGAGAGAAGAGAAAAGGAGAAAGAGGAGAGGAAAAAAGAAAGAAATGAGGAAGAAAGAAGGCTGAGGGAAATAGAGAGGTGGAGGGAAAGTAAAGAGAGGGAGGAGAGAAAAAGGGAATGTGGTGATAAAGGGTTTGCAGAGAAAAAAGGAAGGAATGAATGACTGGGGGTGAAGGCGGAAATTGAGGAGGTGAGGGAGATAGGGGCAGGGAAAGAGGGAGATTATGGAGAAGAAGAAGGCGCTGAGGGGAAGAAGGGAGAGGATAGAGGACGATATGACATGGAAGGAGAGGAAAATGCAATGGAGGTTAAAGAGGATTGCGGAGGAGGAAAGCAGGAGTGTTCGTGCTAAATTACTTAATAAATAGAGAGGTAGAAAAGAAGGGGGGGATGGTGGTGGCGGTCTTCGTAGATCTGAAGGCGGCATTTGATTCAGTGGAGAGGGAGGTACTATGGGAGGCCATGGAGGAAAGAGGGGTAAGTGAAGGGATAAGAAAGAGGGTGAAGAGGATATATGAGGATACAAGGAGCAAGGTAAAGGTGGGGGGAGAGGTAGGAGAGGCCTACTGAAGTATGAAGGGTGTGAGACAAGGGTGCCCGCTGAGTCCCCTGCTGTTTAACATCTTAACAGCGGACATGGAAGAGGAATTGGAGAGGGGAGGGTGGGGAGGGCTAAAGATAGGAGAGAATAAATCAGGTCTCTATCCTACGCGGATGATACTGTGCTGATGGCGGGGAGGGAAGATGACATGAGGGGGATGTTGGGAACACTAAGGAGGTACCTGGAGAGGAAGAAGCTAGAATTAAATGCGGGGAAGACAAAGGTAATGAGAGTGAGGAAGGGGGCGGGAGAAAGAAAAAGGGGGAATGGTGGTGGAAAGGTGAGAGAATTGAGGAAGTGACAGATTTTTCCTACCTGGGGTACAGGATTGGAAGAGGCGGGAGACAGGAGGGGCAGATTGAGGACAGGGGAAGAAAGGCCATGGGAGCGATGCGGCAGGTTTGGGGAATTGGGAAGAGGTTATTTGGGAAGAGGCTGAAGGAAAAGGACAAACTGTTTGACAAGCTCGTATGGCCGGTAGCGAGTTACGGGGTAGAGGTGTGGGGGTGGAAAGAGAGGCAGGCGGTGGAAAGGGTAGAGGAGAAGTTCTTGAGATGGGTACTGGGGGTAGAATGGAGGACGCCAGAATACCTAGTAAGAGAGGAAATGGGGAGAGATAAGTTAAGGGGAAGGGCGGGAAGG
This sequence comes from Mimumesa dahlbomi, assembly GCA_917499265.3. Taxonomy (NCBI): domain Eukaryota; kingdom Metazoa; phylum Arthropoda; class Insecta; order Hymenoptera; family Crabronidae; genus Mimumesa; species Mimumesa dahlbomi. Next base: position 4,120,829 of record OU824120.1, read on the forward strand.
AGGGCATGGAACTATGAGATAAAACTAGAGGAAGGAGGAGGGAGCGGTTGGGCGCGGGAGTGTTGGAAAGAGGTGAAAAAAAGGGATGGGAGAGAAGGGAGGTTGTCAGTCTGGGAGGAAGAGAGAAGGGAGTTCTTTAGGGAAAGAGGGATGGAAATGGAAGAGTTAAGGGATTTAAGGAAAAGAGGAAGGGAAGGGTATGAGGAAATAGAGAGAAGAGGGAGGGAACAGGAGAGAGAGGAGAGGTACAGGAGGATAAGGGAGGGAAAATTTAGCAGGTGGTATGGGTGGGTGAAGGGAGAGGGAAGGGCGGAATATTTGGGAAAAGATTGGGGGGAGGGAAAGTGGCAAAGGGTTGCCAAATTCAGGCTGGGGAATCAGGTGAGGGAGGGAAGGTATTGGGAGAGCGAGGAAGAAAGGGTATGCAGGGTGTGTGAAGGAGAGGAGGAGACATGGGAGCATGTCTGGAGGAGATGTGGAGGAGGGGAGGAGAGAGGGGGATGGCAGGAATGGGTAAAGGAGGTATTGGCAGAGGACGGGAAAGGGGAAGTGTGGATGAGGGAAATAGAGGAATGGAGGAGAGAAAGGACGGGATGGAAGGAAGGCGAGAAAGAAGGATAAAATAAGGAAAAGGAGGATAGGAAAAAGGGGGTAGGAGTAGGCTAAATAGGTTAAGGACTTAGAATAAGAAGAACGGACGAGCGAGCGAGCAGGAGAGAGTACAGGCGAGAGTTAGGGCGTACGAGCGAGCGAGCGAGCGAATATAGGTTGTAAGCTAGATTTAAGTAGAATAAGTTAGTGTAAGAAAATAGAATAAGGGCTGTAACCCCAAGGGGATCGGCGGAATCCAAATACATACATAAATGGAGGAAACTACTATGCGCTTCTATATACTAATCAAGAGTTATAGTATTGACTCGGGCCAAGTACAAGAGTTCCCGACTGGTAGAGCTAAACAACTCTTTTCCGGAGAAATTAAATCGAGGTTTTCGGGGTATACAAACGGCATTCATCCGCATGTTTCCCCCAAAGTATGATGATATTCGTGTAGGGTGGGGGGGGGGGGTCCACCCGGATAAATTAAGGTTAACTACGAGAAAATCTAGCAAGACAAAAGTCGAGGTTTTTATAAGAAACGTCGTGTTCTTCCTCTCCTCCAGCCTGTCACGGGTCACGGGTTTGACATCGGGTCAAAAAATAAAATTTTCGATATTTGGAAAACTAATCATTGGGCTACGTTCAGAAATGTCTGCCACATACGAACCTAACAATATCTTTTTTATTAACTAACAAGAACATTGTCAAAATGAGGTTTAAAGTAGCTAGTTGGCCGTTCGCTCGAATATTCGACCGCGTGAATTGATATATACAAACGACAATATCTTCATAACAGATTGGTCGATTCTCAATTATAAATATAGAAATCGAAAGACAAAGGATCAAGGATTACGCTCGTGTTCATATTTTTGCCCTTTTGCAAAAATTCTGGATGTGAGACGTTCAGAAAAACAGTGTCCCTCAGAAAACAATCATTCAAATATTTACTTAGACTTTTAAAAAAGTCTCAAAAGGTCGCGGGGTTGCTTTACATCACCGTATTCGGCATTCCTTCTAGTTTAATACCCTGTCAAAATCACATCCGTGCGCATCCGAGGTTGGAAGTTATTAAACATTAACTATCGCGTTGCGAGAGCGCCGAATGCCCCTGAGTCCAGGATTCGAGCGCTAACGTGGTATCGGTAACTACTACACTCTTCATTTACTCGTGTTTGAAGAGAAGAATATTCTTGGTGGTCAGTATATTTCGTTGAACACTACATGGAACATAAAATAAATATGAACGCCTATGCATTATACAAATATGTTAATACAAAAATGAACGTTTTTTCAGCAAACTTGAAATCAGAAATAATAAATAATGTTATGAATTGGTCCTGTAATAGAAAATAATGTAGTATTGTTTGTTCTATGTAAGAGAAAAAGGTATTAACAATACAGGGTGTAACATATCATCGGGGACCCTTTTTCAGGATCGATAGTACGCACCAAAAGGTGAAAAACGGACCAAGGAAGTTAGGTCCGAAAATCACCCCCTATCGAGATACAACCCCATTTGTAAAAAATTTTTTAAAAATCATATCTCCGAAATGGTAAGCCGGAGAGGAGCGGTTTTAATTGCAAAATAAGCGGAAAAGATCAAAGTTTACTAAAAAAAATATAACTGCTTCGATTATTACCGTTACGTAGCATTTTTATTTGTTTATAAAAAAAAACTTTGAATATTTCTATGATAGCGGTTGATTAACAACTTGAGAAAAATAAGGGCAATGCGTCAAGACTCCCTTTTCGAAGACAGCCTAAAAAAAGTTCAACATTATTGTACGGTTTCGGCGTAAAAAATTGTTAAACACTGTTAAGTCGCCGGACTACCGACCGACCTAATGCTACTGACGACAGCTGATCCACATCTATCATATGTTTTCGAGCCGCCGCGCGACACACACTAATGTACAATAGAATGCGTGAGAGACCTATCAGTGTGAGTCACATGACGAATCAGTAATCTTTCACGCATTCCCGTATAGTATAAATTTTTTTTTTATTTTTTTACGTTGGGGAAATCTTCATAGACACCCGCCTTCTTGGTGTGAGAAGACGGGTAGTGCCGGATTCTTACGCGATCGATGCGAAGTTTAACCACGGAAGAAGAGATACTACAACGCGTAGCGGAGAATCCAGGAGTAAGTACGCGGAGACTGGGACTGCAGACCAACACGTCGCACATGAGTGCTTGGCGCAGGTTATTAGAAAATAATTTGTACCCGTACCATTTGCAACGCGTGCACACGTTGCAAAATGAAGACTACATTCCACGGAGGAATTTTTGTGCGTGGATGACGGGCATGTCTGCTGTGGACAGAAAGTTTGTGCGGAACATTTTATTTAGTGATGAGGCCGGATTTACGCGGGACGGAGTAATAAACTTGCATAATTCGCACGTGTGGAGCGAGGAAAATCCGCATGCGATCGTGGAAAGTCGCAGCCAAAGACAGTTTAGTGTAAATGTGTGGTGCGGGATAGTGGACAATATCCTAGTAGGGCCGTGTTTTTTGCCCGCCCGACTAGACGGTGTGAAGTATTTGAACTTTTTAAAAGTCAATTTGCCGTGTTTAATCGAAGACGTACCACTAGACTGCCGCCGGAACATATGGTACATGCACGACGGAGCACCTGCTCATTACAGTGCCGCGGTACGCGAATATTTAAATATTATTTGTCCCGAAAAATGGATCGGTCGTGGAGGTCCAATCGCGTGGCCGGCTCGCTCGCCGGATTTAAATCCGTTGGATTATTTTTTGTGGGGACATTTAAAGGGAATAGTGTATTCGTCGCCTGTGCCGAACGTCGAAGTGCTCAGAGAACGAATTCTCGTCGGGTGTGAACAAATTCGAAATTGCCCGGGAGTGTTTGTGAGTGTTCGAGGATCTATGAAGAAGAGACTGCAGACGTGTATCCAGATGGACGGGGGTCATTTTGAGCAACACATCTCGAGCATAAGGTAAGTATGAGCACCGTGGGGGTTTTAGCCGGTAAGAATCCGGCACTACCCGTCTTCTCACACCAAGAAGGCGGGTGTCTATGAAGATTTCCCCAACGTAAAAAAATAAAAAAAAAATTTATACTATACGGGAATGCGTGAAAGATTACTGATTCGTCATGTGACTCACACTGATAGGTCTCTCACGCATTCTATTGTACATTAGTGTGTGTCGCGCGGCGGCTCGAAAACATATGATAGATGTGGATCAGCTGTCGTCAGTAGCATTAGGTCGGTCGGTAGTCCGGCGACTTAACAGTGTTTAACAATTTTTTACGCCGAAACCGTACAATAATGTTGAACTTTTTTTAGGCTGTCTTCGAAAAGGGAGTCCTGACGCATTGCCCTTATTTTTCTCAAGTTGTTAATCAACCGCTATCATAGAAATATTCAAAGTTTTTTTTTATAAACAAATAAAAATGCTACGTAACGGTAATAATCGAAGCAGTTATATTTTTTTTAGTAAACTTTGATCTTTTCCGCTTATTTTGCAATTAAAACCGCTCCTCTCCGGCTTACCATTTCGGAGATATGATTTTTAAAAAATTTTTTACAAATGGGGTTGTATCTCGATAGTGGGTGATTTTCGGACCTAACTTCCTTGGTCCGTTTTTCACCTTTTGGTGCGTACTATCGATCCTGAAAAAGGGTCCCCGATGATATGTTACACCCTGTATATGTAAAGAGAATATACTCTCTTTAAAGTTAGCGTGTAGAGTATACTCGGCGCGCGTTTCTATGACAACAGACAAATGTTTTGTTTAGGAGAAATTAACACATATAAGAGAGCACATACCAAAGATAAAAGTAATGCGGAAATAACTCAGTGTTATAAGAGATATATGAAGTAAAATTAAGTTGGTGAAAGAGAGACGAATAATCGTCCTTAATTGTCGTTTCTCTTATTTATAGGTAAATCGTAAAACTTTGTACACATTGTATATAGTAACTTGTTGTAATATAAAACTCTTATTTACAGAGAAACTAATTCTGGTTCAATTATTTATTATAAAACGACAATTTTCGTCACAAAATGCAATTGAAGTTCGAATTCAAAGCAGTGGCTTCCCCAAAGAATAATAAAACTACACTGATAGCCATAACTTCAATTACCACGGAGCAAGAAGAAACACATATGTATGTGATACCAGAGGAATTCACCTATACAGGTTATCATCAGGAGCTGAACACGACCAACGCTTTCAAAAAGGTAAAAGATTCATTAGAGAAAAGGTACGATGAATTGAAAATATGGATAACGCTATCAGAAGAAATGAAAAAGGTATACGTGGATGACGACGGAAACATCCAGTTCCAAGGGAAGTATTTAAAACAAATATCTCAAAAGAGTAATACAGAACATTCAGAATTGACGAAGATATTGTAAAAATTAATAGAAAAATCAGAAAAGAAAGAAGAAGAGAAGAACTTAAAACATGTCGTAGAAAAATTTATATTAGGAAAATTTAATTATAAGACATCTAATGTTAGACAATGGCTAGACACGTTCGAAAAAGAATGTGAAAGGTTTAAAATAGAAAAAGGTGAAACCAAAATTGAATTATTAAGGTTAATTTTAGATGAAACTTGCCAGGAGTGGTACTCTTCTACAGTACTGAAAGGAGAGCATGAAAACGATTGGAAGGGTTTGAAACAGGCACTAATAGATACTTTTTCAAGGAAAGGATGGAGCAGCAGGGTATACCCTCATATTTTTAAATATAAAAAGGGTTCACTAGTGCAATATGCAATAAAGAAAGAACGACTATTATTAGAAATAAATAAAACAATGGATGCTGATACAAGGATAGATAGAATTGCATTTGGATTACCAGAGGTTATTAGAGAGAAGATTGATAGGGACGAAATGAAAGATACACAGGATTTATTTAATGAATTACAAAAACTGGAGGGGATAGTAGATAAAAAGAAGGTAAACTGGAATACAAAGTTAGAACTGAGGAGAAAGAACCATGCAAGACATGCGAAGATATGAGTAAAGGTGTAAGATATCAGCCAGAAGAAAAATGCTGGTTTAAACTACAGGAAAAAGGGAAACCTAAAACTATAGGAAGCAATTCAGTAATAGAAGTAAACCTAAGTACGGAAAAACGGATAGTTACACCATTGATAAGACTAAAATTGCTACTTGAGAATAAAATAGAGATAATGGGAACATATGATCCAGGTTCACAAGTCTCATTAATAAACTCAAAGTGGATAAAGATAAAAGATAATGAGGAAGATGTAAACAGAATATTCTTAAAGTCGGTCAATGGTGTGAATCATACAAATGGATGAGTGAAAATAAAAATAAAAATATTTGATGTCGAGATAGAAGTAGACGTATACATAGTAGAGAGATAGGACTTCGAAGATTTCATAATGGGATTAGATTTAATTCCCTTGTTCAAATTAAGGGGAGGTTCTCATCTGAGAGCCCCAAAAGAATGTCATTTTCTCGAATTTTTTTCTCACTGAAGGAATTAAATGAAGAACTCTAACTTATCGTCACTTGTTTAATGAATCAAAAGGTACAAAAAAAAATTTTTTTATTGAAAAATAATGTGACAATATTCGTTTACACGCCTTGTAATATGACAATCTCAAGAAAAGGTAGTCGGTTGTTGCCCACTCTAGCATTTACAAAATTTATCAAATATGACTAATGGAAGAATTTTTATGAAATATATGAGTGTAGTTGGAGCCCCTACTAGAATCATCAATGAAAGTCGAAAATTAAAAAAATGGCGGACATTTGAATGTTCTTTTTCGTTTTTTCACCTTTTTTCGCTCTTTAACGTACTGTAAAAAACAAAATAATGCATATATCATCTTGATTCTAGTAGGGGCTCCAATAAATCAAATGTACTTCAAAACAAAACAAACAGAAAGGCGATCTATCAAGTAGTTTTTGAGTAATCTTGGGCAACAGTTTGAAAAACACGATTTTTCAGGAGACACGATTAAAGATTCGATCCACGAATCTGTGTTAACGTCTAAATATTATCCCTTGTGGCTAATCAGCGATTCCAAGGCCATACATTAGCCCCTCCTCAAGTTCATACTGTTCGTGCAGATTCATCCAAGAATAAGATATCCTCCGCTCAAACTACCACTCGATTTCAATTTTTCAGTCAAAACGTAGTTCTAGTTTTTATTCCATAAATTAAAAAAATATATATCCGACCAAACGGTTTTGGGAATATATTCTAAACATAATTTACTATCAAAAATGAAAAAAAAATCGAATTTTTGGTCGGTCGTAATGAGAACCTCCCCTTAAGGTTGAATGAAAATTTAGAAATTTCACAGAAAACAGAAAAACAAATAGACAAACCAGAAATAATATTAAGTGAGGAAAAACATGAAACTATAAACGCTTCAGTCAATTTTAACGAATACGTGGAAGAGATGAATTTCAAGCAAAGATGGAAAATTTAGATACACAAAAAAACAAGATAGAAAGATTAATTGATAACAACAAATCAGTGTTTGCGAAGGATAAATATGATGTTGGGACGGTTAGTGAATATGAAGCTACAATTGATTTGATAGTGGAGAAATACTGCAGTAAAAGACCATAGAGATGCAGTATAGAAGACAAAAAAGAAATAGAAAAACAAATAGCCCACTGACTAGAGAAGAACCTAATTGAAGAATCCTATAGCCCGTTTGCGGCACCAGTCACGTTAACATATAAAAAAAATGAAGGAAAGACGCGTATGTGCATAGACTTCAGAGATTTAAATAAAAACATTGTGCTCTAAGCACAACCATTTCCTTTAATAGACGATATAATAGTAAGTGCGATGGGAAAATGGTAGGTGGTCCGACGGAATAAAAAGTTTGATTGAGAGAGTAAGAGACTGTATTTGAGCGAGACTAATTAAGAGGAGGGCGACTTTCCTAGACGGTAGTTGATTGAGAAGTGATGTGTGAAGCTGCCCTGCGAAGGCGGTTCGGGACCACCTCGCTCGGTCCCACGGTGGGACCGCGGTGTCTAGGCGCTGACGCTGGGCATTCCGCGATAAGGGTAGCGTGAGCACGTCATCACAGCACTCTTAATGATAAGGGTGGCGAGAAGTCGTCACATAAGAGCCAGAAACTGTCAATATTTCACAACATTAGACATAAACTCAGCATTTTGGTCAATACCGTTAAGAATCGAAGATAGGAGAAAAACTGGTTTTGTAACACAGGATGGTCATTTTCAATGGACATGCCTACCATTCGGATTAAAAACGTCCCCTGCTGTATTTCAACGAATTCTGAGTAACATACTAAGAAAACATAGACTAACCGGATTTTCAGTAAATTATATAGATGATATCCTAATACACTCACGGACATTCGATGAACATTTAGACCACATCGAAAAAGTGTTAGATGCAATAAAGAAAGAAGGATTTAGCATAAAATTCAAGAAATGCACATTTGCTGCAAGTTCGGTCAAATGTCTAGGACACGTAATAGGAGAAAATAGAGTCACACCTTTGAAGGACAATATAATATCAATAAAAGATTTCCCAACTCCTACAACACAAAAGCAGATTAGACAATTTTTGGGAAAAATAAACTTTTATCATGAATATACATATAGAAAAGAACTCAATACTATTAGATCCATTACATCAACTATTAACACGTTCCCTGCCAGACCAATTTTTAAAAACTTTCCATTCAAGCCGCGTGGGGCGTATACACCCCACACATCTTTTTGTGGTTAAAATCAGTATATTTTTGCGGTACACTGTAAAATATTTCAATAATGTAAAACCATAAATTTATAAAATAAAGTGCATATATTAATATGTTTTAATTTGAATAGCGAAAAATTTTACTTATCTTGACAAAATATTGTTATAAATACGCCTACATTTAAAAGCATTTTTCCCGGCCTAAGCGGAAAGTCCAGTGTAGCGCCGTCGGAGATGATTTCTATATGTAGATTTGAATGTGATATGAAATTTGTGCAGTACCGTTACGTCCAAATGCTGAAGGTGGCTATAGTATTGTTAGCCATACCTTTTTCATAGAAGACATCTGTACGTTTTACATTATTTTATGGATTCTACATACCGCCCGCCTTGAACGGTTCTGTTCAATGTGATGATAATGTATAGATTATAATTGATGATAACATAATTTGTAAGATAAGTATAATTGTAGTTTCATATTGTAACCTTAATCGGGGTAGTATATTATGCTTATATAGGTAAATATTAAATTAATTTGCGTGGCAGTGGACACAATTTCTTGATGCACCGTGTGTAAGTACCAGTGGTTGTTTTGACGGTTGCGACCCTCACGTGTCCGTCGTTACCAGGATGAATGGCTACAATCCGTCCTAATGTCCATTTGAGTGGTGGTACGTTTTCTTCTTTTAGCACTACCAATGTGCCGATTTGAAATACATCAGAAGTTGGTTCTGCATGCCACTTTTGTCTGATATTGAGCTGGTTTAGGTAGTCTTTGTGCCAGCGAGCCCAAAAGTGTTGTTTCACTTGGGTTATGTGTTGCCAGGACGACAATTTATTGCTTTTTGTGTCGATAAGGTTTTGTTCTGGCAAGCTTGTCAGTGAATTGCCTATAAGGAAATGGCTTGGGGTCAGTGGAAGAAGATCGTTAGGATCTGATGATAGAGGAGTAATTGGTCGGGAGTTAAGAATAGCTTCAATTTCAATCACAAATGTATTCAGTTCTTCATATGTGAATAATAAATCGCCGATTGTTCGAATAAAGTGATGTTTAAACGATTTTACAGCGGCTTCCCACAGTCCGCCAAAGTGAGGCGATCTGGGTGGTGAGAAATGCCAGTTTATATTCTGATGCGCTAAATAACGTGACATTTCTGCATTGTGATTTTCGGATTGTAATGCTATTTGTAATTCTGTTAATTCTCTATTTGCGCCGACGAAGTTTGTGCCGTTATCACAATAGATATTTTTCGATAAACCTCGTCGTGAGAAGAATCGTTTCAGACATGCAATGAAAGCTGCGGACGTTAGATCTGAGGCTAGTTCTAAATGAACTGCCTTTGTGGAAAAACAAACAAATACACAGACGTAGACCTTTAAACGTTTTTGATTCCTAAATTTTTTCTCCTTGACAAAGAAGGGACCGCAGTAGTCTACGCCTACGTTTTCGAAGGGACGGCTCATTGTTACCCTATGTGTGGGTAGATTACCCATTTTGTAAGGTTCGTTTTTTGTTGGATTCACTCTAAAGCATTTGATGCAACCTCTGATAACGAATCGCGTAGTATTTTTTCCGTCAACAGGCCAGTATCGTTGCCTAACGCTATTTAGAGTGGCTTGAATTCCCGCATGTCCTTGTCGAATATGCTCGTGCTTTATTAGTAGCTTTGTAATTCTATGCGATTTTGGTAGGATAATTGGATGTTTTTGCGAGAATGTGATTTGAGCGTGTTTTAATCGACCTCCTACGCGTAGCATTCCGTTTGAATCTATAAAGGGGTCTAACGACATTAATTTGCTTTTCGCTTGGATTGGTCGAGAATTGCTGAGAGCTTGGTATTCTTGTGCGAATGTTTCGATTTGTATACTTTTAATAATCTTGTCGTGCGATTGACGTAGTTCGTCTGCCGATAATGGACCGGCTAGACGTGTTGTTTTGTTGGTAGTGTTGTGTTTGAATCGTAGGCAAAGTGCTACAATTCTTTGTGTCTTTGTGAATGTTGAGTAGTTATTTAGTATATCGTTTGTCGCTATTGTTGTTACGAGTGAAGTGGTAGTTCTACGTTCAGGTATTTCAATGGGATCTATTTTTGATTGTGGCCAATTATTGCTAGATTTCGTGAGCCATTGGGGACCTGTTAGCCATAAGTTGTTAGTTATCAGTTCGCGGGGAGTTTGACCGCGTGAAATAAAATCTGCAGGATTGCTTGCTGACGCAACATGCAACCAATCCTTTGAACTTGTGGTACCTTGAATTTCCGATACGCGGTTGGCAACGAATGTTTTAAGAGTGTGCGGCTCTGTTTTGATCCAGTGTAATGTGATAGTCGAATCTGACCAGAATTTAGCGGATGAAAATTGAATCTTCAATGACTTAATTGTTGCGATATAGAGTTTGCTGAGAAGAAGAGCAGCACACAGTTCCAGACGTGGGAGTGAAATTGTTTTTACAGGCGCTACACGTGATTTAGCGCATACCAAACGTACTTCTACTGTCCCGTTTGAATTTGTTGATCGGATATAGAGACATGCGCCGTATGCTCTTTCACTAGCATCGCAGAAACCGTGAATTTGGTTATCGACGAACTCGTTGATTATGATTTTCCGCGGGACATTGAATTTACTGAGTAGCGATAGCTCTTCTTGGTATTCGTTCCAAGTACGTGAAATATTTGGTGGAACAATGTGATCCCAGTCTAAATTTAGTTTCCATATTTCTTGCATTAAAATTTTCGCTTTGATTATGACCGGACCAACTAATCCAAGAGGATCAAAAAGTTTGGCAATTGTTGCTAATATCGAGCGTTTGGTCGGTTGCTGCGTGAATTGATCCACGGTGATATTATACCAAATTGTGTCATCTGATGCGCGCCATTGAATTCCTAACGTCTTTTTTGTTATTGTCGGATCGATAGTTAGATAATCGTCGGTTGATTGATCGGAGAGATCCGCGATTAATGTGGGATCATTCGAAGCCCATTGACGAAGATGAAACCCTCCTTTCTTTAGTAAACGAATGAGTTCGCCCTTTAGACTTGCGAGTTCTGAGCGCGTTTCGGTACCTGTAAGTAGGTCGTCTACGTAAAAATCATTTCTTATTACCGATGCTGCTGTTGGGAATTCTGTGGTGTATCTATTTGCTAGTTCATGTAAACACCTAATCGCTAGAAACGGAGCGGACGAAGTGCCATAAGTGACAGTATTAAGTTCGTAGGTTTTAATCGATGCGTCTTTATTAGCACGCCATAAAATTTTTTGATATTTTCTATCCTCTGGGTGGATCAAGATTTGCCTATACATCTTTTCGATGTCGGCTGTTAAAACGTAGGAATGTGATCGAAATCGCGTAGTTAGCGTGAAAATGTCGTCTTCAATTGTTGGACCGACCATGAGAGCTTGATTTAACGACACCCCGCTGGAAGTTTTGGCTGAGCCATCGAAAACAACTCGTATCTTTGTGGTCAAGCTTGAATTCTTAATAATGGCATGGTAAGGTAGATAGAAACCTGTGTCCCTGTTTGTGTCGGAAGTAACGTCTGTCATGTGCCCTAAGTTGATATATTCATTGATGAATTCAGAATATTGAAACTGTAATTCTGGATCACGGTTGAATTTTCTTTCAATAGCGTAAAATCGTTTCAATGCTTGATCGTGTGATTGATTGAGATCGCGCTGTTTTTCATTAAATGGGAGCCGAACAATGAATCTCCTTGAGACGGTAACCCTGTCTGACCACCACTGCGAGGATTGCGCGCCACTGCGGGCCTAGGTCGTTAGTCCCCAAAACGAATAAATAAACAGGTACGCGGAATAACAAGTACGGTTACGTAATAACCGCCACATAGAAAAACGCATGAACTATGATTCGTCTATTTAAAAATACACGCGTATGATTGGATTAGCCTCCGAGAGGGTTAAGTATAAAAGACGCGACACGGTGCTCCGCGAGATGATTATTATCACATTACTCTGTTACATTACATGACATTATTATCGGGAAGTCTGATTTAGTTCAATTTGCTACTGCGTTTGACCGAAACATATGGTACGGGCATATTCCAGACGCGAGTAAACAAATATCGAAAGGATTTTAGAACATAAGATAGAATTAGGAGGCGTGCACGAGTGAGTGATAGAGAGTGTATGTGCTTAATCCTCAGAAAAATCCCGAAAACCTAAGAATCCGAGGAGTAACCCTCAGACGCCTAGTCTGAGACTATCTCAAGGATCATCCCACCAGAAACTCAGAGGAGTAACCCCACGACAATTTAGAGCGTGGACTATCTCAATGAGGAAACCCCGTTCGAGAGGAGTAACCCCACGACATCTTAGAGCGTGGACTATCTCAATTGAACGGCCTTTCTCTCCACGAAACCTGTCCATAATGAGTACCGGCTGGACAATCAGAGCCAGACCCTGATCTCAAATTCTTTCGCTAAATTCCCGAAAACAGAGCAACTGCATGGGAACGAGAATAATACTATTTCGAGATTAGGCATTTAAAGCCATAAATAGATTAAGGCGAGTGTGAGTGAGACGGTGGTGATAGCGAGTGTGAGAGAGACACGGTGTAAACACGGCGCGCGATCAGCTGTGCGAGAAGGTGTGTGTGTGCGAGCGAGAGTGTCCGTGAATAAGTTTAAGAGATAGATTAGGACCATTTTTGTGTGTACATATAACGATAGAATAGGAAATTAGATTTAAGAGGATATATCAGATAAGATAGCGTGATTTGTATGGAAGAGTGCAGGAGTGCGTGATAGAATAGGCTACGTAAGGACTTGTATAGTTAGTTATTAAGAGAATATGAATAAATCTATTGTTTAGTGTTAAAAGTTTCCAAGATTCTTTATCGACCTGCCCCGAATCTACTTATAAGTAAGGTCCTTCCTCGTGGTCAGTGGTCCTCAGCAGGAAGTACCGTTACATTTGGCGCCCAACGTGGGGCAGGATCGATTTAAAGAAGGAAACTCGGAAAAGAAGTGCACGAAAATGGACAAAACACGCAGTTACCAAGCGCGGGATTCCGGAGTGGAGGAGTCATATGACCTCTCCCCCGCAGATAGATGGAGATTGCCGCGTGTAGTGGAGGAAGATACAAGTGCGGAAAAAAGTCTAAGAGAGGAATTAGAAGAAGTCGAGGCCAGGAGCGAAGCGACAGCGGCGGCAACTCCACGGCGTTGGGCCAAGCGGTTGGAAGCGGCTCCAGCGACAGAGGGAGATACGTGCGGGGATGCCGCTACTCCGCAAGTGACATTGCAACCCTCACAAATGTCAGATATTATGGCAGCGATAGCGGCGTTAGAGAGCAGCATGACCATGAAATTCGATGGGCTGCGACAAGCCGTACGAGAGGAGCTCCATCAGAGTCTCGAAGACACGCGAAAAAGCATGTCAAGGGAAACGGAAGAAGTCAAGAAAGAATGTGAGACGGAACATATACGTCTCAATCAGAATATTCGGGATTCGCAAAAACAAACCTTGGCCACGGTTGGAGACATGAACAATATGCTACGAGAAGAAATTCATAGCAACTGGGAAGAAACCCGCCGAACGGACCAGCAAACAATACGCGGGGAGATGGGGCAGATGCGCCAAACGCTAGAGAAGGGCCTCGGGGTCGTAGCGGATAAAATGAAACATCACGAAAAGGACATTCGTACGGTCGCCGCGAATTTCCGCGTGGTGAATTCCGAAATTGGCGATACCAAATTAAGGATCAACGAATGCGAGCGAAGGGTGACGGAATTAGAAGACGTATGGGTAAAGGGTGTCCCAACATCAAATCAAAAAGGGGGAAGAATATTAGCGCCGTGTCCAGAAAGACCTTCGTTCGATGGGTCAGGGCGATCAAGGCCAATGCCATTTCTTCGCGCCCTAAGAGCGTACTGCGAAGAGATACATGGCCGAAGGGCCAATATAAGATTTACCCTGGACCAATGTCTAAAAGGAGCGGCGCAGGACTGGTGGTATTTGCATGAAGAGGAACATGTGACTTTTGAAGACTTCAAGGAGAGTTTCATTGAGAGATATTGGAACGCGGATGTCCAATCAAAAGTACGGAAAAACCTTGCCATGGGATATTACGCCGTCGGGGGACAAGAGACGCGGGTGGAATACGCATCCAGGGTATTGGGCAATGCACGAGATCTGATTCCCAGACCGACCGATGAAACTATTATAGAATATCTAGCGAGGCATTTTGAAGACGAAGTGGTACGTGACGTCATCATCCAAAGGATAACCACACACGCCGGACTGCTAGCAGTTCTGGAGAGATACGATAGAGCGGCAGTCACTAGCGCCCGGAGGAACGCGAGGATGATGGGTCCACGACCTCTGGGGGGACAACAAGCATCTCCACCAAGAGGAAATTGGGGACCAAGACCAGCGCACGTAAATGTGATGCAACGGCAACACGTTCCATCCGAGGGAGCCACGATAGGAGACTCGCGACCAAGGATGGAAAGTCCGCGGCCAAATATCAAACAATCACCTGTGAACCAAAGGGACTCGGGAAACGAGTAGGAGTTGTGACGAGACGCACGGGTGCACAAAGAACGGCACCGAGCTCGTGCACAACTAGAAGAAAGAGGGTGGCCAATATTACCTTTGAGGCACCGCGAGATTATTTACAAGAGGAAAAGCAGGCGACGCCGAAGGAAAAGGATAAGGGGTGTCCGGTAATCAAGCTAAAAATTGAAGGACAAGAGGTGGAGGCGTTGGTGGACACAGGAAGTGAGATAACGTGTGTCTCGGAAGAGCTGTACGACGAAAACATACAGATTTTTGAGAAATGCCCGACACTACCAATGGTCGGTGTTCGAGTAATAGGCGCAACAGGAAAAGCATCGGGAAAATTGAAAAGGCAATTTTTTGCGACGATAAAGATTGGGAATATAGAAACAGCACAGAACGTAATAGTGGTACCAAAGTTGATACGAAAATGCATTTTAGGAATGGATATATTAAGGGAAATTCAGGCAACGATAAATGTAGAGAATGAGCAGCTGGAGATGAGACAGGGAAAGGATAAGGGGTCGATAACGGTCATCACGTGGGAAGATACGGAAATGAAAAGTCAGCGGGTACAGCTAATAGAAGGATATGACGAAGTAGAAGGGGAGATGGAGTCGCTACATGCGGTAAAACAACGCAAAGGAGTACGAAACGACGATAAAACAAAAGGGCCAGAGGTTAAGGAAAAAGGGAAGGAATGTGAATCGTGGATGAGACAAGCAGTAGAAGTTCCAATGGCAGAAGGACGAGCCCGAGGTAGAATAGAAAAGGAAGAAGTAAAGGGTGAAGGAATAGAGGGGGCAAAGGTCCAATGCATGGGAACTAGTCAAGGTGGACGATTCAGGGTCACGAAAGATACGGAGGACCCAAAAAGGGGGAATGAGGGGAATAAAGTCATAGCGGAGGAGTTAAGGTCAGAAGAGGTTGAAGAAAAGTTGGCGGAGAGTAGCGAGCTTCCGAAGGAAAAGAGGGAAAGATTCCGGCATA
Source organism: Mimumesa dahlbomi (assembly GCA_917499265.3). Lineage (NCBI taxonomy): Eukaryota > Metazoa > Arthropoda > Insecta > Hymenoptera > Crabronidae > Mimumesa > Mimumesa dahlbomi. The sequence goes on from OU824120.1 coordinate 4,136,633, forward strand.
TGATCGAGAAATACAAGGACGTATTTCGAAAAAGGCCGGGACGTATAGCCGTATATCGACACGCATTAAAGGTGAAGACCTCAGAGCCTTTCTATGCTAGATCATATCCGATTCCTATGGCGCGAAGGGAAGCTGTACGAGCAGAAATCAAAAAAATGATGGACCACGGAGTTATCCAACGGTCAAATAGCCCATGGGTAAATCCCATGTTCACCGTGGTAATGAAAGATGGGTCCATAAGGTTGTGTCTGGATGCTAGAGGACTAAATAAAGTCTTGGAAGAGGATCGTGAACGTCCTCTGAACCTCGAAGAGTTATTTCAAAGATGCAAGGATGCTAAAATCATGAGTAGCCTCGACATGACGAGTAGTTTCTGGCAGATTCCACTTACTCCTGAATCACGAAAATATACAGCATTTCTACACGAAGGGAAATGTTACGAGTTCACAGTCACGCCGTTTGGACTCAAAACGAGTAGTGCGAGTCTGATACGCGGACTGGACTACGTATTACATGACCTGGGAGATCACATTATTAATTTCGTGGATGATCTGCTATGTATTTCTAGAAATGAAGAGGAACACATGGTTCATTTGCAACAAATCTTCGAGCGATTCAAACAAAGCGGAATGACATTGAATTTCAAGAAGTCACATTTTTTTCGGAAAGAAGTGAAGTTCCTAGGACACATATTAAGCATAGAGGGTATAAAACCATTACCAGAGCGCATCGAAGAGATTCGGAACTTTCCAGCTCCAAGAAATCAGAAGCAGCTTAGGGGGTTCTTGGGCTTAATTAACTTTTATACAAAGTTCACGAGGCATCACGCCGCAGCGACAGTACCGCTCTTAGAACTCCTAAAGAAAGAAAAAAAATGGAAATGGGACAACGAGAAACAACAAGCATTCGAGGAAGTAAAGGGCTTGTTTTGCGATACAGTGATTTTAAAACACCCTGACATAGACAAGGAGTATATCCTACACACGGATGCGAGCGACTACGCACTAGGTGCAACGCTAGGACAGTACGATGGCCAGGGAGAACTGCAGGCAATAACGTTCGCCAGTCGAAAGCTGCATGGAGCAGAAGTGAATTATTTTACAACGGAGAAAGAATTATTGGCCATCGTATGGGCTCTCGATAAGTTTCGATCATATGTATTGGGAGCAAAGATAAAAGTAATAACGGATCACAAAGCACTCGCATACATCCAAACTTGCCAATTTAGTAATGCAAGACTAACAAGATGGATGTTAGCCATTCAAGACTATAACATAGAAATTGAACACTGCCCGGGAATCAAGAACAGCGTAGCCGACGTGTTGAGCCGTATGACGTCACAGGAGGAATCGGCAAAATTCAATACATGCAAGGACATCTATGTGTCTACGCTATTAGCTAGGAAACCCAGCCGCGAACTCGCAAACAAGATGCGGCGGTTAGGAGAAATTCAAAAGGACGATACTAAATTGCAGGAGATAAGCCGAAAATTAGCTGACAAAGAGTACGATCAAAAAGATGGGACGTATCAACGGACGAATGGAATAATAGAGAAAAAGGACAGAAAAGGCAAATGGAAAGTGTGTCTTCCCAGCAGCGTTATTAACGAACTGATCGTGGAAGTACATGAAATGTATGGACACGTTGGTCCTAAAAAAGTATTCCAGATGCTGAACGAGGATTTCAGTTTTCCAAAATTCCTGAAGAAAACGAAGCAAGTATTAGCAACGTGCGACTCGTGTCAGCGGAATAAAGTCGCGAATCAGACATGCTATGCCGCAATGCAAACGATTACACCCGAAAGACCTGGTGACTTAGTGTCCATCGATTATTTCGGACCTTTACCTACGTCGAAGGGAGGATGCAAGCATATCCTTGTTACTATAGATGCATTCTCGAAATATGTAGTATTATATCCCCTAAAGAAAGCTACGACGGCGGCGACCATAAATAAAATCTTCTCACATTATATTCCAAACATAGGAAAGCCGAAGCGGTTACAATTTGACCACGGAACGCAATTTACCGCCCAGAAGTGGTTAAACAAATTAAAAGAAGAAGGAATCGACGCGGTGTTTTCATCAATAAGACATCCACAAGGAAATATCGTAGAGCGGGTAAACCGTGAATTAGGGCGATTCTTTCGAACTTTTGTAGGCGAAAAACACACGAATTGGATGACATGGGTACGAATTATCCAAGATATAATTAATGAAGTGCAACATGAAACAACGGAATACACGCCACTGGAGTTGCAATTTGGAAGAAAACCTAGACGAATATGGAAAACATGGATAAAATCGGAAAAGAAAGATCCAGAAACAGGCGCGTTAGAAGAGAAAATTCGGTTAGCGAGAGAGAGAATACATAAGAAAGGGAGACGGCGCGCTTTGAATTTCGACGACAAACATCGTATGACAACATTCGAAGAAGGGGAACTTGTACTCGTTAAGGCCTGTAATATTTCAAATGCGACAGATAATAAGTTAGCTAAATTCTTTGCCAAATATGAAGGGCCCTACAAAATAAAAAAAAGAATTGCACCCGCAACATATCTATTAGAAAACATAGACAAACATACAGAAAGAGGGATGTTCCATGCAAATAATTTACGGAAATATAATTCGCCGGCTAATCCAGATTATCCGGTGTCGAAATCCAAAACAAAGGAAATCGCAACGGTAATCCGGCTAACGACACATATATAAACACGCAAGAACGAGGTACCTGTAATCTAACGTTTTCGAACTAGTAGTCAATTCGCGACGAAAGTGTAGAGAAAGTGAAGAAATGAAAATGGATAAGGAAACCCAAGTTGACGAATCGGAGTTCAGGCGGACAATCGGGACTCAGACAGGAGCCGCGGGCATGTGGGAACCACTAGAAATAAAAGGAAGGCCCAAAAAGAGCGGCGGAGCATGGAAGGAGGGCAACGGAAGGTTCTTACAGGGCAGAGGAGTACAATGTAGGACCAGAGGGAAGCTGGTAAGAGGCAAGGAGACGCAAACCAATGCGATGGTCTTCCAGATAAAAAAGGAGAAGGTCCTCAAAACCAAATTGCGAGGGGTCAATAAAATCATACAGAAAATGCGCGCGGAAAGGAAAGAACAGGAGGAACAACGGCGACGAGAAGACGAAGAATGGCGTCCCCACATTTGGGAACGCCGAAATTATGCGCTTTTCCTAGAATTCAATCAAAAATGGGCAGAAATGCAAGAAATTGAACAGGGGAAAAACGGAGAAAATAATTTCACCGAAGACTAAACGGTGGCGCAGGGGTATCCACAGGAGGACCCAATCAGAAGCATAATCATCCATAAGATCAGAAGGAGGGGGGGAAGCGCGTGAATCGAGGCATCCGCGGTAATAAAAGCGGGGATCCGCGGACGGGAGCACATTTATCGTCTAACATCTAAAAGGCAAGTACCAACTTTAGCATGGGTGAACATAATAAAAGTAAAGCCATACGGGTGTCGTGTACGTCCAACCCGCACAACTTCTGGGTGAGATTGGTGGAGCACGAAGAGCAGCTGGGAATCGACAACATCGAGCTTTCTCGGATCATCCGACGGGACGGGGATCTAATTTATTGGTTGCGGCCGGAAAATATGAAAATGGGCAAACTGGTGGCAGCTCCTATTATAAGAGGATGGGAGACCACATACCAGCGAGGGCGAATTCTCCAGGTAGGCCACGGAAAAATGAATATCAGCTTGCTCGACACGGGGAGGACCGTGGAGCACACGATGCAAGAGGTGTATGTCCTCCCTTTCTACCTGGAGAAACCTCAAACTGCGGCTATACCATGCCGGTTAAAAAATGTGGTCTCCCTAAGGCGGAACAGTGTCTGGTCCTGGCAGGAACAAAATAGATTCCAAATGGCAACAAGGAACCGAATCGGCCACGTGAGATGGTGGGGACGAAAAGAAGACAGAGAAGAGGTGGAACTCCACTTGAACTGGAACCATCCCATTCCCCTCAACGTGGGAGAGTGGTGGGTGGAACAGGGATTTGGGTTGCGGGCAAAGTAAAAATAAAATAAAATAAAAATATATATATATATATTTATATAAAAAAAAAAAAAAAAAAAAAAAAAAAAAAAAAAAAAAAAAAAAAAAAAAAAAGGAGAAAGAAGAGGAGCACAGAAGCGTACGGGACTGGGAGCCAGCAGAAGGAGGCACAGGACGGAGCGACGGGACCATCAATAGGACAGCAAACGATCGCAGTCAACGAAGAAGATCGTCCATCCTGGAAGAGGACAGCCCAGGAGTGTCCGATCTGAGGGGGCGTTGAGACGGTAACCCTGTCTGACCACCACTGCGAGGATTGCGCGCCACTGCGGGCCTAGGTCGTTAGTCCCCAAAACGAATAAATAAACAGGTACGCGGAATAACAAGTACGGTTACGTAATAACCGCCACATAGAAAAACGCATGAACTATGATTCGTCTATTTAAAAATACACGCGTATGATTGGATTAGCCTCCGAGAGGGTTAAGTATAAAAGACGCGACACGGTGCTCCGCGAGATGATTATTATCACATTACTCTGTTACATTACATGACATTATTATCGGGAAGTCTGATTTAGTTCAATTTGCTACTGCGTTTGACCGAAACATATGGTACGGGCATATTCCAGACGCGAGTAAACAAATATCGAAAGGATTTTAGAACATAAGATAGAATTAGGAGGCGTGCACGAGTGAGTGATAGAGAGTGTATGTGCTTAATCCTCAGAAAAATCCCGAAAACCTAAGAATCCGAGGAGTAACCCTCAGACGCCTAGTCTGAGACTATCTCAAGGATCATCCCACCAGAAACTCAGAGGAGTAACCCCACGACAATTTAGAGCGTGGACTATCTCAATGAGGAAACCCCGTTCGAGAGGAGTAACCCCACGACATCTTAGAGCGTGGACTATCTCAATTGAACGGCCTTTCTCTCCACGAAACCTGTCCATAATGAGTACCGGCTGGACAATCAGAGCCAGACCCTGATCTCAAATTCTTTCGCTAAATTCCCGAAAACAGAGCAACTGCATGGGAACGAGAATAATACTATTTCGAGATTAGGCATTTAAAGCCATAAATAGATTAAGGCGAGTGTGAGTGAGACGGTGGTGATAGCGAGTGTGAGAGAGACACGGTGTAAACACGGCGCGCGATCAGCTGTGCGAGAAGGTGTGTGTGTGCGAGCGAGAGTGTCCGTGAATAAGTTTAAGAGATAGATTAGGACCATTTTTGTGTGTACATATAACGATAGAATAGGAAATTAGATTTAAGAGGATATATCAGATAAGATAGCGTGATTTGTATGGAAGAGTGCAGGAGTGCGTGATAGAATAGGCTACGTAAGGACTTGTATAGTTAGTTATTAAGAGAATATGAATAAATCTATTGTTTAGTGTTAAAAGTTTCCAAGATTCTTTATCGACCTGCCCCGAATCTACTTATAAGTAAGGTCCTTCCTCGTGGTCAGTGGTCCTCAGCAGGAAGTACCGTTACATCCTGTGTTTATCGCGGTTGGTTGTTTCTTGAAAGAACTTTTCGCATGCTTTTTCTTCGAGAGACATATGTGTCTGTGTGGGAATTTCTTCAATTTCCCAAAATTTAGTCAATGAATCGTCTTGAGTGACCGCGAGGTGACAGATTGAAGGTTTTTGAATATTCTGTATCGTTCCTACTTTTCCGGAAATAACCCAACCTAAACGCGTTTTTTGCAATACAGCCCTTTTGTTTGCGAGTCTAATTTGTCCCGTGCATAAAAGTTTATAAAAGAAATACTCGCCAAGGAGCATATCGATATGTGCAGGACTTGAAAATTGCGGATCGGCAAGTGAAATGTTCGCGGGTATTCTAAGATTTGTTGTGTTAATATGCATCGACGGCAATTTCGCGGTGATTATTGGAAGTACTAAGAAGGTAGCTTCTTCTGCAAATGAAGAATAATGTGATTTAATAGTCGTTCTGATGGAATGCTTAATCATATTGGATTGTAAACCTAACCCGGAAGAAGGTATATTTATATTTTGTTTGCGTAATTTTAATTTCGTAGCTAAAGCTTCGGTTATAAAATTGGATTGTGATCCAGAGTCTAGGAGAACTCTGCATTCATGTTCCTTTCCGGAGTTGTCTAAAATATTGACGCGTGCAGTTGACAATAATACTTCCGAATTAACTGACGCGGTCAATGAAATTGATGATGAAGGCCCTGCATTATTCGTTGACTTTGGAGACGTGTGAGGGGTTTCGGCATTGATATCGAAATGTAATAGTGTGTTATGCCTCTTTTGACATTTTCGACATGAAGAAGAACGACATTGTATTGTTGTGTGACCGCTTCTCAGACAATTTAAGCATAGTTGAAGCCTTCTAACGGTATTTGCGCGATCACTAGGTTTCTGATCTAAAAATAATGGGCACACTTGTATGAAGTGGTCTCTTTTACAGAGAATGCATGATTTTGTCGTGTTTAAAGCGACGTGATTTCTACTTGTAGGTCCCGCGACATTAGATCGATCGTACATTTGAGTACGCGTAAGTTTTGATTTCTCGCGATCGTTTGACGAGAGTAAGATGGGTTCTGAATCCCGAGAATATTTATATAAGAACGCGATAAAATTGTGAATAGTGGGAAATACATCATCGTCAATTGATCGTTCCCAATGTGTGCGTGTAGACTTATCTAATTTCGCGGAGATGATATATATTAGCATCTCGTGCCATTCAATGGGTTGATCCAATGCTTTTAATGAATTTATGTGAACTTCGGCCCTTTCTGCCAAACTACGCAGCGAGGCTGGATTCTCTCTTGTAATTGTCGGTAGTTCGAAAAGAGCTTTGATATGCGCGTGAATAATTTTACGAGGCTTATCGAAACGTTTTTGTAGTAGATTCCAGGCAACTATATAATTTTCTTCGCACGCATTTAGAGAATCGATAACTGTTGATGCATCGTCGCGTAAATAAGACTTTAATAAATGAAATTTGTGTACTGCTGGTAATGTCACATTATCATGCACTAGCGACTTGAATGTGTCGTAGAAACTGTGCCAATCGGCGTAGTTGCCGTTGAAAGATTTAATGTGTATGTTTGGTAGTAAGCGTGGCGTTTCGTTAGAGTTTATATGTACTGGCGATGCTGATGGAGAACGCGATTCATTGATTCTTTCCGAAGCGCGAATCTGATTAAATCTTTCTTGTAATAGGTCCGCGCATTCCAGATGTAAATCTTCGAACTCTATTCGAACAGTCTCATGACTGGAACTCTCGTCAATACATTCTATTTTAGTTTGCACTAATGAAAATTGTGAAAGTATGTTAGCTAGTTTCGCTTTTCTAGTCTCGATCATTGAGACGGTGAATTTTGAAATGTCTTTTAAACTTGTATGAACGCGCGTTAGTTGGCCCTTAATGACCCCGCGTTGTTTGGTTAGATTTTTCAGATCTTCCGACATATTGTGATTGAAGCAATTGAAGAAGGGAGTTTTAAGAAAGGAAGGCGATTCAATGGAATGGACTCACCAGAGTAGACTTTATTGACCTGTAGCTGATTGTCCTAGTTGGCAAATCGAGGTGCGGCTGCTCCGATGCTGTGGTGCCCGTCGAGGATGATTTCCCTTCTTAACCTTGTTGTTTTGAGATGCGTCCACCAATCTGAGTTGTAGAAGATAGGAAGTTTGTAGATTTCCTCCGTAGATGGTTGATACACCAGATTCCAGTCGTCAGTGTTGTGCGGTAATTGCACGTTGTATGTTGGAGATTTGTAAGAACTCCGGCTCGAAGGACCAAAATATGTAGCGCCGTCGGAGATGATTTCTATATGTAGATTTGAATGTGATATGAAATTTGTGCAGTACCGTTACGTCCAAATGCTGAAGGTGGCTATAGTATTGTTAGCCATACCTTTTTCATAGAAGACATCTGTACGTTTTACATTATTTTATGGATTCTACATCCAGTGTGGGGCGTATACGCAGGGAACGTGTTAAGGAAGAACGTAAAGTTCACATGCACAAAGAAGTGCGAAGAAGTCTTCAAAAAAAATAAAAGAAATACTATGTTCTCAACCCGTGTTAGAGATATTTGATAAAGACCTCCCAATCAAGATATATACAAACGCATCAATCGAAGGCATAGGTGCAATACTAAAACAGGTACAAGATAATGGAAAAGAGAAGCCTGTGGTCTATTTCTCAAAGAAACTCACAGAATCACAAAAGAAAAAAAAACAATATATCTCGAATGTTTAGCTATGAAAGAAGCAATAAGGCACTGGCAATACTGGTAGATAGGAAGATACTTCGAAATAGATTCAGATCAAAAACCACTACAAAATATGAATATAAAAGCACGAACAGATGAAGAATTAGGCGACCTAACCCACTACGTATCTCAATATGATTTTAAAATTATATGCATTCCGGGAAAAGATAATACAGAGGCGGATTGCTTAACTAGAAACCGTGTGTTAGAAGCAAACACAAACGAAGAAGAAGAATTTATTAAAAACGGTAAATTTTATAGAGATGGATGAAATAAAATTAGATCAAATGAATAATATATTATTGAAAAATAAAAGAGAAAACTTAATAAACAAGAACAGGATATATTAAAAAAAAATGAAAAGGAAAGAGAAAATTATATTATCTGAGGTGTTACGTCAGGACTACGTGTCACGCCTCGAGCTTTCGGTTACGGTGCGGCTTCGAATTGTTTCACGATAGTCTGACTTTTGCCCCCTTGTGAGTCAATGGTAGTCATAATTGGACCTTTTACGGTGACGAAGGCAAGTACAGTGACCCAGTGACAGACTCATCGATACATTTTTCGTGGAAGTGTATTAGTGCTCGGTCTGTATCCCTTTCAAGGGCTCCGTTAACGCGGCCGCATAAAGACTCCCGCTACTACAAGACATTAACTTGTACCAGTAGGAACTGCCGCGCTGCCGCGCCCAACGGAGCCCTCTGATTAGCTGTCGTTTTTCGTTAACAACTCGGCCACGGATTAAGGTACGACAGTACGAAGGTCACTTCCCTATATTAGAATTACCTCAGCTATCACCTGGTGCCGTGACGTGTAAATCAGCTGGGACACCCTGTATGTATTAGAAATAAATCAAGAGGCCAACATAAATACGGTTCAATGTCACAAATAGGACCAGCAACTGAAGCTTTTGAAATTATATCCATAGACACAATTGGAGGATTTGGAGGCAAGAGATCGACAAAAAAATATATACATTTACTTGTCGATCACTTCACGAGATATGCGTTCATTTCAACATGAAAAACGCAAAACGCTAACGATTTTATAAAATTAGTCCAATTGGTACCAGAAATAGAAAGAATCGGAACAATTTTAACAGACCAATACCCTGGAATAAATTCGAGAGAATTTAAAGACTACTTAAAAAGTAAAGAAATACAATTAATCTTCACTGCAATAGATGCGCTATTCTCTAATGGTCTAAATGACAGACTGACTCAGACGATAGTAAATAAGATAAGATGTAAAATAAATAAAGAAGAAAAAAAGAGAGCATGGACATCGATAGCAAGAGAATGTGTGAATAAGTACAATGAACTAGAACATACAATCACAGGATTTGCACTAGAGTACCTATTACAGGGCACAAACATCGGTAATATACCAGAGCAACTAAAAGAAAAAAAACGGAGGAGACTGGATAAGAGATAAGAAGCTAGCAGTGGAAAGAACACTGAGGTCACATAGATATAACAAGAGTAGATTTGACAGAAACAGAAGACACCATGAATTCAAAGTGGGAGACATGGTATTCATAGAGAATGGAAACAAACTCAATAGGAAAAAGCTAGAAGAATTAAGGATTGGACCATTCAATATAGAAAAAAAAATCTCAAACTCGATTTACAAAATAAAACCCGGAAAAGGAACTAAGAAACAAGTTTATTCCATATAACAAAGCGAATTCCAATGGCAGAAAATGAGAATGATTGAAGAATGGCAAGTTTCATCTCAATGAGGGGAGATGTAAAGAGAATATACTCTCTTTAAAGTTAGCGTGTAGAGTATACTCGGCGCGCGTGTCTATGACAACAGACAAATGTTTTGTTTAGGAGAAATTAACACATATAAGAGAGCACATACCAAAGTTAAAAGTAATGCGGAAATAACTAAGTGTTGTAAGAGATATATGAAGTAAAATTAAGTTGGTGAAAGAGAGACGAATAATTGTCTTTAATTGTCGTTTCTCTTATTTACAGGTAAATCGTAAAACTTTGTGCACATTGTAAATAGTAATATAAAACTCTTATTTACAGAGAAACTAATTCTGGTTCAATGTATTTTCTTTAATTTGAATGAGCTGCGCTCCTCGTACTCGACGTACCATGTGAACTGAATTACAATGATCGAGTATCGATAGACGGGAGGAGAGTGATAAGAGATAAAGGAAGATCAAAGAACCGCACATAGGTACATAAGGAAGAATTAGGAGAAAAGAGATTTAGACTTTGCTTTAACGTAGAAAATAAATTGTGCGAGACCTCCACAAATCAGTAAATAACGGAAGGATAATAATAGACTTTAATTGTCGTTTCTTTGTTTACAGATAAGAGTGTAAATATTGTAAATATTGTAATTAGTTCTAAATCATAAATAAATTTCAATCTTTGTTTACAGAAAAACACATTGTGTCAATTATTATCGGTAAGCGACCTACAAAAAAAAGATAATTGTCTTATACATATATTTTCGACACATCACATTTTACTATACAGGGTGTCCCAGTCCCTTGGACGCGCCCGGAACCATTCGATAGCTCAGGTAATTCTAATCAGTAAAAAGCATCGAAAATGCAAAGGTATAGGCCAAGTACAAGAGGATGTGACTTTGGAATAGCTTTCTCGTTAACATAAACTTGATTATACGATGTATTTGAAATCGAACAAATGCGAGCAAGTACAAATCACTGTACAGCATCCACACGATGCTATCGCTAAGTAAATATATTAAATTAACTAAATTTCCCAAAAAATGATGTCTCCTCATTTAATTAATAAATCTGTTTAGTGCTCGACTAAATGTACTTGGTGGCCCGCTTTTTACGAAGCTTGATGTCCAAAATGTAACGTTACAGATATTTGTACTCATTTCTAAATGAACAATCCGGATGCATCTGAGTGGAAAAGTTTAAGTTAACAATCTGGATGTGCCTGAGAGAAAATTACACATGCATATTGCCATGTGTTTCAACGAATGATGATAACGTAAATTAAAAGGAAACGTCATGAGATATTTAGAGGATTTTCATTCAACACAATAAGAAGGCCGCTTTATACTGTGTTTTAACAACTCTTTTTTAATGTCGAACATCCCGAACAATTAAGGCTTATTTTTCACCATCGAACCTTCGTAAAAAGCGGGCCACCAAGTACATTTAATCGAGCAATAAACAGATTTATTCATTAAATGAGGAGAAATCATTTTTTGGGAAATTTAGTTAATTTAATATATTTACTTAGCGATAGCATCGTATCGATGCTGTAGAATAATTTGTACTTGCTCGCATTTGTTCGATTTCAAATACTTTGTATAATGAAGTTTATGTTAACGAGAAAGCTATTCCAAAGTCACATTCTCTTGTACTTGGCCTATACCTTTGCATTTTCGATGCTTTTTGCTGATTTCACTTCATTCGTAGAATATTGTTAAGTGTAGTATTGCTTTTATTAAAATACTTGTTTTTAAAGAAATAAGGGAATAAAGAAATCAGGGGAATAAATAAGGGAATACAGGAATGAAGGAATAACAGAATGCCGGAAAGTAATGGAATAAACGGATCTGATTAATATGGTGATATGATGATGATATACGATGATATGAAGGAATGCACCAAATTTTCCTTTAAACGTTATTTCCTTTAAAGAAATATAGTAATAAGAAATGTGTATTTATAAAATTTCAAAATGTTTTTTGAAGAAGTGATACAAAAAAATCAGAGACTCTTCCGGAGCCAGGAAAATTTCAATGTATAGGTGCGTTTCAAATCAAGTGTACAAGGTTCTTGCAGCATGTTAGACATTGTTTAATAACTTGCATATATTGGGGGTAATATTGAAAAAGGAAATACATTTGAAGGAATTACCGAAATATTAAACATTTAACTATTGCAAGATAGTGCAGGATTTGTATACGTTTGGTTTTTAAGTTCTTAATTAAACAATTATAATAAACATAGAAGTGTACAAAAACGGTTTAATTACACAAAAACCATCTGAGTAAAAGTATCTAAATTTTAAATAATTGTTTGCATGAATTGTTGAAGAATGCTTTTGCTTTCTAGAACTTTTAGAACTTCAATATAGTCCTATGTATATCCTTGAAAATGTTTTTCAATTTACGTACAACATCGTCATCGTGTCTTCTAAACGTATCTATACTTCAACAATCTATTTGAAGAAAAAATAGTTTTTTTGAAATCATGAATTTTGTTATTACCATGGCATCTTCTAATCTAATTTTGCAGAAAAATAGTCTAATTTCATTGTTAAAATGTATAGGTAGGTAATATCATAACACTGTTATAAACAGATACGGAACAATTTAGAGATTCTATATCCGAGATAGTAAAGTTTCAATGCAAAACATGTAACAAAGATTTGTTAACAGTACCGATAACTACACGTTTCGGACAGACCCAAAAATTTGGTTACTTTGTCATGGAAGACCTAGTTACAGAACAATTTGATTATCTACTAAAAAAAAGTTTGTAGAAATTTTAAGAGACGCTTTGACATGTGTCGAAGTTCTAGAAACTAAATACCTTTTTACAACAATTTATGCAACCATTATATTAAATTTATAAATTATTGATAACAGTTTGATATTTTCTGAATTCCGTACTAATGCGTGCATCAGGGAGGTGTCTTTCTTCCTCCTTCTTTCGTATAATTATCGTTCTCTCTGTGGCGTACTATGGCTCGGGATATCAACAACACTGCATTCGACTGCATACTTTGTCTCTATCTTTCCGTCACTCCGTCGCGCTCGCGCTAGCCAAACACACGAACGTGGGCCGACCAAGCATGTGTGATAGCACGTTTGACGACGAGGAAGGTATCAATGCGGAATTCATCAACGTCCGAATTTGTCTTGCATAAGAGCCTTTCTTTTCTTCGTTCTGTCTGTCGCGCTCGCAGTGCTCGCAATACGATCGTCGAGAGCAAGTGCGACGGTGTGTCTTTGCCGGTCGCGGCGATTCTTTCATTTTATTCGAAACATTTTTCTAATCATTTTATCGGGCATTTAACACTTATGTCCAATATTTGATCCCACAGTGTCGCTGAATTTTAATTAAATAGAAATGGAATAATAATTAGATGTTTCTTATTCATTCATTTCGCATTATATTAATCCCCAGAATTCAATATTTCGCGAAATTTATTCTTTATTTACCGAGACAATATTGTAACTTCTAATAAATAATTGATAAACATATTATAATTGTCATACTATATCAATTTATTGAAAATCTATGATGGGATAAAAAATTAGCAAGAAATATTACATGTCCGATAACTTAATTCGAAATGTCCCGAAGAATGCGAATGAACGATCGCGTACGACCAGGGCGCACCGACACACCTAAGGTCGGCCATCGTCTGTGAGACGCGATCGGAGTGCGAGCACGACAGACAGATAAAGGAAAGAGGGGCTCTTATGCGAGAAAAATTCGGACTATGGCGAAAACCGCGTTTGATACCTTCCTCGATTGACGATCGCGCTCTCGTACATGCCTGTCCGGCCTAAGGCCGTGTGCCTCGATAGAATGAGTGCGACACAGCGACGACAAGAAAGAAATGACGTAGTCATTATCACTTGTTACTATGTTGCGACATACGTTAGAGAGAGAGAGAGAGACGAATTATTAGAAAGAGAGGGCACGAAAATCACTCAGGTGAAACAAGCATTAACAGTTGTGGATACCCGCGCGCCCCCCGTTCCCCGTAGTGAAATCATGTATGCTGTTGATTGTACTTGGCCAGAGACAAGACCTTGTTTCTTGATTTTTCCTGCATGTCTCCAACAGATTACATATAAAAATCTACACTACCGACAGAAAAATTATCGTCGCATGGTATGAAAATCTGTTAGTTCGGTTTGACACCGACAGAACTCGCATAGTCGAAAGTGTGACACTGGAAAAGACGAAGCAGACGACTTATTACATAAGAAAGACGTACTTTTGACATCAAATATCTCGTTACTGGGTGGACCAATGTTTTTGTAATTAGTCTCAATCGACTCATCTCGACGCTGCCTCTAAGAATATCATCGCACTTTTGGGGAAATTTGCCGCTTTCATGTCGTTTGAATACCCCGAAAACCCCGATCTAATCATTCCGGAATAGAGTCAAGAGTCTTCTCTCGTACTTGGCCCGAGACAAGACCTTGTCTCTTGATACATACTATACAGAAATCAGCACTGAAATAATTTGAATCAGTTTTTTATATAATTTTAGGAGGGCAAGATTGAACAATATTGCTTACAATATTTATGTTCACAACTTTTATAATTATTTTTATTATTTTTATTGGTATCATGTTTCAAAATTAAATGTGTCAAATTTTATAACACCATAAGTCAAAAGGTTATGACAATTTTGAAAATTCGGTGCGTCGTACATTTGGCGCGCCGCAGCTAACATTGCAACCCCCGAATTACTTTTGACACGACGAACCGTACGAAACGTGAAAAAGGTTACATCTCAATCCCTCAAGTCCCCACTGACAATGAGAGGGGAATAGCTCGACTACACGGATACACACAACTTTGTCTAGGTACGGCGTGGGGACTGTCTTCCCCTACAGTCCCTGTAGTTCATGTTTTTTCCGTTCTCGTCGCTGAAGTCACACACGACTCGAGCTCGAGGTGGTGAGGCCCCTTAAGTTGGAACGGAAAACAAACAGCAAGAAAATTGCTGGAAACGGGTTATTTGGTTATGATGGAACGTTTTATATGGAAAAGAAATTAGCCGAAATTTAGAAAATAAACGATGTATTGAAAGTGAATAAATTGTAAATGTTAAAAAGGAAAATGAACAAAGTAATTTACTGGTCGCAAGTAGGAGAACAGGTTTTAAAAGAACAGCTGTTTTGTCGCACGTGATTTCACTGAAAGAGAGTGAGGGAAGCGCGCTCCCTCTCTTTTATTAGTTCGATCCTTCTGGAAAGTTCGACAACGGACTCTGGAAAGTTCGCGATTATTCCAGAAGTATCGAGAGATGGTGTCGACCAATTGCGAGGCCACCGACCACCCGCGTCATTTCCGGACATTACTGAGTGGTCGGTGTCTCGACGAGATAGCGCTGCCGGTTGGCGCGAATACCCGCGATTGGTGCGAGCGCATCGGTGTCGCTACAGGCGTGGAGTGCTTGCACGCGCCAATCTCAAACAGTGGGATATATTCGATTATTTCGACGATGAATTTTATTCTCGGAAATATGAATAATTTTACTTTCAAACAATTGCATTTCATGAAGGTACTAGGAGGAACGGAGCGGAAGCTGGAGGAAGGTGATCAGAAGGGAGGAAATGGAGAGGGGGATAACGAAGCTGTGGGACGGAAAGGCAACGGTGGTGGACGGGATTCCCGGGGGGAAGCGGTCAAGGTATGGCTGTGGAGACTTCTGAATAAGGTATGGAAGGGAGAAGGGTGGCCGGAGGAATGGAGGGAAGGGATGGTGGTCCCGATAATATAGAAGGGTGAGGGGGAGAGGGCGGAATACTCTAGGGGAGTGACTTTAATGAATGGAGGATTATAGGGGTATATGTAAAGGTACAGGGTACAGGCTTTATGGAATAGTGTTAGCGGAAAGGTTGAGAACGGTAATGGAGGAAGGGAAGATGATACAGGAGAACCAGACTGGGTTGAAAAAGGGCACAGTGGATAATAGGTATACACTATACATGGTCTGTCCGGAAAGTAATAGGACAGATTTTTTTCCGCCGCGACTGTACTTCGGAGCTCTCGAGTGCCGACTGGATTCGGTAGAGGAGGTCCCTAGCTAATGAATGAGGGGTTGGTCAATTGTCTCCGAGCATCTGGAGAGTCAGGACAGCCTTTTTCCCGCGACGTGTTTTTGTCCGCGGTACAAGCAGAAAATGCAGCGTTCGTTAGAGCAGAGGTTGGCAATCGCCAGAATTTAATCAATTCTGTGTGATACGCAGTAAATCTGCGACAGAGACGTTTGATATGATCAAGCAGGCTTATCCAGATAATACTTTAGTAAGAAGTAGTGTGTTTCGGTGGCACAAGGCCTTTTCGGAGGGCCGGGAAGAGGTCGCCGATGAAGACCGT
Source organism: Mimumesa dahlbomi (assembly GCA_917499265.3). Taxonomy (NCBI): domain Eukaryota; kingdom Metazoa; phylum Arthropoda; class Insecta; order Hymenoptera; family Crabronidae; genus Mimumesa; species Mimumesa dahlbomi. The sequence goes on from OU824120.1 coordinate 4,152,979, forward strand.
GCTGGAAGACCTTCGACTTCGACAAATACCGACAATGTGACTCGTGTGCTCGAAGTTTTGAACTCTGACTGTCGACTGAGTACTCGTTTAATTGCCCAAATGTTAAATTTCCCAAAAACTGTGGTTCATGACATTGTGACGGAGCACCACGACAATGCAGCGGCTCACACCTCCTTTCTGGTGACCAGCTAAATGACCCAGGCAGGTATCCCAACGCTTCCTTAGCCACCCTACAACCCAGATTTGCCCCCCCCCCCCCGGACTTCTTTTTGTTTCCTCGCCGGAAAATACCGATGAAAGGAAATCATTTTGAAACGAATCATTTTGAAAAGAGGGGATCCAAGCAGCTTGTACCGCGGCTCTAAAGGCCATTCCGCAGAATGCTTACCATGACGCCTTCAATGCTTGGAAATCGCCCTGGCAGCGCTGTATCGACGCAGGAAGAGCCTTTTTTGAAAGTTTTTCAAGAATTATAACGATTGGCTCAATAGTTTTTTTTTAATCGGCTCAGTCCTATTACTTTCCGGACAGACCATGTACAGGATCCGGCGCGGATTCTGACCGGTTAACCCATAGCATCCTATGGGTTAATCGGTCAGAATCCGCGCCGGTCCTTGTACATACATATACATTAGGTGGTCATTAAAAATTAAATCTTTTGCGACGCGCCCTAAAAAGTTTCCCTTTGATGCAACAACACTGGGGATTTTTTTTTTAAATTAAAAACAACACGTTCCTCAAGACGATCTAAGTTAATTTTTTGGTATAATCATGTTTTTGGGAATTTTTATGAAAAATACGATTTTATTCGAAATATAAACAATTATAGAAGCCAAATCAATAAAAAAAACATTAGTTAATTAAAATAACAATAAACGGATTTTGATTATAATCATTGATTGTAGAAAAAAAGGCATTAAAAATACGAAAGAAAGTTTACTTTAACCTTGGAGTGAAGAAATCTAGATATTAAAATTACGTTTGTACTAATTTAGTTTTCAAATAAAAATATCAATTTGAATATCTTTAATTTTTTTTATTTAATAGATCAAATCAACTGAGAAAAATTTCGAATTTAAATTTTTGTTTACTGTTATTTTGATTATCTAATGTTTTTTTATTGATTTGGGTCCTATAATTGTTTATATTGCGAATAAAATCGTATTTTCCATAAAAATTCACAAAAAATATGATTATACCAAAAAATTAACTTAGATCGTCTTGAGGCACATGTTGTTTTTAATTTTAAAAAAAATCTCCCAGTGTTTTTTCATCCAAAGGATTTTAGGGGGGAAAGCATTTTAGGAGGCGTCGCAAAAGATTTAATTTTTAACGACCACCCTTATATACATACATGCGTACTAAATTTCCTGTCAAACAGAACTAGAGAGGAGTGGACCTGAATGCGGCGTTTCACTCGGTCGAGATGGAGTTACTATGGGAGGCGATGGTGGAAAAGGGGTGAGTGAGAGGCTGTGTAGGAGGGTGAAAGAAATACATGAAGAAACCAGGAGCAGGGTCAAGGTGGGAGTTGAAGTTTGAGAGGATTTCTGGAGTGAGAGTGGGGTTGCTGTTGTTCAACCTACTGACGATCTAGAAGAGGAATTGGAGAGGGGAGGGTGATGAAGAATAAGGGTAGGAGAGGAAAAAATTAGACCATTATGGTGCAAACCATTTTACCGTAGGTTCAACCGTTTTTGAGATACGAGCGTTTCAAATTTTCGCAAGCGATTTTCCCATAGAAGTGAAATACTAGTAATTTTTTAAATATTTTTCCCGTGATCAGCACACGCGAAAACATATAACACCAAAATTCCATCCTGTAATAAGAAATTTCGAAGTTGAACAAAATTTGACTGGACCATTACGATAAATAAATAAATAAGGAATAGATTTCGCGAAATAAATAATTAAGAAACATGTAATTATCATTCTATTCCAATTCATTTAATACTCAGCGAGATTATGGGATCAAGAATTGCAAATAAATATTAAATATCCGATAAAGTAATTCAAAATGTTCCGAAGAATACGAGTGAACGATGGCGATCTACGAAGGCGCACCAACACATTCGAGCTCGGCCATCGTCTGTGAGCCACAATCGGAGTGCGTGCGTGACTGACAAAAGGATGAAAAATTGTATTTAAAAAATTGTAAACACATAACCAGCCCTCGAGGATACAGTACGCGCAATTGCGAATGTTTGACTCCCACTAAATATTACGGTAAATGCAAGAGTAATAGAGCGACCCTTACGTATGATATAAATTGAATCGTAGTCGTATTAATGTTAAACATTGCTTCCACAAGCGGATTAATGACGCTCTGCGTTAATAGGCATTAGAAATATTAAACGACGTCGTCTTTCATCAAATTATAACGATTCTGTTTCGATAAAATAATAAATAAATAGGGCATAGATTTCGCGAAATATTTCATCCTGGGAATATAACGCGAAATAAATAATTAAGAAACATGTAATTATCATTCTATTCCAATTCATTTAATACTCAACGAGACTCCATAGATGTAGAATTGCAAATAAATAATAAATATCCTATAAAATATTTACCCGTACACCGCAGTGAAACCATTTTCGCTGATGATTGTACATACAAAAATTGTCCTAAGCTGTCTCTTAAATCTATACACGGACACTCTCGCTCGCACACACACTCTCTCGCACAGCTAATCGCTCGCCTTGTTGACACTCTTTCTCTCTCGCACCTGTCTTTCCCGTCGCCTCACTCACACTAGTCTTAATCTATTTGTGGCTTTAAATGCCTAATCTCCAAATAATACTGTTTTTCGCTCCCATGCATTTGCTCACTTTTCTGGATTTTCGTAACGGTAGTCGAGATCACGGTCTGGCTCGGATTGTCCAGCCAGTACTCTTTTATGGGTGGGTTACGTGGAGTGAAGGAACGTTCAATTGCGATAGTCCACGCTCTAAGGTGTCGTGGGGTTACTCCTCTCGAACGGGGTTTCCTCATTGAGATAGTCCACGCTCTAAGTTGTCGTGGGGTTACTCCTCTGAGTTTTAGGTATTAGGTATTTTTCTTAGGATTAAGCACATACACTCTCTATCACCCATGCGTCTACTCCTCCTAATTATATCTTACGTTCTAATATATTGACAATATCCATCTATTCATATCTGAAATAGAACCGTATCGTGTGTTTCGGACAAATGCAGTAGAAGAATTATATCGCACAAGAGCTAAATCAGAAATCAAGTAAAAGTGAAGTAAAAGTGACGGTAGAAGTGATAATGCTTTTCGGATCACCGTGTCGCGCCTTTTATACTTAACCCTCTCGTTGGCTAGTCCAATCATATTCGTTTATCTTTAAAATATACGAATCACAATGTTTGCGTTTATCTACGTGACGGTTATTACGTAACCGTACTTGTTGTTCCGCGTACCTGTTTGTTTGTTCGTTTTGAGGCTAACGACCTGGGCCCCTCAGTGGCGCGCAATCGGCGCAGTGGTGGTCAGACAGGGCTACCGTCTCAAACAAAATTAAATGCTACTTAAAGGTATTAATCACAGCAGTTATATCTTTTTATAAACTTTGACTTTTGTTCAATTGTATTGGTAAAATCCGTCCTATAGGACTTACCATTTCGGAGGTATAAATTTTTACAAATTTTTTACAAAAGAAGGTGTATCTCTATAGAGGATGGTTTTCGGACCTAACATTTTTGGTTTTCTGTTTCATCTGTTGTCGCGTAATCTCGACTCTGAAAACGGGCAACACTATTTACGATACATCCTGTATGCATCGAGCTGATGTTCAAACCATGGGAACCGGAAGTCCCCTCGTTATTTTACAGGATCATATCTCGAGAACGAGGCTGACTTTCAAAAATGCTAAATTACTCATCAATTTCTTTTTTTTATAAACAATCTCCGTATTCGCATTTGTCTCATAACTCTAGGACAGTTTGTGTATTAAAAAGAAAATCTATTTACCTTATTCGTATTCAAAATCCCATTGAAATACATCGAAAGAGAAAAAGTAATGGCTGCAATTGGCGGGATATTTTCCATAGCAATAGCGCTATTAATTTTCCAAAGGTTTATGAACCCTCTGACCTGAAATGAGACAAGAAATACAATAAGATAATTAACATAATAAATCTTTAACCCTTCAATCGTGGGCAAATTTCATCCTTGTATGCTCTACAAAGTCATGTCTGAAATTATAATTTATATGGGTTTACCCTAAAAAAGCATTTAATGTAAAACAAGAGAGATTAAAATGAATGGATGGAAGTGTGATATTTTTTTTTGTATTAATTTGCAACTTGCACATTAAAATTCATTCCACGGGGGAATAACGATTCGCAGTGTACAGTTACTGTAAAGATACTCTGCAGATATTTTTTAGTACGACACGATAATAATGTGGTGCGCTGAAATAAATAGAATAATTAAAACACTAATTTGGTGGTGAGAAAGGAGGAGGACACGCGGGGGATGCTGAGGACGTTAGGGAGATATCTAGAAAAGAAAAAGCTGGAATTGAATGCAGGTAAAATAAAGGTACTGAGAGTGAAGAGGGCGAGGGGGGGGGGGGGAGAAGGAAAAAGAGAGAGTGGTGGTGGAAGGGGGAAAGGATTGAGGAAAGTGAGGGAGTTTGTGTATCTGGGATACAGGATTGGAAGAGGCGGGAGGCAAGAGGGGCAGGTGGCGGATAGGGCGAGAAAGGCCATGGGAGCAATGAGGCAGGTGTGGGGAATAGGGAAAAGGCTATTCGGAAGGAGGCTCGAGGAGAGGTTAAGACTATTCGATGCGCTGGTCTGGGCAGTGGTGAGTTATGGGGCAGAGGAATGGGGGGCGGAGAGAAGGACAGGCTGTAGAAAGAGTGGAGGAGAAATTCCTAAGGTGGACACTGGAAGTGGAAAGGAGGACCCCGGAGTACCTGATTAAGGAAGAGACGGGGAGAGAGAACCTATGGGGAAGAGCGGGGAGGAGAGCGTGGAATTACGAAATAAGATTGGAGGAAGGAGGAGGGAGTGGATGGGCGAGGGAATATTGGAAGGAAGTGAAGAAAAGGGAAGGGAGAGAAGGGAGGCTGTCAGGATGGGAGGAGGAGAGGAGGAAATTTTTCAGAGGAAGAGGGCTTGAAACGGAGGAGGTGCAAGAACGTAGGAAGAGAAGAAAGGAAGGTTACGAGGAAACAGATTGAAGAGGCCAGGAACGAGAGAGGGAAGAGAGATGGTGGATGATAAGGGAGGGAAGGTTTAATAAGTGGTATGGATGGGTGAAGGAAGAAGGAAGGGCAGAGTATTTAAGAAAAGATTGGGCAGGGGGATGGCAAAAAGTAGCGAGGTATAGATTGGGAAATGAGATAAAGGAGGGAAGTTACTGGAAGCGAGAGGAGGAGAGAGTATGTAGGATATGCGGAGGGGAGGAAGAAACGTGGGAACATGTATGAGAAAGGTGGAAAAACGGGGTGGCAGTTATGGGTAAGAGAGGATTTGGCAGAAGACGGGAGGGGTGAATGGTGGATGGGGGAAGTAGAGGAATGGGGGAGGGAGGGGGAGCAAAGAGGATAGTGTAAGGTAAGTAGGTTAAGATAAAAGTAAGTAGATTAAGTAGAATAAGTAGGTTTAACTAGATATTAAGAAAGACAGACGAGCGAGCGAGCAAGCGAGCGAAAGCGGAGGCGACAGAGGGCGGGGAGGGGGAGTGGGAGAGGAAGCGTGCAGGTGGGCTAATTGTAGGATAATATAGGCTTAAGTAGAATAAGATAAATATAAGTAGATAGAATAAGTTGGGTAAGGCCGTAGCCCTAAGGGGATCGGCGAGAGAAATATACAATACAATACAATACAATGCAATGCAATACAATGCAATACAATGCAATGCAATGGAGTGCAATGCAATACAATACAATTAAAACACTAATTTAACGACGCTTAACTGCACCTAAATATAAAGGGTGTCCCAAAATGCACGCAAGATTTGAATTGCATAGAAAACACAGTTTTTAGTGTTTAGGTTGTTATTTTTTTAATGAATCTTAAAGTACGTAGGTTAGCGTTAATTATGGAATAACATATCAGCAAAAAGCATCGAAAATGCAAAGGTATAGGCCAAGTACAAGAGTGATTTGTACTTGCTCGCATTTGTTCGATATCAAATACATCGTATAATCAAGTTTATGTTAACGAGAAAGCTATTCCAAAATCACATCCTCTTGTACTTGGCCTATACCTTTGTGTTTAAGAATATGGTTGCTAGCGGCAGCCGCATTCTCGCGTGGCAGCACCTGCTGGACACACGCACTTACGCACTAACGCCGCGCAGCGACGTCACTAGCGTCCGTGCGTGTGGACCCCGTGCCTTTCCGGGCCTTGCGACCATGCTTCCGCATTCGACACTCTTGTTCGAACCTCCGAGCTGACAACACGCAATCTAGTGCTTTTCTAACGTGAACTTTAAATAGTGCGACGCACGTTGGCCGTGATACAACGTTTCTCGAGTGCCGCGCACGGAAGACGATACGGCGTTAACGCTGCGTAATTATATTAATTACGTCGGTCGTGTTCGCGACGCGACTCAATCCGAAACCCAACAATTCAAAAGGCTACGGGATTAATATAATCTCGTATTAGAGTGGGCAGCATTCAGCGAACTATTTAGTTCGATGAAAATAGGCAACGCCTCGTTATCAAACGTGGAGCGTTTGCAATACTTGCGAGGGTGCTTGCGTGGCGAACCGTTGCAGCTGATAGCATCGCTACCAGTTACCGGAGAATCTTTTGCTCCGTCTTGGGAAAACCTGAATCTCAGGTACCAGAACAAAAGAATCTTGATCCAGACGCAACTGGACAAGCTGCTGGCAATGACGCCAATTAAGCACCGAAGCGCAGCAGCACTACACGACATCGTCGGGACAGTCCGCGATGTTGATATCGCGCTACAGTCGCTGGCAATGCCGGAGGAGCGCTGGATTGCAACGTAACCCGTGCGATTGCTGCAAAAGCGACCATTTTTTGGTCGCTTGTGAGAAGTTCCGGGCACTCTCGGTAACTTTGAGGAGGCAACTTGTGTCCAGGCTTGGCCTGTGCCTCAATTGTTGTGGGTGGCACAACACTGCAAACTGCAAATCCGGCCATCGTTGCAAGCAGTGTGGGAAGACGCACCACACGCTGTTGCATCCCAGCGACGCTAAAATTGCAGCACCAAAGGAGAGTGAGCCATCGGTAAGCACCTCCAAAAGCCACTAGGGCTCCTGTGCAGTCGTCGAGACACCGTCTCGTTCAAATGAAGAACATCGTTCTAACAATATAAGTTCAAATCCTCGCAGGAGCCAACGGCTCACTGCCAAGTCTTCTTCTTCGGACGTCATGGGTCGCCGATCCATGACATGTGTCCATCGCAATAGCCATACTCTCCTGGCAACAGCCATAGCAAATATTTCTTCTTCTACTACATTCCACAACGTGCGACTGCTGATCGATGCAGGATCAGAGTTGACTTTCGTCACAGAAATATTAATTAACAGTCTTGGAATTCCACGAACACCATCCCACATTTCCATCGTTGGTATTGGAGGCAATTCTTCAACTTCCACACGTGGCATCGCCACACTGTCTTTAAAGTCACTCCATTCCACCTCGGCAGTGACAATACATGCACATGTTTTACAAACATTGACTACGAAGTTGCCTTCCTTTTTCATTTCTCGTCCAAACTGGTCACATCTTGACAAGGTCAAGTTGGCTGATCCCAACTTCCTTCAGCCTCGACAAGTTAACATTATCATTGGCGCTGATTATTATGGGCATATTATCAAGCCCAATCTTGTAAAAGGTCCACCAACGATGCCAATAGCACAGCTCTCGATATTTGGATGGCTAATCCTCGGGCCAACGAATGCTCATCATCCTCCGTCTAACTCGTCGTACATACATTACCCGACATTATTAAATAAGTAAATTTTTCCGAAATTGTATCGTGTTTGGTATCATTTTAATTTAAATTTTAGTGGATGGAGTAAGGAATACTTAAGGGCGTACAGAAATGAAACACGTGTCCGCACTACGTCGTACTTTTTATTTTTTACTCGCGAGAGATGTGACGCAACTGAGGTTGCGTCGTCGAATGCCACGTTTCTTTATTATCGCATATCCGTTGGCCCTCGATCGTCATCTCCTTTGTCGCGAGGCGCGATCGTCATTTTCTTTGTCGTGAAGTGCATTCGTATATACAAACACCAACCAGAACATCGCCTATAAAAGAAATCTATGAGCTTAATACTTAAAGATAGTGCACGGGTACCTAACGGATATCCATAGATTTTTTTGTTAAACAAAATCGTTTTTTTCAATCTTTTTATTCTGCACTTTCAATTTATTTCTTCTTACGAAAGCACGCCGATTTCCGTTAACAGGCATTCCGAAAATATCTTATATGCTGGGTTTGCAAACAGCTTCATTTAGAGAAATGAATTTCCATTTTTTGAACAAGTAGTATGTACAGTATGTATGTACAGGGTTTCCCAGAAAGTGAGATGAACCCTTATCCGAGTGATACCTGAGTGAATTCTATAATAATATAGGAATGCAGCATTTTCAGTGCCTTACCTTCATCCGTGACCGAGTTATTAAAGAAAAACGACAGCCAATCAGAGAGCTCCGTCGGACCCTATCATGCTGCCTGTTATGTGCTATTTTTTTTAATAACTCGGCCAAGGATTGCGATAGGACATTGAAAATGTTATATCCCTATATTAGAATTGCCTCAACTATGACCTGGTTCCGGATGCGCGCATCTTCCTGGGACATTCTCTATACATACACAGGTCTAAGTTAGATTGGCTTCGTCAGAGTAGTGGCGTCGAACTTCAAAAGATAAGAACTTATCTCGGGCCAAGTACAAGAGGCCCCGCCTGGATAAACCTTAATCAAGAGACAATGTCTTGTCTCTGGCCAAGTATAAAAGTCCCCGACTGGTATTTAGAAAGTCTTCAAAGGCTGTCAATAATTTATAAATTTAATAAAATGGTTTCTTAAATTCTGTTGAAAAAAAGTATTTAATTCGTAAAACTTAGGCTTCAAAATAAATTGAAACGGTAGGCTTAAAACCAATTAAACGCCGACGCCTTTGTTCAAATACTAACGATTTCATCGGGATAAATAAATGAATAAAAAATAAATTTCGCTAAACATTGAATTACAGGGATATAACTCGAAATGAATGAATGAGGAAGAGCTAATTATTATTCCATTTCCATTTAATTAAAATTCAGCGGCACTGTAATTTCCGGAAAAATAATTAGAAAGAAAGGTTTAGAATAAAATAGAAGAATGACCGCGTCCGGCGAAGACGCACCGTACACTTGTTCTCGGCCGTTTCAGTGGCTGCGATCGGATTGCAAGCGAAACAGGCAAAAGGAAAAAAAAGAGAGGACCTTATGCGAGAAAAATTCAAACCGTGTAAAATTCCGCATTGACATCATCTTGGTAGTCAAACACGCTCTTACACGTACCTTCCTTTAGTGGTTAAGGTAAGAAATACTTAAGGGCGTACAGAAAAGAAACACGTGTCCGCACTACGTCGTACTTTTTATTTTTTACTCGCGAGAGATGTGACGTGACGAAGGTTGCGTCTTCGAATGCCACGTTTCTTTCCTATCGCAGATCCGTTGGCCCTCGATCGTCATCTTCTTTGTCGCGAGGCGCGATCGTCATTTTCTTTGTCGCGAAGCGCGTTCGTCGTTTTCTCGCGCTGACGCAACCGCGCTTTGTTTGATACACGCACGTGTGTACCACTACAAAATAATGTCACCAATATGGTTATAGAATTTCCATTGCAAAATAACTAATAATAAAAATGTGTTATCTTTATATTATTGTTATCTCACCCATAAAAATGCTGTTTATCCTCTTTGGGGTTCCGTCGGTTTATCTAAGGCAGCCGCGCTCCAATTACGTTCTCGTTTGACTGATTTCAGGGGGAACCCCCCCCCCCCCTGGAGTGGTGGTGACGACGAAACATTTTGGGCAACGTGCTTTTTAAACACTTTGGGAGGAATTACTGTATGTTACTCGATCACTGTACTTCCCGGTGTCACTGAGAAATATCTAATTTATGATCACACATGTAGTCTGCAAAATAGCACGGATCGCATACCATCGGTTGACGCTGCAAACTTTCTAGAACATCGCACAATAAATTTACATTGAAAGTATGACAATTGTCCGCTTATTTTCCCTTTAGATTTGATAAAATTATTACAAAGAATGTATGCACTCGTATAATCTGTTCAGCGAAAGGGATTCTTCACTCACAAAAAAGTTTAATTATAATATTAATGGATTATCCACATATTAGAAATTACACCGACTCCACTCCGTGGTGACTTTCTCATCATTGCACTTCCGACTGCTTTGATTTTCTACCGAAATAAGTTTTCTTCTTAACGATTGATTTCTTCTTAGTGATTTGTAGAACTGTTCGGTTCGGCAGAAAAAAACGATTCTGTATTTCTTGGAGTCGTCCTCGTGCACCAGAACCTCCCGGTCCGATACATCTATTCCGTCAGTACCTCCCACCAACCTTAGTACGCCAAAGGGCTAAATGAAAGCATAAAGGGGAGTGGGAGGTTCCGGTAATTTAATACCAGAAACGCGTACGTGTGGGAGTATGAAAATCCATGTGGTATGCGGAACCAGAACTTTCAAAATCGATGGAGCGTTAATGTTTGGGCTAGCATTATACGAAACCAAATTGTGGGCCCCTTTTTTCTGCCGGACAGATTCACAGTCCAAAATTACTTAAATTTTCTGGAAAATGATCTGCCCTTCCTTTTACAATATGTGCCATTAGATGTTAGAAGTAATATTATTTTCCAACAAGGTGGTGCACCGACAAATTTTGTTCGGCATGTGGGAGAAGTTGTATATAATCAGTTCCCCAATCGATGAATCGGAAGATTTGGTCCGATATCTTGGCTATCACGATATCCAGAGCTTAGGCTATTAGACTATTTTCCTGATGTTACGTTAAACAGAAAGTGCATTCGGTCAAAATGGAATGTGCACTATTTTTACGCGAATGCATAATACGAGGGCGATTTGATAGGTCTGGTAAAAATTTAACAATATCGTATCGCAAAACATTTTGAAGTACATAAGCTCAAAGTGGCACTCATTTGGCTGGTAAATATCACGTTTTTCCCGAAAGCGACACTTTGTTTAGATTTGGTAGAAATGAGCGACTTACAAAGTAGTTCCCAGGACAACGCACCAGTTCACACTTTCGCAATCGCAATGTCAAAAATACACGAATTGTGCTTGGAATTGATTCCGCATCCACCCTATTCTCTTGACATGGCTCTCTGTGATTTTTTTATTTCCGAACTTGAAAACATAGCTCGGTGGGAAGAGATTCTCGTCAAATGAAAGAAATATCGATGCCGTGAATGCCTACTTGCAGACTTTGACAAATCATACTTTTTTGACGGGATGAAAAAATTAGAATCTCGCTGGGTTAAGTGTGTCGCCCTTTGAAGGAGACTATGTTTAAAAATAAAGATTCATTTAAAAAAAAATGTTTACCTGCTTTTTTACCAAAGTTATCAAACGACCCGTGTAAACGCATTTCATGAAATTAAAATGGAAGGTGTTAACACAATCAATAGCACACGTAGAATCGAAATACCTGGTGGAAAGCAGATGTTCGAAAAATCGTACCATCTACCGTTAGGGCTCTGGTCAGGCATATATTCAGGGTTTTCGCATGTCCGCGAAGGGATTATGCCATAAAACGTGCCTGCCAGAGACCCTAACGAAAATTAGTAAATTTGTCGAACGGCGACAACAAACATCTGCCGACCACCAGGTCACAGAAAATCACTCCCTCTCTTCGTCTGTAGACGGGGTGGAGACATTTTCATTAGCCAATAGATGAATATTCCAAAGTCTCCGTCCCTGTCTACAGAAAACTGGATTTTCCGAAAAACCACCAAGGGAGGGGAGCTCCTCGATTTCGCAGGAGTTTGGAAAGACAAATCAACTTAGACACAATTTAGTATCCGTAGTGGAAACCCAAGACACCTTTTAGAATCAGTACAAGCACTTTTGAGAATCCGTAGTCGAAACACACTTGAACACAAACGCTTTTAGGCAGAAACGCTTCTGCATCATCACTATAAAAGACTTAAAATAGTTAAAGATTTAGTGTATAATCTCGTTAAGTTTTTGTTGTAAAGTTTTAACTACAACTTCTTGTTTCATCGATATAAAAAAACAGTCTACAATCCCTGTTCCCTTTCACGACAAAAAAGGGTGGTCCTTCGAGCAACACTTTAGATAGGCACGACGTCTTGTGCGATACACAAGTTGGCCGTTAAGAACTAATTTCAAACTGTGCAACTCAACAGAAAGGGCATGTGACCGCGTAATTGACGCAATAATAAGGCGACTGCGAAAGTGCGTAGAAGATAACTGTGACATTTTTTAACCCTTTATAATAAATTAAATTTTAATATATTACTGAATAATTATACACGTGAGTGTATAAAGAAATGCGCGCTTATTTCTCAGGCCACCATTTGAACAGTGCGGTCAACGATTTACAAGTTGAGAGAAACTTTTCTTGGCTATCGCACTCCTTTACACTAGCAGTTGCGATCGATCTCTTTCCTACAGCCAACCGCGTCCAGCTGAGCGCCGATCGATAAGACGAATCTCTCTCCCCGCTGACCGCACATCTATACTTTGCTCGGCGTATAGAATATGTCTTCGGCTAATGTGCAAACTGCGCGGGCCAGAAGTCAGACCACGATATTTTGGAAGCTTGGATCTCAAAAACGGAGCTTCAGATCAAAAAAAGATAAATAACTTTTTAATTTCTTTCTGATAAACAATCTCCACGTTCCCGATTGTTACATAACTATAACACACCCTGTATATTTAACCGTTTGAGTGCGGCGAAGCGCTATCGCGCTTCGCTTGTTATATGCTAAAAATGCGGAGGAGCGCGATCGCGCTTCTCTTGTCCAGCCAAGAATGCGGAGACGCGTGACCACACCGCTGTTTGTAAAAAAGGAATTCATGGCGTTTGTGCAGCAAAACACTCATGTAATAAGTGAGAATAAAAAACATTTTTGTTAGTAAAAATTACTTGTTTTATAATAATTAAAACTATTTTTATTATTTTCCAAAAAAAATAATTACGCATTTCATTCCGCACTTTTAGCATATACGTAAAAAAATTCTTCCGCACTCAAACGGTTAATAAATATTTACTTATTAAATAGAATGAAGTGAAATTAATATAAGGTTTCCAATATGTCTGCGTTAACGAAGGCTTCTTGCAATCGTAACTTGGTACGGAAAATTAGTACGTGGGAAAAATGCAGTGAAACCGATTTTGTCGAACTTACATTAGGTGACTTGACAACAACTTACAAGGAATAATGCGACTGATACTTCCATATTACAAACTTTCGATTATGAATTCCTCTAACATCCTGACAAATTAGTGTTTTACAGTAAAACAAGTAGATACTAAGGAGTATTAAATCTATGCACTCTTAATTGCAATCGGAAAATATGAGGAGAAATAACACTCCACTTATCTAGAAGAGAGCTGCTCAACAAGTGTCACCTTTGCTGATTTTACTAGGTCTCGCGATAAGTACCACAGTACTTGGCAACCCACCGCTGAGAATGCTTGTCAATATCGTGCACAAGAAATTCGTCACAAGTCGATTGCAAAAAATTAAGTAATTCAATGAGTTTATGTTTAACGTCACTATTATGTTGATGATATATTATTTGATTCACATATTTCGTTGCAAATACCGTATATCACAAATTATAAGCAGAATTTGTTAAGTTATCAATTTTTATTAATTTTCACACTTGAATGATTCGATACATTCTCTTGCACTTAACCCCCGTCGTGTATTTCGAATGCGTTTTTGGAGTATCATTATGTCCATCTCTTTTTTCATAATTCATCCTTTGTGTTTCACATTTGTTGGTTACGTATGTACATATTACTATTTATTGGTATAAGTTCTACATTTTAAAGTAGAAATATTTAATACATAATTTATTTGTACTAATTTATTATATTTATCTGAAGAATATAGAAAACGCTGTACATTTGTGTATATTGAAATAGTACAATCGGTTGTAAAGATAAACTTGTGTCATATTTGTGTCAGACTTTTTGTCGCTGAATTAAAATCGGCGCATACTTTGGGCGAGTTACTTTGTACAGATGAAATTGCTTCTTGCAGAGAAAACTATACGAACAAGGATAATGACGGTAGTTGTGTAATAACGATCGATCGTCACGTACATAAAGGCACGGTACTGATTATTCGTAAGTACAGTAATTTTCCTTGATTACCCATAATTTCACCTGCGCTAGTAAGAACAGCATATTCAGTATTATCACGTGCTGCAGTAATCATTTATTGAATGATATATCTGCGTTTATAGCCAACTGGACTATCACATCTCTTTCACAGATTCATTTTACAGACTTACATTCGACAAGTCTGACAGAATTTGAAATGCAGTGCAATATGGAGTTCTTTGAACAACCTGCACATGTAACAAATAAACGTTTGCTATCAATCCTTGGTCTCTGGCCTTTTGAAAATATCTTCATAAGGTGTTTGAAGCAAACCATCGTTTTGTGTTTGTGTTTGAGCCTTTTAATAGCGGAGGTAAGGAGCCTTTTCGTGACAAAAATATTATAAATTATACGCACCTACTGCACATTTTTTAATTGAATGAGTACCATATATCATAGTTTTAACACGCACCATTTTTAACTTTTAATATTCGGTAAACTGTATTCGTTATAGTATTTAAGAAAAATACTTTTTCTAAAATAGGTTTAAAACTTGCACTTTACTGAGTTGAATAAATGTATATCTATCAGTAACTATAAACAGTAACTGTAAGCAGAAGATACATATTAGAAACTTTTAACAAATTCGATTACACAAATTATTGATTTATAATTCATTTATTTATTATATTCTATTTCCTTGAACTTATAATGCTGATAATTATTATTCAATGAATACTACAATATTAGAGGATGACCAATTTCGAGCAACAGGGCATCTCACAAAGGATGTCTCAAAATTGTTGGACAAGCGGGAACATGCAGCTTAATTTTAACAAAAAAACTGATAAATCCTACACCATTTTTTAATCCATGGCTCTATTTTTACAATACGAGCATCCAAAACTTGATAACTTGACTTCTCAACCGTGCTGTTTAAATATTAGCTGGATACATGAACGTCAAATGTATAGACGCGGAGGTTACCGCGGAAGGAATACCCTCTATTCATTATAACATTGGAACATCCTATATAATTATTTCCGTTGCTGTAGGAATAAATGCAATAAAATAGAAAGAAAGCAAATTATCATACACAGAAATTTTACATAGCTATTTACTCCTCGTGAGGTTTTTACAGACTATATTATTATTCAACAGTCGATTAATACAATAATTAAATTCATGTTTCTATATACAAACACCAACCAGAACATCGCCTATAAAAGAAATCTATGAGCTTAATACTTAAAGATAGTGCACGGGTACCTAACGGATATCCATAGACTTTTTTGTTAAATAAAATCGTTTTTCTCAATCTTTTTATTCTGCAATTTCAATTTATTTCTTCTTACGAAAGCACGCCGATTTCCGTTAACAGGCATTCCGGAAATATCTTATATGCTGGGTTTTCAAACAGCTTCATTTAGAGAAATGAATTTCCATTTTTTGAACAAGTAGTACGTATGTACAGGGTTTCCCAGAAACTGAGCTGAACCCTTATCCGAGTGATACCTGAGTGAATTCTATAATAATATAGGAATGCAGCATTTTCAGTGCCTTACCTTCATCCGTGACCGAGTTATTAAAGAAAAACGACAGCCAATCAGAGAGCTCCGTCGGACCCTATCGTGCTGCCTGTTATGTGCTGTTTTTTTTAATAACTCGGCCACGGATTGCGATAGGACATTGAAAATGTTATATCCGTATATTAGAATTACCTCAGCTATCACCAGGTTCCGGATGCGCGCATCTTCCTGGGATATTCTGTATAAATACACAGGTCTAAGTTAGGTTGGCTTCGTCAGAGTAGTGGCGTCGAATCTCAAAAGATAAGCACTTATCTCGGGCCAAGTACAAGAGGCCCCGCCCGGATAAACCTTAATCAAGAAACAATGTCTTGTCTCTGGCCAAGTATAAGAGTCCCCGACTGGTATTTAGAAAGTCTTCAAAGGCTATCAATAATTTATAAATTTAATAAAATGGTTTCTTAAATTCTGTTAAAAAAAAGTATTTAATTCGTAAAACTTAGGCTTCAAAATAAATTGAAACGATAGGCTTAAAACCAATTAAACGCCGACGCCTTTGTTCAAATACTAACGATTTCATCGGGATAAATAAATGAATAAAAAAGAAATTTCGCTAAATATTGAATTACAGGGATATAACTCGAAATGAATGAATAAGGAATAGCTAATTATTATTCCATTTAATTAAAATTCAGCGACACTGTAATTTCCCGATAAAATAATTAGAAAGAAAGGTTTAGAATAAAATAGAAGAATGACCGCGTCCGGCGAAGACGCACCGTACACTTGTTCTCGGCCGTTTCAGTGGCTGCGATCGGATTGCAAGCGAAACAGGTAAAAGGAAAAAAAAGAGAGGACCTTATGCGAGAAAAATTCAAACCGTGTAAAATTCCGCATTGACGCCATCTTGGTAGTCAAACGTGCTCTTCCACGTACCATCCTAGTGCCTGCCTAGTGCAAGCGCGACGAAGAGACAAAAAGATAGAGATAAAGCATGCAATCGTTGTCAATTTTTGATATCCCGAGACATAGTACAGTATTGCCGGGGATCGGTAGAGGGCGTGCAAGGAGAAGGTGGAAAGCGGTAGAGGTGCGATGAGAAAGAAGGGATAAAAAGGGAAAGGAGAAGAGAAAGAAAAGGAAAGTAGGGCGGCGGTGAGAGAGAGGGTGCTGAAGAGTCGGTGGAAGTGAAGGGGCGAAGGGAAGAGAGGCGAGAGAGAAGCAGGGAAGGAGGGAAAACCGGAGGCGATAGAGGTTAGGAAAGAGAGAAAGAGCATGAGCGACACCTAGAAGGAAGGAAGGAGATGTGGGGTAACGCCAACTGTTACTCTCCAACAGTAAATTCCCTAGCTACTAGCACCACATGCGTAGTGGCTAGTACGAAAGACTGCCCGCGCAGTTAACGCTCAAACCTCCTTTTGTAAGGATGTCTCCTTCTTGTACCTAAGTATTAAAAGTAAAAGTTTTAATAAACGTGTTCGTTAATTACTCTCTCTTTCCCCATTTTGGGCGAGTGGATACGTAACCCGAAGGGTTGCACACGCCACATTGTTGACCCCGACGTGATTTAAAATTACGAAGAGTAATTGACGTCGCACGAGGTCCTTGTCTCACGACGCATGCCGACACCGGGCTCGATCGTGATGAAACTTCAAACGAAAATGCTGTAAGCTGGCTACTGCACGTTTCTACGCTACTTTTGACCCATTCCTCGTGGAGGGTCACATGACGTCCTGGTGGGCGTACGGACTCTTCTTCTGACCTTCCTGCCTCCGGTGCCTTCCTGCGTGCATGGCCTGCACGTGCGCTCAACGTGGACATCGCCGTCCTTAACCGACACCGCTGCCCTGCCGTCCTCTACCCTCGAAGGATACTTTCTCCGAGATGTTCACCGAGAGGACGAGCATTGCGTTGCTGAGAGGTACCTGCAACCGACATATGTATGTATATTTATTTTCCCGTGGCGATGCGCACAACTTTTCTTATTACGACGCATAATTTTTCGGCCCGCGATCCGCCATGTTGAATCGCATCCTTGCTGATCGCATTTGTTTATGCCAGTTGCCCGCGAGAATCGTCCCGTGATCCGCCATGTTGAATCGCATTCTTGCGATAGCATTTGTTTATACCATTTGTCTGCGAGAACCGTCTACGTTCTTGTGTTTTTTTCGCGCGTTTTTCCGCGTATTAATAATGCGTCGATTGTGTCTATAGTTAGACACTGAATGTTTTTTGCGCTCATGTTCGTTAATTCTATATTTAGTTCTTAAGCCTTGCGGTTTTTCGTAATTTTAAGAATTACAATCTTTTTGTGCCTTTGCGTGGGTAAATTAGATTAACCTTATTACCAATTATAAATTATGTCGGACCCAAGGATTAATGAGCTCGAGGAGAAGTTGCGCGAAACCAATGCAAGCGTGCGTGCCCTTCAGGCAGCGTCTGTGACCCGGCATGACGAGGCTAATAATTTAAGTCAAGTTGCAGCCTTATATAGGCAACCGAAAATACCAATGTTTTGCAGGAATAACCCTAGTATTTGGTTCCTACAGGCTGAAATTACATTGCGTAATGCGGCAATTCGTAATCCCACTACTATGGCGGATTTTATCGTCGAAAAACTTGATCTTGAAGCCCTGTCCTCTATCAGAGGAATTATGTTGGCTAGTCCTCCCCCGAAGATATGTATACCGCAATTAAAAACCGAATTATCGCGACGTTTGGCACTTCCTCCGAGGAACGTTTGCACAAGCTAATTAAGGGTAAAATTGACTCTGGAGTTAAACCCTCCTTAATTCTTAATAGATTACGGGCTTTGGCTGTTGACTGCAACGATAGCATTCTAAAGACGGTGTTTCTCGAGCAGTTGGCTACTAATTGTCCGGCGCATTATCGGTCTCTGGTGTAGAAGACCTTGATAAACTAGCCGTAATGGTCGACAAATTTTTAGAATCACTTGAACCCGGCCTGTATTCCGTCAATGCTGTCCATGGGCAACAGTCTCCCATCGAACGACTTACCGCGGATTTGTCGAAGCTTACCGCTGAGGTGAGCGAGTTAAAGAAAGCGTTCAACAGATTTAGACCGCGCGCTCGTTCGAATTCAAATCATACGAGGTGTGGCAGTAGGTCGAAGCCTGCTGACAATAACAATAATAGGCCTGTAGCTTCCTCGGTTGTTCCCCAGGATAATTTGTGTCGTCTACACCTAAAATACGGTGTCAATGCTAGACGTTGTTACAGTCCCTGCTCGTGGACGGGTCCTTAGCGGGAAAACTAGATCGTCCTCTCTACGCCGGAGCTGTAGATGAGGTACGTAAATCAAAGAGGCGCCATATTCGTGACCACTTATCAAAGTTAGTTTTTCTTATAGACACTGGTTCGGAGGTCTCTGTAGTTCCCAGAAGCGTCGTTGAGACTTTGTCTCCGGCGTCTTGGTGTTTGATTGCGGCTAACAATACTAACATTAAGGTTTATGGCAAAACTAATTTGGTCTTAAACTTTGGTCTTCCAGAACCTATTGTTTGGAGGTTCTGCGTGGCGGACATTCCATGCCCTATCATTGGTGCGGATTTCTTGGATCACCATCACCATGGTTTTTTGGTAGATCTTCAGCGACATTGTCTAGAACAGCCCACTTCTGACGTGTCCTCGTCGGGCTTCGTTAAGCTCGTGGGTGAATTTTCTCTAGGTGTTATTTCCTCTAATGAGGTCACCTCGCTCTTGCCAGAGTTTCCAGAGATCACCGGTCAGAAGCCTTCCCGGAAAATTGACTCTCCGGAGGTGTTCCATCACATCGTCACGACTGGTCCGCCTGTATTTGAAAGTGCACGCCGCTTGAACCCAGAGAAGTATCTGATGGATAAAAAAGAGTTTGAAAAACTCGTCCGCGAAGGTTATTGCCGCCATTCTACCAGCCCTTAGGCTAGCCCACTCCATCTTACTAAAAAAAAGGACGGATCTTGGCGGATTTGTGGCGATTTTCCCAGGCTTAACAGCGTTACTGAGCCGGATAGGTATCCTTTGCCACATCTTCACCACTTCTCCATTGCTTTACATGGTAAAAGTTTTTTCACGACCCTCGATTTGTATAGAGCGTACCATCAGATCCCCGTAACTCCGGAGGATATCCAGAAGACTGCTGTCTACTCCTAATGGCCTTTACGAATATCTTGGGATGCCTTTCGGCTTACGGAACGCTTGCCAGACGTTTCAGAGATATATTTATCGTGCCTTAACTGGTTTAGATTTTGTTCTCGCGTATCTGGATGGCATCCTGATTTTCTCTTCTAGCCGTGAGGAAGACATCCAGCATTTACGTGTGGTCTTTGATAAGCTCAGACTGTTTGGGTTACGTCTTAATCTGAACACCTGTAAGTTTATGAAATCAGAGATTGGTTTTTTAGGTTACACTATTAATAGGGATGGTTCGAGATCATCTAGGGATAGCATTCAGGCGGTTTTGAATTTCCCTGAACCTATCAGCATTGTTCAGCTCCGTCGTTTTCTTGGATTGGTTAACACTTATCGTAGAGGTATTCCTCATGCGGCTGAAAATTACGCACCGCTGAATGAGTACATTTGTGGTTCTTCGAAGAACGACCAACGTGAAATTGAGTGGACTTCTCAGGCGAGAGCTGCCTTTGCTAAAGCAAAGAGTGATGTGGCCGATATAGTTTTGTTGGCTCAACCTTCCCCGATTGCTGAGACTCGTCTTCTGACGGATGCCTCTGATTTTGCAATGGGTGCTGTTATTGAGCAATTGCTGAACGGTGAATGGAAACCATTAGGATTTTTCTCCCGTAAATTTTCTCCTGCTCAATGTAAATATAGTACATATGATCGTGAATTGACGGCTATTTTCGAGTCTATTAAATACTTTAAGTATTTCTTAGAGGGTTGAGAATTTTATGTTCTGACGGATCAGAAACCTCTAATTCATGCTTTCAAGCAACGTGCTGATAAAGCTTCCCCTCGACAGTGTAGGCAGTTGAGTTACATTTCACAATTCACGACACAAATTAGACATATTTCTGGTTTGGATAATGCCGTAGCTGACGCCCTTTCTCGTGTAGATTTAATTCGTCTTCCCGTGGAGTTCGACCTACTTGAATTAGCTGAGCTACAGAAGACAGGCTCCGAATTAGTAGAACTTCTCGCTGATCGCGATAAACATTCGTTGTCCTTTATGAGCATTGAGTGGGGTCAGGACCACAATAGAATTTTCTGTGATGTCTCCGGGAATATTCTCCGTCCATATATCCCCCAGCCACTCTGCAGGCGTGTTTATGATTTATTTCATAACCCTGCGCATCCCGGTGCTAAGGTTACCATTGATATGGTTCGGCAGAGGTATGTTTGGCCTAAAATGCATATTGACATCAGAGCCAGGGAGGGCAAGCTCTTATGGAAAAATTAAACTTAAGTTACGCCGACTTAATATCCAGGCTGCAGGACCGACGCAGTCGATAGTAGCGCCTCTTACGGCTGCCTCGCATATTATTTTGGATTTGGCGGCATTTTTCCCGCGCGGGAAGGTGATCCTATTCTGACGAGGCCAGACCAGGACGGACATCGTGGGAACATCGTTGGACCATCGTGGGACAAGGATTGACGAGGACCAACGAGGACCAACAAGGATCAACGAGAAATCAGGACAGGAACCACGTAGATTTAGACAAATATTTGCACTTTAAAGAGAAACGGCATTACTTAATTTAGGTATCCCTTTTTCGCGAAATATGTCTCACAAAAAGTGCGTTGTATCCGTGTGTATGAATAAGGGTGGAAAAGTCCATCGTTTCCCAAACTATTTTAAAGATCAATCGCGATTTTTAAAATGGTTTGAAGCCGCGCAAAATTCCGACTTAACATATCTCCCACCCCACAAATTTACTCACAAATATATTTGCCAGTGTCACTTTGAGCGCAAATATATACTAAATACTAAGTTGACATGCAGTGCTGTGCCGACACAATTTTTGTCAGGTAAATTTTGCACCAGAAATTTAAATGAAATTTGATGGTCAATTTAATATGGAATTATTCTTTTACATTACGTAGCTTAGCATGTTTCATTTACATTGTATTTTATTTTATTCGCATTGTACATTATAGAACACAGGCAGCCCATTGTCTACTGTGGTGCAGTCAGCAACGTGGAGCAACCACAAGAGACAGCAACAGGTGGTAAGTACCAAAAATTATTTTATTCTTTTGCAATTATTAATTATTGTTTTATTTAATTCTAGAACCTACTGTAGAGGACATCAACCATGGCGTCAATAATGATGGGGGATGTTCTACATCTACATGTGGTAACTATCTAATATTTATTTTAATTGTATGAAATTAATAATTATTGTTTTACTTAATTTTAGAACCTACTGTAGAGCACATCAGCCATGGCGGCAATAATGATGGGGGATGTTCTACATCTACATATGGTAGCTATCTAATATTTATTTTAATTTGATGTAATTGTTAATTAGTGTTTTATTTAAATTTAGCAGCTGGTATTCAGTGTGGGGACAAAGCTGGGGACACCACTACTCCACTTGAATTGGCGGTCCACGGGCACACAACCTGCCAAACAGTACCTGCTGTGCGAAAGTCACGAAAACGTAAGTCATTTTATACATTGTTTTCTTTGTTTGTGTGACATGCTTGTTTTTATGCATCATTTTTATTTGGTGTTGGCACTAAATTGCACTGTCCTGCACAGCCTCTGCGTTACAGGTGCTTAACCTAACACGCAAGCGTTATTTGTCGTGTGATGATTTGAAGGTGTATAATAAGTTAGCAGCACTAATGAAAAAGGTTCGCGGTTCAAGAAAGAAATCGGGGTCTGCGCGATTGGAATGTGCGAGTCAAGCATTAAAAGACGGAGCACTAACCATATTTGAGGCTTTGCCAGAAAGCGCTAAACAATTGTTTGCTTTACAAATTAGAAATTTAGGACGAAACAAGTTTAGTAGAGTTTATACGAAAGAAGATAAAATTTTTGCTCTGGCACTTCTTAAAAAAAGTAAAGTAGCTTATAAATTTTTATCGGAAATGTTCGTCCTTCCGACCACCGAAACTTTACGTACATTGGTACGCGATATGGCTATTAAGCCCGGTGTTTGTGACAATTTATTTGCTGCACTAAAAACCAAAGTCTCTAACATGGACGGTAAAAGTGCTAATTCCATTTTAGTTTTCGATGAAATGGCATTGTCTCCGTCTTTAATGTACAACTCATCGTCGGACATGGTGGAGGGTTTTTGCGATGACGGATGTGAGCGCAATTTGAATTTCGCCGACAGTGTTGCTGTACGGATGCTGAAAGGCATCCATCCATATCCTTCCTGGAAGCAACCGATTGCGTTCACATTTTGTCACGCAAAGACAAAATGGGAAGGAATCGCTGAAATGTATAAAACGATTGTTCGTAAAGCCCATAATAGTGGCTTGAGAATCGTTGCTTCGATATGTGACCAGGGAACCACGAATGTCAAAGCAATTAAAAGTTTAATTGCTTCTGCCAGACGTGAGTGTTTAATACAAAATATAGAGTCCCGCGACGCGGTAATCAGAGTTGATGGGGCAGAGATCATACATTTGTATGATCCACCCCATCTTTTAAAATGCGTTCGTAATAATTTACTAACAAAAAATTTAATTTTCACTAACGAAGACGGTAAACTATGTACCGCAAACTGGTCGCACATCGAAACTGCATTTCGTGTTGACAAAAGGCTTAGCATGTTCAGTTCAATGAATAAATTAAATGAATGTCACATGATTCCTTCCAAAATAAAAAAGATGAAGGTTTCTTATTGCACGCAAGTGTTTAGTCGCACTGTAGCGTCAGCAATTGGTGTTTTGAGTAAGGGAGGCACTAGCATCTCTAATTCAAATAACGTGCCACCGGAGGCTGTAGACACAGCTTGTTTACTATATTTTTTTAACAACCTTTTTGATAGCGTTAACGGGAAAAATGAACGCTCTTCCAAATTAAATGATTTTCGTACTGCCGTAAGTACTAGTGATTATGATTGTAAACATGAAAAATTGTGGAAAGAAGCAATTCCTGTATTATCAAAAATGCGGTCTGTCAAGAAAAGCCCAGGGGACCGGGAATATCCGGAAGTATTAAGTAACTGGGTACATACTCTTCGCGGATTCATATTATTAAAATCGAAGTTGCGAGATCTCGGCGTATCCCAGTTTGCGCCACGCGTTTTTAATTAGGACGCGTTAGAAAATTTTTTCGGGCAAGTCCGTCAGCATGGCGTTAGACACGTAAGGCCCAATTGCATTTCATTTTCTGCTTATTATAAATCCCTCTTAATTAGAAGTTATAGTTCACCGTGCGTTGGAGGGAATTGCCAGAAAGATGAATCCTCTAACCTTTTTATGGATTTGGCTGGTTTACTTTATTGTAATACAGATTGTGAAACCTTCCAATCCATGTACAGCGTATGTGATGTACCTGCATTACCAGAGACTTTTAATCTGGATGCAGTATTACCAAATACTGTGTTACAGAATTTTCAAAATTATATTATCAAATTAGCTTTAAAAAGAAAATTTGTTTGCGATGTTTGCCAAAAAGCATATGTATCAAATGTTGATTATGCTATACTTAGAGTAAAAAATATTTGCGAATTCTATTTTCCGCAGTGCCTACATTTTCCTCGCGTGTCGAAGTTTTTAAGTGCAATCTGTAAAAATCACATAGTTTTTTCATTTACTTGCGAGCATGCGGATAGCCTTTCAGACTTAATTATTATTGAAAGTATTCGTTATGTAATTGTGTGATACACTAAATTAATTCGAAAGTCTTTGGTTGGTGCAAATACATCTCTACAGACAAATGATAAATTGCTTCTATCCGCAATTGCGTATAATAAGAAACATTCATTTCATAAATAAAATTTATTTGAAAATATTTATATTATTTGTACAGGATAAAATTCTATGATATGTAAATATAAATGTGAATGTAAATGTATTGTATATACTAAACCTAACCAGTCGGGAACTCTTGATATGTAACATACGCATGAATAATAACATTTTAATTTCTGTTAATTGCACGTTTTGCATATGCATAATTATATTATTTTTTACTGTGTGCTGACTTTGTTATTTTTATCCGTGTTGTTTTTATGTACGTATCCCAGGCCACAATGACAGATTTATATATTTGAAACATATATGTCTTTCTTTCAGGAAAACTCGACTCAGCTGTATTTTAGTTATTTAAGGATTTTTCAATGAATGGATATATATTTTAATAAACTTTGACTAATTTTGTACCCCATTTTAATTTTATTATAGATTAGTTTAGTTTTAATATATATATATATTATTAAAACTTAATTAAAACTTATTATTAAAACTTAAAAGTTTTATATATATATCTTCTTAATCTATATAATTCTTCTGTCCGTGTGTATGTGACTGAACTCCTCCTAAACGGCTCGACCGATTTGGATAAAATTTTTTGTGCGTGTTCCAGTGCAATGTCCGTATATATATACAGGGTGTAACAGAAATTCTGGGACACTTGGGGTTTATGGATAGAACGCATAAAAATAAGAAAAAAAAGTCTTATAAGTCGAGGGCGCAGCTCACCCCCTACGGAGATACAACCCCTTTTGTAAAAAATGTTTAAAAAATTATATCTCCGAAACGGTAAGTCATAGAAAAGTGATTTTGATTGCGATATAACCGGAAAAGATCAAAGTTTAATAAAAAAAATGTAGCCGCTGCGATTACTACCGCTAAGTTGCATTTATTCTTGTTAATAAAAAACAAACGTAATTATTTCTATGTTAGCGGCTGTTTATCACTTCAAGAAAAATGTGGATCATGCATCGAGACTTGCTTTTCGAAGACAGCAAAAAAAAAGTTATTATTTTTATAAAGTTTAGGTGCTAAAATTAGTAGTTTAACGCCCGCCGCGAAGACGCCTGCCGATATGCAGCCTCCGACACGTCAGATTGGTGATGTCCTGTTCTACTGACTACGTTTGACCTACTTTTTACATATGGTACGGACTCGCCCTATGCCTACGGCTGACCTACATCTTACATATGGCACCGACATGTCCTGTGATTTACAATAAAAAATGTATTACGTATTCTATTACAGTATACATCTTACCTTTAAACGAATTGTTTAAAATTGGCGTCCGTTCACCTCGATAAATTTCCGCAATGGTTTCTTCATTAAACGCCGTACATTGGCATAAACTTCCTCCGGGTTATTATTAATTTTCGCACATCCATTTAAACAGAACAACACAAAACAGTCCAAGATAGTTTTTGCCGGTTAAACACGCTGGTACAGAACACGGCCCCACCAAAAGATTGTTCACCATACCGCACCACATATTTACGCTAAATTGTCTTTGCATATTAACAAATAGTATTTGTTACAGCGCGCAAGGAGACACAGTTCTTTATTCTTAATCTTTTAAACGATCTACAACATTCTCTCCGACTCGTTCTTACGACACTCACTGCAAAACGATCCTCTTTGTACTGAATTCGACAGTAACTGCAGCAAAATCTCACCCGCTCCTTTACATTCATTATCTCACTTGCACTTCGTTGTATCTCGCTCGCACTCATCCCTTACGATTTGGTGGAGGCCTGTAACACGGGTGTAATATATATATATATATTTATATATATTTATATATATTTATATTTATATTTAGTTTTTATATTTAGTATTTATATTTATATTTAGTATTGCCCGCTTCTGTACAGTATATATATATATATATACAGAAGTATAATTTAAATAATATAGTACCTAAATTTGAATAATATAGTACCTAGTTCGGCCACTATGTCGCCTCGATCGATGCGACGGTCCTGCCGCCTGGATATTAAGTCGGCGTAACTTGAGTCTAATTTTTCCATGGGAGCTTGCCCTCCCTGATCAGAGCTTGGTGTAAGTCTTGTCTAGATTGTCAAGCCTCTAAGGTATCGCGTCACGTTACAAATAATCCTGGTAATTTTGTCGTTCCTGACAATCGTTTTGTGCATATCCACATGGATATTGTTGGTCCGTTACCGGTTTGTGATGGTTATAGTTATCCTCTGACTATAATTGACCGTTTCTCCCGTTGGCCGGAAGCTATTCCCATTAAGGATACTTCCACTCTGAGTGTCTCACGTGCATTTTTTGATCACTGGATTTCGCGTTTCGGAACCCCTCGCACATTAACCACGGACCAAGAAGCACAGTTCGAATCCCAACTTTTTATAGCGCTCCTTAATACGCTTGGTGTACAGCGCGTTCGTACTGCGGCGTATCATCCCGCTGCAAATGGTATGGTGGAAAGGTGGCATCGTGACTTAAAGAGAGCTTTAATGTGTCACAATAAACAAAACTGGCTTAGGCAATTATCGACCGTTATGCTTGGTCTTAGAACAGCAGTGCGTTCAGACGCTGCAGGTTCTTCTGCTGATTTCTTGTATGGTACTGCATTACGCATACCTGGTGAGTTCTGCCTTCCTGATGATTTTGCTCCGAATCCTAATTATTTTTTGGAGGAGTTTCGCGAACATATGCGAAATGTTAAGCCAATTTCTGTTGTCCATCGGCATAAGCCACGTGCATTCTTTTTTAAGGATCTGCACACGTGTTCACATTTTTTTCTTAGATCCCCTCCAATTAAGAAATCTTTGGAAAGACCATATTCTGGTCCTTATAAGATTCTGGAGCGAATTTCCGATAAGAATTTTAAAATAGAGATTAATGGTTTAGCTAAGGTAGTGTCTACCGAACTAATTAAACCAGCACATTTTATTCTGGAGGATACATGCATTCCGGCCGAACCTGTGCTTGCTCCTGCTCCGTCGCCTGAGCAACATCCAAAGCCGCGTTCTATTCTTAAAACCGTATTTTAATAAAAAGAGAGTTCCTGCCGTCCCGACTAATAAAGTCACTATCGACACGAGTAAAAACACTGTTCTCTTTATCGAGAGAAGAGCTCGAAATAAGAATAAAAATAGTTTGTACTAATCACAGTTCCTACAATTTTTGTATTGCCGTTGCAATCTATTGTAATACAGTAGTATATAAGATATTATACTTAGTTCAGTAGGATATTTAAGTATGATTTTGTGATATGTATCCAAAGAGTTTTTGCATACTCCTTGCGCTGTGCTAATTCTTAAGCAGTATCTTAAGTTGCGAGTATAGTTTTAAGTTATCGTCATAACTTGGGGGGAGTAGTGTGGGGTAACGCCAACTGTTACTCTCCAACAGTAAATTCCCTAGCTACTAGCACCACATGCGTAGTGGCTAGTACGAAAGACTGCCCGCGCAGTTAACGCTCAAACCTCCTTTTGTAAGGATGTCTTCTTGTACCTAAGTATTAAAAGTAAAAGTTTTAATAAACGTATTCGTTAATTAGTTTCTCTTTCCCCATCCTGGGCGAGTGGATACGTAACCCGAGGGGTTGCACACGCCACAGAGATAAGGAGAAAGACGCCATCTAGGAGGAAAGTGTCAGGGTGTCGGTAAAGAAGGAAAGAGTGGGAGAGATATAAAGCAATGAAGGTAGGAGCGAAGAAGGAAACGGAAGGACAGGAGGGAAGAAAGGAAAGGAACAGGAGCGAAGGGGAGACGAAGAGGGGAAGAGGAAGGCCAAGCAAGGCAGGAGAAATACGGAGGGAAAGGATGGACAGCACAGGGAGTGCGGCGTGCGGCGTGCGGCGAAATAAACATACATACATACATAGTACAGTATTGCCTCGGTATAAGCCCGCTCGTCTGGTCTGTTTTGACTCTTATAACGTGTACTGGAAGCGAAATTCAAGAACCCATAAATCTTGACTGAGCTCAAGCTGCTAGGTTTTGTATTATACCGACAGTGTTCAGTTATGATTGGCATTATTTCCCGTCCATCCTAGGGTATATGTAGGTACTTGTGTATTTATAAAGTTAGCAGAAAATTTTTCATCAAGAGTTACGGTCTTAACTCGGGCCAAGTACAAGAGTTCCCGACTGGTAAACCTGAGCTACTCCTTTCCGGACAAATTAGATTGAGATTTTCGGGGTAATCAAACGGCATTAAATCCGCATATTTCCCCCAAAGTATGATGATATTCGTATAGGCGGCGTTCATCCGAGTAATTTAAGTCTCACTACGAGAAGATCTATCAAGCTAATTGCGAGATATTTTGATTTAAAAAATTAAGTTTTTTGTAAGAAATGTCGTCTTCTTCCTCTCCTCCTTCTCCATCTCCAGCCTGTCACGCATCCCCTCGTAGCCATACGCCGGTGCCAGGCCCTAACGAACTTTTTTTCACACCATGGGCCGATAATTTTACTGCCGGTAATGTAGATTTTTATAAGTAATCTGTTAGAGACATGCCGGAAAAAAAATCAAAAGACAAGGTTTTATCTGTGGCCAAGTATAAGAGTCCCTGATTGGTATTCAGAAAATCATCAAGGATTATCAATAATTTCTAAATTTAACATATTGCTTTCTTAAATTGTAGAAAAAATGTATTTGATTTTTGAAACTTAGGCTTAACAATAAATCGCAACAATACGCTTAACACAGATTAAACGTCGACGTTTTTTTTCAAATGAATGAAAAATAATTTTTTTAAAAATTTAAGATAAATATTAAATGCCCGATATAATAATTAGAAATGTTTGGAGCAAAATTAATGAGTGACCGCGATTGGCGAAGACGCACCGCAATACTTGCTCTCGGCTGTCGCTACGGCTGCGCCCGGAGTACGAGCGTGACAGACAGAAGTAAAGAAAGAGAGCCTGTTATGCTAGAAAAATTCGAATCATGTTAAATTCCGCATTGCTTTGTCGTCAAATGCGCTCTCACACATGCTTGCGTGGCTCGTCGTTTGTTTGGCTAGTGCGAGCGCGATGGAGCGACGGAAAGATAGAGACAAAGAAGTCGTTGTCAGTTGTTGATACCCGGCGGCATAGTACGCCACAGAGAGAAGGAAGTATACGAAAAAGAAGAAAAAATAGATACGTCATTCGGAAATTTTCAAAGTGTTATCAATAATTAATGTTTCATTTTTAGAACTTGGATACATGTCAAAGCATATCTTCAAATCGTTACAAGCCCTTCTTTAGTACATAATCAAATTGTTCTGTAAACAGGTCTTCCAAGAAAAAGTAAGCAAATTCTTTTTTATCGGGCTGTCCGATGAGCAGCGAGTGATTGGGTCTGTGGCGAAACGTTTAGTTATCGGTACTGTGGTATTGGTATTTTTGAACAAAAGATATTAACTTGCCAGTCGGGGACTCTTGTATTTGGCCCGAGACAAGACCTTGTCTCTTGATATGAAAGTCGGATTGCGTGATTGCGAAGTATGAATGAAAAGTATTTAGACGACTGTCAAGAGCGAGCGAGGAATGTTTGGATCGAGTGACTGCGTAAGGTGTGAAGAAAGAGTGTTTGGACCGAGTGACAGTTTTTCCGTTGAATGTTTCGAGTGGCTCTTTGTGCGTGGATCTAGGAAGAATGCGGGTGGCCCGTGGTGCGTGTTACGAGTGTGAGAATGTGTGAATTTGTTTGTGAGAGAATTGGAAAAGTATGTATGTGTATGAAAAAGGGCGTCAGGGCGACGTCGCGGGTTAGTCGAGTTGGTTAGTTAGTCGAGCTAGTTAGTGGAGTTAGTCAGTCGAGATTGAGTTGCGAAGAGATTTGGTTGCGAGGAGTTGCGAGGAGTATTGCGAGGAGTATTGTGTGTAGTATTTATGCGAGGAGTTTTATTGTGATGAGATTGTGATCGGGAGTTATAATTATTAAGAATTAGTTAATAAACACTTTTTACATTATTAAACAAATAACATCTTGTTTACCACCACGGAATATGATAGAGTACTGGTAAATAATTTTTGTTACATGCTTTGTATCGACACTTTACTATCTCGGCTATTGAATCTCAAAATTGTTCTTTATCTATTTGTAACAGTGTTATAATTATACTTAAAAACTATTGTTTGTTTCAACCTGTCGTTGAAATATAGGTAAATTTAAAGGACGGGATGACGTTGTTATACGTAAATTGAAAAATATTTGCAAGGATATACATTGGACCATATTAAAGTTCCAGAAGTTAAAAACATTTTTCAGCAAATTACACTAACCATTATTTTAAATTTAGACATTTTTCATAAGACCATTTCTGTCCACTTCTATGTTTATTATAATTTTCAAATTGAGTATTTAAAAACCAAACGTATACAAAACCTTTCGTGCCTTGCACTAATGAAATGTTTAATATTTTGCTAATTCCTTGAAATGTGTTTCTTTTTCAACATTATCAATAATATATGCAAATCTTTAAACAATATCTGACATACTGCAAGAACTTTGATCACTTGACCTGAAACGGACCAATATTGACATTTCAGTGTTTCTGAAAGAGTCTCTGATTTTTTTATTCACTTCTTCGAAGAATTTTTGGAACTTTTCAAAATACATAATTCTTATTACTACATTTTTTTAATAATAAACAACATTTAAAGGATAACTTCTTACATTTTGCCACATCATCATTGCAAAATTACTATAATAATCAGATCCGTATATTCCTTTGTTTTCCTGCATTCCCTTATTTCTTTATTCCCAGAATTCTTTATTCCCTTATTTCTTTAATATCAAGTATTTCAATAAAAACAATACTGTACTTTACAGGATACTACGAATGAATTCAAATCCTCAAAAAAGCGTCGAAAATGCAAAGATAAGGGCCAAGAACATTAGGGTGCTAGATTGGAGAATAAATTGCTGATTAACATAAACTTCATTTTACACACGATTTGAAATCAATCAAATGTGATCAAGTCCAAATTATTGTACAGCAATAACACAATACTATCGCTAAGTAAATATGTATATTCAATTAGCTAAATTTCCTAAAAAATGATGTCTCCTCATTTAACCTTTTAGGCACGACGCGCCACTATAGTGGCTCACGCGAATGTCATCTTTCTGGACGACAGGCCACTATAGTGGCTCACCGTTTGAGTTAACACGTTACGTGCCATGTGGGGCGTATACGACCCCCGCTGCACTTTCCGTTCAAGCCATTTGGAATTCTCATTAAAAAACAAAGAATTCTTAAAAAATTTGTTGTAGAGTCAAATATAGACAACCTCACATCACGTATACAGCGTTTATTGTAGTGTGGGGCGTATACGCCCCACGCGGCGTGGTAGTCATATTTTCAACTGTCTTTTGTCATTCTATCAAACAGGAGACATTGTATCGTTTAGTCATTTATTCGCGCGTTGTTGAAGCAAGCATTACTGTTTGATTTAAAGCTAGTGTTTATTCTGTTCAAAAGTTTAGTTTTATTTAGTTCTGTTCATTTGCTTTTAAAGTGAAATCAAACGAAGGATACAGAATATACAGTAAGTATACACTTATTTGTGTGCTACAGACAAATAATTATATAATTTTTACTCGTTATGATCAGAAATGGCATTGCCCAATGAACAATTTTCGAGCGAGGATTCTGATATGCCACTGTCAGAAGCTATAGCAAAACGCTGTAGGATTACACGCATAAGTTCTTATGATTTTTCAACAGACAGTTCAAGCGACATAATACCTTTTCATCGTCTTCCTGTGGGTCGCAATATAATTTTATCAAGCAGTGAAGACGAAGAAGATGAATCGAATATCATTAACAATAATACAAATGCTTCTACCACGGACTGGTCTAATCCTATTGGAAACCAACCACAGCTTACGCCTTTCGAAAGTGCATCTGGTTTTAAAATGTTAAATCGAAATTATGAAAATGTAGGAGATATTTATTTCTTGCTACTGAATGATAGAATCCTTGAAATTATAGTGGAAGAAACCAATCGATATGCAGAAAAGATGTTGTTTGAGAAAACGTCATCGCGGTTAGACAAATGAAAACCGACAGATAAAACCGAAATAAAACGATTTTTTGGGCTCATCATGTGGATGGGCATTGTAAAACTTCCCCAAGTTCATTTATATTGGTCCAAAGATGCAGCTTATGCTCAAAGTCTCCTGTTGTGACGCATCATAAGCTCACAAAGCCAGCAGATGTAGTTTATATCTTTAAAAACTTTCACTTTCGCAGGCCTCGAGTCTTTTCGTTTACAACCCGGTTCCGTTAGTCCGAATTTTTAATTTTGCTCGAATGTCTGGAAAATCTATAGGCTTTATGACTTTATGGCGGTCAGCTGTGGCAGCCAGAGTTCGGCGGGCCATCAGATGTTTCGGTTTTGGAGGCAACTTGTCCACGCGGACGGTCATTCTACTCGTCTATTTTTATTTGTCCTTTTTAACCAATCAATGCGGTGATCGTCCCCGGTTTACCAATCCGAAAAATTGAGGAATTTCCGCCAATCAGCCTTTTTTCTGACTGCAACATGCCCCTCCTAAGGCCTCCTCGTGGCTAATTTCGGTCTCACGCGGAAAAGCGCGGCGTGAGATCATCAGACCAAATTTTACATCCGAAGTGTCTACTTCGGAATAACCAAGTACTTATACTCGCAACTACGCGATATTTTATACATTTTATACTTAGAGACTCGTGACACTCGTATTATACGATAAATTTTAATACACGACGTTTTCTATAATAACACAAGTTGCTGTCCGTCTTCAACCTTTAGTTTTGTTTAACCAAGCGCGGTCAAAAGACAGTTTAGTTATTTTAACAATTCTGTTCAACCGTATATATGTATATATATACACACGTTTGTATATATATTTTGAAAGAGCGAGTACCCGTCCGAGTATCGCAACGACAGACACGACACAACATCTCCCTTCTTCGGTGCTATCAAGGAATCGTTTCGAACTTTTGTTGGGTATGTTACATTTCTGTGATAACGAAAATGAAAATCTTAACGACCGTTTGTACAAAATTCGAGTCATAATTGACATGCTCAATGAAAATTTTCAAAAGTACTATGATCCAAGCGAAATTGTTTGTATAGATGAATCTTTAATTCCCTTTCGAGGTCGCATCGTCTTCAAGCAGTACATAAAGCAAAAACGACACAAATACGGTGTAAAAATTGTTACAACGTTGTAACGTCCTTAGGGTTTATGGCATGGACGTAACTAACCTGCTATTTTTGAGATTAACGTTCAGTACTTTCACTTTCCAGTTTTTTATTGCAACCAAATGTTTTGAGAATTTTAACTTCATAATTTTAACCAGTCTCATTAGCATTGACATGCCATAAACCCCGAAAGCGACCTAACGGTTCATCGAACCAAGGCCCAGACCTCGTCAACCCTAGACAGCTGCACTACGGACGGACCCTGACGTCAGAGGAAAAAGCCCAAAAAACACCTACGTCACGACAAACACGGAATTTCCCACCGAAGATGCCAAGGCAAGGAGGGACAGCGACTTCGGGTGTCTTCGGCCTCCAGCACCCCTTCCACCCTCAAACTCATCGACAGGATGATAGCAGGGAAGGGATGATGGAGGAGGGAAATTCGGGACTGAAGGACGAACTTTGGGACAGTTACAAATTGAAACTCGTACCGGACATTCACACTTGAACCTTCAAACAGTACATTTGCACTTCATTTTGAACGTTGTACCTTTTGCACACTAACGAACACTTGACCATTCAGACGAAACTTTGTACATTTGTATATATTGTACATTTTGTAAATAAATCTGTGGCAGCTCCTAACGCTGCAATATCCGAGCGTTCACAGTACAAAAAAAAACATACAGTCCACTATTCATTTGACCTCAACGCTCAACCAAAAATATTTAAATTATGTTCGGCGCCGGGATACACGGTCAATTTTCAAATTTATTGCGGGAAAAAACAGACACGGAGAAAACGACGCCTACAAATGTAGTTTTGTCATTATGTAAAAACATATTTGGTAAGGGTCATACACTGTGTACCGATAATTGGTACACAAGTGTCGACTTGGCTAGGCAATTAATTGCAAGAAACACTCATCTCATTGGAACAATGCGGTCGAATCGTCGCGGCATTCCAAAAGATGTGGTCGCAAAAAAATTAATGCGTGACGAATATATTGCAAAAGAAAGTTTGGATGGTATAACGGTACTAAAATGGAAAGACAAACGTGACGTCCTTTTATTACCGACAAAGCACTCTGATGAAACTGTCGTTGTACGGAAAAGGGGGTATGACTGTGTCAAATCAAAAATTGTGATAGATTACAATGAAGGAAAATCTTACATAGATGTTTCCGATCAAATGTCGTCATACTGCAATTCTTTGCGTAAATCCGTAAAATGGTATAAAAAAATTGTGTTTGAACTTTTTTTAAATACTGCTGTCGTAAATGCGTGGATAATACATAATAGTCTCACAAACAATAAAATATCAAGTGTTGAATTTAGAAAACAATTAGCTATGCAACTGATGTCCCGCGAAGATAATAATTCTTTACCCAAAGTACCAAAAAGAGTTCGCCATGTAATTAAAAAAAAGGACGGCGAGTTTAATTTAGTTAGAAAACGCTGCAAAACTTGCTATGAAACTAATGTCAAAAAGTTTGGCTCGAAATCGGCAAAAAATTATACTAAAAAAGTTGTAACATTTTGTGATGGTTGTCCAGACAAGCCTCATTTATGTCTGCCATGTTTCAACAAGGTTCACCGCAATATGCCTTTATAATTGTAAATAGATCTATAACTAATAATATTAAACATATTTGAAGTAAAATGTTTTATTTTTTATGCATTTGAACTTTATTAAAATAGTTATGTAGGAGCTTGCAACTCGTCTGGTAGAGGAAACGTTCGATCTTGTGTTTGTCAAAATAATTCCTTAAAAATTAAATTTATTTCTTTGTTCTCTAATGCATATTAAAATTTATATCTTTTTCCTGCTAATGATAGCATTGTACTACTGAAAAAAGGTAAGGCATACATCTTAAACGACTTTTTTTAATCTTTAAAGTGTGGGTCGTATACGCCTCACGCGGCCTGAATGGAAAGTCATCAAAAATCGCCGTGGCACGGAACGTGTTAAGGGGTTAGGCCACTCTAGAGACCGAAAAAATAGCCATTTTTAGGATTTTTTTTTCAGAAGTACTACAAAATAAATCGGGATTCCAATAAAGAGTATTTATTATACATATCAGTGACTATATACAGTAATTTTTTTAAAGCGATTAATTTCAAAATGGCGGCTGTACCAGCAGTTTTGCAATGACGTCTCCGTTGTTTCAGGGTCCACGAACGGACAAATCAGCTCCTGTAACTTTTGAATTATAAAAAACCAATTTTGTTTTGTTATTCTATATAATAACTGCTATACAACTACGTAGGTTTTTTTCGATATATTAATTTTTGGCCAAATGGCGCACTTCTAGAGCGAAAAATGAATAATTGGCCTAAAAAATCATCACTTAATTGCTAATAACAAATGAGCTATGCAATGTATCAAAAAAATCCTACGTACTTGTGTGGACAATGTATTTTTCTAGATATGTTCAAAATTTCAAGTGAATCGGTTGAAAATTGTCTGAGTTATGTTGCCGTTAAACTTAAAAAATGTCGTTTTGAGATACACGCGTTTGAAGTTTTCAGTAATAGAAAATCATGAATAATTTTGCAATACCTTTAATCTGCGATGCCTGCACCATACAATTGGCTTTCCAGATTATCGTCCTGCTCTTGTTTTTCTTTTCTTCTCGATCTTGAAGCGATTCTTGCCTCTTTTACCCGTTCAGACAGCGATCTCTCCACATGCTTTATGCGCTGTTTGTCAATTTCCAGGCACATTTCATAGCTGTTCGGGCCGATTACCAAGTCCAAAGCCTGCATTATGTGCAGAATTGAAGAAAACCCGTCACTGTATATACAAATTGCAATATCCGTAGCCACATCTAAAACTGTTTTACCACTCGAAGTGGATTTCGGAGCCAATGCCCACACAGTCGAGTTGAAGCTTTCGTTACTATTTTGTGTGTAACCGTCGATGCATCGAATTAGAAGATTTTGACTGGTCAGTACTTCATAGACTGGTTTGTTAACTTCAGAGACTTCAATTGGAAGAGCTGGTTTACATTTATACTCAGTCAAAGTATTTGTAGCTTTAGCTCGTTGCAAGGAGCACTATGAATCCTGTCCAATAGGACATTTGTCGTGCTGCGGTTTGTCATCAGTCGATAATTTATGATCCAGTGTAGCCCATATACTGCTTTTCATGTTCTCAACTGATTCACTGTTTCTACGAATTGCTAATCCGTAATAAATACATAGCACTTGCAAATTAATTTGCCGCTATAATCGCTACGAGACAATCGCACCAAGATTGTGCATCGATAAAAATGAGTGTTTGCCGACTAACCTCCTTCTCGAATGCTTGGCTGAGCCTAAATGACTGAAAGAGACGTTCGACAAGTCTAAACTTGACTAGACTAGTCGAAACGACAAATGATTTCAATAACTTTTTGAAATTGATTTTTTTTTGTATTCATTTTTTGGTACTTCAATATGTCTAGAATGACATCCTAAAGTTTCAAAGTTCTATCTATAATAGTTTTGAAATGGCAGCTCTCGAAGCGCCGTTGTTCGGAGGACAAAAATTCTGTAGCATCTCATTTTCAAAAAGAAAAAGTTTCTCACGCTCATAGATGATTGGGGGAGGCATGTTTAGACTAGGCACTGACTGTCGCCAACCTTAGGCGGAAAACCCAGGGCTTAGGCGGAAAAAATAAAGATACGGTGAAATTGAACATTGCCATCATCAATAAGCTTCAGAAATACTTGGTCTGGCTATCACCAGGCATCAAGATGATATACATGCTATGTACAACACAGTTTGGGCTACATATTTTCACTTGAGTTCAACAGACAAAAATCCGATGCACGACAACTGACCGGCTGGCGCGGAGGGTTGGTGTAAATACCGTCGCGCGCTGGCCGAAGGACTAGATATGGCATGGTTTCAACATGATTATTTTCCGCTAGACCCACAAATTCAAGAAGTTTTAAAGCCAGTGTATACGGATCTGAGACGACGAGAATTATTAGACAAGTGCAAAGGAAGCAACACCCAGAACAACGATGAAAGTTTTAATGGCTTACTTTGGCACTTCGCTCCAACGCACCTTCACAGCGGTGTGAAAACTATACAATTGTGAAATTTGTTTACAGTAAATATATTTAATGATGGTTTTAAAGCCATCTTAAGAATCATGCAAGTTACGGGAGTAATCATTGTCTCTGCGGCCAAAGAATATGCCGAAAATCGCGATGAGAGCAGAATCCGGCTAGCCGAGAAACGCTATGAAGAGAGTTCAAAAGAGGCTCGAACAGCTAGGAGGATAGCTGCTACAGCGCAGCAGGCACTTTTCGAAGAAGAGGAAGGTTCCTTATACGGGTCTGAGATAGCAGATTAATGGTAAGTATGAAAATAGTTCCGTTATAAGAAAAAAATCTGTAGTTAAAACTTTAAACGTGTTTTTCTCAGAACGACATTTCTCAAATTTGCTGACACTCTAACTCGAATGCAAATCATAGAATCATCTTGAAATTTGTTGAGCATACTTAGTACATGTTTTCTTATACGATGACCCTCCAGTTTTGCATTTGAACAAAAATTGTCAATTTGCTATGCAAAAAACGGCCAATTTTTCGGGAAAAATTCAACATTTTTTTTCAATACTTCGCCATTTTGTGAATTTTTAATATTTTTTCAAACCTGAGCCTCATCGTAGGGGAAATATCTTCTAGTTTAACAGGCATTTTGTATTTTTTTATTTCAGGTTGTAAGAAAGCGCGTTTTTGAAATAACCGCGGAATGGAAAATGTAGAATTAAGTGGAAATGAAATATACTCAACATGCTTGTGTTAAAATTTGAGACTGATCGGTCGAGCCGTTTTCGAGAAATCGTGGTCACCGCCTTTGTAAACACAGTTTGGAGAAAAACGCATTCAAAGTTTGAGAAGCCGGTAATAGAAACTGTAGTAAAGGCAACTTCAAATTATTTAGTAACAACAACCAAAGTCGGAAAAATTAAATTTGAATGTAATTGAGCCAACACCAATTTCAGTTATCCAAATATCAACAACTGTATCTAGTTGCCGGAACTAATTAAGGGGAACTAATAATTTTTTCGGTGTAGACCAACTACTTTCAAACGCTCTGACACGTCTTTACAAATATGCGTGTAACTTGGACAATAATCGTCGAATTGACTTGAAATTTTCTGTGTGTATACTTAAATGTATGTACATTACGAAAATGAAATAAAAAAAAATCGATTTTTTGAAAATTACAACTGTATACGAGGTGTGTAAATAAAGTAATGAGACTGATTTTTTCCAATTGTTTATTCAAATAATATTATAATGCAATACTGTCTCCTTCAAAATAGTTCCCTTGGAAAGCCACACAGCGCTGGAGACGGTCATTCCAATCATTATAGCATTGCTGGAACTCCGATACTGGAATAGCCTTCAGCTGGTCGGTTACAGCTGTTTGAATGTTTTCATCTGTCCCAAAATGAGTTCCCTTGAGGTGATTTTTCAATCTCGGGAAGAGAAAAAGGTCACAAGGACTCAAGTCTGGTGAATAAGGAGGCTGAGGAGCCACAGGAATTTTTTTACTGGCTAAAAACTTCAGTATTGAGATTGCAGTGTGACATGGCGCATTGTCGTGATGCAACACCCAGTTCATTTTGATGTTTGGTCGCACTCGAAAGACTCTTTTTCGAAGTCTTTCAAGGACCTCTGGGTAAAAGTGTTGATTAACCGTTTAGCCTTGAGGCACAAACTCTTTGTGGACGATTCCGTGGCTATCGAAAAAACAAATCAGCATGCATTTAATCTTTGACTTGCTCATTCGTGCTTTTTTGGGTCTTGGAGAGGTTGCAGTGTGCCACTCCATGCTCTGGCGTTTGGTTTCTGGGTCATACTCAAACACCCAAGACTCGTCACCAGTAATGACACGTTCCAAGAAATGGGGATCATTTTCAATCGATCCCAAAAAGTTAAGACTCCTTTCCTTTCTGAGATCCTTTTGGTCTTGGGAAAGGTTTTTCGGAACAAATTTTGCACAAATTTTTCTCATCTCCAATTCATTGGTCAAAATCTGATGAACGGAGGTGTGATTCAAATTCAACTCTTCCGCGATCATTCTGACTGTCAACCGTCGATCTGAACGCACAAGATCCCGAACTCTGTTGACATTTTCATCGATGTTTGCACTTGAATGCCTTCCGCTTCGTGGTTCATCTTCAGTTGACTCTCTTCCTTCCGAAAATGCCTTAAACCACCGAAACACCTGGGCCCTTGACAAAACACTTTCTCCATACGCCTGCCGCAGTTTTTCAAATGTTTCAGTTGCATTGTGTCCAAGTTTGAAGCAAAACTTGATAGCACACCGTTGCTCACAATTGATGCCACTCATTTTTAGAACGCACAAGAAAAAACTGTTTCACGAAAACAAACGCTACGGACAAACAAATGACTGTAGGGCGTTCAAATTCATACTGGAGGCGTATCACATGTGCCCTTGACGCTGTTCAAGGCCGCTCGTCTCTAGCATTGCCGGATCGGAAGCGACGTTGTCAGTCTCATTACTTTATTTACACACATCGTATAACCCCTTAAGCCCGACAGCACTTCAACGAAGCTGCGGGTAGTCTTCAATGGTTCTAGTACTACCTCGACTGGTGCAAATTTACTGCTAAATATCTCTGACGTGTTGTTGTGGATTCGACACCGCAAATACATCTTCGCCACTGACATCACAAAGATGTACCATCAGGTGAGAGTCCATGAAGACGATTGGAAACTCCAACGAATACTGTGGGTTGACGAAGAGTCAAAAGAAATACCTTACAATCTTACCACAGTCACCTACGGTACCAAAGCTGCTCCGTTCCTTGCTATTAGAACAGTTCAAGATCTTACTGCAATTGCAAAACAGCTACTGCAATTGTGCAGCGCGGGCGGTTTTCCACTGGCCAAGTGGCATTCCAACCACCCTGGTCTACTTCACGCAATCTCACCAACCACCGAAGCTCAGGCTACACCAATATCTCTTGACGACTGCAACACCAAAATTCTTGAATTACGATGGAACCCAGTCAACGCCATATTTGCATTTGCGACTAAGACACCTACACACTGCAGACTATCAAAGCGCCTCATTTTGTCTGAAGTCGCACAAATATTTGATCCTCTCGGCTTCTTAGCCCCAGTCATAATTCGCGCAAAGATACTCTTGCAAGAGTTATGGCTGCACAAGCTCGAGTGGGACGATCCACTACCGTCCCAATTCACATCACAATGGATCGAGATCAGAGAAGATCTTACAAGTCTAGCCAGACTCTCAACTCCAAGGTGGTTCAACACCTATAACAATTCGGTAGTGGAACTGCACGGATTCTCTGACGCATCTCAATTTGCCATGGCAGCAGTAATTTATATTACTGTACTCGAACCGTCCACAAATACTAAAGTAACGTCACTGGTGTGTGCCAAAACTAAGGTCGCACCTCTCAAGAAATTTTCAATCCCGAGACTCGAACTTACCGCTGCATTGATGCTTGCCAAGCTCATACAGTATGTTCAAGCGCATATCAAACTTGACATTGACAATGTCTACTTGTGGGCGGATTCTCTCGTGACACATACATGGATCAAATCGCAAGCAGCCCGTTGGAAGGATTATGTGCGGAACCGTGTGACACAGATCCAGGATTTAACACCTCACGCGCATTGGCGACACGTTCCGGGCACGTCTAACCCAGCAGACTGCGAATCTCGAGGCCTTTCAACTACTCAGCTTGAACAACATCAGCTGTGGTGGACGGGACCACCATGGTTATCGCAGCCCAGTGATACATGGCCAAAAATCTCGACTTCCACCGACGCTTTGAGTGCACTAGAAGCTCGGCCTGGAATCGCTAACGTGTTCACAACACAAGCACCAGAGTATCACTGGGATCTAATTTACAAATATTCCTCTCTCCGCAAACTGCTTAAGGTTACTACAGTCTGTCTCAAATTCATCTCACGGTTGAGACGAAGTAAACACGTGACTATCATGGCAGACTCGGTGACTGAAGTGGAACGAGCGAAACTGTTTTGGATTAAGGCTACACAGTCTGCATTCTTCAGCCACGAAATCAAAACGCTCGCCAACAACCACTCGCTCCCTTCATCTCATGTCTTCAGCCGTCTTACTGCCTACATCGACGATCAGGGAGTGATCCGCGTAGGAGGCCGATTAAGCAACGCTCTCCTCAACTACGAAGGCAAACACCCAGCTATTTTTCCTCGTCACTCTCGTCTGACAGATCTAATCAGGGATGCCTCCCACAAACGCACACTGCATGGAGGCACTCAGTTAACACTGTCTCACACCAGACAGAATTATTGGATCATTGGTGGACGAACTGCAATCAAGGGTCATGTGTTACGATGTGCGGTATGTGCTCGTGAGAGGGGGATCCGTGCCCATAAACTGATGGAGGAACTACCTCTCTCTCGAGTCACGCCATCAACGCCGCTCTCACATACTGGCCTAAACTATGCCGGCCCTCTTACACTTAAAACATGGAAGGGGCGAGCAGCAAAAACACAGAAAGGATGGATATGTGTTTTTGTGTGCTTCTCAACCTCGGCTGTACACATCGAATTGGTCACCGACTATTCAGCCGACGGATTCATAGCCACTTATCGTCGCTTTACATCTCGCAGAAGTATCCCACACACCATTTACTCTGACTGTGGGACGAACTTTGTCGGTGCTGACAAAGCTCTTAAGGCCATGTTTGCGCAACATTCAAAAGAAAATCAACAGCTATCGGCGCTCTTCGTCGACGACAATACGACATGGTCCGTTAATCCGCCTGCAGCACCCCACATGGGTGGAAAGTGGGAAGCAGTGGTAAAATCTATCAAGTACCACCTTCAACGAACCGTGAAGGACACACTGCTTACATACGAGGAGTATGCAACGCTGCTCACGCAGATTGAAGCGACACTCAATTCAAGACCATTGGTCCCGCTCAGCGATGTCCCTGAGGATGTAGCGGCGCTCACCCCGTCACATTTCCTCATCGGCAAATCTATATCCACATTGCCAGAACCAACGGTTGAGCATTTACACCTACCACCTACTGCAAGGTGGCGGCTCATACAACAATCACTGCAACGCTTCTGGACACAATGGTCTTTGCAATACTTGCAACGCATGCAATCCATATCGAAGTGGCATCATCCATCCAATGACATAAAGATAGGCTCATTGGTCTTACTGACCGATGAGCGTTTTCCACCCTGCAAGTGGCCACCTTCCAGGGTTCTCAAGGTTCATCCTGGACCAGATGGACTAACTCGTGTTGTCACCATCAAAACCGCAACCACAATACTGACTAGACCAATTGCAAAATGGCTCTCTTACCAGTCTCAGATGGTGAATCATCATCAGCAACACCTTGCTGATCGCGGGCGGAATGTTCAAGAATGTGGTTGCTAGCGGCAGCCGCATTCCCACATGGCAGCACCTGCTGGACACACGCACTTACGCACTAACGCTGCGCAGCGACGTCACAAGCGTCCGTGCGTGTGGACCCCGGGCCATTCCGGGCCTTGCGACCATGCTTCCGCATTCGACACTCTTGTTCGAACCTCGGAACGCGAAACACGTGATTAGTGCCTCTTCCATCTTGAATATTTAACTAGTGCGACGCACGTTGTCGTCATACAACGTTTTCTAGTGCCGCGCTAGGGAAACGATACGACCTTAACGCTGTGTAATTAATATAATTACGTAAACGTACTACGTAATTATATTAATTACGCGGCGGTCGTGTTCGCGACGCGACTCGATTTACACCAGACATCATCTACAAAAAGGCTACACGATTAATACAATCTTGTAGCCCGTCAACGACCACACCTCGCTGCTGTACAAAAGGACGTTTCCACATCTTCCATCCATCCCGGCATCTCCGTTCGCCTCGAGTTAGACGTGTTCGTGAGAGGGGGATCCGTGTCCACCCTTTGGTGGGCCACCTACCTCTCTCGTGGCACAATTCCTCTGCTCGTTGCGAACAATCTTGCTATAGTTAAATGTTTAATATTTTAGTAATTCCTTCAAATGTATTTCCTTTTTCAATATTACCCACAATATATGCAAGTTATTAAACAATGTCTAACATGCTGCGAAAACCTTGTACACTTGATCTGAAACGCACCTATAGATTGAAATTTTCCTGGCTCCGGAAAAGTCACTGATTTTTTTGTATCACTTCTTCAAAAAACATTTTGAAATTTTATAAATACACAATTCTTATTACTATATTTCTTAAAAGGAAATAACGCTTAAAGGAAAATTTGGTATATTCCTTCACATCATCGTACATCATCATATCACCATATTAATCAGATCCGTTTATTCCATTATTTTCCGACATTCTTTTATTCCTTCATTCCTGTATTCCCTTATTCATTCCTTGGTACCTGCATTCCCTTATTCTTTCATTCCTTGATTTCTTTATTCCCTTATTTCTTTAAAAGCAGGTAT
Source organism: Mimumesa dahlbomi (assembly GCA_917499265.3). Lineage (NCBI taxonomy): Eukaryota > Metazoa > Arthropoda > Insecta > Hymenoptera > Crabronidae > Mimumesa > Mimumesa dahlbomi. The sequence goes on from OU824120.1 coordinate 4,197,377, forward strand.
TTTAATAAAAACAATACTGTACTTAACAATATTCTACGAATGAAGTGAAATCCTCAAAAAAGCATCGAAAATGCAAAGGTATAGGCCAAGTACAAGAGGATGTGACTTTGGAATAGCTTTCTCGTTAACATAAACTTCATTATACGAAGTATTTGAAATCGAACAAATGCGAGCAAATACAAATTATTGTACAGCATCGACACGATGCTATCGCTAAGTAAATATACTAAACTAACAAAATTTCCCAAAAAATGATTTCTCCTCATTTAATTAATAAATCTATTTATTGCTCGATTAAATGTACTTGGTGGCCCGTTTTTTACAAAGGATCGATGGTGAAAAATAAGCCTAAATAGTTCGGGATGTTCGGCATTAAAAAAGAGTTGTTAAAACACAGTATAAAGCGGTCTTCTTATTATGCTGAATGAAAATCCTCTAAATATCTCATGAAGTATCTTATTAATTTATGTTATCATCAATCATTGAAACACATGGCAATATGTATATGTAATTTTCTTTCAGACACATCTAGATTGTTAACTTGTTAAATTTTTCCACTCAGATGCATCCGAATTGTTAATTTAGAAATGAGTACAAATATCTGTTTCGTTACATTTTGGACATCAAGCTTCGTAAAAAGCGGGCCACCAAGTACATTTAGTCGAGCACTAAACAGATTTATTAATTAAATAAGGAGACATAATTTTTTGTGAAATTTAGTTAATTTAATATATTTACTTAGCGGTAGCATCGTGTCGATGCTGTACAATAATTTGTACTTGCTCGCATTTGTTGGATTTCAAATACTTCGTATACTCAAGTTTATGTTAACGAGCAAGCTATTCCAAAGTCACATCCTCTTGTACTTGGCTTATACCTTTGCATTTTCGATGCTTTTGCTGATAGATATTTAGGTAACTTTCTATTTGCACAAAAATTGTAATTCGTTAATTCAAGCTTATCAACAATCGTTTATTCGTGTTTCTACCACCACTAGTTTTGTTTGTGTCTCGAAGAATGCGGAAAAATAAACTAATTGAAGTTTCCAAGAATTCGTGAGGGGTTAACTTTCTTATTTTTTAACACAATTGAATTTTTTATACGGGATTTTATCCACAATTGTTTGTACCTGTGTGTAACACATCCGTTATCAAAGGCATTTGAGATTTCGATGAGATGCGCCGACCATACGACACGATATTACAACAACGTCTTCCATCGATTTGCCAGCTAAGAAGCCGAGCTGCCGAACAAATATATTGCCAGGTTCCAAGGGCGTGATGGTGAGACTCTCCTTAATGAGCTTGCTCGAAGAATTTCCCTATCGCGAATCGGAAACGAATGGGAAGGTAAAAGTCAGGGTTCTTCACATCCCTTTCCGTACCCTTCAGTAGTACCCAAAACGACCCCAACTTCCAGCCGCGGCGGTATACGCCCCACGTAAGGCATCTATTGAAGAGCTGAACCAGCTACCCGAGGATTTTCAAAAAAGGTGACACTTTTATAAGTCATCCGAAAAAAATTGAGAAAGTTAACCGTGCATCCGCTTCAAACGCATCGTCAAGCAGTTGCTGGGCCGCCAATTCGCCCTGCACTCCTACGTATGCATGTATGTACACCAGGGAGGGCAAGCTCTTATGGAAAAATTAAACTCAAGTTACGCCGACTTAATATCCAGGCGGCAGGACCGTCGCAGTCGATAGTAGCGCCTCTTACGGCTGCCTCGCATATTATTTCGGATTTCACCTCGCTTTTCACGCGCGGGAAGTTGATCCTAAACAATCTTAACTGTACCGAAGGATCCAGCCAGGACTAGTAGACATCGTGGGGAGGATTGACAAGGACTCAGGACTGCTGAGGACAGGAACCAGAATAATGGCTTGTATTAACATCTTTTTTACTCGAATATAAGTTGTACCTTGCTTATTTTTGTTACTATATACGTATATGCATGTACCCCAGCCATAATAACAAATTTATATATTCGAAACATATATGTGCATATTTCTTTTAGGCCTCAGCTGTATTCTAGTTATTTAAGGATTTCTCAATAAATGGATTTATATTTTAATAAACTGTCAGTAATTTTGTACCTCATTTTAATTTTAATATAGATTAGGTTAGTTTTAATACATATACATATACATACATGAAGTGGGCAATACAAAATTTTAATAACATAGTACCTAGTTCGGCCACTATGTCGCCTCGATCGTTGCGACGGTCCTGCCGCCTGGATATTAAGTCGGCGTAACTTGAATTTAATTTTTCCATAAGAGCTTGCCCTCCCTGATGTACACTAAGCGGCACTGAAGTTGACCGGTTAACCCAGAGCATATAGTACCAAGGGAGGGGAGGAGAAGGTCCTCCTACTCTACACGCTTCTCGCTGCTAGTTTCGGACTGCGCGACAATGATGCGCGGCGAATCATTCTAACACAGATCGTTCGATAGAGCGGATCGAAGCGCCTGATACTTTTAACCCTTTCGCTACGACGGGCGTATATATACGCCCTCGAAAAGTGTACATTCACATACGAAGAGCGTATATATACGCTCTGGAAAAGTGTGCGCTCAGGTACGAAAAGCGTACATACACCTTATACGATTCCTTAAACAATTCACTATCATGAAGAAAGCACTATCGACAAGACGATATTTTGTTTTTTTTTTTATTGTAAAATTTAGAGAACAATTAATTATTTCGTAGTATTCCGTACTTCAGTATCAGCTACTTAGTAATGCGCTCCGTACACGGGGATCACATTTTGTCGAAAGGACTCCGTAGCGAAAGGGTTAATACCCCTCAATTCTCTTTTATTAACTTAATTTATTATTTATTTTCTTACTCTTTAAACTCTTTAGGTACAATTATATTTCTATTTCGTCTTTGTGTTAAAATTCTTAATTGTTGTCATATGAATGCGTAGGTATCTTCTTCTGCAGGTATACTGTGAACTGAGAATCAGAGTGAGCATTGAACAAAGATTTTTCTCGATAACGGCAGGTATAGGTGTTACGGTGCGGCCGGAATCGCGGGCGAAAACCCGAACGCCGCTGTCAATATAAATTTCTAACTTGAAATCTATACATTGTGTGAAGTTGCGGATAGAAGTTATTTTTAGAGGACATTATAACATTGCTATAAAAAAATCACCATATTGAGGAGTGGACTTTTGAAGATATTGAAGCCTAAATGTTCAATTCGCGGAGCTTTGTAATGAAACTCCCGAATGAGGGGGTAAAGGAAAAAAACAACACGGGAGGTGATATTAGGTGGAGTAGGTCAAGTAACGAGAGAGGGCGAGAATGAATAGCTCAGTTCGAAAGGTTCGACCGTTACCGGGATGGCAATATATTGTCCACAGCAAAACCGAAAACGACAAACACCACTGTACGCACTTATATCTAATGAACTATACACAAAATATAAGGGCTAGTCCCAGTCTTTAATTATTATCACTCGACTCGTCGGCAAGTGCCGGACGAGGATATGAAAAGTAAAACGTCGCGAAGGCGCGGGAAGAAAAGAAAACGAATAATCGGCACGGCCGTTATTACGTGGTTACTCAGTGACGGAGAGACAAAGATTGGATTAATTACCGTTAATTCCAAATTACCGGGGTCGAGGGCGCCCACTGGGCGAAGTGACGTCAGGTTAGAGTTGCGCTATCTCCTAGCGCTAGCGCACACTCGCTACCCTGAGGGTTCGCGCGTCATGACCGATTGCTGCCACAGGATGACGACGGCAGACGCGTGAACACTAAATGTAAAACATTGATCAACGCTTTGTTGCAATAGCGGCAGCTATGTGCGTCGCGATATGAGCGAAATCGCACGCCAAACACCAGCAACGCGGTGCATAAAAATTCATAACTCGAAAACTATTCTTTGGGCGATAATGCGACTGGAAGTTATGTTTAGAGAACATTTCGACAATGATGAAAAAAAATGTTTAAAAAAAGTTTAAGACGCACTTTAAACGAAATTTAAGTTTAATTAATTAAAAACATGTTTTCAACAATTTAAAAACAAGTTGCGTTTAAATTATAATTTTTTTCTAAAACTTTGAAGCTTCTTGAATCAACTGGTATTTTTGTAATTTCTGTATCTATTATGGTATGAGAGTTACAAATTTTCAAAAAAACCCATGCACAAAACTTTGACTACCTGTAGCTTAAAAAATATTTTGTAGTTTGAAAATTCCTTCAAATGGATTTCTGATTTCGACGTTACATGCGACATATTAAAATTTTATCAAAATCCGTACCATGGCGGAAAACAGCCTAATCATTTAACTTGGACCGCACCATATTAAAAGTATCAGGCGCTTCGATCCGCTCTGTCGAACGATCTGTGTTAGAATGATTTGCCGCGCTTCATTGTCGCGCAGCCCGAAACTGGCAGCGAGACGCGCGTAGAGTAGGAGGACCTTCTCCTCCGCTCCCTTGGATATATGCTCTGGGTTAACCGGTCAACTTCAGTGCCGGTTAGTGTACATAGATTAGGGTGGTTGTTAAAAATTAAATTTGTTGCGACGCCCTCTAAAAAGCTTCCTTTTGATAAAAAAACAGTGGAAAATTTCTTTTTAATCATTTTTTAAAATTTTAATATCTATAATCATTGATTATAGAAGTAAAGGCATAATAAATACGAAAGAAAGTTTACTTAAACCTTGGAGTAAAGAAATCTAGATATTAAAATTACGTTTGTACTAATTTAGTTTTAAGTAAAAATATCAATTTGAATATCTTTCATTTTTTTATTTAATAAATCAAATCAACGGGGAAAAATTTTGAATTTAAATGTTTTTTCATTGATTTGGGTTCTATAATTGTTTATATTTCGAATAAAATTGTATTCTCATAAAAATTCCCGAAAAACATGATTATACCAAAAAATTAAATTAGGTCGTCTTGAGGCACGTGTTGTTTTTAATTTAAAAAAAAATTCTCCCAGTGTTTTTTCATTTGTTACGTCAGGACTAGGTGTTACGCCTCGAGCTTTCGGAAATGGTGCAGCTTCTAATTGTTTCACTTAGTCTGACCTTTGCCCCCTTGTGAGTCAATGTTTAGACCAATTTACTCGGGACGGAGCTAGTTGTATTACGAGCGAATTTAGGATGATGATTGGAGACTATTTTATATAAATAATTAATTTTCTTTATTTCTCTTTAATTTCAGTTATTTATGCTCTTCGTCGGAATTTCTCTTTTAAAATGGTTGCAGACACATGCATTGGGGCCTCCGACCCATCGGGATTAACTAGCATCACCAAGTCTGCTGGTTTTAGTTGGTCTAAAGTATGTTGCAATTGATCCTCCCTTAAAACAGTTGAATTTATCGGGATTTTTACTAATCGACCCTCTTCATCGGAATCAACTATGTCAACGACATCAGGTGGCGGTGGTATGTTAGGAAGTGACACCTCCCCCTGTTGGATGGACCTCCTGTATTTTCTCCCTCGTATAATCCCCTGGGATTGAAGTTGCAAGTTTCTTTATGTAATTCAGGATTCTTTTAGCCTTCCTCTTGTGTATCTTGCTGTTGGTTGAGGGCAGACGATTTTCTGTTGGTGGTGTTTCCTTTTGGAGCTTTTCACGAAAGATTTTCTGCTTTTCCCTCCAATTGATTTTTAGTGGGGGGTCCTGCTTGACCGCCTGGGCCCACTTGCTACGCCAACCCGACCGTGCATTGGGTTTTCTTGCCACTGTGGATAGGAAGGTTTAATTGAGGATATAACTTATTCGCCTCGCAGCTACTCCTGACCGTTTAAGATGATTCATCTGGAATCGTACGATTCCCGGCAACTCGATCTCGGTATTTTGCTTTGTAGGGCGGTTGTTAATTAAGGTTTTTCGGGTATCCAGAATTATTGAATGGATTTACAATAGTTATTGGATTTAGATAGGATCAATAACACATTCGCCTCGCAGCTACTCCTGACCGTTAAAGATGATTCACCTGGAATCGTATGATTCCCGGCAACTCGATCCCGGTATTTCGCTTTGTAGGACAGTCGTTATTTTGCAAAGATTGACGCCGTAGTCCAGTATTACTGGAGGAGTCAATGGTTTTAGGATAGGTATATGTGCAACTAAACCCTTCACCACGGATTAAAAATGAAACTCACTTTTGATTATAAAATCTGCTCCAAGTTCGATGTTTCGTCTAGGATCTTCCTCGTTCGCACTGATTTTCACTTGGTTTAAAGAAATACTTAAGATTCGTGGAGACGTCTCAGGTCGCGATTCAGTCACAAGAATGGTGACATGTCGAAGGGCACCACGGTTATATACAAAATTCGTGGTCTCCCACTACTTCGGTTTCTAACGTTTTTCGGTTCAGACAATGCAGTCCTCTTCGTGCAACTCGACACCATCATCAAGGGAAAATGTTTGAAATCGCGTTAGACTCGCTTTAGGGCCTGCTGTTAATCGTCCCTTCAAGTGTCCCCAAGCCAGCACATGGTCTGGTGCTGAATTTACATTTTCGCGGTACAAGGTCTGCATTGTCCACGAAGGAGTTTGTCATCTGGAAACTTTCTCTTCGAAAGACGTCGTGTTTATTGCGCTAAGAGTTTTGTTATTTCAAAGTGTTTTACTGATGCCATCTGCCAGTCTCGACCAGGGCAATCGAAATGTGCTTGCTTTAAGAGACGATTTACGATTTTTCGAAGTGTATTTCCCTGGTCTCGAACTGACAAAGGACATCAGAACGTGGGGACGTAACACATCAAAAGGAAGCTTTTTAGGGGGCGTCGCAAAAGATTTAATTTTTAACGACCACCCTAATATACATACATACAGTGTCGTACTCCTAGCACTGCTACATTTCGTATCACGCTAGTTTAGTTATGCAGGCAAATTTTTGGAAATTTGGAAAAATTCTGGGCCGTAGCTTAGGGAAACCTCTTTCGGTAGATACCTCTCCAATTCGTTGGAGATATAAATTTACGACGCATCTACATACAAGGACTTGAACATTATGGGACCTACATTTAAATGTAACATAAAATGTAGCAGTGGGAAGATTGTGACTCTGTATCCGTAGGAGTGGAAGAAGAATTGACGACGTGGCAACTGCAGGTCGGAACGCGTAAAGCAATTGGACTATTAACTTTCTCGATTTTTGTGGGCCAACATATAAAATTTCCACCCTTTTGAAGTGAAACTTCTTTGCGCGCATTGAGGGTAAAATTTCAAGGTCGCGTCACAATAATCATAACATGAGCGTCACGATAATAATAATATGAGCGTCAGAATAAAGGACGGATAGCCCGAAAGAAAAAGAGAAAGATATAAAAGGCATACTATACTGTGGTGTGCGAGAAATCGTGCGATCGGCATTTGTTCGATTCGACATTTGTTTTTGGTCGACGAGCCGTTTTCGTCGCATTAGCGGTCGCGGGCAGTCGAGGGCCAGCGCGAAACGAAAACGGACTACGATGGGGATGGGGAGAGAGAGAGAGCTCAGGCTGTGCGTGCGTGCTGTATCCTTCGCGTCTGTGTCTGGGACAGTGTTTATTTTAATCTTCTTGTTTAATTAACACCTTGCACTACCGCGAAACTCTGAAAAAGCCGTGCCAAACTTGTCCGCCGGAACAGTGAGAAAAGGAGCCGAAGCGGCACAGATATCTGTATATAGCAGTGATGTCAAGGTCGTGCACTTTTCGGCCGATTTTCGAGGCGCTCGCCCACTGCCCCACCACTTCCAAGGAAGGGCCACTGAGCGAGCGGCTAGACGTTTCGTGGGGGCTTCGGCTCAGGAGCGTACCGTGAACATAAACGCACGCTCTACCCTACCCAGGTACAACCTTTTTAAAATTTTACGTACCTATTCACGGTACGCTCCTGAGCCGAAGCCCCCACGAAACGTCTAGCCGCTCGCTCAGTGGCCCTTCCTTGGAAGTGGTGGGGCAGTGGGCGAGCGCCTCGAAAATCGGCCGAAAAGTGCACGACCTTGACATCACTGGTATATAGCATCTATGTTTATTTATATTGTAGCCGTTATCTCTAATCCCATGATATTTTCTTTATAGGAACAACTCGAGATATTTAAACTTGGCTCAAGAGTAAACAAATCATTAAATTAATTGTTTGAATTCTTGTTTGGTTCGAAATTCCGATCACGGGTCTGACCCGTGACATCCACGTTTGGCACAAAATTTTCATCACGTGTCAGACTCGTCAAAGTAGTGCAAGGGGTTAATAAATATATCTGTGTTTTGTATTCGTGTTGTGTTCCCTGACCCTACAATACTTTTACACTATAGAAATGTTATTTTCTCCTCTTTGTAGTATATTCGTTCTTGAGGACGTGTACGCATGCGATGTATTTTAGAAAGTAGGCATACCGCTCTAGAATATTATTCTATAACTTCGTGTTAAGTCACATGTTCTTATATTGTTTTGGTAACGTTTTTTATTCAAATATTTTTATAGTCACTAGTGATATATATTTATTCTATGAAAAATTTAATCTGCAATTAAATAATAATCCTAACATGTCGACAACTAAATCTGGAACCACAATAGATGATATTTTTTCCCGATATTTGGAAAATATTGAAACAAGGACTTATGTTTCATGTTTTAGTTACCATAAGGCTTTAGTGACAACCATACCACTACAAACACCATCAGATAACGTTGTTAATATCGAAAAAAGGAAACAAAAGAATATGTGACATATAATTTGTGTAAATTTTTCTCATTTAAATCCTTTCAATACTATGCCTAAATCCTTTATGTACCGTAAATATTTCACTCTTTATCGCCTCTTTAGTCCGACATCTATTAACTATTAATTAATAAATTTTAAATTGAGTTTGCCAAAGAAGTTTTACTTCTGACATGTGTACTCCGTACACACGCTCTATTTTTTTTATTTCATGCACTCTGAAGGCGCCAATCGTAACAACAGTTGAGCAACTTTTTTTTTTTACTCCAGAGAAATTGCGCATAAGTCTGCCAAATTTAAATATGTTTACTTAAAAAAATTTATGTAAGAACTCAACATATACAAGAATATATCCTCCAAGTTTGAACAAATTTAATGCAATAGTTTTTATTTTATAAATTCCAGATAATCGCCTAATTTTTCGCATTATAAAGAAAGATCTTTAATCTAACACTCGATGAATAAGACTATTTTAAGTTCATGCTTGTATCACAAACGAAGATATAGGATTCGATTTCTGATTTGTACTTGTATATCATTTTTCTTCGGCCAAAAAGAATAGAATATCTTTAGTACTCATAGAATATACGCATACCATGTACGTACAATTAAATATGGATTTCAAAAATTTGTCTAGTATGTGCAGGGGCCGCCCCGTAAACAAGGCAAGTTACTGTCGTCACAGAATCTTTCTAATTTACTATGTAACTGATTTACAGATTTTTACAAAATTGGGTGAAAGTGTAAAATTTAAAAGAAGTTAGTCGATTGTTTACGGAAATATTTTAATTACAATATCCTTTTACAATTGAAGATTTCTTACTTTATAAAGATTTCTAAATTTGTAATATACAATTCATATTTTACACAACAAACATTTGGTTTCATGAAGTAACTCTTATCCTCGAGTAAATATCTGGTAAAAAAACAGTGTTGGAAAATTGTATTGTTACGATTCTAGATCTCCTCTATTTCTCGTCTTTTATAAACGTTGTACAATAATCGTCTTAGTCTTATGTAAAAATTTCTGTACATTCAATATAAAATTGATTTTTGTTAATGTACACTGTGTCATAAACAAGATAACTCAAAGTCAATTCGATATAGAAATGCAAAAAAATATGCATTGAAGAACCATGCGTGGTTATAATATTATTACTACAATAAACCTTTCGCAACTGTTGCATCGAAATTTACGGAATCCAATGTAAGAAAACATTATTTGAAATCTTAGAAAGGATCATAAGATTCATGGAGTGCCTGTAAATATTATTCGTATACTTGAAATTTTGTTACAACTTTTTACAAAATGCCCCGATTGAAACTCAGGTAGAATGTTATAGCGAAACACTTTGCTTTTAATATTTCATTAGATTTTTAAATATTTGTAATATTCGGATTACAATTAAATTCGCAGTGTTCAAATTTAAAGCCGTTTTATATCGCCTTATGCAAAAATCTGAATATACTGTAAACCTCGTAAAATTATAAGTATTCTGAAATTTTCATATAAATTGGTGAATCCACCTTGGAACTTATGTATAAACATTTTCAAGTATTGTGGTTTTTAGTGAAAAATTTACATGTTTGGAAACGGAAAATGTTTTAGCAAAAATGTCAACATTTCATTCTGATCAGTATATTCTACAAAAAATTATAACAAAATTTGAAGTTAGGTAATACTTTTTATACTCTATGTATGTACATACTGATGACCCCAAATTGGAATATTCGGATCTTCTAAAAAAAATCGACATTTGAAAGCGTTAAATCATAGCACCCAAATTGCATTCAACAAAAACATAAAGAATTTACTAAAAGATATAAAACTTGTATTTCCAATCTAGGGTTGACATTGTAACTGAACATAACAGTTACATAGGAAATACTAATATTTTCCTGTGTTCTAATGTTGTGGAAGATAGCTTACGCTCCAATTGCCAGAATTTCATATATTTTTCTTTCATGGACACTTAACAAATCGATATAATAGCAGATTTGTATATAAACCAGGAAGCTTTTTCCCTCGATTAACTCTTTCGACTTCTCCACGCATGTCTTACTTCTGTATAATTTTCGACGATTACTATCATTCTTTCGTTTCTAGTTTTGTTTTACATCAAACCAATATTCTATACTCTACACAGACGAGTCATTACAATCAACAGCGACTGTATACTAGAAACTTGTTTACATATCCTTAGCTAATCAATGAACAGAAATATGTATTAACAAAAGTAGAAAAATAACTACGTTAAGAAGTATATAATGAATATTTTGTTTATATTTCAGAATATTTTACTATGAGAAGTAAAAATTCTTAATCCGTCGTCTTTTCATCTTACTAAATTACACTTTTTATGTTATGCATTTCATGTATTTTCGTCATAATAAATTAATTACATCCCTAATGCTATGTTCGTGTTAATCTAATGCGATTCTTTTAATGTTTACTTCTTCGAAAGAAAAATATTGTAAAAGAAACACATTATCGAAAAATCGCGAACTTTAGTCAAGACTTTTATATGCTAAAGTAAGCAGTTTAGTAGTTGTTATAATAATGTGTTCTTTTTGATTTGATCGTGTATTCGTAATAACTTTCATTGTGGCATGAAAATCTATAGAGTATATGGATGATATATTACAATGTAGCGAGTAACACAAATAATTGTCGACATTCATAGTGCATTTGAAGTTCCCTTTCACAATTGTTTGAGTTTGAATTACATCCCATTAGATCTAAATTAAAAATATTACTTGTAAGTAATATTAGAATACCATCAACCGTTACTATTATAGTATTTCAAGATGTCCATTTCATTCATAACATATTTTTAACGTTTATTGTGTTCATTGTGCAGTCGCTGAAGGTTTTTCCGTCCATTAGATGATAGAAGTTAAAACTCATTGATATTCCTTCTGTTATGGTTAATGGCGCACAACGACATTATTGTTTACCAGAAAAATTGAAAAAGAAGCAAAAACTTGTCGCACACTAGTTTATGAAAGGATGGATTTTTTGTATAAGAAATGTTTTCAAATTATTTTTTACTGCTTGAGCAAGTGCTTCCATTACCCTTACAATAAATAGAAAGTATAAAAAGAAGCATATGACTTTCAGAATGAATCATACAATCGAATGAAAAGAGACTACGTAGGTTTACATAATTTAAACTTTTCTTCTTCATGTAGAAAGATACAGACGATGATAGTCATTAGCTCCAAAGGCGCAATTACACTTCGGACATTTTCGCTGTCGCGTTTCATATCGTGTACGTAAACAATCCCAACAGAATACGTGAAAACACTTAGTCAAAACAGCGTCCTTACGTTTGACTTTGCACGAGGGACACGTGAGAGTTTCTTTGTATTCACGCAGTTCTTCGGCCATTACTTCGTCCAACGTTTCGGCGAGCTCTATCTTTTTCATTCGTTCTACTTTTCGTCTTAATTGTGCTATCTCTTCCTACAATGAAAGAAAATGGTATTAAATTTTATTGCTGTTCTCTTTTACGAAGTAAAAACTTTCAAAAAAATAAAGGTACGTATCATCGAGAAAAAGTGTTCGCGATTACAATTTGAGATAACTTTGGTATTAATCAATCGATCTGTTTGATTTCTAGGAACTGTAAAATGTTGTATCGCGCCGGTGGTTTCGAATGTCCTGTGAGTACGCCTAAATGTCATAACATTCCAAACCTACTACTTATAACAGAAACCATCTCTCATTTCCATGCCTAAAACGATTGAGCGCACATAACTGGAGATCGACGTTCATCTAGTTATTTATCACGCAATAGAATATACTTATACGAATTCGTGTATATTAGACAAAGCGAAAGCAAATGACGCTTTTTTTAAAAATACATCGACATTTCTACTATTGCTAACAGAGCGCTTCTGTTCATAGTGTTACAGTTTTCATTCGATGTATTCTATTTTTAACGCTTTAAAAAATTACGCTTTAAAAAATTAGCGTTTCTTTTCGTTTTACGTAATACATCAATACATATGTATTGAATTATAAATTCCATGGAAACCTATTTGCCTAACCCCATGCGCATCGAGGTGTGTTGCTTAATAGCTGGTATAATCGCGTCCTCGCCTACGCAGGGCACATTCAACGTCTACCTCGACGTAGGAACATAAAACAAAGTTTCTACACAGGTCAATCCGAAAATTATGCAGATCGGTCGATTATTACTCAAATTATCCGAAATGGGAATCGTGACCACTTTATTCCATCACTCCGTATACACTAGATTTTCTCAAATTTACCTGTAATCGTTTTGTTTTGTATGCTTCCGCCTCTAAAGAACTAGTCTTCTCAGCTACAACTTGCTGTGCTTCTTTCATTTGAGAATGGTATTTTTCTAAAAAAAAAATCTTTGAAGCAAAGAACAACAAATATTGCGAACGTGATTTAGGTACGTATGTAGTATTTACCAAGGTGGAGTTTTAAATCTGCAGCAGATTGAGCACTCTCGATAGCTTTTCGTTTATGCATTTCCATCGCTTGTTGTCTTAAAGCCAATTCCTTTTCCACAGTTGCGAGAGAGTTTTGCAGAAGACGCTCTTTCTCTTCTAATTTCCGAACAACAACATTTGCAGCTTCAACCTGAGTCGTTAACGTAGAAACTTGTTCTTTTAACACATCTTTTTCTTCTCTAGCAAGTTTGTGCAACTGATTGCTCTTAATTCTTTCAGTCATTAGCTTAAAATTTGCATCATCCTTTTCACGTAACTGCTGTATTAACCTGGAATTTTGTTCTTGCATATCTTCAAAGGCTTGCCCCGTTACTTCCATTTCATTCAAAAGCGCTTCTTCTTCCTGCAACCAGACACAGTTCTGTTCAGCATTACACCACAGTTCGCTTACACACGAACAGTTGAGTATTATTGTGTAAAAGAGTTATCGATAGTATTATTAAATATAATCTTAGGTTTCCATTTGAAATGTTTAAATAATATAACATATTTACGACGGAATTATTATTTTTATTAGTGAGAATAAAATATCATAATTACGTATGAAGTTCAGTGTATGAACTTTGATTTACCTGTTTCTGGGAAGCTACTTGACGCTGTAGCGAGTACGCTTGTTCTTCAAGTTTCTTAATTTTTATTTGAGCATCTTCATCTGCCAGCTTTTTACGTTCCTCACGTTTACTTTCCTGAAGAACATATTAATTTTTATGGGTTTATTTTTAAATATTATATTATAATGCCATAATATTAAAACACTAATTTTTGTAGTAAATATGTACTTGAATCTTTTTTATTTGCTGACGTAACTCTTCCAGCTCAGCTCTTGTTTTTCGTTCTGCAGCCATTAATTGTACTTTATCCCTTTGTTCTTTTCCAACGCCTTTGTACATATCCAGTAAAAGTTTCATTTCCTTCATTTCGTTAACAGCCTTCCTGTATTCACAAAAATAAAATATGACAAATTTTAAATATTCAATCTAAACATTATAATTTATTTCAAGTAAAGCTAATACAGCTCAACTCAATTTAAAAATATAAAATGCCGATGTGTAAATAGGTAAGAGCATACTTCAGTTGTGCCTTCAGGTCTCTAACAAGTTCTGATTCGACAACTTTTGTATCTTTGGCACGATGAGCCGGATCTCGATGTTCAGTTTTAATTGACTCTTTCTTAATGTCTTTTTCACGTTTAATATCTTTCTCTTTTTTTAAAGTAGGTGAAGTTAACGTTAAAGAATCTGGAGTGCCTTTACTCCCATCCCCTTCGCCAACTTCAATAGCTTCAACTTCTTCTTCTCCTGATTCTCTTTTTATGGTAACCCCACTTTCTTCTTTAATCTATATTGATGGACATGTTTAATCAGTGGACATACTAGGTGAACATAGTACATTTAAATGATTGCCACATTCTTTACAAAATACCTGTGCAGAACCTGGTAGTGAATTTGAGGCATCTTCCTCTTTTCCACTGCCATCCGAATTATTACCCTCCTTACTTTCCTGAGATGTTTGTTGACCCAATTTAGCAGTCAGTTCTTCGACTTCTTTCTTCAGCTGCAACAAAAGATAAAAGCCTAATGTTGATATCTTTATTCTACTGATGAATGTTGAATTATATGCACACTGTTCAAAATGTAAGAGACCATTTTTCATGGTGACTACCACATACCAAAAGTTGAAAAAATTTTACAAAACGTTCGTCAACCACAACCCTTCAACATATAACGCCTGTACATTAAGATGGGAAGAAGTTTTTGATAATTTATATTAAGTGTCAAAAGTTACAAAAAATGGAATTCACAGATTTTTTTGGGCTAGGCTTAAAAAGTATGTAATGATGAATATACAGTAACTAAACAGCGAGGACCATTTTTCAAAATTGAAGTATGCATCAAAACGTTAAAAAACGATTTAGGTTCACAAACCACTGCCTACCTATATACACGGCCTTTTTGAAAAAATGTTAACAGAATTATATATCCGAAATAGAAAGTCGTAGAGGACCAATACCATTTCAATATTACCAAGGGAGAATAAAAGTAGTACAAAAAACTATACGTAACTGCTACGATTATAGCCTTAAAGTAGCATTTATTTTTGTTGATTCCAATCGATTTCAATTACTTATATCACAGCCGTTTTTTTATAACTTGAGTCAAATTAGTAGCATTCGTCTAGATTTCCTTACCGAAGATTGTTCAATTTTTTCATAAACCTTAACCTCCCCCAATGATATTATAACCAAAACCCACCACATATGACTTTCAATTTCAGATATAAGTTTGTATGAAGTTTCAAAAAGAAAGTTTATCTCGATAGGGGTGGTTTGCGGCTTTTATTGCCTACAGAATATTAATTTAAACACTTCAATTTTGAAATCGTCAAATCGAGTTTAAGCACCTTCACAATTCAGTACATTATAAAAGATGTCAAGAAGGCATATATTTTTCTGGCTGGTCAACAGTTTCATCAGAAAAGATCAATTTTTCTCTGCTGCGCGCATTCGAAAGTATGACAAATGTTTCTCGTCCCAACAATTTGTGTTCATATACTGTTGCAGAGAGTTCTTCTGATGCAAGTGGTGGTCGATTCTCATTTCTTTAATAAAAATCCATTTCTAGGATTATTTCTATATAGGATTTATAAAAGGTGAAATATTAACAAATGTATATTAGAAGACACATATGTGAAAAACATAACGAAAGAAACACTGCTTCAACAGCATTTGAACACAAGTTATGGGAATGAGAAGCATTGACGCGCCTCATTGTAGCACTAAACCTATTGATGCGGACCTCACATATCGCGCACTTTAGCCTGTACAAAGTAAGGACAAATTAATCATTTCTGAACAAACTATTGACTTAGTCGAAATGTCGCATAGGACTTTTTGTCATCAAAAAATGTTGATACCATAATTTATTTTTACTTCTTATAAAAACTTCGACGACATATGTCGCAACGTTATATCACGACCTGAGAAAAAGTAAAGGCTTTCGTAAGCCGTATGTGATAATAAGAATTATTCAGCTGTAATCAATATATTGCTCAATATAAATGCTTAACACGTTGAGTGCTACGTCGGACTGAGAATGAACTTTCCGGTCTCATAGCCACCTAGGGACTCATAGCCAACTTTTCGTTTGGTCAACATCGATGCGCGAGACTGGTATCGTCAAAGGTTAAATTATTAATGACAATTAAAACATTTGTATTATAATTTTTATGAACTTCTTTAAACCCTCACTCAACGTGTTAATGTTTAGTCACTCCAAATAGCTCATAATGTCATTACTCTAGGAATTTCCGTAGAAGCCTCTTTGTATTTCCGCTTGTAACGATGTACTTCGCCTTTAAGCTGTTGATTGTGGTTTTGTAGCGACGTTATCAAATGCCGCATCTCCCTATTGATAGGCCCTGTTTGTTCGTTCGCTGCCAAATTTTGTTCAAATTCAATTCGTAACATCTCGTACTCCTTTCGTAACTGTGCCAAAACATCTTCCAGTTGTATACATTCTCCACGTAATTTTTTTTGAGCCATGAGCTCTTCGCTCTGTAATAGAATGTAAAACATATATATTTTAAATACTCCAAAAATACACTGTATACGAATTTGACCCCAGAAATGCCCTATCGCTCTATGTTTTTGAGAAACAGGTGTTTTCAACAAACAACTGGTCAGGTGTTCGCAAAAATGAAATATTATGTGTAAACTAAAAATACTAGGAAGTTCAATTTAATCTTGAAAGATAGAGGAGAAATTCTTGACCATATTAGTTAATACTGTTATGAAATTCCGTGATGTTAAATGGTTGTAAGTGGCCAGTATAATTGAAAAAAGAACTCCTGTGCGTGTCCTATACGCAACCATTTAAAATCACAGAATTTAACAAGAGTATTAACTATATGCTCGAGATATTCCCAGTATTTCTAGTTTTCACACAATACATCATTTTTGCAAAGATCTGAGCGGTTTTTGAAGAAAACGCATCTCTCAAAAACTTAGGGTGATAGAGCATGTCTGCTGTCCAATTCGTCTTTAGGGCGAGAAAATCTATAAAGGATTATCCGTTAGATATTATGAAAATTAAAATAGATCCCAATCTATTGTACAGCATAATTAAATCAGGATACTTGCCTCCATCATTTCAATGTGACGTAAGTGTGCGTTTTTGCTGGACTGTAATTGCTGACGAGCATCATCCAGTTGAGTTTTTAGTTGCATTGATTCGTTGTATAACACAGAAAATTGGGATTGCAAACATTTGTACTCTGTTGTTTCAACAATTACTGATTCGGGAAGTTGCCGTATCTGTAAATACAAGATATATATGAAAATAATTATTCTAAGAAAAGATAACGTTTTATTCATTTCCCATATTCAATTTATACCAACGCAAATGCCATTACACTAGACAACTAGAAGCAAATATAGTACAAATATTTATGTTACGTCATAATAGTTTACAATCTATACTACACATAATAGTAATAACGTGTACAAAGACAAAAGAACTTACATCCATTTTTAGTTTTTCTACTTCTTTCAGTGCATCACGATGTTGCTGATGCAATTTATCGAGTTCTTGTAATCTGTTATTAGCTAACTCTCTTGTTTCTTCAAGTTCTCTTTGTAAATCTTCAAGCTAAATATAGCAGAATACAGTTGTATTAATTATACACGTACACCAATCTCTATCAATGCTGTCCACTACCGTTTTCTCTACCTATTCTACTATTCTTTTTACTTCTTTCTCAAGTGTGTCTTATTTGGTATATCAACAAAAGTCGTACCAGAGGTAGAAAAAATAGGGTCCCAAGCAGACAGCAGTAATGATGCTTTCACATAAATAAGCAGTACATAATGAAAATTCAAAAACACACGAGACATACTGTACCTTTGTTTGTGAAACGCTAGAAGCAACTAAAGTATTCGGTTTGTTACTGCCTTTCTCGTCGGTGCCATGAATTTGTTGAAATGCTTTCAACTTTTCGATTGCTTCTCCAAGATGGTGTTCTAGCTTGTCATTACGTGCTCGTACTTTATTCAATTCATACTGAAGATCATCCACCTGATTTCGTAACTCAGCAGCAAGCGTATCCTTTCCTGTTATAGTATCTTGTAGTTCTGACATCTAAGTAATGAAAACATACATATATTAAATAAATAAAAGTATTACCAAATACAGTTCGTCATAAAAATAGAAAATTAAGGAATTCATTTGAAAGAATCCAGAGAATAACTTGATAAGTCAAATTAAACAAATGATAATGGAGATATGTGAAGTTCCAATATAACTACAGAATATACCACGTAAATAAATAAATGCTCAGAAAACTTGATGAATCTGTAACTTTATGGATAACAATATTTTTCCTGCATAAAAGCAGTTTTTATTTAATCATATTCCTAGACTTAATGTATTATTTACTTCGAAATTTTACTGGCATATAATAACCATTTTATTGACTTATCAAGGTTTTCATCTTGCCACCGGAATAAAAATAGAGACAACACAATAACCTTCAGTGAAATTGTGTGATATTTTTCATGAAGCTGTATGTTTATTGCTTGAAGATTTCTATTTTCCATTTGTATTTCAGCATTTGCTCTGCGCACAACTTCATCGATATTTGGTGCTTCTTCTATAACCCATTGACATTAATATAGCATGACGTTATCTACTTGATGTTATAGCCCATTTTGTATATATTATGCTATACATACCTCCATCAAATTCTCCTTTAAGAGCAAGAGTAATTTTCTCATTTCTCTGAGAAAGACGGTCAAATGCCTGAACAACTTTAGAAACTGCACGTTTGGAAACTTGGACACGATTTGCTAATTTGTCATCTAATTCTTCTTTATCCCAAGAAGAAAGTTGCATAAGAAATGATGTTGTAGCTTCACTTTCATCTATAATTGTAAGTAAAAATATAAAATAAAATATTGCCTGAATTTTAAGACTAATTGTAACCAAAAGTTTTTGACACTGTTATAACACATGTCTTTTATCTGCAAGACTGTTCTTATGCAGATGTGATTGCTATATTCATGTGGTTACCTGAAAGACGGTTCTTGCATATAAGAAACATCTTTAGGTGATGTGCAGAAAACTGTCCTTGTTGAATAACCTAGCCTGATTCTAAATACTCAATAGGTACCCAATTTGCAAATGTATAGATACATATTCTTAAAAATCAAATATTCTTATAAACAAAATTTATTAAGGAATTTTATCTACACATACACATAATGGGCACACATTTATAACAGAGATGTGAATAAATGCATAATAATATATAAAATTCAAGTAGATAATTAAACATCATGTGTAAGTAATATTTGCTTACCTAACATGAGTTATTGTTACAAGAGTAATAATTTACTGATAAAAAAGCAAACTTTGCATCAACTTGATACTGACTTTCTGCCGTATAAGGGAGACTTGTGACCCATTCTTCCATACAGCACTAACATAGTAACACGAAACTTCACTATCACGAAAGAGTTAATGTAACCAAATGAAGTTGATAATTCTTACTTTTATTCTCTGACTCATCTGCTGTTTCAGCATCGAACCTTTGAAGTAGTACACGTATATCTTCGTTTAATTGATTCCAATAACGATTTACAACATTGAGCACTGCATCATCTTGCATTTGCCGTTTTTCTAGTTGCTCAATACGTTGCCTTAATTCAGCTTCCATTCGATGACGTTGTTCCAAACGCTACAAAATTTGAAACATGAATGCACAGTAACTTGATTTAAGAAGATACTAAAAGTAAAGAAATAACTGGCTATTATAAATAGTAATTATTTATACATATGAAAAAACGCAATATATTCATAACCAATAAGTATCTAATAGACCCAATCTAATTTTTAACAGTTATCTTTATACCTTTAAATAGAAAATTAACTGGTTCTAAATAAGACAAATAACCATTACATTAAGTACAAAATAAAGCTTGATATACTGTATAATTCTCAAAACGAGCAATTTTCAAATATGGTTCTATTAAAAAGCATTGTCCTCAAAACCTCACCTGAGCCAGTTTTTTATTTTGAAATTGCAAAACTTTCATGTCCATTTCTTCAAGAGTTGATATGGGTCCAATCAAAATTGGCTCAAATTGAACTTTTTTGATGGGTGGCTGGGAACCCGAGTCCCCACTGTCTGCGGGTCGCTTCGACATTTTGCGGTAAACGTATTTTTCCTAAACGGACATAAAAATCAAGGAATGTTCTATAAGTGATTTACTGTAATGGAATTCAGAACATTTATTATTGATCAAAAGTGCACCATACCTTCTAACGTGTATTAATGCCACCAGTAACTTTCTTCAGGTACACAACGGAGATTGTATATTGCTATGCCATTTTTAAACGTCTGAAACCTGTCGAATAGACTGTAATTTCGACAGATTCTTTACATTTTACTGACAACGGTCGTTAGTCGACAGAAAGTGCGGACTTGTAACGGAAGCTGCCATTGCATCACGACGGCCATCACGGCGTTGCATACGCGGCAAATCAAAAAATAAAGTAAAAACATTGACGTCCATCTGCGTCCATTGCAATCGCAGTCTATTCACAGATCCATCGGTAGCAGTTGCTAGATGGTCGACCATAGTGATGTTGATGTATGGACTTGACAAGAAACTTTAATGTAACCTTTTTCTGTGATTGCAGTACCATCTATCGGTGGGAGCCGGGGACAATCTGTTAGTTGCAGACGGGTGGACACATACTTACAGCAGTAGTCATAGTTCTTGCTAAACTGCGCGCTTAGGGTTTGTCCAGCTTAACCAGAAACGAGGTATAAGAGTAGCAGGATATCCTGCACAAATATCGGTATCAGGAAAAGGGAATCTTAAAACCCTCCTACCATTTTCATGTCACGGGCAACATTATCATCTTTTTCCTTAAATCCATATTTATTAGCACATACACGGTATATATATATACATATACACGGTATATATATATGTATATATATTCTGTGTGTAGTAATGATATACTATCCTTTTCCACGGGAGAAAAATTATATAGAAGTATGAATTAAAAATACTCTTATTATTGGATTAATTATTTAAACATCTTCCTTGTTGACAAAGTTACGAAAATACTGGAATTACAATGAAACACATGCATTATATACAACAAGGCGTGTTTTCAGTGTACTAAATATAAATAAATGGCTAAATATGCGACTATGTATATTTTTTCCAAAATGTCAATTACTTACCTGAAAATTTAAATTACATTAAATTGTGAAAACGAAATGTCATTTTTTGTAAGCATTGCTGTTTGGTCTATTCAAACAAATATACTGAATAAAATACGGAAAATCTTAAAATTATTCGAACCAGTGCATGGCAATGGTCCTATTTTTTGGAAAGTACAGCAAACTACTAATTAAATCACTGACAAGGGAACATACCCAAGTGTCCGGAACCGATTTTAATGAAACCTCGTACGTTTGTTAAGCACGTGAAAAGAATCGATACGTATTTTTATATCAGCAAAAAGCATCGAAAATGCAAAGCTATGGGCCAAGTACAAGAGGATGTGACTTTGGAATAGCTTTCTCGTTAACATAAACTTCGTTATACGAAGTATTTGAAATCGAACAAACGCGAGCAAGTACAAATTATTGTACAGACTCGACACGATGCTATCGCTAAGTAAATATATTAAATTAACTAAATTTCCGAAAAAATGATGTCTCCTCATTTAATTAATAAATCTGTTTAGTGCTCGACTAAATGTACTTGGTGGCCCGCTTTTTACGAAGCTTGATGTCCAAAATGTAATGTTACTGATATTTGTACTCATTTCTAAATTAACAATTCGGATGCATCTGAGTGGAAAAATTTAACAAGGTAACAATCTGGATGTGTCTGAAAGAAAATTACACATACATATTGCCATGTGTTTCAACGATTGATGATAACATAAATTAATAAGATACTTCATGAGATATTTAGAGGATTTTCATTCAGCACAATAAGAAGCCCGCTGTATACTGTGTTTTAACAACTCTCTTTTAATGTCGAACATCCTGAACTATTTAAGCTTATTTTTCACCATCGAACCTTCGTAAAAAGCGGGCCACCAAGTAAATTTAGTCGAGCACTAAACAGATTTATTAATTAAATGAGGACACATTGTTGGATACTCAGCCTAATCTTGGTAACAAACAGGGAGGGATTGTATCTCCATAGGGGGTGGTTTTTAGACAAAACTTTATAGACTTTTTTTTCATCTGTTGGTGCGTACTATCGATACTGAAAAAGTGTCCCAGAATTTTTGTTACACCCTGTATACATATAAGATCAGTTTAGACAGTTTCAAATTAGATTCAGAACACACCCGTTACTTACAACATCATTCTCTTATTTGCAAATATTGTAAAGGCAACGTCAAGTCTCGTTAAGTGAGCCGGAGTTAGACTTCAAAATATATTGTATACCAAAGACGACTTCGTGTAATTCTTTAGATAATAAACTATTATTTTATTTATCTAAATCCGAGTCGTTTCAACCCGGAATACAACAACATCATTTTTTTGAAGATTTAGTTAATTTAATATATTTACTTAGCGATAGCATCGTGTCGATGCTGTACAATAATTTGTACTTGCTCGCATTTGTTCGATTTCAAATACTTCGTATAACCAAGTTTATGTTAACGAGAAAGCTATTCCAAAGTCACATCCTCTTGTACTTGGCCTATACCTTTGCATTTTCGATGCTTTTTGCTGATTTCACTCCATTCGTAGAACATTGTTAAGTGCAGTATTGTTTTTATTAAAATACCTGTTTTTAAAGAAATAAGGGAATAAAGAAATCAAGGAATGAAAGAATAAGGGAATGTAGGTACCAAGGAATAAATAAGGCAAAACATGAATGAAGGAATAAAAGTATGTAGGAAAATAAAGGAATAAACGGATTTGATTAATATGGTGATATGATGATGATATACGATGAAAGTTTTTTAAAGAAGTGATACAAAAAAATCAGAGACACTTCCGGAGCCAGGAAAATTTAAATCTACATATAGTTGCGTTTCAGATCAATACAAGGTTCTCGCCGTATGTTAGACATTGTTTAAAAACTTGCATATATTGTGGGTAATATTGAAAAAGAAAATACATTTGAAGGAATTACCAAAATATTAAACATTTAATTATTGCAAGATAGTGCAGGATTTGTATAGGTTTGGTTTTTAAATTCTTAATTGGAAAATTATAATAAACATAGAAGTGTACAAAAACGGTTGCATTACACAAAACCATCTTATTAAAAATATCTAAATTTTAAATAATTGTTTGCATGAATTGTTGAAGACTACTTTTCATTTCTAGAACTTTTACAACTTCAATATGGTCCTATGTATATCCTTGAAAATGTTTTTCAATTTACGTACAACATCGTCATCGTGTCTTCTAAACGTACCTATACTTCAACAAATTATTTGAAGAAAAAATAGTTTTTTTGAAATCATGAACTTTTTATTACCGTGGCATCTTCTGATCTAATTTTACAGTATATCTGCAGAAAAATATACTAATTTCATTGTTAAGATGTGTAGGTAATATCATAACACTGTTACAAACAGATACGGAACAATTTAGAGATTCGATATCCAAGATAGTAAAGTTTCAATGCAAAACATGTAATAAAAATTTTACTAAAAAATTTGCTGACTTTATCATGGAAGACCGGTTTACAGAACAATTTGATTATGTACTAAAAAAAAGTTTGTAGAAATTTGAAGAGACGCTTTGACATGTACATATCGAAGTTCTAGAAACTAAATACCTTTTTATAACAATTTAAGCAACCATTAGGATATTAAATGTGTTACGTCCGCGCACTTACCTCACCTCGTTTTGCACATCTTTACCGATAATTTCTACATCCGGTGTGGTACGCTAGACACTGGCGGGAAGTTTCAAATTCAAAGCACTGTTTCAGGTATATCGTATCATTTATCTCTAAAACTATTCATTTCTTTTTTCATTTCTTATAGCGTTTTCGACCGTTCGAATATAAAATAACATAAGGCACGTCGCATTCACACGGGCGACCCGTCAAAATATTCCAAACACTATCAAAATTCTCCGTATCAGAGTTCTCCGTATATCGAATTATTTAAACATTGAGTTCACGTCATATTCCGATTCCACGACATACAGACGACCGGAAACGCCGGTACCAAGAACCCGTGCGATTGCGAGCTAGCCGCGTAGGATTAGTCTAAATAGGTTAAGGAATAAACATATGTATAGGCGACGAAGGGCCGCCATGGAGTTCCGCGTATAGGCCACCGACGGCCGTCTCACCGCTCTCGGGTGTCGCGATACCTCCATGGGACCGGCGTGCACAATATTAATAACAAATAACTATCCCTACTAACACCCTATATGGGTCATCGTAACGAACGTCGCGACCAATCAGGGGCCGCTCCCTAAAAATTATAAGAAGGGAACCAGCGAAGCCGTCAAGGCAGTTTTTTTCGAGTTTTACAAGAGTTCACAAGACAATCGTTCATAATTCACAGTCCTTCACCCGGACTTTCTCACAAAGTTCATTTTAGTTTACGGTCTAGTGCGTGATTAATTAAGTTAAGTCGTGTAAGGTCTACGTAACAGTTAAATATCGAATAATATCCTAATTTTGCCCGAAAACGTGAGTGTTCACTATCTCCTTCATCAGCCTGTCCCGGACAAAAACAAGCAATTCCTGGGTTTTCGAACTGGAGCGAGACGCTGTTTCGAATTGCAGTAGCCGAAAGGTAAGTACCATAATATTTTGCCCGAGCGAACCTCGACACCTACGTGCGGTATTTCTCTCGGCGCCCGGTCTACACCGTCGGATGGTACCGTATTGGGACGTGTAATTCGTCCGCTGCGCGATCCGTCCGTTGGCGAACCCTTGGAATTAACAAATGTATAAATTATTGATAACAGTTTGATATTTTCTGAATTACGTACTAATGCGTGCATCACGAAGGTGTCTTTCTTTCCCTCTCTTTCGTATAATTCGTTCTCTTTGTGGCGTACTATGGCTCGGGATATCAACAACACTGCATTCGACTGCATACTTTGTCTCTATCTTTCCGTCGCTCCGTCGCGTTCGCACTAGCCAAACACGCGAACGTGGGCCGAGCAAGCATGTATGATAGCACGTTTGATGACGAGGAAGGTATCAATGCGGAATTCATCATCGTCCGAATTGGTCTTGCATAAGAGCCTTTCTTTTCTTGGTTCTGTCTGTCGCGCTTGCAATGCTCGCACTACGATCGCCGAGAGTAAGTGCGACGGTGTTTCTTTGCCGGCCGTGGCGACTCTTTCATTTTATTCGAAACATTTTTCTAATCATTTTATCGGGCATTTAGCACTTATGTCCAATATTTTATCCCACAGTGTCGCTGAATTTTAATTAAATAGAAATGGAATAATAATTAGATGTTTCTTATTCATTCATTTCGCATTATATTAATCCCCAGAATTCAATATTTTGCGAAATTTATTCCTTACTTACCGAGACAATATTGTAACTTCTAATAAATAATTGATAAACATATTATAATTGTCATACTATATCAATTTATTGAAAATCTATGATGGGATCAAAAATTAGCAAGAAATACTAAATGTCCCATAAAATAATTCGAAATATCCCAAAGAATGCGAATGAACGATCGAGTACGACCAAGGCGCACCGACTCACCTGAGCTCGGCCATCGTCTGTGAGCCGCGATCGGAGTGCGAGCGCGACAGCAGATAAAGGAAAGAGAGGCTCTTATACGAGAAAAATTCGGACCATGGCGAAAACTGCGTTTGATGCCTTCCTCGATTGACGAACGCGCTCTCACACATGCCTATCGGACCTAAGTCCGTGTGCCTCGATAGAATGAGTGCGACAGAGCGACGACAAGAAAGAAATGAAGTAGTCATTATCATTTGTTACTATGCTGCGACATACGTCAGAGAGAGAGAGACGAATTATTAGAAAGAGAGGGCACGAAAATCACTGACAATGAGGTGAAACAAGCATTAACATTTGTGGATACCCGCGCGCACCCCGTACCCCGCAGTGAAACCATTTATGTTGTTGATTGTACTTGGCCCGAGACAAAACCTTGTCTCTTGATATACGGATGTAACATTCTCAATGTCCTATCTCAATTCGTGGCCAAGTTATTAAAGAAAACCGACAGCCACTCAGAGGGCTCCGTTAGGCCCGGACTAATTATTAAGGTTTTGTATACGTTTGGTTTTTAAATTCTCAATTTAAAAATTATAATAAACATAAAAGTGGACAAAAATGGTCTTATAAAAATGTCTAAATTTAAAATAATGGTTAGCGTATTTTGCTGAAAAATGTTTTTAACTTCTGGAACTTTAATATGGTCCAACGTTTATCCTTGCAAATATTATTCAATTTACGTATAACAACGTCATCCTGTTCTTTAAAGTTACCTATATTTCGACAACAGATTAAAAAAAAATTGTTGTGAAGTATAATCATAACACTTACAAATAGATAAAGAACAATTTGGAGATTCAATAGCCGAGATAGTAAAGTGTCGGTACAAAGCATGTAACAAAGATTATCTATACAGCCCGATAAAAAAGAATTTGCTTACTCTTTCTTGGAGGACCTGTTCACAGAACAATTTGATTATGTACTAAAGAAGAGCTTGTAGAAATTTAAAGATACGCTTTGACATGTATCGAAGTTCTAAAAATGAAACACATTAATTATTGATAACACTTTGAAAATTTCCGAATGACGTATCTATTTTTCCCTCTTTTTCGTATATGTACTTCCTTCTCTCTGTGGCGTACTATGCCTCCGGGTATCAACAACTGACAACGACTTCATTGTCTCTAACTTTCCGTCGCTCCATCGCGCTCGCACTAGCCAAACAAACGACGTGAGCCACGCAAGCATATGTGTGAGAGCGCGTTTGCGACAAAGCAACGCGGAATTTAACATGATTCGAATTTTTCTAGCATAACAGCCTCCTTTCTTTTCTTCTGTCTGTCACGCACGCACTCCAAACGCAGCGGTAGCAACAGCCGAGAGCACGTATTTCGGTGCATCTTCGCCAATCGCGGTCACTCATTAATTTTATTCTAAACATTCCGAATTATTTTATCGAGCATTTAATACTTATCTTCAATTTTTTAAAATTTATTTTTTATTTATTTATTGCGATTTATTGTTAAGCCTAAGTTTAAAAAATCACATACATTTTTTCTACAATTTAAGAAACCATTATATTAACCCTTTGCACTCCGTTGTCGTCTGTGCGACAAAATAAGAGGAAAACTAGTAGTGCGGAGTGCAAAGGGTTAAATTTATAAATTATTGATAACCCTTGAAGATTTCTGAATAACAATAAGGAGCTATTGTATTTGGTCCGAGACAAGACCTTGTCTCTTCATTTTTTCCGGCATGTCTCCAACAGATTACATACATATAAAAACCTACGTTACCGGCAGAAAAATTATCGTCACATGGTGTGAAAATATGTTAGCACAGACGAGATATAGGATAGACACTACACCACAGACGAGGTATTGAATAGACCATGCAGCTCCATGCTTTTCGATGTCGCCGATTTTAGGGGTCTAGAGCAGTCTAGAGCAACAGACGAGGTATTGGATAGACCTATCACCTTACGGGGTTCGATGTTCACGAAACTGAATTACCGACGCGTTCAAATTTCAGGGGATTTGCAGCGCCTCCTTGACGAAGGAGCAGAATTTTTTTAACTAAAAGAGTATCGTTGGTTCTGACACGGGCACCGCACCCCAACCCCTTTTGTGAGGTTGTTACAAGCTGTTACAA
The DNA here is from genome assembly GCA_917499265.3 of Mimumesa dahlbomi. Taxonomy (NCBI): domain Eukaryota; kingdom Metazoa; phylum Arthropoda; class Insecta; order Hymenoptera; family Crabronidae; genus Mimumesa; species Mimumesa dahlbomi. Next base: position 4,225,420 of record OU824120.1, read on the forward strand.
GCCCACATGTTGCCGCTGTTGCCAAATGTAAAGGATCTGCGTATTTGGCAACGTCGGACCAACTTCTAGATTCCGTCCGTTTCGGGGTCGAAAATGAATTTCGAGTATCGTGCGATGGACGGGAGCCCATAAGCACTGTTACACATAACCACAGACGAGGTATTGGATAGACCAATCATCCCCATGCTTTTCGATGTCACTGGTTTGGAGGGCTCTAGAGCCCTCTTACCATTTTAGTGTCACTCACTACGTTACCATTTTCGGTTCGAATCTAGGATGTCCGTCGATTATTAGTAAGAATGGCTCATTCCATGTCAAATCGATCATGTTCTGGAGCAGCATCTGCGATTTTGTTCAAATTTACATATGTTATAGTGCTTGGCGTACCATAGACGGAACTGTTTTTGTTTTTTCGAAATTTTGAAAATTGTCAAAGTTACAGCCGGTCAAAGTTTGGACTTTCGTAAAAACAGCCTAACTTTAAAAAATCATATCTCTGTAACCGTAAGTCGTACAGCAATTTTCGTTCTGAGAATTTTCATCGGAAGGAATCAAATTTAAATAAAAAAAATACAGTTTGCATAATTAACATTGTAAAATACTATTAATATCGAATTTTGTTAAACAATTGACTATAACTTTTGCAGGTATGTTTTTAAAAATTTGAAAAAATTCATACGCATTCTTTGAACCTTTATCTTTAATATTCCGTTTTAAAAAAAGGTGACACTTTTATACGTCACCTTGCAAAATTCGACAAAGTTAACCGTGCACCCGTTTTACGCGTTCCGACGAGCATTCGCCGGGCATCTATTTCCCCCTCCACTGCGACGTCCATACAGCGTCGCACTCCTTTGCTACGTTTCGTACGTTTCGTACGTTTCGTATCTGGACTAGTTTATTAATGCAGGTAAATGTTTAAAAATCTGGAAAAATTCAGGAAGATAGCTTAAGATATTGGCTTTTAGTTGATACCTTGAAAAAGAGTGTCACTCGTCTGGTTACCGAGCAACAATTCGTTAAAGTTGACCATGCGATACAATGCAAGTGGCACTCCTATCACTGATGCGCTTCGTATCTCGACTAGTTTATTAATGCAGGTAAATGTTTAAAAATCTGAAAAAATTCAGGAAGATAGCTTAAGATATTGCCTTTCACTAGATACCTCGAAAAAGAGTGTCACTCGTCTGGTTACCGAGCAACAATTCGGTAAAGTTAACCATGCGATACAATGCAAGTGGTACTTCTACCACTGATGCGCTTTGTATCTGGACTAGTTTAGTAATGCAGGTATATGTTTAAAAATCTGGAAAAATTCAGGAATGTAGCTTAAGATATTGCCTTTTATTAAAAACCTCGAAAAAGAGTGTGACTCTTCTAATAATGGAGTAACAATTCGTTGAATACACCGGCATGTAATGCCAAATGCTTTTGACCCTGATATACATAATATCGCCCTGGATTTAACAATTGACGAGTGACACTCTTTTTTGAGGTATCTACTGAAAGGGAATATCCTAAGCTACTTTCCTGAATTTTTCTAGATTTTTAAACGTTTACCTGCATTAATAAACTAGTCGAGATACGAAGCGCATCAGTGATAGGAGTGCCACTTGCATTGTATCGCATGGTTAACTTTACCGAATTGTTGCTCGGTAACCAGACGAGTGACACTCTTTTTCGAGGTATCTAGTGAAAGGCAATATCTTAAGCTATCTTCCTGAATTTTTTCAGATTTTTAAACATATACCTGCATTACTAAACTAGTCCAGATACGAAGCGCATCAGTGGTAGGAGTGCGACTTGCACTGTATCGCATGGTCAACTTTAACGAATTGTTGCTCGGTAACCAGACGAGTGACACTCTTTTTCGAGGTATCTAGTGAAAGGGAATATCTTAAACTACACCCCTGAATTTTTCCAGATTTTTAAACATTTACCTGCATTAATAAACTAGTCGAGATACGAAGCGCATCAGTGATAGGAGTGCCACTTGCATTGTATCGCATGGTCAACTTTAACGAATTGTTGCTCGGTAACCAGACGAGTGACACTCTTTTTCAAGGTATCAACTAAAAGCCAATATCTTAAGCTATCTTCCTGAATTTTTCCAGATTTTTAAACATTTACCTGCTTAATAAACTAGTCCATATACGAAACGTACGAAACGTAGCAATGCTAGGAGTGCGACGCTGTATGGACGTCGCAGTGGAGGGGGAAATAGATGCCCGGCGAATGCTCGTCGGAACGCGTAAAACGGGTGCACGGTTAACTTTGTCGAATTTTGCAAGGTGACGTATAAAAGTGTCACCTTTTTTTTAAACGGAATATTAAAGATAAAGGTTCAAAGAATGCGTATGAATTTTTTCAAATTTTTAAAAACATACCTGCAAAAGTTATAGTCAATTGTTTAACAAAATTCGATATTAATAGTATTTTACAATGTTAATTATGCAAACTGTATTTTTTTTATTTAAATTTGATTCCTTCCGATGAAAATTCTCAGAACGAAAATTGCTGTACGACTTACGGTTACAGAGATATGATTTTTTAAAGTTAGGCTGTTTTTACGAAAGTCCAAACTTTGAGGGGCTGTAACTTTGACAATTTTCAAAATTTCGAAAAAACAAAAACAGTTCCGTCTATGGTACGCCAAGCACTGTAACATATGTAAATTTGAACAAAATCGCAGATGCTGCTCCAGAACATGATCGATTTGACATGGAATGAGCCGAATACGATATAGAAGTTATAGTTTATGCGTATTAATGCGTATTAAAAAAACTGTTTGAATTTGACGATTTTTCGCGATTTTCGTAATTCCTTTGTCATCACTAACAAATCGACAGGTACCGCTAGTGTGCTCCCGTCCATCGCAGGATACTCGAAATTCATTTTCGACCCCGAGGACGGAATCTAGAAGTTGGTCCGACGTTGCCAAATACGCAGACCCTTTACATTTATCAACAGCGGCAACATGTTGGCTTGTAACAACCTTTCAAAAGGGTTAGGGGTGCGGTGCCCTTTTCGGAACCAACGATACTCTTTTAGTTCAAAAAATTCTGCTCCTTCGTCAAGGAGGCGCTGCAAATCCTCTGAAATTTGAACGCGTCGGTAATTCAGTTTCGTGAACATCGAACCCCGTAAGGTGATAGGTCTATCCAATACCTCGTCTGTGCACATAACAAACCTAAATATACATATATAAAACGATCAACATTCAAGTTGGTTGGTGAATCTGATTTGCACAACATCTGAAATAATGAAGAATACTTTGTCCAAAAATATATGTTTCCCTACGTACGGCGGGATAAAACGAATCGAACACTTTGTGAATTATTTTAAAAATTGTAGAAAATTATTAATTATTGACGAGTAAGTTTGACTCACTTTTCAAATGATAAATAATAAAATTATAGCAGGTTATCAATTGTAACATTTGAAAGAATTCTCGAAATGTTCAATATTTCTTTTGGTACGGACAACCGAAGCGTAGAGCAAAATTTTGTGATAGAGATAAATTTTTTGTCGCGAAAAAAATATAATTCTAACAACCGTGGCCCTAGACGTGGATGCGACTTTCATTCTTTCGGGACGAAATAGAGGAAATTTATATCCTAAGTGTGGGTCTTTAAAGGGGTGTCGCAGGTTTAACCGGACACCGGCTGTTTTATAATGGGTAATAAAGAGCTTCTATTTAATGAAAAATGAGAATTGGGTTAAGGCCCGTACATCGGTGCGTTGAACACTAATGCACCTATGAAAATATTACATTTCTGTGTTTTTATTCACGAAAGTTTTATTAACATATTCGTGACGTTCCTCTGGTTAAAATGATACCAAACACTATAACATTTATATAACATTACCCGTCTTTTTACATACTTTTATGAATTATAAACAAAGCAAATTTTGATACATTTGATATCATAATAAGAAACCGCTCAGCAACATGTTAACTGTTGACGTAGACTGTATTATGTTACACATTATCGGAAAAGATTTGAATTATTGGTACCAAATAGAATGATAATGGATTTAAGAAAGTACAATTGTTTATAAGAAATAAAGAAAAATAGTGGAAAATGTCAATATTCATAACTTTTGTATGTATTCCGAAAAACTGAATATTCTTCTCCATAAAACAACTTATCGTCTGTGCTAGAGCCCCCTTACCATTTTAGTGTCACTTCCCACGTTACCATTTTGGGTTCGAATCTAGGATGACCATGGGTTATTAGTAAGAATACGATATAGAAATTATAGTTTATGCGTATTAATAATTGACCATTATAATGCGAAAGAAGGATAATGAATTTGAATCAAAAGTTATGAATATTCACATTTTTCACTATTTTTCTTTATTTCTTATAAATAATTGTGATTTATTAAAAACCATTATCGTCTGTATCAAAAAGAATATTGAATATTTCGAGAATTCTTTCAAATGTTACAATTGACAACCTACTATAAATTTATTATTAAAAGTGAGTCAAACTTACTTATCAATCTTATTGATTCTCTTCAATTTTTAAAATAATTTACAAAGTGTTCGATTCGTTTTATCCCGCCTTACGTAGGGAAACATATTTTTGGACAAATTATTCTGTATTATTTTTGATGTTGTGCAAATCAGATTTACCAGCCAACTTGAATGTTGATCGTTTTATGAAAAATGGTAAGGGCTCTAGACCCCCAAAATCGGCGACACTGAAAAGCATGGGGCTGCATGGTCTATTGAATAGAGCAGTGTTTCCCAACCTTTTTTAGGCCATGCCCCACCTTAATATTTCTCAAATTTGTATGCCCCCCATACATAATTTTTAACCTTTAAAAATTGTTTTGTTCCCTTAAGAAATATAAATGATAAGTTTTAGGAAGAAATCACTATAATTATTTACAGCATTTTTTTAAGAATTTGCCTTTTTTGTTAAATTTGTCACCGATATCTATCATTGCATTTAAATAACCCAAAGCGAAAGGATTAAAGTCGTGTCGAGGCCATTTTTAAATTGCCCCCCTGTGGGGCGTGGGCCCCACGTTGGGAAACACTGGAATAGAGCCTCTATTCAATACCTCGTCTGTGCTTAACTCTTGATACTGGTACGAATGATCCGTAGAGGGCGCAATCGTTGGTGGTTAAATTCAAATGTATAAATACTGCGTTTCCTTAGAGACGTATTTACTTCGGTCTGATGTTACTGAGTATAGATTAAACTGGATTAAACGTTTAAGTTCGGTAGCTTAAAAACTTGTTATTTGGTTCTTTGCTTGATCAAAAAAGTATTTTAATGTTTAGAATAAGTCAAGATGCAAACAAATCATGCAGTCACATTACCGCCTCTACCTCCTACAAAATTTACTTTAGACGAATGGCGCCTCAACACTCGTCTTAGGTATGAATAATAATTATATTATTATTATAAAATATTTTCTTTTTGTAATACTTAAAATCCAATATTTTAATACAAAAAGTAACGACAGTAATTAGAAGTTATCTACGATACAAGGTACCGATGTTCTGAAGCACAACAGGAATTAGCAGACCGACAATTAGCCCAGTCAGGGCACATTTGTGAACTAACTGATGAACAAACGCGAACTAATAAAGAAGAAACTGATCATCGGCTTAAGGAAAAACTTGAGGATATAGAATTTCGGAAAAAAGAATTATTGCATATAAGGAAAGAGGTTGTTTCTGAGATCGATGTACTCTTGACCTATAAGGAACGTATTATGGATGCTTTATCATCCGTTAGAAGAAACGCACTTGTGATTTGTGAAAAATGCCTCATTTTTAGGTCAGAATTCATACTAAAACTATATTTTTCACAGGAATGTTTATATTGCATTCGTTATGTATTCAAAATTAATTTGAAATACGAGATAAATTCTATTCTATAATTTTTAATTTACAAAAGCTTACCAGTAGGTTTGTGTGTTTCCAATTTAAATTGATTATTTTCAACAAATGTATTATGAAATAAACATGTCAGGTTATTTATCTATTTATAAGGTGGGGAATTCATAAAGTGATAGAAGGAGAAAAATAACACATTGGTTAAGTTGTAGGTTATCAATCCAATAAATTCGTTTTGTATTAAAAAGAAATATTAATATTTGTTGGAGGCAATGACGATATGTTTATTACGTTAGAAGCTGATTACAATGATTCCACTGTGTTATAAATGACATGACGGGTAATATATTTGCCATGGCCTCGTAAGAGGATGAACATATTGTGTTATTATTTAATATTGAAACTCTGCTACAGAGAACACAGATTAGGAATCGATCTCATTCATGATGATGTTGAACAAGAATTATTAAAAGAATGTGAAGTAATTAAAGGAGCGGAAAGTCTGTTAGTACGGACATTGGAACAGTCCCATGAACAAATACGCCGGTTGAAAGCAGCTCTTTATTACATGGATCATGATCTTGAAGATAAGGAGAACAATTTACGAATTGATAGGCACAATCTTACTTTGAAAGAGACCAGTTTAAATCTGAGCATTTATCATGGGATGTCGCACCTTGATTCATCGTATGTGATACATTATTCCATAAAATTATTTTGTTCTAATGAAATGAATGCAATTGATTTACATTTTTTTAATCATGATAATATAAAGGAAAATAAACTGTTCATTAAGAAGTTAGTTCTATAAATTTTTGTTAAACATATGATATATTAGAATCCTACTTCTAATATAAGAATTATACAATGCGATAAAAATTTATTTGTATAGAACTATAAGCTTGAATGAATGGGAAACACAAACAAATAATAACATAATCACTGCTAGTAAAGAAATAAACAGTGCACGGCCTTTTCGTTGCTATATTGATATGATAATTAAACAAGCAGTTGATGATTTAAACATTCAAAAAAATACCACTGAAGAAGCTTTCAGGCAACACATTGAAGAGACAAAGGAAGCAAAAACTAAGTTAGAATTGCAGCATTCCGAGGTTTGAAATAAATAGCTTATAAATATCATCTTACTGCAAATTATATATTTGAAAGCATTATCCTAAATGTTTTGAACAAATAAACATGAATGAACATTGTTTTATTACAATTAAAGGTATGATTGTTGCAGATTATGCGTCAGGCAAATGAAATGAAACAAAATATTACATGTATAGAAAAGTCACTTGCAGAAAAAGAGGGTTATATGGCTTTAGCTCATACAAGATTAGGAAATCGTTGCCAACGACCAGGTTTAGAACTTACCAGAGATCTTGTGGAAATTTATCTGGTAAAGGAGGTATACGATTTACAAAATGTTGTGTCAAATTTGCAACAAACACTGTCCGAGGTATTTAAAGTAAAATATATTGCACATATATGTTGTGTTTGTGCTTTAACATCCAGTTTACTTTTTGAATTCTATATACATTCAATATTAACAGCATTCACTTTATAGGCACAGGCATCATTGAGATATCTGTTAAAAACACAAATTCAAATTGAAGAAGATATTAATATCAAAATGAACACATTAAAAATTGATGAAGTTTATTGTATGACCTTGCGCCAGGGTATGGAGTATCATGCATATTAAATTGATTTGTAAACGTACAAACTGCAACAAATGTTTTTGTATCTACTATTATTTTCATTTTATGCATGTTAGGAAACATTGCTCTGATAAACCATTATTAATTATTAACACCTGTATTCGCTATTCAACCTGGATCCTTTTTGAATAAATATAACTTGCCATATGAGAGATTCATAAGATATCCAATATATTATAAAGTATTGTTTCAAAAATAAATTGACATATATTTAGCTTAAGCACATATCTAATTCTTGGCTCAAATTTCTGTGCATACGTGTGTTTTGTTCTGATGAATGCGAATCAGAAAGCAAAAATCAGCGGTTTGTTATAGATTTCGAGGAATAAGCACTTTTAGAGGTTAAAGTGTCAACATTTTACGTCCATGCCAGGGAGGGCAAGCTTTTATGGAAAAATTAAACTCAAGTTACGCCGACTTAGTATCCAGGCGGCAGGACCGTCGCATCGATCGAGGCGACATAGTGGCCGAACTAGGTACTATGTTATTAAAATTTTGTATTGCCCATTTCATATAAATCAAATATTCGTCGTCAATATCTCTTAAATGCTTAATTTTATCAACTAAGCATATGAGAACTTTTTTGTAGAGCATTAAATTTCCTACAAAATAACGTTTACACGTTTCATAATTCATATTGGTTCGCGAGTTATTAAATTCATAAGCAAAAATCAAATTTGTCTAAAAATCATCAAACTTCAATTGTCAATATCATCTAAATGGTGAGATTGACTGTAAAAATATAAGAGTCCTTTTTTGTAGAGCGTTCAATTTCCTACAAAATTATATATTTACTTTTGCAAATCGGTAAAGTTATGAGCAAGATATGATTTTTTTCTAAAGGACTGCGTAAAAAATATAAAACTATAATGCGGAGGACCTTCCCATTAAAATTAAAAGCTCAGCTTTGCTGAGAGTTTTCTAGAGGTGTCTACGAACCAATTTTTCTGTGTAATTTAAAAGAAAAAAAATAATCGATTTTTTTAACCCACCCTAATGTATACATATACAGGGTGTCCCAAAATTATGCAGCAAGCGGGAACAAGTAGATTGTTTATAACAAAAGAAATCGAAAATTCCTTTACCTTTTTTTTATTTGAAGCCCCGTTTTGGAGATACAAGCTTCCAAAATATCGTGGTCCGGCTTCCGGCCCGCGCAGTTCGAACGTCGGCTGGAGGCATCTACGCGAGAAAAGTATAGACGAGCGGTTAGCGGGGAGAGGGGCACAGCTGTCGCTCGGCGAAATCTCAGCTGAGCGTCGATGGATACCCCTCTCCCCGCTGACCGCTCGCCTATACTTTTCTCGCGTATATGACTCCAGCTGATGTTCGAACTGCGCGGGCCGGAAGCCGGACCACGATATTTTGGAAGCTTGTATCTCCAAAACGGGGCTTCAAATAAAAAAAGGTAAAGGAATTGTCGATTTCTTTTGTTATAAACAATCTACTTGTTCCCGCTTGCTGCATAATTTTGGGACACCCTGTATGTATTAAAACTAACCTAATCTATATTAAAATTAAAATGAGGTACAAAATTACTGACAGTTTATTAAAATATAAATCCATTTATTGAGAAATCCTTAAATAACTAGAATACAGCTGAGGCCTAAAAGAAATATGTAGATATATGTTTCCAAGATATAAATTTGTTATTATGGCTGGGGTACATGTATATACGTATATAGTAACAAAAATAAGCAAGGTACAACTTATATTCGAGTAAAAAAGATGTTAATACAAGCCCTTATTCTGGTTCCTGTCCTCAGCAGTCCTGAGTCCTTGTCAATCCTCCCCACGATGTCTACTAGTCCTGGCTGGATCCTTCGGCACAGTTAAGATTGTTTAGGATCAACTTCCCGCGCGTGAAAAGTGAGGTCAAATCCAGTCAAATCCGAAATAATATGCGAGGCAGCCGTAAGAGGCGCTACTATCGACTGCGAGGGTCCTGCCGTCTGGATATTAAGTCGGCGTAACTTGAGTTTAATTTTTCCATAAGAGCTTGCCCTCCCTGGTCCATGCAATAGCACAGTTACGGCATTGGGCATGCATATTTCGATATGTGCTTGCGCACGGTCAGCACGGATTGATCTAGTTGCGGTTGAATGTGGTCTACGGTTCTAAAAATGACCGTTTTTATGGCTTTGAAAAGGGTGTGCTCCCCTGAAGAGGACCGTTTAAACTTTAATCTTTAAACATTTACAAGTAAACTTTAAAGTTTAAAGACCTTCTTTATGACCCTGAAAGTCTTAAGGGGTTACACCAGTGGAACAGCCGAAAAAAAGCGCTATTTTCATGAATTTTTTTTGGAAATATGGAAAGGCGCTAACAAAAAACTCTTAAAGTATGTTGTTAAGCATACATTTAAGTATAAAAAAAAATTTTTTTCATCAAAAAGTAATTCAAAATGGCTGCTCTACAATACTTTTCCTGAGACATCTTGACAAAAACGCGTTCCACGGCACGCACTAGAGCACGTGCAATTTTGAAACTATTACAAAAAAAAATTTTTTTTCTTAATCTGCATGAGTATAGCTAGAGAAACACGTACGGATTTTAAAAAATACGAATTTTTGGATATTTGGCAGTTGTTTGAAGTTAAAACTCACTTTTTCGCCAAAAAAAACAGCAGTTATTTGGTTATAAAAATTTTTCTAATTAACATATCGAAAATTCCGTACGTGTTTCCCTTCAAAATGTTGTTGCAAAGATGTGTATAAAATTTTATATGAAAATATGCAAAATTGATGGAGTTATGCTGCGTGCCGATTTGAAAAGTCGTGTTTCGAGAAAAACGCATTTAAAGTTTTAAAATGAGTTTTAGACGTGAAAAAGTTTAAAAAATCGACTGAAAAAAATTTTTTAACATTATTCTGCAACCCCAGGACCATAAAGCTGCCCTTCCTGGTCCAAAAATTTCTCCTGATCCTCTTTTTTTAAACATTTGATATTGGATCGTGCTGCTTTTGCCTCATCGGCCAACAACAACTCGGCCTGCTTGACTCGCTTAGCATCACTTTCAAGGCAAAAATCATAAGATTGAAAGCCGATATTCATCTCTAAAACCTTCATAACTCGTAATATACTAGTTAGACCATCATTGACGTTTTTACCACTTGAACGAGACTTAGGAGCTAAATTCTAAACTGTAGCATTGATACTTTCATTACTATTCTGCGTGTAGCCTCCTAAGCCGCGATTTAACAACTCATTACGACTCAATTCATCATAAATTGGTATGTTAGCTTTGTACACTTCTTCAGGTAATGGCGATTTATGATGAAATTTACTCAAAGTTACAATTACCGCTGTTCGTCGCATAAAAAATGTTCGAGGCGCTTGGGGAAAAGCGCAAAATTTCATACAAAAAAATTGTTTTCAGGTATTAAACGTTTTGCCTCATATTCTTGAAGGTTCAAAGTACCTTTTAAGCTAATAAAAAAAAATCGATTTTTTTAAACTTTTACACTGGTGTAACCCCTTAAATGGCCGTTTTCAGAGTCACAGTAATACGCAAGTTAAACAAGCATTTTGAAGGTATTTAGTAATACAATCCTCAAAAACACATTAAAAAGTTAGGGATATGCAAGTATCCGATATTTCGGGTTCGGGTCGGGTCAGGATTCAGAAAGTTTGTAATTATGTAAATAATAAATATAAAGGTTTCTCGTGATTACATGGCTGTGAATGTTTCGTTTCTATTGCTCCCAGATACAAATATTTGCAGATTATTGATTCCTCCTTACTGAATGCCACAAGCTCTGCTGATTTATACAAAGTATCAACTTATTCTGTAGTTTCAAATACATTGTAGAGTGAAGGTGTATAAAGTGTCAAAATTAAATAAAGTGTTATTACTTATTAAGTAAATAAATATAATACAATTATTTCGTAGTAAATGATATTTACCTCTTTACTTATTTTCCTTATTTACTTATTTATTTACTTTCTCAAGTGTTGTACTAGTAGTATAGTGTACATTAGGGTGGCCGTTAAAAATTAAATCTTTTGCGACGCCCCCCAAAAAGCTTCCTTATGATGCAACAACACTGGGGAAACTTTTTTTTTAAATTAAAAACAATGTTGTATAACTCATCTATTTTTGACGCTTTCTCAACTAATTACTCACCGTACGTCCTCACCGACCGTTGTCACTGGACATTGTCACCCTTAGTCATAAGTAAACTCTGACTCCTAATATTCAAAACAACCCGAAAACAACCCCACTTCTTTCCTAATTTCTTTTCTCCCCTTAGACTATAAGTATACTGCATTAGACCCAAAAATCAGAGCTTTCTAGAGTCAGATTTGACACTGTACACTTCTACGAATATTCTTCACGTACGAAGCCATTTCTACGAAAGAGTTCCGCGGGTCCGTACTTGTTGTAAAAGTCCTCCGAGTGAAGGAAACTTCGCGATTATTGTAGTTTCAATAAATTATTATTCGAACTATTCCGAGTTTCTTCCTCACCATTATTGGGATCACAACAACAACACGTGCCTCGAGACGATCTAAGTTAATTTTTGGTATAATCATGTCTTTTCCGAAAATATCTGATTAAATGTGGAATAATAATTCTTTTGAGATTTAAAAATTATTAACAGTGAAATATCTTCAGTATTATTATTTTTAGTGAGGAATTTTAACCGTTTTAGTGCCAAGGGTTTTTAAAAATCCGTGTCAAATAGTATTACGCAGCGCGATAGCGCTGGTGCTCCGCATCATTGTAACTGTGAATTAATTGTAAGTAAAACAGTTACAATGATGCGAGTGGTTTACGATTATTTGAAAAAAGAAATAGTTTTTACTTGCGGAAAGTCTGATATTATTCCTGACAAACTACATTTGGAATCGGATTTGGCAATTATTACCAAACATTGCGACACATTTCGCCACAGTACGCGAACAGCGCGATCACGCTACGTGGAATTAAAACGGTGAATGGAAGATAAGAAAGAAAATATATTTTTGATCGAAGAGACACAGCATGAAATTTGCGGATATCAACTGTCATCTAAGTTACAATAATTGTTTATATTTCGAATAAAATCGAATTCTCATAAAAATTCCCAAAAACGTGATTATACCAAAAATTAACTTAGATCGTCTCGAGGCACGTGTTGTTTTTAATTTAAAAAAAAAATTCCCTAGTGTTTTGCATCATAAGGAAGCTTTTTTGGGCGGCGTCGCAAAAGATTTAATTTTTAACGACCACCCTAATGTACATACATACATACTACTTATTCACTGAAATATCTATCGCTAGTCATTTTGAACAGATCGAAATTAGTTAGTGGTAAGCAGTAGCGTACCTAGGGGGGGGGAGGGGTGCGTTCCGCACCGGGCGCACAGTGGGCCGAGTACGTCTTGTAACGTTGGACATTGGATCAAAAAAATTAAGTTCAAACTTTACAATTTAAATACATTGTCATGAAACTATAGACCCTTCGTCATTATGTTCAACAGTATTTTACCATTATACGCCACTATTTATTTCTTGATATCAGATATCATGTACCTCGACAAATTTTTCCTCTTCTTTAATTTGCCATTATTATCTCTATTTTACGACTTTACTTAAAGAATGCGTGTAATACATAATGTTAGAGTTCTAATAAGTCTAAAATAAGCAGAAAAAGAATTTTAATGCGCAACGAAATGTTATTGCACTTCATGATAGATGTCAAAAATATTTTTGTCAATTACAAAAATCGCCTAAGATCGCCCAGAAAAAGCTTTTCACCATTTGTTTTTTAAAGGTATATAGATTATAGCCATGCAAGTTCTTTTTGCTTTCCGCTGCTTTCTCGCTAGAAATTTAAATTACAAAATGGGACTGTAGCGCGCCATGGCGGGGCACCGAATCAGTTAATGTACAATCACAGGTTTACTTCGAATAATTGTAATGCTGACGATGATTATAAGATTTTTACTAGTAGTTTATAGAGACAGCAAGACACAAAAACAACAAAAAAAGAGAAAACAATCAAAGTTATACAGGGTGTAACGAAAGATCGGAAACTTTTTTATATTCTACTTCTGTCGCGTCCACGTGCAGCAAGCATGTTAGAACGCTTAAAAGTCAGCTGCAAACATTTAATAAAATTAGGTATAGACAAACTCAGCGTACACTTGATAATTCGACCATGCGGACGTAACGGTTCACTTCATTTTCATTTTCCACAGTCAAAACAGCATATGTACATCATTCATCAGTCCTGTTCGTGGAAAGCTAATAGTTCAAAGGAGTTTATTTCTTTATTACCAGTATGCACAAAGTAAATTCAATTGTCATACCAATACCATTCAACCTCTTAGCTTTCCAATAAATAATATTAAAACTTTTAATATTATTTATTTAAACTTTTTTTTTTAAATAATCGCAAGAAAAACAGGGTAATATATACATTTATATGAACAATCTGTAGGAAATGCCCAATGCATTTCGCTATTTAATAGATATACATATCTATCGATGTCCAATATTCGGTGCTTTCGTCCCACTGTGGGGCAGCATTTTTTATATTTAAGTAGTTTTAGTTGTAAAAAACAACTTATTCACTTCATAAGTTTACTATTCGATTTCTATGACTAACCGAACCTCGGTAAGTTTCTTGTATCCTTTAAAAAAGTATCTTGTATTTTTATAAAAGGGCGGCAAATTGGAGACCGCCTCGAGCGGTGAACTGAAAACCGCCCCCCGCGACAAACGTTCTAGGTACGCCACTGGAGGTAAGTGTTTGTATTTCATTCCAAACACAAAAACGAAATAGAAGTCCCATTTGGCAACATATTGATATTCAACAGAAACTGCACGACAATACATCGCTATTCCTGCTACAAAGTATCCAGTGCAAGGTTATTTCCTGATGCTGGCGACATTGGTACCGCCAGGAGAACAAAGTTGATTTCAGAGAGAGTGTAACAGTTATGTTTTTTGCATACGAATTTGAAATAAAATACTATTAATTCACATATTACATTACCTATTATTTTCCTTGTTTGTAGATTTGTATCAAGAGACAAGGTCTTGTTTCGGACCAAGTTGTACAAGAGGTCCCGCCTGGAGACACCTTAACTTATTACAGAAAAGATTATATCGGGGTTTTCGAGGTATTCAAGTGGCATTAATACAGTAATGTTAGCAATTTGGCCCCGTGGGGCGCGCCGCACCTGAGGGTTTCCCCTATATCGGCTCTTTGCTCGCAAGGTGTTGTAAGCGTTCTACTATAATTCTAGGTCTAGGCCGCGTTCAGACCCCCGCTGGTACCTAGGCAAACCTCTGCCACACAGATTCCTACACCAATTCCAGGCACCCCGGCTTTCCGCCAGGGGGGCTTGGAGGTCCAGGCCCCATGTACCAAATTATTTTGATCATTGCCTTGGTCTGCAATGTCACTTATAAGGCAGAAACGCGGCAGCGTATCTCTCTTGCGTGTCTTTTGAGGTGGTTTACACCGACACCAAGCACCCGAGTCGCTCCGTTAGTGGACACGTCTTTTCGCCGCTCTCGTTTGCCAGACGAGAGTTATAGAGCTCTGCTCCGGCGGTTTCTCATCCACAGTACTACAGAGAATTTAGTGCACTACCCGCCACCTTCGGGATACTGCCATGATACAAAATAAAAATCGTCATCGCAACCGGGCCTTGATGCCGGCTGCGTTTTAGCCAAATAAGCAAGCGTTCGAACTGGGCATGCATGCACTCATCCCAGCACCTGCACTGTTTGATGCGACCCTACCCCTTGAAGAGGACAGTGCTCGGTTTGACTAACCTGAGTTGCGGTGGCAACCAGGCGCCCAGAGCCGCATACGGGTCGGAGCCTTTAGCCGTCTGCCGAGCGTACCCGGCAGCCGTTGCCCTTCTAACGCCACGAGGAGGCAGCTCCGCCCGGTTTCGTTAGAACTGGCATTAATACATTTTTTTTTTCATTTGATTCAATTTCTATGTAGCTTACGAGCGTTAGCTCATTGCTACCTCGCACTAATTACTTAAAGTTTGTGTCTCATTATTTTTTAATTAGCTGGGTTTTTACAGTTTCTTTGTTATATTATTCTGTTTCTGATATATATTTTAAAAATAGAGAATTACTTAATTTCTTAATTTCTTTCCGATCAGATCTCTTAGCCGTCGCCAACCATCCCCAAGGACAGCTAGCGCCGTTACCCGTCCCTAACCACGTGGAGGTGGATCTGCATCGAATCACTCATTCATTTATTCATTCATTCAGACATAGATAAGTATTCTTTTCGTTTATTAAACATTTTATTTACACTATTTACAAATATTAAGTAGTTTTCTTTTGTATCTATTAATTTAGTCATATTAGATCTATTTACAGCTAACACAGGATGTCGCTCTTCTTCGTAAAGTGGGCAGTCGAACAGTATATGTTCAACTGTCTCTTCCACTTTCGGACATCGTGGACATTCTGGGGTTAGTATAGCCCCACGTTTGAATAGCGTACTATTTATTGAACCATATCCAGTAAGATAGTATACAGTGATTCTATCTGGTTTAAACCAGTCGTTTTGCATAGCAAAATCCGCATTACGTATATATTTGAAGGTTTGCCGGCCATGTTCTTCATTCTCCCATCTATCTCTCCACTCACGCATGACTTCGCCTTTCATCTTCTTTAATTCCTCTACATATTTCATATGCCTGATATCATGAACCTCTCTATAATAATAATTATTCCATTCCGTTGTTAGATTTCTCCTTATTCTGCTGCGAATACCTGCCAGCACTACTTCTAAGTCCATTGGCATGAGACCACTGATTACCTGCATAGGTGACGTTGCCGTGTTTCGGCAAGCCTTCGTAATCTGCAGCAACAATATTCTTTGCAATGCGGATAAATGTCTACGTACGGTTGTGTTAGATGTTCTGGAATACCATGCTGCCGAGCAGTAAGTAACTATTGGAATAGCCACTGCATTGTATAAAGTTCTTCTGGTGTTAAAATTTATGCCCCACTCTTGCTTTGCTATACGGCTTATTTGCATTACGTAGCTAGTGATCTTATCCCGTAGATATTTTACATGTGACACGAAGGTCAACCTTGCATCTATTATAACCCCTAGATATTTAACTTCCTTATAGAATTTTACAGCTTTGTTATTTATCTTTATTGTGGGGTATCTGGCTCCACTTAGTCCACCTTTAAGTGACATCGCCATTGTCTTTGCAGGGGATATTGTCAATTTATGTTTAAGGCACCATTCTTCCAGTATTTCTATAGCCCGTATCGAAATATTTTCTATAGCTCTTCTTGTGTTGGCCTTTACAACAAGGACCAAGTCGTCTGCGTAGGCAATTGCCTCCAATTGGTCTTCTCCAATTGCACTCTTTAAACATTCCAGGAGTCGGTCCATACACCAGATCCATGCAGCTGGGCCTATTATCGAACCCTGCGGGCAGCCCCTTTCGACTTTTTTGTCTATTTTACCATAGTTTGATGTCACTATTACTAGTCGATCCGTAAAGTAGCTTCGAAATATGTTCAGCAGGTGCATGCTACAATTTGCGTCAATTAGTCTGCTGATAATTGTGGTCCAACCTAGGTTATCAAAGGCGCCTTGTATATCAATAAAGATTGCAGTAACATATTTTTGTTCTGCGCCTTTTACCTCATTTATAAGGTGCATTATAGCATCTTCTGTGCTTTTTGCTTTCCTGAAGCCATATTGGTTTTGCGCTTCCAGACCCTGTTCTTTATATTGTACAGCTATTCTTTGTACTACGATCCTTTCCAGAATTTTCGCCATTGTTGGTAACAGAGAAATTGGTCTATACGAATTAAGCTTCGTCCTGTCCTTACTCTTATCTTTTAAGATAATTTTTTAAATGCGCTATTTTCCAGTCTTTCGGAAATTCCATATTTCTCCAGCAATTACTCAATATGGACATGATCGATTTCGGTTTAACTCGCCATAAGTGTTTTATAATTTCGGATTTGTATCCATCTAGCCCAGGAGCCGTATTGTTTTTTAACTTTAAAATCGCATTATTCACTTCATTTCCTTGTATCTCATTTTCCATATTTGAGTTGCGGTACTGACTTATCTTCCGTTTTTCAGTTAATTGAAATTCAGAATTCTCATTGTCATCGTGCGGGACGCATTTTATTAGCAATTCCTGTGCCGTTTCCTCCCACGTTTTGGTGATACGTCCGTCTGGCAAAGTTAAAGAGCACAGATGTGGAGCGTCACCAATCTTCTCTCTAGCTATCTTATATGGGAGACTCCACGGATCTTTATTTGCCTCAGATCTTACAAACTCGTGCCACGTATTTTCCTTGCATTTCTTAATAGCCTGTGTATAGATGTTCCTAGCTGTTGTATACCGCCTCTTCAAGTTCTCCAGGTCACCTATTTGCAAGCGCTTTGCTCTACGTAGTTGATTCAGGCAGTTTTTCATGGCTTTTCTTTTCTGTTTCAAGCCATCGTTCCACCAAGGAACGCCTCTCGAACAGGATCGCTTCTCAGGTATGGCCTCTTTACAAATTTTTCCAAGAATTTCATTAAACATCTTAACAGCCTCATTTATTTCGTTGTTATACAGTTTTTCATATACTTCATCTGTGAATTCTTTGTCAGCTGCCGCTTCAAACAGATCCCAGTTGGCTTTCCGAATATTATATCCCTTGGGTCCTTGTTTACGTCTGACTACTCGCTCGTTATTGTCCACATTAAATGTTATCATATTATGGTCACTAGATAAGCCAGAGTTTACACACCAATTGGTTATGCCACTCAATAAGTTTCCACTACTTAAAGTGACATCGATATTTGTTGCTGCATTAGCTGTTTCAAAAGTGAACATGTCAGAGATTTCGTTAGCCACATATAAACTGTTTGCACTTACACAGTTTTCAAGAAGCTCACCGCGTTCATCCGTATACCCCGAGAACCAAACATCAGACTTAGCATTGGCATCCATCAGGATTAAAATTTTGCTGTTACCCAATTTGCCAATTAGGCTTTCCAGCTTATCTAATATAGGACCGATTTCGAGACTAAATTGACAGTAAACGTTTATTATATACAACTGGTCAGTGTCAGACCTTATTTGGACACAAATTATATGCTCCGTTTCTAGTTCGCTATATTGGAAGACGTCCACTTTATCCTTATTAACAATTGTTGCAACCCAAGGAGTCGATTTAACTGGTTGTATGATTTTCAAGTTAGGAGATGTATATCCCCTAACTATACCTTTGAAACAATAAGGCTCCTGAATACACAGAACATCGATATTTTTATCCTTAATTTCAATCTCCAGTTCTGCTGCGACTGCTTTAGATCGTTGTGCATTTATTTGAGCAATCTTTAACCCCAGTCTAATTTATTATTATATTGCTCTAAGTACTTTATGTATTCTGGACACTTTTTATCACGGGTGCTGTGTCCCACGTCCTTCTTTTTCAGTCGACTACAACTGACACATGTAGGAGAGTCCTTCTTTGTACAGTCATTACGTGTGTGATCTTTGCTCCCACAAGTTTCACACAACTGATCTGGAGCATTATAAACTTTCGCTATATGACCATACGCATGACACTTGTAGCATCTTATAACATTAATAAATTCTCGGACTCTATGTGTCCTCCAGCTCATGAAAATTCTTCCTTGGTTAAGGATGTCTTTCATGTATTTTCCAGGCATTTGCACAATTCAGTTAACCTTATTGTCTTTGGACTTAAAATTTGTGCGAAATATAACTTGATGTTTCAGCACACCACGTTCAAGATCACTGACACCATCAAAATTTTTCTTGATCAAATCCTCCTTTAGGTCCTCTACTTTGTAATCATTTTCTACATCGTAGATTATCATGGAAGGATCTAATTTCTTTGGTGTCTCAATCTTCATTCCTATTTTAGTCATTTCTGCGTCATGTAGAACTTTGACGTCGTTGTCGCCTTGTAGTTCCAGGACCACACCCTTGTTGCGCATTTGCCTCATACTGACAACTTTCAACTTGTCCTTAACCGGCTTTAAGTGCGCTGTAATCGCTATTTTAATTTCCTCGTTGTTCCTTTTATCCTCAGGGCTTTCAGGTTTTATCAAAATAACAGAATTTAACTTTTTAGGTTTTCTTTT
Source organism: Mimumesa dahlbomi (assembly GCA_917499265.3). NCBI lineage: Eukaryota > Metazoa > Arthropoda > Insecta > Hymenoptera > Crabronidae > Mimumesa > Mimumesa dahlbomi. The sequence goes on from OU824120.1 coordinate 4,245,114, forward strand.
TTCACTTTCAATTCTGCCAATTGGTGAAACAGGAGGTCCACCAGCAGCCTGAGCGTAGGTAGGTCTAAGTTTAATACTGTTTTCTCTTTCAAGGCTAACTGCCTTAAGCTTTTCATGAGCAAGTATCTCGTCTTGTAGTCGACACTCTAATTTGGACCATTTTTCTAAAATATACTTAATCACTGGTCGGGACACTTTGTTCGCCTCATTGAATAGGAAATGTTCTAAATTGGCTCTTTCCTCTCGAAGCTCAGACAAAGGGCTTTCATTAGCAATTTCAATAGCCGTCGTTTTATCAGGCGTACCCGACTTCTTTCGCCTCTTTGCTAGTTTTTTCGTTTGCTTCGGTCTACCAGATTCAGAGACCGAAGAGACCGAGCTGGTCCGACTTCCTATTTCCCCCATCTGGCCCTTAGTCTTAGTCTGGCCCTTCACCTCCGACCAATCCGGCATGCGAGTCGCTACCGGGTTCAAAGAACCCGCCGGCATAGCCCGGAGGATCATCAGGGCAAGCAAGCCCCCCCACCACGACAAGGTAGTAGACCACGGGGGGGACTGGCATTAATACAGCTGCGAATTTTCCAAAAAGTACGGTGATATTTCTAAAGGTGACGTTGAGACGAGTAATTTGACACTGTTACGTCCAAGGGTTCGCCAACGGATGGATCGCGCAGCGGACGAATTACACGTCCCAATACGGTACCATCCGACGGTGTAGACCGGGCGCCGAGAGAAATACCGCACGTAGGTGTCGAGGTTCACTCGGGCAAAATATTATGGTACTTACCTTTCGGCTACTGCAATTCGAAACAGCGTCTCGCTCCAGTTCGAAGACCCAGGAACTGCTTGTCTTTGTCCGGGACAGGTTGATGAAGGAGATAGTGAACACTCACGCTTTCGGGCAAAATTTGGATATTATTCGATATTTAACTGTTACGTAGACCTTACACGACTTAACTTAATTAATCACGCACTAGACCGTAAACTAAAATGAACTTTGTGAGAAAGTCCGGGTGAAGGACTGTGATTTATGAACGATTGTCTTGTGAACTCTTGTAAAACTCGAAAAAAACTGCCTTGACGGCTCCGCTGGTTCCCTTCTTATAATTTTTAGGGAGCGGCCCCTGATTGGTCGCGACGTTCGTTACGATAACCCATATAGGGTGTTAGTAGGGATAGTTATTTGTTATTAATATTGTGCACGCCGGTCCCATGGAGATATCGCGACACACGGGAGCGGTGAGACGGCCGTCGGTGGCCTATACGCGGAACTCCATGGCGGCCCTTCGTTGCCTATACATATGTTTATTCCTTAACCTATTTAGACTAATCCTACGCGGCTAGCTCGCAATCGCACGGGTTCTTGGTACCGGCGTTTCCGGTCGTCTGTATGTCGTGGAATCGGAATATGACGTGAACTCAATGTTTAAATAATTCGATATACGGAGAACTCTAATACGGAGAACTCTGATATGGAGAATTTTGATAGTGTTTGGAATATTTTGACGGGTCACCCGTGTGAATGCGACGTGCCTTATGTTATTTTATATTCGAACGGTCGAAAACGCTATAAGAAATGAAAAAAGGAAATGAATAGTTTTAGAGATAAATGTTACGATATGCCCGAGACAGCGCTTTGAATTTGAAAGTTCCCGCCGGTGTCTAGCGTACCACACCGGATGTAGAAATTTTCGGCAAAGATGTGCAAAACGAGGTGAGGTAGGTGCGCCGACGTAACACCTCCCCTACCAGTTAAAACGAAATTTGGTAGTCGCCGAATTTCGCTTTTATAAGGGACTATCGCATAGTTCCGCGACGTTCTGAAAAAGGGTAGTCTTCCTTTTCGATGGCTCGGAATTAATGGTGTGCGTATGATTCAAGCCGCTTACAGATGGGGTGTTGGGATCTGTTGGCTTCGGTGGGTCCTCGAGTGATGGTTCCTGCTGGTTCCCTGGAGGCTGCCGTTGTGCGAGGTGCACTTGGAGGTGTGTGATAGAGCTGCACAAGGCTCCGAGTATGTGGAGGCTGCATCCGTACAATGAGTGCAGAGTATACCCATGTATAATGGTGTCGATCATAAGTTTTACAATTTTAAGTGCTACAAATAGGGCGAAGACTCCTGCACTGATGGATTCGAATGTCTTGAATCCATCCCAGAGGTCTTTAGCGGTGTTTTTGGCTATTTTCTGTAGTGATGTTTCGTCGATCAGTCCTGAGATCGAGATGGTGTTCGGAGGTAAATCCGAGTTTATGACGTTCCTGGCTATTTCATTCAGCATGGCTGGTTTTTCAGTTGGGAACATGATATGATCGCGCAGTTTTCGCAACTCGTTCGTCGTGTATATTCCGATGTGCCGAAACTTATTGATGTGAGGTATGTCCATTTCAGATTGGTGAGTAGGTTCACCTTCTGCGGTGCTGCTGCGACAGATGGAATCGGTGTTAGACGAATCCACGCGTCGTCGATACGGTATATCACTGGTAATAGCTGGTTACAGGTTCTGACATTGGCGAACTTCGTGATGATCCGCGTTTTTGGTGTAAGAAAGTGTGACTCGTTTTTGTAAACGACAGGCAATTCGTTATAACATTCCTCCGTCCTTCTGAGTTGCACGTCGACGGGAATGCACTGGAGGATGTGTATAGCTTCTCCGGCGTTGACGGCGATGTACCCTGGTGCCTTCGCCATTATGTAAGCGAATTCATCGGGCATGAGCGTGACGATTGATAATGCATTCCGTATCACCTGTTGTTCCAGGTGACACTTCTGCAGCATTACGTTGGCGTATAAGTTAGTTAGTTGAGTCCGTACGTGTCCTTCCACGTACACAAATTTAGAATTGATATATGTAAATATATCTAAATTATCCACCGACACTGCTTTTCTTTTTAGGAACGTGTTTCCGGGTTGTATTTCCAGGATGAATAGCCGAGGATGCTCCCTTCGTAGTAAGGTGTATCCACAGACAAGATGTTCGTCTCAGACGGCTAGAGCGAAGGTTGTTTTCTCGGTGGTAAGTGAATAGACTGTTGGTGTAGGACGTGGCGAATTTTCCTTGATTTTATCTACTATCCCCTCGTACAGGACATCGTATGAAGTCAGGTGGCAAGCGTCGGCTGGCATATCCAGAATGTATGACCGTACTCGAAATCTATACATGAACCTCGTGAAAGTTCACAGGTAGATCCGGCTGGTAAAATGATTTTGCCTGTTTTTATTTTAATCGGGGATATCTGATTGTGGAGTTGAATTGTTATGGTGCCCTGAACTATCACGTCGTCCCATGAATCGTACGGGTCGGCGTACGTTGTCCCCTTGCAGGTTCCGTCTGAGTCGATTTTCCCGGCGAGGGCGACTGGATGGTGCGTGCTGCTGTTTGTTCGAATGCCTGTTATTAATATTCCGCTGCCGAATGACATTGTACCGTCCTGGTGTAGTCTGTAGCATTTTTCGTAATCGATATCCATAATATACTCTGCCTGTCCGTTGTGTACTGCGGATATGTGCGAGTACATGCCACAGTGTAGTACCGTGCGCTTAATTTTTATTTTGCACTGAATAATGTCAGTGTGATCGTAATCAGCCAGTTGGAGCAGTTGTACGAACGTTTTGGTGACGTTCACCTCGTGCCTTGGTATGTCGCAATCCTCGATGTCCAGCAGGGATATCGTGGTGTAGTTGACTTGTTGTCCTCCGCAGTCGAAGCCGATCATAGCGCCAATGGTGATGAAGTAGGGCGAATACGCGAGCCATCTGGAAGGGGTTTGACTTATTTGCTATTTTACATTTGTTCATATGCACCGTCCGTGTGCTATGCTTATATTTAATCCTTAAATTACAAGGCGGCGTTATTTCTATTATTTCGTGGGGTCCAGTGTACTGGTCATCGAATTTGGACGTAGGTTCTTTTATTAAATATACTAAGTCTCCCACCTTGAAATCTTTAATATTGCACTTTCTGTCGTAATATTGTTTCGACTTATGTTTTGCATTGATTAAATTTTCTCTGGCTTGGGCCTGAATATCGGAAAGGGTGTTAAATCAATCAGAAAGATAGTCCTGGTATGTGGGGTTGAGATTATTGTCTACGTCCATGTCGATTGCCGGTATCGTGGCCGTTCGTGCGAACACGAGTTCGTACGGCGTGTAACCTGTGCCCTCATGTAGACTTGTATTGTAGGACAGTATCGCGAGGTCTAACCATTTGTCCCAGTCTTTTCCCTTGTTTGTTTGCATTTTTAAGTACTCCGCGAGTACGTGATGCGACCTTTCTATTGAGCCGTTCGATTGTGGACGATACGCGGTGGTACTAATTTGTTTAATGCCGAATCTACGCGTTACATTTTTTATTAATGACGAGCAAAAATTCCTACCCTGATCGGTTAAAATGACGCGCGGTGTACCATACTTGCTTATCAGGTGTTCTAAGAGTTTGTTTGCGATGGTGATAGATAAGGCATCGGGTAAGGCGGCGGCTATGGAGAATTTAGTTAACTGATCTTGCATCGTCAAAATGTACGTATTTCCGGATTGTGTCGTAGGGAGAGGCCCTACGATGTCTAAAGCTACCTTGTCGAATGCCCTACCTGGTGTATCGGTTATCACCATAGGTTTCCGAGTTTTGATTCGCGTTAGCTTCTTCAGCTGGCACGTTCGACAATTCCGAATGTGTGCTTGAATTTCTTTTTTCATACCCAGCCACATATATCTTTCCCTGATTCTGTTAAGCGTCTTCGTAATACCTTTGTGACCATTTAGTACTGAGCAATGCGTTTGAGAAATGATTTCGGATCGCAAGTGAGGTGGCGGAATGGTTACGGTACTGAGGCAGATTGTGATTTTTAATTTGAAGTCACTAAGACCTTGTTTTAAATGATGTAGGAACCATTTCCAGGAGACATCCCCCAGGGGGTCCGTCTTCCGAATTGCAATGTGAGTGAGCTGGAGCTCCTCGATGGCGATTCGTAGGGTACGAATTCCTGCCAATACCTGTTCCGTGTTAATAGGTTCTGTGCTGCGACTCTGAATGGGTAATACTAAAAGATCGTAGCCCGCATAGGGTATAATTTTCACGCGATCGGGAGTTAATTCTCCCGTTCCTTTCAGAGTTTGTATTTCCACGAATTCGCGAGCTCCGTCGCAGGCTGCGTTTCCGTCATAGTCAGTAAAAATAACGCAGTTTGTTCTTTGTACGTGAAGCGGTTCACGTGTCATTGAGATCTCTAACGTGTTAAGTCTTTCTGTACCAAAAGGGAGTTCGTCAGAGTTGGTGTGTAATTCGATTTGTTCGCGGTTATTGTTATCGTCATCGTTGTCGTTATCGTTGTCGTGATTGTCATCGTCATCATCGTCCTCGTTATCGTCGGTGTCGTCGTCGGTGCTGAGGGATTCTTCCTCGAGGATAGTGTTCGGATGTAAATTTCCTGTGGATTTGCCTGGTTTGTACACGATCTCGTACTCGTATTCAGATAGTTTTAATTTCCATTTCCATAGGCGTGAGGAAGGATCTTTAATTTTATGTAACCAAACGAGAGGTTTGTGATCGGTCATGAGTTTGAATTTCCGACCGTATAAGTACGATCTGAAATGTGCAGTACAGTAAACTATGGCTAGACACTCTTTTTCTATTGTGCTATATTTAGATTCGTGAATATTTAACGTTCGGGAAGCGTACGCGATTGGCAAATCTCCTTGCGGCTGTATTTGACTGAGAATTCCACCAGTAGCATAGCCTGATGCGTCAGTTGAAAGGATAAATTCTTTTGTAAAATCTGGAAATTGAAGGATAGGTGCCTCGCAGAGGGAGTCGCGAAGGGTTTCGAATGATTTTTGTTGCTGGTCTGTCTATCGGAAGTTGTTTGTTTTCTTTAACAGGTCCGTGAGTGGTTTAGCGATTTTTGAAAAATGCGGGATAAAACGACGGTAATATCCAGCAAGTCCTAGGAATCCCTTAATGTTGGATTCGGTGCGCGGAACCGGAAATTCCTTTACGGCCCGTAACTTTTCGGGGTTGGGTTTTACGCCCTTATCGCTAATTATGTGTCCCAAATAGGCGACTTCCCTTCGGAGGAATTCGCACTTATCGGGCTGTAATTTGAGGTTAGCTTCGCGAAGGCGTGTCATTAATTTTTCAAATTTCTCGGCGTGTTCTTTTAATGAAGATGAGTATATGACTACGTCGTCAAGGTATACAAACATTTCCGTACCCTGCAACCCGGTGAGCACATTGTCCATCAATCTTTGAAACGTAGCGGGTGCGTTTTTCAAACCAAAAGGCATTCTTTTGAACTCGTAATGACCAAACGGGGTGGAAAAGGCGGTTTTATGGGCGTCGGATTCTTTCATAGGAATTTGGTGGAATCCGGAAGCGAGATCGAAAACCGAAAAGTACTTGGAGCCACCGAGTTGGTCCAAGATATCAGTGATATTAGGAAGTGGATACGCGTCACCTACTGTCTTTTCATTTAATGCTCTGTAATCTATAACTACTCGCCACCGTCTGTTCCCTAGGGAGTCCGGTTTTTTCGGCACAATCCATAACGGAGCATTATATGGTGATTTGGAGGGTTTGACGATCCCGTTTTCTAACAGTTCCTGAATTTGTCGGTTAATTTCGGTTTTATGTACTGGTGGGTACCGATATTGTTTTGTAAATAATGGGATATCGTCCGTCGTGTGAATCGCGTGTGAGGTCTCTGTCGTGGCACTCAAAGGATCTGTCGGCAGATGAAATTGTGTCGCGTGTTTCCCGACTAACGCTTCAACGTGTTCTTTTTCCTCTGAATTTAGGAGATCAAGCCGGAGCAACCTTAAAACGTCGTCAATCCGCGAGTTACTTAAGATGGGGCGAAAATGATTAATTGACGTTTTGGAACTATTTTCTGACGAATACGATCCGTCTATTTTATCGTACGGATCAATTTCTATGCCGGGCAGTACGATGGAACGTTTCTGCTCTGTTGTATTATATACGTACAGATGTGCGTAACCCGAGGAGTTCGTGACTACACATCGTCCTAAAAAGATGCCGTCTGCGTACTCCATGTATTGAATATACCCCGTTTTTTCTTGCGGGTTTGAAATATAAGCCTTGATTGGCGTGACTGACCGGGCACTGAGAGAAACGATTTTTCGTTTATAGAATGGGATTTCCGCGTCGTCCCATATGAGAGCTTGTGTAGCATAGTTTAGAGTGATGTTCGAATCCCGCAAAAATTCGGTTCCTAGAATACCGTCCTGCGAAATTGCGAACTCGTCGCTAACGACGTGAAAATTGTTTGGGCGATCCAGTAGATTAATGGAAACAGTGCCAATCGTTGAAATAATGGTGGGGGCAATTCCCCGTAAGGATAGACGCACGGTTGCATCTATTTCGCGATTTTTTATCATACTTGATTTTAAGATATTAACTTCCGCGCCGGTGTCAATCATGAATTTGCCTGGTCGAGATAATTGAAGTGACGAGAGAATTACCGTGGGTATAGACCCATGGTCTTGTGCGGTGAGTTTTATTTCGCGTATGTTGTCGTAGGATTTTGTAGTAGTAAGGGATTCGATTCCGTTTCTTCGTGATTCGTGTCGGTTTATTTTGTCAGATCCGTGGTGTTTTGATAAGAGTCGTCCGCGATTATCATTGCGCATCGCGTGGTTTTCGGGTCTGGGCTGTGAGGAGATGGTCGTGGTTCGGTTCCCGACTGGTTTTGCCTGCGCTCTTGTTCTTTACGATATTGTAATTTCCGACACTCATCTATGGTTCATTTCGAGTAAAGTAATTCGACGGTCTGTCATTTGTAAATTCGCGCGCGTTGTCGTAACGCAGGGAAATTGCTCAGTGGCCCGGAATCGCGGGAGTTTTCGCGTCACGCGACGTAAAAATTGTTTCGCGGAGTGAGTTCGCGGGGAATATCATAACGCGGAATGTTACTTCGCGGCGGTCCAGCGCGATATCGGTGCTTTTCCTCTTGTATGACGTGCGAGATTTGAATTGCTTTATTTACGGCATCGTCGAAATTTCGATAATTCTCGATTTCAGTCACATTGCTATCTCGGGGAGCAGGCCCTGCACGAAAGCGTCGAGCGTTTCGCTTTGGATCCCCCGTTCTTCGTGCATCGTAAGATCGCGGTATTCTCGTTTTTCTCCCTCGATTATCGCGTCACGCAGTTCTTGGATTTTAATTGAAAAGTTTATAACTGTTTCGTTTATTGCCTGACAGCTTCGACATAACTCACCACGATAATAATTGACTGATTTATACGGCGCGTAAATGTTTCTTAGTTTATTGCACAAATCATGAATTGTCGCAAATGGTGTTCGTCCGACGATCTGATACGCCTGGCCTCGTAATTTATTCACGTCGGTTTTGATTAATTGGCCCTCGTCTTCCGGTAGTCAGGAATCGTATGCACGAATACACGCTTCGCAAAATCGCTGGACCGTGGGAGTGCTGCCGTCAAATTGCGGTATAAGATCGGCGGCTTCGCGGACACGCGCGTACGTTGACGCTGTTGTTGGGTTATTTTCGAAATGCAACGGCGATGATCTAAGCGGAAGTGTACTTCGTGGAGTAAAGGTGGGCTCGTGCCGTATTGATTGTTGTGCCTTCATCGTATCGATCTCGTCACACATTTTATTCAATATCTCCCTCAATTCCCTGTTCTCGGCGCGCGTTTACTCCGATTCGCGGTCCAATTCTCTGTTCTCCGTGCGTTTGCTGCGATACGCGCTCCAATTCCGCCGTTCGCGAGGCTATTTGATTTTGTTCGGCCAACAACGCTTCCCGTTGATTTCTAAGCTGCTGTTCTTTTCCCGCTAAACGGTCTTGCATTATTTGTAATTCTTCCGCCGTATGGGCGGCGCGAGTTTTGATAGCGGGTGTAGTCATGTTAGCTTTAACGGTGCGTAATTCTTATTGATTCGATCGGTCTATCCCAAAACTTATGGGATATCCCACCGCTGTCACCAAAAATGTTACGTCCAAGGGTTCGCCAACGGACGGATCGCGCAGCGGACGAATTACACGTCCCCATACGGTACCATCCGACGGTGTAGACCGGGCGCCGAGAGAAATACCGCACGTAGGTGTCGAGGTTCGCTCGGGCAAAATATTATGGTACTTACCTTTCGGCTACTGCAATTCGAAACAGCGTCTCGCCCAGTTCGAAGACCCAGGAACTGCTTGTTTTTGTCCGGGACAGGCTGATGAAGGAGATAGTGAACACTCACGTTTTCGGGCAAAATTAGGATATTATTCGATATTTAACTGTTACATAGACCTTACACGACTTAACTTAATTAATCACGCACTATAAATGACCGAATTAAAATCATCGAGGAAAATCATAATTCCGTAGTAGGAGGACACAAAGGTGTCGCTAAAACAGCGTATCGAATCAGAGAAAGATACTATTGGCCCAATCTAAAGGAAGATGTTCAAAATTTCATTCGTAATTGTTCAGCATGTCAGATCAAAAAATTAGTTCGAGTCAAAACGCGACAACCAATGGCACTCACCGACACTCCAGGTAATGCATTCGATAAATCATTTAAGTAATGCATTTGATATCATGGGACCGCTTCCTCAAACACAAAACAAAAACATATATATACTCACCATTCAAGATCTCCGCACGAAATATTTCTTAGCCATTCCCCTCCGCCAAGCGAATTCCATCAGTATAGCCAACGCATTTACTGAACATTTTATTTGTGGCTTCGGTGCTCCACGGGCCATACTAACCGACCAAGGATCAGTTTTCTTAACGTCGCTTATTAAAACGATCGCGAAGAAATTTAAAATCAAGCGATACAAAACTACAGCTTTGCCATCCTCAGCCAAATGGTTCTCTTGTAAGGTCTCACCATGTGCTTACGGAATATCTCAAGCAATTCATCGATCGTAATAATAATTGGGACGAGCTCTTGGCATATGCGATGTTCTCATATAACACCAGTATGCATGAGGGAACGAAACATACCCCTCACGAGTTAGTTTTCGGCAGTCTTGCTCACACCCCATCGAGTGACCCTCCTATCGATGATCTGCAGAACGAAACATACCTCGCCTACGTTATCGAACTATTTAGGAAAATAAGACGCGCACAAGAAACCGCTAGAGACAATCTGAACAGTGCTAAAGTCAAATCCAAGCAATACTATGATCGAAAAATTAAACCGGTAACTTTTCTTCCGGGTGACTCAGTGTTCCTTCTGAAGGAGCCCCGCAAAGGGAAGTTCTCCGACCAATACACGGGACCACATAAGGTGACCGAAATTATCGATAATCGAAATTTTAGAATCGATCTTGGATCGACTACAAAAGTCGTACATACGGACAAGCTGAAACACGCTTATACTGCGTAGAATATCTATTTTATAAGTTAGCGCATGACGCATAATCAATTCCTATTCTAATTATTCTTTTTTTTTTATTAAGCATAACCTTTCTCATCCCCCCCCCCCAAAAAAAATCGTAAGGGCACACACATCCCCTCCCCAACTTCAAGACGAGGACGAAGATAAGCCCCTTTATAAGGAGATTAGTATTCAACCCACAGGCTCGAAGCCTATGGGTCCCGCTACCTCGCCCATCGGGCATACGCGTGCGGAGCGACTAGCCTCCGCACAAGGCGCCGGCTCAACGTGCCGAGGGCGGTCACTCGAGGTGACTCCGCAAGCCTCGGTTACGTTGTCCCGGGCGGTCACTCAGCCAGGCTACGCGCGCTGTGGTGCCCGAGAAGACAGCGGTAGCTTCTCGGCTGTCCCGCACCACAGGCGGCCACGTTGCTGGAGACTCCGCAAGCCGGGAGCGCCGGCCCCATCTACAGCCTAGACTCACGGTCCTCGTGCAAGCCTCACGATCCGTAGGGCGAACCCCCTTCCGTGTTAGAGTAAACTATCTGCCCCACAGAATCCAACCCAAACCCAGGCACTCCGCCGAAACGGAGAGGCTCGGATCCGCCTGGTCCTGTGTACTCAATTCCTTATTTGCAGCCTGAGTTGTAGCTGCCGGTAGGCCGAGAAACCTGCGGCAGTCTTTCTTTTCTTTGCGTGTCTTTTGGTCGTGGCATTTACCAACGCCAGGGTCCCGCCTGCTCCGTTTAATCGACACGTCTTCCTCCGCTTCCTCAGGAACGGAATGAGAGAGTGAAGAGAATAGCGGGGCAAGGATAGTGAAGTGAAGGGAGAGAAGCGAAGTTTCTCCTTTTCATCAAAATCCTGCATCTGGGGGTGGTCAGGCCCCAGTGCGAATTGTTCTGTGTAAGTGCGTGTGCTATCCGCCACGATCGGAGTCCTGCCATTATGCATAAAATGCATTTTTCATTTTTACGTCATTGCAGACGGTCCTTTGCGTTGGCTGCAGATCCCTCAGCTTCCCGCTTGCGTTCGAAACAGGCCCGCACACTGGCCTGCCGCCTACTTCGAGCGAGATGCAACCCCACCCTCACGGGCGAAGTAGACTTGACTCCCCGGGCGGAGGCGGCCGTCCCGGGGGCCCAGAGGCTGCACCAACCCTTTAGGTCGCCTTTTACGACTGGCAGAGCCTACCCTAGGGGTATTCTTTTATTGCCCCCGCTAGTGGCAAACCTTTATAAGGAGAACCCGTCTAGCAGTCCTCATCACTTCGCCCTGCGCCTGCATCACGGCAACAACGCAGCCACACAATTACAACAGTAGTCTTCATCGCCCTGCGCCTACAGCACAATAACTCACCTGTCAGAGCAGCACGGACGATCATCATACACCAGGAGCAGCCATCGCCTACAATGATGACCCACTACTTACTGCTTCTTATGCTGGGATGCCTACTCCCAGGAGCCTTATCCCTTGTCGGATATGATTGTGCCAGTGACGGGATGAACGTTACAACGCTTTCACTCACACAGATTGATGAGTCACAAGTCACACAGGAAGTCAATATTCAGCTGCTACAACTTTCCGAATTCGACTACACAGACATTATACAGTGCCGCGTAGAAATAGACCGAACAATTTTTTATTGTGGTATGCATTCGCACATTTCTGCAGTGCACAATGGCCGTCGTGAATACATTCTCGCGGTGACTTCAGAGTTGTGCCAACAATTGCAAAAATGAGGTATAATATACCTCGGTGGCAACGCGCAAATCACGGGACTAGTGCCGAATACCACGGAAACGCGCAGCGTTACGTTAGCGGGAACAATAGCCATAGACGGCAAGTGCGCGGGAACTCAATATAGTGATCCGTATGGTACGTGGCACAACGTAATTGTTCAAGCCAGTATTAGAATTTCGCTTTCGAACTATCGAGCACCGGTAAAACTTGCTTCAAATCAAGTCATCCTGCATTCAGGACTCCACTGTCCAGTGTCGGACGGATCCTGCCAGGACGCCAACGGTGACTTAGCATTTTGGCCGTCAGTGCCAATGGAAACCAGTCATTTCAACCAGTATGACGTGCTGTATGAAGGACACGCGACGAGACTCACCTCGAAGGAAGACAGCCAAGGAGCCATAACTATTTACACAGTGACCACGAAAGAAACCACTTTCGCGCTCACTCGTACCACAGAAATCAGCGTGTGTGGTTACACACTCGTGAAGACGGAGCATCCGAAACTATTAATTTTGGAAATAGTTCGAGACCAAATTTTCAAGGTTCGAGGCCCTGTTACCGTAGACAACCTCGACATTTTCAGTTATGTGAATTCAAAATTCGTGTACGTAGAGAAACATATACGCACCCAGATTTCTCATCTATATAAAGACATAATTATGCAGAAATGCGCTTTGGATGGACAAGTGCTCGCTAACGCACTCGGCCTTGCCAGCATCGCACCAGAAGAGGTGGCGCTGACCATTATGAAAAGCCCCGGTTACATGGCCATAACTGCGGGAGAAGTCGTGCACATTATCAAATGCATCCCGGTCCAGTGTAAGGTTCGGATCATCGCCGAATGCTACCAGGAACTTCCAGTCACCCATCAAAACAGAAGCATGTTCCTGACACCAAAGGCCAAATTACTCACAATCACCGGTACACCTAGGGAATGCAACCGATTACTTCCGGTAATGTACCAGCTTGACAACGCCTGGTATAAAATGGAGCGAAATCCCACTGAATCATTGGCGCCGCAGACAATCCAACCACTTACAAAACCCACATGGCGTTACAAAAACCCATCTTCCTTGGCCACCAGTGGTATATACGGCAAGGATGATCTTGAACGACTAAGAGAACACATCATGTTCCCGGTTGAAAAACCAGCGATGCTAAATACTCTAGCTCGAGGAGCCCTAGGACGCCGCATTCCAGCCGGAAGCGTCGCCCTGCATAACTTACTAGACGAAGAATCGTTAAACAGGATAGCCGAAAGTGCCGGTTTACGCCTGTGGAACAGCTTTATTACATTCGATTCAGCCAGCGCCGGAGTACTTGCAATATTCCTCATCCTGAGGATTATCAAGGTCCTCGTCGACATGCTGGTCCGAGGATATGCACTACATTCTGTCTACGGATGAAGCCTTCACCTACTTGGAGCCATATGGTCGTCGATCGCCCATCTACTACTTCATCTTTCCCATACGGAGAATCCCTCGAAGAACGAAGAGTCCAACAACCCCAACAAAAGTGCCATCGAGTGTGTGCCCAAAGACATTGTGCCCAAAGAGACAATACCCCTTGAAGAAGCGCCCCTAGCTCCTCAAACCCCTAGTTCCTCTAAGGATTTTTCTGAATTAAATAGAATGTTAGATCGTTTCCAATCGAAATGCTGAGGCCCGCCTGCAGCATTTCTAACTAAGGGGGGAGGTGTTACGTACACCACTCGACCACCCCACCATTTAACTATATATAACGCGCCTTAGATACTAAGCCTTTCCTACGCTTGTATTTTTCACCACTCCTTATTTCATACTACCTTTTCGACTCTTCTAAAAACCTTCAATCCCTGACACGCGGCAGCCCGCCAAACGTCATAATGCTTTCTCACTCGCTCCATACCCCCTCTAACTCACCCGCATGCTCGCTCACTCGCACTCATACCCTACTCTCGCCGCTTACCCTCTTTCTCGCTCTACCTACGCGCGCTCAGCGCATACCTTTAACCTGTACCCTGGCCGAGCGTCAAGCAAGAGAATTGTTTAAGAATCACATAAGATAAAAAATTAGTCATCGTCAACCCCTCTACCAGGGGATCGCCAAAACGCAGTGCGCCTGCGTAACAATAATATTTCACGCCTATATAAGGCGATGCACAGGACCAAATCATTCATTCATATTCGCATTCATATTCGCATTCATATTCTCATTCATATTCTCATTAATATTCTCATTCATATTCTCATTCATATTCGCATTCATATTGTAATTCATATTAGCAATCTAGCCGATCTTAGTTCGTCAAGCACAAAGCTTATTCGCATTCGTTAATCATTTCTCGTCCTAAGTCCAATCCGGTCAGGGAACAGACTTCCCTTGGTCGTCAAACTCTAGCTTTAATTCAGACTCCCCAGAGTACTAGTACCGATAAGTTAGTCTTAGTTCAAATCCTTTTTTTAATTTTGTTAATTCATACATAGTTGTAACAATATAGCGTTTTTCTTATATTTTACTTTAATTCAAAGAGTTTCTCATTCAAATATCCTAACACACCTTCTCCAAACCCAGCACGCTGTTTGACAATTAATAATTTATACACTTGCTTACGCGTTGGTCTCTCAGAGAGGACATCCGCTCAGAGACCATAGCTTTTCGAGAGGACATCCGCTCATTAGCACTCGTGCATCGCAAGGCATTTATAAACCGTTCCTTCAGTGAGGCCATCCGCACGTTGGAAACGAACTACAGGGTCCAGTGTCTCCCCAAAATCCTTCCTCATGACCCGTGCCCGTAGAGCAGGGCGTAAAAACCAAATACGCCGTTTGCGAAATTTGTTAAACGATACTAATTCTCCGTACCAGGAACTACTGGGAGTCGAGACGGAGCACACATCATATGAGGTGACTCCTATTATATTTACACACTTCAATATACCACCGTATAAATTCCCCCTTAATGATCCGCAGCGCAAAATATATCTAAGCAAACGCGTTTTCATACTCAAAACCGAATTCGGCGTCATCGAGCCAATAAATACTGACACCGCCACTCCAATCAGAATAATTTCAGCAGATAATCCCTGGACCACAGGTAAGTATTAAGGTAAGTACATTCTATCACCCGTGGTAGCGAAACCACGCGATCCCCGGAACGGCATTAGTGCCCAGAAAATAGCGGTTTTATTCCGTTTCGTCCGAGCTCCTTCCGAACTCCTATTTAAAAAGGCCGCGACGATCCGGGACGTGACACTGGCATGTCACCAACAGATTACATATAAAAATCTACATTACCGACTGAAAAATGATCGTCGCATAGTATGAAAATCTGTTAGTTCGGTTTTACACCGACAGAACTCGTATAGTCGAAACTGTGACACTGGAAAAGACGAAGCAGACGTCTTAGGTCTTGTCGCTGGCCAAGTATGTACTGGTTATTAAATTCTTAGCGATAGCATCGTGTCGATGCTGTACAATAATTTGTACTTGCTCGCATTTGTTCGATTTCAAATACTTCGTATAATGAAGTTTATGTTAACGAGAAAGCTATTCCAAAGTCGCATCCTCTTGTTCTTGGCCTATACCTTTGCATTTTCGATGCTTTTTGCTGATCGGGATTTCGGCTAGAATCCTGAGCGAGCGTAGTATTACGCTTCTCGGAATTGAGACACACCATCCCATGCGTGTAAGTGAGACCTTGTGGTGGGGGGACGAACTTCGCCTCTTCCGCCACAACGTTCGAGGGGCGCCTTTGTGCCACAATTATATTTCACGAAATCGGCAAGAATCAGTCAAAAACACGGTTTACCCTGTTACGAGCCGGGCGGGTTTCTAGAACGTGGTCGGCGAGCGTTATGGAATATACGTAATGAATGTAATGAGACGTGATTTCGTCTCTTATTCAACTTTACTGTAGCAGGAGGTATCGTACATAGTAGTAGTAGTAGTAGTAGTAGTAAGTTATCGGTTTGGGCGGGGTGAGGAGACGGTTCCCCTCACCAGGACCTTAGGTAAATTCATACCCACTAGAGGCTTTGCTCACCCATGATTACTCTAAGACATCCAGTTACTCCAGGAGGCACATAGCGCGAATTCGAACCTCTGTGTTTCACCTTCCGACGGGGGACTGTACGCTGACTTATTCATCCAACTGCCATGCTCCCTACTTTGTTAGCTAATGGCCGTCGGCCGTGGTTTACGTCGGGCGAGTTGGTGATAGAATATTCAGGTCTACCGCCTGGAGTTGGCGGGGAACCGAAGAAAGTCACTTTGATCCTGTTTGTTCTATTCAGGAAGTGGACACTGAGAAGCGTCCGCTCCCCTTTTTCTTGACATCCCCATTAAGCGAGACTTTACCTATTAGACTCGAAATCGTGTTCAGGCTTCTAATGCGTAGTCGTTGTTAGTTTGTTATTTCCGGATAGCAAGGGAGTTTGTAGAAAAGCGATAGATGTAGACAGCTAATTGTGTAGATTTTCCGAGGAGGGCCCTTCGACCCTCTCTCGTGGTTAGTGGCAAACAGTTTTAAAGACGGAAAAAAAAAAAACGCGATTTAACCCAAGAGCGTAGGATTGTCCGCGAGCAGTGAGCTCACCGACAAACACGTACAGGCTTTGCGCCCAGTGGGGAGATCGAGTGAAACTACCCCGACCGATTGTTCCGACTTATCGCGCGAGAGGTGTTGCGGGCCAGCTGCCCCGACATCCTCGTCTGGGTTAAGAAAGGAAGTGAACCCCCCCCCCCTCCGACCGCTGCTGAACCTGGTGCCCTCCTTCTAAATCGCGCCCGAAGTTAGGTTAGGTATGAACAAATATGCAAGGGCCGATAACAAACAGGAGTGAGTTTCTCAACGGGTTGACAAGCCTTCGTGCAGTGCAGCTACGTTCTCGGAACGTACTGGGCACGTACTTCAACAAGTTTGTCGAATTATTATATCTTTGAGTTTTACTGTATGAATATTAAAAGTTGAAATAAAGAAAAAATTTTTTTTTATCTTTTATTATTTTTTTTATTATTTATTTTTTTTTAATTTTACTTCTAAGTCATAGTTTTTTTTAAATATATACTTTGTCTTAAAAGGATTATATCATGTCAGAATATAAAATTTTTTTTTGATTAATTTTACTACTCAGTTATAGTTTTTGTTTTACATCGACTACACGATGAATTAAAATGACAATATCTTGTCATAATATGTTTCAATTTTGTTTTTATATGTTTTTGCCTTTTGGGCAGTTCCGTTTTAAATTTCTCGGAAAGGATTTCTTTTCCGGATAAAGTTCCATACCGAACTTAGTTCCAGATTTTTCAGTTCTTCATCTGGAATGATAAAGCTGCCTAACGTTTGGTTTCTAGTATTCATGAAAGCCTCGCAGTTGCCGATGATATGTGTTGCGGTTTCTTTGACGTTTTCCTGTTTGCAATGGATGCAGAATGGGGAGTCTATCATGTTCATGTGGTACAACATATTACCCAGGTAACCGTGTCCTGTTAACATTGTTGAGAGCTTCTTGGTTTCGTCTTTGTTATATTTAATTAGCTTGCTGGCTCTTCTTGTATCTAGTTTCATTCCCAGCAGGGTTTTTGCCTGCGCACAGTCCGGTACATTGTTCCAGGCTTCTTCTAGTGCCGCCGCACTTCTCTTTCTCAGCAGTCTTTTGAATGTGGCCATGGCGAGGCCTGTGGTGGCTTGTGGACCGATATAAGTGTTGCTGGCTCCTTGTTTGGCCAATTCATCTGCTTTTTCATTACCTGTGATACCTCTATGTCCTGGTACCCATGCTAGTGAGATTTTGTTGCCCTTGGTGGCTAAAGAGTTTAATTTAAGATAGCAATTTTGTGCTAACTTGGATGTAAATACCGGGCCTTCTACAGCTGTGAGGACGGATTGGCTATCTGAACATATTAATATTTTTTGATTACAGGTGTTCCTGTGAATCAGTGCTTTCACGCAGCCGGTGATGGCTGTGATCTCGGCTTGAAATATTGTGGATCCTCCCCATAGGGTTACATAATCGGAATTAATGCCATCCTCTGTTGTCCATGAGGCTCCTACTCCGTTGTCTGTAACAGAACCGTCAGTGTACCAAATCTGGTTGTATACGTACCTTGGTGGCATCTTTTTCGTTGCCCAGTCTTCCCTGGTTGTGTGAATACGGTTGAATTTTTTCCCGAATTCATGTTTGGCCGTCATGCTGTCCGAGGGTACGTATTGAGTACCTTCTAATAATGGACCTGCGTACTTCAGTATGTATGCGTGTGATTTGTGGTTATTTGATTCATTCCACATTCCCCAGGTGTTTATCTTGTGTGCCGTTCTTATAGCTACTTTTGTAGCTTTAATTTCCAGTGGAGCTTCGTTGAGAAGAACTTCCATACCTTTTGTAGGCATGGTTCTGACAGCTCCTAGGATTTTCCGTAGGGCTCTATTTTGTATCGAACTTAGTTTCCTCTTTATTCTTACTAGTTTCGCATCTTTCCACCATATTACCGCTCCAAAGAGTATTCGCGGTTGGACTACTGCATCGTACATACATCCATTTGACGATTCTGGGTTCCAAACCCCAGGTTGGACCAACTACTCTACAAAGTGCCGCTAGATAACTTCCTGCTTTTGCAGTTTGTTTGGTTATATGTTTGCTCCATCTGAGTTCTGGAGTGAACTGGAGTCCCAGGTATCTTATTTCTTCCCTGTAATCAATTTCTTTTTTGTACATTTTAAGCTTACGTACCTTTTCCTGCTTCAGTTTTCTCGTGAAGATCATTACTTCCGTTTTGTCCGGGTTAACTGATAAACCAGTACTTTCACACCATCCTTGTACCATATCGATGGCTGCTTGCATTTTCTGTTTTTCCTCTCGAAGAGATTCTCCACATGCTAGGATTGAAATATCGTTAGCATATACAGTAGATTCTTGAATAGTGTTCCAAACTCGGGTCCGGCGGCGTGCGTTTTACAGGTTTAAGGAAACTATTTTTTTACGTGGCGTTCACTATGTTATACTAAGATAGCGGCGAATGTAAACACATTCGGCGAGCGATAGTAAGGGGGGATCGAGTTCGAGGTAGATGATAAAAGTTAAATCCCTGCGTATCGGTGAGTCACTATTACTAATGCAACGATGAAACTTTTTCATTTTTGGATTTTTTTTTATGAAAATGTTTTTAACGGGTTGATGAGCTTCTTCTAATGAAAATGATACCAAATACGGCATAGTTTGGATTATTTATAATTTGTCAGGATTATTTTAATAAATGGGTAATGTTATATAAATGTTATTGTGTTTGGTATCATTTTAATCAGAAGAGCCTCACGAATATGTTAGTAAAATTTTCAGAAAAAAAAATCCAAAAATGAAAAAGTTTCATCGTTGCATTAGTGTGTAACACACCGATACATGAGCCTTATCTGCGATCTCACAGTCTCGGTTTGTTTTTCTTGCGTCGGCCTTTGTAAAACCGCCACTCGAAATCGTCGAGAAAAGTGCGGTTTTCAAGAATTACCCGTTATTTTGGCGTGCGAAATTCAAGTTCGTTCTGCTTTCGACGTGCGTCTATCAAGAACAATTCTTGAATTCTCTCCCATAGTTAGACTATTCAATAGGGGGTTTGTAAACCGTTAGAAGGAAAATATTCTGTTAAGGACTAGTGCATCCATCGGGGTACACTCGTAATACATACCCATAGAAACATTTATTAGTTATGTAAATATTATCGAAATTATATCGTGTTTGGTATCGTTGTAATCGAAACAATCTCGTCGATATGTTAATCAAATTTTCGCGACATAATAATTAAAAGTGCAAAAGTTTTATTGCTATTTGTTTGGGAGCATATCGCAGCTCGTCAAAGGATGCCGCTGTCGTGTTACATTAATCGCTTGACTGGTTCCAGGGGGGAACCCCCCCGGTGGTGGGGATACAGACGTGCGTTTTTCGCGTTATTCTCGAACGGACAATTATCCCAAATTTACTGTACTTGTATTTCTACTTCGCAATTCTCTAATAAATGGATTAACGAGTCAACTGCAAAACACTATAGTAATGGTGATAGTATGCCTCCTTGTGGGCAACCTTTTGGGGCCTTGCCTGTGATTATGGTGCCCCCTCTGGTAGCCTTTATATAACGGTTATTTAACATTTTAAATATCCATCTACTTAATGTGGCAGATATGTTGAATTCAATCATACCATTCATAATTGTTTTTATAGGTGTTGTGTTGAATGCTCCTTCTATGTATAAGAAGCATCCCATTGCATATTGTTGAGAAAAGATAGTTTTTTCTATCTTTCCCGTCAAGTTATGAAGCGCCGCTTCGACAGAGTAACCTGCCCTGAAAGCATATTGATGTTTATGCAGTGGTTTTTCTGTCAAGTATTTTCCTTTTATTCTCCTATCGATCAGTCTTTCCATTGTTTTAAGAAGGAATGACGTTAAACTGATCGGTCGGAATGATTTTGTTGTATCATATTTGTTTTTCCCTGGTTTAGGGAGAAAGATTACTTTTGTCTCCGTCCATTTGGACGGGAATATGTTCAGCGCTATACATGCGCGGTAGAATTTTGTCATTGGACCTTTGAGGTTTTCAATGCCTTTTTGTAGCATCTCTGGGGTTATGTCGTCCGGGCCAGCGGCTTTGTGCGGGCTGAAGGATTTTATCGCCCATGTTAGTTTTTCAATGGTAACCACTTCATTGGCTGTTTTCCAGTCTGGTTTCCAATTATCTCCTAAGATGGGTGCCTCGATGTCATTTTTTTCCCTATTATCTACTGTTTGTCTGTGATTTGAATACTTACTGTTTCGGAAACCTGGAAAGTGTTCCTCTGTAAGGAGATTTAGTATTTTCTCGTTATTAGAGGTATAAGTTCCTTGGTTATTTTTTAGAGCTCCAAGAAGCTGTTGAGGATTTTTGGTTAGAATTTTATTGATTCTAACCGATTCTGGTATTGTAGAGACATCTTTACAGAACTTTTTCCAAGAGTCTCTTTTTGCTTTTAGTATTTTATTTTTCAGTACCTTTTTGTCTTTAAGAAATATTTCTTTGTCCATTTCTTTACCAGTGTGTTTGGCTTTGCGTCTTAATTTCTCATTGTTAACTAAATGCTTGGCTAACTCTTTGCTCCACCATGGAGCCCTTTTTCTTTTACCTAGGTCTTTACTAACGCAACTTTGGTTCATTGCTGTTGATATCGCATTTGTGATAAACTCAATTGCTACATTGATTTCCTGTTCGTTGCCGTAGCAATTAGGAAATTTTTTCAATACTTTTTCTAGTATTTCATTGTATTTAATCCAGGCCGTATGTTTGGTATTTTTTGACTGAGTGGGAATTTTATTATCAGCTCCTATTATATCGAACATAATGTATTTATGGTCCGACATAGAGTTTGACCCAGATATTCTTCAGTTTTCTATTCTATTGACAATATTTGCCGTACAAAGTGTTAGATCTAAAACTTCACTCCTTGTAGCGGTAACAAATGTGGGTTTATTTCCTGTGTTAAGAATGGTTAAATTTGTAATATCTATGAAGTCATTTAGGTTTTTACCTCTATCGTTTGTGTCCGTGCTGTTCCAGATCTTATTTCTCGCATTTGCATCTATGCCTAGTATTAAATGTTTTTTTTATTATCACACCAATCAATTAATGTTATTATTTGATTGTCTGGAAAATCTCTTGCTTTAATTTTACCATCACAATAACCGGAGGCTATTATGATGTTCGTTTTTGAATGAGTGTTATTGGGATTAGAAATTTCCATACTGGTCACTGTTAGGTCTTTATTGGATAAGTTCGGGAGTAATGTTAGTACATTTTTCTTACATGGGTCATTCCATGTGAAATCAACATACTTTATTGAAAAATTTGACATGACCATCTCAGAATTTGATGAAATTTGGTACGAAGGTTGTCCTTATAGAGATTAAGAAAAATGCAAAATTTTTTTCAAATATCTCCAACGGTTGCAAAATTATGGCTATGTAAAGTTTGCTAAAATCCGCCAAAAAAGCGTAACCGACATTTGTTCAAATCACCATATCTTTTCTCCTAATTGAGCTAGAGAGATGGGACTGGTGTCATTTTACTCGGTTTTAAATGCCCCTTCTTTTGATCTACAACACAACATACTTTGTTATACAAAGTTTTTTTGTGACATCAAATTCAAAACTTTGATTTTGATTTTCTCAAAAAGTGCCACTTTTAAAATTTTAAAAAAATTCCTATAAATAGTTTATTCTTTTGATAAGTGATTCTCAAAGTTTCAAAGTGGGACGGTAATGGGTTCATAGTTAAATAATAATTTGAAAAATGGGTGTTTTACGAAACCGTTATTCACCCTACGTACTACAGGTTTCTTTACTATATTACATTAATCAAGAACATAAAATAAAATTTTTAACACTTACATCTTAGGCAAAAGTTATTCAGAACTTGATGAGTTGTGAAGTTTTCATGGTCTCTTCAGATGATATTGCATAAATCCTTCTTGTAGGAGTGGTGGGATCAACTTTGCAAAGTACATCTGTCAGTGGTATCCATAATATGTCCGGTTTTCTTGGATATGAAAATGATGATGAAGGACCAGCAGGATGCAGAAATGTCACTTCTACTTCATCTTCTTCTTCATTCTTCTCCAACACATAAGCCAGCCACCACTTTTGGTCATATACAGCGGTTATATATCCACTAATTTCTGTCATTCGTAGTTTTTCAGGGCATTTTTGGATGGCTTGCCCTTGCAGCAAGTCTACAACGTCCATATGACAACCAAATTTTAACAGCTATCCAACTATATGAATGGGCAGTTGAAAATTTATCTGGCATTAATTTCACCTTCTTCACACAAGATGAGTATGTTGAGTCTGAGAAATTTCTGAATAACCGTTTCAGCCAAGCAATAACTATTAAGGGAACACAGCAATATCATGCTTATATACCTGTAAATTCAAACATATCAAAGATATGTGTAAAAATTTTCTCGAAAGATATAACAGAGAAAACAGTGACCATCCAAAAATGTCCTGAAAAACTACGAACGACAGAAATTAGTGGATATATAACCGCTGTATTTGACCAAAAGTGGTGGCTGGCATATGTGTTGGAGAAGAATGAAGAAGAAGATGAAGTAAACGTGACATTTCTGCATCCTGCTGGTCCTTCATCATCATTTTCATATCCAAGAAAACCGGACATATTATGGATACCACTGGCAGATGTACTTTGCAAAGTTGATCCCACCACTCCTGCAAGAAGGATTTATTCAATATCATCTGAAGAAGCCATGAAAACTTCACAACTCATCAAGTTCTGAATAACTTTTGCCTAAGATGTAAGTGTTAAAAATTTTATTTTATGTTCTTGATTAATGTAATATAGTAAAGAAACCTGTAGTACGTAGAGTGACTAACGGTTTCGTAAAACACCCATTCTTCAAATTATTATTTAACTATGAACCCAGTACCGTCCCACTTTGAAACTTTGAGAATCACTTATCAAAAGTATAAACTATTTATAGGAATTTTTTTAAAATTTTAAAAGTGGCACTTTTTGAGAAAATCAAAATCAAAATTTTGAATTTGATGTCACAAAAAAACTTTTTATAACAAAGTATGTTGTGTTGTAGATCAAAAGAAGGGGCATTTAAAACCGAGTAAAATGTCACCAGTCCCATCTCTCTCGCTCAATTAGGAGAAAAGATATAGTGATTTGAACACATGTCGGTTACGCTTTTTTGGCGGATTTTAGCAAACTTTACATAGCCGTAATTTTGAAACCGTTGGAGATATTTGAAAAAAATTTGGGATTTTTCTTAATCTCTATAAGGATAACCTTCGTACCAAATTTCATCAAATTCTGAGATGGTGACGTTTATACCCTGTGTTGATTTCACATGAAATGACCCACATGCTACTATACATGCCCTTTTTTTACCTGTTGAATTATCACTTATGACAGAACCTGCAGTTCCTAGTCCAGCTATTCTGTCGTGTGAAATCCAGGGTTCCTGTACTAGTATAATGTCAATATCTTTCTTTCTAGCGAATTCTGTTACCATGGCAGCTGCTGCTGGGCTATGGTGAAGATTAATTTGTAAGATCTTGATACTCATTGTTTAATCTATGCTTTATTTGTTTTTTTTTTAACCTTATATAGGTATGGTAAACTAGATTTGCTATGGATTGATATGTTATTTAGAATATTTTATTACTTAATTATTTATTATTATTATTATTATTATTTGTATTTTATTATTTATTTATTTTTTTGTATTCTCTTTTTTTTTACAGATGAAATTGTATCTGTTGTTCAGATGTTCGATGAATCTCTTGATGAGTTAAATTTTTCCTTGGGCTTCGAATGAATCGTTGGGTCAACTGATTGATATAATCAAAAAGTCATGGGTTCGTAACTCTCTTTTCCTTGTTCTGTTGGATTACCTACTAATATATTATCATTACTAGATTGGTATATTAATTAGTTGTATACATATCGAGTTTGGGTTATTATTTATATAAAATTATTAATCCAAAATATGATATATATTTAGATTGAGAAAATGAAATAAATGATGTTGGGATAGGAAACGTAATTATTATGGTATTCCTTGGGTGAGAAGATATCTAGTGAATGATTGTTATTAATATTATTATTACTATTATTTATTAATGTTAATTATTATTGATTATTATTTATTTTAATTAAAAAAAAATTTTTTTTTTAAGAAGTGATTAACTGTAGGGTATCTGAAAGCTTATAGGTTAGCTCCTTGCTTCTTTCAATGACATGCCTTAATCTATATATATTATATTCCTTCCCTTACGATGATTAAGATTACTCAATGCTTACTTTTCTTTTAACTTATTATCACTTGTTTGTTTCAATCCTTATATATTCCATTAATTTCCC
Organism: Mimumesa dahlbomi; assembly: GCA_917499265.3. Taxonomy (NCBI): domain Eukaryota; kingdom Metazoa; phylum Arthropoda; class Insecta; order Hymenoptera; family Crabronidae; genus Mimumesa; species Mimumesa dahlbomi. The sequence goes on from OU824120.1 coordinate 4,270,097, forward strand.
ATTTATTAATGTAATAAGCAGTTATATGATATAATCTGAAGTTTTAATTTTAATTACTCCATACCTAATCCGTTTACAACCTTCAGCAAATTTATTTCCTTGTTGTTTTCCTGTTTTTATTTTATTATTTTATTTTATATGTATTTTGTATTATTTCTATTATTTCAAATAAATTTTGTGGACAAGTTATTGTATTTTATGGATGTATTTTTATTTATTTTACGATACAACTTATACAATATATATACTAATATTACTGAGATTTATTGATATTATTAAATTTTATAAGTAAATGACTGCGTATTATAATAACTATTACATTATTATATATATATATATATATATATATATTTTTTTTTTTTCATCGACTTTCTTAACTTATAGTATATTTATTTTATTATTATAACTTATTGCTAGTACATTAAATATATTATTAATTCTTATAACTGTGTTTTATAATATATGTTTCCTTATTCTAGATAAATATATATATATATATTTTTTTTTTAAAGTCAAGTTTTACTATCAACTTACTGAAACTACAATTATAATATATTTATATATTTTTTTTAATGATATTCTTAGTTATTAGATTTTTATAAGTAGATAACTGAGTATTATCATATATTATGTTTCATTAACCCATACATATATATATATACATATACATACATATGTTAAGGGCTGTAACCCCGTGGGGATCGGCGGAATCAAAACATACATACATACATATACACACACACATATACGTTCGATGAATCATATATATATATTATTATTTTCTTTTTAATATCTGTAATTTGAGAAGTCAAATTTTATCATTGACGTTCTGCAACTTAATTTGTAGTCCAGTTTTTTGATAAATTTGTGGTCTTCTCTCGGTATTCTTAATTTTAATTTGTAGCCTCTTTCCCTTGGCTCAACTGTTTCTTCCAATAGATCCCATTCTTCAATTAACAGTTCTGGGTATATTTTCTTAAACCATCTTTTCATGGTGGTATAGTTTGATTTTATGTTATAGGCTGTTGCTTGGCACGGAATTTTTACTCTGAGGTCTTTTAAGCCTCCTTTTTTAGTTTCCACAGGTCACAAATGTATTTAGCTTCGCTTTTCAACCATCTCATAGTAGCAATATTCCTTCCTATCACAATCAGGCCACCGTTCTTGGAATATGTGCGTTCTATTTCTAACCCTCTTATTCCTTCGTCCGCTTTTTCTAAAATCTCCATCGATAATTTTTCTTCTACCAAGTCTATAGTTTCTGGTGTAATGGTTGAATTTGGGTGATTTTCGTGAATGAATACGATTGCTCTTTCTGTTAAGGGAGTTTTCCTAACATCAAACGATTTTTTCTCATCCCATTTGTTTTTATTGTTTTTTATAAATTTAATATTGGTGTTAGACTTTGATGATTCTGCAATATCTTCTCTCACTGGAGATTTGTTATTAACACTAATCGAATTAACATCATCAATAATTGGTTGTTCATTTGTAATTTTCTTTTCTTTCTTGTGTTTTTTATTATTCTTTAAGTTCTGAGTGGTTTGAGGTTTGGGGCAAGTTAGTTCCTCCACGAATAGTACTTCCATTTCTTCTATTTGTGATTCTTGTGTAATTTTGCTTGATGGGGGTGTGTTTTCCGTTATTATTTTCTGTGTTTTTACGTTGGGGTCATCATTTAAGTTTTGACATTCCTTGAAGAGGTCCTCCAGTTCTCTCTCATTCATTGATATTGTTGATGATTCTGAATTTGGACTAAGTGGTGGAGAACTGTCCATTATTCCTTTATTCCTTTTTTAAATTGCGATATATCTAAAACATGAAGAGAAAATCGTACGTAGTAAGTAGTGGGAGCTACGAATCAACGTACGATTTAGGAAATGACGTTATTCAATCCAGATGAGCCTATAGTAGATGCTATAGGGTGCTGGCGTTGAATCGGAATTAAAAGGAAAATCTAGAGCCAGATGAGCCTATAGTAGATGCTATAGGGTGCTGGCGCCCAGAGTGGTTAATTAGATTTGTAGGTAAAGTGTTTCCCCGAGGTAGATGCACTTGTAGACTAACTGCAAGGTGCTACTCTCTGGTTAAAAACGGCGCACTTGCTAGGACTGCAAATGGTCGCGCAGGTACGGAAGCAAGCCGAAGGGCACACGCAGTCAGACTCCCGCTGTTTGTGGTTTTGACCTACTACGGTAACGGTCGTAAAATAATAACTCTCGTAACTTTTTTGTTTCACTCCGAGCGTTTAGAGTGAATAATTTAGTGCAGTGATGTCAAGGTCGTGCACTTTTCGGCCGATTTTCGAGGTGCTACATAAACGCACGTTCTACCCTACTCAGGTACAACCTTTTTAAAATTTTACGTACCTGTTCACGTTACGCTCCTGAGCCGAAGCGGCCCCGAAACGTCTAGCCGCTCGCTCACTGGCCCTTCCTTGAAAGTGGTGGGGCAGTGGGCGAGCACCCCGCAAATCGGCCGAAAAGTGCACGACCTTGACATCACTGATTTAGTGGGTTCGTTACTCGATTATGTTTTAGATTTACTTCGAGTGGAAAGGTTTTAATTTCTAGAAATAATTCTTCACTTGAATTTATGTTTCTAGTAATAGTATAACAAGTATATTCTTTCAACCGAATATATATACAAGTATGTTTAGTGTTTGTGCATGAATTTAATGAAAGTAAGTAATGTAATTGAAAAGCTCTAAGTGTTTACCCTTGGGCAGTGACGGTTGACGAGACTTCACAATTATGTTGACTCCGAACTAATTCGCGAGTGATTCTAACGTCAATTGAAACGGGGGCACTCCGACCAAAAGTTGAATAAATGCCAATGGACAGACTGATCTTCCGAAGGTTAAAGAAAACTCGAGTAGGAACTGGGCCTAGTCTCGTAGTATATTGCTCAAGCGTCGTACTGAGAATAACCCGATGAGATGCATTTTCGTGGCTCTTATATAGGTCGAAAAAGCAGTGGGGATTGAAAATTTTAGGAAATCTAGCCTATGGTGGGAGTAAAGATGCTGCAGGAAAAGACGGTTGGAAACTGTAGAATTTCGGGGGAGGTAGACCCTCGCGTTCGAGGTTTCCTTATCGCGTGGGGTCTGAAGTGTAGCTACCCGTGAGCCCTAGACGAGAGGCAAAGGGTTACGTGCGTATCGCACTTAATGTATCCTGTTTTCGTTCTAACAAGGGGGCTAAGGCGCCTGGGTGTCGCCAAGAAAAATTCCACGTTGTGAATTTTCGTAAGGATCACGGAATTCATACGTAACAACGCCATGTCGTTTTTAGGCTGCAATTTTAGACCGATTTTGACGAATGAGGTTTTATTTTAAAGATAAAGGTTCAAGGCACGAGCGTAGATTTTCGGATTTTTAAAAAAACATTTTCATTTACAAAATTGTATCTAAAAAAAGGTTATTTTTCAAAGCCGTATTCTGAATAACCAAAACTTTTTTTCAAAAATCCGAGAATCTACGCCCGTGTCTTGAACCTTTACCTTTATAATAAGCCCTGAATCATACAAATCGAATCAACACTTACGACCAGAAAAAGAAATGGCGTAAACCCTTGCAAAACGCTGGGGTACCCAACGCCATTAAGGGGCTATCCTAGTGTGAAAACTTTTTGAAATTGATTTCTTTTTGTATTCATTTTTTGGTAGTTCAATATGTCTAGAATGACATCCTAAAGTTTCAAAGTTGTATCTATAATAGTTTTGAAATGGCAGCTCTCGAAACGCCGTTGTTCGGAGGACAAAAATTCTGTAGCATCTCATTTTCAAAAAGAAAAAGTTTCTCACGCTCATCGATGATTGGGGGAGGCATGTTTAGACTAGGCACTGACTGTCGCCAACCTTAGGCGGAAAACCCAGGGCTTAGGCGGAAAAAATAAAGATACGGTGAAATTGAACATTGCCATCATCAATAAGCTTCAGAAATACTTGGTCTGGCTATCACCAGGCATCAAGATGATGTAGATGCTATGTACAACACAGTTTGGGCTACATATTTTCACTTGAGTTCAACCGACAAAAATCCGATGCACGACAACTGACCGGCTGGCGCGGAGGGTTGGTGTAAATACCGTCGCGCGCTGGCCGAAGGACTAGATATGGCATGGTTTCAACATGATTATTTTCCGCTAGACCCACAAATTCAAGAAGTTTTAAAGCCAGTGTATACGGATCTGAGACGACGAGAATTATTAGACAAGTGCAAAGGAAGCAACACCCAGAACAACGATGAAAGTTTTAATGGCTTACTTTGGCACTTCGCTCCAACGCACCTTCACAGCGGTGTGAAAACTATACAATTGTGAAATTTTTTTACAGTAAATATATTTAATGATGGTTTTAAAGCCATCTTAAGAATCATGCAAGTTATGGGAGTAATCATTGGCTCTGCGGCCAAAGAATATGCCGAAAATCGGGATGACAGCAGAATCCGGCTAGCCGAGAAACGCTATGAAGAGAGTTCAAAAGAGGCTCGAACAGCTAGGAGGATAGCTGCTACAGCGCAGCAGGCACTTTTCGAAGAAGAGGAAGGTTCCTTATACGGGTCTGAGATAGCAGATTAATGGTAAGTATGAAAATAGTTCCGTTATAAGAAAAAAATCTGTAGTTAAAACTTTAAACGTGTTTTTCTCAGAACGACATTTCTCAAATTTGCTGACACTCTAACTCGAATGCAAATCATAGAATCATCTTGAAATTTGTTGAGCATACTTAGTACATGTTTTCTTATACGATGACCCTCCAGTTTTGCATTTGAACAAAAATTGTCAATTTGCTATGCAAAAAACGGCCAATTTTTCGGGAAAAATTCAACATTTTTTTTCAATACTTCGCCATTTTGTGAATTTTTAATATTTTTTCAAACCTGAGCCTCATCGTAGGGGAAATATCTTCTAGTTTAACAGGCATATTGTATTTTTTTATTTCAGGTACTCTGAAGGCGCCAATTGTGTCAGCAATTGAGCAACTTTTTTTTTTGGACCCCAGGCAGATTGCGCATAAGTCTGCCAAATTTAAATATGTTTACTTAAAAAAATTCATGTAATAAGTCAACATATACAAGAATATATCCTCCAAGTTTGAACAAATTTCATGCAATAGTTTTTATTTTCTAAATTCCAGAATATCGCCTAATTTTTCGCATGTCACACTAGGATAGCCCCTTAACAATAAATCGCAACAATATGCTTAAAAAAATAAATTTTAAAAAATTGAAAATAAATATTACTTGAATGCCCGATAAAATAATTAGAAATGTTTAGTGTTTAAGCGTTCCGGTCAAATAAGCAGTGGACTGTATTGTTTTTTGGTACTATGAACGCTTGGATATTGCAGCGATGTGAGTTGCCACAGGTTTATTCATATGTACAATATATACAAAGTATACAACTGTGTTCGAATGCTAAAGTGTTCGTTGGTGTGCAAAATGTACAGAGTTCGGAATGCAGTGCTAGTGTACTGTTCGAGTGTTCAAGTGGTACTGTACTGTTCAGGTTTCAATTTGTAACTGTCACAAAGCTCGTCCTTCAGTCCCGAATTTCCCTCCTCCATCATCCCTTCCCTGCTATCATCCTTTCGATGAGTTTGAGGGTGGAAGGGGTGCTGGAAGCCGAAGATACCCGAAGTTGATGTCCCTCCTTGACTTGGTGTCTTCGGTGGGAAATTCCGTGCCGTGACGGAATGTAGGTGTGACGTAGGTGTTTTTGGGCTTTTCCCTCTAACGTCAGGGTCCGTCTATAGTGCAGCTGGTGTAAGGGTGCAGAGTTCTGGGGCTTGGTTCGATGAACATTGCTATTGAATGTCATTGCTATTGAGACTGGTCAAAATGATGAAGTTAAAATTCGAGAAACATTTGATTGCAATAAAAAACTGGAAAGTGAAAGTACTGAACGCTAATCTCAAAAAGAGCAGGCTAGTCACGTCCATGCCATAAACCCTAAGGATGCTACAGCGTTGTAACATTTAGAATAAAATTAATGAGTGACCTCGATTGGCAAAGACGCACCGAAATACTTGCTCTTGGCTGTCGCTACGGCTGCGCTCGGAGTGCGAGCGTGACAGACAGAAGTAAAGAAAGAGAGGCCCTTATGCTAGAAAAATTCGAATCATGTCCGCATTGCTTTCTCGTCAAACACGCACTCACACATGCTTGCGTGGCCCACGTCGCACAGTGGGCCCAAACGGCGAAAACAGGGACATCGGGTCAAAAAATAAAATTTTCGATATTTGGAAAACTAATGATTGGGTTACGTTCAGAAATGTCTGCCACATACGAAACTAACAATATTTTTTTCATTAACTAACAAGCACAATGTCAAAATGAGGTTCAAAGTTGCCAGTTTGCCGTTCGCACGAATATTCGACCGCGTGAATCGATATACACAACCGACAATATCTTCATAATGGATTGGTCGATTCTCAATTATAAATATAGAAATCGAAAGAGAAAGGATCAAGTATTACGCTCGTGTTCATAATTTTGCCCTTTTGCAAAAATTCTGGGTGTGAGACGTTCAGAAAAACAATGTCCCTCAGAAAACAATCATTCAAATATTCACTTAGACTTTTAAAAAAAGTCTCAAAAGGTCGCGGGGTTTGCTTTACATCACCGTATTCGGCGCTCCTTCTAGTTTAATACCCTGTCAAAATCATATCCGTGCGCATTCGAGGTTGGAAGTTATTATAAATTAAGTATCGCGTTGCAAGCGCGCCGAATGCCCCTGAATCCAGTATTCGAGCGCTAACGTGGTATCGGTAACTGCTACAGTCTTCATTTACTCGTGTTTGAAGACACGAGTATACGTTAATACAAAAATGAACGTTTTTTCAGCAAACCTGCGATCAGAAATAATAAAAAAATGTTATGAATTGGCCTGTAATAGAAAATAATGTAGTATAGTTTGTTGTATGGAAGAGAAAAAGGTATTAACAAGAAGAAGTGTTAAATCAATATATTCAATTAACTAAATTTTCAAGAAAACGATTAATAAATGTGTTTACTACTGCATTAATAAATGTACATACTGTAGACTTTTCTCACGGCTTTTGCTGTTTTTCCCGAGCTCGGGACAGTTCGAGTGGTTCAAGTGTTCAGAGCTGGAATTTGGGAAAGCGCGTGACAAATTGGACCACCCTGACAAAGTCACGCGCTTTCAAGCGAGGACCAGTGCATATAAGGAGATGCACTGCGTACCTCAGGACAGTACGCTATGACCTTTGCTTTGAATACATCTCTTCTATACTTTACTCGTCCGAGTCTTTTACTTCACTATCCTTGACTTTCCTGACATTACTTTAAACATTTCCTTCTATTAGCTTTGCTTAATGATAACCTTTACTATCGCTTTCCTTACCCTTTCCTGTTTCTCCGATCTATGCCCTACAATACAATTGCTGTTTACGATATATTAAACACACATTGTGTGACTATAGCCTGGGCAACAGTATAGAAGCCTCGAATATATTATTATGTACAACACGTGATATATGCATAATATATCGCAAATCTTTTGTACAATATTATTAAAAATTTGTTAGCAATATGTCCGCCCGCCCAAAAATATTTATAATTTTATTTAATAATAAAAATTGAATAATTATTGTGCAAAGTAAACTTCATTGAATGTAATGTTCTTTTAACACATCTTGCGCGGGCACTTTGCCGCCAAAGTCTTACCGTGTAGCGGGCGATTTTTTACAGTTCGGACGCAAAATAAAAATCAATTTCTTTATTCCCTATCTTATCGTAAAAACATCACAAAAACCCATCGATAACAATAATCCATCAATAATTCCTGAAAAACGACTTTAGTCGCTTCCCGCGCAAGATGTGTTAATTACAAGATATATTACAAGATTCGGTGAAAAGAAACCTTCGATTAATTACTAAAAAATATAGTCAACAAGCTTGTGTTAAAATTTGAGACTGATCAGTCCAGCCGTTTTCGAGAAATCGTGGTCACCGCCTTTGAAAACATAGTTTGGAGACAAACGCATTCAAAGTTTGAGAAGCCGGTAATAGAAACTGTAGTAAAGGCAACTTCAAATTATTTAGTAACAACAACCAAAGTCGGAAAAATTAAATTTGAATGTAATTGAGCCAATACCAATTTCAGTTATACAGGGTGTAACATATCATCGGGGTCCTTTTCTCAGAATCGATAGTACGCACCAAAAGGTGAAAAAAAACAATAAAGTTAGGTCCGAAAATTACCCCCTATTCAGATACAACCCCATTTGTAATAAATTTTTTAAAAATTATATCTCCGAAATGGTAAGTCGGAGAGGAGCGGTTTTAATTGCAAAATAAGCGGAAATGATCAAAGTTTATTAAAAAAATATATAACTGCTTCGATTATTACCGTTACGTAGCATTTTTCTTGTTTATAAAAAAAACTTTGATTTTTTCTATGATAGTGGTTGATTAACAGCTTGCGAAAAATTCGGATAATGCGTCAAGGCTTCCTTTACGAAGTCAGCCTAAAAAAGGATTAAGTTTATTATACGGTTTCGGCGTAAAAATTTGTTAAACACCATTACACTGCCGTGCTACCGACCAACCTAATACGAGTACTACTGACGTCAGCTGATTCTCATCTATTATAAAAGTATGCGTGAAAGATTGTCGATTGTTCAAGTGACTACATTGAACAATCTCTAACGCATTCTATCATACATTGTATTGTACATTTGTGTGTGTCTCACGGCGGCTCGAAACATATGAAAGATGTGGATCAGCTGTCGTCAGTAGCTTTAAGTTCGTCGGTAGCACGGCAATGTAACGGTGTTTAACAATTTTTACGTCGAAACCGTACAATAATATTAATCTTTTTTTAGGCTGTCTTCGAAAACCAAGTCTTGACGCATTGTCCGAATTTTTCTCAAGTTGTTAATCAACCGCTATCATAGAAAAAATCAAAGTTTCTTTTATAAACAAATAAAAATGCTACGTAACGGTAATAATCGGAGCAGTTATATTTTTTCTATTATCTTTGATCTTTTCCAGCTATATTGCAATCAAAACGGGTCTTCTACGACGTACCATTTCGCAGATATGATTTTTTCAACTTTTTTACAAAAGGGGTTGTATCTCGATAGGGCGTGGGTTGCGCCCACAACTTGTAAGACTTTTTTTTTTATTTTTATGCGTTCTATCCATAAACCTCAAGTGTCCCAGAATTTCTGTTACACCCTGTATATACAACTTGTAAGGGATGCGTGCGAGCGAGATACAACGAAGTACAAGTGAGAGAATGAATGTAAAGGAGCGGGTGAGATTTTGGTGCAGTTACTGTCGAATTCAGTACAAAGAGGATCGTTTTGCAGTGAGTGTCGTAAGAACGAGTCGGAGAGAATGTTTTATAAGCAAAAAGCATCGAAAATGCAAAGGTATAGGCCAAGTACAAGAGAATGTGACTTTGGAATAGCTTTCTCGTTAACATAAACTTCATTATACAAAGTATTTGAAATCGAACAAATGCGAGCAAGTACAAATGATTGTACAGCATCGACACGATGCTATCGCTAAGTAAATATATTAAATTAACTAAATTTCCCAAAAAATGATTTCTCCTCATTTAATGAATAAATCTGTTTATTGCTCGATTAAATGTACTTGGTGGCCCGCTTTTTACGAAGCTTGATGTCCAAAATGTAACGTTACAGATGTTTGTACTCATTTCTAAATTAACAATCCGGATGCATCTGAGTGGAAAAATTTAACAAGTTAACAATCTGGATGTGCCTGAGAGAAAATTACATATGCATATTGCCATGTGTTTCAACGATTGATGATAACGTAAATTAAAAGGAAACGTCATGCGATATTTAGAGGATTTTCATTCAACACAATAAAAAGGCCGCTTTATACTGTGTTTTAACAACTCTTTTTTAATGTCGAACATCCCGAACTATTAAGGCTTATTTTTCACCATCGAACCTTCGTAAAAAGCGGGCCACCAAGTACATTTAATCGAGCAATAAACAGATTTATTCATTAAATGAGGAGAAATCATTTTTTGGGAAATTTAGTTAATTTAATATATTTACATAGCGATAGCATCGTGTCGATGCTGTACAATCATTTGTACTTGCTCGCATTTGTTCGATTTCAAATACTTTGTATAATGAAGTTTATGTTAACGAGAAAGCTATTCCAAAGTCAAGTTCTCTTGTACTTGGCCTATACCTTTGCATTTTCGATGCTTTTTGCTGATTTCACTTCATTCGTAGAATATTGTCAAGTGTAGTATTGCTTTTATTAAAATACTTGTTTTTAAAGAAATAAGGGAATAAAGAAATCAGGGGAATAAATAAGGGAATACAGGAATGAAGGAATAACAGAATGTCGGAAAGTAATGGAATAAACGGATCTGATTAATATGGTGATATGATGATGATATACGATGATATGAAGGAATATACCAAATTTTCCTTTAAACGTTATTTCCTTTAAAGAAATATAGTAATAAGAATTGTGTATTTATAAAATTTCTAAATGTTTTTTGAAGAAATGATACAAAAAAATCAGAGACTTTTCCGGAGCCAGGAAAATTTCAATGTATAGGTGCGTTTCAGATCCAGTGTACAAGGTTCTTGCAGCATGTTAGACATTGTTTAATAACTTGCATATATTGGGGGTAATATTGAAAAAGGAAATACATTTGAAGGAATTACCGAAATATTAAACATTTAACTATTGCAAGATAGTGCAGGATTTGTATACGTTTGGTTTTTAAGTTCTTAATTAAACAATTATAATAAACATAGAAGTGTACAAAAACGGTTTAATTACACAAAAACCATCTGAGTAAAAATATCTAAATTTTAAATAATTGTTTGCATGAATTGTTGAAGAATGCTTTTGATTTCTAGAACTTTTAGAATTTCAATATAGTCCTATGTATATCCTTGAAAATGTTTTTCAATTTACGCACAACATCGTCATCGTGTCTTCTAAACGTACCTATACTTCAACAATCTATTTGAAGAAAAAATAGTTTTTTTGAAATCATGAATTTTTTTATTACCGTGGCATCTTCTGATCTAATTTTGCAGTATATCTGCAGAAAAATATTCTAATTTCATTGTTAAAATGTATAGGTAGGCAATATCATAACACTGTTATAAACAGATACGGAACAATTTAGAGATTCGATATCCGAGATAGTAAAGTTTCAATGCAAAACATATAACAAAGATTTGTTAACAGTACGGACAACTACACGTTTCGGACGGACCCAAAAATTTGCTTACTTCATCATGGAAGACCTGTTTACAGAACAATTTGATTATGTACTAAAAAAAAAGTTTGTAGAAATTTAAAGAGACGCTTTCACATGTATCCAAGTTCTAGAAACTAAATACCTTTTTACAACAATTTATGCAACCATTATATTAAATTTATAAATTATTGATAACAGTTTGATATTTTCTGAGCTCCGTACTAATGCGTGCATCAGGGAGGTGTCTTTCTTCCTCCCTCTTTCGTATAATTATCGTTCTCTCTGTGGCGTACTATGGCTCGGGATATCAACAACACTGCATTGGACTGCATACTTTGTCTCTATCTTTCCGTCACTCCGTCGCGCTCGCACTAGCGAAACACACGAACGTGGGCCGACCAAGCATGTGTGATAGAACGTTTGACGACGAGGAAGGTATCAATGCGGAATTCATCAACGTCCGAATTTGTCTTGCATAAGAGCCTTTCTTTTCTTCGTTCTGTCTGTTGCGTTCGCAGTGCTCGCAATACGATCGTCGAGAGCAAGTGCGACGGTGTGTCTTTGCCGGTCGCGGCGATTCTTTCATTTTATTCGAAACATTTTTCTAATCATTTTATCGGGCATTTAACACTTATGTCCAATATTTGATCCCACAGTGCCGCTGAATTTTAATTAAATAGAAATGGAATAATAATTAGATGTTTCTTAATCATTCATTTCGAGTTATGTATATCCCCATGATTCAATATTTCGCGAAATTTATTCCTTATTTACCGAGACAATATTGTAACTTTAAATAAATAATTGAAAAACATATAATTGTCATACTATATCAATTTATTGAAAATCTATGACACGATAAAAAATTAGCAAGAAATATTAAATGTACCATAAAATAATTCGAAATGTCCTGAAGAAATGAATGAACGATCGCGATCGACGAAGGCGCACCAACACACCTGTGCTCGGCCATCGTCTGTGAGTCGCGATGGGAGTGCAAGCGTGACAGACGGAAGGAAGGAAAGAGCGGCTCTTATGCGAGAAAAATTCGAACCATAGCGAAAACCGCGTTTGATGCTTTCCTCGATCGACGTTCGCGAGCTCACACGTGCCTGTCCGGCCTAAGGCCGTGTGCCTCGATAGAATGAGTGCGGCGGAGCGATGAAAAGATAGAGATGAAGTAGTTGTTATCACTTGTTACTATGTTGCGACACACGTCAGAGAGAGAAACGAATTATTAGAAAGAGAGGGCACGAAAATCACCTAGGTGAAACAAGCATTAACAGTTGTGGATGCCCGCGCGCCCCCCGTTCCCCGCAGTGAAATCATTTATGCTGTTGATTGTACTTGGCCAGAGACAAGACCTTGTTTTTTGATTTTTCCTGCATGTCTCCAACAGATTACATATAAAAATCTACACTACCGACAGAAAAATTATCGTCGCATGGTATGAAAATCTGTTAGTTCGGTTTGACACCGACAGAACTCGCATAGTCGAAAGTGTGACACTGGAAAAGACGAAGCAGACGACTTATTACATAAAAAAGACGTACTTTTGACATCAAATATCTCGTTACTGGGTGGACCAATGTTTTTGTAATTAGTCTCAATCGACTCGTCTCGACGCTGCCTCTAAGAATATCATCGCACTTTTGGGGAAATTTGCCGCTTTCATGTCGTTTGGATACCCCGAAAACCCCGATCTAATCTTTCCGGAATAGAGTCAAGAGTCTTCTCTCGTACTTGGCCCGAGACAAGACCTTGTCTCTTGATATCGCTTAAAAGATTAAGAATAAAGAACTGTGTCTCCTTGCGCGCTGTAACAAATACTATTTGTTAATATGCAAAGACAATTTAGCGTAAATATGTGGTGCGGTATGGAGAACAATCTTTTGGTGGGGCCGTGTCCTGTACCAGCGTGTTTAACCGGCAAAAACTATCTTGGACTGTTTTGTGCTGTTCTGTTTAAATGGATGTGTGAAAATTAATAATAACCCGGAGGAAGTTTATGCCAATGTACGGCGTTCAATGAAGAAACTATTGCGGAAATTTATCGAGGTGAACGGACACCAATTTTAAACAATTCGTTTAAAGGTAAGATGTATACTGTAATAGAATACGTAATATATTTTTTAGTGTAAATCACAGGACATGTCGGTACCATATGTAAGATGTAGGTCAGCCGTAGGCACAGGACGAGTCCGTACCATATGTAAAAAGTAGGTCAAACGTAGTCAGTAGAACTAGACATCACCAATCTGACGTGTTGGAGGCTGCATATCGGCAGGCGTCTTCACGGCGGGCGTTAAACTACTAATTTTAGCACCTAAACTTTATAAAAATAATAACTTTTTTTTTGCTGTCTTCGAAAAGCAAGTCTCGATGCATGATCCACATTTTTCTCGAGGTGATAAACAGCCGCTAACATAGAAATAATTACATTTGTTTTTTATTAACAAGAATAAATGCAACTTAACGGTACTAATCGAAGCGGCTACATTTTTTTATTAAACTTTGATCTTTTCCGGTTATATCGCAATCAAAATCACATTTCTACGACTTACCGTTTCGGAGATATAATTTTTTAAACGTTTTTTACAAAAGGGGTTGTATCTCCGTAGGGGGTGAGCTGCGCCCCCGACTTATAAGACTTTTTTTCTTATTTTTATGCGTTCTATCCATAAACCCCAAGTGTCCCAGAATTTCGGTTACACCCTGTATATGTATAGCATGTATAGTTTTGCAGGTAGAAGATCATGTGTATCAGCATGTAAGTGCTATGGCGCGAAATTTAATTGTCCGCCATTTCGTCCACTTGCGGTTATATGATCGTGTATTTTGAAAGTGGTGTGAGTCCAACTTTAAAAAAAAATGTGATATCACGTCATTTATGCTAAATTTAGTGTTAACTTTTTATTTATACAGAGTTTGTAAGTAATTTCTTAAAAAATACCCATGCTTTGCCTAATTTAAAATTGACCGGTAAAAGAAATTTGTAACCATGGATTGTGAAAGTGGTGTAAGTCCAATTTCCATAGACAAGTGGAAGGGTCAGTAGCCTGTGTTTTACAATTATGGGAACATATTCAGTTTAAGCATCCGTCCGATTTTCGGCTTAAATTTTTGTTTAGAAGTGTGTTATGTGATGCTGAACACGAATCCGAAAGCAAAATCGAAGCCCGGTTATAGTTTCCGAGATATAAGCACTTAAAGTTGATGAAATGACGTGTAAAGCACCACCATTTTGCGCCCGCGGAACAGCACTGTGACGGCACTGAGCATGGATATTTCGATATGCGCTTGCGCAGTGATTGCTTTAGCTGCGTTTTTACTATGGTCTAGAAGCGGGGCTTCCCAATGTTTGTGGCACAGTCAGCTACACTAAGCGTTATTGTATTAATAAATATGTATATTCAAAATACTTGCTTAAATGGGCCGTTTTAAGCACATTGAAAATGCTTGCTTAAGCTGTACAGGCCGCGCAGTTAAAAATGAACCATCTCAGGGGATAGTGCGGCGAGGGGATTGATTTTGCCTCGCGCGATTCATTTGTCGTGATGCGGCGTCGTGGCGCGGCACAAAGGCAAAGTCGATCCCCTCGCCGCACTATCCCCTGATATGGTTCATCTTTAAGGGCGTTGGGTACGATTCGTTCGAGGCATGTGTGACTTCAGCGATGGGTGCGGAGAAAATACGAATTACAGGGGCAGTAGGGGACTCACTGTCCCCACCATCTATCCCGTCTATCGGTGTGTCTATGTGTCTGTAGCTCGGCTATTCCCCTCTCACGGTCATTGCGGGGATCGGGGGACTGAGCGGGGAATAGAAAAGTCGACTATCGATGGGTGATCATTGTTGGCCCGCTCGATGCCTGTACGCATTTTGGTGAAGCGCCTGTTAGTATAAGAAAGCACAATGTTTCTGAAGCATGAAAACTTTTTAGTACGGCCAACCGAAGGCCAATGCAACATTTGATTAACAAAATTCATATCTCTTAATTCAAGGGTAAACAAAAGAATTTTAATGTGTAAAAATAAATAAAAAAAAATAAATAAATAAAAGAATCTTTTAATAAATATAAAAGTTTGTATAGAAAAAACAATTACTGCAACGTTTTCACAACTGCATAAAATGCAAAAAATTAGATCATCCTTCAAAGGCATTCATTTGTTAAAAATAAAATGTGTTGCGTTTATAAAACTGTTGCAATAGATTAATAATTGTATTATAATACCTATATATTTTGACTGACTGTAACACAAAAAGGTTTAGAAAATTTGTTACTCTTCAAATAATATTTAATAACTGTAACAGTATTACAAATTTTTAAACTTTTATATTTTGGCATTAAAGTTCTTTTGTTTACACCTCGACATCTATTAAACTTTATGAGTTATTTTTTAATAAATGTTGCATTGGTCTTTGGTTGGCTGTACCTCCAAAATTTTTAAAGATTCAGAAATATTGTGTAAATGGTGTTTTCTTTTCGCGATTGTACTACTACGTACAAAGTAATGTGAGATCTGAGAAGTAGTAGGTCCATTGCACCTACTAAGTTTATGCTATATGATTTTCTATCAGATGCAGACGTGATTCAACATCATTATAATACTTTGGTTAACGTAACGCTTTTCGATAACAATATATGATTATATATACCTATATTGGATAATACAGTAAATTACTTAACCAATCTACCATCTTCAAATCAAAGCTATCTGATTCAATTTCAGGTAAAATTCTTTTATTGTAGTATGTAATATTTTAGATATTTAATTCAAGGCATTTCTCCTTTGTGGACTTCATATAGAATCTAGCTGCCACACTTCGAAATATTGCATAGATACACCGTACTCTTTCTTCAAATTAATGTCATGTTCGTCCGTATTGGTCAAGAATTACGGACCAGAAATTTTTTTGGCGCACATCCTTGTAATACACGGTGCGGTCTACATGTGCCGATCACCGCTCAATGCATTTGCAAGGAGTTACGCCATACTATTTCCTGGTCGTAATTGTTGATCGATTTTATCGAACAAGGTGTCATTTTGAAGATAAAGGTTCAAGGCACGAGCGTATATTTTCGGATTTTCAAAAAAAGTTGTTGTTGATACGTATAGTGTGGATCAATAATTTATATTGTTTTAGACGATTTTTTCAGCGAAAACGTAATTATTTGAAAATTTGAAAATACACGCTCGTGCCTTGATCCTTTCTCTTTCAAATGACACTTTGTTCGACAAAATCGGACAAGAATTGCGGTCAGGAACATATAAGGCGTAAACCCTTGCGACTCCACGGGGTGGAGCACGTGTTTAAAGTCTCGCTGTGCAGTAACAGCAGTTTCTTGCGTTTTAAATGAATCGGGATTTCGGCTAGAATCCTGAGCGAGCGTAGCTTACGCTTCTAGGAATCGAGACACACACCAACCCATGCGTGTAAGTGAGACCTTGTGGTGGGGGGATGAACTTCGCCTCTTCCGCCACGACGTTCGAGGGGCGCCTTTGTGCCACAATTATATTTCACGAAATCGACAAGGATCAGTCAAAAACACGGTTCACGCCATGTCGTTTTTAGGCCGCAATTATAGACCGATTTTAACAAATGAGGTCTTATTTTAAAGCTAAAGGTTCAAGACACGAGCGTAGATTTTCGGATTTTTAAAAAAACAATATTTTCATTTACAAAATCGTATCTAAAAAAAGGTCATTTTTCAAAGCCGTATTCTGAATAAACAAAAACTTTTTTCAAAAATCCGAAAATCTACGCTCGTGTCTTGAACCTTTAGCTTTAAAATAAGACCGCATTTGTTAAAATCGGTCTAGAATTGCGGCCTAAAAACGACATGGCGTAAACCCTTGCAAAACGCTGGGGTACCCAACGCCCTTAAGGGGCCTCACCACCAGCGGCATTGCAAGGGTTTAGCTCATATATTGTAGCGTTCGCATTTTTCATCCGATTTTAATAAACTTGGGATCATTTTAAAGATAAAGGATGAATGCACGAGATGATAGAACAGATTTTCGAAATTCGGTTTCTTTCTATATGAAGAAATGTTTCTAAAATTAGTAATTTTCTCCGTTCACTTCCACTGATGAGGAAACCGAATTTCAAAAATCTGTTCTATCATCTCGTGCATTCATCCTTTATCTTTAAAATAGCCCCAAGTTTATTAAAATCGGATGAAAAATACGTAAGATATGATGCATGAACTAAACCCTTGCAATGCGTTGAGGCTAATATTCATCCTTTCCGATGTTTGTGCATTTCATAACAAGAGTCGGTGTTCCTTTTCAAGATTTTCATTTGCAAGGCTTACAATGTAAGCCAAGAGCGAAGGGTTCCCATCCGATTTTTAAAAACTTGGGGCCATTTTAAAGATAAAGGATGAATGCACGAGATGATAGAACAGATTTTCGAAATTCGGTTTCTTTCTATATGAAAATGAACCGAGAAAATTACTGATTTTCAAAACATTTTTTCGTATAGAAAGAAACCGAATTTCGAAAATCTGTTCTATCATCTCGTGCATTCATCCTTTATCTTTAAAATGGCCCCAAGTTTATTAATATCGGATGAAAAATGCGAACGCTACAATATATGAGCTAAACCCTTGCAATGCCGCTGGTGGTGAGGCCCCTTAACTGGGCGAATCATACATTCAGTGTGGCCTTAAAAAGGGCCTCATTAGGTCTTTGTGGTTCTGGTTTTGTCTGGTTAGATTTGGTTAAAAAGAACCGTTTAAGTCCTTATAAGGAATGTTTTAATTAATTAAGCATTTAAACGGCACTTTTCAGAACCGCAAAGATTTAAATGCTCGCTTCTAGATCACAGTAAAAACACAGCTACAGCGTGCAGTGCGCATGCGCATATCGAATTATCCCTGCTCAGTGCCGTAACAGTGCCGTTTTGCGGGTATGAAATGGTGCATCTTTAACCTCTAAAAACATCGACTTTAAGTGCTTATATGTATTTCGGAATCTATAACCGAGCGCCGATTTTTGCTTTCGGATTCGTCTTCAGCAGCACATAACACACTTCTAAACAAAAATTTAAGCCGAAAATCGGAGGGATGCTTAAACTGAATATGTTCCCATAATTGTAAAACACAGGCTACTGACCCTTCCAGTTGTCTATGGAAAATGGACTTACACTACTTTCATAATCCATAGTCATCCATAGTTAAGCAATTTCTTTTACCGGTCAATTTTAAATTGGACAAAGCATGGGCACTTTAAAGAAATTTAATACAAACGCTTGATGAATAGAAAGTTTACACTAAATTTAGTATAAATGACATGTTGATGTCTCTTTTTTTAAAAAGTTCCCTTACACCACTTTCAAAATAAACGGTCCATATCTCCTGTGCATCATGGATATTTGAAAGACTGCCACTTGAAAACCATAAGAAATACTACAAATGTCTTATGTTAATTTTAACAATATAATTAACGTTTAAAATTAAAAATACCGCTTCTATTTTATGTTTTGTTATTATTGGTAAATAAAATTGGATTAATATCAAATATATTGTAAGTGATATCCGATTTTTCAAAATTAAAATTAAACGATTTTTAAAATTGATTGATTTTGAAAGCGGTGTAAGTTCATTTGTAGCCCGTAAATGTACATTATTTTAATTGGATTCGCCTAAAACCAATTTATATAATTAAATTGCACATTAATAAATCAGTAGAAACATTGTCAGACTTGATATAATTACGGTATATTTTTTTATTAAGAGATATGCTAACCTTTATTTTTTCGAAACAAGAGAAAATGGACTTTCACCACTTTCAAAATAAACGGTCCATTTCAAAATGTGACAAAAATCCCTGTTGGTCTTTTACTTTTTATCGATTTGGTATAGAATGACCCATATATGTATGTACTTGCAAATCATTCATCTAACAACCATTTATATGCACACATCGTATATACCTTCATATGTATGTACATATATATATTCATACGTTTATGTATACGTGTCAGTGAAGGAACTCGACTGGGCCACAATCAAAATGGAGTGGGGGCGTTCTCCGTTTACGCCGACGAGACGTGAGATACAACAGGCACATACACAGCACAGACATCGTGTGCCGTGTCGTGTGATTCAGTCTTTACTTCCTAACGGTATCAAATGTTTCCGACATTGCTTGTCCATCGGTGATTATATATCACGGTATATTGCACCCCATAATAATATTCTCGAATTTTCCACCACAAATTTTTTAGAGTGCCTAAAAAGCATTTGGAATATGCCATCTAGTTGACAATTAATAATGAAGACATTCTGGAAATAACGTCGATATACATGAATCCGGAATTCATTTAATGAAGTGAATGAAATGAAATGTCAGAAAGTCTAGCTTTTAGAATCAATGAAGCATTTCGGGATCAATACGACTGGTTATCCTCTGGATTATGAATGTGTGGCAGAATGGCTAACAGAGAAACTTCTATTAGTTTGAAAAACACGGATGATCACAGTGTCGAGGTTTGTGAATTCCTAATACTATGCTCATCGTTTACGCAACTACTATTAATTGTGGATAAAATTTCGGCGAACCCTTTTGTAGTCTCGTTCACTCTACCCTGTTTATTTGAATATACAAAAATGGGTTCGGAAATATTTCTTAATTAAACTAATCGATATTCTCCATAATATTGTATTTAATATATGTAACTTTAAAAGATTGGAATTCTTAATTAGTTTTCTAAAAAGTTCCTTTTCCGTATCATTGTTTCAACCAAGATACATGCCTATTTTTACAGCAGTAACATATTTTATCTTATAGTTCCTGAAACACTATCAAGTTAATTTACTCAAAATAACAAAAGTATTTGGGTTTTTAATATGTTTGTTTTCTACATTATCATAAATTCTATTAAATTCAAAGATACTTTTCATATTTGTATATTTTAACGATGAATGTCATTTTGTAGACACTGGCAGAGGTCTTCCAATGTTTTATTTGCATGGAAAAATTGAGAGATGCACATCTATGTCCACATTGCAGTAAACTGTGCTGTTACACATGTATCAGAAGATGGCTTACGGAACAGCGTTCTCAATGTCCTCACTGTCGTGCTTCTCTTCACTTGCATGAATTAGTAAATTGTCGATGGGTCGAAGAAGTGACACAGCAGCTTGACACGCTTCAAGCTGTTGGTATATCTAACTCCAGACATGACGAAACCAATAGGGATAGGTATTTTATATTCTTTTCCCCTTATACTTTCAAAGGTATTCCCAAAAATGTGTAATTTACAAAATTATATTTTATACTTGTTCGATAGGTGTACAGTACATCATGAAAAGCTGTCAGTGTACTGTTGGACATGTCGCAAATGTATATGTCATCAGTGTGCTTTATGGGGTGGCACACATTCAGGACATACCTTTAAACCCTTGGAAGATGTTTATGAACAGCATGTTACCCAAATAAAGGCAGAAGTAGGACAATTAAAATTAAGACTCATGGAATTGATAAGCCTCGTCGAAGAAGTAGTATGTATAATCCATATGTAAGCTATAAAATATTTTGAACAACGTTAATTTATCTTATATCCCCTGTCAGGAACGAAATGTTGAATCAGTGAGAGCGGCAAAAGATGAAAGAGTTAGGGAAATAAGAAATGCAGTAGAGTTAATGATAGCACGCTTGGATTCACAACTAAAAGCTAAGCTACTAACATTAATGGGCCAGAAGAATTCTCTGACTTTAGAGACTGAACAACTAGAAGCCCTGTTGCAAGAAGTAGAACATCAATTACATACTTGTACTCGTTCCGAATTGATTACTAAAAGTACAGATCTATCACGAATGATACATCAAGTCCGCAAGAAACCAATGACAAGTTTTGTTACAGCTCCTGTTCCTGCCGATTTTCACAGGTGTGTCTCATAGAAAATTGTTTAATTCCTGTAGCAAAGTAATTACTGTGCTTTTAATTATTATTATTATAGTGAGATAGTTCCGGGATATGACAGTGCAACATTTGCAATGCAAAATTTTACTCAACTTCAATTAAAAGCAGACCCCGTTTATTCTGCACCTTTACATGTCAATGGATTGTGTTGGAGACTGAAAGTGTATCCTGATGGAAATGGAGTAGTACGCGGCAATTATTTATCTGTCTTTCTGGAACTAAGTGCTGGTCTTCCAGAAACGTCAAAGTTTGTAGTTTCGTAACATAATCTTAATGTGCTGAGAGTATTAAAATCAAGTGTGTTTTATAGATTTCCAATTAATGTTTCTTTTATAAATAGTGATAATTTACTGTTTAGATATGAGTATCGAGTTGAAATGATTCACCAAGGATCTCGTGATACAAGTAAAAATATCGTTCGAGAATTCGCTTCTGACTTTGAAATCGGAGAATGCTGGGGTTACAATCGATTTTTTAGATTAGATTTACTTGCAACTGAAGGATATCTGCATACAGAATTGGACACTCTTGTTCTACGGTATATCAAATATTAATGTAATTTAACTATAAAAATGGTATAAAGTACATATATTGCAATTGTACATATCTTTCTTATAATTGAAATAAGATATTTGTCTTTACACATTATTCGACTTCTTGTATGTGATTTGCATATCGAAATTAAATAGATTTCAGGTACGGCCGCCAACGTTTTACCAACGTTGTAGGGACCAACAGTGGTATATTAGTCAACTAGTTACAGTTCAAAATCAGTATGCTACGCAAATTAACGAACTGAAAGAGGTACTGTAAAATAATATACATATATGAAAATGTAGTACAAATACTATGTGAATCCTTTGTCCATAAAGCCAAAATTTATAAGGCTGTGAACAACCTTGAATGTGACGGGTATTAGAAATTCAGGTCGGGTTGTAATTTAATGGGACCTGCTCGTTTTTGGTGAGAACTTTGGAATCCGACATTCCTGGGCATTCTGTATTTCTGATTATCTCATCAAGGACCATATTTACACTATACATATAGTGTTATTCTGAGCAATAAATAAAATATATTTATAGCTCTTTACATTTTAAATATTTTTATTACTTTCTGAAATAAATCTTCAATTCTAAAACTGCCTCCAAATTAGAAATAATAACGCATTAGGGAAGAGCATCTCCAAAAACGTTGTGTATTAAGACAAAGTTCACAAACATTTTTTTAAATGGAACCATACTTCTATTTTTGCAAATATTGTAGTTTATTTGAAGACAAATTTGAAATTTATCTACAAAAGGCTGTTTAAGCCGATGTAATCTGTGGGTAGGTGGTCGGATGGTATGAATAAAAAAATGTAATGTGTTTAAGAAGAATTTATTCACCAGACTGACTGTTGAGAGGAACGCGACTTGCTAGAGCGAACGTTCGGGTCGAAGTAATGCGCGATGCTGCTCAGCGAAAGCGGTTCCGATGGGTTTGGTGCGACGGTAGGACGGCGGTGTCCAGGAGCTGATGCTGAGCATTCGATGATAAGGGAACGTAGGAACTTCATCATAACACTCTTGATTATAAGAATGGTGAGAAGTCGCCACACAGAAAAGTTGATTGAATCAATTTTTCAAAAAAGTGGTGCATCTCAATAGGGGATGGCTTGAATACCTAAGCTTATTGTTTCTTTTCATCTTTTGATGTGTACTTTCGATTCTGAAAAAGGAAATATATGCATTTTTACAGCATATTTAAGTAATACTACCGTTCAGTAAAATATAACTGAAAATTGAACATCCGGTTCGTTTTTCAGAATCGATAGTATCAAAAGATGAAGATAGAAAACCTCCCCCTATCGATCGAGATGCACCTTCTTGTTGAAAATGTTTACAGTCACTTTTTCTTCATTTACCTGAAAGTTTGTGCCTGAACGATCATTTGTAGATAATTTTCAAATTTATTTTATAATAAGTTACCATACTAGAAAAAGGTATAAGTATGGTTTCATTTGAAGAAATAGCCGTGATCGTCACCTTACTTTTGCGAATCCGATATCAGACCATTGGCATTGAGCAACTTTCATCTGAAACGTTTTTGTGTATACTCAACAGACTTGAACATGTTCATCTGTAACACTTCATAATTACTACCATACATACGCCGGATAGTACAAGTAGAAGAAACAATCTTTAGTTCTTAACTGTAACTCTCTTTTGACGTTTAGACTGTATTTCTTTTATTCCTTTTGTAGTTTTTTAATGGTTTTCGACAAACATGGACGCGAAAAAATCGTAAAGCTAGAATTCACTTTGCGCTATTGGAAAAACACATTGAAACGGATTTTCGCGATACTCGGAATCCAACTTCAAGAGTCTTCATAAAGATATACAATATGGCTTTGCAACAAGATACATTTAAACAATTCACTTTTAAATCTATTCAATTAAAAATTAAGAATTATTTACAAAAGTTGTTTTAAATATATAAACTCTTAAGACAACGTTAATGTATTTTCATTTGAATTGTTTTTTATTTACTTTCCGTTGGAGTGTAACGATAGAGTTATGAGGTGATGAAACAAAATATTGATTACCTGTGAGATAGAAAATTCGCCATACTTTGAAAATTACATTAAATGGCATATATTTTCAAAACACTGCTCCATATACTAAATCTTTATAAAAATCCGTGATATGAGTATAAATCATGATTGCTTAATATAGTACACACTATTGGTTATCATAGTACGTGCAAGTTGCAAAATGCCAGTGGTTCATTTGCATCATACACAGCATTTCCTGAATTTAGAAAAAAATTATTGCTTGTAATTTTAAGTAGTCATAACTGAGAAAAGTTTAAAAATATTTAAGAATACCTAAATTATTCGCATAATTTTGTACTTATCCCGAGACAAGTCCTTGTTTCTTGATAGTGAAATATGTTCGAATCCACCGTGGGTACCCGAGAATGTTGGGTATCAGGTACTAACGTTCTCGTGATGTCAACCCGATGAAAATATCGGACCCGACCTGATGTTTTTAGGTACCCGCATATACCTGAAAATTAAACATCTTTCTCATAGAGGCTAGCAATAGAAATATCGCGTAATGCAATGGCAGCGACTAGAGTAGCTAGTGGAGCTACATTGTGTGGACCGACGTCAACTATGACACCTTTAATTATGCAACAGCACTCGCAAGGAGCTGGAAATTTGCTGGTTAACTCTAATTCCACACATACAACGATCGATACATACTCAGTAACAAATAGCACATCTTCAAGGTAAACTGATGTACTATACAACAGAGTTCTTGCATACGTTTGCTCAGATCTTTGGACCAGTTAACCCACAAGTTATAATCAAAACGTTATGTGATCGATATTTGTTAGATTCTGCATCCTTGACTTGACTACGTGCTGTGAATTACCTGGGTCAAATATCTCACCGAAATTTTACGTAGTCTTGTGGTATAGTCTACGATATATTGATATTATTATGACTGTATTTGTAATAGACCCGTGCAAAATGTTCTTCCTGGTGAAAGTGGCAATGGCGCTGCAATATGTGAATTAAGAGAGTTAACAACTATGCGTCCTCTTGGATCGTCATCAACGTTATCCTCCACCTCATCAAAAATCAGTACAAAACAACTTCGAGCGAACAATTTAATTGTTGAAACTGAATCGCCTACTTTACATAGTGCTACTGATTGTCCATCAGAAGATTGTCAAGCTACCGATGAGCATTCGCCGTCCGCATCGTACTCTACACCAACGGTGCTTAATCCGCAACCACTGAATATTTTATCTAGTAGCAGCAGTAGCGATAGCGGAGTAAGATCGTAATTGCTTGATGCCACAGATTGTATATAGTAAATCATATTTTGTGGAAAATGTATATGTGTGATTATTTTCTAATATTGCAGGAACTCAGTGAACATGACGTATATTTAGATGAATGCGAGCATAACGAACCGCGCTTAACATCACTGGATGATAATTCAAATGATGAAAATGACGTCGATGATGAGACTATGTCAGGTATATATATCACACTCGACATTACAAATTGATAATAATTTAATCTCAAAATACGCACTAATTTATCACACAGAAACAAAATGAAATACATAAAATGCATTATGCGTATCATGGGTGTACAGTTTATACGATTTGTACAGTATTGGTCTAGGTTAAGATTTAAAGTTATAGTGTCGTATCATTGCTGAATTAGGTACTAGTTCAAATAGAGATTCATCTACCAGTGATGAGTGGAGGCACAAGGAGCAATCAAGAAAATTAGATAAAGGTGTTGAAAATGAAAAACCAACGAATGAAAAGCAAGAGGAAGACTTTGTGAAAGAAAATCTTACTTCCAACAATCCCGAACATTTTCCAGCAGTTTTATAAGAAACTTCTTAACCATTTTTATTGAACAAACATTTTTGGTTTTTCACTTTATTTTTCAACAAAAAAATATAAGTATTGTAATACGTGTATTCTAAGTCAAAATTACAAAATGTTTTAATTTAGTCTTATCTTCCATTTTATTAAATCTGCATCGACTGTTGGAATTTGGTGTACATTGCGACAATTCAAGAAATCTTTTTAATGATATAAATAAAATGGTTTAGCAATTTCACTACGATTTCATCTGGACAACGAAATATGGTTCGTAATGGTATTGTTATATTTACAGGAGAAAACGATGTAGAAATTGCGGAATCACTAACACCTTGGATACAAAATAAACAGCGTACGAAGCAACAGATCACTCGAGACAGTACTACGGATACATGCAGGTGGTGTTTTAATTACTTTAATTGTGTAATTCTACGAAAATTTTTAATTTTTTATGGAATTGTTGTAGTATTCTGCATTGTTTTACATTTTGATCAAAATTAATCGATTTTAGCAAGTTTATTCTTATTCTTTGAAAAGTTGCAATACATTCTTTATTCTTTATGCATTAGTATCATTAAGGTTTACTTAGGTCTATGATATTTATCGATATTTTTTAATGTACATACAGGGTGCGTGGCAATGACAACTTAGAGGATGAAATTATGTTGTTGCATTTATTTGAGATGCAATATCGGAAATCCGCATGGACTTCTATGTGTTTCAATCAACACTCGGAAGATGCGTGTGGTTCAAGAACTTCCTTGACGAATCTACAGCGTCACAATTCTAGCCCCTTACACACCAATACCACACTGCCACTACATGGAACATCCGTGTTTTCGCATAAGCATCACGAAGTCGACAATCCGTGCGACGTACATTTTTCCGAAAAATGTTCCCCGTGTTCCACGCATCTCTGTCAAACTTATCGTCAGACCACGTGTGATAGTAGACGTAAATTAAGTGAGCTATCTATTTGCCAACAAGATGTTTCAGGACTAATTGCTTGTGGAAGTCAGACAACGAGATCTGAACCTACAACTCGCTCAAACTCTATAGACTCGGAGAAAGACCTTCCGAAAACACCTATTGTTAATAAAATTAATCACGAAGTGGAAACCACTAGATTATCGAATTTAACAGTGCCAAATGGTAATTGAATTAATTTTTATTAAGAAATTAGACATGCATTGCACTTTTAAAAATGTTATCGTGTACTATTCAAACGTCAGAATGTCACATTACATTCTTATCCAAATATACCAAAGATAATAAAAGCATAACATTTCAGTAGCCTTGGACAGTAATAAAATTATATCCAAACATTTTCTTTCACGGCGACAATCTTCGCCACCATCTGCCAATGTTACTACGATAAGTAACGAGAATAGTAAAATATTTGAATTCGAACAACTACTGGAGACAATTCAGATGTCTCAAAAAGACGCTGCCAGCTGCTTTAAAAAGTTAAGGTATAAATTTGTACTCTATGTTATGTCAACTTAGTGCTTAAGATTGTAATATGTAGTAATATTTTGTAACAGTTTAAGTGTTTAAATAACGAGCAATCAATTTTCAGGAAAAATGTGACCTCAGAGACGAAAAATAATAGTTGCACTGCCAACGTAAAATCTACAGCCCTTACAACAGTACACGATAGTGCTTTGCCATCTACGAGCAGTGCAGCCACAGTAGATGCTATTCCCAGTCCAAACAACTACAGCTGGTCTCCTGCATTATATCAGCATAAGCACAGTATGTATGAACATTAAAAAGTAATGTTTCCATAAAGTGTGTGCGAAGTAAACCTGTGAAAATTTTTTTTAAATATTATAACCGTATTACCAAATAATAACTAAAACTGAATCACTAAAAACGTTCTGTGAACACAGGTCAGAAAGATATTTTGGAAGCTACGATACAATCAGCTTCTAACAATGCTTCGATTAAAAATATCAGCGAAAAGTAAGTACAATCTAATATTTTTAAATGATTAGATCTGCG
Source organism: Mimumesa dahlbomi (assembly GCA_917499265.3). NCBI lineage: Eukaryota > Metazoa > Arthropoda > Insecta > Hymenoptera > Crabronidae > Mimumesa > Mimumesa dahlbomi. The sequence continues at coordinate 4,297,669 of OU824120.1, forward strand.
TCCTTGTTTGGAGTTTATTTTTTGTGTAGCGAGCTTTTTTCATGACGCCTGACCCAATTTGTCCGTGTGGTGAGAAAAAATGTGCACAAAGTTTGAGATTTATCGGATGAAAGCTATATATATACATATATGTATATTCAACAACTTTAGCTATAACAACGTTATCGACTATACACATACAATGAAAAATAAAGTCATGAGGCGTTTATAAAAGAATTGTATTAGTTGGAAATGAATGATATTTTATAAAAAGTCATGGTAAAGATTTTTTTAAGCAAATTGATTTAAACAATTATCGGAATTGCTTACATTGTTTTTAAAGATATCTTCGAGTTTGAAACTTAAATCAACAATGACAAAATGTCATGTTTTATTACGTGTTGTGATCTGTACAGTAGGTAATTAATCTTTAAACCGCGTAGTCCAACGCTCTGTACTATAATATTACACCTGATTCATAGAAGCAACTGCACTCACTAGTTAAGTATCACCTGCGATTAGATGGAAGATACAGGTTATAAATATACTCGCCATTGATAAAGGGAAAACAGTTTGGTTAATAGGGAATGGTAAGCGGTTGTCGTTTACATCCCTCGTTATCGCAGTTTCGCCGCATTTAGTTAATATTTTTTATATGTTAACGATAACGGATTTTTCAGTCAAATGTTAGAAACTGAAATTTCAAAAATTGAAATTCGAATGAATCGAATGCAGTCATTTTTATACAGAGTACCTCAAAATTATGGGACTAGTGGAATCGTGCAAATTATTTTGTTTTCAAGATGCGGACTCGCGAAATCTCGTAGTATGACTTTCAGTTAATGCTATTTGAACATCAGCTGAAGGTATACATATACGCGTGAAACCGTAGAACATTCACACGGTATACGGGGAAAGTGGTAATCATCGGTTGTTCAGAAAAGAGCGGTGTAACGCTTCACCAGTTGAGAGGCTTTTTTATTGATTAACACACTCGTTCGTTTACATACCAGCAGCAATCGGCGTCTTTTTTCATACCCAGCAAACAGCACCTAGCACAATCGGTCGAGTGATCATCGACAGTATGCATACGGTGTTGAACACTAGGTTTACGGACATTTCTTATATCACTCATTTCATATCAAATCGATCACGTTTTAGGGCAGTATCTGAGATTTTGTTCAAGATCACATATATTGTAGTCCTTGGTGTAGCATATGGTGCGTTCCACGTCAAGTGATGAGGGTCTTTAGCGCCATGTCGTGGACTTTGATAAAATTTTAATATTTGTTGAACCCTAATTTATCGGCTTTGAAACTATTCATTTAAACTAATTAGACTAAAAAATGATAAAAAACAAAGCATATTTTGAAACAACTTCCAACGTTTCGGTCCTAGTTTGGACCCTCTTCAAGGAATTTTCGACTCAAATTCCATTTAAAAGAAAAAATAGAAATAAACAAAAAAGTTATAAATTCGATACAATGTTGACTAACAATTCAACATGTTAATTTGTTACTTACTTATTGTGGATGTAACTCAACTCGTTTCGGAGATAAAAGGCAGGATACTACATGTTACCTGGAGTCGTTCTGATACATACTATGATTTTAAAACCGGCATAAGTGATATGTCGGTGCGATAAGCGAAGGATACAGTGAGATCGATATATCCATTCTATAACGATCGGCGCGAGAATTCTAATCACAAAAGAGTCAACTCTCGTTTGATGTTTAGTGCATACAGAGATTAATAGCATTGAATTACGTATTTAATATAATTTTATCTCAATGATTAAAACTGACTCTTATGTGATTAGAGTCGAAAATTCCTTGAAGAAGGTCCAAACTACGACTGAAACGTTGGAAGTTTTTAAAAAATATGCTTTGCTCCTTATTGTGGATGAATTTGTTTTGGTTTTTTATCATTTTTTTTTGTCTAATTAGTTTAAATGGATCGTTTCAAAGCCGATAAATTCGGGTTCAACATACTAAATTACGATCGATAACGTCAAGAAAAGATAATTTGAAAGAATTTTTAAACCAATACATACTGTTTAAGTTGCAGGCAGTAAAAGATTTGTGCATGTTTTTCTTTTACTTTATGATTCTCAAACCACAATAGATACAGAAATTAGTAGAATACTAGATTATTCAAAAAGCCTCAAAATTTTACAAAAAATTATGTATTTAATGCAACTTCTTTTTATATTGTTGAAAAATGTTTTTAATATTTTAAACTTAAATTTCGTCCAATATGTATCTTGCAACTTTTTTTAAACATTTTTTTCATCATTGTCGAAAAGCCCTCTGAACATAATTTCGAGTCACATTTTCGTTCAAAGAATGGTTTTCGAGTTATGAATTTTTCTGCACTGCGGTGCCGGTATTTGGCGCGAGACTTCGCCCATGCGCTTCAATATTTAAAAAACAAGTCCCTCAATTTTTTAGTAATTTTTTTATAGCAATATCATAATGTCTTCTAAACATAACTTTTAGCCTGATTTCGTATAAAGAATAGTTTACAAACTACAAATTTTTATTTACCGCAACGTTCGGTTCTTAGCCTGCGATTCCGGCCCTGCGATTGGATAAATCTTCCTTTGCGTAGATAATAATTTTTTTTTCGTAAACTTTAGTCTCTTCCGGTTATATTGCAATCAAAATCGGTCCTATACATGTACCATTTCGGAGATATGATTTTTAAAAATTTTGTACAAAAGGGGTTGTCTCTCGATAGGGGGCGGTTTTTAGATAAAACTTTATAGACTTTCTGCATCTTTTGGTGCGTACTATCGATACTGGAAAAGTGTCCCAGTATTTTTGTTACACCTTGTATAGCAAATGTATCATGTGGTATCGATTTCTACAAGTATACTGTGAAATGAGAATCAAATAGAGCATTTAATAAGGTTTTTTCCCAATAATGGTAGGTATAGGTGTTACACTATAGTTGGAATCGCGGACCAAAAATCGAACACCGCGGTAAATAAAAATTCATAACTTCAAAACTATTCTTTGTGCAAAGTTGTTGCTAGGAGTTATGTTTAGAGGACATTATGGCATTGTTATAATAAAATCACCAAAATATGGAGAGGGACACTTCTGAAGATATTATAACGCAATTGTAGAACATTGATCAACGGTTTCTTTCAATAGCGGCAGCTATTGGCGTTGCGGTATGGCCATAGTTGTTCGCCCGACTTTTTAAAAATTACCTGCAAAAGTTATTGTATATTTAATTGTTTAACAAAACTAGATATTAATGGTAGACCACATCTTTCATTCTGCATATTGTGTTTTTTATTGAAAAGTTGAACTTTTCCTAATGAAAATTTACGCAACGAAAAGTGCTCTACGGTTTGCCGTTACTGAAATATAATTTTTTAAAGCTCACCTGTTTTCATGAAACACAGAACTTTGAACGGCTGTAATTTTGAAAATTTTCAAAATATCTAAAAAATAAAATCAGTTCCATACATGGTATACAAAGCACTACAGCATATGTGATTTAGATCAAAATCCTAGATGCTGCTCCAGAACGCGGTCGACTTGACAAGCATTGAGCTATATGTAATTTCTATGTTATTATGTACCTGTTATTCTTCCTTCAAACTCGTTTGAACGTCACAATGCAATTCTTATATAGACACCTTATATGTAGGAGTGATTACGTGTTAGGGCAATGAACTCGCAAGGCCGTTAGCCTAGTCGAATTAAAGAGACGAGCGTATGTGCGCGAAAACATAAACACGGCCGATCTCGAAAATCGACAGCGGTCGCGAGGCCGTTTACCTCGTTACACCGAAAAAACGTGCGAGACCGCGAACGCGACGAATATGTGAAGACGAGCCGTGTCGCGCCGAGTTCAGTTAGCAACGAGCAGTTGACTATTAACGATCACGATTACGATTACGAACACGATTACGATAACGATTACGAAACTACGGCAACGAACCACGGCTTACGATTCACGATATACGATCCGAGAACATTTTCTGTATCTTCATGTGTGTGTGTATTCATATTCTTTTGTGTATTTCTCGTCCAGTGTTCTGAATAAAGGAACAGATTTTTAAATACAAACAATCCTGTTTCCTACATATATGTACATATCTTGTACGCACACTCACTTATTGTTAGACGCTTGTTACCATAATAAGAGTTCCCCTTTGAGACGGGATGTATTAGTTCTATTTAAAAGTTGTTTTCGAACAATGAATAGTCCTGAAGGTAAATGCCTGGAAAGATTATTATAGTACAACGCACTGTACAATAATGAAAAAAGCTCTTACTTCAATGTCATATTTTCTTGATTTCAATGGGACCATGTAATTACAATGTGATTAAACTAATACATATTGTTTAAGACACAATATGAATTCTAACATTAAAAGTAATGAAAAGTAAAACATTGATATATAACATTACTGTTACAGATCGTTAGAAGACCATAATTCTCCGTATTCTCCCTGAACTATTATCAATAATATTTAATATTGCAAACATACTGTGATTTCATTTAAAGCATATGTTAATAATTGTTACTGGACACAATCAGAAAGAATGGAAATTAAAATGGGATTAAAGATTTGATAACCCAGTAGATTAATATGGTACGTGTAAAATGTTATTAATGATGAAATTATTTCGTAAATAATAAATGTTTGATATAAACGTTAAAAACAAATGGTACGCTTGTATAACTATAGTTTGTAGCTTACTACAGTATAATTAATAACAGTATATGTATAATTAATTACAATATTGTGCGATTATTATTGGTCGAGACAAGACGATGAATGTCTAACTAGTTTATGAGAACATTAATATCCGTCCACTTCCGAATGCAGCTTCTTCGCAGTCTTTGTCCTCGCATCGCTTCTCATCAATACCTTACGTATTCGTCCGCATTGTCACTTTTATCCAATCCATTCTCAACCGATATCTGCTTTGAATCATTCTTGTCCATTCACTCTTATCCAGGGACAAGGTTTTGTTTCGTGCGAAGTATAACAGGCCCCATCTCGTTGACGTTTCCACTCTTTTCTGGAAAGATTATATCGGGCCTTTCGGGGTTCTCAAACTGCAATAAAACTGTAAGTTTGGCAAAAAGGACGATGATATTCGGAAAGGTAGTGTCGACACGAGTCGATACTACCTTAACTTAAGACTAACTACGACAAAATCGGTCTAGCCAATTACGAGATATGTTTACTTCAAAAGATGTCATTTTTGTAACATTGGGATCTAACGCAGCCCCTTGTAATCACAGATTTTTTATTACAATTGGACGGAAATGATTGCAAATAAATAATATAATGTTGAAATATTGACGTCGATCAAGCGCAATTTTTTTTAAGGCCACTATGATGGGAAATGAGTGTAGTGAACAGCAAATGAAAATAAATATATTTAACCTTTTAGATACTAAGCGCCACTATAGTGGCTTTGGCGGATACCATCTTTCAGGACGATGCACCACTATAGTGGCTTTCGCGGATGTCATATTTGAACACTTTGTCAACTTTGAAATGGTACAAGAAATTTTATCCATCTACTTGACGTGGCAATATGGAATACGTATTGCCTATATATTTTTTTAAAATTATTATTTTATCATCAAATACTTCATTTGAATATATTCTTGCACAAAATGGCATTGCTCATTACACTTTGCAGTGCTGTAACGTTTTTACACTTTTCACGTCAGACTCTGCCGTCCAGGGAAATAGCCACGCGTAAAGTTCTGCCGTACCTAAAAGGTTAAATTAGGAGTTTATTGTATGAGACTGAGAGTTCGAGAATAGCGTGACTAAGGCGAGACTTTGTGAAGTAGTGATAAGTTCAGTCTGGTAAGCTCAGTCTCATGGGTAATGGGTAAGTAATGGGTAATTTTGGAGATGATAGGTAGGTTAGGTTAGCTTAATTGCAGTAAATTTATGAAGTCGAGTAAATGGAAAGCTCCTACCAATTTGTGCGATGTTTGTCTTTCCTACTTATACAGGGTGTAACAAAAATGCAGGGAATCTTTTTCAAAATCGATAGTACGCGTCAAAAGATGAAAAAAATCTCTAAAGTTTTGTCTAAAAACCATCGAGATACAACCACTTTTGTAAAAAATGTTTAAAGAATCATATCTCCGAAATGGTACGTCGTAGAGGACTAATTTCGATTGCAATATAACCGGAGAAGATCAAAGATAATAAAAAAATATAATTGCTGCGATTATTGCCGTTAAACAGCATTTATTCTTGTTTAATTCAAACATCTTCGATTACCTATATCGTAGCAGGTTTGTGACAACTTTGCATAAATTAAGGGCAGTCACTAAGACTTCCTTTTCGTAGATCGTGATATTTTTTTTCGTAAACTTTAGTCTATCCCAGTAATATTAAAACGAAATTCGGTTCTCTACAACTTACCATTTCGAAGATATGATTTTTTAAAAATTGTTTACAAAAGGGGTTATATCTCGATAGGGGGTGGTTTTTAGACAAAACTTTACAGACTTTTTGTTCATCTTTTGGTACGTCCTATCGATTCTGAAAAAGGGTCCCCGCATTTTTGTTACACCCTGTATTTAATGTCCGATATCTTCAATTTGCATTATATTGTTATGGTTGATGGTGTTATCCGAATATCTATACTTTCCTTGTGCATGACAATTATGGACTCAGCTAGATTACGTTTGTTACCATTTTCAATTTTCCTGAAATAATCTTGTGAGTATTGTGCTGCGGTTGGGTAAAATGATAGTGGTGGTGGAACTAGTAGGTCTTGCCTGTAAATTAAAGTCTTGCTTCTTGGTTATTCTTGTTTTAATATACACCCCCGTACAAAAGTATCCGGACACCTATGAAATTCATGTAAATACTGTATTTATGGTACAATAATGTACGCATTTCTCAATGAAATTAATTTTTATGAAGCATTTAGTTATAGTAGAGTATACAGAGAGCATAGTTTACACAATTCTTCTTACAAAATGACATAAAAATGACTAAATTTCCTTTTCATTCATATGTCCTCCCCGTTACGAAGTAACCGCTTGTACGACTCCCGGTAGGTTTGCGACTAATTTTTGTAGTGTATCGTTTTTAATTTCTCTCCAAATTGTTTTTAACATTGTCCATAACTGTTTTTTACCTTTTGGGCACTTCTCTCTCACTTTTCTATGTAATTTGTCCCATCACTTCTCGATACGATTAAGCTCCGGCGGCTGTGGGGGCCACTGCATAATTTTTTCTTCAATCCTTTCTTCTAGATCCTTTAAATAATTTTTACCTACTTTTGCACAGTGTTTTGGATCATTATCCTGCATAAGCACAAAATTGTTCCCACAAATCTTTTTCCTGAGGGCACCGTACTGTCTTTCAGAATATTCAAATATTGTTCTTTTCGTAATTATTCCATTCATTTGCACTATATCGCCCACATTATTAGCCCCAAAACAACCCCAAATCATCCCTGCACCACCACCATGTTTAACTGTAGGTGCAACACTGCCTGGAAGATATTTTTCATGGACTTTTCAACGAGCGAAAGTGCGCCGCTTGTTACCAAACAGTTCAAATTAAGATTCGTCTGCCCAAAGAACTTTTTCCCGTTTGAAAATGGTCCAGTTCGAATGTTTTTTGGTTCATTCCAGCCTTTTTTCTGATTTTGTAGCTTTAAAAGTGTTTTTTTTTAATGCGACACATTATCATAAGTCTGCTTTTAATAATCGCCCTTTTACCGTGGTACCTGCAGTACGGTTTACTCTACTTTTGTGGGATATGAAATTCTGGGAATGCGTGATCAAGAGGTTTGAATGAAGAATAATTGTATCGAGTAACAGTGTAAAGTTTATGAAAGGATGTTTGGATCGAGTGACTGCGCGAGGTGCGAATGACAAGTGTTTGGACCGAGTGACAGTTGCGTGCGAGTGAGTTCCATGAAATGATAAGAGTGAATGATTTCTAGGAATGCACGTGTAGAGAAAGAATGCATGGTGACCCGTGACCGAAAATCGGCACGTGGCAAGGATGTGTGTATACGTGTGAGAATGATTGAAGGGATGAAAGTGTGTGAATGCGAGTCTTCGTTAAGCGAAGAGCGTATCGGGGAAGGCAGAATGAGAGTTGAGCGCAAGAGTGTCGTGTCGTGAGAATTGTAGAGTGTGTCAAAGATTTCTGAGTGAAATCAATTGAGAATAGAAGTCTTCTGAGTGAAGAATACTGAGTTATTTGAGCGTAGATAAAAGTCCACCTGAGTGAGAGGCTTTGATCTAATTAATGTTAAATGTTGATTTAATTAATAAAACCATTAAAAGTGAAAACAATTCAGCACAACGAATGTTCTTATGAAAGTACCACCAGTAGAAGAACTATCCCAAACAACATCCACATAATATTCTTCTACACTTTCATTAACTTTTGCTGTAATTTCTTCAGCAGACATTTGCTTATTTCGCTTGCTCAAGACTTCGATGTATCCATCTTCTGCTTTGGCGGTCTTTCGAAGCCTGACTGATCTTTTTTTTGAATACAAATCCTCCGTATCACGATACTTCGCTACAGTATCGCGGACCGCAGACTTCGAAATCTTCGTTTTTGCAGCTATTTTTCTAATAGAATAGCCTTTATTAGTTAAAAATATAATAGCGGCCTATCACTAGAAGTGATAGAAGATCATTGGAACTCTGAAACTTAAACTAAAGTATTCCGAACGTCTGCGTGGCGCTGCACTTGTGTTTTTCAATCTTACAACGAGATAACATAATAACTAATGATAATCCAATAACTCTATCACACACCGAAAAAACTAAAAAATATAATAAATAAATTTCTTCACTTGTTAATTGGCCAATATCCACTGTATGGTATGAAAACCCATACGAAGTTATACAAGGAGTATACTAAATAGATAAATGTTAAAAAATATACCAAATAGAATGTAAGAAACGAACGGATTGGAGCTAAAATCGTCTAAAACTGTATAACCTCATATCGCTTTTATATGTATGTTTCGCTTACTTTGCTTTATAATAACTTTATCGACAGTATTAAATAATAAATATTGCTGGTCTTACCCAAGAACAACATCAAGATTAAAGGACAATATAAACAATCTATAAAAGAAATTAAATTTAAGAAATATTTAGACGAATTTGGCAAATGCGTAAGTGTCCGGATACTTTTGTACGGGGGTGTACATAGAAGACAAATATTCAGGGTGTTTCGGCAACTCATTTTACGATGTATTTGAATTCAAACAAATGTGAGCAAGTACAAACTATTGTACATTTTCGACACAATACTATTACTAAATATACAGGGTGTAACAAAAATTCAGTGACACTTTAAGTGTACCGACAGTACGCATCAAAATAAGAAAAAAATATCTTACAAGTTTTGTTCGAAACCCACCCTCTATGGAGATAGAACCCCTTTTGTAAGAAAAGTTAATAAAAGTTATATCTCCGAAACGGTAAGTCGTAGAAGACCGATTTTGATTGCGATATAACCGGAAAAGATATAACCGAAAGAAGTTTAATAACAAAAAATATAACTGCTGCGGTTAGTATTGCTAAGTTGAATTTATTCTTGTTAATAAGAAACGAATGTGATTCTTTCTATATTAGCGGATGTTTATCAACTTGAGAAAAACGTGGATAATGCATCGAGACATGCTTTGCGAAGACAGCCAAACAAAGATTAATATTATTATAAAGTGTAGGTGCTAAAATTAGTAGTTAAATGGCCGCCGTGAAGACGCCTGCCGATATGCAGTCTCCGACATGTCAGATTGGTGCTACCTAATTCTACTGACTACATCTGACCTATTTCTTACATATGGTGCGATCCACGTCAAGCAATTAGAGCTTTTTCGCTATGTCACGGATTTTTATAAAATTTTAACATGCTGTAGGTAAAGTCGAAAAAAAATATCCATTTGAAGGAATTTTCAAAATATTAAATATATTTTAAGGGGAGCGGGGTAAGGGTTTGCGTTATTGAAAAATCATTTTTTTTGCGTTTTCTTATAGTTCAATATTTCGAGAGTATTGTCTCAAAGTTTGAAGATAATCGGAGAAAAACTCTCAAAGTTATTGACCAGTTAGTCGTTATATTTTCGGTCGGGCGTTTGCCGCTCACATCAGTGATGTTATAATAGTAATGTGGGATACGAAAATCTGAAATACGGGATTGTAAAGTGTAAATGAAAAGCGTTTAGACTGAGTGGCGAAGCAACAAAAAAATTAAGGAAAAAACGGAGAAGTAAAATACTCGGCGGAAAAGGAATTTATCTTCACTCTTGTACAGTTAAATCTTTAAACGCGGTTTTCTCGAAACCATGTTTTCAAAGTCCGTGATCACTGCCATTTAAAACATACTTCACCGATTCTTTTCAAACCTGGTACATACCTTCTATACAGGGTGTAACATATCATCGGGGACCCTTTTTCAGGATCGATAGTACGCACCAAAAGGTGAAAAAAGGACGAAGGAAGTTAGGTCCGAAAATTACCCCCTAACGAGTTACAACCCCATTTGTAAAAAATTAAAAAAAAATCATATCTCCCAAATGCTACGTCGTAGAGGACCGATTTTTATTGCAATATAACCGGAGAAGATCAAAGATACCAGAAAAAAATATAATTCTGCAGAAAACGATATCGCAATAAACATTTACCATGCATTTTTTCAAAAAATAATTTATTAATAAAAAAATATTAAACTTAATAAACCTTAGTTATGCTTTACATGTGACTCATTTTCTGGAATTCTCTCTGTGAGTTTTCGGTTTTACGTGGGTGAAGTGAAGACGTTTGTAATTATTGAGTATTTGATATAGTTCCGTTGGTTTAATTAAAGACAATATGCTATTCGAATATTGTTGCAATCCCTGGAAAGTGTAAAGCACAAGTGGTGTAAAAAGAATATCCCTTGCGTTTCCAATCTTTTGTGGGATTCATATCCATATTTAGAATTGGAGGAATTTATTTGCAGAGTTTGCGAAACTACCATATGGAAATGAAATGTAGTAAGTACATTTAATATTATGCGTCGAAGAGAACCAGGTCCAAGTAATTTAGAACAAGCATTAGAATCAGACGATAAAATTAGTGAATCAGCCTCCACTTCTAGTTTTCCTGAAGTAGAGAGAACTTCCAGTGTACATGTTTTAAATGAAGTCTTACAAAAATTTGGACAATCACCCATACAAGATTGTAAATTAAAAACACCTTGTTAAATGAATGAAAAAATTGAGAAAGTATATGTATAAAAAGGAAAATAATTGCTTCTGATTGAAGTGATGACGAAGATTCGATCATTCTTCAATTAAAACAGAAGTTTCGAAGGGCAACAGATAGAGCCACAAAAATGCAGATTTTATCAGTACTTCCTGTTAGTTGGTCATTAACGATGTTCATCATATTCTATAAGAAATGAAACATTTTTTAAAGACAAAACAAATTGCAAATATTAACACAATGCATGGCAAATGTTTATTGAGGTATCTTTTTCTGCAGGTATACTGTGAAATAAGAAACAGCGTGAGTATTGAACAAGGGTTTTTCCTAATAATGGCAGGTATAGGTCCTACGATACGACCGGAATCGCGGGCGAGAAACCGAACGCCGCGGTACATAAAAATTCCTAACTTGAAAGATATTCATTGTTCCAAAATGCCGCTGGAAGATATGTTTAGAAGACATTATGATGTTGCTATAAAAAAATCATCCAAAAATTTCGGGGTACACTTTTGCAGATCTTGAAGCGCAAATGCAGGACATTGATCAACGCTTTGTTGGAATAGCGGTAGCTATGTGCGTCGCGATGTGGGCAATGTCGCGCGCCAAATACCGGCACCGCGGTGCAGAAAAATTCATAACTCGAAAACTATTAATTGGGCGAATTGTGACTGGAAGTTAGGTTTAGAGGATATTTTGACAATGATGAAAAAAAAATGTTTAAAAAAAGTTTGAAGATACACTTGGGGCGAAATTTAAGTTTAAAAAATTAAAAACATTTTTTCAACAATCTAAAAACAAGCTGTATTAAGTTTACAATTTTTTTTCAATACATTCTTTATAACAAGTAACTCAAATCTAAGGTGGACATTATCGGGCAACGGTCTTTTTTTTTTCAATGTGAATTTATTGTGCGGTGTTCTGTAAATTTTGCAGCGTTAACCGATGGTGTGCGAGCGGTGCAATTCCATAGGTTACGCGCAAGAGGTAATGTCATAAATTAGACCTTTTTTCGGTGACGCCGGCAAGTACAGCGAATAACTCGGCCACGGATTAAGGGGGGAGCCTTGTGTAAACCTCTGAAAATAAGACAATTTTCCGGAATTATTTCTAAAGAAATGGCTGAAAAGACCTTTCTATTTTTTTTTGTATATGTATTATGTACAATGTTTCGAGAGTTAAAAAAATATTTTTTTATTTAGAACTATAAGTTAATTTAAATGTAATGACGATTGTCCTCCGGTAATGTCGGCGATGACATGCGTTAACGGCGTGCAGTGTAGGCCCTCCGGTTTTTATCCTGGAACAAAAAGATAAGAAAATTTGTTTTTTTAATAAAATTACGCTATGGATATACCTAAAACCGATAAATAAAAGTGCAAAATTAATCGTTTTATGCGGTTCTAATGAATAAGTTGTGTTTTTCACGAAAATTGTATGTATTTAGTATGCAATAACCATTATTTAAATAACTGATATCATCAAACGAATAGGTATATCTAGAGGTAAATTCAGTTATCTACATACAGTATCTGCACGAAAGTCTCACCCGCTCCTTTACATGCATTCTCTCACTTGCACTTCGTTGTATCTCGCTCGCACTCATCCCTTACGATTTGGTGGAGGCCTGTGAAGCGTCGAAGTCGACCGAGTTTTCCCACGGAAAACACCCATGGCGGTCGGTTTCGCTTGCCTGCCATAAATGAGTGAGCAAGTGTTCGCCAAATGTTAATTGTAGGGACAAAGAAGGTAAGGCAGGTTTATGGCAGGCGAGCGTAAGCGACCGAAGAGCTCCCACCACGGGGGTCTTCCGGTCGAATTTTCGGTAACGCTTCGCAGGCCTCCACCAACTCGTAAGGGATGAGTGCGAGCAAGATACAACGAAGTGCAAGTGAGAGAATGAATGTAAAGGAGCGGGTGAGATTTTGGTGCAGTTACTGTCGAATTCAGTACAAAGAGGATCGTTTTGCAGTGAGTGTCGTGAGCACGAGTCGGAGAGAATGTTGTATATCGTTTAAAAGATTAAGAATAAAGAACTGTGTCTCCTTGCGCGCTGTAACAAATACTATTTGTTAATATGCAAAGACAATTTAGCGTAAATATGTGGTGCGGTACGGTGAACAATCTTTTGGTGGGGCCGTGTTCTGTACCAGCGTGTTTAACCGGCAAAAACTATCTTGGACTGTTTTGTGTAAGGACATTTAAAAACCATATTGTTTACTGATCGCCAGTGCCTGACGAGAATGTGCTGCGACAACACATTGTAAATGGATGTGCGACAATTAATAATAACCCGGAGGAAGTTTATGCCAATGTACGGCGTTCAATGAAGAAGCCATTGCGGAAATTTATCGAGGTGAACGGACACCAATTTTAAACAATTCGTTTAAAGGTAGGATGAATACTGTAATAGAAAACGTAATACATTTTTTAGTGTAAATCACAGGACATGTCGGTGCCATATGTAAGATGTAGGTCAGCCGTAGGCACAGGGCGAGTCCGTACCATATGTAAAAAGTAGGTCAAACGTAGTCAGTAGAACTAGACATCACCAATCTGACGTGTCGGAGGCTGCATATCGGCAGTCGTCTTCACGGCGGGCGTTAAACTACTAATTTTAGCACCTAAACTTTATAAAAATAATAACTTTTTTTTTGCTGTCTTCGAAAAGCACGTCTCGATGCATGATCCACATTTTTCTCGAGGTGATAAACAGCCGCTAACATAGAAATTATTACATTTGTTTTTTATTAAGAAGAATAAATGCAACTTAACGGTACTTATCGCAGCGGGTACATTTTTTTTATTAAACTTTGATCTTTTCCGGTTATATCGCAATCAAAATCACTTTTCTACGACTTACCGTTTCGGAGATATAATTTTTTAAACGTTTTTTACAAAAGGGGTTGTATCTCCGTAGGGGGTAAGCTGCGCCCTCGGGTTATAAGACTTTTTTTCTTATTTTTATGCGTTCTATCCATAAACCTCAAGTGTCCCAGAATTTCTGTTACACCCTGTATATGCAGCGATTTCAATTATTTTAATGCTTGAATGTAAGTGTTTTGGCGATAATTGCCAGACAGTCGAGTTAAAACTTTCGTTTTGATTTTGAGTGTGCCCTCCTAGACACCTTTCGAGCAAGTCTCGTTTGGATAAATCTGTATAAATAGATAATAAATGTTTTTGCACGTCAGGATGCAATGGTGATGGATGGTCAAATTCAATTAATTTTCCAGTAGCCTCAGCAATGCGCCGCTTGCATCAGCTGTCTGCTCCCACTGGACAATTTTCGTGGTTAGGTTGCTCATTTGTGGAGCATATATGGTAATAGGTTGCCATCACAGATTTTACCATGTCATCCACGTTATCGATATTCCTTCGAATAGCTAAGCCGTAATACGTTGTTAATTTTTTTATAAGACTATCCGTCAATTTGCCTTTCCCACCAAGTTTCTCGTTCTTCTTTATATTCCTTAGGCGACTACCCATCCTCTTCTCCACATGTCCTATGCACTCACTTTTAACAACTTTAAAATCATCACCATAATGATTTAAATCAATTATAGTTATATACGTTTTTGTGTCTCCATCACCGATATAATTTCCATATCTTTCACCAAACTTTTCTTCCGAAGTAGAAAACATTTCCATGATGGCGTCAACTTCCATCTTTCCTGCAGAACCCTGATGATTTGCGGAGCATTCTTCTTTATGTCATCTTGGTACCATTCTGCAAATTCTGTGTCATTTTTTATTGACTTGTAGTAAGTACATGTCTGACAGTAGCTGCTTTTTACTACCAGATCAATCAGTTTTCCACTATAATAACCTATTAGCGTGATGACTACGTACAGTGACGTAAATCCGCGTTTTTTCCACTAACCATCGCCGGAAACTTTCAAATCCGTTGTTGATCTCCTATTTTTAATGTTTTCCAATTGTTTTTCTTCGACGGCTTTCTTGCGTAAAACTTGAAACACTTCCTTCGCTGCAATATGGATATGTTTCACAATACCATCATATGCGGTTTTGCTGAAGCCCTGCCCAATGTCCATTAGACCGCAAAACATATTTATTCCATCTCTAGCGACGCCTAAGAGCCGCATTACAAATACTGTAGGGTGTGAAATTCTGAGAATGCGTGATTGAAAGGTGTAAATAAAGAGTATGATTTGGACTGAGTGTCAAGAGTGAATTAAGACTGTTTGGATCGAGTGACTGCGCGAGGTGCGAATGACAAGTGTTTGGACCGAGTGACAGTTGCATGCGAGTGAGTTCCGTGAACGATAAGAATGAATGGTTTCTCGGAATGCATGCGTAGAGAAAGAATGCATGGTGACCCGTGACCGAAAAGTCGGCACGTGGCAAGAGTGTGTGTGTATGTGTGAAAATCAGTGTGGAAATGGAAAAGTGTGTGAATGTGGATGACTAGGGGCGCAAGAGCGGCGCCGCGAGGATTCGTGTGATAGAGTTTTGAGAGAGAGGTTTGACGTGTAAGAGAGTTTTGCTGTGCGTGATTTCTGAGTGAAATCAAATAAGATCTTCTGAGTGAAGAAACATTGTGTTTTATTAAAGTTGAGTGTTAGTTGAAAGCCCACGTGCGTGAGCGGCTTTTCAACTAATTAGTAATAAGGATTAGTTTAGTGAAACCATATAATAAAGCAATTAATTCAACACAATAAATATTCTGGAAGTACCACTGGTAGAAGAAGACCAATCCCAACCAACATCATATATAAATTCTTCTACAATACCATTGTTCCATTAATTTCGTAGGTATTTTTAATAAATGGCCCGGAGTTGATATCTGTCTGCCCGCAACGACAGGACAATACAATTTTAAATCCTAGACCACGATGTCCCGATTCACCGAACCGCACGTTCTGTTTACACTCGCGATAAATTACAATATCTGCGATAGCGGTAGCAACAGTAACAAATTCGATAATTCGATAATAATGGGACGGTGTCACTAATATGTCTTCACTGCTTGCAGTGCTGTTTTTTCTTTTACTGGTGCTTGGCCCAATTGTACAGTCTTCTTTATCAGTAAATTGATTACCCTGAAACACTTTCTTTCGCAGTCTGAATTGGCGGTGAGTATCTTCTTTCATACCTTTTGGATACATGTTTCAAGATCGACACTTTTGCACTGGCCAAAATTCGAAATAAGACAACAAAATAATACAAGAAGCAGTAGAATGTAGGCGGAAGTTTGCTGAAGACTGAGGAAAAAAACTGAGGATTGTTGGTTTTGTTGGAATTGGTTTTTCTAGGAGGAATTTTATTGCTTATCGGAAAGGGAAGGGAAAGTGTGAAAGTGGGATGTAAAATGTAAAGATTGGTTAAACGGAATCAGTGGGTTTTTGAAGGCGGTGATTATTTTGGAAGATGGTGGAATCGGTCAGGTAATTACGGGTATGACGCAGGTACCGTTAGGGGGTATACCAAAGGACATGTGCAAGGTTTAGGTAGCTGAGGAAATTTGGCCAGGATGTTGAAGGCAATCGTTTTATGATAGGGAAACTTTGACGGAGTCAGAAATTCTAAGAAATCAGGGTTTATTGAGGAAGTACATACATGGTGAAGCCGGAAAAATGTAAAAGGAGTGCGAGGCAGATGTGTAACGGGACCTTAGTGTCGAAAAGAAAGTAGATTCTGAAAATACTATTAAAAAGGACACTGAACAGACGCACCGCCGTAAAAGCGCGCTACAAACCCCGGCGCACCGTTAGGTCGCGCAAATCTAAATTCTCTGCAATTCCATAAATACTTCGAATTTCCTTACGAAACTTTAGGATTATATTCTTTAAATATAGTATTATTGAATCAATAAATAAAAAAAAAAAATTTTTTTTTGACCCGTTACACAAGGCGCCCCCTTTAAGGTACGACATTACGAAGGTCAGTTCCCTATATTAGAATTACCTTAGCTATCACCTGGTGCCGTGACGTGTAAATCAGCTGGGACACCCTGTATGCATTGTACAACAACGGCGGCGTCGTGGCGCGGCACAAAGGCAAAATCAATCCCCTCGCCGCACTATCCCCTGAGATGGATCGTCTTTAGGTTGGCCCGGTGTACACGGTCCGGCGCGGATTTTGGTCGGTTAACTCAGAACATATATGGTCCATTCCACGTCAAGTGATCAGGGTTTTTTCCGTCATGTCACGGATTTTGATAAAATTTTAATATGTTATAGATAACGTCAAAAAAAAACCCATTTGAAGGAATTTTCAAAATATTACATATTTTTCAAGTTACAGGCAGTCAATGTTTTGTGCATGGGTTTTTTTGAAAATTTATAACTCTGAAACCACAATAGATATAGCAATCATAATAATACCAGTTGATTCAGAAAGCCTCAGGGTTTTAGTAAAAAAATATAAATTCGATGCAACTTGTTTTTAAATCGTTAAAAAAATGTTTTTAATTTTTTAAACTTAAATTCCGTCCAAAGTGGATCATCAATTTTTTTAAACATTTGTTTTCATCATTATCGAAATGTCCTCTAAACATAACTTCCAGAAAAATCGTGAAGCGATGAATAGTTTTCGAGCTATGAATTTTTTTGCACCGCGGTGTCGGTATTTGGTGCGCGACTTGGCCCATATCGCATCGCAGATGGCTGCCGCTAGTCAAACCAAACCGTTGATCAATGATCTAGATTTAGGCTTCAATATCTTCGAAAGTGTACCCTTCAATTTTTTGGCGATTTTTTTATAGCAATGCTACAATGTCCTCTAAATATAACTTCCAACGGCATGTTGCAGCAATGAATACCTTTAAAGTTAGAAATTTTAGCACCTATACCTGCCATTATGGGGGGTACCTGTACCAACATTATGAGGTACAGCTGTCGTTCGGCGAAATCTCAGCTGAGCGTCGATGAATACCCCTCTCCCCGCTGACCGCTCGTCTGTACTTTTCTCGCGTATATGCCTCCAGCTGATGTTCGAACCGCGCGGGCCGGAAGTCAGACCACGATATTTTGGAAGCTTGTGTCTCCAAAACGGGGCTTCAAATCAAAAAAGGTAAAGGAATTTTCGATTTCTTTTGTTATAAGCAATCTGCTTGTTCCCGCTTGCCGCATAATTTTGGGACCCCCGGTATGTATATTGTTCAGGAATCGAGACAAAATTATACTTATGATCACTACGTAAAATCAGTACGACATCGATTAAATGTTTCCTTCGAGCTAGTTGGGAAAAATCGGCTTCAATCAAAAATTAAAAGTAAGAATTTTTCGGATTAAAAATCATACGCTAAGAAATTCTTAGTTGGAGATCTAGTATTTCTGTTCTAAAGGTAGACAAAGCTGGAATTAAACGATAAATTATCCCCTAATTTAGCGGCCCAATTAAAATAACATGCTGGATCCAAATGAAAGTGTAGAAATACAGATAGGAAGAGAGCAGAAAAAATATCATACTGATATGTTCATACAGAATGTTGTTTCAAATGATCCGGGTAACCTGGCAAACCGTATTACTCCCTCTAGTTCCTAAACTAATAACGGTATCTTCTATACTGTTGTATTTCTGGTGGGAAACGATTCGGATTAGAAAAATAAATTGATAATTCATTTTCTAACAGTTTACACGAACTCGCCCTCGAAACACAATACATTTTAAGTCTAAACTCTGGTTCGTTTAACGAGACTTGACTTTGCCTTTACAGTACTTTGAAGTAAAAGAACGGTGTTGTAGGTAACGGGTATGTTCTCTCTCTGTGCTCTCTGCATAAACGGGACTTATACAGGGTGTAACATACATGCGGGGACCCTTTTTCAGAATCGATAGTACCCACCAAAAGATAAAAAAAGTCTGTAATGTTTTGTCTAAACACCACCCCCTATCGAGATAAAACCCCTCAAGTTTACGAAAAAAATATCGCTATCTACGGAGAGGAAGTCTTAGTGAGTGCCCTTAATTTTTTCCAAGTTGTTAAATATTGGTTCGTTCGGAAAGTAATTTCGTTTTTCTTGCTGAAGATGAAAGACGATTTTCTTATAGTGTTTATATATTTTTTGAAATTATATATTCTCCATTTTGGACCAATACCTTTTGCCATTTTTTTGGCAGAAGCATGATTCCAAGCGCATAAAGTTTCTGACCTTTTTTGGAATTATACTGATCCAAGTCATTTTTGACGTCTTCATTTGAAGTAAAGGTTTTGCTGTCTAAGAAATTTTTTAGAGACCGGAAAAAATAATAATCTGAAGGTGCATGATCTGAAGAATATAATGGGTGTAATTTTACATCCTATCCAAGCTGTAAAAGCTTGTGGAAAATTCACAAACTTGTATGAGGCCGCACATTAGCTTCGTGCAACACTATACCTTTTCTATTGATCAATTGTGCACTTTTCTGTTTGAGTGAATTTGTCCAATTGATTACAATACACTTCAGAATGGATGCTGCAATTGTTCAGTAGAAGTTCAAAAAGAACGATTCTCTTAAAATCCTACCAAATACAAAACATCACTATATTTTGGTGAATATCTGCTTTCGAAGTGTTTTTAGCTGGTTTATCTTTTTAAATCCATGATTTCTTGCGTTTAATATCGTTGTAGACAACCCATTTCTCTTCCCCAGTGATAATTCGCTTTAAAAATTGTACCGTGATTTTCGCGATTATTTTCTAATCTAACGGGTTGTAAGGCCGTTTACGCGTAGGAGGTTCGCGACGAAAGTCGAACAGGTACTTTGTACTACAAATTAATGTCGTACAACTGATTGAATATAAATTCAATGGATAAACTTGAAAAAAACGATAATATATTTCTTTAAATTTGATAAAACACAACAT
Source organism: Mimumesa dahlbomi (assembly GCA_917499265.3). Classification (NCBI taxonomy): domain Eukaryota; kingdom Metazoa; phylum Arthropoda; class Insecta; order Hymenoptera; family Crabronidae; genus Mimumesa; species Mimumesa dahlbomi. The sequence continues at coordinate 4,317,698 of OU824120.1, forward strand.
ATAATACAAACAAGAGATAGCGTGATACAAAACAAGAGATAGAGTGTATGCGGATGTTTGCTGAAGACTGTCTGAAAAAACTGAGGATCGTTGGTTTTGTTGGAATTGGTTTTTCTGGAAGGAATTTGATTGGTTGTTGGAAAGGGAAGGAAAAGTATGAAAGTGGGATGTAAAATGGAAAGATTGGTTAAACGGAATCAGCGGAATTTTGAGGGCGGTGACTATTTTGAAAGATGGTGGAATCGGTCAGGTAGTGCGAGGGAAGTTCGGGGTATGACGCAAGTACCGTTAGGGGTATATCAAAGGACATGTGCAAGGTTTTAGGTAGATGAGGAAATTTGGCGAGGATGTTGACGGCAATCGTTTTATGAGAGGGAAAGTTTGACGGAGTCAGGAATTCTGGGAAATAATGGTTTATTGAGGAAGTACATGGTAAAGCAGGAAAAACGTAGGATGAGTGCGAGGCAGATGTGTAACGGGACCTTGGTGTAGAAAAGAGGTATATTCGGAAAATGCTTATTAAAAGGATACTGAACATACTCCCCCCGTTGAGAGAGTATCGATCAATGAGAAAAGGAATCATTTTTTATTTTGAGGAAGTGGAAGAGTAGAGTTTTCGTTGACAGGGAGCAGCGTTACTATTTTGACATTTCTGATAATCGTGTTTGTAGCAGTTTTGACAGAAACTGTTCGGACGACTCCATCGTTGCCTGGATGGACCTTGACGATTCGTCCGAGATTCCATTGCATCGGTGGAATGTTGTCTTCTTTTAGGATGACGAGGCTTCCTTCCTTGAGGTTGTCACAACCTTTGTTCCGTTTGTGACGCAGGGTTAATTTATTGAGATATTCTTTATGCCATCTCGTCCAGCAATCTCGTTTGACCTTTCGGATGTGTTGCCACCTAGATAGATGGTTTGTTGCTGTTTCACTAAAATCAAACTTTGGATAAGTGGTCATTGGTTCACCGATTAAACAATGTCCGGGAGTCAAAGAGGAAAGGTCGTTGGGATCTGATGACATAGGTGATATGGGACGAGAGTTCAGTATGGCTTCTGCTTCGATGACAAATGTGTTAAATTCTTCAAAGGTGAATAATTCGTTTCCAATGACTCGTCTGAGGTGGTGTTTAAATGATTTTACTGCTGATTCCCACAGGCCGCCAATGTGGGGTGATCGTGGTGGTATGAATTGCCATTTAATTCCTTCGTTGTTTGTATATCGATTGACGTCCTGTTGATGTTTTTCGGAAGTGAAGAGGGTGTAAATCTCCTTCAACTCGTTGTTGGCTCCGACGAAATTAGTTCCATTGTCTGAATATATGGTGTAACATTTTCCTCTTCTTCCGATGAATCGTCGTAACGCTGCCAAAAAGGCTTCGGAGGTCATGTCACTTACCACTTCTAGGTGGACTGCCTTGACTGCCAGGCAAACGAAAACCGCCACGTAAATCTTAATGCGATTTCGATTCCGGAATTTCTTTTCTTCAATGAAGAACGGTCCGCAGTAGTCGATGCCTACATGATAAAATGGTCGTGTGGGTGTGACTCGGGCTGTTGGTAGATTGCCCATGAGGTATTCTGTTGTTGGAGGGTTGATTCGGAAGCACCTGATACATTGTCAGATTATCTTCCGAACTTGGTTTCGACCGTCGAGTGGCCAGTAACGTTGTCTCATGGAGTACAAGGTGGTTTGAACTCCGGCGTGCAGATTTCGAAGATGTTCGTCTTGAATGATGCATGCTGTGATGTGATGAGAACCGGGTAGTAGGATCGGGTGTCGTTGTGCGTGGTCTAAATTTGCGTGTTTCAATCGTCCTCCTACTCGGAGTAGGCCGTCTGTATCTATAAAAGGATTGAGCATTAGCAGTTTACTTTTGCATGTAATCCTTTACCGAGTGAAAGGTCATGCAATTCTTTTGCGAATGATTCCTTTTGTGTCAATTGTAGGATCTTCTGGTTGGCTGCATTCAACTCTTCGAGCTTCAGGGGGCCTTTCTTTTTGTTATCCTTTTTGAAGCGAAGACAATATGCCATGATGCGTTTTAATTTTCGGATCGATGAATACCGCTGAAGAATTTCATTTGGTGTTGTGTCTGACACGAGGCATGTCGCAGCTCGTGTTTCTGGGATGACGTCTGGTGGGTTGATTTTGTTTAGTGGCCATGAAGATTCGTTCGAACGGAGCCAATCTGGACCAGTTTGCCATGTTGGATGCTGGATGAATTCTGTTGGTGATAATCCGCGTGACAGTGCGTCGGCGGTATTGTTCTGTGAATTAACATGTCTCCAATTTAAAGGATTAGTTCGTTCTTGGATTTCTGCTATTCGGTCTGCTACGAATGTTTTTAATAAATGCGGTGATGTGTTAATCCAGTGTAATGTGATCATGGAATCGGTCCAAATAACAGTTTCGTTGATGTCCACGATGAAGGATTGTAGTAAGTGGTGATACAGATTGGCTAGTAATACCGCGCCGCATAATTCCAGTCAAGGGATAGATACTGACTTTAGGGGAGCTACTCGAGATTTTGAGCAAAGTAGTCAGCATTGTACTTCTCCGTTTGCATGTCTTGACCGAAGGTAAATGCAGGCTCCGTATCCCTTTTTGCTGGCGTCACAAAAACCATGGATTTGAATGTTTACGGCGTCTGAAAGCAGAACCTTGCGTTGAAATGTGATGTCGTTTAGCGATTTCAACTCTTCGCAGTATGTGGTCCAGTTGGTGTGGATGCTGTGGGGTACAGATTCATCACAATCTAGTTTCAGTTGCCATAGTTTTTGCATTAACAGTTTTGCGGAAAATATAACCGGTCCAAGTAATCCTAATGGATCGAATATTTTGGCAATTTCTGACAAAATTGATCTCTTTGAAATCGGGTTGCAGATTACTATAGGTTTTACTGAGTAAACTATGACATCTTGATGAGGGTTCCATGAGATTCCTAACGTTTTCAATGTTGTCTCGTCGTGTGATTGTAGTTTCAGATTAATGTTGCTTGCTGGAATGTGTTTTAGTACGTCCGGTATGTTGGAGGCCCATTGTCGTATATTGAGCCCTCCGCGATGTAGCAATTGTGTGATTTCGTGTTGTAGTGTTACAGCTTCTTGGAGCGTTTTTGTACCTGTAAGTAGATCGTCTACATATAGATCTCGTTTTAAAACTGTAGCTGCCCTTTGGAAATTGTGTGCTTCGTCCTCTGCCAATTGTTGGAGACATCGAATCGCTAGAAATGGTGCTGCTGAAAGACCGAAACTGACTGTGTTCAATTCGAAGGTTTTCATGTTGTCGTTGGAATCTGTCCATAGAATTCGCTGGAATTTTCTGTCCTCTTTGCGTATTAAGAATTGTCGGTACATCTTTTCGATATCTCCGGTGAGTACGTAATTGTGTAATCGAAACCTGGAAACCAAAGAAAACAGGTCATCTTGTATTGTTGGACCCACCATTAACGTGTCATTCAACGACACTCCTGTCGACGATTTTGCAGATCCGTCGAAAACAACCCTGAGTTTGGTGGTCATGCTGGTTTCCTTGATTACTGCGTGGTGTGGTAGAAAAAATCCATCTGTGTCGTACCGGTTGTTGACTTCTGTCATGTGGCCGAGATCGATGTATTCCTGTAAGACTGTGCTATATTGTTGTTTTAATGTATTGTTGTGTTTGATTCGCCTTTGTAAGGCGTTATAGCGTTTCAGAGCGATTTTGTATGATTCTCCCAATTGTTTTCTCTTCTGATTGAATGGTAGTGCCACTATGTATCTTCCGGTTGCGTCTCTTGTTACATTGTTCTTGAAGTGCGTTTCACACGCTCTTTCGTCTGGAGAGAGATGAGGTGTTGATGGTCCTTCTTCGATCTCCCAAATCTTTCTCAGGTTGAACTCCGTTTGAGTGACATAGCATTTTTCTTGAGGTTTGTTTTGATTGCTGTATGTCGGTGCCTGGACACTGCCACCGATGATCCAACCTAATAAGGTTTTTTGTAGGTAGAGATCTGAAGCTGAATTTGAGGATAGATTAATTTGGTCTATGCTGAGGACCGATAATGTTGGGCCTGCCCCGAGAAGCATCTCGATCGGCGCAGGCTTGTGAAATTCTGGATCCGCGAGTTTGATATTTGCTGGAATTTTTGTCCATTCTCGATGAATCTGTTCGCGTGGGACGAGATCCGAGATGCGGGGAATAGCGAGAAATTCTAATGTTTTGCTGAATCCGCTGTGCTTCGATCGGATCGTTGCCTTGACGCTATAATTGCTAGTTGTTTGTAGTTCGTTGAGTGCTCCTATCGGTATTGAGCATCTTCGTTTCGGTAATTGTAGTCTGGTAGCTAATTCTTCGGTAATAAAATTTGCGGTGGAACAGGTATCCAATAATGTTCTGCAGTTTGAGTAGTGTCTACGATGGTTAGTTTGTACTTCTATCATGGTGGTAGTCATTATTTCGTTAGACGGTGTGTTAGCTGCGAGAGTAATTTGTTTATGATTTGAGGGTTTGGATACCTGTGTCGATAATTGTCACTTGTAGTTTTCTAGCGAATCGGGCGGAGTTACCTCCCCGTGGTGCTAGAAGGGCAACGGCTGCCGGGTACGCTCGGCAGACGGCTAAAGGCTCCGACCCGTGTGCGGCTCTGGGCGCCAGGTTGCCACCCCAACTCTGGTTAGTCAAACCGAGCACTGTCCTCTTCGGGGGGTAGGGTCGCATCAAACAGTGCAGGTGCTGGGACGAGTGCATGCATGCCCAGTTCGAACGCTTGCTTATTTGGCTAGAACGCAGCCGGCATCAAGGCCCGGTTGCAGTGACGAATTTTTATTTTGTATCATGGCAGTATCCCGAAGGTGGCGGGTAGTGCACATAATTCTCTGAAGTATTGTGGATGAGAAACCGCTGGAGCAATGCTCTTTAACTCTCGTCTGGCAAACGAGAGCGGCGAAAAGACGTGTCGACTAACGGAGCGACTCGGGTGCTTGGTGTCGGTGGAAACCACCTCAAAAGACACGCAAGAGAGATACGCTGCCGCGTTTCTGCCTTATAAGTGACATTGCAGACCAAGGCAATGATCAAAATAAGTTGGTACATGGGGCCTGGGCCTCCAAGCCCCCCTGGCGGAAAGCCGGGGTGCCTGGAATTGGTGTAGGAATCTGTGTGGCAGAGGTTTGCCTAGGTGCCAGTGGGGGTCTGAACGCGGCCTAGACCTAGAATTACAGTAGATCGCTAACACCATCTTGCGAGCAAAGAGCCGGTATAGGCGAAAGCCTCAGGTACGGCGCGCCCCACGGGGCCATACTGCTAACATTACTGTCACTTGTGGTTTTCTGGGGGTTCTGGACGAGTATTGCCCATAATTGGAAGATGAAGCAAGGTGTTGTGTGTCTGTTGGCAAATTCGGCATTTTCCTGAACGGCATTGTTCGACACCGTGTCCCCGTCGTAGACAATTTTTGCATAGCGATGCCCTTGTCACTATGTCGATCCTCTCGTTTATTGACGCCGCGTGGAACCTTTCACATCGATGGACGGTGTGCGACGTGTCTTGGCACATTGCGCAATTTTGTACAGCTGCGGTGAAAAATGCGAAAAAAGTCCAGAATGCGATAGAAAATCCTCGTCGGTTGGTCTCGTTACGTCCGCCACCACGAAGCGCCATGGGAAATCTCGTCGCAACACAAGATTTAAATTTAGCGTCACCGATCCGTATGTCGCGATAACCGAGCAGTTTGTCGCGGATAGTTGGAACCCGGTTTTTCGACGTAGTCCCTGCACTAGCACACGCGTAAAAACGCACACATCAGCACCGGTGTCCACTAAATATTCTATTTCGGTTTCGGAATCCAGCACGTATAGACGGCGCGATTCGGAAAGGCAGTTAGTGTAAACCTTATACCCGTAGGGTGATCGGTACAGTGACCTCGCCTTTATGAGCATACACCCACGGATCGACTAGTGTTTGAGAATAGATGGAGGAGTGCTGGTCAGCTGGGCGCAGCTTAAGTGAGGAGAGAGGGTGTATGGGTCAAAGCCCCACAATAAATGTCGATTTAACTAATAATCCTTAGATTAATTAACGCGCGGGTAGAAGGCAGGAAGGTTGGACTAGCACAACGCTTGATCATCACGTCGCGGATATTAGAAGGCGACAAAAAGAGAGCGCAACTCGTAGCATCGTCCATGTCAACCTCAGGCAAATAAGAGTGCCAAATAGTGGATCCCTCGATCTTGCCAATGGCTCCGAGGATAGCTGAGGTAGCAACCGGCACTTGCGAAACAGTCACAAGGATCTGTCGGACTTCCTCGCTGAAGTAAACCATATTCCGAAGCGGATAAGACTGCATCTCGCATTGCGAGAAGCGGGACTCACAGATACGATAGTATGCTAAGTACAAGCCAACGCGATAATATCGGTAGATTGTACATATCTCTGAAATGGCGGTTAGGATCCAGGTAGTTATAGTTCTGGAATATTCAATGGTGGCGGCAAAGCCCACACCTCTGGTGGAAACAGTGAGGGGAACAGCATATGACTGAACTGACAGTGACATATTTGTCAAAGACTTTTCAAGCTCAGCAGCGTCAGCATCAAACAAACCATACTTTTTAGCAATATTATCTCGTAGTTCCTGGTTCTGTTTAGTCCCTATCTTTCTTCGAAACGCTTCAGAGGTCCGCTTACGCGAGGCCTTTCCTGACTGCTTCTTCTTCGCAGAAGTCGATGTTTTAAAATCACTTCCTTTATCGATGGTACTCTCTATCTGCATGGCCTCCATGCTAAAACAGAAAAATACAAAGCTCCGTCTGTCTCGAGACGAAATTTCGAGCACAACGCTTGCCCGGAACACGGGAAACCAGACTCCAAGAGTCAGGAACGGTAGAGGAGCGGTGGACCTACACTTGGCGCGCGATAGGATTCGCCGCCGTAGTTCAGGAAGGAAGGAAGCGGTAGGATTACCGGAGATCTAATAAATCTCGGTATGGCGAGAACGATAAAACGTACCTTTCTCTGAGGTTCCTCTCCTTAACAAAGCTCTCTCAACAAACTCAATCGAAAAACAAACTCACTGCCTTTCTGCAAAACGTCGCACACTCGACAGAAGTAGACGAGGACTGAACTTGACCCACTTACATGGCCTTGGTCTATTCACATAGATTTGTGACACTGATTGGTATTGGCACCAATTGGTATTGGCACCAATTGGTATTGGCACCAATCAGTGTCACGGATCCCGAAAATGACCATATAAGGGCATCACGCGATTTCACACATACAAACAAAACAAATCGAGGCGCGAAGACACGGTGAGCAGAGGTGGCGAGGTGCGGAGGGGTGTGCTCTAGGCAGAGGCGACCGCGTTGGGCGAAATCATAATTTAGCCTAACGGGCTAATTTACCGACGGTCGCCCGTTCCCCAACAACTAGCCCCCGCGCAGGAGCACCGGCTCAACGTACCGAGGGCGGTCACGCAAAGGCGACTCCGCAAGCCTCAGTTACATTGCAGCCGAGCCTTGACACCGGCTGCTCTTTAGCCATAGCACTCGTTCGAACTGGGCTCTAGCGTACAACTGTTTTAGCGCCTGCACTGAACGAGTCATGGCGCCAACCTCCCCATACGGAGAGACAGTGCTCGACTGGACTTACCCATGCAGAGGTGGCTGCGCGGGCGCCCAAGCGCCATGCCACAGGGATCCCGTTAGCCGTCTATCGAGCCAACTCACCCAACCGTTGCCCTTTTAGCGCCACGAGGCGGCCGGGATTTGCATTTGCTAGAAATCCGGCAAGGCAATGATTCGATTCGCTTTTCGATTGTCACCGGCACAAGATGCCTGCCGTGATGCGCCGTACATCGAGCTCTTCGGCTTATATCAGCTTTTGCGAAGATTGTCGGATGTTCGGACATCTACTTTCCAGGTGCCGGGGTTCAGTGCGATCCCGTACACAACGCACTAATTGCCAGCCAGAGTCCAACCCAATTGATTATTGATAAACAAGTTTATCACCGAATTCTGGTCGTCAGCTTCGACAAGTCTACCAGTTCAGGCTGAGGAGAAATTGTTTTTCTGCCGTACACTGGATAGCCAACTCGGGACCACGGAACAGTCACTTCCGAAGTACCGGCAATCGCTACTCCCTGAGATACGAACATGATTTTCCCTTACACTCTTATTTACAGCAGATTAAGTGTTGGACTTGACCCCGCGTGTTGCGTTCAAGTTCCTCCGCTTTGAAGATGTTTGTGACAAATGTTTTCAATTCCTTGAACAGTGTTTGCGAAACTAAATCTGTCTCCGGAATCGGCCACGAAAGACCGATTCTTTCGCCAGCTTGTTCTAAGGACATTCTTGCTACATAGTATTTCGGACAGTAGTATAGAACTTGATGCGATGGTTCCATCTCACCACACTCACACTCCTTGTCCTCAACTAAAGCAAATTCCATGAGCTACGCACGGAAATCTCCATGTCCGCTTAGGAATTGAGATACATAGTGGTCTGGTTCCACTCAATACCAATTGAGTCTCTGGGTTACGTCTTTGAAGAAACGGAAAGTCGTTCGACCGTCCTCCAACGAAACCCATTCGATTCTGCCATATCTTGAGTACTTCGTTTCTCACCGCAGTTAATGCTGCAGATGTTGAAACTTCCCCGCCGGCCAGAGTAAGTCCGGTGATATAACTATTGCCGCACGTGACATTGATCTTTCTTCAAGCTCTATAAACATATGCGCGCTTCGCGACCACTAAGTCTATTGGTATCAGACCCGCGATTACATGAATCGAATCGTAAGACACCGTACGATAGGCTTTCGTGGTCCTTAGTAGAACTTGACGTTGTGCGCTGGCGAGAATTCTCCTCGCCCTTGCCCCCAAGCGATCAGACTACCCGGCAGCAGCATATGTGATGATTGGAACGAACAAGCCGTTGTACATCGTATGCAGAGCTCTATGTTTCAATCCCCAACTGGATCGGGCGACTCTTACCAATGCGTTGAACATTTCAATTAATTCCCAATCGCACGTCGAAGTGAACTCCTAGATACCTTACGGTATTACTGAAAGGAACATTTCGTTCGTCTACCTTTATCACAGGGGCCCGATTCGTGTCCAGGTTGCCCCGAACAAGAATCATCTCGGTCTTTGCGGCCGCTAGTGAGAGTTTCTGCGAGGCGCACCACGCAGATATCTCGTTCACAACCGCTTGTCCTTTTGCCTGAAGTTCCACCCTCAAGTTACCAAATACAAGCACGCGGAGGTTATCGGCATGGGCGATGGGTTCACAACCGAACCCGCTGACAAGTCGCCGAAGGATCTCATCGTAGATGAGATTCCAACAGTTAGGTCCGAGAAGTAGGTCAGACGTATTCAGTAGAACTAGACAGCACCAATCTGACGTGTCGGAGGCTGCATATCGGCAAGCGTCTTCACGGCGAACGTTTAACTACTAATTTTTGCACCTAAACTTAATAATAATATTCATTTGTTTTGGCTGTCTCCGCAAAGCAAGTTTCGATGTATTATCTACATTTTTCTCAAGTTGATAAACATCCGCTAATATAGAAAGAATCACATTTGTTTTTTATTAACAAGAATAAATTCAACCTAGCAATACTAATCGTAGCAGTTATATTTTTTATTAAAATTTGATCTTTTTCCGGTTATATCGCAATCAAAATCGGTTTTCTACGACTTACCGTTTCGGAGATATAATTTTTTTGACTTTTTTTTAACAAAAGGGGTTGTATCTCCATAGGGTGTGGGTTTCGCACAAAACTTAAGACTTTTTCTTATTTCTATGCGTTCTATCCATACACATAAGTGTCCCAGGATTTTTGTTACACCCTATATAGTCTGAGTAATTCCCCGTTCAGGGAACCCCACGAACGTTGAACTACCTTATCTTGAATGAGGTCCAAACCTGGACATTTACGCTTCTTCGAGCTTGAAATCGCGTTGCCAATCTCAGACAGCGAGAAGGAATGGGTATCCTCTGTGTCTGGATCTGTCGCAACGTCGGTTCGTGTCTGTGTTTGACGGTCTGTTTCGTTTTCAGCGGTATCGTCCGGAATTAATGTGTGTAATAGAGTTTCCGCTGTGGTGTGCCAATCCTTCGGGTGTTCGAAGGTTACTAATTGCTTCCTCGTTATTTAACTTTCCTTGGGTGATATTGTATACAAGTCCCTATGGCTCTCTGTTCCCCTGTTCGGTTACAAATGTTTCCCAACTGCGTAGCTTTGCGCTACGCACGACAGCCGTGAAAGCCTTTCTCTCCAGGAGATACTTAGCTTTCTTTGCCCCTCTTATAATTGCATCTTTTTCGCTTTGAAATTCTCGTCTAAGTTTATGGACAAGTTTCTTTCGCTTCGACAAATCGTGCCCGCGCCAGGGGACTGAATAATTGCTCCATTGCTGGAGTAATTATTCAGGAATAATTGCTGCATGCAGGTATGATCGAATTTTCGATACATTCCGCAAGTTGTTCGACATCTGCGGGAGTTTGTAAGTCCACGCAGGGTAAAGTTTTCTTTGATTTAAGCAGGAGCTTGTCAAATGTTAACCAGTTGGCTTTGCTCGTAAGAAACCTTTTCTGACGGGAATAGTTTCCTACATTGCGTTTAAAGTCGACATCAAGGTCGTCGAGAAATTCAATCGCACGGCGGTCGCGGGATGTTAGATTCGGATGAATCTTCCAGGACCATGTTGCGTTCAAACTATCGAATGTCACGAATGTGGCATCGATATGAGACTCACCAACGGGGCCGGAAAAGGTAGGAATACCTCCGGCCTCGTTTACCACAGTCAGGCTGTGCTGCGCGAGGAACTCTTCGAGTTTTTCTCCTCGCCCGTCGGTCTCTGCACTGCCCCAGAGGGCAGATTTTGCATTAACGTCTGGAGCGATTACGACCCTCCTGTGGTTAAGTGCTAGAAGCACCTTTTCAAGTCGACTTCCTTCAATCTCTTCCGAGATTTGAAAGTACTGGCTCACGATGTGGAAAGATCCACATTGTCCGGTCACGTGGACGCAAGAAAGATGTGTGTCTGACAGGTGCAACATTTTGACGACCGTGATGCCCGGGTTTCTGATTGCAGTTGCAGCGATACACGTCGGACCATCTACGGTGCCAAAAGATGCTATTCGAGCCACTAACCCCAGACCCGGGATTTTCCCGTCGAACTATTCTAGTCTCGTCTGTAACAATTTTGGATTGCTGCATTTTGAGCTGCAGGATCCGCATTGGTCGACGATTACGAACTCTTTCTATGCTAGTCATAGTTACTACGAGAGATTTTGCGTTCTACAGCTGCCTTGTAGCAAGGACAGCACTTATCTCTCGCTTTATGGCTTAAGCTAAATTTCTTGCCGCTTGCTTTGCAATTAGAGCAAACCGGCTGTTTGCTCTTGTTGCTACTAGCGGCAAAATTATGCCCTTTTTCGCCGCAATATTCGCAGACTTCGAATCCGCTTCTGCAGTTTTTGGCAGCGTGCCCAAATATTTGGTATTTGAAGCATCGAGTGACGGTGACATAATCCTGTGCTCTGCAGGATAGCCAGCCGACGAACACTCGACCATCGTTCAAAATTTGCTTTCTCAAACTGGGAGACACCTGTACAATCCAGTTCGAGGGACCGTCACCTCTGCCTTTGATTTTGAACCTAGGCTTTAGGCATTCGGACGCGTCGAGACTGGCTGCGTTTCCCGTGTTTTGCTTTTACCCGGACCGTCTTTACTGATTTTTCAAGTTCATTGTTAACCTCCTGGCTTTTTCGTCGCTGAAGTTAGCTCCAGCGGCTACCCCGGACTTTTCGCCCTTCTGGGCAGCTTTGGAGGAGGAGTTAGATTTTCCAACATTCCTCTCTCGGACAGTCTTTGGTGAGCTGGGACGCTCAGATCTAAAGACTTGGGAGATACACTTTGCAGTTTCATTTTTATTTGTCGATTGCATTGTTTTTCTCAAATTTTGTAAGTTTCTGTTCGTGTGTACGTATGTGTGGATTGCCAGGTTCCGTACAACAGTGTATGTACATTAGGGTGGTCGTTAAAAATTAAATCTTTTGCGACGCCCCCCAAAAAGCTTCCTTATGATGCAAACACACTGGGGATTTTTTTAAAATTAAAAACAACACGTGCCTCAAGACAATTTAAGTTAATTTTTGGTATAATCATGTTTTTCGGAATTTTTATGAGAATACGATTTTATTCGAAATACAGGGTGTCCCAGTTCCCAGGACGCTTGTTGCACCTTTGGATAGCTCAGGTAATTCTAAGATAGGGAGTATTATTCTCAGCGTCCCATCACAATCCGTGGCCGAGTTATTAACGAAAAACGACAGCCAATCAGAGGGCTCCGTTGGGCGCGGCAGCGCGACAGTTCCTACTGTTACAAGTTAATGTCTTGTAGTGGCGAGAGTGTTTATGCCGCCGCGTCAACGGGCCTCTTGAAAGGGATACAGGCCGAGCACTAACACAGTAGCACGAAAAATGTATCGATGAGTCTATGTCACTGGGTCACTGTACTTGCCGGCGTCACCGAAAAAAGGTCTAATTTATGACTTTACCTCTTGCGCACATCCTACGGACTAGCATCGCTCGCACTCCACCGGTTTACCCTGCAAACTTTACAGAACACTACACAATAAATTCACATTGAAAAGAATGACCGTTGCCTGATAATTTTCACCTTAGATTTGATTAAATTATTATAAAGAATGTATGCTTTCGCACACTTGTTCCATTTGTCCACCGAAAGAGATAGATTCTTCACCCACGAGAAAGTTTGATTATTAATCGATTACCAATACATCCGAAATTACGCGAACTTCACTCCGGGGTTACTTTTTCGTCTTTGCACTTCCAACCTTTTCCATTTTTCACACAAATACGTTTCCTTCGTAATGATAGACTTCTTCTTAGTCACTCGTAGAACTGTTCAGTTCGGCAGAAACAATGATTCTGTATTTCTCGGTGTCGTCTTCGTGTATCGGAACATCCCGTTCCCCTCTTTGCTTTCATTTCGCCCTTTGGCGTACTAAGGATGGTGGGAGGTACGGACGGAATGGATGTTTCAAAAATTTCCAGAATCGCTACATTTGGCGTCCAGGTTTTCCATGTCGAATCGCTGCATGTGTTGTCGAGAAGACCAGAGCCAGAGCTCGCCACTTGAATTCTTAACAGCGCTTTCATTGTTACATTTCGGGTTTCAGCAGCCTCTTACAGGAGTGTGTTGGAGCGATACCAGACCGTTTCCTTGTAACGGTACGTCCCTTGGCTGACCGACCCGCAGCGTTTTTAAAGGAACGAGCCTTTACTTTTTAAGAGTTCGGAGCAGGTGGTTTCAAGAATTGGGAAAGATTTTGCACACACACTCTCGATTTATTTCGAGTCGTCTTAAAGTCTATATATACACGTCCTTATCCTACCTATGCTATCACGCATCCGTCCGTTCTTGTCACTTTTACACTTGACCCGCCGTCGATAATCCGTCACACTTCATGCTCACACACTCACACGCCTTTATACACACTTACTGTTCACGCCTATGCACACACTTACAGATAGAATCCTACATTACCCTTGCCTATGAACAGATGTTAGAATTTCACACCTTCTTATAATAATTCCGATTGTTATCAAATTGGCTTAGCCTCTTGTCAATTGTTCTGGCTTTGTGTGGAGAGGATTCTACGAAATGCAGAATAGACGGGAGACGAGATCGGGGTCTGGCTCAAGTCGTCCAGCCGCTACTCCTTTTTCTAGGAAGGTATGGTTTTCGGGTGCAAGGAACTTTCGAAATCGATAGTCCACGCCTAAATGACGTGGGGGTACGCCTGTCGAGAGGAAGGTATTCTCCTTGAGATAGGCTCAGCCTATATGACTGAGGGGTACTCCTCGGAGTGTCGGTAGGAATACACTTGAGATAGGTACGGCCTAAATGACCGTGGGGTACTCCTCGTGTTTTCAAGGTATAGGTAAGATTTTAGGTAAGGTTTTGGTATACCAGCATTCACTCTCTCCCTCTCAATCCTCCACTCCACCTATGCTATCTTATATGCTATTATTTACAGCTATTTACACGTGCTTCAATAAAATAATAGATTCTACACATCGGCATATGTTGAATAATATTCGTATAACTTGAGATGCTCTCGACGTAAAATAGGAAATATCATACATCAGCAAGCGATCACAAGTATTGCATTCTGTACATCAGAGAATTCATGCATAAGTGCTATTTGGTACGTGATAATACAAGAGCGATTCGTTAGGAAGTTTTACACGAAGTGACACTCGATACGCAAGTGACAAGACAATCCGCAAATTCTATTCATAAATGGTCTGCGCCCCGTTCCGCTGCTTCTTAAATACCCGATCGTTCGATCGCCTGATCCAATCATTCAGCTCTCAATTCGAATACGACGAATCCCGTCTTTTGGGGTTTTTCATTCGTATCGTTATTACGTAACGCATCGGATGATTCACGCATACATAGCTCAATCACTCACCCATACTTGCTCTAATAGAGGTACGCAATCTCGACAGGGGTTGTCAGCGTGGGGCTACCGTCTCATCCTCGACATTTGTATAACGGGAAACGTACGGTCGCGGCAGCAATATGTTTTCTACGGGATATTATTAACTATCGATATTATTAACTTACCAAATACGCTTTTTTTAGGTCCACGCGTACATTCAACGTGGGGACATCAAACAGATCGATTAAATTATCGGCTCCTTTCACGACTACTTATACTTTCAACGTAGATTGACATTGTGGTCTTCTTCTGTGGACATCTGTTTACTGTTACTTTTCTTTCGGTAACAGACGTCTCTCCTTCGCTACATCTATTCTTCGGAAAACGTATTTGTGTGAAAAATGGAAAAGGTTGGAAGTGCAAAGACGAAAAAGTCACCACTAAATGGAGTCCGCGTAATTTCGGATGTATTGTTAATCGATTAATAATCAAACTTTCTCGTGGGTGAAGAATCTATATCTTACGGTGGACAAATGGAACAAGTGTGCGAAAGCATACATTCTTTATAATAATTTAATCAAATCTAAGGTGAAAATTATCAGGCAACGGTCATTCTTTTCAATGTGAATTTATTGTGTATTGTTCTGTAAAGTTTGCAGGGTAAACCGGTGGAGTGCGAGCGATGCTAGTCCGTAGGATGTGCGCAAGAGGTAAAGTCATAAATTAGACCTTTTTTCGGTGACGCCGGCAAGTACAGTGACCCAGTGACAGACATTCATACATTTTTCGTGGAAGTGTGTTAGTGCTCGGTCTGTATCCCTTTCAAAGGCTCCGTTGACGCGGCCGCATAAACACTCCCGCTACTAAAGGGTGTCCCAAAATGCACGCAAGATTTGAATTGGCAGCCATTTTTACAGTAAATTGTTGACAACCATGAAAAGAGAATAATTTGATAGCTGAGAGTTGAGCGTTAGTACAAATATGGAGCGTTATATGATGCAACAACGTGTTTTCATTATTGAACAATATTTCAAAAATAATGAAAGTTTCATCGTAAGCGATGAAGCACATTTTCATCTTGATGGCTTTGTTAATCGCCAAAATTGCCGTGTTTGGGGTTCGGAGAACCCACATCTGATTGTCGAACAACAAATGCACTCATAACGTGTCACTGTTTGGTGCGGATTTTGGGCTGGAGGCATCATTGGACCATACTTTTTTGAAAATGAGGCTAGTCAAACAGTAACTCTTACTGGAGCCGGAATTCTCATGATAACAGAGTTCTTTCTGCCGAAATTGGATGCTATTGATGTGGCCAATATGTGGTTTCAACAAGACGGTGCCACATGCCATACAGCCAGTGAAATCATTCAATTACTGCATGAGACCTTTCCTGGTCGTGTACTCTCTCGTTTCGGTGATCAGTATCGGCCCCCTAAATCGTGTGATTTAACACCATTAGATTACTTCTTATGGGGTTATTTGAAACCAAAGGTCTATGTCAACAAGCCCACAACCATCGGTGCATTACAAGAGAAAATTAAACGCTGCATTAACGAAATTCATCTACAATTATGCAGAAAAGTGATGCAAAATTTAGATAAAAGAGTATGTATGTGCCAGCAAAGCCGTAGAGGCCATTTGTTCGATATGTTATTCCATAATTAACGCTAACCTATGTACTTTAAGATTCAATAAAAAAATAACAACCTAAAGACAAAAAACTGTGTTTTCTATGCAATTCAAATCTTGCGTACATTTTGGGACACCCTTTACAAGACATTAACTTCTACCAGTAGGAACTGTCGCGCTGCCGCGCCCAACTGTATACAGGGTGTCCCAGCTGATTTACACGTCACTCCACTTCGTGACCGAGTTATTAACGAAAAACGATAGCGAATCATAGGGCTCCGTTGGCCCCAGCGGCGCTACAGTTCCTACTGGCACAGTACCCTACTGGTGTAGACCTGCTACTGTGGCGCCGCCAGACCCAACGTAACCCTCTGATTGGCTATCGTTTTTCGTTAATAACTCGGTCACGAATTAAGATACGGCATTACGAATGTCACTTCCCTATATTAGAATTGCCTCAGCTATCACCTGGTTCAGGGACGTGCACGTTAGCTGGGACACCCTGTATAATAGGAAATAGTTGTTTTGCACGATGATGTCGGGTGACATACGAGATTTGAAAACTCGGGAATTAACACGTCTTCGAATTCAACGGTTTCGAAAGCGGCGACGATTAACGCGTGAATAGCAGTATTCAGAAGTCGTAAATTCTGAAGTAAACATGGCAGTGATGTCAACAAATTACGAATCGACAATTTTTGAAGAACGTGGGAGTACAAGTGTGGAAAATTTAAAGATGGACGTTCAAGAAGTCCCGGATGTGAACGAGGAAGACGAATCACGAGAGAATGCAGACCATGATAGTGAATCTGATAATAGAACAACTGTTTCACATGATCGGAATGCAGACGATGCCACAGAAGAAGAAGCTACATAGAATGATCGTGAAACATCTCGCTTTTGACATGGAAGCAATTCGCCAATGGGCTCTTATGGATCCACCAATACCGCACGCTCGGTTGGAGCCATAGAAGCGACGGATTTAATTATAATCGACGATACCCTACCACCTCCTCACAGGGAAATAAGAAAAGCCTGCGATAAAATCGTGAAAAACCATTGGAATGCGGCATGGGTAGCTAAGGCCAACATAAAAACCCTAAAAATCACAAATAACTTCTACGAAGGAAAAGCGCCAACGACTTTAAGCAGAAAAGAGCAGGTTGTTATTACGCGATTAAGAATAGGCCACTCTAAATATACACATAGCCACATTTTAGATAAACAAGACCAAAGGATATGCCCTTCATGTCAAGTACCGATAACAATAGAACATATAATTATAGACTGCAGCAGGTACAATAGATCGAGATCTGATCATAACATTCCAAGTGACCTAAAAAGTGCCTTAACCGACCCTAAGAAACTGAAGAATATAATAAATTTCCTAGCATGCATCAAAATAATAGTTGAAATCTAACATTCGAACACAGTCGCTAATAACCCTAGACGTTGATGCGACTATAAAGAAAAAGAAGAAGAAGAAGAAGAATAAATTTATTAAACCAAAAAGTAATTGAAAACAACAAACTTTTCGTCTATTCACCAATACTTATAATTTATATGCATTTTCACTACCATAAAATTGAAATTTATTACAGATTACATAAGTCGCACGATGGAAAAACATCAGCAATCGTTATCTGTTCAAATAAGTCAGCTTGGTAGTGAACTGGTGGACTTAAAACTCGCTGTACAGCAATTATTAACAAAATCAAGCGTAAACAGGTGTGATGTGAATTCAGATTTTGCGAATAATTGGAAATTTCTTCCTTGCACTAAAAAAGAAGAATTTGAAGAGTTCGATGACCGAATAAAAAATGATTTAGATTTTCGACAAACTTTGGTGAAATTTTATATTGTTCTATTTTTTCGTCTGTATAATTTATCTGTTACGTTTATAAATGTGAATTTCATCATGAAATTTTTGCAGGCGCAGAAGTTCTCTAACATAATTAACAAGCGATCATCAATTGTCAGAAACACGGGGGAAATCCTAAGATTTTGTTTGTCGCGCGATTTGGCGTTGAAATTTAACGCAGTCAAAGAGACGGAAGGAAAATTATTCACTTTTGTAAAGACCCGTCTGTACAATATTGTCAAAGGTATTTTTCTATTTTCCTTTTCTATTTCTTTCTATTTGTGTTAATTGTATTATGAAAAAATCTAACTAAATCAATTTCTCATTCTTGCATCGCTGTTATCAAGCTTTTCTTCGCCAGAAAATCCGTTGAGCGAGACTGAAATTATAAAAACTGTAGCAACTGTTTTGCATCATTGCAGAGACTGGGAAGGAGGGCGAACGAAACGCCAGAAGAAAATCCTTCAGGAACCGGAAAATGAATTTTTACATATAAATTAATTTATATCAATTCATATACCTTTATTATAAATTTTTACAATTTTACTTTTACAATATATCAATTTTAATATGGGCCTAATGCGGTTGGCCTCATTGGATAGTCATTAGGAAAGCCAAATGCGGCCCAAACGCGGCTTTCCCAATTAGGCAGTCGTGAAAATGTCGCGTTACACCGCGCATGCGGACCTGATGCGGCTGCCCCATTGGGGCCTAACCGGCAAATTCGCCTAGCCTAATAAGGACCTAATGACTGCCTAACTAAAATTTCTAGTCGGGTAGTGACTAATGGTGATTAAGTCTGCGCGCCAGTAAGTGTGGCATGTATGTAGAGGCGTTCGAAAGCCATTTGTATTTTTATAGTTTAGCCGGTGAAAGTCAAGGTGATAAATTTTTGGTAATTTGGTGGAGAATTTGAGGTTTGCTCTGTTAGTGATGAATTGGGTGTGTTCGAAAGAAATTCTTTTGTCAGTTCGCTAACTGCGGTTATGGTGTGACCTATTCACATAAGGACGATATCGTGCGCGTCATACAAACTAGTCTACTATACGCCTCACTCCAAAACTTTGACCCTCGATTTCTCAAAAACCAGGGTGCATTGGCAAGAACGCTCGGACACGTGTTTACTCATGTTGACCACAGAATCGCCAGTTAAAAGCTCATTGAAATCCCGGAGTCCATTGCTGTAGCCTCTCCTTGTGAGTATTGTATCGAGACGCTCTACGGTCGCGGGCACTGTGCATGCAATGTAAATTTGCCCACGGCAGTATTTCAGCGGTACACAGACAATTTCTCGAACCACGATGAAAAAATTATAATTCCAAATTGAAATTCCAACAATTTATTTCTAGTTTCTTGTCTGGACAAATTTGGTAGGTAAAAATCTTTAGACATTGGTATTAAGTATGCATATATTCTTTCAAAATATTCCTCACTACGAACAAGCGCACGAACTCCCTAGATATATTACATTATTACCTGAATGTATATAAAAGCTTCCTCGTCCTCATATTTGGCTCAGAAATTACAACAAGACACAGAAAGGCGAACTACAAGTATGATCATCAAGTGCTTTCGAAGAACTGATACTATTTTTTACGGGAATTTCTTGGTTTCCCCTCTTTTCCTTTGAAAATCGAAGGATCTAGGATATTTGTAGGTCCGCTATTCCAAAGGGATATGGAAATAGTTTCAGTGGGCGCAGCGGTAAAAGGTAGAAGGTGTGGCCCCACTAGGAAGTAGATTTGTTCCACCCAGGTTGGCAAACAAAGACCAGCCACACAGCATTGCCACAGTGGTAGTCCAAGATGGACCAGCATCATTCGAAAATACACGCTGAAACTGTCGGCTAAGTGGTACCATCGATCGGTATCTTCTCGGTGCAACCAGATACTCGTAGATTCTTGTTCTGGTTTCAAACGATACACCAGATAGACTTTAGCCTTCCCACTTTCCGGGAAGCACTGCGCGATTTCAAACATTTTGCAACTGCGAGAATTTCCGGATAATAGAGTGGGAGCTGTGTTTTCATAGTCGGCCGCAGTTCCGGTCTCGACTTCACTATCCGTAGATCCTTTCCCGGCAACTGCTGGTTGACGTTCTTTGGCGGCATTTACATATCGCTTCAACGAAGAGAGGGTTCCTATTTCCATATGACCCACTGGAAATTCTTCTCCTATAATAGGAAATATAATTACCACGATGTTACGATAGAGACTATTTACCTTCATTTCTCAATTTACGCGAATAAAAATCGTGTACTGTGAACGTGCTAGTAGAAAAAGAAAAGTATTGGTAATAAAGATTAACAAAAGTTTTAGAAATACATGTGTACATATCTATTTCACACAACTTAACAAAAAAATAAGTATCACATTTCAGAAAACAGAAGTATTTAAGTTGTATTCGATGTTACTATCGCTACCGCGATTCAAAGCAATAACCCGTTCTTCTTTAATTTGCATACACTAATTATCAGGTGAAAATTAATAAATATAAATTATAAATCTAAACAGTATGATAACAATGTCGTTCTCTCAACGTGCAGTCTCACTGTTCGTCCCGCAATACGGTCTAGCGGCCAAAGGCAGCACCTTGTGCGGACATAATACAACAGAATTTCTTTTTGTGTCGTGCGTTCCGCCAAACAATCTTAATATTCTGACTGCGTAAATCTGTCAATTTCAAAATTTATAGGAAAATGAACGTATGCATATACATATCTGACCACGTAAAATAAAATCGCGTAAATCAATTCCACTCATAAAAAGTTCTGTGTACATAGAGGTTAAATTTTCCACGTAAAACAAGTACAAAACGATTTCCTTATCAGTGTAAATCAACTCAGAAAATTACTTATTTTCAACATATTTTTTCATATAGAAAGAAACGGTTTTTCTAAAATCTGTTCAGTCATCTCGTGTATTCATCCTTCATCTTTAAAATAGCCCCATGTTCATTAAAATCGGATGTAAAATGAGTACGATACGATGTATGAGCTCAACCCTTACAATGCTCCTGGTGATGAGGCCCCTTAACAAATCTTTGTTAAATGTTTTACGTCTTAACTATGCATCGCGCCTTGAGGTTACGGAAACAGTGTACCTTCGAATTGCTTCGCAAAGTCAGTGTTTTGCCCCCTTATGATTCAATGGCGAGACCAATTTACTGGGGCTGAGTTGTACTACTGTCGAAATGGTGATACGAGAGTATAAGAAGTAAGAAATCAAAATAATTCAGCTACTTGTTTTTATTGTCCTAAGTGTCGAACAACTCCATGATTTGGGCCCATGTTCTGAACTGTTGCTTCTTATTGATAAGGAGTGATAAGGACTTATTGATAACCATGTGTGACTTCAGCGACGGGTGCGGACAAAATACGAATTACGAGGGAGTAGGGGTCTCACTGTCCCCACCATCTATCCCGTCTATCGGTGTGTCTATGGGTCTGTAGCTCGGCTAGTCCCCTCTCACAGTCATTGCGGGGATCGGGGGACTGAGCAGGGAATAGAAAAGTCGACTATCGATGGGTGATCATTGTTGGCCCGCACGATGCCTATACGCATTTTAGTGAAGCGCCTGTTAGTATCAGAAAGCACAATGTTTCTGAAGTATGAACACTTTTTAGTACGCCCAACCGAAAACCAATGCCATTTGATTAACAAAATTCATATCTCTTAATTGAAGGGTAAACAAAAGAATTTTAATGTGGAAATATAAAAGTTTGTATTAAAAAAATCAATTATTGCAACGTTTTCGCAAGTGCATAAAATGCAAAAAATTAAATCACCCTTCAAAGCCATTCAATTGTCAAAAATAAAATATGTTGCGTTTACAAAATCGTTGCAATAGATTAATAAAGTCATGTTCGTCCGTATCGGTCAAGAATTACGGACGAGAAAGTTTATTGACGCATATCCTTGTAATACACGACACGGTCTACATGTGGTGATCACTGCTCAATGTATTTATGTGCAAGGGGTGACGCTATATATTTTCCTGGCCATAATTCTTGGCCGAATTTGTCGAAAATGGTGTCATTTTGAAGATAAAAGTTTGAGCCACGAACGTATATTTTCGGATTTTCAAATAATCACGTTTTCTGTGAAAAAATCGTCTAAAACAATATTAATTATTGATCCACAGTATACATATCACTAAAAACTTTTTTTAAAAATCCGAAAATATATGCTCGTGCCTTGAACGTTTCTCTTTCAAATGACACTTTGTTCGACAAAATCGGCCAACAATTACGGCCAGCAAAATATATGGCGTAATGATTACGCCGTAACCCCTTGCGACTCCACGGGGTGGAGCACGTGTTTAAAGTCTCGTTGTTCGGCAACAGCGGTTTCTTGCGTTTTACATGAATCGGGATTTCGGCTAGAATCCTGAGCGAGCGCAGTCTTACGCTTCTAGCTTTTACCTCAGTTTTACGTAAGATGTAGGCTGAGGAGGTAATTTGGTATTTTTCTGGGTAGGGCATTTTGGTGTAGAGACTTTCGCTTAAACCTAAGTTAAAGGTGTAACTCGCTTTACTAAAAACTGGCCTAATTAACGGTCTCAACTCAAACTGACTCGACTAATTGCACTAGAACTCCAAACTGCACTGTCTGCGACTAGAAACTAAGCAACTGACATTCGTGGCGGTGGGCATCAATAGATATACAGGATTTTGGGCCCTCCCAATACGTCAGTTTGTGACAGCTTTGGGGAAAAACAATGAAGGCCTCATCTTGCGTCCAAAGACCCTTATCGAGAATGCACTTGGAAAAGGATCTGACAAACTTTCCCTTTTAAGCGTTTCTTGAACTGGACAGTAGTGCCAGATTTACATTTCCTTGTGGATATGGTCTCCATTGTGTCTCATGCAATCTGATATTTAGAACTTTCTAATCTTTAGAGTTTCGAAGATTAACAACGACTCGACTATATTTATATGTTTATTTTGATACTATTTGCCAGTCTCGACCAAGACGATCGCAGTGTTATTTCTTGAAGGAATTTCCAAGTTTTTGAAGTGCGTCGTCCTGGTGTCGAACTGACAAAGGGCGCTTAAACGCGACAACGTAACACATGCTTTGCATCGATGTTTGTCCATCCGGAATATCGAATTTCCAATTGTTCCTGTCAGATTCTACATGAGGTTTACGACGGAATATAAGTTCACGCAGAGTACACTTTAACACACTTAATATATATATTTAATTGAACATATTACAAAGACTTTACTGATCGTACTGATCGTCGCGAATGCGTAGTTACAAAGGAAATGAAGGTAATTGCGGATCGACAATCGATAGATCGTCCGAGCCGTCAGGTGTCACCACATATACATATAAGCCATAATCGATACGAATCCTAACAGTTCCATATCTGTTTATAACGATGTTACTGTTGCGGACAGAACGATATGGGAGTGACCGCGGATAAGCTATGAGAATAATATTATTATAATTTATTTCGTTTATAGTAAATTCCAAAAAGACACAAAAGAAAGTTGTTCATTTAGATCGTTTACAATCGTTTTGACTACGGAGACGCACCGTTAGAGTAATAAATGGGAACCGGATGTATGAGCAGATGTATACAACGCTTCAGTACATTGTCTATGAGGTTCGACTACGTAAAGGAAAATGGTGGAAATCATGCAGACGGTGACTGAAGGACAGAGCGAAACTGGCAGTCTCGCGGGAGACTCAGACGCGGAAGGAGCATACCTTTTTAGTTATTGATTGTGGGTTCCCGGAAACTCGACTGCACAGAGGGCAATTGTCGACGGTTCCTTTGGGGGACGTCGACGGGGTCGAGCACAGCTCTATCGCTCCTGGATAGTCGGCTAGCATTCTAGTCAGATTCGAATACTAACTGTGAATATCCAGTAGTATAACAGGAGCAGCTATTGCACAGAGGGCAACTGCGAGTTCAAAGGGGAGCTCGTGGGGTCGTGTCGATGGTAGCTATCTGGGAGCCTACATGATCGCATGATCGATTCTTTCATGAATTTGTATGTAATTTAACTGTGCGAGCGTCACCCGTAGTTAAAACCGTTGGAACGGCAATTGTACCGATAGCAATAAACTGTCGCGATAACGAAACACGTGTACCTTGATACCCTTCCCGATTCCACACGAGTTGATTTACGTAGAATTGGAAATAGAAGGCGACCAGGTATGGAATGGTAATTCCGTAGGTCAAGTGGAACGACTATTGTTAACAGTTACGATATTATCTAGGCATCTTAACATCGAAATTAGTATATTTTTCTACAGGCATACTGCAAAATTAGATCAGGAGATGCCGCGGTAATAAAAAAATCCATCATTTCAAACAAATTAATTTTTCTTCAAGCATATCGTTCAAGTATAGGTACGATTGGACGGCATGATGACGTTGTTGTACGTATGAAAAACATTTTTACGGATATATGTACATAGGACCATATGGAAGTTTTATACACCATAAACATTCTGCAATATTTCATACAAACAATTATTTTAAATTTAGACATTTTTAATAAGACGGTTTTTGTTTAATTAAACCGTTTTTGTCCACGTCTATGTTTATTGCAATTTTCGAATTAAGAATTTAAAAACCAAACGTATACAAATTTTTTACCGTCTTGCAATAATAAATGTTTAATATTTTGGTAATTCTTTGACATTTGTTTTCTTTTTCAATATTACCTACATTATATGCAAGTTTTTAAACAATCTCTAACATGCTACGAGAACCTTGTACACTTGACCCGAAACATACCTAGATTGAAATTTTACTGTCTCCGGAAGAGTCTCTGATTTTTAGACTCACTTCTTTAAAAAACTTGATGAAAATTAATCAACATATAATTCTTATTGCTATATTTCTTAAAAAGGAAATAGCCTTTAAAGGAAACTTTACTATATTACTTCACATCATCATGTATCATCATCACATCACCCCTTATTCCCTTATTCTTTCATTCCCTGACTTCTTCATTTCTTTACTTTTTTAATAAAAAGTATTTTAATAAAAACAATACTATACTTAACATTATTCCACGAATGAAGTGAAATCCTCAAAAAAGCAGAAAAAATGCAAAGGAATGGACCAAGTACCAGGGGATGTGACTTTGAAATAGCTTGCTCGTTAACGTATGTAAACTTCGTTATACGAAGTATTTGAACTAAAAGAAATGTGAGCAAGTATAAATTATTGTATATTCAATTAATTGAATTTCCCAAAAATGATTTCTCCTCATTTAATTAATAAATCTGTTTACTGCTCTATTAAATGTACTTGGTGACCCGCTTTTTGCGAAGGTTCTATGGTGAAAAATACCTGCAGTGTCGACTCTAAACTTCCCTAAGTTTAAATAGTTTGGAATGTTCGGCATTAAAAGAGAGTTGTTAAAACACAGTATCAAGTAGGCTTCTTATTGTACAGAATGAAAATTCTCTAAATATCCCATGTCGTTTCTTTTTAATTTATGTGAACATCAACCGTTGAAACACATGGCAATATGTACATATATGTAATTGCCTTTCAGGCACATCCAGATTGTTAACCTGTCAATTTAGAAATGAGTACAAATCTGCTACGTTACATTTCGAACATCCAGCTTTGTAAAAAGCGAGCCAACAAGTACATTTAATAGAGCAGTAAATAGATTTAGTAATTTAATGAGGCGAAATCATTTTTGGGAAATTTAGTTAATTAAATATACTTCTTTAGCGATAGTATTCTGTCATTGCTGTACAATTATTTGTACCTGCTCACATTTCATTGATTTCAAATACTTTGTATAATGAAGTTTATGTTAACGAGCAAGCCATTCCAAAACTTGTTAAACTGTTCTCTTTCAAAATATTGTGGGATACTAGTTGATGGTAAAGTGAAAAGTTGATGATTGATAAATTAAAATTGCTTTATTAAAAACAATAAGCTAAACTAATAAAACTAGACTACGCCACAACGCTACTTTGCTGACACTTCGCTACGCTACTTTGCTACCTCGCTACTTCGCTATACTCTCCTCGCGCTCAACAAACATTCACTTCGCTCTCACAAAACATTCTGCTTTCTTTCCCATCATTCGCTTCCTTCTACCACGCATTCTTTCTCTCTCACACTTCATTCGCTTGCTCTCGCACTTCATTCTATCGCACTCGCTTTCCTCACTTTCTCACTCACTCACTCATCCCTTATACCTAGGACAAGGGCCTACGGACCACCGCCGAAGAGTCGACCGAGTTTTCCCAGGGAAACGCACATGGTGGTCGCTCTTCAAGCGCTGCCCTTGTCCACCATAAACTTGCATACTTTCTCTTTCGAAACATTTGCCAGACACACGCTCATGCATTCGAAACATCATTCGGCATATTTCTAAAACCCCACAATATGTGGTGAAAAAGATAGTCATCAAAGAATAGTTGACGAATAATAATTAGGGGAAGTTAACCATGGTATACGCTGAACGTTACATCGGTATTCAGTGCTGCATCTAATATCGGCTGTACGTTATCGATGGGGTAAATTGTTTAACATTCTGAAACAAATTTAAATATGCAGTTTAGAAACCCTCTTTCCGAATATTTGACGAGAAGTAGGGAGGAAAAGCGGGGCTTGAGGTAATTTCTCGTCGGAATGCTTTAACACGTTAAGCGCCACATCGGTCCCTACGGACCTACGCTAGACTTTTCGTTCGGTCCGCACGGACCTGCGGCGTACTTATGAGATTAAACATTTAATCTAGGCGACATCGATGTTTGTTTGCTTAATATTAAGGAAAATAATTAAGGAAAAAGTTTCAAGGAAAACAGATAATACTTAAAAACATGAATGTACTTGATTAAAACATGGTAAACAAAGGTGGGGTTTGTTTCTACATTGATCACAGAAGTTTGTAACTTTCGCGTTACATTTTTGGCTATATTTGATCCTAACATTCATGAATTTTATATCATAGTACTCGGCGCAGTATCCCCTACATTTACATAAAAAGACAAACCCTATTTCTCAAGCCGGTCTACGTTATCTGACATTTGTTTATACTCGAAGTCGCCTATCGACGAGCGGCCCGGCGGAGCCCGCTTGACGGCAAGCGTGGCGCTTAACGTGTTAAACTGTTGTACATTTAACTTTATTGATTTTTTATTCACTCGCTATTAAATTGGCTATGCGTTTGTTTTCGGTTTTTTTAGAATGGGAGGATCAGAGAATACGTTTTAATTTTATGAAATTTTTTAAAACATTTCCCTACGAGTTATGCAGAATTGTTTAATAAAACTAAATATAAATGTTAGTTAACATCGATAGCCATGTAAATTGCATTTTTTATTGAAACATTTGATCATTTTTAGTGAAAATAAAAAAAATGTATTTCTAGGCTTTACTGTTTACGAAACACAAATTTTTGAAAAAGTAAGTTGTCTTTTACAAATTGCTAAACATTGAATACCTGTAACCTTGGCAATTTTCAAAACTTAGTAAAAACAAAGTTAGTTCCATGTTTGATACACCAAAATTTGTAACATCAAACATTCCGAGATATTAGTCCAAAAGTGATCGATTTCGTATGGAGCGAACTATAAGAATTTTCAGAGAAACATTTTCAGTACATTTCTACAAATATAATTGTTAATGAGTGGAATTGCAATCGCGTTGTAAATAGATGGGGATTTTCTTTCGTTTTGACAGTTTTATAATCGTCAAGAAAATTCATTTCTGGAAGCTCTTAGGACGGGAAGTTAAATAACGGAGAAATTTATCAATATACTAGCCGACCCGACAGACGTTGACTAACTCTGGCAATAGAAGTACCGAGTCCCTTAATAACAATTGCAGGATTTTCATTTTAATTACATATAAACACCTTTGTCCATGATCCAATCATTTAAAATACTCACTTCAATACCACACTATGTTTGCAAAATGTACAATTTTTTACGTATACTTCAAAAACTTTTACACACTAATTATTAGGTTGTCCCATAAGTTTCTTCCGCGCTACACTATGTATGCACTCGAGCCGGCTATACATGTATGTGTGAACATGCAGTGTGCTACGAGCTCCTTCCATAAGGTGAAACGATCAATTCTGCAAAATATTGCAATAAATTCGATAAATTGAAAGCCGCTATAGCGGAAAAACGGACAGAATTGGCGACCGACGAGGCGTCGTTTTTCAGCACGACAACGCAAGACAGGCTCTCTTACAGTTTGATTATTGGGATATTTATCTCATCCTTCGTACTCCTCAGACCTTACCCTATTCGATTATTACTTATTTCTATCGTTAAAAAATTCTCTCTGTGATAAATGTTACAAAAACGAAAGTGAAAAAAAACGCATCTCGATGAATATTTTTGGAAAGAGGGCATAATGAGATTTTCTGAAAGATGGAAGAAGATAATAGAGCAGAACTGTTCAACATAACACAATAAACCAACCTTAAACAACAACTATCATCTAGTGATTGCGCATCAAAAGAAAGGAAGGAACTTATGGGACAACCTAATACATCTACTAATCTTAATGTAATATTTCAATTGTGATTTATTTTAACACAATAATAAAACAAATTTTTCCTGAATCTGTCGACACTGCGATCGCAACCCTGACTGCCGGATCCAATGTAAAAGATTCCAAAATCAACAACAATTTATAAGTAAAAAATAAATTAAATAAACATTTTCCAGTGGACTGAATTGTGAATCTAAACCATTCTCGAATCCACTGGAAAACACACAAAAAAAATTCGTCAATATCGGTTCAGCCGTTTAGGAGGAGTTCAGTCACATACAGACGGACAGAAGAATTATAATGTATTATTAAGATATACTGTACTTTTCAATAGCACATCGTAGTATTCAAGTGGATTCTTAAACCAAGTATAAGATACTGATACGAGAGAATGAGATAAGAGTTCAGATACTGAACAAATTGAAGTTATACAGTTTATTAGAATTTTAAAGTAATTTTCCAAATTGTTACAATTGTTATGATTATTGGGTAATAATGTTTTTTCTCGAGTGAATGTAATAGTTTCGAGGAAAATATTAATATCTTCCAGGTGTTGCATTTCGTAAATAATGTTTTTTTGAAAAAATTTAAATAAAAAGAATATTCCTAGCATGGTGACAAGAATGATATTTGAAGCTTCTAGCAAGATTGTTGTGAGTGAAAACAATGAAATTATCGATCGACTTCAACAAAAGAAAAAAGAAAAAAATAAATGATGTAATCGTCAATAATTTTCGATGTGGGCGGATCATCCACAGTATGAGCAGAGACTTTAGTTTGAATGTCGTGGATTGTTGTCGATAAATTAAATAGAACTAGTTACATCAGGGTTGTAAAAAATTCTGATAAAAGATTACCTGCTATGTCGAGATTCCATACAAGCAGAAAACCATCGATCGAGGCATAAAAGTTTGTAATATCTTCTGGGAGCCCACAGCAATGTCGTTGCTCCCAATTCGTGATTGCAGTGGTCTCACAACCATTTCTCCTTTCGACCCTCACATTTTTTACACATGGCGAATTCTCAAGTATCTTCACCACACCCAGGGTGACATTCTCATAGAAAGAGTCTTCGGTGACGACATCCACGAAGAAGGACATTGGCTCACACCCTTTTTACTACTCCGAATATTAACCTTGATAAACGTAAATACACCTTTCTAGGTAAGCAATGTTTTCATAATTTCTTATGCAAAAGCGTGAACACCTAACGTGCAATGATGCTTTCAACAATAACATGTGGTACTTATACAAAATTATCAATAGGCATTGTATTTTACATTTTTCACTCTGAATGGTTGGATTCCCATTTTAATAACTTTTGATTTTGCTTAATTTCTATTATTCAAATTTGGATATTTTTTCCGAAATATGCAATCACATTTCGATGGTTCAGTTGAAATAATGTAAATATTCCAGCGTTATTCGTTCTGTTTACCGTAACACTTCAAATTTACTACATCTTTAGCTAGAACAAATTTACTAGAAATCATACTTTATTAATTCCAATATCTGAGATAAATGTGTTTGTCCTGATTTTTTTTCATGACTGATTAATATGTATATTGTACCTACATGTTGAAATACATAGAAAATAATATTTATGTCATGGAACTGATTATTTCTAACTAGTTTTATTTTAATTTTATATTATCTGTTTAACTGCAATATATTCCTTCTCGTACAGATACTTTTGATTATTCAAGCAATGAAAAAATGTCGCGTTTGATTCCTTCCCATGCATTATTTCCCGACAAACCTGCTCGCCGTGGTTATTTTGTTTGCTTCTTCACATGAGGATCACCGATGCTTGCTGATGCTTAATGGACTTTCGCGCATGAATGCATTTCAAACTTCCACAGATGGATTTTACATCGCCTCTGACGTTTCGCGTCTTTAGGCGAAGGTCCGACAGACAGATTCTGCGGGATTCGTTGTTTATCACCATGGTGACCGAATATCAAATCGAACCACCTGTACCGTGTCTACTTTTCTGTATTCTCTGCCGGAGTTTGTATTGATCGATTGTGCGGGGCTAATGACACGACAGGTGCTTGGGTGGGCACAGCTCAAGAATTATTGTATCCGTAAACGGTGCTTTCGCTGAATTCATAACCAATATAGTATTGGATTAATACTGTTGTTAGTAAGAAATAAAGTTATGTGAACATAAGCATAACAATTGGTTTCAATTCTATAGATTAGATGGGTAAACAAATTGATTTCGGCTACGAGTTTTCCACTTAATGTGATATTAGGTACAATAGAACTAATGAAAAATATATTGATTTTGTGTGCAGGACGAACATTTTTGACTAAGAGGAAGACTGTAGGAGATATACAGTAAGTGCGTGATATTCATCCGACCGCTATCGTGTGCAAAATATCCTGCCTTTGGTCTAGCTTTGTATCCCACAAAATTGGAAGCTGGTACTGGAACGGTCTTCCTTTTATGCAGAAACAAGATTTGATCCCGGACGGAGTACATACGTATGGCATGTTTATGTTAATATGCAGCAGATTTAAAAGTTACACTCCCTTGTACTTGACCCATATCTTTGCATTTTTTATGCGTTTTTGAGAAATAGGATGCCTCGGTGCCACTTTGTTGCTGGATTAGGAACCGTAGAATATCATTGAATTTACATTCTACTCCACTTTGGGCGAGATATGTACGCGGGGAATATAGATTTACTTCATCAATTGAATTGGATGTTTAAATCGCCGAAAATTCAGTCAATCTTTGTACGAATGGAATGTATGATAATCTGGATTACAAAATTTATACGAATTACATTGACGCGGTGATGGAGAGACTGAAACTAAAAAAAATCCGTTAACGAGGTTGGCTTATCTTTAGTCGAAAGAATATTCTGTGGGAATATTTAAAACTAGAATTTCCGTTACCGTGGTACTATCTATCGGATTTTAACATAATGAAAAAACAAAGCCCTTTTAATACAACTTTTAAATCTCGGAAGGCGAAGAAAGAGTTTCTCTGTCAGTGCTCATTTATTCATGTATGTGGAACATGTCAACGCCTGCGACATCGTTAACAGTTTGGTATTTTCAATATTAATTAATAATTCGATATACGAACGCATTTTTTGTGCTGTTTAAAAATATCTGTTCCACCTTGTACACGAATCTCGTTGGTTCATTCAAGGAGTAGTATTGAAGTAAGACAGTTGTAAAGGCGGCAATATTTATTTTTATTCTGGAAATTAGAATTATGCAGGCAAATATCTATGCTAACAAATTATAGGAAAAAATTGAACGTCATTACGAAATTAGAGATACAAGAATAATTCACGTATTTCTGAGAATCTCCTTGCATAAATTAACGAGCTTGACAAAAAATTATAAAGTAGTTTTAATATATTTGTAAAATTACAAGTTGCATTAAATTCATAATTTTTTTCTAAAACTTTGAGGCTTTCTGAATAATCTGGTATTTTGCTAATTTCTGTATCTATTGTTACGTCAGGACTACTACACGCCTCGAGCTTACGGAAATGGTGCGGCTTCGAATTGTGTCACTAAGTCTGAGTGTTGCCCCCTTGTGAGTCAATGGTCAGACCACTTTACTCGGGATGGGGCTAAGTTGTATTACGGGATTCGTGGAATAATGATAAAATACTATTGATTGTAACCGACTAATTTCTGTTATTATTCTAAAGTTCAGTTATTTGTACCCTTCGACGGAACTTTTGTTTAAGAATAGTCGCGGGTACATGTATCGGGGCCTCTGTCCCATCAGGGTTAACCAATAATACAAGATCCGCAGGTTTTTATTGGTCCAGGGTGTTTTGTAATTCGTTCTCCTTTAAAATGGTCGAGTTTACTGGCATTTTTACGAGTCGCCCTTCTTCTTCCGAATCTACAATGTCTACGACATCAGGTGGTGGAGGTATGTTGGGTAGGGACACCTCCCCTGTCGGATGGACCTTCTGAATTTTCTCTTTAGAATAATTTTCTGGGATTGATGCTGCCAGTTTTTCAATCTGTCTCCGAATTCTTTTGGCTCCCCTCCTATGAATTTTTGGAGTATTTGAGGGCGGCCGATCTTCTATAGGTGGAGCTTGTTCTTGTAACTTCTCGCGGAAAATCCTCTGTTTTTCCCTCCAGTTAATTTTCAAAGAGGGGTCCTCCTTTACCGCCTGTGCCCACTTGCTTCGCCAATCCGATCGTGGATTGGGTTTCCTTGCCACTGGAGAAAGGAAGGATTTATTATGGATCACTTATTCGCCTCGCAGCTACTCCTGACCGTTTAAGATCGTTCATCTGCAATCATATGATTCCCGGCAACTCGATCCCGGTTCTTTCGCTTTGTAGGACGGTTGTTAATTAAGGGTTTTCGGGTATCCAGAATTACTGAATAGAATTACAGATTTTATTGGAATTTGATAGGATTCATAGCACATTCGCCTCGCCGCTACTCCTGATCGGTTAAGATCGCTCACCTCGAATCATATGATTCCCGGTAACTCGATGCCGATTCTTTCGCTTTGTAGAACGGTTGTTATTTTGCAAGGATTAACGCCGTAGTCCAGTATTACCGGAGGAGTCAATGGTTTTGGGATAAGTATTTGAATTTGAACAATTAAACCCTTCACCACGGAATAATTTTAAGATGTAACTCACTTTTTAACTTCAAGATTAGGTCCAAGTGTGATATCTCGACTTAGAATCTTCGTCGTTCTCACTTCACTGATTTTTCACTTGGTTAAACTGTTACGTGGAGACGTCTCTGTTCGCGATTCAGTCACAGGAATAGTGACATGTCGAAGGGCACCACGCTTATATACAAAATTTGTGCCCTCCCACTACTTCGGTTTCCAACGTATTTTCCGGACAAGACAATGCAGTCCTTCTTTTCGCAACCTGACACCACCAGCAAGGGAGAGTGTTCAGGAAAACATTCGTCTCCACTTCAGGATCCGCTGTTTATTATCCCTGTAAATGTCCCCAACCCAACACGCGGCCTGGTGCCAGATTTACATTTTCGCGGACACAAGGTCTACATTGTTTTCAAGGACCTTCAACGTCTGGAAACTTTCTTCTTTATGAGGTGTCCTGTTTATAACCCTAAGAGGTTTGGCTAATTTATACGTTTTCCTGATGCCATCTGCTTGACCCAACCAGGGAAATCGAAATGTGTTCTTCTTAAAGAAGGATTTATGATATTTCCAAGTGCATCTCCCTGGTTGAACTGACAAAGGGCATCGGAATACGTGGACGTAACACTATTTTGGTTCGAGAGTTTTAAATTTTCAAAAAAACGCATGTACAAAACTGTCTGTAACTTAAACAATATTTATTGTTTTGAAAATTGCTTCAAATGGATTTTTTTCTGAAAGTTACCTACAACATATTATAATTTTATCAAAATCCGTGACATGACTGCAAACACCCTGATCACGTTACGTGGAATGCACCAATTATAAAGCATACGATTACTTTGTATCACTTTGTCTACTGTAAGGTACAAAAAGTTGAAGTATGAAATTTGTTATCATTCGATTTAATTCGCATACCACGATTTTTGAGCCTGAATGATAATAGGGTATGATTAAATAAAAGTTTAACTAATTCTGATGGTACGTCCTGACTATGCGTTACGACTCGAGGTTATGAAAACGGCGCGCTTTCGATTTGTTTCGCAAAGTCACAGTTCTGCTGCCTTTTGAGGCAATGATCCGACCAATTTACTCGGGACGAGGCAGAGTGGACAGGTGATGATGAAGGAGTGAAGTCGTGGTGATGATGAGGTCAGGTTAATTAATGGTCGACACTGGTTATATATTCTTCTTTAACTTTATTGTTGCGTGTTGGGTGTGGTGAGCAAGATTGAGTTTTATACGACTCAAGATAATCCCACACTCTTCGATTAAAATTAATTAATCGAAGTCGAATTTTGGTTGTATCACGGAGGTGGAGTTAGATGGAAGTTGAATACACCGACACTTGGATTAATATATACATGGTGTCCCAGCTAACGTGCATGTCCCTGAACCAGGTGATAGCTGAGGTAATCAAGAGACAAGGTCTTGTCTCGGGCCAAGTACAAGAGTCCTCGATTGGCAAGTGCATGAGCCTTCGGCCGACAGACCTGTATCTTATCCGGAAAGATTAGATCGGGTTTTTCGGGGTATTCAAACGGCATTAAAACAGCAAATTTCCCATAAAATATGATATGATTCGGAAAGGTGGCGTCGATACGAGTAATTTAAGACTAACTACGAAAAAATTCGTCACGGCAGTTACGAGATATTGTGACCTAAAAAGTCGTGATTTTTGTGAGAAACGTCGTCTTCTCCTCCTCCGTCGCCCTGTCCACATCGCCTTCTTCTTTTTCCGTCGCCTGTCCACATCGCCTTCTTTTTTGTCCGTCTCCTGTCCACATCGTGAAGTTAGTCATATTTTTCATAATTCCGTCATTCGTGTCTCGCAGCGTGAAGTTAGTCATATTTCATTCATGCGACGATAATTTTTCTACCGTCAACATAGATTTCCTACATGCGACGATAATTTTTCTACTGGCAACATAGATTTTTATTATATGTTATCTGTTGGAGATAATTTTTCAAGTTACAGGGAGAGTTTAATGAAGGCTTTATTAAAAAAGTCATATCATCTAAACTACGATAAAATCGATCAGGAAGGTACCAACTTTGAATGTTTCAGAGAGCGTTTCAATATTTTTTAGGGTTAAAATGGTTCATGTAAGACTCAAAGATATTTCGATTTACTTGGTCCTTATGTCTTAAAAGAGGAAAGTTTCCTAAATATTGGGTTGTTCGGAAAGTACTTAATTTCGTTTTTTCCAACATAAGAATCAATGTATTTTTTCACAGCTAACTTCACACTTAAGCGGCATTGTTATTATATATTTTTTATAGCTAATGTAACAAGGATTGTTCGTGAAAAAGTTTGTTTGGTTCTGCCTAATAGTTTTTTTTTTGCTGCCCTATCAAATATGGAAAGTCGAAAGCAGCATTTTTGACATATTTTACTTTTTTACTATGAAAAAGGTAAAAATACTGTTTATGCGAGAAAAAATACTCGATGTGTATGGAGAAGATGTATTAATAGAATGCGACTGGCAAAACTGATTTTCAAAATTTCGTTCCGGCAATTTTGATGTTGAAGAGTCACCACGTTCTCGAAGACCAATTCAAACTGATGAAAACAAAATAAAGGCATTGATTAATGCAAACCGCCGAATAACAACTCCTAAGATCGCTGAGAGATTAAATTTATCGAATTCGACCCTTCATGATCATCTGAAACGTCTTGGTTTAATTTCAAAACTCGATATATGGGTTCCGCATGATCCTACAGAAAGAAGCTTGCTTCGTCGCATTGAAGTCTGTGATTTGCTTTTCAAACATCAGGAAAATGAAGCATTTTTAAAGCGAATTATCACTGGGGATAAGAAATCGGTTGTCAACAACAGTATTAAACGCAAGAAATCATGGAGTAAAAAAAATAAATCGGCTGAAAACAATTTGAAAGCCGATATTCACCAAAAAATGGTGACGCTGTCTATTTGGTAGGATTTTAAGGGAATCGTTCTTTTTGAGCTTCTACCGGATAATTGTAGGATCCAGTCTCAACTGTATTGTCATCAATTGTACAAATTCACTCAAACAGAAAGTCCATAATTGATGAATAGAAAAAGTACAGTGTTGCACGACGATAATGCGCGACCTCATACAAGTTTGTGAATTTTCCACAAACTTTTACAGCTTGGATGGGATGTAATACTACATCCATCATATTCTCCAGATCTTGCACCTTCGGATTATTATTTTTTCCGATCTCTAAAAAATTTTTTTGACAGCAAGACCTTTACTTCAAACGAGGACGTCAAAAATTATTTGGATAATGCCAAAAAAGGTCAAAAATTTTATGAGCTTGAAATGATGCTTCTACCAAAAAGATGGGAAAAGGTATTGGGCCAAAATGGAGAATATATTATAATTCCAAAAAATATTTAAACACTCTAAGAAAATCGTCTTTCATTTTCACCAAAAGAAAAACGAAATTACTTTCCGAACAACCCAATATATTTGTGAATACTTTTTCTGCAAAAAGCATAAAATATGCAAAGATATGAGCCAAGTACTAGGCGATTTCACTTTCGAATCCGTTGCTCATTAACAAAATGTCTTTAATAACGAGTATCTTAATGGAAACAATACTGCAGTTTGCAAGTATACATAATTCTACGAATGAAGTGAAATCCACAAAAAGGCATAAAAAATGCAAAGATATAGGCCAAGTACAAGAGGACGTGACTTTGGAATCGATTGCTCATTAACATAAATTTCATTACACGAAGTATTTGAAATGAAATAAATGTGAGCAAGTACAAATTATTGTACAGCATCGACACAATAGTGTCGCTAAATAAATTATTGTACAGCATCGAGACAATAGTGTCGCTAAATAAATATATTCAATTACCTAAATTTTCCAAAAAATTATTTCTCCTCATTTAATTAAAAAATCTATTTACTGCTCGATTACTGTACTTGGTGGCCCACTTTTTAAGAAGGTTTGATGGTGAAAAATACCTGTAGTATCAACTCCGCGAAGCTTAAATAATTCGGGATGTTCGACATTAAAAGAGAGTTATTAAAACACAGTTTAAAGTGGGCTTCTTATTGTACAGAATGAAAATCCTCTAAATATCTCATGTCGTTTCTTTTTAATTTATGTTATCACCAATCGTTCAAACACATCGCAATATATATATGTAATTTCCTCTCAGGCACATCCAGATTGTTAACTTGTTAAATTTTTCCACTCAGATGCATCCGGGTTCTTAATTTGTTAATTTAGAAATGAGTACAAATATCT
Organism: Mimumesa dahlbomi; assembly: GCA_917499265.3. NCBI lineage: Eukaryota > Metazoa > Arthropoda > Insecta > Hymenoptera > Crabronidae > Mimumesa > Mimumesa dahlbomi. Next base: position 4,355,015 of record OU824120.1, read on the forward strand.
GTTACGTTACATTTTGGACATCAAGCTTCGTAAAAAGCGGGCCACGAAGTACATTTAATAGAGCAGTAAATAGATTTTTTAATTAAATGAGGAGAAATAATTTTTTGGAAAATTTAGGTAATTGAATATATTTATTTAGCGACAATGTTGTCTCGATGCTGTACAATAATTTATTTAGCGACACTATTGTGTCGATGCTGTACAATAATTTGTACTTGCTCACATTTATTTCATTTCCAATACTTCGTGTAATGAAATTTATTTTAATGAGCAATCGATTCCAAAGTCACGTCCTCTTGTACTTGGCCTATATCTTTGCATTTTTTATGCCTTTTTGTGGATTCTAATATAGGGAACTGACATTCGTAATGTCGTATCTTAATTCGTGACCGAGTTATTCACGAAAAACGATAGCGAATCATAGGGGGCCCATCGGTGCGACAGTTCCTACTGGCGCAGACCTGCTACTGTCACGCCGCCAGGTTACGCCTTGATGAAAGCCTGCGAAGTCGACCGAGTTTTCCCACGGGAAACACCCATGGCGGTCGGTTTCGCTGGCCTGCCATAAATGAGTGAGCGAGTGTTCGCTAAATGTAAATTGTAGGGACAGAGCAGGTAAGGCAGGTTTATGACAGGCGAGCGAAAGCGACCGAAGGATGCCCACCATGGGGGTCTTTCGGTTGAATTTTCGGTAACGTATCGCAGGCCTCTACCAAGTCGTAAGGGATGAGTGCGAGCGAGATACAGCGAAGTGCGAGTGAGAGAATGAATGTATTAAGGAGCGGGTGATATTTTGGTGCAGTTTCTGTCGAATTCAGTACAAAGAAGATCTTTTGGCAGTGAGTGTCGTAAGAAGGAGTCAGAGAGAATGTTGTATATCGTTTAAAAGATTAAGAGTAAAGAACAGAGTCTCCTTGATGCGTTGTAAAAATAGCATTTGATAATATGCGATGACTCATGGAAACGAATTGTAGCGCCGTCGGACGCTATCTGAATGGCCTGGTTTCCGCAATTGTTCTCCTTTAATCTTTCTTCAAAATAATTGTCAACCAACGTGTTTATACTGAATATATTAACTTTATTTACACGTTTTAACAATATGTACACTATAGTATTCGCGATGTGTTCGAATGTATTAATGTATTGGTTTCAAGTATGCAAGTGTACTTGCTAATGAATTTTTCCAAATCAAAGACTCTATGAATTTGCTAGTCTTTGCTTGACTGTCTTTGTTGAACTGACTTGCTTGATTGAATTTGATGTATTGACTGTTGAGTGATTTTTGTGATCTGGCTGGAAGAGCTCTTCCTCAAGGTTTCTCCATGTCGGGGGAGGTTTTTAGAAAGGGGTGCCGTGGTGCCGCTCTTCCAGAAGTCACCTCGGGTGAACCGACAACGTTGGGGTTTTTACCGAGGTGACCAGCGCTGCGCTAGGGATGTATGAAGGCACATGATTAGGACATTGGCCGGGGTGCAACGTACCTGGACGTAACGGTCCCGGTTGGTGCAGCGGATCGTGGTTTATGATGCATGACAGTTTTGGAAAGCTAAGAGGTTGAAAGGAATTGGTATATGAATTGATTTTACTTGTGCATGCTTGGTAATAACGAAATAAACTCTTTTAAACTGTTAGCTTTCCATGAACAAGACTAATGAAGAATGTACATATTCTGTTTTTGGCTATACAAAATGAAAATGAAGTGAACCGTTACGTCCGCATGGTCGAATTGCCTTGCGCACGCTGAGCTTGCTTGTAATTTGATTTTTATTGTATGTTTGCAGCTGTCTTTAAGCGTTCTAGCATGCTTGTTGCATGCGAGGACGCGACACGAATCCTACGGAATCAAAGACAGTTTAACATAAATATGTGGTGCGGTATAGTGAACAATCTGTTGGTGGCGCCATGTTCTTTACCTGCGTGTTTAACCGGTGAAAACTATGTTGCACTGTTTTGTCTAGGAATATTTAGAAACAATATTGTTTACTCATCGCCAGTGTCTGCCGAGAATGTGCTTCAGAAACACATTGTAAACGGATGTGCGAAAATTGATAATAACCCGGATGAAGCTTTTGCCAGTCTACGACGTTCAATGAAGAAAGTATTGCGGAAATTTATTGAGGTGAACGGACACCAATTATCAACAATTCATTTAAAGGTAAAATTTATACTGTAATAGAATGCGTAATACATTTTTTAGTGTGAATCACAGGACAAGTCGGTGCCATATGTAAGATGTAGGTCAGCCGTAGGCACAGGACTAGTCAGTACTATATGTGAAAAGTAAGTCAGACGTAGTCAGAAGAACTAGACATCACCAATCTGACTTGTCGGAGGCTGCATATTGGTAGGCGTCTTCACGGCGGGCGTTTAACTACTAATTTTAGCATCGAAATTTTATAATAATATTGTTGGAATTAGGTTGCTCAGCAGTGGATAAAGAAAGATTGACTCTGACATATTTTATAATAAATGAAATAATAAATGTTTATTTAGTATTTTGCCCTGTCAACGTTCACTATACAAATCTTAATGAAAGAATTATAAAAGGAATATATATATATATATATAATCGCAAAACGAAAAATATATTAGCTACCGCTTTTATGTTATATTATAACCTATTTCACGTGCGCACGCTTACGGGGCTAGCCAAGGAAAAAAAAAGATCGTACATCCTCTCGCGGGACCACGAGGTCTTACTCGTCCTGCTAAGCGCCCCCTCACTAATTTACTCACAGAGACGCGGTTCGTTTAAATAGAAACAGCTGTCACAAGATTATTTTTCTTAACATTATCCCTTAATCTTGTGCGAGCTGACTCATTAAGTTGTTTTTACAGTTTTCGAATTTTTGTTTGTTTAAGGGCTTGGTCAGGACATCTGCCAATTGCTTATTGGTCGGGCAATATTTAATTTTAATCTTATTATTTTTTACTAGATCGTCAATAAATCTAAACTTTACATCAATGTGTTTTGAGCGCATATTGAATATCCCTTTAGTTATTAGTGTTTTAGCACTTTGATTGTCAATGTTCAATTCAATCACAATTTTATTTCCTACCAGTTCTTCAAGTAGCGTTTTTAAATACAGAAGTTCCTTGCAGCATTCAGCTGCAGCTATATATTCCGCCTCTGTACTGGATTGAGCAATTATTGGTTGCCTTCTCGAGCACCAAGTTATTGGTCCTCCTCCATAAAGTATTACATAACCTAATGTACTCCGTCTGGTTTCTATATCCCCTGCATAGTCTGAATCACAATACGCTTCTAGTAGATCCAGTTTTGCTCCAGTTTTGTATTCAATTCCATGATTCCGTGTTCCGTTTAGAAACTTCATTATGTGTTTTGCATAATTTATGTTTTCTTGAGTATGTTTTTCTAGATATCTGCTACAATAATTCACTCCGAACGTGATATCTGGTCTAGTTTTCGTAGAGACGTACAATAAACTACCTATCACTCCTCTATAAGGATATGTTCTTCGGCGTGGTTTTATTCCCATCGTGGGGTATCATTGGTATACTTGTTAGCTTTGCATCACTCATCCCCTATTTTTCAAGTATTTCCGTAATGTATTGTTTCTGACTCAGTCTTATTCGGTTCCCACTGGTGTCTATTTCAAATCCTATGAAGTTATTTGGTTTCCGACTAGCTGTCATTTTAAATTCTTTGTTTAATTCTTTTATTATTTTATCAAGCTCCTTAGAATCTCTCCCAATCAGGATCCCGTCATCCACGTATATTCCCAATATAACTTCCATGTTGCTCTTTAAGAATAGACACTGATCAGTCTAAGATTGTTGAAGACCCCTGTTTTTGAGAAATTGTGTGAGGGTTATGTTCCATCTTAATGGAGCTTGCTTAAGTCCGTAAAGTGCCTTTTTTAGTTTAAATATCTTCCCATTTGTTTCAAAGCCTTCAGGGGGATACATAAATATTTCCTCCTCCAATGCCCCGAATAAGAACGCCGTCTTTATATCAAATGTTATGATCTTGTAATTCTTTACAGCTGCTACTGCAAGTACACTCCTTAAGGTACTTGTGCACATGACGGGACTGAAGGTTTCGTGATAGTCTATGCCATACTGTTGTTCGAACCCTCTGACTACAAGCCTTGCTTTATAAGTGCCATCCTGTTTTATTTTAAAGATCCACTTCCCTCGCAGGGGTCTTTGTGATTTTAATTCTTCAGACTCTACCTCAACCCATGTTTTATTTTCTATTAGGGATTTTTTCATCATCTATTGCTGTTATCCACTTATCTTTATCCCCACATGTGACAGCTTCCTTATATGTCAACAGGGCAAGGTAGCCATATCGATCTGTATAAGCAGTCACTCGAGTGCTTTTCCTGAGTTTTTCAGTTCTCTCTCTTTCTTCAATACTATGTTCTTCTAGTGCATCGCTGAAACCGTCATAGTCCTCTTCTTGTTCATCACTCGTGCGCATTCTTTCCTCGTCTTCTGTGTTATTTCCTCTTCTCTCCCCTTCTGCTTCATTATCCTGTGCTTCTTCTTCTCTTCCTCGTGATTCTTCTGTTAGTAATCTTATTGTCATAATTTGATCTCCTTCTTTCTCCGTATTTTTCTCCTTAAGAATGGTAGTTTCAAACCTTACATCTCTGGCTATAGTAATATTTCTCTTCTTAGCATCCCACAATCTATAACCATTGGGGGCATAACCAACAAAAGTGAGATGTCTGTTCCTTGCATCCAACTTCTTTAAGGGACCCAAAATCTTTGCATGTGCGTTGCATCTAAATAACTGCATATTTCCTATGTCAGGCTTCCGTTTCTCCCACATTTCATATGGAGTAGTTTCTAGCTGATCTGTCGGTGACCGATTTAGTAGATATGTGGAAGTATACAGGGTGTCCCAGTTCCCAGGACGTTTATTGCACCTTTGGATAGCTCAGGTAATTCTAAGATACGGATCATTAGTTTCAGCGTCCCATCACAATCCGTGGCCGAGTTATTAACGAAAAACGACAGCCAATCAGAGGGCTCCGTTGGGCGCGGCAGCGCGACAGTTCCTACTGTTACAAGTTAATGTCTTGTAGTTGCGGGAGTGTTTACGCCGCCGCGTCAACGGGTCTCTTGAAAGGGATACAGACCGAGCACTAACACACTAGCACGAAAAATGTATCGATGAGTCTATGTCACTGGGTCACTTTACTTGCCGGCGTCACCGAAAAAAGGTCTAATTTATGACTTTACCTCTTGCGCACATCCTACGGACTAGCATCGCTCGCACTCCGCCGGTTTACCCTGCAAACTTTACAGAACACTGCACAATAAATTCACATTGAAAAGAATGACCGTTGCCTGATAATTTTCACCTTAGATTTGATTAAATTATTATAAAGAATGTATGCTTTCGCACACTTGTTCCATTTATCCAGCGAAAGAGATAGATTCTTTACCCACGAGAAAGTTTGATTATTAATCGATTAACAATACATCCGAAATTACGCGGACTCCATTTCGTGGTGACTTTTTCGTCTTTGCACTTCCAACCTTTTCCATTTTCCACATAAATACGTTTTCCGAAGAATAGATGTAGCGAAGGAGAGACGTCTGTTACCGAAAGAATAGTAACAGTAAACAGATGTTCACAGAAGAAGACCACAATGTCAATCTACGTTGAAAGTATGAGTAGTCCTGAAAGGAGCCGATAATTTAATCGATCTGTTTGATGTCCCCACGTTGAATGTACGCGTGGACCTAAAAAAAGCGTATTCGGTAAGTTAATAATATCGATAGTTAATAATATCCCGTAGAAAACATATTGCTGCCGCGACCGTACGTTTCCTGTTATAAAAATGTCGAGGAAACGGTCTGGTATCGCTCCAACACATTCCTGTAAGAGGCTGCTGAAACCCGAAGGGTAACAATGAAAGCGCTGTTAAGAATTCAAGTGACGAGCTCTGGTCTTCTCGACAACACATGCAGCGATTCGACATGGAAATCCTGGACGCGAAATGTAGCGATTGTGGAAATTTTTGAAACATCCATTCCGTCCGTACCTCCCACTATCCTTAGTACGCCAAAGGGCGAAATGAAAGCAAGGAGGGGAACGGGACGTTCCGATACACGAAGACGACCCCGAGAAATACAGAATAATTTTTTCTGCCGAACTGAACAGTTCTACGAGTCACTAAGAAGAAATCTATCATTACGAAGGAAACGTATTTGTGTAGAAAATCAAAAAAGTTGGAAGTGCAAAGACGAAAAAGTCACCCCGGAGTGAAGTTCGCGTAATTTCGGATGTATTGGTAATCGATTAATAATCAAACTTTCTCGGTGATGAAGAATCTATTCCTTTCGCTGAACAAATGGAACAAGTGTACGAGTGCATACATTCTTTATAATAATCTAATCAAATCTAAGGTGAAAATTATCAGGCAACGGTCTTTTTTTTTAATGTGAATTTATTGTGCGGTGTTCTGTAAAGTTTGCGGCGGAAACCGATGGTGTGCCAGCGGTGCAATTCCATAGGGTACGCGCAAGAGGTAATGTCATAAATTAGACCTTTTTTCGGTGACCCAGTGACAGACTCATCGATACATTTTTCGTGGAAGTGTGTTAGTGCTCGGTCTGTATCCCTTTCAAGGGCTCCGTTGACGCGGCCGCATAAACACTCCCGCTACTACAGGACATTAACTTGTACCAGTAGGAACTGTCGCGCTGCCGCGCCCAACGGAGCCCTCTGATTGGCTGTCGTTTTTCGTTAATAACTCGGCCACGGATTGTGATGGGACGCTGAAACTAATGATCCGTATCTTAGAATTACCTCAGCTATCCAAAGGTGCAATAAACGTCCTGGGAACTGGGACACCCTGTATACAGTTTCTCCCCACAATTCTTTATTCAGTCCCGAGTCAAATAACAAAGCCCTTGCGTTGTCCATTATGGTTCTGTTAAGTCGTTCAGCTTTTCCATTCAGCTACGGTGTGTGAGGTATCGTATTATCTATAACTATGCCCTTTTCCTTGCACCATGTAGACACCTCGCGATTTATATATCTTTTCCATTGTCACATCGATACTTTTAGGTTCCATTTCACTTCCACTCTACTAATATATTCTTTTATCTTCTCAGCAACATCACTTTTATTTTTCAGTGGAAAGACCATTGTGAAATGCGTAAACTCATCTAAAAAGGTTAAGAAATACCTGTTTTTATCCCATGTTTGAGGACTTATTGGCCCACACAAGTCTGTGTGTATGATTTCGAGATGACTTCTCGCTTGGTTTCTGTTTTCACCAAATTTAATCCTTGTCTGTTTCGCCTCCTGGCAAATTTTACAGACTGACTTCTTCTGTTTTATTTCCTTTTGTGTTAATTTCAATCCTCTTGTTATATTTGTTAGTCTTTTCATATTACTATAGCTTAGATGTCCCAGCTTACGATGCCAGATATCCACTTCGTTTGTAGTCAGGTAGGACCTTTCGCTCTGTTTTGGATACAGCTTTACTTGAAATAAGCCATTTTCTAATTTACTTTGCGATAGTATTGTGTTATTGCTGTACAATAATTTGTACTTGCTCACATTTGATTGATTTCAAATCCTGTGTAAAATGAAGTTTATGTTAATGAGCAATCTATTCGAATGTAACTTCCTCTTGTACATGGCCCATAGCTTTGCATTTTCGATGCTTTTTTGAGGATTTCACTTAATTCGTAGAATTATGTAAGCTACAGTACGCTTTTTATTGAAATACTTGTTATTAAAGAAATAAGGGAATAAAGATATCACGGAATGCACGAAAATAAAGGAATATACGGATCTCATTATTATAGTAATTTTGCAACGATTATGTGGCAAAATATAAAAAATTATCCTTTAAATCGTTATTTATGTTTAAAAAATATAGTAATAAGAATTATGTATTTTGAAAATTTCAACAAATTCTTGGATGAAGTGAATAAAACAATCAGAGACTCTATCAGAGACACTGAAATGCCAATGGAGGTGCGTTTCAGTTCAAGTGATCAAGGTTCTCGCAGTATGTCAGAGATTGTTTAAAGACTTGGATATACTATGGATGATGTTGAAAAAGAAAGCATATTTCAAGGAATAAGCAAAATATTAAACATTTAATTATTGCAACACAGGGAAGGTTTTGTATACGTTTGGTTTTTAAATTTTTAATTCGAAAACTCTAATAAATATAGAAGTGAACAAAAATGGTTTTATGAAAACGATTTAAATTTAAAATAATGGTTAGTGTGACTTGCTAAAAAATGTTTTTAACTTTTAGAACTTTAGTATGGTCAAATGTACATACATCCTTGCAAATATTTTTCAAATTACGTATAACAACGTCATCATGTCCTAAACTTACTTATATTTCAACGACATGTAAGACTCAATGAAATATAACTGTACTAGACGATACTGTATTAACAATATAACACGCTAATATCACTCAAACATGAGTGATCGCTTTCTAGACAGATAGCTCCGTTCGATAACGTAGACGAACACCGAATGTCCGTCGGCCTAATCGGGTCCTTCGACGTCAGCCTCCGCTCCTGAGTCCTCGCGGGTCCTGACTTTACGACCCTGCCTGGCCTTTGTGCCTTCGCTTCGTACCGCTACATCCTACGCTTTCTCTCCTTGCCTTACACTCGTCCATCCTGACATGCGTGCTTGTCCTCAAGCCTGCTTTGGTTTCAGTAATACAAGGGTCGAAAAACACAACTGAGTATGGTATTATCTATAAGTATGTCGCAGAATCCCTTCTCGCAGAAGCGCTCTCCTGCTCGTCCGTTCCTTGTCTCTCAGCCATAACGTTAGTCAATCATAATACTGTGTTGCTATTACGAATGCTTACTCTTGACTGACTCCCTTTTGGTGGTCGAGCTACGTTCGTATAATGGTACCGTTATTACCCCAGTACCAGGTATTGCCATAAGGATAGAAAAGGTCGCAACACCCTGTCTTACTGTATAACCTTACTATTTATGAGTGTTTATAATATCTTTACAATGTCAGTTGCTAGGTAAATAATTGTTCGCAAGAAGTACACAATATTCGATTTACGGAATACTCCGATACGGCCATCCTGACGTTCACACGTCCTCGGGTGTGTTAAAGAAGGAAGACACCCAATTCCTTAATTTGGGTTGACATACCCGTTGTTTAGATCTATGATACACAAAATTAGAGTTAATCAAAATGTCCTTCCATTTAGAAGCCCAATCTTAGCTGTAGAAGCTTCTGGCGTACTTTAAAAATTTCTAGTTTTTCCAAACAACCTCATCATGATTCTCAGAACTTGTTATTTCATTCAAACCATAAGTCTGTTTCGATCCATCAGTTAATAACCCTCACACCACCAATGGCCGTGCAACTGCCCATGCAGCAAAAAAACAACGTGCAACATAGCTTCCATGAGTTATGTGCCTTCTAGTCTTCGCAAAGATCCAGATCCTTCCACGTCATCAGCTGCCCATCGCGCCATGATCAAACCACTCCAGATTCTGCACTTGCGACTACAGTCTGAAGCGTGTAACTTGACCTCTAGCCATTGGTGTTTTGGTCTGTCACTGGTGATCTCACAAATCAATCTACAGTATCTCTTTCAGGACAAATTAAAATTCCCTAGTCACTTTCCCTGTCGGAAATATCCACCTCAGTGAGAACATAACACTCGGGCACTTTCTGAGCTTTTCATGAGAGTACTTATACGTTCTCTTATTTGTCAAAGATTTCAGGGTATACCTAGTGCCATCCAGAACGTCCGCTATTAGAAATGGACCTCTAAATTTCGGGTCCAATTTGGTTTGGTTTCTTTCCTCGTTTTGGAGAAAAACATGATCGCCTACCTTAAAACTATTTAGTTATCTTGGCTTTACTACCATCGAATCTAGATTTATCATATGCGGCTTTGCTTTCAATATTTTGAATCGCTCGGCTTCTAACGTCCGAAATATCAATCACTGCATCGTTATCAGCGACCATCAACCCAAATGGTCTGGCTATTTTACCCATCAAGAGCTCGAGAGGGCTAGCTTTAGTGACACGATTGGCCGTGCAATTCAAAGCTAACTGGATTTCTTCTAACGCTTCTTGCCATGAGCGTTTACTAGTCTCAACGGCCGTAAGCATGTTTTTGTGTGTACTCATCACTCGTTCTACCTGACCACTAGCTCTACTTGCGCCTGTAGCTATAATATATAGGTTGACATTTTGTGAGTTACAAAAATCGCGGAAATCTTTGCTTGCAAAACATCTACCTTGATCTGCTATTATTCGAGAAGGTACACCAAACAAGGCTATTGCGAACTTCATAGCTTTTATAATGTTATTAGTGTCAATGTTAAGAGTACGACGGAGCAAAACGTATTTAGTAAAAGCGTCAATCAAAACAATCACATATTCCTTTAAATCATTTTTTCCACTTAATTTACCAGTTATGTCAACATGAATCGTATGCCACGGTATGCTAACCTTCGGTATAGGATGAAGCACAGCTTGGACTTTGACTGAGTTTGTCTTTGACAACTTACAAGTAATACAGTTATCGACGAACTTTGGAACGTATTTCGACATTCCCTCAAACCAATAATGTTCGTAAGTTTTATCAAGTGTTTTCTCCCATCCTAGGCGCATCAGGGATTCATGAACGTGATTTATTACTGACCACCTGAAAACACGTGGAACTATTGGTAGGCACTGAGTCCTAGCATTTCTTTGTATTATCTGGTAAAGAAGCCCCGAGCGCAACTCATAAGTTTTTCCTAAATCGTCTTTGATTTCTGTATTTCGTAATTTTGAAACGATAGGAGATACTTCCTGGTCACGCTGCTGCTCTGCAAGGAGCCAGTTATCTGATATTTCTGCTAAATTAACACGTTTCTCTTGAATTTTACTGGGTGACCGTGGCTCAGAAGGTACTAAAAGGCATGGATAAGTACTCATACTGACCATCTGGAGTCACAAATGCCGTACGTTCTATAGAATCTGGATGTACAGTGATTTGATGGAATCCACTTGCCATGTCCAAACACGAAACATATTTTGCGCCACTAAGTCTAGCGATTTGATCCGAAATAAGGGGCAGTGGATGCCTATCAGGAATTGTATTAGAGTTTAACCCGCGGTAATCTACGCATAATCGATCAGAACCGTCTTTCTTTTAACAAGCAATATCGAACTTGCGTAAGGAGAGCAGCTAGGGCGAATGACATTAGATTCCATTAATTCGTTAATTTTGTTTCTCACTGTTTGTCTCTCCTCGGGACTAAGCCGATAAAGACGTCTTTGAACAGTTTTGCTTGGATCGATCAAACGTATTTCAAGTTGACCCGTAGTCACACGAATACGCGGTGTACCTCTTATGAACTACTCTGCGAATTCTTTTAGCATAGAGGACAATCGTGATTTATCTTCATTAACTACATCGGTGTTAATATTATCTAAATCGATAGCATCATTCGACTTATTGTTAGTGCAAATGTTGACTACTCTAGATTGAGAAATAATAATACTGTCCGAGCTTAATCTAACGTCAAAGCCTTGGCAAAGAATTTCACGACCAATCGTTATGTCGCTTTTTAAATAATCATTTGGTACGACATGAAAAAGAATTTCTAAGATATGATCGCTTATTTCTACCTCTGACAAAATTTGAAGCGTACCGTAAACTGCGGTATTTCTGATGCCTCTTCATGTGACTACCTTATCGATTCTTTCGCCCGAAAATTTTGCAGCTATTTTTTCTTTAATAAGCGAACATTCCGCGCCTGAATCGAAGAAAAATGGATACGACTCACCACATTGGCTCAGTGATGCTGATGGAGAAGTAATTACGCACATGCCTACCCTTTTTTCGGCGCTGCTTCTTTTGATTTCTCTTGCTAATGTGCCGCCAGAATTCTTCGGGCACTTAGGCGCAATATGGCCAGCCTCTCCACATCTATAGCAGATCACGATTTTCTTTGGTAGTGGTCCCTTCCTAGCAGAATGATAGTTTCCCGATGATTTTCCTCTCTTGAAATGACATTCAAAGGACTTGTGACCCAGTTTGCCGCAAGTATGGCATCGTACCGGCAACGATAACTTCGGTCTCTTTATATCAGGTACCATGGTGCTTTCCGGAGCTGAAACAGGCTTCCTCTTTCCATAGGAAAACGCCTTTAATTCTTTTTGCACCTGAGTCCTTGTCCTTATATCTGTCGTGTGTGACAAACGGTATATCCTGATGTCAAACTGGGCCGTATGCGCCAATACAGTTGACACAGCTATTTCCTCGATACTCATTAGCGACCATCTCAACATTAGAGATGTCATTAGACGACTTCCATGCGCCGAAAGGCATTCACCTTCCTTGGGCCGACCATCCAGCATATTAATTAGCGTAGCTGCCGGAGTTTTCACGCCATCGAATCGTTCGATAAAAAGCTCTTTAAACTGTGCCCATGTGATTCCTTGAAAACATACTTGCGACAGCCATTGTGAAGCACTGCCCTCTAAAGCCTTGCTCAATGTCATGACTAGTGCACTACCCTCTATAGGATTTTCGGAAAAACACATGTCAACCGTAGAGCACCAAGAGCGAGGGTCGGCACCACCGTCTTCCGGGTTAAATTTCGGCCACGAAATATTCGGCACATTTTGGGCGGCGGATTGCGGCATACTGCTTTAATCAGTTGTAATAAATTTCGATTTTGGGCCTCCAAAAGTAATTGCCACTGTCCTTGTGAAGTTCCAGGTTGTGGATCACATCCCACTTCTGATGTCGCAGAAGCGCTCTCCTGCTCATCCGTTCCTTGTCTCTCAGCCATAACGTTAGTCAATAATAATACTGTGTTGCTATTACGAATGCTTACTCTCGACTGACTCCCTTTCGGTGGTCGAGTACGTTCGTATAATGGTACCGTTATTATCCCAGTACCAGGTATTGCCATAAGGATAGAAATAGTCACACCACCCTGTCTTACTTTATAAACTTACTATTTATGAGTGTTTATAATATCTTTACAATGTCAGTTGCTAGGTAAATAATTGTTCCCTAGAAGAATACAATATTCGATTTACGGAATACTCCGACAAGTATATACAGGGTGTCCCAAAATTATGCAGCAAGCGGGAACAAGTAGATTGTTTATAACAAAAGAAATCGAAAATTCCTTTACCTTTTTTTTATTTGAAGCCCCGTTTTGGAGATACAAGCTTCCAAAATATCGTGGTCCGGCTTCCGGCCCGCGCAGTTCGAACATCAGCTGGAGGCATATACGCGAGAAAAGTATAGGCGAGCGGTCAGCGGGGAGAGGGGTATCCATCGACGCTCAGCTGAGATTTCGCCGAGCGACAGCTGTGCCTCTCTCCCCGCTAACCGCTCGTCTATACTTTTCTCGCGTAGATGCCTCCAGCCGACGTTCAAACTGCGAATCCGCGGCATCGTTCCCATCTGCTTCATCACGACGTGTAGTTCGGGCACATCTTTGCACCGGTGAGCTCGTACCGTCCTCTCGATGTTGGCGTCGCCGATACCTCCAATGTTAGCGTCTATTACATACGCATCCGGTATGTCTAACCGTGTAGCCCGCATTTTTGTCAGCTTCTCGAAGCTGTAATCTCCTAATGATTGCCTCGGTGTTGCTGCATACAATGCGGCCTCGCTAAATAGCCTCGCAAATGAAAGTGGTTTTTGGAAACTCTTCGTGATTATCTCCTTGAAAGTTTCCCACGTATGGTCGTTCCGCAGCTCTTCATCATAGAATTTTCGGGCCGTGCCTTTGAAACTACGAGCAATAATGTATAGAATATTGTCCGCACTCCACCTATATCGTCGGGTAAGGCGATCCACGTCCTTCACCCATTGTTCTACATCCGCACTATCGCGCGACGGATCAAACACCGGGACTGAAAACTTATCAAACGCAGGTCGCCACCTTAAAGCGTTCAACTCCAGTTGTAGTCTTTGCACTGTGTTCTGCAATTCCACGGTCGCGTTACTATCCCGTGTAAGTCGCGAATTTGCGCGTCCCTGCGATGGACCTCACAACAAACTGCGCGAACGATACCGTGTCTGGCTTCGCGAGCGTTCTCGCGGCGAGCCTCGAGCACGTTTTCTGTTCGCTTCCCGCGAATGACCTCGCGAACTGCAACGTCGTTCTCGCGAACGGCTACGCTCTTCGTCCTTCGCACGTCGATGGCGTTCCTCCGAACGATTCCGCGAACGATTTCACGAACCATCACGGGAACAACCACGGGATCGATCACAGGAGTGATCACGCGCACGATGACGTGAACGGTCGCGGGAACGATCACGCGAACGGTCTCGGGAACGATCACGCGAATGATCTCGTGAGCGTTGACGCGAGCGGTCGCGCGCTCACGAGTCTCACCCTTTGGACGACCCATCGTTCACACGATTCACAAGACACGTGTGATTACTAATCCCACTTTTGATATGTAAGACTCAATGAAATATAACTGTACTAGAGGATACTATATTAACAATATAACACGCTAATATCACTCAAACATGACTGATCGCTTGCTCTCTTGATGTAACCGGGAGAGACTAAAGATTACGAAAAAAATATCACTATGTACGCAAAGGAAGATTTAGTGAGTGCCCTTAATTTTTCCTAAGTTGTTACAAATGTGCTACGATATAGGTAATCGACGTTGTTTGGATTAAACAAGAATAAATGCTATGTAACAGCAATAATAGCAGCAATTATATTTTTTTCTATTATCTTTGATCTTCTCCGGTTATATTGCAATCAAAATCGGTCCTCTACGACGTACCATTTCGGATATGATTTTTTAAAAATTTTTTACAAAAGGGGTTGTATCTCGATAGGGGATGGCTTTTAGACAAAACTTTCTAGACTCTTTTTTCATCTTTTGGTGCGTACTATCGATGCTGAAAAAGTATCCCAGAATTTCTGCTACACCCTATATGTACGTAAGCTAGGTGATACAGTATGGCCGAAATCGCGGGCGAAAAACCGAACGCCGCGGTACATACAAATTCGTAACTTGAAAGCTATTCATTGTTCCAACATGCCACTGGAAGTTATGTTTAGAGTACATTATGATGTTGCTATAAAAAAATCACCCAAAAATTGCGCGGTACACTTTTGAAGACATTGAAGCGCAAATACAGTATATTGAGCAACGGTTTGGTTTCACTAGCGGCAGCTATCTGCGCCGCGGTATGGGCGAAGTCGCGCGCCAAATACCAACACCGCGGTGCAGAAAAATTCTTACCTCGAAAATTATTAATTGGGCGAATTTGTGGTTGGACGTTAGGTTTAGAGGACATTTCGACAATAATGAAAAAAAAACGAAAAAAACGGAGAAACTTAAGTTGAAAAAGTTTAAAACTTTTTTCAACAATTTAAAAACAAGTTCTATTAAAATTACAATTTTATCTCAAACTTTGAGGCTTTCTGAATCAACTGGAATTTTTCTAATTTCGGTATCTATTGCAATGTGAGAGTTATAAATGTTCAAAAAAAGCCATGCACCAAACTTTAACTGCCTGTAACTTAAGGGGTTATACCTAGTCAGTAGGTTCAAAATTATCGATTTTTTTCCATTTTCTTTTAGTATGACATCTCTAGAATATTTCCTAAAAGTTTGACTTAAATCGGCTAAAAATTGAGGGAGCTACGCTGGTTGGGAAAGATATCGGTTTGGGAACCTTTGTCGCGCAAATTGCGCGGAACTACTCTCGGACTGACTTGCCTCTTTTTCGGGTTAGCCATTGATTATAATGGAAACAAATACTTGTATTATTGCACACAGAGAGTCCTGGGCATTTATAATTTTCCCAAAACGCGTAGGGGCCAGGTGTTTTACAACTTTTCAAGAAAATCAGTCAAACGGGAAAAACAAAGTTGTAAAACATTTGGGTAGGGAACATCAAAACTGTAAACTTTATAGTTTTATCCTTTACAGTGTAAAGCGTATGCCTACCTACCGTGACACTCCCCCTCCCCCCAAACCTATGTAATAGGCGTTTTCCAACGACACTTTGATGGTCAAAAACACCAAATATGTTAATGGCAGAGACATTTCCCTCTCTTGAGACCTCGTGAGGGTGGAGTTTTGCCTGTATCACGCCTCTATTTTGGGTCCTACACCCCCAAGAGAGGGAAAAATACATGTTATATAGAAGAAGTGATTTTTGCCACGTGAAGAGAGTAAACAGTCAACAGTTGAAGTATAAATATCTGCGAGCAAATAAGTGCGAATAACGGCGACAAGAAGTAATTATTAGTACTTTAGCGATACTTGAGCGCCAGACAAAGCGAACATGGATCCACGTTTAAAAATTACACGAGCTAACAGAAGCTTTGAGAAGGGTAAAAAATCTAGACCGAAGAAAAGGAAACAAGTATACAAGCTTAAAGCGTCGGAGACAGGCGAGAGTAGTTTTAGTGCGTCGAAGAAAAAACTGGTGAAGCAGAAGAAAAACGACGTGCCGCAAGATAATTCGATAGAGTACAGACTTTTTAATTTTATTAGCGTATTTACTACAATTGCTTCATTTGTAAAATACAAAACTTCTGAGAGTGATATTAAATTTGAAACTACAAGTACGCGAGGACTTGGTTTTAAAATATCAGTGATATGTGATAATTGTGAGACGAGATTTGTACCATCGTGTTCTTTTATTGGATATTCGTATGAAATAAACAAGCGCTTTATATTTATAATGAGACTACTTGGTTTAGAAATTAAAGGTTGTGAAAAGTTTTGTGGCCTCATGGACATGCCGAATTTTATGTCTCAAAGCACATACGATCTGCTTGTAAATAATATGCACACTTGTGATTTACTGGTCCGCAACAAGCTCTTTAAAAAAGCCGTGAATGAAGAGAGTCAAGAGACTTCCAAGGAGACAAATATTGAAAATAACAGGGTACTCACTGTTTCGGGAGACGGAACGTGGAAAAAACGAGGTTTTACTTCCTTATATGGCGTTGCGTTAATTATAGGACACTATACGGGAAAAGTACTTGATGTCGCCGTGAAAAGTACTTATTGCAAAATATGCGAAGTTTGGGAAAGAAAGACGGAGACTGCCGAGTATGAGGAATGGCGTGTAGCACACGGACCCAACTGCACGGCAAACCATGAAGGTTCTTCAGGTAAAAGGGAAGTGGACGCCATCGTTGAAATGTTCCAGCGCTCCGAAACTTTGTACGGCACGAAGTACGGTAATTACATCGGAGACGGCGATTCAAAAAGATACAACGGCATTTTGAATTCAGCTCCGTATGATATCGTTGTTAATAAAAAAGAATGCATTGGCCATGTTCAAAAAAGAATAGGTAGTCGATTACGGGAATGTAAAAGAAAAATTAAAGGACTCGGTGGCAGAGGAAAATTGACGGGCAAAATGGTCGATACATTGACCGTTTATTATGGACTTGCTATACATCGACATTGCAAATCCATAGAAGATACGAAGAAAGCAATATGGGCAACACATTTTTATTACGGCACGACGAATGAAAATCCAAATCATGAACATTGTTCTACTGGAACAGAGTCGTGGTGTCGATGACAGCGCGCGTACGCAGAATTGCAAGATAAAAGTAAAATAAAGGACTTTTTACAAGATTATGACCCATTACCGGCCGATGTTGTAAAGGCCATTAAACCAATATATGATGACCTAAGTAAGCAGGAGTTATTGCAACGATGTCTCGGTGAATTTACACAAAATAACAATGAAAGTTATAATCAACTGATTTCGAAGATCAGCCCAAAATTATTCCTAGCGGCTCCATTATTGTCGAATTAGCGGCTTATACATATTGTAACCTGCACCTTTAACACGTTGAGCTCCATCGTCATTTTCTTGTTTTACACCGTGGGACATTTTCCTATTTTTTAAATATTTTTAATTCTAAGTAATGAACTACATGTAATTCATGTCCACGCGTGGACACATAGGGCTAAAGTCATATACCCACGTGTACCACCGGTGGACACGGTGGTCCACTTACGAATTCAAAAATGTACCACCGGTGGCCACGTGAGGCTCAACGTGTTAATGAAGACTCCAGAGCTTTATTGCAAATTATGGAATCAATGGGAATCATCTGCGGTCCATATGCGCACGCTTACGTCGCTAAAGTGGACAACGAACGAGATCACATCGCTGAACTCCGAGCGCAAGGAAATACTAGGGAAGCAAGAATACGTAGCAGGCAAGAGCAAATAGGTGTTTTAGAGGCTCTACTAACAACGGAAGAAGCACACTATATGCCTGGAATCGATGATTGATTTTATGGTACGAAGTAAGTACGTTATCACCCTTAAAACTAAACCGCAAACTTTAAACGCGTTTACTTCGACATAACATTTTACCAAAAGTTGCAAATCGGTGAGCAAGATATCTCGCGAACTGCTGTACCGAGTTGCACGAAACTTTGTGTATTTGTTCTGCATCTCAAAAACTGGTCGATTGTTCAAGATTGGCGCGCTAGCGCCGAGCGAACCATGGACGACTGAACGCTCGCGCCAATCAAACGCGTTGCCGCCAGTTAAGCGATGCGCACACTGCGAGACACTGACCACTCCGCAACGCTCGGAAATGACGTGGGTGGCGGGGTCTCGCATAATTTGCCAGAGACACTCTCGGCTCTTCTCGATCCTTCTGGAACGCATCGAAACCAACACCGGCATGGGGTGAAAGTTCCAGAAGGACTGAGCCAATAAAAGGAGAGGATTCCGGCAGCGCGCTCTCTCTGTCTATCCACGTGCGCCATAGTAATCAGCTGTGCGAAACAACCTACAATCTCTGTAATCTAATACTATTTAGTCTTTTTATTCAATTTTGTTATTCCAGTGTTATCAGTTACATTACTTTTATTGTTTAATATATAATATTCTGGCAATATCCGGTTGTTTACCCTCTTAAATATTAATCCTATCTAATACCTTTATTTCTTCCAATTCATTTCCACTTAATTCTACTTTTTCCATTCAGCGGTTATTCGAAATCGCGTTTTCCTACATTGATGAACGAAGGAATTTTACTTTTGATGAAAAATAGATTTTTCATGAACAAAAGAAGACAAATTTTAACACGAAAAATTTGTATTTTTGCTTCCAACGTTTGCCACATTGTCAAAAATCAAGTTATTGCAAAATCTTTCGTTCATCGACCAGATTTATTCATACGAAAGCTAAATCCTTTTGAATTTTTTATTTCAGATTGTCTAGTAGTGAGAAATCATGCTCACCGCGGAGGGCCTCCGAGAAAACCTGCCGCTGGAAAATAACTATAGTGGCTGTAGTTTAAGATATTTTTAATTAAAAAAATTATGGAAACATCTTTGATAGATATACATTGTGATAAGCTATCGAATAAATAAAAATACTGTTAACGATACAGTCGTTCCACTTGACCTACGGAATTACCATTCCGTACCTGGTTGCCTTGTATTTCCAATTCTAGGTAAAACAACTCGTGTGGAATCGGGAAGGGTACCAAGGTACACGTGTTTCGTTATCGCGACAGTTTATTGCTTTCGGCAGAATTGCCGTTCCAACGGTTTTAACTACGGGTGACGCTCGCACAGTTAAATTACATACAAATTCATGAAAGAATCGATCATACGATCATGTAGGTTCCCAGATAGCTACCATCAACACGACCCCACGAGCTCCCCTTTGAACTCGCAGTTGCCCTCTGTGCAATCGCTGCTCCTGTTATACTACTGGATATTCACAGTTAGTATACGAATCTGACTAGAATGCTAGCCGACTATCCAGGAGCGATAGAGCTGTGCTCGACCCCGTCGACGTCCCCCAAAGGAACCGTCGACAGTTGCCCTCTGTGCAGTCGAGTTTCCGGGAACCCACAATCAATAACTAAAAAGGTATGCTCCTTCCGCGTCTGAGTCTCCCGCGAGACTGCCAGTTTCGCTCTGTCCTTCAGTCACCGTCTGCATGATTTCCACCATTTTCCTTTACGTGGTCGAACCTCATAGACAACGTACTGAAGCGTTGTATACATCTGCTCATACATCCGGTTCCCATTTATTACTCTAACGGTGCGTCTCCGTAGTCAAAACGATTGTAATCGATCTAAATGAACAACTTTCTTTTCTTTCTTTTTGGAATTTACTATAGACGAACTAAATTATAATAATATTATTCTCATAGCTTATCTGCAGTCACTCCCATATCGTTCTGTCCGCAACAAATACCATACAGTTTTTTCTATTTTAATTCGCAAAAAATACGTTTTTTTCGCCTTCCTGACTAGGTATAAAATATTTAATAATTTATTACCCTTATAAAACCCTTATAAAATATTTAATAATTTGAAAATTCCTTCAATTGGATTTCTGATTTCAACGTTACCTACAACATATTAAAATGTTATCAAAATCCATGACATGGCGGACAAAACCCTCCACGTGGTGCTAGAAGTGTGGGATATAAAATTCTGAGAATGCGTGATCGAAAGGTGTGAATAAAACGTATGATTTGGACTGAGTGTCAAGAGTGAGCGAAGACTGTTTGAATCGAGAGACCGCGCGAGGTGCGAAAGACAAGTGTTTGGACCGAGTGACAGTTGCGTGTGAATGAATTCCGTCAATCGATAAGGATGGATGTTTTCTAGGAATGCACGTGTAAGTCGGCACGTGGCAAGAGTGTGTGTATACGTTTGAGAATAAATAAAGGTATGAAAGAGTGTGAAAGCGAGATTTCGTTAATCGTGGAGCGTGTCGGAGACGACAGATCTAAAGAAGCATTTGAAGTGTAATGACGTAAAGAGGTAGAGTAACTTTGGAAGAGTAAAGAAGTGTAAAGAGTGTAGTTTAGGCTACGTGCTAAATATACTATTAAGTGTTTTGTTTTATTTAAATTGTTTTGTTATAAACTGTATCACCCATCCTGTTCCACCACTAATACGTAGGAGATTTCCTACAGAAGGAAGCGGTCCCCTAGTTGGCTCGGCGGTACGGCTAATAAGGATCCCTGTGTGCGGCTCTGGGCGCCCGGTTGCCACACTAACTCGGGTTAGCCAAGCCGAGCACTGTCTTCTTCGAAGGGTAGGGTCGCACAGAACACTGCAGGCGCTGGGACGAGTGCATTCCTAGTTTAAACGCTTGCTTATATGGCTAAAACGCAATCGGCATCAAGGCCCGGTTGGGACGACGAATTTTTATTTTGTATCATGGCAGTATCCCGAAAGTAGCAAGTAGTGCACAACGACACTGAGTTTAATTTGATGAGAACATGCCGGCGCAAGGCTCTTTAACTCTCGTCTAACTAACGAGAACAGTAACAAGTCGTGTCAACCAACGGAGCGACTCGGGTACTTGGTGTCGCTGGAAACCACCTCAAAAGACACGCAAAGAAAGTAGCTACCGCGTTTCTGCTGTATAAGTGACTCTGCACACCAAGGCGGAGATTAACACAATTTGGTACATGGGGCCCGGGCCTCCAGCACCTCCGACGGAGCGCCGGGGTGCCTGAAACTGGTGTAGGAGTCTGCAGGGTAGTATTATACCAAGGTGCTGCAGGGGTCTGAACGCGACCTTCTAGCAATGTAGATACAATACGGAGTGTGCAATAACTATTAGCACCGCAGATATCTTCAAAACTATAAGTTTCACAGAAATATTTGCTGAAGTAAAATTGTACATTACAAAGGGGGCCATTCGGTGGCGATAATAGTTTTTTTGTAGGTGAAGGTACTGCGGACATGTATAGGTCACCTCCATTTTTTTAAGGGGTTACACCAGTGTAACAGCCGAAAAAAAGCGCTATTTTCATATTTTTTTTTGGAAATATGGAAATGCGCTAACAAAAACTCTTAAAGTATGTTGTTAAGCATACATTTAAGTACAAACAAAAATTTTTTTCATCAAAAAGTAATTCAAAATGGCGGCTCTACAATAATTTTCCTGAGACATCTTGACAGAAACGCGTTCCACGGCACGCACTAGAGCACGTGCAATTTTGAAACTATTACAAAAAAAAATTTTTTTTCTTAATCTGCATGAGTATAGCTAGAGAAACACGTACGGATTTTAAAAAATACGAATTTTTGGATATATGGCAGTTGTTTGAAGTTTAAACTCACTTTTTCGCCAAAAAAAACAGCAGTTATTTGGTAATAAAAATTTTTCTAATTAACATATCGAAAATTCCGTACGTGTTTCCCTTCAAAATGTTGTTGCAAAGATGTGTATAAAATTTTATATGAAAATATGCAAAATTGATGGAGTTATGCTGCGTGTCGATTTGAAAAATCGTATTTCGAGAAAAACGCATTTAAAGTTTTAAAATGAGTTTTAGACGTGAAAAAGTTAAAAAATCGACTGAAAAAAATTGTTTACATTATTCTGCAATCCCAGGACCATAAAGCTGTCCTTCCTGGTCCAAAAATTTCTCCTGATCCTCTTTTCTTAAACATTTGATGTTGGATCGCGCTGCTTTTGCCTCATCGACCAACAACAACTCGGCCTGCTTGACTCACTTAGCATCACTTTCAAGGCAAAAATCATAAGATTGAAAGCCCGATATCCATCTCTAAAACCTTCATAACTCGTAATATACTAGTTAGACCATCATTGACGTTTTTACCACTTGAACGAGACTTAGAAGCTAAATTCCAAACTGTAGCATTGAAACTTTCATTACTATTCTGCGTGTAACCTCCTAAGCCGCGATTTAATAACTCATTACGACTCAATTCATTATAAATTGGTATGTTAGCTTTGTACACTACTTTAGGTAATGACGATTTATGATGAAATTCTCTCAAAGTTACATTTACCGCTGTTCGTCACATAAAAGATGTTCGAGGCGCTTGGGGAAAAGCGCAAAATTTCATACAAAAATATTGTTTTCGGGTATAAAACGTTTTGCCTCATATTCTCGAAGGTTCAAAGTACCTTTTAAGCTAATAAAAAAAAATCGATTTTTTGAAAATTTTACACTGGTGTAACCTCTTAAACAACCTATCGCCGAGCGAAAATCGCTGTGCATGACCTCGTCCAGCCGTGTCGAGCGAGGTGATGGCGGGTGGGCCGAACTCGTTGATGGTATGGGTTCGACCACACCTTCACCCCGCGGTGGGCCTCTAGCAGGCTCGCCACTCGCGGAGTGAAAGGAAGAGTCACTGTCGCCGCTGTCATCTTCAGCGGCGGCGAGGTCATGAAGGGCTTCTTCTACAAGTTGCTTGTAAGCAACTTTCGACCTCGCCCATCTTATGGCGTGCACGGTACGGTTGTTTGGGAGTACGGTCACAAGATGTCGATTCATGAACCGCACTCCCCCGTGGGCCAGGGCCAGTGCCTCCTCTCTCGCCATCAAGCGCAGTTCTTCTGCGCTCCATCTTTTTTTAACTCGCTCGACATTGATTTCCGCGTTTACTTCATCCGGATGAATGCAACGTCGGTGTGTTCCTAACCCAATTGCGGTTAGGAAAGGGCGGCGGCAATCCGGGCACGGAAAGCCCGGACTGCGCACCCACGTATTCGCGGGTCGTGGGTCCTCAGGTGGTGGTGATTGGAGCGGTGTAACTTCGGACGGGTCGGGGACACGACGCATAGGGGCACGTCGTCGGGGCGGGCCGGGTACAGCAGGCCGCACGGGTGCAGTGCCCTCATCTGAAGGACCGGCGGGCCAAGGCCCCCGCCGGAGATTATATCTTTTTGTCTCTCTATCAGGGCCTTCAGAATTTACGGCGCGACGGGCTGGCAACCCGCCGCACAGGGGCGCCCAAGGGCTCCAGCCTCCCCCGGACGACCGGAATACTCCGGACGCCGACTCACCCTGGCCCTAAGGCGGGGGGTAGGCGCATGGACCCGAAGGCCCTCAGGGTGAGCCAACTCGGGTAAGTCGGGGTCGTTAATCCCGTCATCGGCGAACCGCTGCCCTGCCTCAAGGGCAGGCTGGTAGGCCAAATTCCCAGCACAAGGGCGAATTTTCAGGCTGCCTGGGAAGCTTTGCGAACCCGGTTTGAAAATAAACGGGTGGTTGTGGCCCATCTCCTTAACCGATTTCTTCTGCTACCTCCATTCGGCAGGGATGTACCATCGGACCTCTCAAACCTCCGAGACACCACCATCCAGAGTCTCGCTCTCCTAACAAATTTAGGAAGGCCCACTCAGACCTGGGACGACCTGTTTGTGCATATTTTGGTTCAAAAATTTGATGCTAAGACCAGGAAAAAATGGGAGAACTTCTTGGGGGCCAGCAAAGAGGTACCTAACTTCCAGCAGCTAGAGAGTTTTCTGGAAACCGGAATTGAGACCATGACAGCCGTACAGCAGAGCCGAGACGCCCTGTCCGCGTCCTCTCACCAGGGTACCACCAGACCTCAACGGTCCTCTTCCCTGCGTGCCGTTACTGCACGACCTGGGGAAACGCCTTGTGTGGTCTGTCGGGAGAAACATCCGCTGCGCCGCTGTAACCGTTTCAAAGCCGCGACCGTGACACAGCGTCAAAACATAGTGCGGGGGAATCAACGGTGCGTGAACTGCTGACGGTCGGGTCACAGTATTTCGGCGTGTCCTTCGAGCTCCACGTGAGCTCGGTGCGGCAAGAAACACCATTCGCTGCTTCACCCAGAACAGTCGCGCCCAAACCCGTCCTCTCCGGGAACAGGGACTGAGAACACCACCGGAGCAGAAGCGGCAACAGTCTCGGAGAGTTCCTTATTTTGCTCTCAGACGGAGACGAACCGGCAGCCAGCAATCATCTTGGCCACGGCACTAGTGCGTGTACGGTCCAACAACGGCCGGACCACCGTTGCCAGGGCACTTCTTGACCAAGGCTCTGAGGCCACCTTTATCAGCGAGTCGCTGGCTCAAATATTACGGGCGCCTCGTTCTCGGGCCATGACACGCGTAACAGGCATGGGGGAGAGGTACGCACGGAGGTCGGGTACGCACGCTCTCGAGTTAGCCTTGACATCGCCGCCTGTACAGGATCGGCAGACACGATTCCTGTGAGCGCATTGGTTCTGCCCAGATTATCAGCCTTCAACATCTGGCGTTTGACAGGGGAGAATCGGTGGCCTCATCTTCGGGGGTTGAAGTTGGCGGACCCGGTTCCGCATAAATCAAGGGCGATCGACCTCATTCTTGGAGCCGACATATATGGAGCTCTGTTGCGCCCTGGACTCCGACAGGCGGGGGCACGATCACCTGTTGCGCAGAACACCATATTTGGCTGGGTGCTCAGCGGTCCCGTGGACGGCACCAATGGGGACACCACCACCACTACAACATCGGCCCACTGCACCGTCGAGCAGGACTTATCAGCGACTCTTCGAGCCTTCTGGGAGGTGGAGGAATTGACGGAGCCGCCGCCGATGACCCCCGATGAAGTCCGGTGTGAGCGGCATTTCATTGAGACTCACAGTCGCCTGCCGGATGGGCGCTACGTTGTGCGGCTCCCATTCAAGGGTGAGTCTCCCAGCCCTATAGGAGAATCCTTTAAACGAGCCGCCTGCTTCCTGGGGAAAGTTGAGGGTCGCCTCCTAAAAAGCCCCCCTCTGGCTGAAGCGTATACTGCGTTCCTCCAGGAATACGAGACCCTGGGGCATTTGTGCCAGGTGACTGCGCCCCTCCCGACGACAGAGGTCAGGGTGTACCTGCCGCATCACCCAGTACTGAAGGCAGCTGAGCATGGTCCGAAACTGCGTGTAGTGTTCAACGCGTCAAGCGCCACCTCAAACGGTTGCTCGCTGAACGACCAGCTCTTGGTGGGACCTAAATTGCAACAGGACCTGGTGTCAATAATTTTGCGCTGGCGAAAATATCGGGTTGCCTACAAGGCCGACATAGTTAAGATGTTCAGGCAAATTCGGGTAGATTCGCGAGACGTCGACCACCAGCGTATACTCTGGAGGAGAGCGCCTACGGGGACACTTACGCCATTCCAGCTGCTGACTGTCACCTACGGCACAGCTTCGGCCCCGTTCCTAGCCAACTGTGTCCTGCGGCAGCTTGCGATCGATGACGGAGCTTCCTTCCCGCTGGGCCGTCAAATTTTGGACCGACATTTTTACGTCGACGACGCTCTTTTCGGCGCAGATGAGCTGGATGACGCCATACGTTGCAAGGATCAGATAACACGGTTGTTGCAGGGCGCTGGCTTTCCATTGGGGAAATGGGCTTCGAATTGTCCGGAATTGCTTCCGGAGGCCGATTACACGCCGTCAGCAGCAGTCGGCCTGCCATCTCAGGATGCCGACGACTCACTGGCCGTCCTAACAATCTCGTGGAGCACTACGACGGACGAGTTTCTATTTCGGTGCCACTTACCACCTGCTCAGCATACCAAACGGGGCATTTTATCCACCATCTCGAGACTGTATGACCCCCTGGGATGGCTCTCACCTGTCTTGATGGGCGCCAAGATAATGATCCAGGAGTTGTGGCTCGCACACGTCGAATGGGACGACCCACCCCCAGCTGAGATCGCTCGTCGGTGGCAGGGTTTCATAACCTCGTTTCCGGGTTTACGCGACATCCGAGTACCCAGGTGGTTAGCCTCGTCTTCGTACCATACACTAGAGCTCCACGGGTTCTCTGACGCGTCCACACGCGCCTACTCCGCTGTCGGGTATGCGCGGGTAACCGCGCCCACGGGGGAGATCACCACGTCCCTCTTGGTGGCCAAGACGAAGGTGGCACCTGTCAAAACCATCAGCGTCCCTCGCCTGGAGCTCTGCGGTGCAGTGCTGCTCGTCCGCCTCCTGAAAAAGGTAATCGATGAGGCAGACCTGGAGCCACGGAGGATACACACGTGGACGGATTCTACAGTGGTGTTAGCGTGGTTGAGCCGACACCCCTCCTCATGGCAGTGTTTTGTAACCAATCGGGTGTTTTACATCTTAGACACCCAGCCGAACACTACATGGCACCACGTACCGACCGGTGACAATCCAGCAGACGCCGCATCAAGAGGCGTCACACCAAAAGATCTACTGGAATCGACCCTGTGGTGGAAGGGTCCCTCTTGGCTTTCCCAGGAACAAGCGTCGTGGCCTGCCATGTCAGACTCGGCACATAACCTCCAGGCACCAGAGGCACGAGTGCATGTGTCACACCTCCAGGAGTCATCCACGCAGGAGCCATTGGAGCGGTTTTTCTCCAGGTTATACTCCTGACCCAGGTTACTGAGGACCACGGCCGTACTTCTGCGGTTTTGCGACATGGCAAGGCGTCAGGGAGCATCGAGCAAGAGCAGCGAAGCAAATTATATCACACGGGCTCGTATTGTGTGGATGCGCTATCTTCAGTGCATTCACTTTGGCGCTGAACTCACGGCACTGCGGGACAATAGGCCCATCTGCAACTCTAGTAAACTGCGGGCCCTTAGCCCGTTTCTAGACGACGCGGGGGTGTTGAGAGTAGGAGGTCGTCTCACCCATTCGCGCCTGCCCTTCCAGTCCAAGCACCCGGTCATTCTGCCACACCACTACGTGTCAGTACTAATTGCCAGGCAGTTTCACGAGCAGTCCCTTCATGGAGGTCCTCAGTTAACCTTGTGCGTGATGCGACAGTCATTCTGGGTGTTAGAGGCCCGGAACCTGGTTCGGAAGATCCACCGACTGTGCGTGACCTGCACTCGTCATCGTGCTGCAACGCCGCAGCAAATCATGGGTGATTTGCCTACGGCTCGGATGACTCCTGCTCGTCCATTCACCAACACAGGAGTGGACTATGCTGGACCCATTCTAGTACGGCTTTCAAAGGGCAGGGGCCACAAATCACAAAAGGCATACATAGCCTTATTCGTCTGCCTGGCAACTCGGGCAATCCACTTGGAGCTGGTGTCCGATTATTCGACTCCTGGGTTCCTGGCTGCCTTCCAGCGCTTCGTCTCGCGCCGAGGCCGACCTGCTGCCCTGTACAGCGACAACGGCACCAATTTCGTGGGTGCCGAACGGGAACTTCGCCGAGAGTACGCGCGGGCGATGAGCGACCCGGACTTTCAGCGGCACTTGGCAGACCGGGAAATTACGTGGCACTTCATCCCACCGGGCGCACCACATTTTGGGGGCCTCTGGGAGGCCGGGGTAAGGTCGGTTGAACATCATTTACGGCGTGTTACAGGGTCGCACATGCTTACCTTCGAGGAATTGACGACTCTCCTGTGCATGGTGGAGGCATGCCTCAATTCCCGTCCGCTGTCCGCTGCCTCCTCGCTGCCAGAGGACTTCGATTGCCTCACTCCGGGGCACTTTCTGGTCGGCGGCCCTCTCCTTGGCACTCCCGAGCTCACGTCTCCGGACGCCGCAGAGACGATGCTCTCCCGTTGGCATTTGGTGCGTCGCCTACAGGAGAGTTTCTGGAAGCGCTGGCGCCTCGAATATCTGCAGGAATTACAGCGGCGAGTAAAGTGGCAGTGTGAGCGACGCAATTTCTCGGTGGGCGACCTGGTGCTCTTACGTACCCCGTCATCACCTCCTTCTCAATGGCCGTTGGGACGCGTATTAGAGTGTTCTCCTGGACAAGATGGCCGCGTTCGGGTAGTGAATGTGAGGACTGCGAATGGTTCATTCACAAGGCCCATCTCGCAGCTCTGTTTGCTACCCATGGCCGCCCAAGACGAGTGACGTCATAGCGACTGCGCACTCCTTGGTAGGGAGCCAGGAGCGGCGGCTTGGATTGGCTGATCGGATAAGAGCGACGCGACAGCCAACCAGGGTCATCGTTCGAACGAATTGAGCGCATGATCGATCCAACCCCTCTATCATTGGTTGCTCCCAACGGCTGATTACCGGGGATCACGGCGGGCGGCGCTGCCAGCGCCCCTTTTTCCAACATGGCGGCACTCGTCACAGCGCACGGATAACGGCGGGCGGCTCTACCGTCGACCAAAAGCTAACTTCTCGTCACTTCGCGACGAGGCGGGCGGTATGTTCGCGCGACTGCTCGCGCCCATCCTGCGTCAGCAAGCAGCCAAACGCGCGAACTCTCTGGATAGCGAGTGCGCGGCCGCGCTAGGAGATAGCGCAGCGCTAGCCGTGACGTCACTCCGTCCAGAGGTCGCCCCCGCCTCACCTTAATTCGAAATTAACGAATATTAATCACTCTTTGTCTACCTTTCAACGAGTGTAAACGTATAAACGGCCGTGCCGATATACCGCTATTTTCCCGCGCCTTTGCGAAGTTTTAAGTTTCTGTATCCTCGTCCGGCCCTTGCCGACAAGTCGAGTTGTTATAGTAATTTAGAGACTGGGTTTACCCCTTATTTTGGTGTTAAATAGTGCTTAAGTTTATTGTTAAATACATCGTTTTTGTTAGACTTGTGCAGTTTACTCTATTCCTTCTGAAAGACGAGATATCGCATCCACCCTTTACCGCCTTAATCGGGACGTTAAAGTGCGCGATTAAACACCGAGATATGGTTTATTTTAATTTTACTGTTAATTAATAAATATATCCTTGTATTTGTATTCGTGATGTGTTCTCTGACCCTACAAGTGGGGGCTCAGCCGGGATTTGGCAAACGGACAAAGAGTAGTGTATCTGTGTGAACAGGTGGTGTGGAAAAAGTACAAAGAAAAGAAACAATGAGTGCCAGTGAAACCGAAGGTACGAGCAGGGTTGCGACGCCGAAGGCCGATTATCCAGAGGTGGATAGAATGAAAATTCCTGCCTTAAAGAGCGAATTGAAGAAGCGGATGCTAAAAACTTCGGGAAACAAAGACGAGTTGGTTTCCAGACTGAAGATCACCATGTCACTAGATGCCAAACGCGACGACACGTCAGAGGATGAGGCGGGAGACGAAACAGTTCTCGCAGCCGCTGGAAGAAAGTCCGATATTATCAGTGATGAATCAGATGACGAATTTAACCGCTCGATTGCTGGTTCGAGCCGGAGACAGGCAAGGTATGTTCCGAGCTTCAAAGATATGGAAGAGTCGATGCACACGTTTAGCGGAGACGATACCTATAGTATAATGCGCTGGGTCGAGGAATTTGAAGAAACAGCAGAAATGTGCGAGTGGTCCGATATGCAGATGGCCATATACGCGAAAAGACTTTTATGGGGATCGGCAAAGCTCTTCGTAAGTTACGAAAAGTGCGGAAGGACGTGGAAATTATTAAAACGGGCATTGAAATCTGAATTTGCGGCACGTGTCAGCAGTGATAGAATTCACCAGGAATTAGCGCAGAGAAAGAAACAGCCGCACGAATCATATACGGAATTGTGCGTTCCACGTCAAGTGATCAGGGTTTTTGCAGTCATGTCACGGATTTTGATAAAATTTTAATATGTTGTAGGCAACGTTGAGGAAAAAAAACCCATTTGAAGGAATTTTCAAAACAATAAATATTTTTTAAGTTACGAGCAGTCAAAGTTTTGTGCATGGGTTTTTTAAAAAATTTATAACTCTGAAACCAAAATAGATACAGAAATTAGCGCAATACCAGATTATTCGGAAAGCTTCAAAGTTTTAGAAAAAAAATATAAATTTAATGTAACTCGTTTTTAAATTGTTGAAAAAATGTTTTTAATTTTTGAATCTTAAATATCGTCCAATATGTATATTCAAACATTTTTTAAACATTTTTTTTCATCATTGTCGAAATGTCCTCTAACCATAACTTCCAGCCACATTTTGGGCCAAAGAATAGTTTTCGAGCTATGAATTTTTATGCACCGCGGTGTCGGTGTTTGGCGCGCGGTTTCGCCCTGACCGCGACGCGCATAGCTGCCGGTAGTGAGACCAAAGCGTTAATCAATGTCCTGCATTTGCGCTTCAGTATCTTCAAAAGTATACCCTGCAATTTTTTGGCGATTTTTTTCTAACAGCATCATAATGTCCTCTACAGATACTTTCCAGCGGTATGTTGGAACAATGAATAGCTTTCAAGTTAGGAATTTCTATGTACCGCGGCGTTCGGTTTTTCGCCCGCGATCCCGGCCGAACCGTAACACGTATACCTGCCGTTATTGAGAAAAACCCTTGCTTAGTGCTCTCTCTGATTCTCATTTCACAGTATACCTGCAGAAAAAGATACCTCTATAAACATTTTCCATGCATTATGTTAATATTGGCCATTTGGTTTGTCTTTCTAGAAACAATATTTCAATCGTTATAGGATATAATGAACATCGCTTCACCTCTGTGTTTTCCGGGCTTGATAGCGGCAACGGGCACATTAAAAACGTTTGTGCATTCTAAGTCCAAGTAATTTACAAGTTTTACTGCTCTACTATTTTTAATATATATCTATATATGTATGTATATGTACCTATAAAATTCTAGTTCGAAGGTCATTAACGCCGAATTCGAATAATAGTAGCTTCGTTGAGATTTAAAAAAGAATACGGTTTTATGGCTACCTCATTTTCGTTCAGAGGAATTACTGCATGTAATTTATGTGTACCGGGAATTGATTTTGCAGTAGTGTACAGACTACTAAGAAGAGTTTCATGCTGATTGTATTCATCATTTGAACAATATGCAAAAAAAATGTTACTGAAATGTTCTTTTGCCCATTCGAATAACTCCCGCGAATTTGTGATTTGATCATTTTCCGGTCTTTGTAGGCTAGCACGGGCTGCATTTCTTTGTATAATCCCTCCGAGTCCATCGCATGGTCCTTTCCCGTGAGAAGTGGCATGGAAAATGCCACTCGGCTGAACATTCAAAATTGCGAGTATGGTAAATAAGATTAATGAAACTTTTCCGATTTTTGTATTGGCTTCCCGCTCCGTCAGTGAAATAAATTATTTTTTTTATATTTACAGATGTAACATGTTTTAGGTACTTTATAAATTGCGTTTGAAACAAATGAACTGCAGTTGTATTATGCGTTAAAATTTCAGAGATAATTACAAAATTTACGTGCTGCAATTGCCCTTCTAATTTATAATAAGCAACAAACGGATGGATTGTTGCTTGATTATTATTCCAGTGGAACCCTTGAACGGCATCTTGTATAACAAAGGAATAATTTTCCGAAAAATCACACAAGACCAAGAATTCCCCAGATTGCAAATGATTTTTTATATATTCTAGATATCTATTTTGTTGTTTTGCAATGAAATCGTGAGGTAAGAGTTTATCTAAGAGATCCAGAAAATCATCAATAAATTCGGGAGCTGGAGCACATACGGTTGTTAATTTTGTTCTATCAGTCGTAGACCAGTGTCTGTAAGTCACGTTTTCGTAGCAGTTGTCCTCGAAAAGTTGTTGCAATGTATTTTTTAAATGAATTATGCTAGGACACTCTTGACATTGTTTTAAATAACATGCTGGACGGACGGGATTACAAATGCTACGCGATAAAAAGTGTTTATAAGTGGTTAAAGGAAATTCACTATTTCTCGTTATATTATTTAACTTCGCGCCTTTAATCATTAGTTTAAAATTCTGATGCGTTAAACAAACACAAACAGAATGGGTCCCAGAAGCTCCGGCAAGCACGCACTCATGGGGTCGCAATTCCGCAAATTTCGAAAATCCTATTTTTACTGACGGATATGTTTTTTGAAAGCATTGATGTAACTCTTTTAAATTATTCAGAACTAACCGTTTTTGTAATTTAATTTTTTCACCGTCACAGTCAACCGAAATGCAGTCATTTTTCCGGGCATTATACGACTAACGTCGTCTTTACGATAAAATTCTTTAACAAGTTTAACAGTTTCGTCGGGTAACGTCTTACCGGGCTTTGGGTTCGGAGAAGACAAAATGCCTTTTTCGGCAACTAATTTTTTTACGTTTCGCGCCATGCGGTTTGGAACACTAAATTCGTTTTCAA
Organism: Mimumesa dahlbomi; assembly: GCA_917499265.3. NCBI lineage: Eukaryota > Metazoa > Arthropoda > Insecta > Hymenoptera > Crabronidae > Mimumesa > Mimumesa dahlbomi. The sequence continues at coordinate 4,387,760 of OU824120.1, forward strand.
TACGCGTTAATGACCAACGAATGGGAAGTACTGATAAAATCTGCAATTTTGTGGCTCTATCTTTTGTCTTTCGAAACTTTTCTTTTAATTGAAAAATGACGGAATCTTCGTCATCACTTGAATCTGAAGCAATTATTTTTCTTTTTATGACACTTTGTATTTTACCAATTTTTTCTTTGATTTGACAAGGCGTTCTTAATTTAGAAACTTACACGGGAGATTCTCCAAATTTTGGTAATACTTCATTTAGAACATTTATACTAGAAGTTCTATCTACTTCAGGAAAATTAATAATACTAGAACTGAAGGCGGCATCACTACTTTTATCGTCCGATTCTAATGCTTGTTCTAAATTACTTGGACCTGCTTCATTTTCGCGAATAATATTTGTTGTACTTACCACATTTCGCCTCCTCAATCTAGTGTCACAAAGTTTGCAAATAAATTCCCCGAATTCTAAATCTGAATTTGAATCTCGCAAACGATGGGAAACACGACGGATATTCTTTCTACACCACTTGTGCTTTGACAGCTTCAAGGGATTACAACAATATTCGAAAGGCATGTTATCTTCAATTAAACCAGTGGAACTGTGTAAAATTACAGACGTATGTTTCAGCACTTCTTCAGTTTACCCACGAAAAGCCAAAAACACACTGAGAGAATTCCAGAAAATGAGTCACATTTAAAGCATAACTATCACAATGCATGGCAAAAGTTTATTGATGTATCGTTTTCTGCAGGTATACTGTGAAATGAGAATCAGAGAGAGCACTGAGCAAGGGTTTTGCCCAATAACAGCAGGTATACGTGTTACGGTTCGGCCGGGATCGCGGGCAAAAAACCGAACGCCGCGGTACATAGAAATTCCTAACTTGAAAGCTATTCATTGTTCCAACATACCACTGGAAAATATCTGTAGAGGACATTATGATGTTGTTAGAAAAAAATCACCAAAAAATTGCAGGGTATACTTTTGAAGATATTGAAGCGCAAATGCAGGACATTGATTAACGTTTTGGTCTCACTACCGGCAGCTATGCGCGTCGCGGTCAGGGCGAAACCGCGTGCCAAACACCGGCACCGCGGTGCATAAAAATTCATAGCTCGAAAACTATTCTTTGGCCCAAAATGCGGCTGGAAGTTATGGTTAGAGGACATTTCGACAATGATGAAAAAAAATGTTTAAAAAATGTTTGAAGATACATATTGGACGAAATTTAAGATTCAAAAATTAAAAACATTTTTTCAACAATTTAAAAACGAGTTACATTAAATTTATGTTTTTTCTTCTAAAACTTTGAAGCTTTCCGAATAATCTGGTATTGCGCTAATTTCTGTATCTATTTTGGTTTCAGAGTTATAAATTTTTTAAAAAACCCATGCACAAAACTTTGACTGCTCGTAACTTAAAAAATATTTATTGTTTTGAAAATTCCTTCAAATGGGTGTTTTTCCTCAACGTTGCCTACAACATATTAAAATTTTATCAAAATCCGTGACATGACTGCAAAAACCCTGATCACTTGACGTGGAACTCACCGAATATACATACATGTATATATAAAATTTTGGATTACGCGTCGCAAGCCGACATTCAAAAACGTGTAGTCATACGCTACATTGTCAGAGGCATCCAGGACGACGACGCAAGCAAATTTATGTTGTATGGCGCAACCTCCATCGAGGAGCTTAAATTAAAACTCGAAGATTACGAGCTCGCAAGAAAGGACGCGAGACAAAGGCGTCCGCGTGAGGAATATTCGAAACATCCGCGCGGGGGTCACGGAGGAAAACCGCGCGAAGGTCATAGGAAGCCCCGTGCGGAGAACGGCGAAGAAAGAAAATTGAATAGCGGAAGGCGCTACGGTGACGGGTCGCTGATGCCGAGACGTTGCTATGTGTGCAATTTCTCGAACACATAAACACGCATTGTCCGACGAAGAAGGCAACACCGAAGTGCTTCAAATGTGGCGAGTCTGGCCACATTGCGGCGAATTGTACAGGGAAACGGGATAATGTGAAGGAGTCCTGCGTAGTGACACGACCATTACCCGAAAAATATTGTAAGCAAGTAACAATCGCTAACCATTAATTACAGGCACTTATCGATACAGGGAGCGATCTGTCCCTAATGAGAGCCGAGCAGTACGTGAAGATAGGCGCGCCTCGATTAGAAGGTAACCAAATTGAATTCAGGGGAATAGGACGGGATTGCAATAAAACATTAAGCGAGTTCAAAGCGATAGTTAAGATTGACGGTAATGAGTATACGATGCTTATACGGGTAGTATCGGAACGGATTTTTTAGATAATGTGAATGTTAATATTTCTAATCGAAAAATAGTTATTTCGTAGAAAACAATTGATGAAAATGTACAGCCAAATGTTCCGAAGATATGCTCGATTGATGGTGTCTACGAGAGTAACGAGGTAGACCTTACGCCTATTGTGAATGCCGCCTGTAGAAGCGCGGTCCAACAGCTGATTACCAACTATAAGCCTATGCGCGTGCGTGATACGGAGGTAAAAATGAGGTTAGTACTAAAAGACGAAATACCGGTATGTCAGCGACCGAGAAGGTTATCTCCATCCGAGAAAGACGAAGTAGATGCGCAAATAACAACGTGGTTGAATGAGGGTATAATTCAGCCGTCTCTTTCTGAATATGCGAGCCCAATAGTGCTAGTAAAAAAAAGAATGGTAGCACCAGAATCTGCATTGATTATAGATTACTAAATAATAAAATCACGAAGGACCGTTTTCCTTTACCGCTTATAGAGGACCAGCTCGATTCATTACAAAAGGCTAAAGTTTTCAGCACGATTAATTTGAAAAATGGATTTTGTCACGTAGCTATGGACCAAAGTAGCATTAAATATACGGCATTTGTTGTTCCGAATGGGCAATACGAGTTCTTAAGAGTACCTTTTGGATTATGTAATTCGCCGGCAATTTTCCAGAAGTTTATTAACATAGTATTTAAGGATTTTATTTCAACCAAAACAGTTTTAGCCTATATGGATGATCTCATCATACCATCTGTAGATTTCGAATCTGGCCTTATGCAATTGCGAAACGTATTAGAGGTTGCGAGTCAATACGGGTTACTAATTAATTGTGATAAATGTAGTTTTCTACAGACTAAAGTCGAATATCTGGGGCATGTTGTCAAGAACGTAGCATAAAACGGATGCTGTTATGAATTTCCCAGTACCTAAAAATGAAAAAAAGGTTCAAAGTTTTCTAGGCCTTACAGGTTATTTTAGAAAATTTATCCGCAATTACTCTCTGATTGCACGGCCTCTAACAGAGTTATTGAAAAGTAATGTTAGTTTTCGGTTTGGAGCGGAAGAACTAGAAGCGTTCGACAGGCTAAAAACGGCGTTATGCGCACAACCAATTTTAAGATTATTCGAGATAGGTGCAGAAACGGAACTGCACACAGATGCATGTATGTTCGGATACGGCTCGATTTTGTTTCAAAAAGATCGCGACGGAGGTACATGGCATCCGATTTATTACGCGAGCGGGAAGACTTCCCCAGCCGAGGAGAAGTATACGAGTTATGAACTCGATGTACTAGCCATAATTAAATCACTTAAAAAGTTCCGTATATATTTGCTTGGTATTCCGTTCAAAATAGTCACCGACTGTCAGGCCTTCACCATGACTATGCGTAAGAAGGACCTCTGCGTGCGAGTTGCCCGATGGACTTTGCTATTAGAAGAATTTAATTACGAAACTGAGCACCGTCCTGGACGGAGCATGGCTCACGTCGACGCATTAAGTAGAAACCCCCTACCGACGTGTATGGTAGTAGTGGAGAGTGATAACAATGGAACCGTACGATTAAGAAATGCACAGTGGAAGGATGACGAGATAAGACACATGCTCGAACTTGTACGGAAGGGAAACGTAAATGGTTATTCGGTGAAGTCCGGCATTTTATTTAAAGAAATTGACGGTGATTCTCTCTTAGTCGTCCCGAAGCCCATGCAAGTCGAAATAATTCGTCGTGCGCACCAAGAAGGGCATTTTTCGCTAGGAAAAACGGAAGCGTTCATTAAGAAAAATTACTGGTTCAAGAATATGCGAGATAAGGTCGAAAAGATTGTTCGAAATTGCGTCAGTTGCATACTAGCCGAGCGTAAACATAGTCCGAGCGAGGGATTTTTAAATAGTCTCGATAAAGGCGAAGTGCCATTAGATTGTTATCATATCGGCCATTTAGGGCCAATTCCTTCGACAAAAAAAAGTTATAATCATATCTTTGTTGTAGTAGATAGTTTTTCTAAGTTTGTGTGGTTGTACGCTACGAAGAGCACGACCACTCACGAAGTGTTAAATTGTTTAAAAAAACAGTCCGTAGTGTTTGGGAATCCAAGGCGCATTATATCGGATCGCGGTACGGCATTTACGTCACGCGAATTCCAAGATTATTGTAAGAGCGAAAGTATAGAACACGTCTTAATTACGACGGGCGGTCCCCGAGCGAACGGACAGGTGGAGAGGGTAAATCGTACCCTTACTCACGATTACTCACGAAATTGTCAGCGCCAATACCGCAGGAATGGTATAAATCAGTGATGTCAAGGTCGTGCACTTTTCGGCCGATTTTCGAGGCGCTCGCCCACTGTCCCATCACTTTCAAGGAAGGGCCAGTGAGCGAGCGGCTAGACGTTTCGGGGGCGCTTCGGCTCAGGAGCGTACCGTGCACATAAACGCACGTTGCGCCCTACCCAGATACAACCTTCTGAAAACTGCACAATAATTAATAAATTTTTACAGATGATAGTTTCCACATCACCCATGAGGTACTACTTCACGCCTTGTTTACCATCCGAAAAGAGATTGTCCTTTTTCTTCAAGAAACCAAAATCTTATCCGCGGACAGCGATGTCCAATTATTAACCATTGACACAGGTTTCCTGTGCGAATTGGCTTTCATTACTGATATGTCAAATCATTTGAATATTCTAAATTTAAAATTACAGAAAAGGGCCCAATCAATCTCCGAGTTGGTTTCACATATAAATTCATTCAAAATTAACTTATCTTTATTTAAAACCCACATAGAAAATAAAATTCTAAATTTTTTCCCCTGCTGCCAAATCCACCACGCAGAGTTCGGTCCCGCCTGCAATTTTGACCAGCAGGTTCATTTTATTGATTCGCTGATATCAGAATTTAATTCTAGATTTTGCGACTTCGATCGTCTTCAATCGGAGTTATCTCTTTTCGAAAACCCGCGAACGGTTCCCATTGCCAAGCAAAATTTCCTTTGTCAAGAGGAATTACGCGATTTGCAAACAGATGTTTCAATTGAAACGCGTCCGGAAACAGGATCCGATTTTTTTAAAACCTTAGAGGCAAACAAATATCCCAAATTGAGGGACTTCGGGCTCAGGATTCTCTCAATGTTCGGCACGGTTTATTTATGCGAATGTACCTTCTCTAAAATGAAGCGCATACAAACCGACAGACGTAACTTGCTAGGCGACACATCACTCGCTTCATTAATGCGAACTAGTTCGTCTTCACTCCTCACAGACTCGGATTCCTTTTCACAATTATGCAAACGGCCTAGGCATTGCGAGTCGATTTTCAATTAATAGTTCTTTTTAAATTTTATTATTGCATCTTTAACACTATTCCTACCGACACTTTACGTATACCTATTCCTACCGCGGCCGGTCAAATGACCGGTCTTTCACAACTTATATTTTTCAATATTGAATGCAGACCAATATCCAGCTTACCAGTATAAATATATATTTTCTTAAATTCAAGAGTACATAATCAACATTTTATTTTTTTTCGTCGCATTTTTTACAAATGGGCTTCTCAACTATACATTTTCCACATACGTACTTTTTACATTTTAGACAGATTTTGATCGTCTTATTATCTTTACAATACCTTATCTGACATGTTTTCCGTTCACGGGAACCTGTACTTGTACTTGTGATGGGTATTTGTTGATTTTCTTTGCCGAGCTCTTGTTGGTATTCGATCGCAAGTTCTTCTGCCAATTGGAATAGAAATTCCTGTCTTGTAATTTCTCCTCCCGTAGTTTCTTTATATAACACCCATGCGTTTATCCCGGCTAAATCCAAGATATTAAAAAATACTTGCAAAAGCCATCTCCGAGATTTAGATTTTACCGAATAATTTCTGGCCATTTGATCGGTCACATCTACGCCAAATTTTGTGCTATTATACAACTGAATTGTCTCCGGAGTTCGGGAGTCATTTTTTTCAACTTGTACGGAGTTGTGCATTGAACTGAGAATTAGAACTTTCTTTTTTGGTTTGGCTTTATAAACTGTCAACATACAATTATTTGAGCGATAGAGTTTGGTTGAGAAAAGTGCCATGTCGTCGTTTTTCAGTTTTGCCAGTCTTGGTAGCTCTTTTCTATTTGCTCTAATTGTACCAACAATCGTGTTTTTTTTTGCTAAAAGTTTTGTTGCTAAAGGTAGGCTTGTAAAAAAGTTGTCCGTGGTTATATTTCTTCCACATCCTACATACGGTTGTGCTAATTTCATAGTGACAAATTCTCCAAGAGGAACTGAGGGATCTCTACTTTCATCTTTTCCCAAATATGGAAAGCCGTTTATTACATATTTGCTACGTACATCGGATGCTAACCAGAATTTTATGCCGAATTTGTCCGGTTTATTGGGCATGTATTGAGTAAATCTACACTTTGCTTTCATTGGAAACAATTGTTCGTTAATAGTAATATATGGTCCTGGTTTATAACAATTTTGACTGTTGCCAATAAACTTGTTCCAAACTTCGGAAATCATGGCGAATTTATTGGTTTCTAAGCGTTGGCTTCGTTGACTTCTGTCGTCAAATCGAATAAATCTCATAATCTCCGTAAAGTCATGTCTACTCATAGTATTTGAGAAAAAAAGGCGGGCCCCACTTTTTATTCCATAGAAGTGCTATATCTATATTCTTAGCCTCATATGCACCGCGTGCGTACAGAATTGCAAAAAATGTATATAACTTTGCAGTAGACAGTTCCCATTTATATCCCAACACTCTAAATGCCTCTGTTTCTGTGCACTTTCTTATAAATTCGATTATATTCTTATCGATTATCACAGAAAATGCCGTCCTAACTTTGCCTTTCATAATATTCCGTTTACTATACCCAGTCGGGCCTGATGTTTCTCTAAAAATATTATGACTAGGTGCTCTTCCAGGATTAGACCCTATTTTTACTTCCTGCCACACAGTTCCGTCCATCGCAATTTCGCTTACCTCTTCCTCATTTTCAGTATCGGAACTAACTAAAAGTCTCCTTCTCTTTTGTCGTCTACGTACGTTCGAAATATTCTCTTCGTTCCCATCGGTGCTCGAGTCGGTTTCAAGCGGATCATAATTTTCCGTATTGTCATTTTCCATATCCAGGATTTCCTGATCATCTTCAGAACATTCTGCATCGATATCATTTATTCTCTCTAATAATATATTCGCACTCCTCAAACGTCTTGACATTTTGGGGACAAATATTCAACGGAGAAAATAAAAACTAAAATATGAAAATGTAAATCAAAATAGAAAAAAACATGAATAAAAGATAAAATGTGGAACTTACTGCGACGTATTGTTAGTCTTGTTCACTATTTTGAAGATGGCACTTATAACACGTAATACGATATAAAATATTACAAAATAATAATAAAAGACTGTCAAGTATGGCCTTTGTGACTTTCACGTTTCCGTGCACTCTGTTCGCGTTGCAAGACTCTACTGACTTGAATTCGTGAGTAAACGTCTATACATTTCCTTCACTTATAAGTTTATTTATTTTACATTATAGTATATAAGATGGCGTAAGAAAATTCGAGGAACTGGACCGCATCGGATATCAATCAAGCAAATAAATACCGCTAACCCGATAGTCGAGCGAGAACTGTAAACACTTAGAAGTCTCGTAAACCATTTTCTAGAAGGCACTTATCGGATAAAATCATGCCACAACTACATTACCTTTCATTTGTAACGACTTTATAGTTTTAGCATTGAGTCTTAGAGAGAAACTATTAGCAAAATGTATAAATCGTACCACCGGTCAAATGACCGGTCGTGGTAGGTAAGACAGACTACAAATTTATCTCAGAAAATAAACAATAAAAAAATGAGGGAATATTGAACAATGTATCATACATATGGTGCGTTCCACGTCAAATGATCAGGGTTTTTTCCGTCATGTCACGGATTTTGATAAAATTTTAATATGTCATAGGTAACGCCGAAAAAAAATACCCATTTGAAGGAATTTTCAAAATATTAAATATTTTTTAAGTTACAGGCAGTCAAAGTTTTGTGCATGGGTTTTTTTGAAAATTTATAACTCTCAAACCACAAGAGATACAGAAATCATAAAAATACCAGTTGATTCAGAAAACCTCAAAGTTTTAGAAAAAAAATATAAATTCGATGCAACTTGTTTTTAAATTGTTGAAAAAATGTTTTTAATTTTTTAAACTTAAATTCCGTCCAAAGTTCATCTTTAATTTTTTTTAAACATTTTTTTTCATCATTATCGAAATATCCTCTAAACATAACTTCCAGCGGCATAGTGCAACGATAAATAGTTTTCGAGCTATGAATTTTTCTGCACCGAACTGTCGGTATTTGGCGCGCGACTTCGCCCATATCGCGTCGCAGATAGCTGCCGCTAGTCAAACCCGACCGTTGATCAATGACCTACACTTGGGCTTCAATATCTTCAAAAGTGTACCCTTCAATTTTTTGGTGATTTTTTTATAGCAATGCTATAATGTCCTCTAAATATAACTTCCGGCGGCATGTTGCAGCAATGAATACCTTTCAAGTTAGGAATTTTTATTTACCGCGGCGTTCGGGTTTTCGCCCGCGATCCCGGCCGAACTGTAACACGTATACCAGCTGTTATTGGGAAATACCCTTGTTCAGTGCTATCGTTGAGTCTCATTTCACAGTATACCTGCAGAAAACGATACCTCAATCAATATTTGCCATACATTGTGATAGTAATGCTTTATATGTGACTCATTTTCTGGAATTCTCTCGGTGTGTGTTTCGGCTTTACGTGGACAAAGTGAAGAAGTGTAGAAGTATACGTCTGTAATTTTTGAGTATTTCATACAGTTCGGCTGGTTTAATTAAAGACAATATGCCGTTCAAATAATGTTGCAATCCTTTGAAGCTGTTAAAGCACAAATGGTGTAGAAAGAATATCCGCCGCGTTTCCAATCTCTTGCGGGATTCAAATCCGGATTTTGAATGAGAGGAATTTATTTGCAGATTTTGCGAGACTAGAATAAGGAGATGAAATGCGGTAAGTATATCTAATATTATGCGTCAAGGAGAAGCAGGTCCAAGTAATTTAGAACAAGTATTAGAATCTGATTATAAAAGTAGTGAAACAACCTCGACTTCTAGTATCATTAACTTTCCTGAAGTAGAGAGAACTTCCAGTATAGATGTTTTGAATGAAGTGTTACCAAAATTTGGGCAATCTCCTATACAAGTTTCTAAGTTAAAAACACCAAGGAAAACACAGAGGGGAAACAATGTTCATTACATCCTATAACAATTGAAATATTGTTTCTTGAAAGACAAACCAAATGGCCAATATTAACACAATCCATGGCAAATGTTTATTGAGGTATCGTTTTCTGCAGGTATACTGTGAAATGAGAATCAACGATAGCACTGAACAAGGGTATTTCCCAATAACAGCTGGTATACGTGTTACAGTTCGGCCGGGATCGCGGGCGAAAACCCGAACGCCGCGGTAAATAAAAATTCCTAACTTGAAAGGTATTCATTGCTGCAACATGCCGCCGGAAGTTATATTTAGAGGACATTATAGCATTGCTATAAAAAAATCACCAAAAAATTGAAGGGTACACTTTTGAAGATATTGAAGCCCAAGTGTAGGTCATTGATCAACGGTCGGGTTTGACTAGCGGCAGCTACTGCGACGCGATATGGGCGAAGTTGCGCGCCAAATACCGACAGCGCGGTGCAGAAAAATTCATAGCTCGAAAACTATTTATCGTTGCACTATGCCGCTGGAAGTTATGTTTAGAGGATATTTCGATAATGATGAAAAAAAATGTTTAAAAAAAATTAAAGATGAACTTTGGACGGAATTTAAGTTTAAAAAATTAAAAACATTTTTTCAACAATTTAAAAACAAGTTGCATCGAATTTATATTTTTTTTCTAAAACTTTGAGGTTTTCTGAATCAACTCGTATTTTTATGATTTCTGTATCTCTTGTGGTTTGAGAGTTATAAATTTTCAAAAAAACCCATGCACAAAACTTTGACTGCCTGTAACTTTAAAAATATTTAATATTTTGAAAATTCCTTCAAATGGGTATTTTATTTCGGCGTTACCTATGACATATTAAGATTTTATCAAAATCCGTGACATGACGGAAAAAACCCTGATCACTTGACGTGGAACGCACCATATATGTATATGAGTAAAAGTCGTAAAGTTTAAAGGCGATTGACTTACGTTGAATGTAGGAAATTCCAATTGAAAATTTAAAAACGGTCATTTGACCGGCCCTGGTAGGAATAGTGTTAATACAACCCATCAAATTAGCCTTTCCGGTGGATTAGGCCTCCTGGGGAAACCACTTAAAAAAAACGCAGCATGGATAGTACCTCATGGGTGATGTGGAAACTATCATCTGTAAAAATTTATTAATTATTATGCAGTTTTCAGAAGGTTGTATCTGGGTAGGGCGCAACGTGCGTTTATGTGCACGGTACGCTCCTGAGCCGAAGCGCCCCCGGAACGTCTAGCCGCTCGCTCACTGGCCCTTCCTTGAAAGTGGTGGGGCAGTAGGCGAGCGCCTCGAAAATCGGCCGAAAAGTGCACGACCTTGACATCACTGGTATAAATATTTAGATGTGTTCCAAAGATATTTAAACGCGACACCAAGTAGAAGCACGGGAAAAGCACCGTTTAATTTGTTGTTCGGTATTAGGGTTAGGATGAAAAGTGATCCTGAAATTCGACGGATTATTGAGAATGAGTGGATAAGAATGTTTGAGGAAGAGCGGGATGAAATAAGAAGGCAAGCGAAAGAAAATATTTTGAAGGTGCAACAAGAAAACCGAAAGACATTTAATGCAAAGAGAAAGGCTGCATCTTTATATGAAAAAGATAATTTAGTTGCGATTCGTAGGACCCAAACCGCTGCCGGGTCAAAATTTGTTAGTAAATATGTAGGACCGTATAGGATTACAAAAGTATTGCGTAACGATCGATATCTCGTAGAGAGAATAGGCGATTCCGAGGGTCCGCGTCAAACTTCAACGGCGGCCGATTCCATGAAACCATGGACTGAGAATGTGGAAGATAGCGCTATAATTAATAGTGATAGTAATGTCGACGGCGATTAACACATCTGAGGACAGATGTTGACACCAGGATGGCCGAGTGTGGTGTGCGAAGAATCGAGCGATCGGCATTTGTCGACTTGGCATTTGTTTTTCGGTGACGAGCCGTTTCGTCGCATTAACGGACGAGGGCAGTCGAGGGCCAGCGCGAAACAGGAACGGACTACGACGGGGATGGGGAGAGAGAGAGCTCAGGCTGTGTGCGAGCTGTATCCGTCGCGTCTATGTCCGAGATATTGTTTATTTTAATTTTACTCTTAATTAATAAATATATCCTTGTTTTTGTATTCGTGTTGTGTTCTCTGACCCTACAATAGTATGGAAGCACAAACATACCGATCCATTTAAAAAAATGGAGGTGATCCATAAGTACGAAGTATCTCCACCTGCAAAGAAAACTATTATCCTCACCGGCTGGCCCTCTTTGTACTGTGCAATTTTATTTCAGCAAATATTTCTGTGAAACTTATAGTTTCGAAGATATCTGAGGTGCTAATAGTTACTGCGCCACCCTGTATATTAATACGAAAGCACGGGATGCAGGAAAAATTGCAAAAAAACGGCGATCCGAGAACCGCGGTTAGGAGATGGTTAATTCGCTTTGTCGCAGATTGAGATACTACACATCTAGTATATTTACTACTAGGTCAGGCACAATATTGTTGTGTTGTACAAACAATTTTTATTTTCTCTTTCTTTCCATCTTTTTTTCTTTTTTTATTGTTACAAAAGATTATGAAATTTCATCGAAGCCAAAAAAATTTTGTTCAAAACAACCAACATCAAGATCGTGATGACACAACCGTTTCTGAAACCATTGTGCAATCAGAAGGAAAATGGGGTTTGGCTACACGCAGTTTTCGAAACCAAGTTGGTGTTATCAAATACTGCAATTGCGGAGTGTCACACCCAGGTTTGTAGCTGCAAAACATGCACAAGGGAGTCGAGAACATAAAAGTCTTTCGATTTCTGCGCCTCGTCTGACGAATTTTTTGAACCACGTGAAGAAGGAAAGCAGATGTGTCGTCGGAAATTCGTACTCATATCAGCACACTTAATTAGACGGCAAAGACAACGGTGTACTGCACTACACAACGCAATACGTAAATGGTTGGAGGCGAGTTTATACTATAGCACACAGAAAAGAACGTCTTCTTACACTGCATATTTCTCGCTATCTGACGGTGCTGTGCGACTAAGGTAGCATAATGATCCCACCTTCGTTACACAACGCAAAGTCGGATACAAAAAGCACGCAGGCTGAGAGGACCTAACCTACTCCGCCGTGGTTCTGTACGGCGTGAATTACCCAGTCAACCATTTTTACTCTGCATCGTACATACATAACTCTTTTTTCATACGTTTTGCCTTCCATGCAATTAAATTAGCATCTTCAACTGCGCAATGTGGTATGTGGGAGGAAGCGCCAGTGGATCCTTCCTTAGAAAGGAGCAGTGAATCGTAGCTAGGATACATGAGAAGGAATGGTGCAGTGGGCATTGGCGAAAAAGGCGCGAAAAGTGTAGAGTCTTGACATCGGTGTCCTAAGCCACTATGAGAATTGAAGTGGGCCCCATCGCAGAAAGACAGGTTAAAAATTAATGGCAGGTGTAACGCTTTCGGGCCATAAACAGTCAGACCAATGAGTTTCTGTTTATTTTAGCTTAAAAAATATTACTTGACATTTTTCATTTTTAGGAGTCCGCAGAATCTCTGGCTATTGCATACTTTGGCGACTAGTTACCTTTATACAGGGTGTATCTAAACATCGTACACCTTCTTTCAGGAACGATCTTATATATCAAAAGATGAAAACCGTTGCGATTGTCACTATTTAGTAGCACTTATTTTGTAAATGCAACTTTGATTAGTTGTATCACAGCAGGCGCTCAGCAATCTGAGAAAAATCAAGGGCAATCGTAAAGCTGTACTAAATAACAGTAATCGCAGCATTAATAGTCTTTTAAACAAACTTTCATCGTTCAATTCTGTTGCGTCCATGCCGACTTAAAGGGGATGCATCTGGAAACGGGGTTGGTTTATGGACCGATGTTTATTGAACATTTTTCATCTTTTGCTACGTACAACAGATTCGGAAACGAGATGTTTCGATACACCCTATGCACACAGGGAGGGCCAAAAGTTACTACTCGATTTTAAATGGCAGTAACTTTGTTATTGTTCATAATTCTTTTTCTTTGCATCTTCTACAAACTTGAATGGCATATGTCAAAGTTCGAGAATGCCGAACAATCCACGATAACGGCGATTCAAAATCGTAGTAATCTATTACGTAAGCATTATTCGGCAGTGCACGTACGCAACGGCATTATCGATCTTTCCTCAACATTTAGTTTCACGCAATCGATAGACTTCCGACAACACCACTTCTCGACTATGGAGTTGACAGTCAAGGTGTTATTTATCCTGCAAAATCACAGATCGTCGTGGGGGCAATCGTGTATTGTGACAACATTCCTATCCTGCTGTGTGACTCGTCTATTGTGTTCATAATATATCGATACGATTTTCGCACGCTATTGGAGTGTGTGTCTTAAATGTTCAGAATATCCTCTTCAAATCTGAAAAACAGGTAGAAGAAGGGAAATCACTAAGAAAAAGGTTACCGCCATTTAAAATCATACATGTGTATCGACGGACGTGAAAAATTGCCATGGCAAACTGTCTTAGTAAAAGCAAAAACATCGTGACTGACGCAAGCATAGACGTTTACGTAGAATGTACGACTAAGGCTAAAAAAAAGATGTGACGAAAAAACGAAGCCGATTGGCATGAATGCAAATATTTCTATCTCTTATCGCTGGAACGGTATACTCGTGTTGGGAATGTTTATATTATCGTCGCATACCTCATAATCGTGATAACTGTTTTAAAAAATGATATACGTATATGTATATATTATACTTTATATAAATATATAAATATACGTATATTTATATATTTATACATAATTCTCATAAAATTGTTTGCAGTTTTTTCTCATTCAAGTAAATCCATAATTGACTAAATTTTATATTACGGTATTAGCTAGAGCGAGATTTGTGCGTACACAATCCCTACAAATGCAAGTGCGCTACGGCGCACGTATCGTCTATTTCATATTTCGTATTGTGTATACGTACATGTACACACATAATATGAATCCTTCTTATAACGAGCTATATTTACAAAAATTGATACTTCCCTTACGACGTGAATTAAATTTTAACTATCTATGCGCTATCATCTACAAAATATGTCATTCAGTCCTCCGAACGGCCTGTTATTATTTATGCCGTTCGATATTCCAACATGCTGGTCTCGTAAAATCGAATAGATGTGCTACGGGCAATGTGTTTAACGAGGGCATTTTGTAAAAGGACCGTGCATTATCTGTCTTTTCGAACGGGCATTCTATACAGTGCCTGGTCATGTTGCTAAATGCTTACGTTAAACATATTGCCCGTAACATATGCACGTGGATGTATAAGTAACAGCGCTTTCTTTTAGGAAAGTCTCAAAAGAGCGTGTATTTTTTCCTAGCACTTTAACTAATTCTTTTTTTCGATTTTTCATAATCTTGTCCTCTTCATGCATTTTTCAAAATAAAACAATAACATCGGAAACATTGAGCATCAAAACAAGATAAAGATAAGGAAACATGATGAACATAAAATGATTGTAAATTGGACAAATTTCATGTTAATAAATTAATAGATGCCGATATTGCAAATTAGTGAACGAATAAATATAGGAAGAAAACAGGGCGGAAGTTTTACGAGTAAATTATTTTGAAACGGCAAGATTTTTAACGAACAAATTAAATTTAGATGCGTCTATAGATGTATATACTGTTAGTACTGAAATTTATCATTGTGTCTTTTTTTCTCATTGTCCATTAAGGTAGTCAAATTGTTGCTTCCTGTTACCAATGTTTGCATCGAAAGAGGTCTCCTGTTAAATTGTTATGTTACGTGCTATTGAGGCAAGATTAACAACCTATCGCGTTTTCCTCTGTTAGTCGAAAGGCTTCGATACAGACCAGAAGCATGATGCAGAAACGTTTATAGATACGTATTACATTCTATGTTATATGCACAAATGAGGTCATCAAATCGTAGTATTCTCAATATATTGGCGCCTTCATGATTGAACAATAGTGACACCCGGCTTAACAGTGCTCGAAAGAATTACGAGCAGTTATAAATGACGCTAAATTAATAGCACTACATTGACTATTCCTACTGTTACCAATGTAAATAGATGATTCATTGAGTACATTGCATTTCAACAAAAAATTAATAATATCGATCCGTAGATCCCTATTTTCTTCCCTGCCAATGAGTTTTTTTTACCTATAATGACCATCATAACGTTCCAATTCCACTGCAGTATTAAGTACGAGGCCTAATCATACATGTCCAGTAATAATCCAGATTATAATGTAAGACCGAAAGTATGATACCATTGGAAAGTATACCACCTTCGTAACACAATGTTCCGCGGAGAATTGGTTTCCTTAGGATAAGTAGCTTTCACTATTTACATGTTCTTAGCTCTCCATAGAAGTTTTTCAAGTGGAGGAAATCACTCGAAAGAAGTCATATGGAAATTATCCACGATAAAACAGAGTAAAATATCAGCATGACAGAGTGACGTTTCATTTGCTCTTTCTTCTATGCGTTAGGTCGATTGACGTATACCTCCGAAACATTGCGAATTGTTCACTCTCGAAATTGTCAAACTCCAAACAGAGACGTTTAATTGCCGTGTCAATAACGAGCGACAATAAAGTTTTCATGATGACGGTAACATTTTTAGTATTCAGAATGCAAATGTCACACTTTCATTGTACTCCTCGGCCATTCTCACGTTGTAACACATCATCCACACAACTATATTGTCTGTTTTTCCTAAAGAACGCGAGTAAAGTTCACTTTTGACGTTGCCGAGGTTCTGTCTGGTACTTGTAACGGCGTCAACCAGTTTTTGCACTTGATTTTTTGTAAATTAAGTTGAGAATAAACACACTTAGTCTGTGGTTCATCATTCCCCAGAAGTAGCCTCGTCATAATGAGAGAACTTGAGAAATACTTGCTCCAGAGTGGTTTGGCTGAAGCTGTATTCTTCGATATCTAGCTCCAATTTGGCTGTAATACAAATTTGTTGAATTTATGTTAATGTCCTAATTATTCGATAACGTGACTGAAATCACATCGATCAAAACATTACAATACAAAGAAAATGTTAATTAAGAATAACATAGTTATAAGAGTAACTACTGATTTTTTTTACTGACCCTTCTCCAGTTGCACGAAACACTCGGCCAGCGAGTTAACTGCATGTTGGGGAACAGCGAAGACCAGTCTGTCAGCAAAACTCTCTTCTAGAGTTGCGTCTGGGAAGATACTGGCTACGAATTCTTTCAATCCTGTGATTCTATCGCCAGAAGGTGTCGTCGGTGTGCAATCGCCACCAAACAGCTTCATCTCTAGAGTATAACCGGCACCATACAGATTCTTTAAATGTTGAGTAGAGCCGATACATCTCAATTCTCCTTTCACCATTATGCCTACTCTGGAGCACAGAGCATCGGCTTCTTCCATCGAATGAGTAGTTAAAATTGCTCCTCTACCTCCCTGTAAAACAATATCGTTTATATGGAGAATTCATCTATTACTTACACGTGCTAAACACGTCATTAAAACCAAAGTGGTATCGCCAAGGAATAAGCATATAATGTGTGTACGAATCGTTTTGTTAGTCGCGGAGTAATCGTTAATCACAGGTTTCCAGAGCCTACACCAACACGACAAAGTTGTACGGTAACACTTTTCACTTTTTGAAAGAAGAATAGATAATTTGAAGTTTGGTGAAATTGTTTCAGGATTTCGTTTGATGTATTGCAAACTGGTTTCAGTTATCTACAAGTGTTCACTCGGCAGGACCGACAGAAAATCTGCAGTGGCCATTCGAACTACCAGGACATTGTAGGTATCGGCTCGAAGAATCTCATGTTAATTATTGATCTGCAATTTACTCTGTACATTTGTATTCAAGAACTGACCTGAAAACTAGCAAGGATTGTATCCCATAGAAATCTTTTTGATCTGGGATCCATACCCGTACTAGGTTCATCCATTAAAACAACTTTTGGACCTCCAACCATAGCCATGGCAAAACTCAGTTTTCTCCTAGTTCCTCCTGAACATTCTTGAGTCTGCTTATCAGCATGTTCGTGGATTTGCAGACCAGTAAGATACAGGTCTACGATTCTAAAGAACCAACAAGAATATCCCAACATCATGTACTGCTATGTCCAACAGTTTACCAGTAGAGGAATAATAGCAATAAGGATTATACTCATGGAAAGAAAAGTATCAAGTCATTTTATAGTTTTAAACTTAACAAATTACCTGTTGATCTCACCCCAGGGTACACCGCGAATAGCGGCATAACACTCCAAGTGCTCCCTGACAGTAATATTTTTCCACTGAGCATCATGTTGAGGACAATATCCCATCTGTCTAAAAGCCTCTGCCAAATTCGAGTTAATGTTGTGTCCTCCAATATGCACCCTTCCTCGTGTGGCTGCCTCCTCCGCAATGATGATTTTCATTGTCGTGGTTTTGCCTGCACCATTGTGACCTAGTAACCCAAAGACCTCCCCTGGTTCTACTGCTAACGAGAGATTTCTCACGGCAACCTTTCGCTGTATCTGTGGTGTTTCTTCTTCCCGCTTCGAACAGCAACTGCATGCTGTTGATTCACGTTGTCGATACTCCTTTCTCAAATTCTAATCGAAAGATATAATTTCTTTATAAAGGTTGCAAATAATATATATTACATTCAGTCATTCAGTATAGCTAAATGCACAATTTGTGAAATGTAAATCGTGACGTACCTGTACTAGAACAACCGGTGGTTCCTGAACGGACGATGAGGTAATGATATTAAATACCTTCTGCCGCTCGTTCTTCACGTCTGTGTCTTCGTGTTCTCCAACGTCAGAATTCTCCATTATTTCTTCACCGATGGAGCCGCCATTGCGCTGTATAGATGAATGAAGTTTATGAAATTATTATGTATTACAACAACCTACCAGTCAATGTTTAAAATCAGAATTTAATTTGTTTGGGAAAAAATGAAATAGCGAGCATTTTTACCAGGAAATGTTTAAAGATGTCGCTGACATTTCCTCCGCTTTTCTTGATATCCAACAATAGGAGAACAAAGAACCATAATGGACAGTGTAAGAGCACACCAAATGCCATTAAAATAATCTCCGTTGTGAGGTAATCGGACATCGTCAGGTGATGGCAGGCGGCGTTAATAGAGCACATGAGGTGCACGCGTTCCACATAGTATACAGCAGCATATGGCACGTACATTGAGTTTAATAAAGAAAACACTACGTGCAAAGCAAACGCCGCTGTCCCGCCTTAAAGAAATAATTGTCACTTAATATAACGAAAACTATAATGCCAAATGTTTCATCAGATATTATGCAATATTCACTAACAGACAATTCTACAATAATACATTTTGAAAGACATAGATAGCAAGTAATAAACGAACATTTGCTCGTTTCTGTAGGACAAAGATTGTTATGTTAGATTTTCGTCCGAAGATGAGTAGAGTAGCAACTGCATAGTCCACGTAAATTTTCAATGATAATTAGAATAATAGAGAAATTCTGTTTTTTACGAAAACATGAAATACAAAAGTAACAAGTACTTACCAAGGCCTAACATGTCCAAAATCATGACAAGGAGGAACGGTATGAGTCCAAAGAAAGTTGCGATGTTGGGTAAAATACTCTGTGCGGAATCCATCTTGTCAAAGATGTAACTTAAACAGGTCGAGAATAGAATGGACGATGGACAGTAAAGCATCAGCAGTCCACCAAGGGTAATAAGTGCTGGCGGTTCTTGGAGCGCAGGCACATCAAAAAGAAATATGGCGCCAAGAATACAGAGACTGATGAATGTCATCAGACCCACAAGCACGATGAAGTATGTCAGGAAGTACATAGGAAACGACAAGCCATTGACGCGAAGTTGATTCTTTGCTTTAATCTATTCAACAATCAAATAAGGATATTATTGCCTGCATGTAACATATGAATAATGGGATGGAAGTTGTATTAATGTTCTCATTCTCAATTTCTGGCATTGTTACGTACTTGAAAATTTACAAGACATTCTTAACGATTATTGGATATATTGCTTGATGACAGTAAAAATAGTAAACTTTACCTCTCGATCGTAAACCATGTCCACAGCTAAGGTTATTGGTAACAAAACAAAATTCATTCCAATGAACAAGGCAGAGCTGGCTGTACCAATGTTAAATTCTTGCGGCTGTGATGTTTGCTGGAAAGGATGTGTTCTTACTTCGATTGGCTTTAATTCCTCTTTTTCCAACATCAATCTGACAAAAAGAGAAGCAATTTTTTAGATGATGTATGTACGTATAATTAAGTTTGTAAAGACAGCAGCAAAAATCTGTTGTAACAAAGGCAATGTTCTAAAAAGTTAATTACTTCACATTCTAATGTGAATTGAACAAATTATCGAACAGTGCAAATCATCTATGCTGTGTTATTGAATATTTCTAATAATAATCAGTAAGTTCAGTACTATAGACAAATATAATATAGTTGACCATACCTGTAGTAAGTGTTTGATAAAATGTTTACCAAGATCGGAAGAGAATGCTGCATGGTATCATTATAAGCAATCGTCAAATTGATCTTGGGTAGACTGTATTCGTTAATATTGAAAGCAGCTACATGCGGTGCAATTTTTAATAAATTTGGATAATTTCCATCATATTCCTCAATATGCCTTACGTCTTGATTGACACCATTCAAGAAATTTGTGATATCCTGATTAGTGTTATTCGTGTATACAATCTTAGTCCCGTCACCATATGTTTCTGTGAAAGATGAATATTCTTATTAAAAGAAGTGAATGCTTTAAAATATACAGCGCTCATAAATTTATTTGAATGTAAACTATACGTGAAAAGGACTCTCAAACAGTTGGTAATAAGTAAAATAACAGTTACTTTATAACGGAACTCAGAATATACCGTTATTTAATTTGAGGGATCGCATTTTGATATCGACGGTCTGAATGCTGTTTAAATGGAGACCAAGAATGATCAAAACGAGAGGCGCAACAATAGTGAAGTAGAGTAACTGGATGTTTCTAAAGAGCCTGAGTACCCTTAGGCGGAGCATGGCGTATAGGGTTTGAAGAAAATTAGGCCGAATCTTAATGGGGTCCAAACCGAGGCCGAGAACAGGAGGATTCCTATCATTGTGAACGCCATCGGGTAAATCTCCTGTACCTGCAATCGAATATAGTTGATACATACACGTCTATTTGTACTATCAAGGTTTATAATAACAAATTGTTACGTATGATATCGATATACATGATCGATAGAAGATTCAGGCAAAACATGAAATCGTAATAAGCAATTTGTAATTACAAACATTAATTGGTATTCAACTGTTCATTTTCATGAAATTAGGGATTTTGAGTAGTTGTCTGTTACTCTATGAAATTAAACTCACCTTTCGGTTGACCATCGGTTTGAACAGTGACTCCTTCATTTTGTAAGCTTTGATAAGATGTACTCTTAGACTGTAGTGACAACGATCTGCTTAATGCCCGATTACGCACCATCTTTTTTGATAAATTATCCATTGTAGACTCGGTACCCTCATCTTTTTCTAGGTGCAAGAATACCTCCTCTAGCGTTGTCATCGATACCCCATAGCTACTAATACCCAACCTGCTCGACCGTGTCTTGATTTCATGTTCTATAGCCGAGAAAAGTGGTGCAAAATTGTCCACAGAATTGTGCGGTAAAATAAAACTTAATTCACGTCCGTGTCGTCTTGCCTTTTCTGATTTAGCCACATGAGAAGACACCAACCTCGTAATGGCATGTTCTCTAGCATTTCCTTCAAGTACTAGCCTATAACAATTGTCCTCATTGTGAAACATGGCTATAGTTTAATCCAATTTAACTGTGACGAACTGACTCAAACTTACGTCAGGTGATATCCAATTCCAAATTTATTTTTCAGGAACAGAGAACTACCACAACATCTTAGTTTTCCCTTGCTTATAACTGCCTTTCTATCGGCTAATATGTCCGCTTCGTCCATAAAGTGGGTTGTTAATAAAATTACTTTTCCATGGCGCCTGGATTGCAAAAAAGACCACATCTGCCTTCTCGAATAAGGATCTACACCAGCCGTAGGTTCGTCGAGAATAATAATTTTCGGATCTCCAATAATGGCGATTCCTACGGACAATTTTCGTTTCATTCCTCCGCTCAAATACTTCGCAAAAGTGTCTGCGTTTTCAGTAAGATCAATATCTTTCAATGTCTTCTTGACCTAAAATAATCGACGCAATGAATTATCAATGGTACTCGTTAGTACTGTAATGTATGCTAATAATGAAAAGAATCGAACCAACCTCATGTTCAATCATCGACCTTGGAATACCCCGTACCGCAGCAAAGAATTCCAGGTGCTCTCGGGGTGTCAGGAGATCGAAAAGAATATCATGTTGCGGACAGACGCCAGTCATACTTCTGATCATCTGCATGTCATTCGAATCTCTAACGTCGTAGCCGAATATCAGCGCAGTGCCAGCGGTGGGTGCAGTCAACCCAGTCAGTATATTGAACAGTGTCGTCTTTCCTGCTCCATTATGTCCGAGGATCGCTGTGATTTGTCCTTCGTAGATCGTTAAATTGATTCCATTTACAGCCTTAATCTCTGGTTTACGGCATTTCTGATACGATTTGTAGAGATCGACTATTCTAATAGCTTCCCGGCCTTTCATTTCTCGAACAACAGGTTCTACGTCGCGATTTGTTTCTTCACCTGGTATAAAGGAATTCGATTCACCGTTTGACGATGGAACCTGCAAATACGTCTGTGAATAAATTTTACCTAATTTCCTTTGGGTTAGCACTTAAGTATTACTCATACAACTTACACGCTGTGCCTTCTTTTGACACCAAAATCCGGGTGTGAAACAAAACCATGGCGATCTTTTGGTTCCATATTCACCTGCGACAGTGATTCAAGTGTAAAAACGAATTTGTACAATTAGTAGGAGGATTTCAATATTGAAATACGTGAAACCGACATATTATTAGACTTTACAGGAGTAAAAAAGGAAAATGTTCTCTGTTAGTAAATGTAACTTTATCTGGGACAAATGCCTGCTATCGTACGTAGAGAAACCCATACAGAAATGATATTAACTCATTATTGCCAAAATATCGATTAAGAACCCCTACCTAGTTCCAAACTGTTTTATTATTTATACATGTGTATATTGCACGACTTTTGCAATACAGCGAAACAAAATGTTATAGAAAACATACTGGGTATTACGGAGTCAAGGTAGTAGGCCAGGCAAGCATATAAAAAGACGTCCAACGTCATCATGATCAGACTGCCTCCGAAGGGAATTCCTGGACCCGACCAAAGATTATCAAAATTGACTCCCTCTCCTTGTAGATCCAGCACAAGAGCCTGCAATAGAAAGTCTATGACCTTTCACGACTCAGGAGGTATTAACTTTATATTTTTGCCTATTCGCTTTCAACTGAAAGTATTGTAATTTCTCCTCTGGAAATATTCGTACATTAACCAACCTTATCCATTGCCAGAGCAACGCCTGTCGGACTAAGAAGCGAAACTACCCAAAATGAAATTGAACTGGAATCATCCACAAAGACTTGTATGAAGTACATGAAACTCAAACTAGTCACGGCGAAATTGCCGAGCACACCAGCGGTCTAAAAGGAAAGTAATAATTTGTACTTGGACTGTAGTTGTAATGACAAATGTTCTTATTCTGTTTACGTTAACGCAATACCTACCCGTGACTTATCAAAGAACGGTGTTATCATGAAAGCGAACATTATTACGGAGAAGCTGTAGAGCACCACCAAAAGGAATATCGGTAAAAAGTGCGTATGCTGAAACATCTGCAGCGTAAAAAGTAACACCACTCCTACGGCGGAAAGTAACAAGACAAAGATGCTGTAGATGATGAACCACGATAACCTGAAGTGCACAATGTATGAGATTTTTAAATATTGTTAAAATAGAATGGGTATATTGGAAAGAGTGTTCGTCTTCCTTATTGTGTAAAAATATCTATACGTACCAAAAGACGGAATCTTTTAGGCCCATTATCTTCATTCCTTCCTTAATTTTCTTTTCCTTCTCGCCGACAATCAGAATCAGGAGGTATGTGATAAATTGTGAAAGAGCCAGAACCATATAGAGAGGTATAACAACTCTGAAGGCCAGCATCCAATCTATGTTCGAAAAATTCGCAGGTTTAGGCTCAAAATTGCAAGTAGCTTCTAAACGTAATTTAACAAGAGGATAATTCGAGTTTTACCTGCAGTGAATGCATCCTTTGGAAACATTTCGAACGTAACATCCGGTACGGTCACATCGGTGTTGCCTGAGTCTAGCTATAAAGCGTGTCAACAGAAGAAATTATTCTCTTATTTTGAATCGCAACACAATTACTATTATTGCTATCGCAAGAACACAGGTAACAAAACACTGACTAACGTATAATACAATTGTATCATTTACTTTTCTTCTTTTTGCGTAAAAAATAAAATTAAATTAAAAAATGTTATCCGCTATTATCAGGGGAGAACAACAAGAAATTTAGAACGTACTCTTATCTTTGTGGTGTCCATTATTATTTGCAGGGCCAAGAAGCCAGAATGCAAATAGCTATTCACGGGACACGATCCACCAGTTTCTATCGACAGTACGGAGCCCATCCAATGGCTCGTATCCTTTCGGCAAGTAACTGGGGCGGAATATAACTCGGTCGGTGGAGGCGGAAATGTGTAGGAAGGATTAGTTCTTATCTCATACCTGCCAATGACACACAGATACATTGGACACATTCCATTGGAAAAAGTGATTAACTTTTCATTTACGCATGAAACTGATTAATGCCACATACTTATGTTTATTTTAATCACTCATTACTATTACATCATGTAAGGACGAATTCGCTATTACAGTAGAATTCAATTAATCACATAAACGATCTATTATTGTGCCGGTGTTAACAGATTGATTTATTAGTAAGTGACAAGAAACTAGAGAAATTTTCTTACACCAGACGTTGAGATATCGGTTGGGAATCTTCAAAGATAACTGCCAGTGGTACGCTATATGAATCTCTCCAATAAGCCGCTTGCAGGTCGTCCTTCGTGTCGAATACCATAAAATTTAAGGGGAGCTTGCCAGGATAGTCCCACATCGATAGCCACAGAGTATTCATTGAATTTAAGAAGTTCTGAAAGAGATATACATTTCTTATAAAATCGGTCTTCATGGATGTGCTCGGAGACAAGGAGGCGAATGATATTATGCATTGGAAAATCACGTGATTAAGAACGTCCACTTTTCAATATTAGTCATTAAATATTTCTGTCAATTTCTCGGAAGAAAATTGTGAAGTTAAATATACCAGAGTTTCTGTTGAATTGGGGACGACAGCTATCGTGTTGTTTCTGTAACCATTGAACATGTAGAATATGTCCCCTTCGTGTCTCTGCGTAGTCATTGCGGGATAGTTTGGATTTGGTATCAAGATCTTCACCACGATCAAGATGCCTAGGGTGTAAAGGGGTAGAAAAATCTCCTGCAAACAGAAGGCAAACACATGGTTAGATTAGCTCGAAAAAAACGATATACATCGGAAACGTACAGGTAACTGACTAATAAAAGGTCGTAGAACAAAATCTGAAAAATGTGATATACAATACATACCTACATAATATGCATGATCCATTTCAAATCAATTACGAGAAAACTATTATGATTTTTCGCAACATTACTTATAACACATCTTTCTTTACAAGACCTTGATAATCAGACTGAAGGCAGGCATGAGCTTACTCGTTCACACAGGGCGTCCCATTTTAATCTTTCTACTCGATTATCTCGAAAAATATTACTTATTCGAAAAAAATTTTTATTCGAAAGATACTCTATTTAAAGGGGGACATTCAATGGT
Source organism: Mimumesa dahlbomi (assembly GCA_917499265.3). Taxonomy (NCBI): domain Eukaryota; kingdom Metazoa; phylum Arthropoda; class Insecta; order Hymenoptera; family Crabronidae; genus Mimumesa; species Mimumesa dahlbomi. Next base: position 4,413,293 of record OU824120.1, read on the forward strand.
GGACACTGTTTCTTCGTAGGTGGAGGCGCCTGCGAGATATGAAGGTGACCTTTGTTTTTTTAAATGGAACTGTAGTATTTTTTTACGCTAGACACATAGCCTGACTCAAGGCAAATTCACTGACCTAGAATATGTTGACCTTGAAACGTCATTGAAGGTCATTTTCAGTCACTTGAAATTTTTGAACATTACATGTCCAGAAGATATTTGTCACCTTCTAAATTCAAGAAGACGTCCTTGGACATTAATGCTATTGATATTAATGTTTACAAACACAGAATATCTATCAGCAGAACGATGTCGAGTACTACTACTATTGAAATTCATGTTTATAAACACGGAATATCTGTTAGAAGAATCTTCTAGGGTATTAAACTGTAGTTGCTTCGAAGCTGTGAGTTGGTAGACATTACTAGCGTTTTGAATTTTGATAGTGATCAATTTTACGATGACTGATTGCACGCCTAATGAAATTGTCGACATGATATTGATTTTGGGAGAATGTCAACGAAATTATAGGGCACCTGCCCGAATGTATCGGGAAATATTTCCGAATCGGCGGCACCCAAGTAGCACAGTGATCAGAAATTGTGAGATTCGGGCTCGGCAAGGTCATTTAGGGACAGAATCAACAAGTGCCTTAACGTCCAAGGTCGTCCTTTTGAATTTAGAAAATGAGAAACATCTTCTGGAAGTGTAATGTTCAAAAATTTCAAGTGACTGAAAATGACCTTCAATGACGTTTCAAGGTCAACGTATTCTAGGTCAGTGGATTTGTCTTGAGTCAGGCTATATGTCTAGCGTAAAAAAATGCTACAGTTCCATTTAAAAAAACAAAGGTCACCTTCATATCTCGGAGGCGCCTCCATCTACGAAGAAACAGTGTCCACCATTGAATGTCCTCCTTTAAATAGAGTATCTTTCGAATAAAAATTTTTCGAGATAATCCAATGGAAGGATTAAAATGGGACACCCTGTATAATAAGCAATAATCAATTTTACGCACCAAGTAAACTGAATCTTAGAATTATCAAGATAAAATATACACAATTTAATGTAGATTCTAATATGTATTTTCGTTTGAAAGTCATGTGAAAATTTTAATTACTAACAACTCCATTGCCTCTGTCGCATTCAGTAGTTGATATTGGGTTACGATAATGTGGGATTTTAGAAAATAAGCATATTGAGTGTCGAGTGAATCCGAGTGTTCTCGAGTGCATCAGCGTGTGTTTGTCAAATGCTGTTTTAAGAAAGAAAAAGTATGGGAGTTTATGGTGGACAAGGGAAGCGGTTGAAGAGCGACCACCATGTGTGTTTCCCTGGGAAAACCCGGCCGACTCTTCGGCGACGGTGCGCAGGCCCTTGTCCTAGGTATAAGGGATGAGTGAGAGTGAGAGAGTGAAGAAAGTGAGTGGAATGGAATGAAATGCAAGTAAGAGCGAACAAAGAGTGAGTGAGAAAAATGCGTGTATAAGGAAGCGAATGACGGTTGAGAGAGGAAAATGATATTTGAATGCGAGGAAGAAGAGTGCGACGTTTTGCGAGAAGTATTGTGTGAGTTTAGCGAATTGTGAGTTTAGCGAGTACAGGACTGAGTGTCCTCTTTTGTGAGTAGATTAAGTAAGTGTTTAAGTATAGTTAATTATTAGTTGAATATCGGATCTTAAGAGTTTTCGTGAAGCAAACCCTAAACATCATCATTTTTCCTACAAAATTGGAGGCTCATTCGGGATTTCAAAGAACAAACAATTATCATTTTTCCCTATCATAATGATACATGATCACCGTAACTCAGAAAGGTTTTCGATAAACGCTATATTACTGTATGAATTATAAAAGAGACGCTTTTAAAAGAAACTTGTGCAAGGCAATAAGAGAGTTTCTCGAGAAATGCCCTTTTACGTTTCACCGCATTTTCAGAACATGTTCGATATCTTTTGGGATAAATAACATTTATATTTGTGATAGTAAAAACTGACTACGAAACCTAACACTGGAAAGTATAGCTAAATTGGAAAAAAAACAACTCTATAAACTATTAAAGAGTACCTAAATATATAATATAAAAAAATCTATTAACAAAACTGTTTGCTTTTAAAGCGAAAAATGAAGTACCGTTAAACAAAAACTGGACAGACGCGTCTACATGCACTAAAATATAGTAGTACGCATCTAACGATATGTACCCCCCTTTGGAAAAATTAAAAAAAAAATATATACGGCTCATTCCATGTCAAATCGATCATGTTCTGGAGCAGCATCTGCGATTTTGTTCAAATTTACATATGTTATAGTGCTTGGCGTACCATAGACGGAACTGTTTTTGTTTTTTCGAAATTTTGAAAATTGTCAAAGTTACAGCCGTTCAAAGTTTGGACTTTCGCAAAAACAGCCGAACTTTAAAAAATCATATCTCTGTAACCGTAAGTCGTACAGCAATTTTCGTTCTGAGAATTTTCATCGGAAAGAATCAAATTTAAATAAAAAAAATACAATTTGCATAATTAACGATGTAAAATACTATTAATATCGAATTTTGTTAAACAATTGACTATAACTTTTGCAGGTATGTTTTTAAAAATTTGAAAAAATTCATACGCATTCTTTGAACCTTTATCTTTAATATTCCGTTAAAAAAAAAGGTGACACTTTTATACGTCACCTTGCAAAATTCGACAAAGTTAACCGTGCACCCGTTTTACGCGTTCCGACGAGCATTCGCCGGGCAGCCATTTCCCCCTCCACTGCGACGTACATACAGCGTCGCACTCCTAGCATTGCTACGTTTCGTACGTTTCGTATCTCGACTAGTTTATTAATACAGGTATATGTTTAAAAATCTGGAAAAATTCAGGAAGGTACCTTAAGATATTAGCTTTTAGTTGATACCTCGAAAAAGAGTGTCACTCGTCTGGTTACCGAGCAACAATTCGTTAAAGTTGACCATGCGATACAGTGCAAGTCGCACTCCTACCACTGATGCGCTTCGTATCTGGACTAGTTTATTAATGCAGGTATATGTTTAAAAATCTGGAAAAATTCAGGAAGGTAGCTTAAGATATTAGCTTTTAGTTGATACCTTGAAAAAGAGTGTCACTCGTCTGGTTACCGAGCAACAATTCAAAAAATTAACCATGCGATACAGTGCAAATCGCACTCCTACCACTGATGCGCTTCGTATCTGGACTAGTTTATTAATGCAGGTATATATTTAAAAATCTGGAAAAATTTAGGGGTGTAGCTTAAGACATGCCCTTTCAGTGGATACCTCGAAAAAGAGTGTCACTCGTCTGGTTACCGAGCAACAATTCGATAAAGTTAACCATGCGATACAAAGCAAGTGGCACTCCTACCACTGATGCGCTTCGTATCTGGACTAGTTTATTAATGCAGGTATATGTTTAAAAATCTGGAAAAATTCAGGAAGGTAGCTTAAGATATTGCCTTTCACTAGATACCTCGAAAAAGAGTGTCACTCGTCAATTGTTAAATCCAGGGCGATATTATGTATATCAGTGTCAAAAGCATGTGGCCATTACATGCCGGTGTATTCAACGAATTGTTACTCGATTATTAGAAGAGTCACACTCTTTTTCGAGGTTCTTACTAAAAGGCAATATCTTAAGCTACATTCCTGAATTTTTCCAGATTTTTAAACGTTTACCTGCATAAATAAACTAGTCGAGATACGAAGCGCATCAGTGGTAGGAGTGCCACTTGCTTTGTATCGCATGGTTAACTTTAACGAATTGTTACTCGATTATTAGAAGAGTCACACTCTTTTTCGAGATATCTACTGAAAGGAAATATCTTAAACTACACCCCTGAATTTTTCCAGATTTTTAAACATATACCTGCATTAATAAACTAGTCCAGATACGAAGCGCATCAGTGGTAGGAGTGCGATTTGCACTGTATCGCATGATTAACTTTATCGAATTGTTGCTCGGTAACCAGACGAGTGACACTCTTTTTCAAAGTATCAACTAAAAGCTAATATCTTAAGGTACCTTCCTGAATTTTTCCAGATTTTTAAACATATACCTGTATTAATAAACTAGTCGAGATACGAAACGTACGAAACGTAGCAATGCTAGGAGTGCGACGCTGTATGTACGTCGCAGTGGAGGGGGAAATGGCTGCCCGGCGAATGCTCGTCGGAACGCGTAAAACGGGTGCACGGTTAACTTTGTCGAATTTTGCAAGGTGACGTATAAAAGTGTCACCTTTTTTTTTAACGGAATATTAAAGATAAAGGTTCAAAGAATGCGTATGAATTTTTTCAAATTTTTAAAAACATACCTGCAAAAGTTATAGTCAATTGTTTAACAAAATTCGATATTAATAGTATTTTACATCGTTAATTATGCAAATTGTATTTTTTTTATTTAAATTTGATTCTTTCCGATGAAAATTCTCAGAACGAAAATTGCTGTACGACTTACGGTTACAGAGATATGATTTTTTAAAGTTCGGCTGTTTTTGCGAAAGTCCAAACTTTGAACGGCTGTAACTTTGACAATTTTCAAAATTTCGAAAAAACAAAAACAGTTCCGTCTATGGTACGCCAAGCACTATAAGATATGTAAATTTGAACAAAATCGCAGATGCTGCTCCAGAACATGATCGATTTGACATGGAATGAGCCATACGTATCTTCGTAGTCTCTGAATACCCAACAATTTCGCTTGCTTATATCATAGCAGGTATCTACTAACTCGAGAAAAATTAAGGGCAAACGTCAAAATTTGCTGTCCGAAAATAGTTATACTTTTTATAAACATTGATCTCTACCTATAATATTAAAACAAAAGTGGGACCTGTACGATCCACCACTTGGAAGACATAATCGTTTAAAAAATTTTTCTATGACAGGGCATGTCTTGACAGAAGTTGGTTTGTAAACTTATGCTTATTATTCTTATTCCATCTCTCCATGCATACTGTTGATCCTGGCAAAATATCCCTGATATTTACTTACACCCGGTATAGTACTGGAATCAATTTTATGCTTATTTTGACTAACAACGATATCAATTTAATACAACTTCGCTCATTAACGTATCGAAAAAGAGGTTGAATGGATATAAAAACATTTTCAAAACCCAATTCTTCGTAACGTGATTTTGACAGAAACACCCTTATTCCCTGCAATCTTCAATCATTTTTGTGTTATGAGCCACGGACACGTATCGTGAAGGTAAACCGGCACAATCGTTCGATACAAACCGCCGAAAGGAACACACAAAGGCAGACGCGGTGTTTCGCTTTGGTATTTGGTTACCATGGCGATAAACAATGGGACATGCTAAATCCACCGGACGGACATTCAGCGAAAGGCATGAACCGTCAGAGTCGATGTAAAATGCATCCGAGTTAGTTCGGAATGCCTAGGGAGAAAGTCCATAAGGGATTAGCAAGTGTCGGTATTTCTGATGCAAAAAGAATAAGCGACAATACCGCGGTGGCGAATACATTGGTTCGAAAATAATCCGCAGCAAATTTTCAGAAATTCGGAATCAATTATATCAAATTTACAATCGTGAGTGGATTTAATTTAGATGAGATTCGATTGTGTGGAAAAAGAAATAGAGATTATTAAAATCGATAATTCGTTTCAATATTCAGTGAGCATGGCGATATTTAATTCCCATAATTCATTTTACTTTCCACTCCATTGCTCGAACTTTTAAAAGCGTCTTCAAGCGAATAAATATATTACATGTAGAAATTTTAACATTAAAATGTAACTAGTTAGAAAAAATCAGTTCGTAGACAGAAACATTCATATTCATTCTGTTATTCAACAAGTATGTATGTTCTACACGAATGTATGTATATGAAGAAAAAGAGGGCAATTCCATTTGTTTCAGTTATTACTTCTAATAAAGTATGTTTTCTCGTAAATCTGTCCTAGCTGAAGGTGTAGTAAATTTAAAGTGTTACGTTAAAGACAACGAATTTACTGGAATGCTTACATTATTTCAACTGAACCATCGAAATGTGGGTGCATGTTTCAGAAAATCGTTTAAATAGTAAAAAGAAACTAAACAAAATCAAAAGTTATTAAAATAGGAATGCAATCATGTAGAATAAACAAATGTACAATAGAATACAATACTTATTGATAATTTTATACAAGTAGCACATTTTAGTATTGAGCACATCATTATATATCATGGGATCACACTTTTGCATAAGATCTTACAACTGCATTGCTTATTCAGAGAAGTACACTTTTGCTTATAAAGCTGAATATTTGAATTGGCAAATAAGGTGCAGGCCAATGTCATTCTTCCTGGGCGTCGCCGCTGAAAACTTCTTCTATCAATACAAGAATGTCACTCTACGCATGGTGGCGGAACTTGAAAGTTTGCCGTTTCTAAAAAATGTAAAAGTCGAAAGAGGAATGATTGCAAGGCAGTTGCAATCACAAATTAGGAGCAGCGACATTGCTGTCCGCTCACAGAAGATATCAGAAACTGTTATGCCTCGATCGATGGTTTTCTGTTTCTGAGGAATCTCGACATAGTGGGTATACTTTATCGACAATGATCCATGTTAAATATTTCCGCGTAACTTCTCACCCCTAAATTCGCCGTCAATATTTCATATGACCCGCCCGCATTTCAAATTATCGGCGATTACTTAATGTACTTTCATTTTTTTCTTTTCTGCAGTCGATCGATAATTCCATTCTATTTATTTTCTTACACCTATCTTGCTAGAAGCTTCATATGTCGTCCTTGTCACCATGATATGAATATCTTTTTTATTCAAATTTTTTCAAAGGAACAGTGTTTACAGAATGCAACGCCTACGGGATATGAATGTGCACGTTGTCCTTGGCAGTGTTACGTTCTTTCGTGAAAAAAACACTATTACAGAAAAATGTTGGAAACTGTAACATAATTTGAAACACGGGATTGAAATTTTAATAAACTCTGTTACCACGGGCGAGGTATAAAAGGAGATAAGATGTCCCCCGCAATTTTCTGTATCAGAAAATTACCATTTCCGTACCAAACTCAACGTTACGCGCTTCTCGCCAATCATTATACATATGTATAGAATCATGAATTTGAAATACTTTTATTCTTGGGATAATAAATTAACACTAGATTTACCAGCAATTTCGGTATACCTATTTCTACCAGAACCAGTCAGAATGACTGCTCTTCAGAAAAAGTGCATACCGGAGTTTCCAGTCTTTATTTACTTTTAAAAAATGAAAAGTAAGAAGTTGAATAAATTAATTGTAATACATAAATAGATTTTTAGACAATATTAATTAAACAAACGCTTAATTGTTTGTAGTTCATTGGTTACAATATTTACATATGTACAGGGTGTAACATATCATCGGGGTCCTTTTTTCAGAATCGATAGTACGCACCAAAAGGTGAAAAAAGGACCGAGGAAGTTAGGTCCAAAAATCACCCCCTAACAAGTTACAACCCCATTTGTAAAAAATTTTTAAAAAATCATATCTCCGAAATGGTACGTCGTAGAAGACCCGTTTTGATTGCAATATAACCGGAGAAGATCAAAGATAACAGAAAAAATATAATTGCTACGGTTATTGCTGTTAAATAGCATTTATTCTTGTTTAATCCAAACAACGACGATTACCTATATCGTAGCAGGTTTGTAACAAGAGTCTTTCCGTGATATACATTTACCTATCGTGGTTTTATACAATATCTAAAACATTGAAAAAAAAACTTTAAGTGGCCACTTTCTGGAATCTGATTTGATAATATATTTTCATGTCAGCGACAACGACGCCAAATTTAGTGTGATTATTCAGGGTGGAGCAGAGGAACCGTATGTTTTTCACTATTGAATGACTGAGGCACGGTTTGATAAAAATAATAAAAACAAGCATTAAGTGATAGGTTGTTTTAATGCAGTTTTGAAATATACATACTTTAATTAGGTTCGAAAAATAATGTCTTGAAGATGACGTCCTTCCTCTGGGAGAAGAAGTCATATCGCTCGAAGGCATATCGACAAATCTGGTGAGCGACGGGGCCAGTAAAGGAGGCCCTTCTTTTTGTGGGGATATTTAACATCAAGAATCTACATGAACAAGCCTCGCACAATCGGTGGCCTGAAGAATTCCATTCATCAGGATATTGAAGCTGTGCCAAATGAAATGTTGGAGAGAGCGGTGCGTAACTTTCAGGAGAGGATCCAAATTTGTATCCAGCAAGAAGGACGTCATCTCCAAGACATTATTTTTCGAACCTAATTAAAGTATGTATATTTCAAAACTGCATAAAAAAATCTATCACTTAATGCTTGTTTTTATTATTTTTACCAAACCGTGTCCCAGTCATTCAATAGTAAAAAAACATGCGTTTCCTCTGCTGCATCCTGTAAAAAGACAGAGTTTCGAGTAATCTCTTGTTAGTGTTATGAATTTTTACGTGTTTGTGTTTGTACTTAGTACAAGTACTTTCTTATTTGATTTGCTCTTGTAAACTGTAAGTGTACATCCATTTTGTTCATAGAACAACGTTGAGACGCGAGTCATGCCATCTGTCTTCAATGCACATTTTCGGTAGTTCACTCGTGCTTGCAGATATTGTTCCAAACAACGAAGTATTTTTAGATAGTAATTTTAACACCAGAGGAGAATTGGTAATCAAATTGTCCGTTGTTATGGATCTATCTTCATCATTCTATATGGTTCTACAATGTACAGTACAACAAGTTCACTTAGTAGGTGTGGGGTTGATGAATCTCGAGGCGCATCTTACCGAAAAAATGATAGTCATTTATTGCATATTTAGTTTAAATGTCAGACACTAACCATAATTTTATGGCACAATTTCTGAGATTTGTTTGGCACATATTGTGCACCTGCATGTGGTATTCTTTAGAAAGAGTTGCTCATCCACCGTAATATGAGCTCCTGATTTGAAGCAATTTCGGCTACTTTCAATTAATTTATCTCAAACTGCAGAAACTAAAGCGAATTTGTCTCTTTATATATGTTGCTTCTTCTGACTATTTTGTCGAAACGAATGTAACGTCGAATCTCGGTACAATCGCGTCTACTCGTAGTTGTGGGAAGAAATTTTGCTCCCCACGTCTTATTTCATAAATATTCGATTCTCAAAGTGTTTTATAATCATATATTCTGTTCACAAACAATGTCACAGTATTTATCAATTGTTTTAGCTGCCCCAATGTCATTTCATCACAGTGAAACATGCACCAGTCATTTTGACTGGTACTGGTATAAGTGTCCAAAACCAAACAAACATTTGTTACGAATATATACAAAATAATATAAGGTTCAAAATCTAGCGTTAAAGAGCTTCCTGGACATCAAATTTGGGAAAAATAACTTCAATTACAAAGAAACACATGTAAAGTATAAAACGAATCTTGCAATACAGTACACTGAATGGACCCAAATAGGAATCTTGTCTCGGGTCAAGTGCAAGAGTACCCGATAGGTGTAGTGTAGACCTTGACTCTTTACAGAAAAGATTAGATTGGGGTGTTCGGGATATTCAAACGGCATTAAACCCGCAAATTTCCCAAAAAGTACGATGCTATTCGGAAAAGCGGTGTCGGTAAGAGTAATTTCAGAGCAAATACGAAAAAAAATTGGTCCAGCCAGTTGGGAGATAATTATTCTGAAAAGCGATTGGTTTTTGAAAGAAACATTTTCACAGTCTACTCCGTCGTCCTCACAACGTTGTTCAGTTGTAATGTAGCCCGTCGTAGCCACCTAACACCTGACTGCATTAACTAACATCGTTTTTTCATTTGTAAGCGACGATAATTTTGCTACCAATAATATTGATTTTTATACGCAATCTGTTGGAGATATTTTTTGACAAAGAGATAGAGTTTAATTCAGAGTGTCGTTAAAAAATCATATCTTCTAAATTACGATAACGGTGGAAATGAACGAAAAATCATTGAAAAAACCTTCCAGTGTTATGAATAATTTATAAATTTAATATACTAGTTTCTTAAATAGCCGAAAAATGTATTTAATTTTTAAAACTTAATACTAAACCTTAATTTTTTAAAATTAATCTTAGACTTAAGCTTAACAATAAATTGCAGCAATAGGTTTAAAACCGATTAAACGCTGATGCCTTTTTCATAAGACAGCGATTTCACCGAGATAAATATATAATTAAATAAGAAATAAATTTCGTCTTGGGTATGTAACTCAAAATAAATAAATAAGAAACATCTAATTATCATTCTATTTCCATTTATTTAAAATTCAGAGACACTGTCGAATAAAAAATTGAAAATAAATGTTCAATGCCCGGTAAAATGATTAAAAATGTTCAGAATAATGCGAATGAGAGACCGTGGCCGGCGAAGACGCATCGACCGCCCGGAATTTAATACATTTTAATAGAACTTTGAGGTTTTCCGAATTAAATCGTTTCGTTCAGTTTCATAGCAATAGCGGTACAATACTCTCGCATATACACATACACCTATACACCTATAGGCGTAGGTGGATTTAATAAGATGCGTTCGAGTCTAGCGAAGATTAACGGAAAACGATCGTGTCTAACCTGAGAACTAACCGAGCGAAAATATCTACTGGATAATTTATTGAATAATCTATTGAAGGTAATGTCGGAAAAATTGGAAGAATTTAAAGGAATTTGTTAAATATTCGAATTTTTTTCAGTACAATAGGTAAAGTTTAGTGCAAGGCTTCGTTAAAAATTCATATCTTCTAAACGATGATAAACGGGGAAAGTCAACGAAGAATCATTCAAATAACTTTCGAGTGTTATTGATTATTTATAGATTTAATATCACAGTTTTGTAAATTATTGAACAAATGTATTCAATTGTTAAAACTTCCATACATGTCAAAGCGTCTATTCGAATGTCAACAAGGTTTGTTAAGCAAATAGTAAAAATGTTATGTAAGCGTGTCTTGCAACAAAAAGTAAGGAAATTGCTCGATGTTTAGCGTGTGTTATGTCTATGGCGAAACGCATAATTATGGCTTCTGTTAACAAATCTTTGTCACATGCTCTACATTGAAACTTTACAATCTCCAATATCGAATCACTAAGTTGTTCTTTATCTGTTTACAACAGTGGTATGATGTTCTCTAAACATATTAGCAATGAAAAATTAAGGATTTTGTACGGTATACTGTAAAGTTAGATCAGGAGATGCGGTAAGAAAAAATTCGTAACTTGAAAATTATACCTTCTTCAAACATATCGTTGAAATATATGCTTGCGCGCGGGGGAGGTTGTCATGACGTTGTTGTACGCAAATAAAATAAAATGTTGGCAAGAATATACATTGGACCGTGTAGATGTTCTAAAAATAATCATTTTTCAAGAATTCATACGAACATGTTAAATACATACAGTATTAGCAAGATTGTTTCCGTTTAATTAAACTATTTTCGCCCAGTAGTAGCATGTTTATCATAATTTTCGAATACAAAATTTCAACGCCACACTTGCACAAAACCTTCATTGCAATAAAAAAAATGATTAAATATTTTGGTAACACCTTCAAACGTGTTTTGTCTTCAACATTATCCATAATAATATATGGAAGTTCTAAACAACTTTTGACATACTGCGAGAACGCTGCTCAGTTAACCTAAAATGCACCACACATCCCATTAGACTTGGTCTATATCTTTCAATTTATTATGCTTTTTTGAGCATTCATATATTATTTATATGTATTTTGTCAAAGATGCAGCCGTATTAAAATTACCGCAGGATACATATATTACTGCGAAAGTTTGAAATTTGGCAAATGTCGACACCCTCCGGTGGATGCTGTGTTACGTCCTGACTATGCGTTACGCCCCGAGGTTACGAAAACGGTGCGCCCACGGTTTGTTTCGCAAAGCCACTGACTCTTCTTCTGAGTCTATGGTCAGATCATTTTATTCGGGATGGGGCTCTGTTGTACTGCTGTCGGAAGGTGATGATGAATGATGAAGATTCCTTTCCTTTTACTATTCAACTAGACCAGGTGTTTAATCGTTAGATATTCTGGGTAAGAAATACGTTATAACATTTATGAGTCCGCAGCTAGTATAGTCGTGGTAGAATTGTCAGAAACGATTTTACGATTCTCAGTTACTCCTATCCCGATTGATTCGCTTTGGACGTCAACGGTTATAGAAGGGCCCTTCGCCGCCCTTCGTTGCTATTCGCAGAAACTACTGTTTACATTGGCTATTTTTGCAATTTCCAACGATAACTTGTTCTGGTTTTACTGAAGATCGATTTAGTCGAACAAATCGTTTCACCTGATCACCTGATCACCTGATCACCTGATCACGGTGAAACGGTGAATCGGTGAAGCGGATTCAAATAATTTGTTTAGTAAAGCTAACCTTTGGCTGTCTCGATGGTTTTGGATGTCGATTGTTGAGAATATCTGCCTTAATTTCGACGCACAATTAAACTTGAGTTCACAATTTGTATGACATGATTTACCAAGAATTTAAATGTCACGTACAAGATCTGAATTATAAGTCGCAGTGTCCCGTTTAAAACCGAAAATATAAGAATGACGTTCGTATGTTTAGAATCGAAGATGTAAGAATCGTGAACAAGATCGAAAATATATGAGAGTACTGGAACCAGGTGATTGCTGAGGTAATTCTAATATAAGGAAATAATATTCTCAATGTCGTATCTTAATCCGTGGCCGAGTTATTAAAGAAAAACGATAGCCAACCAGAACCTGTTGGGCCGCGGCAGCCCGATAGTTCCTACTGGTACAAGTTAATGTCTTGTAGTAGTGGGATTGTTTATGCCACCGCGGCAACGAAGCCTTTGAAAGATATACAGAACGAACACTATCACACTACTACGAAAAATATATCGATGACTCTATGTTACAGGTGACTGTACTTCCCGGTGTCACCAAAGAAACGTCTAATTTATGACCTTATCTTCGAAATAGCACCGTGCGCTTACCATCGGTTTACACTGCAAACTTTACAGAATACCGCACAATAGATTTACATTGAAAATAATTACCGTTGCCCGATAATTTTCACCTTAGATTTGATAAAATTATTATAACGAATGTATGCACTCGTATACTTGTTCCATTTTTTCAGCGGAAGGGGTTGATTCTGCACCCAGAAGAAAGTTTGATGATTAATCAATTACCAATACATCCGAAATTACGCGGACACCACTTTGTGGTGACTTTTTCGTCATTGCACTTCCCTAACACGTTGAGGACGAAGTGTACCACCGGTGGATCACATAAGCCAAAATTGTTATAACACAGCTTTGTTAGATGAAAGAAACTGCACTTTTGCGTCTGAAGTTTTGTTAAACAACATTGTGTGCAAGTCGCCGGCAGATAAAGCATAGTACGATTTTTACTGCCACCCGGTGGCGCGACATAGCAAAATCTGCGCCGTCCTCCACGTGTTAATCCCATCTTAGGCCCATCCTTAACGATGATACACTTTAAAAAAGAATTTGACAAATCTCCGCGATATTGCCCGTCGTATGTCTTCCCTTTCCAGTGTCCGTTGCACAGGACGGGGTCTCGTGCCAGATTTACATTTCCTCGTGGTCAAGGTTGTGCATTATATCCGATGAAATCTGATGACTACAGCTTTCTAATCTTAATAGTTTTTGATTAGATTTATGTGTTTACTTCGATACCATTTGCCAGTCTCAACCAAAATAATCGCAGCGTGTTATTTCTTGAAAGAATTTACAAGTTTTTAAAGTGCATCGTGCTGGCGTCGAACTGACAAAGGGCGATAAGACGCGGGGCGATATTTGGCATTCTCGAATTTCAGTCTTTCACGGTAACATATACATTAGCAAGAATTAAACAGATTGTAAAGTACAGAAACCTACGCTTCGTTTATGCCTATGCGCAGTCTCCCTAGGTTCAAGTTAAATTCTTCTTTCGAACAGTAAAGCTAAAATTTTTTTGGTCAATACAGCAACAATGTATGAGCATAAGACAAGGCTGAACAGCCTCTAACACCTGCCAATTTTAACCTTTTAGGTACGGCAGAACTTTACGCGTGGCTATTTCCCTGGACGGCAGAGTCTGACGTGAACAGTGTAAAAACGTTACAGCACTGCAAAGTGTAATGAGCAATGCCATTTTGTGCAAGAATATATTCAAATGAAGTATTTGATGATAAAATAATAATTTAAAAAAAAAATATAGGCAATACGTATTCCATATTGCCACGTCAAGTAGATGGATAAAATTTCTTGTACCTTTTCAAAGTTGACAAAGTGTTCAAATATGACATCCGCGAAAGCCACTATAGTGGCTCCTCGTCCAGAGAGGTGACATACACGAAAGCCACTATAGTGGTGCGTCGTCCTGAAAGATGGTATCCGCGAAAGCCACTATAGTGGCGTTTAGTATCTAAAAGGTTAAGCTTGAATATTTTACCATATAGTCCTTAAACATGTCTTGTCTACTCTTTTATACTTCATCTGTGTTATTACTTCCATTTTTGCATTATATAAATTCGTATCTTATTCGTGGCTTAACACGTTGAGCGCCACGCCGATTCTTAAGGAAATCCCCGCCAGGCCACGCGCGCCGCTTATATGCGCTGTATTGTACGCAGTCCGCCACCAGTGGCGGACGAGGCCTAAACGGAAAGTCCAGTGTCCGCCGCATACGGCGGACGTGGCGCTCAACGTGTTAAGGGGCCTCACCACCTCCGGCGTACATTGTGTATGACTTTAGCGACGGGAACGGAAAAAATATAAACTACAAGGACAGTAGGGGAAGACAGTCCCCACTCCGCACCTAAACATAGTTGTGTGTGTCCATGTATACAGGGTGTCCCAACATTATCCACTAATCGGGAACATGGAGATTGTTTATAACAAAAGAAATTGTAAAGTCCTTTACCCTTTTGTGATCCGGGGCCTCGTTTTTGAGTTACAAGTTTCCAAAACATCGTGTTCTGACTTCCGGCCCGCGCGGTTGGAACATCAGTTAAAGACATAGACGCCAGAAAAGTATAGACGAGCGGTCAGCGGGGAGAGGGGTATCCATCGACGCTCAGCTGAGATTTCGCTGAACGATAGCTGTGCCCCTCTCCCCGCAATTCAAATTCTTTTTTTATAAACAATCTCCATGTTCCCGATTACTGGATAATTTTGGGACACCCTGTATAATACGTATACGGGCTATTTCTCTCTCATGCTCGATAAGGGCTTAAAGGGCCGGGATCGATCCTTTGGGCAAAGAATTTGCTCCTTTCGTTGAACTATTGTACAAGTACATAAATTATCGGATAATAGTCATACTTTTGAATATGAATTCATTGTGTGGTATTCTACATATAAACCGATAGTGTACCAGCGGTGCTATTCCGTAGGATACGTGCAAGATATAAGGTTCATAAATTAGACCCTTCTTTGGTGAGACCAGTGAGTACAGTGATCCAGTAAGATAGACTCATCGATACATTTTTCGTGATTCTGTGTTAGTGCTTCCTGTGTACCCCTTTCAAACGACCCGTCGATGCGGCGCTATAAACAATCCCGCTACTATAAAACATTAATTTACACCAGTGGGGACTGCCGCGCTGCTGGCTCCAATCAAGCCTTCTGCTTGCTGCCGTTTTTGTTTAATAAATTAGCCGCGTATAAGGTAGGACATTCAAAATGTTACATACTATTAGAATTACTTGAGCTATCATTCGGTTCCGTGGCGGAACGAATAGCTGGTACACCCCGAATAGATATAGACTTTGATGAACTTGAGCTTATTTGAAAAGATAAAGGATGAGCACACGAGATGACAAAATTTGATTATCGCAGAAGTGCTTCTGTCATCTAGTAAGCTCAAGTTGATTACAATCGAATGAAAAATAGGCATGTGAGAGTTCAGGAGTGAAACGCATGCAATGCCTGGGTGGTGAGACCCCCAAAATTAGCTTTTTTTCATTTACTAACTCATGCTATATTTAAAGCATGATTATTTTTATGCGCAGGAAATTTCATTCATTGTTTTAATAATAATCAAGATATTCGAATATTTAATAATTTAAAATCCATCTCACTTGACACGATGCACCTTTTAAAAGTACTGTTGCTCCGCACTTATAATCAGGCATCCTTCACTAAATTTCGGACGTAACGGTACCATAATCATTCAAGCAAAGTCTAGCTAGTAAACCGTAAAACACCACATCTTTTAAAACCAGCTGTATTTGGAAAGTTAAAAGATTGAAAGACTTTATTGCTTTATTGCAGCGCATGTTCAAGTAAATTCCCTTTCATTTTCACTTTCTGTCAAACTCTTAGCCTTCCAAAATTCATAAACCATCGACCATATGCACCAATTGTGACCGTTACGTCCAGATATGCGCGCATGCAGGAAGCCCTCGCGATCGCGTGACTCGAAAACTCAGGCGATCGGTACATCAGGAAAAAAACCCGGTGTTGTCAATACACCCGATGTACCTCATGAAAAATCGGCATCGTCGCATCCCCTCCAAAAACCATCCCCAAAATCGGGAGTTGGAGGAGTCACGGCCTTGACGAGATCGTCAGAACACGTCGGACGACAGAACACGACAAACAGTAGATCACGCTAGAACACCTTAGAGCTCAGAACTCATTAGATCACTCACATTTATACACACGGCTTACACTATAAGTCTTTACTCAAGTATACCTGTTAAGCGTATTACTAATTATTATTTCTTGTTGTTGTTAATTGTTACGTTGTTTTGAATATACATTATTAATCCAATTCAGTGTGTGGAGATTTGAATTTTTAACCATACTAATAGTGGCTCTACTCAACTAAATTTGGGTAAAGTGTGAAGCATAGAGAAGAATCTTAAGTTTTATTCGCCTCTACTTCACGAAGCCAAGACGACCTGTTATCGTACCGTACAAGTACCGCGTATAGATTAATTGGCCGCTTATTTAACTTTCCGTTATAAGAGTTTTCTTAAAAGAATTCTAATGGCCACTGTGGAACTTTAAGATGAAAAAAACATCTCTCTATACAATCATAACACGAATGAAATACCACATTTTTTAACAACAATTAACTTAAATCGCATACGAGTCAGCAATTCCGTATTAAGAAATCTGCCACAAAATGTTTCACCACAAAGTTCTACGTGACTCTCTTGTCCAAATCATCTGTAGTCCATTGTAATATCGTTATAATCATTTCTTCCATTGCAGGAGAATAATTGCCAGTGGATCGCATGAAGATAGAATTCCTCTGTTCGTTAAAGCGACACGTGAATGTCGCCAAAGATCATCAATAAACGGTATTTAGACCAGGATCCACGGACATTGCAGTCGCGACCGGAATTGCGACCGATTATAAAAACGTAGTTCCCATTCTTTTATCCGCAATTTCCTCGCAGTTCCAAGATGTTCAAAGTCGCCCAGTGCTTCCCGGAAAGTGTGAGGGCCAAGATCTATCTGGTGTATCGTTTGAAACCAGAACAAGGGTCTTCGAGTATCTGGTTGCATCGAGAGGATACCGATCGATGGTACCACTTAGCCGACAGCTCCACTGTGTATTTTCGTATGATGCTGATCCACCTTGGATTACTGCTCTGGCAGTGCTGTGTGGCTGACCCCTCTTTGCCAATCTCGGCCGAACGTATCCACTGTCTCGTGAGACCGCATCTTCCAGATTTCAGCGTTGCATCCGCAAAACTATTTCCATACGGGTATGGAATACCGAATCTATCAACATCCTGGACCCTTCCATTTCCAAAGAAAAACAGGAGACACAAAGAAACACGCAAACAAAATAATCATCGTACTTGAATTATTATACTTTTTGTCTCTGTATCTTGATGTAGTTTGCAAGTTAAGTATGACGGAGAGGAAGATTTTTTATATGTCGAAGTAATAATGTAACAGATGTAGGAACTTTATGCGCTTATTCGTAGTGAAGAATACTTTGAAAGAATATACGAATATTTGGTAGGTTCTCCAAGATTTCTATCTCTGGAGCTTGCTTGGATGAGAGATGGCGAATATATTTTCGGTTTATCGTAAATCGGGAAATTGTCTCTATACCGCTAAAATATGTCCGTGGCCAAATTTATTTTAACTCTTTACCTACCGCCTGCAACTGTAATGAATACAAAAATAGCCTATTTATAGGTCTCCGGTACGTAATGCGTTACGAACACAATGCACGCAAACTGTCCCACAACTGCAATCTCGGAGTTATCCTTGGTCAAAAGTATCTCCGCATCGGAAGTATCTGCGGCAGTGCACAGATGGAATTTGAGAAAAAGCGAAAAGTTGGAGAAAACAGAAAAGTTCCCGCTGTCTACGATCGACCCTTGGCCCAGTTGGCACATGATTTACGCAAAAACAGCCGATAGAACAAATTGGCATCGCGCCCTCCTCTCGCTTGGCAACAAATAGCTGTCCGCGAAACGCAATGCCGTTGTCGCCATCCGTGGATGCATTCGCGCATCTTTAATTACATCAGCGGTCGTCGCATAAGCTATCGCAAGAAATGTACGCGTGTTTTTATGTGGTAACGTCCGGAACATCCGGGGAACGAATATTTATGAAATTTGTCGCAAAAATTAAGCGCCAAGAGAGAAAGTTCAAAACGAAAACTGTTTAATGTTGCTGACATTGCACATTCATCGTTTTCATGCAAATCTTTCGAACTTCGATATTTATCGAAAATTACAAAACCTTTGCTTTTATGTAATCTAAAAATTGTGACTATCGAAAGATTCTTTCCGTTCATGTTTATTACAGTTTTTACGACACATCTACGAAATATAATATTTAGGTATAGTTAATTCTGATACTGAAGAACTTCAAAAAGTTCGAAAAATATTCTTCTTTATAATTTCAACATGGCGACATTTGAAAGAGTTGTAAGAGCTGATATTATCAAAAGTAAGACAGTTATATGACAAATATCGTTGATCCGAAAGTGGAAGGAGCGATCGCCATGGCCGCGGTCTCAAAAATTACACAAATTTAGAATTTATTGTAAATTACGAAAAGTTTTTGTACTACAACTCGATCATAATAATTCATAAGTTATATTATAGAAATATTTCGTTGTTCGCCATTTTATTGCTCTAGTCATCCTGAATATTCTTCTACCCTGTAAAATTACATTTGAGGTACCATATTACCCTAAGTTGATGATATGCATTAAATGGTCATCGATAAGTTTCGTTTACGATAATACTTCCGAATGTATGCTGAATGGTTATACGGAATTATGCATAAAAATAGTATTACCAAAATATACCGCGTTTTCATAAGCGATCGCAACTTTTTGCACGAAATTTTTGTTATACATATGTATGTACAATTCTGACAGCGCGTTACTATAGCGCAAATGCAATTCGGGTTTCTGAACACGTCTGCATGAATTACAAAAGCCTTCGTAAATAATGTTTTCATATCCATCGAACGTCTCAAGTGAGCAAGGGAAGAAACAGTTTCAAGAAACGCAGAAACGCGAAACTAAATATAGCTTGTGAGAGATAGTGAAAATCGATTTATACATAAAATAATTATTCACGGCTATACTTAGCACCCCAACGCGAACTATCGTATTAATAATAGAAAGACACTGTATATGGTATTGATGATCACCTGTACAATAAAGTATGTGCTAACACATGTGTTGTACTTTATTGAATTTCGTCTGAAATGACAAATTTGATACGTGGTAGATTACACAATTTTTATAGGAGTTCGGCCAGATTAAAAATCAGAACGTTAAATTTTATATCACAACTATTGATTTGAATTAAAGAGTTGAACGTCTCATCAACCGCATATACAACCGGTCCTCGACTTTTACACATAATTGGTTGCTGAAAATCTGTGCGAATGTTGAATGTTCAGAAATAGAAGAATGTAAAAAAAGTATAAAAAATTATATTTTAAAATACTTATTCATCAATACAACTAATCAACATGCCAACCAGGCATGTGTATGTGCTTCCAGCTGTTTTCTTTATAAACTTGTGAAGAATTAGCTGAATATCACCCTTTTTTTCTTTTCTTGATAAAAAGTTCTATAACATTCTGTATCTATCTCAATCGCCCTACGTACTTGAGATATACGTTCTTTCATGATGGTCAACCATTTGTCAGTACGCATGAAGGCTTCATTCATATTTTTGATTGTCACAGGCTTGACGAAGTATTCATTTGATGGAGGCGCTAAGTGAGATTCAATGAACTCATTAAAATTTTCGTTCTTGATATCCAAGTTTACTTCATTCATTAGGTTAACTGTTTCATCTATGATAATTTGTGAAGTTCCTTCCAAATTTATAAGTTCACTCATCATTTCTGGGCATAATTCTTTCCAGGAACCTTTCATTTTTACCCTTTTATTTCCACCGACGAGTCTTTAACATTGATTATTGCGCTCGACTGATGGTACTTCCAAAAATGTCTTAATTTAGCCCCATATGCCCTACTAGTTGTCTTGACGGCCAGAACCATTATTTTTCTCATATAATATCGTTTAAATATAGCTATTACTGTTTGGTCCAGGGGCTCTATGAGACAGATAGTATTGGGATGAACAAACTCAGCCTTGGTTTCCAAGTATAAATTGTGGAGAAATTTTGTTGTCGTGTGGCATTGTCAAAGATCGATATCGCTTTACATTTTATATTTTTATCTTTCCAATATTGCTTAACTGTCGGCACGAAAGTAAAAGTAAAAAAGTCTTTAACACGTTCAACCCGGCGCATTTTTTCGAAGTCCGTATGGTCGGCGGGCTCGAGATTACAAATTGTTTATTCGTCTGGCGGCGCTTGTTTATTTCACTATTTTTTCTGTTGTCAGTGGCTTGAGTCTGAAGTGTAGTTGCATGAAATTGTTATAAAGTACTTATAAAGCTTTATTTACGAATTTTGAAATATATACAGGGTGTAACATATCATCGGGGACCCTTTTTGAGGATCGATAGTACGCACCAAAAGGTGAAAAACGGACCAAGGAAGTTAGGTCCGAAAATCACCCCCTATCGAGATACAACCCCATTTGTAAAAATTTTTTAAAAAATTATATCTCCGAAATGGTAAGTCGGAGAGGAGCGGTTTTAATTGCAAAATAAGCGGAAAAGATCAAAGTTTACTAAAAAAAATATAACTGCTTCGATTATTACCGTTACGTAGCATTTTTATTTGTTTATAAAAAAAAACTTTGAATATTTCTATGATAGCGGTTGTTTAACAACTTGAGAAAAATAAGGGCAATGCGTCAAGACTCCCTTTTCGAAGACAGCCTAAAAAAAGTTCAACATTATTGTACGGTTTTGGCGTAAAAAATTGTTAAACACCGTTAAGTCGCCGGACTACCGACCGACCTAATGCTACTGACGACAGCTGATCCACATCTATCATATGTTT
This sequence comes from Mimumesa dahlbomi, assembly GCA_917499265.3. Taxonomy (NCBI): domain Eukaryota; kingdom Metazoa; phylum Arthropoda; class Insecta; order Hymenoptera; family Crabronidae; genus Mimumesa; species Mimumesa dahlbomi. The sequence continues at coordinate 4,434,693 of OU824120.1, forward strand.
TCGAGCCGCCGTGCGACACACACTAATGTACAATACAATGTATAATAACATGCGTGAGAGATTTTTCAGTGTAGTCACTTGGGCAATCGATAATCTTTCACGCATACTGTTATAATAGATGTGGATCAGCTGTCGTCAGTAGCATTAGGTTCGTCGGTAGCACGGCAATGTAACGGTATTTAACAATTTTTAACGCCGAAACCGTGCAATAATGTTAAACTTTTTTTAGGCTGTCTTCGAAAGGGGAGTCTTGACGCATTGCCCTTATTTTTCTCAAGTTGTTAATCAACCGCTATCATAGAAAAATTCAAAGTTTTTTTTTACAAACAAATAAAAATGCTACGTAACGGTAATAATCGAAGCAGTTATATTTTTTTTAATAAACTTTGATCTTTTCCGCTTATTTTGCAATTAAAACCGCTCCTCTCCGACTTACCATTTCGGAGATATAATTTTTTAAAAAATTTTTACAAATGGGGTTGTATCTCGATAGGGGGTGATTTTCGGACCTAACTTCCTTGGTCCGTTTTTCACCTTTTGGTGCGTACTATCGATCCTCAAAAAGGGTCCCCGATGATATGTTACACCCTGTATATATACAAATAAAATACATAACTAGGTGTGGACCACGGGTGGTGCACGCCGCCACATGAAAGCAATGCCTGTGAACCACCGGTGGTTCACACCGGGTTGAACGTGTTAAACACTAACGCGGCAACCCAGGCTTTTTATTTGATTTCTAAACGACTCTTCATCTTTTCCTTTCAATACAGTTCAGTTTCCACCAAGAAGCAATATCTATCGGTTTTCATAAAATTCGTGTCCAGGAGCAACTGATTCTAACTTCCATAAGAATGCTATCAGGCACTTTTTTCCAAAATAAGTCTGTCTCGTCTACATTAAATATTTCGGCCAGAAAAATCTCCCATAATTCGGGACAATGAGGAAATAAATTCTTTCGCAGCGTCTTTAGCACTATGACCATTTAATTTCTGCAGTAACCCAGAGTGTGAGGGCCAAGATCTATCTGGTGTATCGTTTGAAACCAGTACAAGAGTCTTCGAGTATCTGGTTGCATCGAGAGGATACCGATCTTCGGTATCCGAGCAACCGAAAGTACTCACCCAGTGAATTCAATATTATGTAAAGAATGCATCATTTTAAATTTATCAAAACTCCCGTTATTTGCTCTAAACAGAGTGGTAGAATTTTTTTTTTAATCTAGTCTTAATCTTCATGCAAACAAAAATCCTTAGCTTGAATAATTCAAAAACTCAGAGGGACATCATTTTGATGATAATTATCAATCTATGATGGCAAAGATCTTTCCGTTTCATTCATCACTAATGCCGAGTCTTTTGGAAACAACTTTTGAAGATATATTTCCACAGTTTTTGACGTGTTTCCCAACTTTATTTTTGTTTTTCAAAATGAACATGTCGTAGGCCGTTTATGTCATGCGGACAGACGATCAAAGCGAAAGCTTCACCGTTCTCGAATCGTCTCATTATTTCCATCTTTGTGTCGATCGAATTAACCTTACGAGTCCATAATTTCTTCTTGTCCGTAATAAGCACTACAGTTTCTCTGTTTCTCGCCCGAGTTTATAAATATATAAGGACGAAATATTTAAACATAAATAAATAAATTGGAAAATCCCATATCGCATCGATACTACCGCGGCTCGAAACCTTAGTCACGACACCACAATTCCGAGAAATCCACTGGTGTAGGCGGCAATGCGTGAGCGACCACTTGCTACCGCGTTCCTTGCGAGCGATTGCATAGAAAAGAGCAATTTTTGCATTTTCCATAAAATTCTGTATACAATTTTTCTTTAAAAATACACGAAACAACGAATTGTGCGAAACTAAAATCTGCGAAAGTCGAGGGCGGTCTGTAGTAAATTATTTGCGGCGACATTATGGGGTAAGTAGCATTGTACTTTAAACAATTTGTTTAGCCTTGTAAAGGCTGGACTCTTTTTCTCGAAAGTTATGCTTTTTATTTTGTATCTTCTATATTCCCAAGAGCTATCACAGTTACAATGCGGACATTCTTTCTGTTACTTGCACCACATGTTTCGTAACCTTTAACACAAAGATGTAACGGCTTATTGTATATGTATATAAAAAAGCGCGAGTAAAGGAATAAAAATACGGATAATATTATTTGTTTTTATCTGAAAAATATTTCCAACAGTCCCTTTGATAAACGCTTCAAGATACCTAAGTAAATAGCACTTGTAAGGCAAGGAGAGGAAGCGCATGATGTAGCGGTACGAGGCGATGGCACGAGGGCCAGGCAGGGTCATAAAGGCAGGACCCGCGAGGTCCCAGAAGTGGGGGCTGACGTCGAAGGACCCGACGAGGTCGACGGGAATTCGGTGTTCGTCTACGTCATCGAACGGAACCATTTGTCAAGCAAGCGATCACTCATGTTTGAGTGATATTAGCGTGTTATATTGTTAATATACGAGAGAAGTTTGATAAGTCTGGTAAAAATTGAACAATATCACATCGTAAAAAATTTTGAAGTACATAAGCTCAAAGTGGCACTCATTTGGTTGCTAAATATCACGTTTTTCCCAAAAGTGACACTTTGTTTAGATTTGGTAGATGTTTGAAACAAGCGACTTAGTAGTTCCTAGGACAACGCACCAGTTTACACTTTCGCAATCGCAATGTCAAAAATACACGAACTGAGCTTTTAATTGATTCCGCATCCACCCTATTCTTTTGATATGGCTATCTGTGATTTTTTTATTTCCCAACTTGAAAACATGGCTCGGTGGGAAGAGATTCTCGTCGAATGGAGGAAATATCAATGCCGTGAATGCCTACTTACAGACTTTGACAAATCATACTTTTTTGACGGGATGAAAAAATTAGAATCTCGATGGGCTAAGTGTGTCGCCCGTGAAGGAGACTATGTAGAAAAATAAAGGTTAATTTAAAAAAAAAATGTTTACCTGCTTTTTTACCAAACTTATCAAACGACCCGTGTAGTATCCTCTAGTATAGTTGTATTCTTGTTTCTCTTACACACTGAAAAGATCTACCTTCGGCACATTTATAGTTCTTATGATAAAGGAATATAAACATGGTCGAATTATCATGAGATGTAACTGGCTCGAGCCCCTCGAAGCATCTCGAGCCCAAGGAATGAATTTCAACCTAAGGATATCGGCCACTTGAACCGAAAGTGGCAGTGAACAAATTTTGGCAGAGCAAAAACAGAACAAGTTTTGTGTCGTGCAATTTCAACGTACCGCCGTGGTCTTCCGCTTATCGCGCTTCTTCAGGAGAAGATTCCTTACGAGCATAGCCCGTAGCTGTGACAGGTAGACCCCGCACGCGTCCATTCTGCGAGATTCACTCGTTCTCCCGGTATCTAGAAAAGAAGAAAACACGACTGTTGTATGAAAATGTCGACTTACTCTGTGATAAGCGCTATAAAATACAAACACTACGTCGCGTTTATGCAACCAGCCGATTCAACTAATCATACTTTTGTTTCGTTTGCTTATTGTTAATTGCATCTGATTCCATGACTCCCCAAATGGTCTCGCGACTTAACTTCAACGCCAGGGGGAATTAACTCACGAGCATGGAGTATTTTTTAATATTGGCCGCAAACGCATGTTTCGTATTATCTTCCATACGTATAAAGTGTTTAATACCCATTTAACGGTAACCCTAGTGGTTCAGAACAGTATTTGTTTTTGCTTTCCCCATGCATGGGAAGTGCACGAAATGATCAAAGCCATACTTTTAAGTGAAAGAAATATTTCTCTTGAAAAGAACTCGACCATTTGATAAGTAATAAATAATGAATGATATTTTCCAAATAATTCATTTGATTATATGTATACTACGTTTCAGCAATGAAAATCATAACAAGTTTAAAAATTACAATAAACGGTCTGGCTAACCCACTTATTAAAAGTATAACAATTTAATAGAGGGTATCCGATGCACTTGTTCTTTTATAGAAATCCAAAAGCGGCCCACCAAGTACGTACATTTAATAGAACAGTAAACAGATTTATTAATTAAATCAGCAGACAACATTTTTTGCGAAATTTAGTAAATTGAATACTATTACGTCGAAGCTGTAAAACAATTTGTACTTGCTCATATGTGTTTCATTTCAAATACTTCGTATTATAAAGATTATGTCAACGAGCAAGTGATTCCAAATTCACATTCTTGTATAATGGCCCATCTTTGCATTTTTTATGCTTTTGTGCGGATTTGTCTTCACCGTAGAATTATGTATAATTGCAAAGTACCGTATCGTTTCTATTACAATACTTGTTATTGAAAAAATAAGGAAATGACGGAATTAAGCTAGGCAGGAATATAGAAATATAGGAAAATAATGGAATAAAGGGATCTCACTAATAAAGTGATATTGTAAGGATGATGTGTATAAATCTAAGAACTTTTTCCTTAAACGCTTTTTACATCTAACAAATGTCATAATAAGAATTATGTATTTAGGTCATTTCAAAAACTGGAGAGAAAGGAATTAAAACAAATTAGAGACACTTCCGGAGAGAGCAAAATTTCAATGTAGGTGCGTTTCAAGTTGAGTGAGCAAGGTTCTCTCAGTAAATATGTCAAGGATTGTTAAAAAAGTTGCGTATATGACAAGTAATATTGGAAAAACAACATAATTGTAGGTGTTACCAAAATGTTAAATATTTTTTATTGAAAGGCTGTGAAGGTTTTGTGCACGGTGGGCTTTTAAACTTATAGTTCGAATATTATAATAAACATAGAAGAAGACAAAAACGGTTTAATTAAAAAAAACGTCTTATTATAAATGTATAAATTTAACAAAATTATTTGTATGAATTCTTGAAAAAAGTTTTTTTAATTTTAGAATTTCAACTTGGTTCAAATGTATGTTCTTGAAATTTTATTTATTTATGTACAACAACGGCATCGTGTCCTTTGAACATTTATTTCAACGATATGTTTGAGGAAAGTATATTTTTCATTTTATGAATTGTTTTCGTTACCGCGACGTCTCCCGATCAAATTTTACAGTACGTCCGCAAGGAAATATATCGTCCTTAATTTTTCATTGTTAATATGGTTCCAGAATATTATAATACTGTTAAATATAGATAAAGAACACCTCGGAGATTCGATATTCGAGGTAGCAAAGTTTGAATATAAAGCATGTAACGAAGATTTGTTTACGGTAACGATAACTATGCGTTTTTTTAACTCGCTAAACATCAAACAAGTTCCTTACTTTTTGTTGGAAAACACATTCTTTTTACAGAATATTTTTACCATGTACTTAACAAATCCTGTAGAAATGCGAAGAGGCGCTTCAACATGTATAGCAGTTTTAAAAATTAAATATTTATCATCAATTTAAAATACCGTTATATTAAATTTATAAATTATCGATAATACTCGTAGGTTTTCTGAATGAGTTTGTGTTCACTTTCAACGTCTGTCATACTTTGTAAGAGGTGAATTTTGTATGAAACTTTGCATTAAACCGTACCTTTTCCTAAAAAAATATTTGCAACAGATTACATCACAGACGTCGTACATGTATAAGTATGAACAGGACATCAAATGGGGTTTCATGTGTCAGATATCTGAGATCAAAATTAGGAATTATTATGGCACCCTCTGGGACTACCGGACGGTTAATCTAATTGTAAGAACTACAGAGAAAACTATCCCAAGTTAAATTTGTCAGATATTAAAGACTGTACAATGTCGCCGGATCCTGCTCATATACGTATTGTTGTCCGACCGTGATGATACATTATTGTCGTATTAACCGCGAGAATTTTAACTTTGCCGCTCGAAAGAAGATTTTAGCATCATGCTAGGGGGCTGATCACAGATTCAAACAAACCCTATACTTGAAAAGCTGTTCACTTCTTGTCCAACTATATACAATCTTGCACTAATTTTAATACGGCAGCTTCATCGAATAAATACATATTCGAAAATGCTAAGTACAAAAATCAACTGTTAATTTTAATTGTAATTTCGAAAATCATTAATTTCAAATTCAATTTAAGGGTAAAATACTTAACACTATTCTACTGTACATAGAAATGATAAAGAAGAGCCTTCGAAAAACAAATTTCCCCCAGTCAGTACTTGAACACGAGTTGCCGTCCGTCGAATCTGCGACACTCGGTGATAAGTCCAAATTAGTTGATCACAACTCGTGTCTGAATTCTAACCGATCAATTTTCTGTCTCGTTAATACCCGACTTTCTAAAGATATGTAATTTAATGTAAATATGTAATTTGTAAGGCAGGGATATGAAGGAAGGCATCCACTCGCGAATAGGAGTTATGTACATTACCCGAACTTATTAAATAAGTAAATTTTATCGAAATTGTTTCTTGTTTGGTATCATTTTACTTTAAAAAATGTCACCAATATGATTATAGAATTTCCACTGCGAAATAACTAATAATAGAAATGTTTTATCGTTATATTATTGTTATCTCGCCAATAAATATAGGATTATTTCTTCCGGGGTCCCATCGGCTTATGAATGGCAGCCGCGGTCGTGTTATGTTCTCGCTTGTCTGATTCCAGGGGGGAATCCATAGAAAATGCAAAGGTATAGGCCAAGTACAAGAGAATATGACTTTGGAATAGCTTGCTCGTCAACATAAACTTCATTACACGAAGTATTTGAAATCAAACAAATGTGAACAAGTACAAATTATTGTACAGCATCCACACAATACTATCGCTAAGTAAATACAGGGTGTCCCAAAAGTATGCAGCAAGCGGGAACAAGCAGATTGTTTATAACAAAAGAAATCGAAAATTCCTTTACCTTTTTTTGATTTGAAGCCCCGTTTTGGAGATACAAGCTTCCAAAATGTCGTGGTCTGACTTCCGGCCCGCGCGGTTCGAACATCAGCTGGAGGCATATACGCGAGAAAAGTATAGGCGAGCGGTCAGCGGGGAGAGGGGTATCCATCGACGCTCAGCTGAGATTTCGCCGAGCGACAGCTGTGCCCCTCTCCCCGCTAACCGCTCGTCTATACTTTTCTCGCGTAGATGCCTCCAGCCGACGTTCAAACCGCGCGGGTCGGAAGTCGGACCACGATATTTTGGAAGCTTGTATCTCCAAAACGGGGCTTCAAATAAAAAAAAGGTAAAGGAATTTTCGATTTCTTTTGTTATAAACAATCTACTTGTTCCCGCTTGCTGCATAATTTTGGGACACCCTGTATATTCAATTAACTAAATTTCCCAAAAAATGGTGTCGTCTCATTTAATGAATAAATCTGTTTCTTGCTCTATTAAATGTACTTGGTGGTCCGCTTTTTACGAAGGTTTGATGGTAAAAAATACCTGTAGTATCAACTCCCCTAAGCTTAAATAGTTAGAGATGTGCGACATTAAAAGAGAGTTGTTAAAACACAATATAAAGTGGGCTTCTTACTGTACAGAATGAAAGTCTTTTAAATATCTCATGTCGTTCCTTTTTGAGTTATGCTAACATCAATCGTTGAAATACACTGCAATATGTATATGTAATTTCCTCTCACACACATCCAGATTGTTAACGTATTAAATTAGAAATGAGTATGAATATTTGTTACGTTATGTTTTGGACATCAAGCTTCGTAAAAAGCGGGCCACCAAGTACATTTAATAGAGCAGTAAACAGATTTATTCATTAAATGAGGAGACACCATTTTTGGGGAAATTAAGTTAATTGAATATATTTACTTAGCGATAGTGTTGTGTCGTTGCTGTATGTACAATAATTTGTACTTGCTCACATATGTTTGATTTCAAATCCTGTGTAAAATGAAATTTATGTTAATGAGGAATCTATTCCAATGTAACATCCTCTTGTACTTGGCCCATAGCTTTGCATTTTCGATGCTTTTTTTGTGGATATAGATTTCAGTCAAAATCCAGTAACGTTAAGCGTGACACGAAAATGATAAGGGGTCCTACGACCCCTTTTCGTGACGAAAAATTTTTCCTGTCTACTTTTTGGGTGGTCTGTGATTACATATAAGAATCAATGTTATCAATAATATTCCATAGTGTTACAACGTTGTAACATCCTTAGGGTTTATGGCATGGACGTGACTAACCTGCTATTTTTGAGATTAACATTCAGTACTTTCACTTTCCAGTTTTTTATTGCAACCAAATGTTTCGAGAATTTTAACTTCATAATTTTAACCAGTCTCAATAGCATTGACATGCCATAAACCCCTAAAGCGACTTAACGGTTCATCGAACCAAGGCCCGGACCTCGGCAACCCTACACAGCTGCACTACGGACGGACCCTGACGTCAGAGGGAAAAGCGCAAAAAACACCTACGTCACGACAAACACGGATTTTCCCACCGAAGACGCCAAGGCAAGGAGGGACAGCGACTTCGGGTGTCTTCGGCCTCCAGCACCCCTTCCACCCTCAAACTCATCGACGGGATGATAGCAGGGAAGGGATGATGGAGGAGGGAAATTCGGGACTGAAGGACGAACTTTGGGAGAGTCAAAAATTGAACCTTGAAGAGGACATTCACACTTGAACCTTCAAACAGTACATTTGCACCTCATTTTGAACGTTGTACCTTTTGCACACTAATGAACACTTGACCATTCAGACGAAACTTTGTACATTTGTATATATTGTACATTTTGTAAATAAATCTGTGGCAGCACCTAACGCTGCAATATCCGAGCGTTCACAGTACAAAAAAAACATACAGTCCACTATTCATTTGACCTGAACGCTCAACCACATAGAGTGTTACATGTTGTATCAAAACTACTTGTATTTCCAAACATTCCATAAATCAAAACAAAAATCTTGAATTTCTATTGCGAAATTCAGTGTCAAAGCATCTGAATAAATCATAAATAATTTTAAAAACATTCAAAATATCAGCCATTTAGAAATGCTACGATACATTACAATGTGCAATAATTTTGTTTGCGCGGTTTACTGTTCGCTTCTCCATAGTTTAGTATGGCGGTTGACCCAATGGTCAACTACTGACAATTCAACATTCTGACAGTGCGATATTTTTAGGGAAATGGGTGTGTCTGATGATTGTTACATCTTAGAATATGTTCGTTTGTAATATATCTGTTAAAATCACTCTCTTGCCGCGCTTTCTCTCGTCTTGTGCACCTTTTCTTTTTCCCTTCCTTCTTGACTTGTTTAATGCGTCCCTTTCCTCGGCTATTTTCCCGTCTACGTGGAAATCAGCGTACATCCTCCCAATCCCTAAGATCTCGTCTCCCGTTCTCCCGTCTGACTTGCGTCTCATCTCTTTACTCCCTGAAATGTCTAAACTCCTTAAACGTGTTGTCCGTAAGCAAATGCTTACGTTCCTTTGTGCTCGTAATCTGCTGGATCCGTGGCAATATGGCTTTGTTGAGGGACGGTCCCCTCAGGATGCCCTGCTCAGGATCCTTGAGGATGTCCGTGAGACTGTTGACCGTCGTATGATCACGGTGTTGATTTGTTTTGATCTCTCTAAGGCATTCGACACCGTTGATCATGCGATACTTCTAACTAGGCTGGCGGGACTGGGCTTCTCCTGTTCTGTCGCTGCCTGGTTTACATCTTACCTCACGGGCCGTAGGCAGACCGTCTTCTCTGGGGGTATAAGTTCGCCGTGGGCTAAAGTCACTTCGGGTCTTCCTCAGGGCTCAGTGTTGGGCCCACTCTTGTTCTCACTATACCTGGCTGATCTGAATACTGTGCTGTCAGGTGTCAGGGTGGTTAAGTATGCTGATGACATCCAGATCTATGCGCATTGCTCGCTTACCGAGCTGCCTTCGATGGTTGCGTTGCTGAACTACAATGTTGAGCGCCTGGTGGGTTGGTGTGCAAGGAATGCGCTTACGCTTAACTCTGGCAAAAACCCAGGCCATCGTTCTCGGTTCCTCCCGCTACATTAACTCTATCTTTTCTGCGTCTCCTCCTCCAATTGTTGTTGGCGGTGTTATGGTCCCCTACCTGCGATCGGTGAAGTCCCTTGGTGTGACTCTCACGTCGACGTTGGACTGGCATGATCATGTCACTGCTGTGTGTGGGAGGATAAGGTGCACGCTTTTCCAACTTCGACGCAATTGTTTTGCTCTTCCAGTTAGAGCTAGCTAAGGCGGAACTCATCCGGTCGCTGGTCTTCCCCCACATCGATTACTGTGCCTTGGTGTACCGGGATGTCGGTGTGGTGGAGGACATTTGGCTTACTATCATATAATATTTATATTCTACTTATACTCACTTTTACATACTCATCCCATGCTTATTTTTACAGCTTTGCTAGTTTGTAAGTTCTCATCCTTCGCTTACTCTTGCATCATATTCTTCCTCATTCTGCCGGCTTTGTGTATTTCTTTCTATCTTTATTATTATTTTTAGTATTTTAGTTTGTATGTTTCGTATTCTTACTCTGTACATGTGTCCTTAGAGGGGATGCCCCCTAGGATGTAATAAAACTATTCTATTCTATTCAATGTCAGCGACCAATGGGATGAAGCGAATGAAACAAAATTTGACGCTGCGTAAATCACAAAATCGTTAAACGATGCGTTTTGCAACAAAAGAGTGCAACCAAACGTTGCCGTCCTTTTTTCAGCATCGATAGTGTGCATGAAAATATAAAAAAAACAATGAATTTAGGTTCGCAACTCCACTCCCCCCCTCCCTCCTATAGAGATACACCCATCTTTTGAAAAATTAAAAAGAAGTATATCTCCGAAACGATGGGTCGTGGGAGACCAAGTTTGAATAAAATTTCAAATATATGACTGCCACGATTACTACCGTTAAGTAGCATTTATTTGTGTGTGTTCCAAACACACATATACAGGGTGTCCCAGCTAACGTGCAGGTCCCTGGACCAGGTGATAGCTGAAGTAATTCTAATATAGGGAAGTGCCATTCGTAATGTCGTATCTTAATTTGTGGCCGAGTTATTAACGAAAAACTCTAGCCAATCAGAGGGCCTGGCGGCGCGACAGCAGAAGGTCTGCACCAGTAGGGTACTGTGCCAGTAGACACATCCGGATTGTGCGCCGCTGGGCCCAACGGAGCCCTATGATTCGCTATCTTTTTTCGTTAATAACTCGGTCACAAATTAAGATACGACATTACGAATGTCACTTCCCTATATTAGAATTACCTCAGCTATCACCTAGTTCAGGGACCTGCACGTTAGCTGGGACACCCTGTATATATGTATATTCCATAAGCTTAGCCATCCATCCTATTTTGTGATAACAATATGCTCCGCCCAAGTGCTTTACGTGGTCAGACATCGAGGTTCCACGAAAAAAACTACGCGAGAAACAGGCAGATTGAAACCAACTTTAAAGGTACACATACTTTACTAGAGACACACTACACTCGCAATTGGGCGATAATCTTCTACTATATTGCAAAACATGTTCAATCTCACCCATAGCATTAACTTAACAATCCACAGGGACGCATAATACATGTCCGTGTATGATATCATTTAACATACATATGTCGTACTCCTCAATAGAACCAAGTGCCCGTTTTCCGCCTTTGATGTGCAGGATATTTAACCAATAGCGGTCAAAATACAGTTTAAATAATTTCTAATTTTATTCTAACCGTATATATCTATATGTGGTTTATGTACATAATTTGACTACTTGTTTTGAACGCTGGCAAGTTTCTCATAGAGAAAGGGATTTTCGACTTAACGTAACTTCTTTGTGAAAGCCGACGTCGCAGACCTTTAACGTATGGTTCATATAGAAACGTCCCGATGTAGTCGATAATTCATCGTTTGAACTATTTAAGCGTTCGCGCGTGTAAGAGCGAGCAACATACAAGCGAATATGTCAAGGTCTTCGCATAGTTCTCTATCGTGCCATACAAAAAAAGTCGATTGTGTCAAATGTACTTCCTCTTGTGACGTCACACCAAACCAGGAGAAATGAAAACTACTAGACCAAGTCTTTGATAAGTATTCGTGTAACAAGTCTTATTCAGCTTAATCGAATGTTACAAACAAACCTTCGTCAGAGGTAGTCCCACTAATTACGTTGAGATTAATGTTGATCAAAAACATTTATCGTTTTAATACAGTGAAATCTCTTATTTATTCAACCATTTAATTGTTTTACATAGAGACGTGCGACTGTCTATTGAAGGCAATGCCAGGGCAAAAATCACTCCTCAAAAAAAGTATAAAAAATGCAAAGGTATAAGCGAAGTAAAAAAAATGAAATAAATGTGAGCAAGTGCAAATTATTCTACGGCTTCGACACAATAGTATCGCTAAATAAATATATGTATTCAATAAACTAAGTTTTTCAAAATCTGTTTAATGTTCTATGAAACGTACTTGAAGCCCACTTTGGCCAAAATTTGATGTTCAAAATGTAACGTAATAAATATTTGTACTGAATTCTCATTTAACAAGTTTACAATCCGGATGTGTCTGAGAGGAAACTACATACACATTGTGATGTGTTTGAACAATTTATATTAACGTAAATAGAAAAAAATTACATTACATACTTAGAAGATCTTTATTCCATACAGTAAGAATCTATCTTCGTACTCTGTTTTAATGTCGAACATCCCGAACTATTTAATTTAAGGAGAGCTCAGAATTGACATTATATAATAGTTGGCATTATATGGCCATTAAGTACATTTAATAGAGCACTGAGCAGATTTAATAATTCAATTCAGAGAAATCAGGTTTTCCGAAATTTAGTAAATTCAATAGATTTATGTAGCGATACTATTATGTCAAAGCTGTAGAACAATTTCTACCTACTTCATGTATAGTGAAATTTTTGTCAACGAGCAACCGATTCGATCCCCATGTACTAGACCCATATCTTTGCATTTTTACGCGTTTTGAGGATAAAAATATACACAAATATAATACATTCAGGAAACAATAATAAATTGTAAGAATAGGTTTCATAAAACCGATCAAACGCCGATGTCTTTTTTTAATTGATAATGAGTTTACCGAGATAAGTAAGTAAATAAGAAAAAAAATTATAACTCGAAGTAAATAAATAAGAAATATCTCATTATTATTCTACTTTCATTTATGGTATACTCAGCAACACTGTGGGATCAAAAATTTTCTGCAAAGTTTTATTTAAAAAATCATATTTTCTAAGTTACGATAAACGTGGAAGTTAACAAAAAATAATTCAGAAAATCTGCAAGCGTTATCAATAATTTGTAATTTAATGTAATGGTTCCTTAAATTGTTGAAAAAATGTATTTAATTTTTAAAACTTCAATACATGTCAAAGTTACATGCCTCTTCGAATTTCTACAAGTTTGTTTACTACTTTGTCAAAATGTTCTATAAACATGTCTGTGAACAAAACATAAGCAAACTATCTTTATCGGGAATTTGGAAGATCTTTATTTCATACACTAAAAAGCCCTCTTTGTACTCTGCTTTAATGACCAACATTCCGAACTACTCAAACTAAAGAGAGTTCAGAGTTGACACTCTATTGGGCTGTCCGATGTTTACATTTAACGTTACAGTCATATGTCGGACGTACTGGGGCAGAATTAATGATAACTCCACAAGTTGTTGGCAGATTGATTGTAAATTTTCAGAGAAGATTTTCGACATCTAATACTGTAAGGAACTACAAAAAATACGACGTTTTAAAGATCATGATTAGGCGTGACTCCTTGAAGACACTAGCGGTAGGCAGAAAAACTGCCGACACTCAGAGAGAGGAAATACGTAATATTGAATTGTTACGTCTTGATTATGCGTCGCGCCTCGAGGTTATGGAAACGGTGCGCCTTCGAATTGTTTCGCAAAGTCAGTGTTTTGCCTCTTATCAGTCAATGGTCAGACCAATTTACAAAATGGTGATACGAGAGTGGAAGTAAGAAGTCAGAGTAATTCAGATACTTGTTTTTAATTGTCCTAAGTGTCGAACAACTCTATGCTTTGGACCATCTTCTGAACTTTTGCTTCTTATTGATAAGGAAAGTGGAGAACTGGGATTAGTTACTGTGTCTCTTAGGTACTGAGGGAAGAACAGTGTTAATGTCACTGGTTCTTCTATACTCGAGACCGAACAAGTTTTAATCGAGTGTGTACCCGCTCTCCATTACTCATTACGGATTGTTTTGAACCGAACCAAGTATTAACTGACAGGAACCCGTTTAACATTGGTTACTTACGGATGCAACGGATTTAATTAAGTACCTTGGGTTCTCAATTACTCTCGTGATCTGCTTTTACCTCAATTACACGTAAGGTGTAGGCTGTGGAAGTTATTTGGTATTTTTCTGGATAGGGGATTTTGATATAGAGACTTTCAGTTAAACTTGAGTTGAAGGTGTAACTCACTGTACTAAAAACAGGACTAACTAACTGATCTCAACTCAACCTGACATGACTAACTGCACTAGAACTCCAAACTTCACTTTGCGACTAAAGACTAATTACTTAACTGCCCTTCGCGACGGAGGGCACCAGTATACAGGGCGTCCCAGCTAACGTGCAGGTCCCTGAACCAGGTGATAGCTGAGATAATTCTAATATAGGGAAGTGACATTCGTAATGTTGTATCTTAATTTGTGGCCGAGTTATTAACGAAAAGCGATAGCCAATCAGAGGGCTTTATTGAGCCCGACGGCGTGACAGTAGAAGTTCTGCACCAGTAGGTTACTGTACCAGTAGGAACTGTAGCATCGATAAGTGTAGCGTGAGGACGTCGGTACAGCACTCTTAGTGATAAGGGCGGTGGGAAGTCATCGCAAATGCAACGCGTACAATATCACGGCCGTCATGTTTATTCAAGAAATGTTTCTCAAACATACGTCAACTAAAATGTTTTGAAAATGCAAAGGTATAGGCCAAGTACGAGAGCATGTGACTGTGGAATAGCTTGCTCGTTAACATAAACTTCAGGCGAAGTATTTGAAATCAAACAAATGCGAGCAAGTACAAATTATTGTATAGCATCGACACAGTACTATCGCTAAGTAAATATATTTAATTAACTAAATTTCACAAAGACTGATTTCTTCTCATTTAATTAATTAATTAATAAATCTATTTACTGTTCGATTAAATGTACTTGGTGGCCTGCTTTTTGCGAAGCTTGATGTCCGAAATGTAACGTAACAGATATTTGTACTCATTTCTAAATTAACAAATTAAGAACCCGGATACATCTGAGTAGAAAAATTTAACAAATTAACAATCTGGATGTGCCTGAGAGGAAATATATATATATATATTGCGATGTGTTTCAACAATTGATGATAACATAAATTAAAAACTAACGACATGAGATATTTAGAGGATTTTGATTCTGTACAGTATGAAGCCCACTTTATAATGTATTATAACAACTCTCTTTTAATGTCGAATATGTATGTATAATGTATGTAGCCGTTATTGATTCCCCTTGGGGTTACAATGGCCTCGTCTCTCTTAATCCTAAATACTTTCTCCTTTCTTACTCTATCTTAATCTAACTTCTATGCTCGTTCGTCCTTCCTCTCTTCACTCCTTCGCATCTCTGCTTTCCGCCGGCCCCTCCTCTCGTTCTTACATTCGCCCCCTCTCTCGCTCGTCCTTAACCTTTATTCTTATTTTTTCCTCCCGCACTGTTCCCGTCCGCCGCCTCTCTTCATTCTCGGCCCCCCTTCTTTTTCCCTCTCTTTCTTCCCTTCTCCCGTTAATCTCCCTTCTTCCTGCCTCTCCTGTCGCCCCTGCCAACCTCTCTTCCTTCCCTTTATGTCCCAAAATACTTCTCCTTCTTCGTCTCATTTCCACCATTCTCCCTCTATCCAAATTCTCCCATAGCTTGTCCTGACTCTCTTCCCTTTTCTTCACTCTTCTTCCGCTATCCTCCTTATCCACCACTGCATCTTTTTCTCCCTCCATGTTAGGTCATCCTCTACCCTCTCTCTTCTTCCTCTTAATGCTTTTGTCTTCTCCATTCTCTCCCTTTTCCCTTCCTCCCTTTCCAGTTTTATCACCACCATCCTCAGCCCCTCTCCCCCCTTTCCTGTGCCTATTTCCCTTATTCCTTTTATCTCCGCTTTTACTCCCATACCCTACTCTAAAATATGCCCCACCTCCTGCTTCATTCCCTCTTTCTTCCTCTGCAGTCCCTTAATCACGACGTTCCTTCTTCTTTCCTCCCTCTCCTTGCTTTCCCTCCACCTCTCTATTTCCCTTATTCTTGTTTCCTCTTCACTTATCTCGTTTTCCTGACCCCTTCCCTCCTTTCCCTTTCTTTCTTCCCCCTCCCCTCCTCCTTCGCCCCTACTTTTCTTCTTTCTCCCTTTCTATTCTCTTCTTCCTCCCTGCCTCTCTTCTCCTCTTTCTCCATCTTCTCTATACATCTCATCAACTCCCTCTTTTCTCTCCTCCACCTCTCCTCCCTCCTCTCCATCTCTATTTTCAAATCCTCCACTTCCCTTTTTGTTCTTTCCTCCACTCTTCTTATTAATTATTCCTCCTCCTTCTTGCCTTCCTTCTGCATCTTCCTAATCTCCTCTTTTATCTCCTCTATCTCTCTCTCTCCACACTACTCTTTTTGTCTTCCCCCTTCCTCCCTCCTTCTTTTCAACCCCTTTATCCCTTATCATTCCCTCTCCCGTCTTCCTCGGCGATCTCATTGCTTTCTAGCTTTTCCTACAGCCTTCCTCTCATGCTCTTCCCATTCTTCCTCTCTCTCCTCGTCTCTCTTCCTCTTCATCAGCCACTCCTCCAGTTCCGTGCTTGCCAGACTCCCAGTACTTTCCTTCCTCTCATTCTGCTGGGCCTGCCTCTACCCTTCCACCACTCCACTTCGCCCTTGCTTCTTTCCTTCTTTTTCGTCTTTACCGTCACCTTTCCCCTTGTCACAGACGAGGTATTGGATAGACCACTCATCCCCATGCTTTTCGATGTCACTGGTTTTGAGGGCTCTAGAGCCCTCTTACCATTTTAGTGTCACTCGCTACGTTACGATTTCGGTTCGAATCTAGGATGTCGGTAGATTATTAGTAAGGATACGATATAGAAGTTATAGTTTATGCGTATTAATAATTGACCTTTGTACTGCGAAAGAAGGATAGTGAATTCACAGGTATACAACTGTAAGTCACAGCAAAAGTAAGTTCTTTTATAGAGAAGAGTATTCAATTTTTCGGAATATATACAAAAGTTATGAATATTGACATTTTCCACTATTTTTCTTTATTTCTTATAAACAATTGTACTTTCTTAAAACCATTATCATTCTATTTGGTATTAATAATTCAAATCTTTTCCGATAATGTGAAACATAATACAGTCTACGTCAACAGTTAACATGTTGGTGAGCTGTTTCTTATTAATATGATATCAAATGTAACAAAATTTGAATTATTTATAATTCATAAAAGTATGTAAACAGACGGGTAATGTTATATAAATGTTATAGTGTTTGGTATGATTTTAACCAGAAGAACGTCATGAATATGTTAATAAAACTTTCGTGAATAAAAATACAGAAATGTAATATTTTCATAGGCGCATTAGTGTCCAACGCACCAATGTACGGGCCTTAACCCAATTCTCATTGTTCATTAAATAGCAGCTCTTTATTCCCATTATAAAACAGCCGGTGCCCGGTTATACCTGCGACACCCCTTTAAAGACCCACACTTAGGATATACATTTCCTCTATTTCGTCCCCAAAGAATGAAAGTCGCATCCACGTCTAGGGCCACGGTTGTTAGACTCATATTTTTTTCGCAACAAAAAATTTATCTCTATCACAAAATTTTGCTTTACGCTTCGGTTGTCCGTACCAAAAGAAATATTGAACATTTCGAGAATTCTTTCAAATGTTACAATTGACAA
The DNA here is from genome assembly GCA_917499265.3 of Mimumesa dahlbomi. Taxonomy (NCBI): domain Eukaryota; kingdom Metazoa; phylum Arthropoda; class Insecta; order Hymenoptera; family Crabronidae; genus Mimumesa; species Mimumesa dahlbomi. The sequence goes on from OU824120.1 coordinate 4,452,573, forward strand.
CCTACTATAATTTTATTATTTATCATTTGAAAAGTGAGTCAACCTTACTCGTCAATAATTAATAATTTTCTACGATTTTTATAATAATTCACAAAGTGTTCGATTCGTTTTATCCCGCCTTACGTAGGGAAACATATATTTTTGGACAAATTATTCTTCATTATTTCAGATGTTGTGCAAATCAGATTCACCAACCAACTTGAATGTTGATCGTTTTATATACATATGTATGTATGTCGAAGTATTCCGTAGGTCAGAATATTGTGTATACATTAAGGAATAATTACTTACCTGGCGTACAACTGACATTATGGAGATATCATAACCGATCATAAATAGTAAGTTTCTAAAGATAGTGTGTTATGACCTTGTCTAAACCATATGGCAATACCTGAGATTGGGGTGATAATGGTACCATTATAAAAACGTAGCTCGACCACCTGAAGGCAGGCAGTCGAGAGTAAACGTTCGTAGCAGTATGACGTTATTACGATTAACTACAATTAGGAGACACGAAGGCTGAGAGGGAAAGACCGATCTAGGATGACAGGCCATCTGCGACATGTATATTTAGGTTTGTTATGTGTAACAGTGCTTATGGGTTCCCATCCATCGCACGATACTCGAAATTCATTTTCAACCCCGAGGGCGGAATCTAGAAGTTGGTTCGTGCCAAATACGCAGACCCTTTACATTTGGTAACGGCGGCAACATGTGGGCTTGTAACAACCTCACAAAAGGGGGTGGGGTGCGGTGCCCGTTTCGGAACCAACGATACTCTTTTAGTTCAAAAAATTCTGCTCCTTCGTCAAGGAGGCGCTGCAAATCCTCTGAAATTTGAACGCGTCGGGAATTCAGTTTCGCGAACACGGAACCCCGTAAGGTGATAGGTCTACCCAATACCTCGTTTGTGCCCTTGTCTTCCTCTCTCCTGCCAGGTGTCGCCTTCCTCTTACTTTGCTTCCTTTCCCCTAGGTGTCGTTCCCTTCCTTTCTCTTTCTCGTTCTTCCTAACCTCAATCAACTCCACCTTTTCCTTCTCCCTGCTTCTTTCCCTCCACCCCTCACCACACCCCTTCACTTCCTCTGACACTACGCGCTCTTCCGCTCTTCCGCTACTCCACTTCCTTCTTTCTCTTTTCTGTCTTTTCCTCTCTTTTCTCACATTTCTCTCGTGCCTCTTTCGCTTTCCACTTTCTCCTGTCACGCCCTCTCTCTCACTCTTTAATGTCGAATATGTTTCGCGAATTATTTAAGCTTAGGGGAGTTGATGCTACAGATATTTTTCACCATCAAACCTTTGTAAAAAGCGGGTCACCAAGTACATTTAAGAGACTAGTAAACAGATTTATTCATTAACACGTTGAGCGCCACGCCGATTCTTAAGAAAGTCCCCGCCAGAAAGGCCACGCGCGCCGCTTATATGCGCTGTATTGCACGCCGTCCGCCACCAGTGGCGGACGAGGCCTAAACGGAAAGTCCAGTGTCCGCCGCATACGGCAGACATGGCGCTCAACGTGTTAAACGAGGAGAAATCTTTTTTTGATAAATTTAATTAATTGAATATACATATCAGGCGCTTCGATCCGCTCTATCGACCGATCTGTGTTAGAATGATTTGCCGTGCATCATTGTCGCGCAGCCCGAAACTAGCAGCGAGACGCACGTAGAGTAGGAGGACCTTCTCCCCCACTTCCTTGGATATACAGGGTGTAACATATCATCGGGGACCCTTTTTCAGGATCGATAGTACACACCAAAAGATGAAAAAAGAGTCTATAAAGTTTTGTCTAAAAACCAACCCCTATCGAGATACAACCCCTTTTATAAAAGTTTTAAAAAAATCATATCTCCGAAATGGTACGTTGTATGGGACCGATTTTTATTGCAATATAACCAGAGAAGATCAAAGATAACAGAAAAAAATATAATTGCTGCGGTTATTGCTGTTAAATAGCATTTATTCTTGTTTAATCCAAACAACGTCGTTTACCTATATCGTAGCAGGTTTGTAACACCTTGGGAAACATTAAGGGCATTCACTAAATCTTCCTTTGCGTAGATAGTGATATTTTTTCGCAAACTTTGGTCTCTTCAGGTTATATTGCAATCAAAATCGGTTCTCTGCGACGTACCATTTCGGAGATGTGACTTTTTAAAAAATTTTTACAAATGGGGTTGTAACTCGTTAGGGGGTGATTTTCGGACCTAACTTCCTTGGTCCTATTTTCACCTTTTCGTGCGTACTATCGATCCTGAAAAAGGGTCCCCGATCATATGTTACACCCTGTATGCTCTGAGTTAACCGGTCAACTTCAGTACCGATTAGTGTACACACAATTTTCAAAAGGACGTATGCGGAAGGGATACAACGTGCGTACATGTTTACGTTATGTTCCTGAGCCGAAGCGGTTCCTGATCGTCTACCTGCATGGTCATGGGTCTTAATTTGGAAGTGGTGGGACAGTGCGCGAGCACCTCAAAAATCGTCTCAATTGTGAACGTTCTCGACACCAATGATTTAATTTAAAAGATTAATTAACGTTACAAGTTTAAAAATGATTTAATATTACGAGTTGGACACCATAACGAGATAAAAATAAATTTCTCAGATCTTCTAAATGGATGCTGACATGAAACTAAATAAAATATAAGTGAAGATTAACTTCAATATCACACGCGTCACGATGCATGTAATCATTTTTAAATTAAGTTTAACTCTTGCCGGGGGTGTTATTGTAAACATTATTGAAGTATAAGCACCTTCTATAATACGTATGAAAAACGCATGTGAATTGTAGAATCGATAGACATGATAGGATACACCTCTATTTGATAAAAGCATTGTAGCATCGGCTTATCCCGATATTATTGCATGTTGCATGGGCACACACATGTTAGATTGTAGAGAAATCCGAATATCGAAAATGCAATAATATTCATATAATAGTAATTATTCATACAAAGTAGGTATTTAGTACAATATACAGGGTGTAACAAAAATACTGGGACACTTTTTCGGTATCGATAGTACGCACCAAAATATGAAAAAAAGTCTATAAAGTTTTGTCTAAAAATTACCCCCTATCAAGATACAACCCATTTTGTAAAAAATTTTTTAAAAATCATCTCCGAAATGGTACGTCGTAGAGGAGCGGTTTTAATTGCAATATAACCGGAAGAGACCAAAGTTTACGAAAAAAAATCACTATCTACGCAAAGGAAGATTTAGCGAATGCCCTTAATGTTTCCCAAGTTGTTACAAACCTGCTACGATATAGGTAATCGACGTTGTTTGGATTAAACAAGAATAAATGCTATTTAACAGCCATAATCGGAGCAATTACATTTTTTTCTATTATCTTTGATCTTCTCCGGTTATATTGCAATCAAAATCGGTCCTATACAACGTACCATTTCGGAGATATGATTTTTTTAAAACTTTTATAAAAGGGGTTGTATCTCGATAGGGGTTGGTTTTTAGACAAAACTTTATAGACTCTTTTTTCATCTTTTGGTGCGTACTATCGATACTGAAAAAGTGTCCCAGAATTTCTGCTACACCCTGTATTTACGACGAGCCCATTGAAATCTGGAATAAATACTTTAACCGATTCTATGATTACATATTATATGATTTATACTGTTTATATGATTTTATACTGGTGAGAAAAATTACTGAACTATTGATCATCTAGAATTATTAATACTAAATAAATAAATGTGATAAAACTATAAAAATTGTATGGAAGAGTAGCACATGCTTTCTTAAAATGTATCCAAAATGCAAAACGTTACATAACTTCTTTGAAATATATAAAATCCACTACTAAATGCACGGTGTATTATACCATGCTTGAACGGACAACACATGCCATACAATCTTTCGACTTTCGATTAAGATTACTAATTTATGAATGCAAGAATGATTAAAATCAATTTAGTACAATGTTCTACACATATTTAACAACTCCAGACAGTAAAAAGTTTGCGGATTACGTAAACTTTTGAAATTGCCTTTTTTCCAGATTTTCGGATGGAATACCCCACTCTGCGACGTGCGTATGTATTGAATGTCCTATTCCGTCATTCAAATATTTCTTAAAAAAGGACATCACAAAATAGTGTACACTTTCGTGAAAATCAATATTTTGCTTTTTTTGTTGGTAACCTTTACCAACGTACTCAAAGAACTCATTTATAAAAATTTTATAAATGAGTAATAACTGAAGCCCGGGAATAGATAATTGTGCCCATAATTATGAAAGTGGTCTAAGTCAATAATTTTAAAAAATAAAAGTCTTGATAATTTGTTAATAAATGTTTCAAAACCTTTAAAAAACGTAACATCCAAAATTTTTTACAAATTGACTTAGACCATTTTCATAGTAATGGGCACAATTATATGGGTGAAACCCTAATTGTGCTGATGAATCACAGAAAAGTGTTTGCCATCAAATTATAAGTATTTACTTCAACATTTTGTTTCAAATGAAACCACATATACATAATATAATGGTAATAACAGCTTGTACACAAGTGCATTTACACATATAATGTCATTTTAATAAAAAATGCCAAAACTATTCAATTGATCTTTTTAAATTTTTGCACAAAATGTACACTTATTGTACAGACACGACACAAATTGTTAGACTCCCATAAAAAAATTAATACAAGTCAGTAGGTATGCTGTAAACTATTACACATTGTAATGTTTGTCCGTTTTTAATTACTAATTAATTTATTTTATTCCTTTGCCACTATTTCTCTTAAGCCGCCATTTGTTGTATTTTGACACTTTTACGTTGCCTTCCGCTTCTGCCGCACAATGTGGAGTATTAGAAAAGTGGGTGACAAAGGTTGTAACAAAATAATCAGAAGAAGTAAATGGGAAAGGATAAGTAAAATGTTTGAAGTTTTGGCTAAAATTCAGTTTAAGCACCCTGCGATTTTCGGCCTAAATTTTTGTTTATAAGTGTATTTTGCGCTGCTGAACACGTATCCGAAAGCAAAAATCGGCGCTCGGTTATAGTTTCCGAGATATAAGCACTTAAAGTAGGCGAAATGACATGTTAAAGCACCACCATTTTGCGCCCGCGGAACAGCACTGTGACGGCACTGAGCACAGGTATGTCGATATGCGCATGTGCAATGATTGCGTTAGCTGCGTTTTTACTGTGTTCTAGAAGCGGGCCTTTCAAATGTTTATGACCCATTCAGCTACAATAAGTATTATTGTATTATTAAATATATTCAAAATGCTTGCGTAACTTGTGTATTTACTGTGACTCTGAAAAGGGCCGTTTAAGACATTGTGGCTCTGAAAAGAACCGTTTAAAGCCTTACAGGGGCTATTTTAATTAATTTAGCATTAACGGGGTTGAAAATTTAATGTCATGATTATCCTTTAGAACAAGTAATAGGAGTAAGCACGATCATGCCTTTGTCTTCCTTATCGTGGGTCATTCAAATACTTAAAGCGCGCGGATATTTCATGCCGCCGTCGACGAGTATAACTGTTTTGCAAAGTAAATTGCATGGATCGGTATGTTTTTGCTTCCGTATTATGATAGCTGATCTGAAAACGAGTTCAACGACCTATTACGTAAGGTCATCGAATGTAGAGAAAAGCGATAATAATTATGGTTTCGGTAGAAAGACAAACATACGTTTATAGTGGTGCTGCATTGGCCGCAACATTGGGTTCTTTTTACAATTGATTGTCTTGCAAGTCTTATGATAGCTGAGCTGAAAACGAGTTCAAGGACCTATTACATAAGGTCATTGAAGGGCATCGAACGTAGAGAAAAGCGTTAATAATTATGGTTTGGGTAGAAAGTGAAACATACGTTTATAGTGGTGCTGCATTGGCGCGACATTGGGTTCTTTTTACAATTGATTGACTTGCAAGTCTTACACCGTCAGCTGGACCTTATGTAACAGGTCGTTGAACTCGTTTTCAGATCAGCTATCATAATACGGAGGCAAAAACATACCGATCCATTTAAAAAAATGGAGGTGACCTTCAAATGTCCGAAGTACCTCCACCTGCAAAAAAAATATTATTGCCACCGGATGACCCCATTCGTACTGTGCAATTTTAAGTCAGCAAATATTTCTGTGAAACTTATAGGTTCGAAGATATCTGTTGTGCAAATAGTTATTCCCCACTCTGTATACTTGGGAGACCGTATATCGCCCAGCCCTACTTTTCTTCCAGCAAAACTTTTCCTTAGCGAGCTTCGTTTGTTTTTTGATTATGAAGCACGCGGGCTTATATTGTACCTTAGTCTGTCTCCACGTTCTATTCGTACGAGTCAGTCGATTTTAAATCATCTTTTTACTTGAAATTTGGTAAAAAGGCAAATACAAAATATAGGATATCCGAATTAAATTCCATTTTTAAACAAGAAAATGGAGGAATCAGCAATTCTGCAATAGAATTACTACGGGAATGGGAATTAATCCCAAAAGAAGAATCGTATTTTTGCCCAAACGGACACCCGTTCAAATTAATTAAAAGTTCGAGAGCCATCGATGGGTGGATTTGGAAATGTAGTGCAAGAATCCCGGTGCAGAAGAGGAAGGCAAAGAGATGTGACACTAGGTGAAAAAGGCTGTTCTTAATTATGTGTCAATACTTCAATAATTTTTATTTTCTAATATTTCAGCGTTTCATTGAGGAGGGGGACCTTTTTTGAAAAAAGCCATCTCGCCATTCAACAAATCGTGCTGATTGTTCATTTATGGGTTCAGAACTGCAGCATAGCCATGATCATGAACGAATGTCGGATATCGCAGGCTACTGCAACCGATTGGTTCTCGTTCTGTCACGAGGTTTTTATAACCAAAATTTTAAGGACAAAGGAAAAATTGGTGGTCTGTTTTGTTTTTAATTTTTCGACTTTTTAAGTATTATATTTATGATGTATTACATTTTTTTTTAAATATATGCAGGCCCAGATCCAAATTTGGACGCCGCAAATATCATCGCGGTTACCATGTCGAAGGACAGTGGGTATTTGGGGGATACGAACGGGATACTGGAAAATGATTCCTGGTCCCCGTCGAAACCCTGATCGTGCGACGTTATTAGAAGTGATCAAGGCACATTGCGAACGTGGGACTACCATTATATCAGATTGTTGGAAAGTAAGTAATTCATTTCTTTAAGTATAGTTTCCTCATACTCATGATATCTTTCTAATTATTAGGCGTACGACTGCTTGGAGAATGAAGGGTACAAACATCTAACGGTGAATCATTCTTTAAATTTTAAAGACCCGGAGACTGGAGCCCATACTAACCACATTGAATCGACCTGGAGACACGTGAAGACACAATTGCCTCAATATATGCGGAAAAAACAATTTTTTGCGGCTATTTGGCCAAATATGTGTTTACAAAACACTGCAAAGCCAATAATATAGATCGGTTGGTTGAATTTTTCAGGTGAACCCGGGACGTGTATAATCCACTGCGACCAGAAGACTTTGTTTTGGTAGAAGACCCCGAGGAACCCTTAGCTGAGAGCCCTCTATAAATTTGAAATCGGGCCACTTTCCATATTTTAGTTACTATGTATTTTCATATTTTATTTTATATTAAAAATATTTAAATTATTATTGTAAATAATGAAACGGCCCGTTTCAGGGCTACGAAGACTTAAACGGCCCTTTTCAGGGCCACGAAGACTTAAACGGCCCTTTTCAGGGCCACGAAGACTTAAACGGCCCTTTTCAGGGCCACGAAGACTTAAACGGCCCTTTTCAGGGCTACAAATACTTAAACGGCCCTTTTCAGGGCCACAAACACTTAAATGGCCCTTTGCACGGCCACCAATATTAAAACGACTCTTTTCGGAGCCTCCAAAGCTTTATTGGCTGTTTACAGAGCCATAAAGATTTAAATAGCCCGCTTCTAGATCAGAGTAAAAACACAGCAGCAGTATGCATTGCGCATGCGCATGTCGAAGTATCCATGCTCAGTGCCGTAACAGTGCCGTTCCGCGGGTGTCAAATGGTGGCGCTTTACCTCGAAAAACGTCAACTTGTTTATATCTCGGAATTTATAACCGAGCGCCGATTTTTGCTTTCAGATTCGTGTTCAGCAGCACAAAACACACTTATAAACAAAAATTTAGGCCGAAAATTGGAGGGGTGCTTAAACTGAATATGTTCCGAAGTTTTAAATGGAAGATACAAACGTAAGTGAAAAAGGACGGGGGCGACAGAGTTTAGAGGTTATTTAGTGACAGTGTTCATGAAGTCAGTGTGAACACGACAAGACTTCAATAGATTAAAAAATGAATAAAAAGTATACTAAAAAGCATAACACAAAATACATAAAGGTCTGCAAGTGGATAGGAAATAGATAAAGAAAGAAAAACTTACTGAACTATATGTATATTGAAGAGGGACTGGACTCCACAAGTAAGAACGATTGAAATGTTGCGAAATACAACCAGCATGCAGAGAATACAAAATACATCATAAGTCAGAACTATGTCATTACTGCATGAAGTGTCAATGGAGGGTAAAATTTGTTATTCATTGTGATTAGGAACATTGGGGTTACAACGACATTGGTTGGTAGGCAATTGGCAATTGTTACAGTACATTTTTGTTTCCAGTGATTGAATGTTAGTTACTTAAATTCCAAAAAGGCATCTTGACTACAATAGCATACGTTGTATAGGTGTTATAAACAATAATTGATAATTGAGACTACGTGTAGTACATTATCAAATTCGCTAGTCGTACATATTCCTAGCATCTAAGTTTTGTATTTTAGTCTATAATATGTTGAAAGAATAAAACTATTTTCTGATATTAGATTTAAATTGATTGGTGTACCCTAAAGTAGGGTAATATTGTTCAAATTAGTTTTATTCTTTGCTGCATTCCCAAGCTGTAACTATATTGCTAAATCGATGAAAAAACAATATCAGAGTCAATATACTTCTAATGTCATATGATAACATTCTTGCATGACAAGCACATAGTACATTTATGGCAGTATTGAAAACAATGACATGCGTTAAACTTTTGATAACAAGGAAGGGCAAGAAAATGCAGAATAAAAAACTGTAGAAAGTATAAATAATCAATAATAAATGGAAAAGAATGACAAAAAAAAAATAAGAAATGTGTATAAAGATAAGAATAATAGAATCGATTTGTAAAACATGATTATAAAAATTACTGTACTTCAGCGATTTCAGCACTAAACATACATCACCGCTTTTTGCATAGAATGTCCTAGTGAAGGAAGCAAAACATGAAAATGATGAAGAATAATCAATTTATAATAATTTCAACTGTATTGAGTCTAACAGATAATATCTGCTTGAATAAAATGATCAATGTATAGATAAGTGTGTAATGTTCTTGTATTATTACAGAAATCAAAATGATGATTATATTTTACACTAATCACCTTGCACAGTTAATTATTTTCTCATTAACGTATTACTTCAATAGATATATGTATGTCAGATCTCCCATTTTATCCCCACTATTTCTTTTTCTACCATCCTTTCCGTATTTTATTTTTATTAATTATATTAAATTAAAATCTCGGCAGCCCTAAAACTTTTGACCGACACAAAACCTTCTCGATTGCTAATACGCAGGACGCGGCTGTGCCTAATTGAAAAGGCGATGTTCTTTGCTATTTAAAAGGCAAGCACTTTGCAAGAATAAATGTTTCGAGTTTTAAGCACCCATGGAAATTTTGCTGGAAAGTACAGTTTCCTACATGTGAGCGAAGTTCAAGTACCACAGACGATCGCTTTGCGTTTGCAGAGAAGGAGGCAGAGACGCCTGCTGCTTTTTGGCATCGTAGTTAATTTTTAATTAATTCAAGTCCCATAATCTTGACTCACCAACCCCCTTGTCATAGTTGCCTCGGTAAATGAAATTTGGATATTTGTCACGAGCATTCTGCACAAAGAAAGATCGATTCTAGAAATTTACTTACATTAATCACGTACTGCTCGACTGAAGCGTCGGACGAGGTGACTCTAATCGGCTGTACCCTTTGCCTGATCGAGATTGGTAACGTGGTTGGTGTTGCCAGTTGTACCAGTGCCGTTAATGTTGCCGTTGCTGCCGATGCCGTTGTCGTCCCTGCCAATACCAATCGATCGTAATTCGCAGGGGGGCGTCGTTGGCTTACTACGAACTGCGACAGTGGCATCGCGATCAACGACGACGGTGCAATCGGTGCATCGTTCATACGCCTTCGCTGTGCTGCTCCTCGCCATTCTCGCAGCCGACAACGATCACTACCAAACTTCGAGTAGTTGCTATCGGTAAAGCAATTTTACTTTTTACTTTTTTCATTTAGCATCACATTTCTTAGTTTACTTCTAAGTAAAGGATAGGTTCAAAGAATTTCTAGCTACAGTTACATATCGTATGCTCCACGATAAGTAATTGAGTCTTTACATCCATATCGTGCGGTTTAATAAGATTATAGAGGTCTATGTGTTATCGAAGACAAAATCAATTTGAAGGAATTTTCGCGATCGAACAACATCGCTCGTACACCATCAGTTTACAGAACACCGGGCAATGAATTTATATTGAAAAGTATAACCCGATAATTTTCATTTTTGATCTTTTAAAATTATTACAAAGAATGTTTGCACTCGGACCCTTGTTTCATATATTCGGCGAAAGGGATAGATTTTCGCCTACCAGAAAAATTGATTATAAATCGATTATTAATACGCCTGAAATAACACGGCGTCCACTGCGTGGTGACTTGTTCGCCGCTGAACTCCCACTTTATCGATTTTCTATCCAAACACGTTTTTCCCAAAGATAGCTGTAGCAAAGGAGAGTCATCCAGGACGGAAAGACTTGTCGAGGTACCCCGTAAATCCCCCCCCCCCCCCAAGCCACACTAGTCAACATCCAGGAATTATCAATACGCAACGACATCTCATAAATTGTATGATTGTGGGAAATTACAATAGTCACAACTTATTGCGGAATAGTTTATGATTGGTTACAAGAGTGGGAATTCATACTACTCAATAGTAATGACCCTACGCATGTTTATACTTATTCGGAAACTTTCAGCTGAACGGACAGGCATCTATGGCCCTACAGTCAGAGATACATACGTGGCGTGAGAAACTGTACCACATTTGAAATAGCATCCAATTATTTCATTAATAAATCAGGGCCTAAAAGTACCAAATGTATAGTTTAGGAACTCCACGCAACCTTTATCATAGTCATTAAAAATGTGGCTGATTTAAGTATACTGAAAACCCGTGTTAATCCACGGAGAATAATTTGGAGATGGCGGAATGACAGGTGCAGTCATATTATTAAATTATTTATGCGTGTGTGTAACTGTTTGAAAAATGCCGCCAAAAACGAGGCAATAAACATTGAGCATAAGGACCTGACAAGTTCCTCGTTGTGAGATCCATCGCTACCGGAGCACTGAAGACGGCCCATTTTGAACTTTTTAGGAAATCGATCTCTTCCATCAACATCCAAATGTCACTTGCGGTAATTTGGAAAGCAGTTGGTGATAAATAAAGACGCAAATATTTGCCAATTGCGGCAGTTCTGTTGGACTCACAGCTGACAAATAAGGACAATCCTGCTCAAATTGTTACGTTTTCAGCCAACATCTACACCATAAATTTACACACCTAAAGCATTGCATTCGGAATTTTTTCCAAAGCAATAAATTTGATAAACAACTAATATTCTTCGATAAACCGAATTTCCGCCGGGTACATACATGTGATATCCGTTTACAGCGCAACACCGGCGATTGATAAATTAACGTATTCCGTACTGACACGAAAACTCTTGCATATGGACCGTTTATTTTGAACGTGGAGAAAGTCCATTTTTTTTAATGTAGTTAGTATCTAATTTCTTAAAAATTGTCCATGTTTTGTCCAATTTACAAGTGGCCGGTAAAAGAAATTGCGTAAGCATAGATTATGAATGTGGTGTAAATCCAATTTCCATAGACAGGTGGCAGTGTCAGTAGCCTGTTGTTTTACAATTATCTCTCTCAATCGTATATGTATATGCGATATATTATAAGCGAAATATGTAAACGCCGCCTAACGGATCATGAACCATCTCGGCGGGAAGTGCGGCGAGCGGATTGATTTTGCCACACTACCCCCTGAGATGGTCCAGGTATGTTTTGGCCCACAGTACATAGGGTAATAATTGCTCCGTATCCTTATATTTCTCATAAGTAATAAGTCGTGATACAAAGGCGCCAGAGCGATTATTTCAAATTTTGGCGGTCTTCCCGACCGTGTAGGTGGTAAATTTAAAATCTTAAGTTCTTTGTTCCCCATCCACGTTTTATTTAAAATAGTATATAGCGTACTTTTGAGAAACCTCATGCAATTTATTTGTAACCAATTTACCTTTCCTCCATTAGTGTTTCTTCTTATCTTTTTTTTACTGCGTTTTGCAGATTTTTTGTTGAAATGAAATATTCTCGTTTCATTTCATGTAAAATGAATTTATTACGTTGTCTACATTGATTTATGACATCATAATAATCCCGTGATGTGTAAGTACCTCCTGCGCATCACGAATATTTCAAAACACTGCCACATGAAGAGCATAAGTAGCTACTACTAATATCTTATGTTAATTTTAACAATATAATTAACGTTTAAAATTAAAAATACTACTTCTATTTTATATCTTGTTATTATTTGCACAAAAAATTAGATTAGTATGAAATATATTTTAAGTAATGTTTGATTTGACAAGATTGAAATTAGACGATTTTTACAGTTGACTGATTTTGAAAATGATGTAAGTCCATTTGCAGCCGATAAATATACATTGTTTTAGTTAAATTCATTAACAGATATGCTAACCTTTAATTTTTACGAAACAAGAGAAAAAGCACTTACACCATTTTCAAAATAAACGGTCCGTATAGAAAATTAAACGTTACGGCCGGGTTACGGTGCTCTCGTTTTTATACGCGACGGCCGATGACTCAAGAAATTAAAAATAAATTTATATTCTTTTGTTACATTACCAAGGCAACGAACCCTTGCATATTTTGATGATAAACGATTAGCGAAATAAATGTATGTCGGAATTCTATGAAAATAGATATCAATCGATGAATTTTAGCAGCACATCGGCAAAATGTGCGCACCATTTAAGTGCGCTGAGCGAGCAGAGGCTAACGGTTGCCCACTTCACATATAAAACTCGAAAGCTCAATATAAACAGAGGTAAAATGTGATGAAATCACTGTGCGGAAAACAGCATTCTCGTCAACGGATATAGAACTTTTATTCGTTTGAGATTGGTTTATGTATAAAAATATATAAATTTGTAGACTAGTAAGAGCTTTCTGGATACTCGAAAACCAACGCAGACATTAGAGCTGACCCTGCCAATACGTGCATTTCCAAAAACACTAATCCATATCCAGGTGATAATGCCGGTCCCATATTGGCTGAACCATAGCAAATTGATTAGGTCGCGTAGTTTTAATGATAGCGCTATAGACTTACCCAACGTCGTTATTGAAACATTTTGTTTCATTCCCAATAGCGAGCAGCATCGGCATACCGGAATAGCCATTCTTGCTGCGTGATAATCCCCCCCCCATATTTGCTTAATGATGGTAAAGCAATGACGTACAATTTTAACATACTAACGCTGAGCAATATTAGGCAAGTGACGGCTAAATACGGCGTACAATACTGACATAATGATGGAAACATTAGAGCAACATTGCGAATGTTGGAATACATTTGTAGAATATCGTAAAACTATATTGCCCTAAGATTTGAATTCAATGTTGGTCCAGTATTACACAAACATTGGATCAATGTTTAGCGATGAACCGAAAAGTGGGACCTCATTGGTGTTATACCTGTGTTAGGTCTTCAACCTTCTTTAGACTAGAGTAGAATTGCAACGAACATATGATTTGCACGATTTGAATCTGCATTGTATTTAAAGCCATTATCATTAAATGCGAATAAAAAACTCATCTGCATACCATTAGTTCCATCTAGAGAGTTATTCCCCTAACAAATTTCTTGCACGCAATACTGAAACCTCGCCACACGAACCCTATTTCACCCAGGAAAAGTCAACAACCAAATGTTAACTTCGAGATTCTTTAGAATACATACAGAAAGAATGATACAGCTACTCTCCCGTATGCATACATATAAGACCCAACAACGAAACGATTGTGAACATCCAAGGCTTGAAGGGTATACATTCATGATTCCAAGAATGACAACCCAATGGTAATGTTGGGCTGTGCGATTATCGGTAAAGACGAGAGTACGAGATACCAACTTCCTTAAGATTATTAAGTTCTTCCCCGGGTGGCTTTTGGAATCGGAACGATGAATCTTAAATTAATCGAAGAAGTAAACGATAGGAGTGCAATGACCCGCGACACTAACAATCAATATTAGGTGTGACAATGAATACAACCACTCATGATAAACAAGTCCAAAGTGGGCAACCTTGCTAAAAATAAATTAAATGATATGTATTTATGTACTTATGAAAAGAAAGAAAGAATTTTACTTCACTTTTTCCTTCCCATCAAGGCATTCTGAATATTGCCGGAGAAGAAATTATTGCAATGATAACAAAGATCAACGTCAATTTCTCTCCGTGAATTCGAGAAAGTAGTCACAAAACAATTCTGAGGAATACAGAAGAAAGACTGGCACGCTTCACTGAACAAAAATTTTAAGCAATTAAAAAGGGCACGCGAAAAAGAGCACTGGTAATAGAAGAAAGGAAAATACACTACATCATACATACATATAAAAAATGTAAACTCGATACAACATTACGCACAAAGTTACATTTGATGAAAAAATATGCGACGCAAACCTTGCTGTATGTGTAACATAACGATAAGAGCGGAACAAACGCTGCACTACGCTGTCAAAAAATTACTAAAAAATTTGAGGATTACTACTACAAATGGGATTTACACATCCGATATCAATGAAATGTAGTCATAAGAACGATATATTTGCAGTAAACTCTCTTATTACGCGGCACTCGTATGACACAGTTTTTATGCGATATTACTTAATTGGCTAAAGTAGCCTTCGTGTAGCAGGAATACTTCTATTACACATATAACGTTGAAATTAATGAGGAATTCCCCTGTTTTTTTCATGCATGTCTACATATATGTATGTGTACTTATGTAACAAATCAATAAACTTCGGTCATCGATTCGATACTGACGAAGTGTTAAACAAACTGCTCCGCGATTGCGAACGTATCGGCCTTGCCGATTACTACTTCCTTTGTTTCTGGCGATAGTGTTTCATCCTTCTGCGTGCCGTGCGTTGCCTCGTGTATACACACATGCAACCACAATTCTGTTCATGTATTCGATGTATGTACATACATACGTACATATGTATACAGGGTGTCCCATTCCCTTGGACGCGCCCGGAACCATTCGATAGCTCAGGTAATTTTAATATAGATGTAACATTCTCAGCTTCCCATTCCAATCCGTGGCCGAGTTATTACCGAAAAACGACAGCCACTCAGAGGGCTCCGTTAGGCTCGGCCGCGCGACGGTAGAAGTTCTGCACCAGTAGGGTACCGTACCAGTAGGAACTGTCGCGCGGCCGGGCCTAACGGAGCCCTCTGAGTGGCTGTCGTTTTTCGGTAATAACTCGGCCACGGATTGGAATGGGAAGCTGACAATGTTACATCTACAGGGTGTCCCAGCTAACGTGCACGTCCCTGAACCGGGTGATAGCTGAGATAATTCTAATATAGGGAAGTGACATTGGTAATGTCGTATCTTAATTCGTGACCGAGTTATTAACGAAAAACGATAGCGTATCATAGGGCTCCGTTGGGCCCAGCGGCGCGACAGTTCCTACTAGTGCAGTACTCTACTGGTGCAGACCTTCTACTGTTGCGCCGCCAGACACAACGAAGCCCTCCGATTGGCTATCGTTTTTCGTTAATAACTCGGCCATAAATTAAGATACGGCATTACAAATGTCACTTCCCTATATTAGAATTACCTCAGCTATCACCTGGTTCAGGGACGTGCACGTTAGCTGGGACACCCTGTATATTAAAATTACCTGAGCTATCGAATGGTTCCGGGCGCGTCCAAGGGTATGGGACACCCTGTATACAGGGTGTAACATATCATCGGGGACCTTTTTTCAGAATCAATAGTACGCACCAAAAGGTGAAAAAAGGACCAAGAAACTTAGGCCCGAAAATCACCCCCTATCGAGGTACAACCCCTTTTGTAAAAGATTTTTAAAAAATCATATCTCCGAAATGGTACGTCGTAGAAGAACCGTTTTGATTGCAATATAACCGGAGAAGATCAAAGATAATAGAAAAAAATATAATTGCTGCGATTATTGCTGTTAAATAGCATTTATTCTTGTTTATTCCAAACAACGTCGATTACCTATATCGTAGCAGGTTTGTCACAACTTGGGAAAAATTAAGGGCACTCACTAAATCTTCCTTTTCGTAGATAGTGATTTTTTTCCGTAAACTTTAGTGTCTCCCGGTTATATTGCAATCAAAATCGATCCTCTACGACGTACCATTTCGGAGATGATTTTTTAAAAATTTTTTACAAAAGGGATTGTATCTCGATAGGGGGTAGTTTTTAGACAAAACTTTATAGACTTTTTTTCATCTTTTGGTGCGTACTATTGATTCTGAAAAAAGGTCCCCGATGATATGTTACACCCTGTATATATATATATATTTATACCGGGTGTCCAAAAATTATGCATCAATCGGAAATATAGAGATTGTTAATAAGAAAAGACGTTAAAATTGCTTTACCTTTTTTTCATCTCAGACCCCGTTTTTGAGTTACGAGCTTAAAATATCGTAGTATAATTTCCGGCCGGCATGGTACGAACATCAGCCGGGGACATGTACGCGGAAAAGTATAGACACGCGGTCAGCGAGGGAAAGGGCACAGCTATCGATCAGCAAAATGTCAGCTGAGCGTCGATCGATATGTATTATACATATATGTCTAATAAATAGGCTAAATACCTAATTTCAGTGTCCACTATTCTCATAACCGAAATCCCGGACACATACATTACCCTTCTCGAATCTCAGTTATTAGGGATCTTCTCTGCAAATATAGAAACGATGGCAGTGCTGTTTTCTTACCAAATCTAATCCTTTAAATAAGAATACACAAACGCTGTGCAATGATAGTCACAAGCACTTAGTTTGTAGTATATCTGAGTTTCTTGTAACACGGTGCAAATTACACGTGCCATAGGTACAGTGACGGTAAATACAATTTTACTATAAATTTCCGTGCCCCTGCATCTCTATTATTTGCTTTTATAAAAAGCGAATAACCAAATTGCTGGCATTCCCCGAATAAAATAAAGTCATAATTTAAAAACTATTACCTGTTTTAAATTTGTGTAATACGATATATTCGACGCACGATTACCGCAATACTATGG
Organism: Mimumesa dahlbomi; assembly: GCA_917499265.3. Taxonomy (NCBI): domain Eukaryota; kingdom Metazoa; phylum Arthropoda; class Insecta; order Hymenoptera; family Crabronidae; genus Mimumesa; species Mimumesa dahlbomi. The sequence goes on from OU824120.1 coordinate 4,470,081, forward strand.
TAAACTAACCAAACAAAGATCCTCAAAAACTTCGAAGGTGCATATGTATATGTATACATTATTGAAAATATTGAAGTTTTAAATATTAAAAATGCTTTTATAATTTCGGCAGAGCTTTGTTAAATCTATCCGGTCTTGATAAAATGCAAAGGTTTTCTGACGTATATAATTTGTTGTTCAATTCCATATCTACCGTAGTTTAAATGTCTTGAATTTTTAAACAAAAGATTGCGCTAAACGTTGACTGGCTGCAATTTAAAAAATATAGAACATTCGGAATATTTGTTCAAATCTTACCTTTTTCGACATTTCCGATACCATACTATCATTGTGTCACTATCATTAAGAGGCATAATATGGGTGTAAAAACTTTGATCGTGTGACGCGGAGCGTACGATATCTATGGCTCATTCCATACGAAATCGATCACTTTTCGGAGCGACATCTCAGAACATTTTCAAAATCACTGATGTTATAGCCCTTGGCGTGCCAAATACGGACCTGTCTTTGTTTTTTCGAAATTTTGAAAATTGACGAAGTTACAGCTGTTCAAAGTTTGGCATTTCTTGAAAAATCGAGAAAACTCTACTTTTTCAAAAATTTATATCTCGGCAACGGTAAAGCGTAGCAACAAATTTTTTTTTTCATTTTCACCGGAAAGGACCAAATTTTTCAATAAAAAATACAATTTGCATGACTATCGATGTTAACTAATATTTCCAATCAGTTCTTTTAAACAATTATGCATAACTTCTGGCGTTCGCGTTTTAAAAATCTGAAAAAATTCAGGCGTATACCTTGAACCTTCCTCTTCAAGTAACCGCAAGCAAAATGACGGACGTTGGAATAACAACTCTGTAAACAATCGCGAAAGTTGAAAATGTAGCCGTTTGACGCGTTCCGCCGTGCAGTTGCCGGCACGCCATACCCCCACTCCTACCGCACTGCTGCTACGTACTTACTGAGCGCCGCTCAGCGACACAATCAACACAAAGAAAAGTTGTGTGCCGGTTAATTAAAAAATCTGAAAAAAATTAAATAAGCAGCTTAGACTGTCCCCTTTCAGAATGTGCTACGAAAAAGAGGGACAGTCTAATACTTGACGAATAATAATTAGTCAAAGTGGACCGTAGTAGTTTACTATGGTACCTCTCGTTTAAAAATCTTAAAAAAATTAAATAAGCAGCTTGGACTGTCCCCTTTCAGAATGTGCTACGAAAAAAGGGGACAGTCTAATAGTTGACGAATAATAATTAGTCAAAGTGAACCGTAGTAGGCGGCACACGGTACATCGCTTACCAGTGCTACCTTTATTATCGGTCTTAGTTTATCGATGGTACCTCTCGTTTAAAAATCTGGAAAAAATTAAATAAGCAGCTTAGACTGTCCCCTTTCAGAATGTGCTACGAAAAAGACGGACAGTCTAATAGTTGACGAATAATAATTAATCAAAGTGATCCGTAGTAGGCGGCACACGGTTTGACTAATTATTATTCGTCAACTATTAGACTGTCCCTCTTTTTCGTATCACATTCTGAAAGAGGTCAGTCTAAGCTGCTTATTTATTTTTTTTCAGATTTTTTAACTAACCGGCACACAACTTTTCTTTGTGTTGATTGTGTCGCTGAGCGGCGCTCAGTAAGTACGTAGCAGCAGTGCGGTAGGAGTGGGGGTATGGCGTGCCGGCAACTGCACGGCGGAACGCGTCAAACGGCTACATTTTCAACTTTCGCGATTGTTTACAGAGTTGTTATTCCAACGTCCGTCATTTTGCTTGCGGTTACTTGAAGAGGAAGGTTCAAGGTATACGCCTGAATTTTTTCAGATTTTTAAAACGCGAACGCCAGAAGTTATGCATAATTGTTTAAAAGAACTGATTGGAAATATTAGTTAACATCGATAGTCATGCAAATTGTATTTTTTATTGAAAAATTTGGTCCTTTCCGGTGAAAATGACAAAAAAAATTTGTTGCTACGCTTTACCGTTGCCGAGATATAAATTTTTGAAAAAGTAGAGTTTTCTCGATTTTTCAAGAAATGCCAAACTTTGAACAGCTGTAACTTCGTCAATTTTCAAAATTTCGAAAAAACAAAGACAGGTCCGTATTTGGCACGCCAAGGGCTATAACATCAGTGATTTTGAAAATGTTCTGAGATGTCGCTCCGAAAAGTGATCGATTTCGTATGGAATGAGCCCTATGTAAGTATACTCTAATATAGATCTTATAATGTTAAATTCATTTCCCATTGTTTGCGCGAAAATCATGAAGCACCATTACTTTAGAGGCAAACATATTCCATTCTTCACATTAATTTACTTTTGAACCTTTTACTACCAAATTCATACGAGCATTCAGAAATACTCAAGTATTTTCGAAACTTTTGTAAATCAATAAATAACCTCTCGTATTTTTTTTTAATATTTGAAATTGACAAACGGTTTTCTTTAGACAATTTTCGTTAGCACACTTCGTGCTATAAAATATGTTGTTTATACATATACCACAAAGAGTATCAATATAGTAAAAATAGAAAAAGCAAACAAAAATTTTGTTGATACGATCGAAATGTTTAAAAAGTGCATTCCATGCATTACAAAAATGTATACAATGTTGATTCTTTTCTTAATTTTCCATTAAAAACAGATTTAATTGTTCTTGAAATATACGTGGGAATCAGTTCTCTGACAATTAGCATATTTCTTTTTGTAATGTGTAGTACCGTAGTGTTCCGTGTATCCGACAGACTTTTTTATGAATGTGCCGCATAAGCAACGTTATAAAGCTTCAGACTCTTCATTCATCGAATACTAACTGGCTCACCACGGGGTTTATTCAAGACCTCAGAGTTGTTAAACTGACTGCTGTTAAATATTGTATAGCTTATAACGCCTATACTCGAATAGCACACCAATATCGGTTCAACACTTGCGCCGTATTATCAAGATTTCACCAATACTGGGACTACGTTGCTTTAAATCAGAGGTCCCACGTTTTTTCGAGGTGGGCCAATTTGTAAATTCCATAATATTTGATGTACCAAGAAAAAAGTATTACGTTCAAGTCGATAAAAAGTTAGACGTGGGAGAAAGATTTTTCTAATTTTATAACGCTGTCGTTTTTATTTATAACAATAAGTACGTTTTATTACAAACAATTTAACACAATTAAAAAATAATTAAACAGAAATAATTAAATAATTTTAAAGGGTAAAGAAAATTATAATAAATTCATCGATCTGAATAGCGTGACTCGTGCAGTTGTTTTGTTTTCACAATATCATTGAGCCTTGGTTCTAAGCCGGTTAAATATATTCTTAAGGGGGGGGTAAGGTATTAAAATTATTTTTTTTTATATTTTTTTTTATTTTTTTTTACTGAATGCATAATATCTCAAGAATATTGTGTCAAAATTTTAACTCGATTGAAGCAAAATTGACGAAGTTATGAGTATTTCTTTATCTATCGGATTTTTTTACCTGCCCGACGACGATTTTTCAATAGTGAAAAAAGAATGTGTAGGACATGTTCAAAAAAGAATGAGCACTCGTCTACGTGAACTAGTCAAAAAAACTGTTGTAGATACTGAAACTAAGGCTGGAAAAAAGATCAAAAGAAAGTGCCTCAAAACTTTAAAGCGTTTTCCTCACAACTCACGTTTTCAAAGTCGGTGCCCCTCATAACTTGAAAACTACAGCACCGATCCCTTTGAAATTTTGAACACTAATTCTGTACATAATTTACGAGGTAACGCTGGAGAGTTTTTTTCAAATTTGTTAATAATTTTTATTTTACAATAAAAAATTAGCCGATTTTTTTCGTAAAAATCGCGTTTTTCCCTTCAAAGTGTTCCAAAAACGTGAAAAATTGAAATTTCGAAAAACCCCCCCAGCGTTACCTGGGGAAAACTATTATCTAACGAATGAACTTTCATTTTTTCACTTCCGATGATCCAGCACCAAGTTATGAGGGGCACCGCAATTCTACTTTTTTCTGAGACACGTCCGAATAATTGCTGCCATTGCCGTATTTTTTAATATTTCTTCGTGAAAATTTTATATAATATTCTTTGAATACTATATTTTAATGTGCCATTAGTTTTAATACAGAGATTTTAACTGCGTCGTCACAAAAAAATCACAAAAACATGCCTTTTTTTGTACGAATTAACCTTACCCCCCCCTTAATACCGCTTGTAAATGTGTATCAATGTATTAATACTCATGATAGAGAACGTTTTTGACAATACTGTACAACAACAGGATACAATATATGTATTGTATACAAAATTTAGTATCTTTTTTAACCAATAAACTTTTAATCACAATATGACAACGTTTATTTTAGTTGTATGGTATTAATATTTTTCGGCTTTGAACACGATCAAGAAATGATTACTTATACATTCGCAATGAGTAATAATTTTATTGTAAACAAAAATATTTCCGACGTTTCGGCTCGCATTGGACCTTCCTCAGAAAAAATCTATCACACTAATTCTCTTTGCATGTAACAGAGTAAAAAGGGGAAAAGAGAGAAAATACAAACAAAAACATTATTATTATGAACGCATTGAAACCTCTATGTTTTAATAATTAATTTTGAATGATGAAAATTTATTTCAACGAAAAATTGTGGTACTTTCTAATTGCGGACGTATTATACCCTGTCGGAATCAGATAACAAGGCACTTACATGTTTGTAATGTGCTGACTTAATGCGCACTGAGTTTTTTCTTTGAAATTCGCAAATGAAAGATTATTCGAACGCTTGGGATACACGATCGGTTAGTATTGGACATACGAGATATATCGGTGAAGAGGCGCGAATTTCAATATTTTCGTTATGTTTCTGTCAAAATGTAAATAGCCTCTATGAAACCAAGATCGCGGATGATTTGACATCGCAGGTCGCATTACTGAAGTTTGCGGGCCGCACTATGGGAACCCCTACTTTACACTTTGGCTCGTTGTCAATCTCGGCGGACATTACGGTGCCAATATTGCACGTCATTCTCATTTTGTTTATTTTCTTTGGTACGCAATTCTTTTCGTCATAATTGACCCAATATCGACAAATTAGTATGCAAAGGAATATAAACTGGTTGAAAACAATGGTAACGGCAATATTTGAAAAATATCAAGGCCGTTGTGCATAGATCGGTTCAATATTCCATAGCAATGTTCGCCCGATATTGTGTTACAATGTTGGAACAATCAAGTAAAATATTTGTATTACGATGCACAGCGAATATTCCGTGCCAAAATTCGATCGATTTAATTGCCATGATTTAGCCAATATCGGTCCATTATTATGTGCTACCTGCGTACATAGTCGTCCCTGGAAAGTGGGATGTTTTACCATTTCAGCAGGTTAAATTTATTCAATGAAAGGAATACTTGATTTCGTCTGTTTCATATACTCTTTTGCTGATAAACAGCAATAGTTAACAATAGCTTTACGTATACATACAATGCTTTAATTGGGAAATAAGGGTTGTGTTACACGGTGATTAGTATAAAAATCTAAAAAGATAATAACATATATATGTATGTGTGGGACAGAATAACGTACGGACGACCCTCGCATAGTATGTAAGTATGTATACATATAAAGTAATCATTCTACATCGTGTATTGTAATTCACGATCAAACGAAGTTCCCTACAGTTCGGATCTTATTGAGATTAATACATGTATGTAGATTATTACAGGTGGATACATAGATCAATTCTTATATTTTCTGACAAAACGAATATTATGTCATCTACATATTTATAATTTTTCATTATGCATGCAACTGTAAGCCTGTCCACCTAGAACGTTAAAATACTATACTCTACGCCATGGTAAATATAATATGTATAGTACGATGCATATTTTAGCATTGTTCATTTTCTCCTTAAAAATTTACCGCGTTATTTAACAGTTACACATCTTGTCGGAAAGATGCCGAATTGTATTAAAGAGAATTCGTGGGAATTGATGTAACGGTCTTTGAGTTATAACGCATCATAAAAACAGACGCCTCCACTACTTCTATCCGTACGTAAAACCAAATAATATTTTTTTATAAAACAATGCCATCGCGACTTACAAATGGAATTAAAGACAGCTTCATTTTGAAACTGAAAACGATAAATCGTGAATCTTGCAGTTACCCTTTCGATACTAGTGTAGATAAATTTCTCTTTGACAAATGCCATCCTATTAAAAATTATTGGTTAATCTACAAAGCGCCTCGTTCATATTTCCAGTTCATTCGGCAAAAACAAATTTAATCAAACGTACCGCCAGTGGTTAATGAAACCTAGCATGACACCGTCTGACAGGTGGATGATGGAAGCAGATAGAAAATTCGAAATCCTTAACAAATCATCTGTGCCCGTAATTATGAAAGTGGTTTAATGGTAAGATGGGAATCTGAAAAAAATGAGTTTACCACTTATTTCGCGTTGCATTCTTTGTAGCTAAGGCCCTGGGCAAATGATATGAGGGAACGATGGCCTCACGGCGGCAAAATTCCGGGCGCACGTTCCTGACAGATACTTTCGCGACCTGGCCGAATTAGAAACCGTGCGTACATACATGTAGTTCCTAAATCGATTCTTCTTCAGAAATGTCTGAGAATCCGACACTATGTAACAAGTTCCTGCTAGATAAATAGTTTTTCGTAAAAATGCAAAAATATTGCATAGAAAACATGCACGTCGGCCCTTTTTCGAATTCTGATGGCCATTCACGACTATTCTATTTAAAACTATAGAATTTAATAAAAATATCGTCCGTTTGCACAAAATACGAGTTTTTATAAATATCAAAAATTCTGCTCCCGGATTTATGTTTGAGACGAGGCACCATATGAGCATCTCCCAGTCGATAGCGCAGATTTGAGAATATGTTGTACAACAATTAATTCAACTTGATTCGATCAAAAAGTTAGAAAACTGAAAAATTGAAGAACGTAGTACCTTAGCTAGGTCTCAGGGTCTGCTAACTGTAACTAGTTGGGGAATAGAGTCTGATATATTTGGCAACTTAGGTACACTACTTTACCTATTGGTCATTTTACATACGGTTACTTGGTTTAGCATGGATATATTTACAATAAGCAAAAATGCAAAGAAAAACCCAAAGAAAAACGCAAATGCCTGTAAGATACTCATAAAATTATATAAGAATACCCATTGGCCTGCAAGAGTGTCAAAATTACCGTGTATTTCTGGCACTTTTTAGAAATGTTAGTCCTAAGCGAGTTCAACCGGCGAAAATGAAACGCATGCGTCGCAATGTAATAGAACATTTCACACATTTCAAAGAAAAAGCAATACAACGCCGATACAGCGAAGTATAAAAGTACAAGCGATTCAAACTAACACAACATACTCACATTTGGCCGCTGCGAGGTCAATTTTATAACCCTTATCGACGTAACCAGACAAGGGGGGCAGAGGGATAACGTTCTCCGTGGTTGATTGATTTTTTTAATTTTTCTTCCAGGTTTCATCTGCATGGATTACGTTCGTCCGAAACTCAACTGGAAAATTGCGCTTCCCATCTGAAAATGAAAATAAACATGTCTGTTGATTTACATTTACCATTAGTTCAAAAGTAATAATGTAACATTCCAGAACAATAATGTTGATCAAATTCACCACTCGTATTAACTTAATCGACGAACCACATCGTATATGGGAACAAATTTTTCACCTAGTACTTATCAGTATGTCTATGTTTTCGACATAAAAATGCTGAACGCGGCATCCGCCAGTGAAGTGTACAAAAGTTTAATTTTTTAAATTCTTCATTTCTTTATTTAACAATAATGATCAACATAAAAATGTTATCTGCAGCACAGCAAACTCATATAAATGAATAATTATATAGCATATAAATACAATATTAATAAAGATGCAGTTTTTTGTTTTTAACCCATCAATCCCGTATGGAAGCATAAAATAATATTTTCAATGTTCCCCAACTCCATTCCTCAAATCATACAGAGAAGACAAAGGACAGAGAAACTATTCTTTGAAATTGATTGATAACCTGTTTATGGTAAAAAACATACACACACCCTTTGCATGTGTAATAGAAACTAACAGCTGTAATAAATAAACTTTTTGGTAGCAATATTATTGCCATAAAGTCATAATGATACGCGGTAATAAATAACCGAAGTTCAATGTTGAAAATATGCATCGATATGACTATGGTATACACAGATATACATGTACTCGTATTGTAGGGTATGAAAGATTTTAATGATTTTTATTGAGAGTGTATCCAAGGGCATATGTTTTTCAGAATGGCTGAGTGTGGGATTTTAGAAAACAAGCGGAATGAATGTCGTGAGAATCCGAGTGTTTTCGAGTGCATGAGCGTGTGTCTGGAAAATGTCGTGTAAGAAAGTGAAAGTTTATGGTGGACAAGGGCAGCGGTCGAAGAGCGACCACCATGGGCGTTTTCATGGGAAAACCCGGTCGACTCTTCGACGGCGGTCCGTAGGCCCTTGTCCTAGGCATAAGGGATGAGTGTGAGTGAGAAAGTGAGAAAAGCAAGTGAGATGGAGAAATGTGCGAGTGAAAGCGAATGAATAGTAAGACAGAGAAAAGCGTGCGTATATAGAAGAGTGAATGACGGGAAAACGAGAGAGATTGAAAGTTGAGCGCGTGGAAGAACGTTGGTCGAAAGAAGCAGAGAAGAAAGTTGTAAAGTGGTTAAAGTTGTAAAGTTGTATTTAAAGTTGTAAAGTGGTAGAGTGCAGTTTAGGCTAATTGGTTAATAAATATTGTGTGTTTTGTTTTATTTAAATTGTCATAACACGAAACTATATCACCTATCCTGTTTCACCACACACGTAGGAGAAATTATTTCAATTTTCCCTACAGTATGTATGTACATATACAAAAGTGTAACTTCGAATTTACACGTATCACTATCGAGTGTTAAAACTCTTGCATCTATACCAATGTCTGCGATAGGTGCTGGTTATCAGATTTGAACAAGTATCCGTCTCTCAGATATCCCTGTGACAATTGTCTTCACCAATGTTTAAATAATAAATTCTAATAAAGCAGGGCCTCTGCTGTAAAAGTACAATACAGCCAGCTGGCCACCCAGTTTTGGAATTCGATTCTAATGTGTTACATGTGCGGTCGAAAACGAAAATTTTCGATTTTCAGTTGTCGTTATTTTCAAATTCTGCGCTAAATTGTAAAGAGGTTACTACGATAGAAACATCAGATTTTTATCTTAAAATACATACAGATAGCCAAATTATAGCCGGTTGAATATTTTGCTCGGCATTGAAATGTTGTACATTGTCACTCTAATTTAACCATACATACTTCAGACACAACAATTACATAAACTTAATCTTTTCAACATTCTCCTACAAATGAAAACATTTGTTTCAACTAACATTTAACACATTTTTAACTGATGAAAGTTTCTTAATCAGAGCGGTTTCGCCTGTACATACTGAAAATTTTCCATTGCGGACAAGAGCTTCCTTTTGTACATTCTTAACAGAATCGAGTGCTGAGAATTCTACCTGCGTATGCACACACTTACATGCTTCCCTGTATGTATGTATGTATCCATACATGTACTTTGTCAGGTGAACATTAACGTTACAATTAAAAAGCATTCGTAGTAGACAAACAATTTTTACGCAGAGGACAAAGTACCGTTGAGCATTAGGCGCTGATAATGCATGTTAGCTAATGTGTGAAGGTCAAAATGTTACTTTACTTTTTTTTTTCATGAGCATATACAAATTTCTTGTAAACAAGCCCATGCGTGTGTGGTGAAGGTTCTCACTGCATTAATTGACTTTTGATGTTCAAGTTTGGCACTAAAATAGCGTGAGGATTCAAAAGTTCCAAATACACCAACATTGCTCATGTCATTTTATATACATAAGTACATATGTATGTATATAAGTATACATATAAGTATACATATATGAGTATATACAGGGTGTCCCAGGAATTTGGACGCACCCGGAACCAGGTGATAGCTGAGGTAATTCTACTATAGGGATGTAACATTCTCAATGTCCTATCTCAATCCGTGGCCGAGTTATTACAGAAAACCGACAGTCACTCAGAGGGCTCCGTTAGGCCCAGCCGCGCGACAGTTCCTACTATCTTATACTGTAGAATGTGTATACTGTATGTCTTATACTGAACTTATACTGTAGAATTAACACAGCTATCACCTGGTTCCGCACCTGGTTCCGGGTGCGTCCAAATTCCTGAGACATCCTGTATATATACAGCGTGTAACAAAAATTCTGGGACAATTTTTCAGTATCGATAGTATGCGCCAAAAGATGAAAAAAAGTCTATAAAGTTTTGTCTAAAAACCACCCCCTATCGAGATACAACCGCTTTTATAAAAAGTTTTTAAAAAATCATATCTCCGAAATGGTATGTCGTAGAAGATCCGTTTTATTGCAATAATTATGACCCGAGAAGATCAAAGATAATAGAAAAAATATAATTGCTGCGATTATTGCTGTTAAATAGCATTTATTCTTGTTTAATCCAAACGACGTGGATTACCTATATCGTAGCAGATTTGTAACAACTTGGGAAAAATTAAGGGCACACACTAAATCTTCCTTTTCGTAATTAGTGATATTTTTTTCCCTAAACTTTAGTCACTCCCGATTATATTGCAATCAAAATCGGTCCTCTACGACCTACCATTTCGGAGATATGATTTTTTTAAAATTTTTTACAAAAGGGGTTGTATCTCGATAGGGGGTCTATAAAGTTTTGTCTATAAAGTTTTGTCTAAAAACCACCCCCTATCGAGATACAACCGCTTTTATAAAAAGTTTTTAAAAAATCATATCTCCGAAATGGTATGTCGTAGAAGATCCGTTTTATTGCAATAATTATGATCCGAGAAGATCAAAGATAATAGAAAAAAATATAATTGCTGCGATTATTGCTGTTAAATAGCATTTATTCTTGTTTAATCCAAACGACGTCGATTACCTATATCGTAGCAGATTTGTAACAACTTGGGAAAAATTAAGGGCACACACTAAATCTTCCTTTTCGTAGATAGTGATATTTTTTCCCCTAAACTTTAGTCACTCCCGATTATATTGCAATAAAAATCGGTCCTCTACGAGGTACCATTTCAGAGATATGATTATATACAGTATATGTATACTATACGTATACAGGGTGTAACAAAAATTCTGGGAAACTTTAGGTTTATAGATAGAACGCATAAAAATAAGAAAAAAAGTCTTATAAGTTGTGGGCGCAACCCACCCCCTATCGAGATACAACCCCTTTAATAAAAAAATTTTAAAAAATCATGTCTCCGATTAAGTTAGAAATTTGGGGATAGCCAAATCTTGACAAATTTCGCGAAATATTTGCGGCGACAGAGCCGAGATTCCGCTAGGTTGCAGGCCTTATCGTTATTAATAACGCGCTTGAGGAAGTCGTCCCACATTTAATTCAGATTTTCGTTTCACAGCGGAATTAAAAATCTCGAAATAGCACGGTTTCGGATTCAGTCGGAATTCGGTAAAATGGTTAATTTCCAAAACCCATTTGAGCAGTGCAATTAACAAAATATTTATCCATAGCTCAAACCATATTTCGTCCGCGACAAAAAATTGCGACCAAACATAAAGTTTTCGAAATAATCATCCTACAAATTCTCCGGGTTTCGATAGTTAACTTCATTAGAAACGATCTGAACAAATTTACTGTTAAGATTTATAAGATAACAAATGTCAAAATGCTACAGTGATACAGACTTAAGGAAATGGTAATTTTGAAGTTCATACGAATTCCTACAACTTTGTACGGCAATGTTTCCGACCAATAGGGATAAACATCCAAATCCATGAATTTAGAAGTTGAAATTATACACTATGGACAGATTATTCATATTATTCTCCGTTTATAGTGTAGGGTTTTGCTTAGCATACCCCGTTATATTTTTAACGAAGTGTCTCCCCGTCTTCGACTAGTTCCTCTGGCAATGAGTGTTCTCCTCGTGAATAGATTGGACACGACATAGGCAGAAAAAGTTCGAGGGAAAAGTCTGATATCATCAATGCGACTTTATACGAGTCTCGGGCGTAATATTACCAGTGTTCAATAAGCGTCGAATTTCCGATACTTTTAACGGGACTTGGGGAATTCCTATTACTTTCTACGCCTTTCACATGGAATCCCTGGTCTATACGAGAGATTTTCAAAACCAATACTCCATTCGTATTCAACAAAAAAACTTACTTTATACATTCAATTGTGAACAACAATATACATACTCTAACTTGAATGTCAATTTTATGATGTTGAATATCATACAATGTTTGATTTGAGTAAACAAATGTACTAAACATTGGTAAATTACGTTTCATTGCGGATTCAAGCTAAAGAAAATTAATTAGGCGATTTGAGCTTTATGGGTAAAATGCGATATAATATTTTTTAACGACACGTAACTCCCGTGGGCATCTGCCGGGTGTAGACACTCAACGTCGGATAAATAATAAATACAAAGTGTAAGGGAGGCAGTGGACAGACATAAGGGGTCGTCACCCCACGTCACGAAGGGTTGTCGAGGTAAGGCACGGCCGCCTAGACAAAGTGTCGCCGTCATGACCACATGTGCCTTTTATTCGGTGGTATAATTGACAGAATCATACACCAAGTGGAATATCAAAGGACCGCCCAATTCTTCAAAAGAATGGAATACGAAAACTGACAACGAAACATATCCAATTTTACATTAATGATCATTAATAGGTACAATATTTTTCACCTTACAAACTTCTTTGTCGAAACATATTGGACAGATTGTTTTCTTCTACTTGAAGAATCAAGTAATGTCTAACCAACTCAATAAAGGTCGCGTGTAATAAAACGCCACCTTTGTAAAACTCATTATTAACCAATTTTTTTTAGTTCTTTACCCAAAAAATTAATCTTTAACAAATCCATCGAAAATGGCTGTGAGTTGTTTGCAACACTTTGTAGAAAACCTTTAGAGTGCAAAGACTGAAATGTTTCGCAGACGACTAAGTTTTATTCTTTGATTCTCATAGTGTGACTCTCGCATGCGCGACGTAGAAAGCCCCGTAAGTTCTATATTTAAATGTAGCCTCAAACAAGCATAAAAAAAGCAAAGGTATGGGCTAAGTCCAAGGGGATGTGACTTTAAATTCGGTTGCTCAGTAACATAAACTTCATTATACGAACTGTTTGAAATCTCACAAACGTGGACAAGTACAAATTATTGTAGAACTGCGACACAGTAAACTCCGTAAATAAATGGATTCATTATCGATTGAATATATTTATTTAGTGATGTTACTGTGTTGAAATGGTAAAATAATTTATACTTGTTCACGTTTGCTGGATTTCAAACACTTCGCATAACGAAATTTATGTTACTGAGCAACCGAATGCAAAGTCACATCCACTTGTACTTGCCCCCATATCTTTGCATTTTTTTATGCTGTCTTTAGGAGTCCAGTTCATTCGTAGAAATATATATTTTAATTGCCACGTACAGTATGGTTTCTATTAAAATTCTTATTATTAAAGAAATAAAAGTATAAGGAAATCAAAGAGTGCAAGAACGAAGGAGTAAATAAAAGAATTCCGGAGTAAATGAATATAGAAATATAGAAATAAAGGGCTAAAGGGATCTCACAAATATGGTGATATGTATTGCAATGACGATATGGGGAAAAGTAGGAAATTTTGCTTTAAACGCTTTTTATTTGTTAAAAATGTAATAATAAGAATTAAGTATGTACTTAGAATATTTCAAAAAACTCTTTAAGAAATGAGTGAAGAAAATTAGAGGCTCTTTCGGACACAGTGAAACTGCAGCGTTGGTGCTTGTCAGGTCAAGTGATCAAGGTACTCGCAGTGTGTCAGACATTATTTAAAAACCCGCATATATCGTGGATAATGTTGAAAGAGGGAACACATTTGAGGGAATTATCGAAATATTACACATTTTTTTATTGATAGGCAGTGAAGGTTTTGCGTACGGTTGGTTAGGAAATTCGTAATTCGAAAATTATAATAAAAACGGTTTAATTAAACAAAAACAGTCTTAATATATATGTAGAAATTTAACATAATTGTTTGTATGAATTCTTGAGAAATGTTTTTAATTCTTAGAACTTCAATATGATCCAATGTATGTCTATCCTCGTAAATATTTTTTTTTCATTTATGTACGACAACGTCATCACGCTCTCTAATCATATATTTCAACATGTTTGAACAAAGAATAATTTTGAAATTATGAATTTCTTGTTACCGCGGCATCTCCTGATCTAACTTTACAGTTATACCCGAAAAAAAATCTTAATTTTTCTTTGCTAATATGTGTAGGGAACATCATAATACTGTTATAGACAGATAGAGAACAACTGAGAAATTCTATACCCGAGATACTAAAGTTTGAATACATATAGAGCACGTAACAAAGACTTTGTTACTGCAGCGATAAGTGCGCGTTTCGCCACAGACCCGATCACTTGTTAAATATCAGACAATCTGGTAAAGAAAAATTTTCTTACGTCTTATTGAAAGACATGTTTGCAGAATATTTTGACTATGTACTAAAAAAATCTGGTAGAAATTCGAAGAGGCCCTTTTGACATGTATTAAAATTAAAAAAATTAAATACATTTTTACAACAATATAAAAAGCCATTATATTAAATTTATAAATTATTCAATACACTCGAAGGTTTTCTGAAAAATTGTTTCTGAACTTCAACCGTGGGCAGACCAAGAATGTGGCAGAGCGCCTTTGATGATCGAGTTAGGCATAAAATGCGTAATTTGACATTTTCGAATTTTTCTCGCACAAGAGACTCTATTTTCAGCCTTCTGTTTGTCGCGCACGCACTTAGATTCACGATATTCTGAGCATTTCTAATTAAGATATCGAACATTTAACATATATTTTCAATTTTTTATCCCATTGTGTCGCAGAATGTTGAATAAATAGAAATACATTGATAATAATTGGATGATTTTGAATTATTCATTTCGGGTTATATCTGCAAGATTCAATATTGCGCTAAATTCATTTCCTATTTATTTATTTATCTCGATGAAATCGTTACCACGTGAAGAGAGACGTTGGCATTTAATCGGATTTATGTATATTGTTACAATTTATCGTTAAGCCTATGTTTTAAAAATTCAATACATTTTTCAACAATTTAAGAAACCATTATATTAAAAGGTTTTCTGAATTATTTTTTGTTAACTTCCACGTCTATCATAGTGTAAAAGGTATAAGTTTTTTTAACAGAACATTGTCTTACAATAGACATAATAGCATATTCTGTGACTACTAATGATATTTCTTTTGGCGGGTGAACAATTATCTAGAATCATGGATTATAAAATACTCTTAATCTTGGAATAGTAAATTAAAGGTCTTTCCTGATAATAAAATTGATAAAATCACTTACAATGAAATATCTGCAATGTATAAAATATTATAATAAAATTTTTAATACAATTTTTCAACACTTAATATAATGAAATAGCTTAGTAATAGGTCGATATCTTTTTCTCAAGATTGTAATTACTCTGCAATTGGAAATTCAAAATACATTACAAAGAGGAAACGAAACCTCATTTGCCGTGCCTTTCAAATAATTGGCATTACAAATGACCAGTCGTTAGGTCAAAACAAACGAAAAAGGCAACAAACATTTGCATGCCAGAAAATAATACAAATTTAGAGTGTTCAAACACGATGTGGCTGCTACACATGCTATGTTAATCCTATCAGTTAATCCTATCAGTTATACAAAAGACAGTCCAGTCGGGGCATTTATTTTTTATTTTCACAGCTTATACATACAGAAATATTGTATATTTGGTAAATTTGACCGACAACTGGCTGAAGTAAAATAATTGTATACGTATATGTTACGAAAATAATACGTATTTTAATATTTCTTTAACTATGACGCCCATTTCATTCTCTCTGACATGTCTCACAAGAGTAAGAAGTTCTCCAGGGACAAGAGCTTTGTCTCAAGTCAAATACATGCAAAGTCCATGAATAGTATAGGTCTTCACTCATTCCAGGAAACATGAAATCGGGGTTTTCGAGGCGTTCAGGCCTCGGAAAAATCGTTTCAGACAATTACGAGATGTTTGGCCTCGAAAGTAGGATCCTCAAAAAGCATCGAAAATGCAAAGGTATAGGCCAGGTACAAGAGGATGTGACTGTGGAATATCTTGCTCGTTAACATAAACTTCGTTAGACGAAGTACATATACAGGGTGTCCCAATCCCTTGGACGCGCCCGGAACCATTCGATAGCTCAGGTAATTCTAATATAGATGTAACATTCTCAGCTTCCCATTCCAATCCGTGGCTGAGTTATTTAGTTATATTCTATATATAGGCCCGGCCGCGCGACAGTAGAAGTTCTGTACCAGTAGGAACTGTCGCGCGGCCGGGCCTAACGGAGCCCTCTGATTGGCTGTCGTTTTTCCTTAATAACTCGGCCACGGATTGGAATGGGAAGCTGAGAATGTTACATCTATATTAGAATTACCTGAGCTACCGAATGGTTCCGGGCGCGTCCAAGGGAATGGGACACCCTGTATATAATATATCTTATATGTACTTCGTATAATATATATTATATGAAATCGAACAAATGCGAGCAAGTACAAATTATTGTACAGCATCGATACAATACTATTCGCTAAGTAAATATATTCAATTAACACGTTGAGCCCTGCGCCGATTTTGCTGTCCTTTCCGTTCGGCCGGCAGCGGACGAGCACTTGACCGCGGCGCGCTTGGGTGAAATTTGATACTGTAATAATGAATAGAGATTTGTTTTGTTTCAACTTTTTTTTCCGTTGTTTACATACGCGCTCTAGTATTCATCAATTATATAAAAAGGAAGGAGTTGTTCACAAAGTCCGAAAATATTGTTCTAGCTGTTATGACAAAAATTCAAGGCTATTAGGACGCAAGACGACAAGAAATGTAACAAAAAAGTCATCACATTTTATAACACATGCACAAACCATCCGTACCTTTGTTTAAAATGTTTGAATGAACTGCGTTAAAATTATCCTATTTATTTTTTAATTTTTATCCTGTCGGTCCGAGGGACCGGTAATGTCCAAACGAAAAGTGCACAGTCGGTCCGCAGGGACCGACGCCGGCCAAACGGAAAGTTCGCTGTCGGTCCGCATGGACCGCCGCCGTCGGGCTCAACGTGTTAACTAAATTTCACAAAAAATAATTTCTCCTCATTTAGGTAATTAATAAATCTGTTTACTGCTCGATTAAATGTACATACTTGGTGGCCCGCTTAGAGTCTAGGTTAAGTTAAATCGTACTTTCACGTTATGTGACAATGAATTTTTCACCCATAATACAGCTGATTGTCATTTGTAATCTTTTAGAGGTAATGACCAAAATATACAATTTACAGGGTAAGCTTAGTGCAAGGTTTTATTACAAAATCTACGTCTTCCTAACTACTGTAAGTACTTATTCGTAGAAGTTATTCAAAAAATAATTCAGAAATCCACCAAGAGTTTTGTATCAAGTATTCATCAACTTAATACCGTACCTATGTTCGAACTCCTATAAGTCTTTTTCTAGGACCTAATCGAAACACTCTCATATTTTCCACCTAAACGTTGTTCAGTAATTTGCGTTAAAATTATAAATTTGCACCCTTTGTTGCGGTGTCCAATATTTAGCGAGCGATTGGGTCTATCGGTATTCGCTTTGTTATGGTTGTTGGAAAAAATCTTTATTACATGTACTATATTGAAACTCTACTATTTCGGGAAGCGAAATTCCTGGTTTGCTCTTCATGTTTTTTTGACAGCGTTATCATATACATATAACCTCTAAACGTGTTAGCAATGAAAATTTTTGAAATCAGAAATTCATAGCATGGAAACGATTTTCAGTTCAAATACACTACTGAAATATATTTTTTCCGAACATTATGTCGTTGTTATAGAAATACAAAAGAAGAGAATATACAAATTGGACGATGTTGCAGTTTTTAAAATTAAACACATTGTTTTAACAATTCGTGAACGAATAAATTTTAAATTTACATTCTTATTTTATTAAAAACTGTGATTTTCTGAATTAAATCGATTATTGTCCACTTATGTTCTTCTTGTAATTTAAGAATTATGCATTTGTCGACAAAACCTTACACCAAACTATCGCTGTCTATAATCCAACGAATGTTTGATATTTTTCAAAATTCCTGCAAACGAGTTTTCTCTTTCAACATTATTTACAACGTATGAACATTTTTTCCAAAATTTCTGACGTATCCGCGAAAACCTTGATTATTTGACCTGACGCAGACCTATATACATTGAAATGTTACTATTTCAGAAAGTGCGCAACCTGATTGGTTATTCACTTTTTTTATAAGAGTGCTGCAGAAATTTCTAAACTCATTCGCAGTGAAAGATTGCGAGTCTTGCACATGTAGCCACACCAAGAATTCTTATTAAATAAATGAAGGGGAACCAACTTCCTGGAAATTTAGTGAGTTGAACGTGTTCATCTAGCGGCACTATTGTCTTGCAGCTGTATGCATACAATAATCTGTACTGGCTTGCATACGTTCGATGTAAAATTACTTCAGATGTTATAAAGAACTTTACATTAATAATCAACTTGTAGTTACAAACGCACAGCCTATTGTGTTTGACCCGTATTTTAGGATTGTTAATGCTGTTTTATCGATTGACCATTTTTCCACATATTAATGTAAACATTAGAAATATATACAGGGTGTAACAAAAATTCTGGGACACTTTTTCAGTATCGATAGTACGCACCAAAAGATGAAAAAAAAAGTCTATAAAGTTTTGACTAAAAACCATCCCCTATGGAGATACAACCCTTTTTGTAAAAAATTAAAAAAAAATCATATCTCCGAAATGGTACGTCCTAGAAGACCCGTTTTGATTGCAATATAACCGGAGAAGATCAAAGATAATAGAAAAAATATAATTGCTGCGATTATTGCTGTTAAATAGCATTTATTCTTGTTTAACCCCAACAATGTGACATATCGTAGCAGGTTAGTAACAACTTGGAAAAAATTGAGGGCATTCACTAAATCTTCCTTTGCGTAGATAGTGATACTTTATTTCGTAAACTTTAGTCTCTTCCGGTCATATTGCAATCAAAATCAGTCCTCTATGACGTACCATTTCGGAGATATGATTTTTTTTTAATTTTTGACAAAAGGGGTTGTACCTCGATAGGGGGTGGTTTTTAGACAAAACTTTATAGACTTTTTTTTCATCTTTTGCTGCGTACTATCGATACTGAAAAAGTGTCCCAGAATTTTTGTTACACCCTGTATAGAGTTATCGATACATATGGATATGGCAAAGCTTTCGTCGTATTTGATAGAATATCAATGAGTTATTGTGCCACTAAAACATGGATTGCATCATAAAAAATAAACATGACCTCCAAATTATTAAAATAGATATTTGTTTATACATAATTCCATTTTTCAATTTTTTGCATTGCCACGAATAAACCCGTTTATTTTACGATATTGTATTATAATGTCAAAGTATTCAAATTAATTTCGTTAATGCTCACCCCTTAACAATGCATGTTTATGTTGATATAAGTATTAAACGTGAAATTCTAAGTATTCCTTGCATAATCAATCCCACGCTGTTGTACACGACAGAAATTTAAGGAACTCTTTAGCACTGTTTAGAAATACTACTTTTACATTTGTTACGCTATTAATGTTTAAATCTTTATTCATCTTCAAGCCTTTCAATATTGCTTTAATCGAGACGATTATAAAATAACAAATATATGTCTATCTTTTTTGTTGTTCTATTCCTCGAAGTGTTTGTCCAAAGTAGTGCAGATGATCGATTGTTTTATATTTATTAGGCTACAACTGTGCAGATTGATTGAAAAAGCTGTTACTCCAGTTTATTGACAGTCCAAGGTGACCTGTATTTTTTCACATTTTTTTTACGACCGCCAAAATATTCGCTAAAATGTCCGAATTAAAAACCATTCCGACATATTTTCTGAATGATCTCTTTTTCAGATCTGCAAAGTCTGATGATGCGTAGCAGTAATGCTAGACAAGTAGTTTTTTGCAAATACATATACAGCAACATTGCGTAGCATTTGCTACACGCACGTTGATAGTTATTTATAACCATTTAATATCACAGAATTGAATACAAATGTAGACTAATATACATATTCGGTAAACTGTCCTCTATCTTTTAAGCCTAAATTCAGCTTCCAACTATTTCTAGTTTTATCATAAAATTTTACTCTTACATAAATGGTCCGCTTTCGCAAAACTCGTCTTTGTAAAGGACTGAGGATGATATAGAACGTTTCTGCTATCGAATTCGTGTTTAGGCGGAAAAAATCTATAAGCATCACCTAGTGTCATATACGAAGAGATGGTATTGCACGGTGTAATTAATTAAGATTTTAGATAATGCAATTTAACGTTGCATTCTATCTCTCATGTTTTATTTTCAAGCTGGTAATACTCATTTATCACAATGATGATTCTATTTACATTTAATCAAAATAAAAAATTAGATTATACAATTTAATATTTTGCCCCGTTTCTAAAAACGCTGCAGAAGAAGATTACGAACGAGTGGACCAGTTTTTGGATGTAACAAGAACTGTTTACGATTCAGTCAAACCCGAAGTCTCAGTCCTATCACAATAAAGACGTTGAATCGATTCGCACACATCGAAATTTCAAATTTACGTCGACTTTATATAAAGATGCCTAACCAGATAATACTAGTAACATTGTAAAGGAACTTTACAATCATTACCCACTCTTCGTGTAAAAAACTATCGTGTGAGTTCCTACGTGCAACGTGAAGGGCTACGATTAATTCTGCAACCGATCTGCGATTTTTGCAGTAAGAAATTTTCCAACAGTTAAGAAGACATACAATCTGTATGTACCTACATCGCTACACCGAAGAGGTTAAAGTGACGAAGACCAGGGGAAGACGAACAAGCTCGTCTATAAGCGCATAATCTCGAAGCACTACAAAGCCTGTCAGAGATTACTTGTTGCCGTGTGCTCATCATACACGTATTCAGAATTTGATCGTATAAAGTGGGAGTCATCTAATTGTAAGCCACACACACGCACCATAAAACAATCAAATGTTTAGCCTAAGTTATGCGCACTCGAAGTAAATCTTTTGATCGTCAAGATTAACTAATTCACCTAATTTTGAAATACTCGTCAAAATCAGGTAAATTGTGATTATTCAATAGAACATGATGATTGTCTGTAACCAATTAAAACAAACCCCTTTAAAGAAATATAATTCTAATAAAAATGTTAACAAATAATAAGACACTTAAGTTCGTTTAAAAGAGCATGCACACGAATTTATCATGGAATATAAAAAAACAATTGATACAGCAAGAGGTAGCCACGTATGTAATAAAAAAACGAGAATGTTTTTCATAATGAATTTGCTTCTCAAGGTAAATTAGTCGAGTGGATTATTCATTGTGTATTCCCCTTAAAGACGTCGAGAAACGTCGGATCGTACGACTACTGTGCACCTTCCTATAAAAGCCCTTGTTTGTCTGTCCAAAAGTTTAACCCCTTACTTCCTTTTACTTTACGTTCTGGCGCTATAACTTTGAAATTTATCGTGCCCTCAATACAACAGACAGTTAAAAAAATACAGATAGAGAGACAATTTACGATAAAAACAGAATGAAATGTTGTTGGGCACCACACGCGTGTATAACTTATCGATCACTTCTACTCAGCGTGTTCCGATTTCTCATAGATTTAAAAAGAATATTTTAAAAAGAATATTTAGACAGCCCTTTTATATACATATGTATTGTATATACACAGTTTAAATTTTATCGAACTAATTGATTCCTGTAATTGCTTAGTTTCTTCTTCAATTCAAAAATTTCATAGACATTTGACTGTGTTCAAAATGTAATCTTCGTTTCTTATTCATCTATAGCCATCCATATAATTATTACAAATTATTATTAACGAACAAATTCTCTAGTATACGCAACATCAGTCCATAGGATTAGTCATTTTGAAATTGTAAGTTAGTGGCGAAAGATGTTAGGAAGGAGATATGAAATTGATAAAGAATATTGGTTGCCAACTTGTGCGAAGTACATGAAAATACATAGGTGAGCAATCTATACATATACTGTATGCACGTGTGTATGTGTATGTTGATGCACATGCCATAAAATTCGTTGAACCATTCGGAAATTTGATAAAAAATCAGGAATTGCTAGGTCATTATTTTTCTGTAATGTATTCAGAAAGGTATTTGAATAAAACCGAAAAAGATAAACGAGATGGAGTGGAATTACCGTTTTGAATATTAACTGCGACAAATATTTCATTTAATTAAGGCAACTCTAATTGGACGACCTACGAGCTACGTAAATTTACACCACTGTTTTCGTGCAAGTTCATTAAACCGATTCAACTATATGGATGGTTAGTCTATCTATATCCACCTTCAAAACCTATCCTTCTTTACATAATAAGTAAGAAAATAAGCAACGAAGAAACTGGTTGACTTTAGATACACTAATTACACCTCTTAAATTCTCCCATTAATCTACTTAGTAATGTAACTTCACTTATATTTGTTTTTCACTGACTTTACTTTGCTTTTATCTACAGTCAATACATACCGATTTATCTTATCCCCCATAGTTACCTAAACTTTTACATAATTCCATCGTTGCTGCGAATATTACATTATATATTCGCGCTTGTCATTTTAATGGTTCTCGCTAAACATTTCAGATAACCACGCAACTTGTAGGAACGAACATTACATATTTATGATTCTTTGTTATCCCGCCAATTTAAATACTTCCTGATGATAATAATATATCTGTTTACTGAGCTCGATATCAACCTTCAATTATTTTATATTTTCTGTGTTTCTCAATCCAGTGATAAGAAAATGAAATGTGAGAACGAAGGAGTAGAAGGAACATTTCGATTGCCCCGAGGATCCTCAATTCATTACATCAAAGAAACTGTGATGTTCCTTCGGAAATTCTAAAGTACAAGTGCACTACGTGCCGATTAATTCAGGTCGCAGGGCTTTCCAAATATCTTTCGCTCATTACCCGCGCCCTCTCTCTCACTATTTGCAAGTAAGTTGCTTTGCACTCTCTTTCTTCAGCCCTTTAGTTTTTAACACATCTTTACCCCTGGAAAGTGCTTCCACGAGCCCTTCCTATTTTTTGATACGTCAGGCCATATACGGGCAGTACATGCTTGTTCTTTCCGTGCCCCCCCCCCCTTTCTTTAGCCGCAATACATACTAAATTTCTGCTACGTTCCTTTCATAACCTCACTTCTGGAAACTGATGGCATCTCCTTACTTGATGTGCAGTCCTCTTTCTCTCTCGCCCTCTCTACGGTGTGACCGTCGACTCTTGACCTGCATCTTTAACTTACTTAGTGTTCATATCATCTTTCTGCTGTTATACCATCATGATGATATATTTAACTTTGTTCAACCATCGCGAAGAGGTTTAGAAGGCGTTCTCTTGTAACGTCTGTACTACAGTTTTTTGGTCTTAAATTCGTCCCTGCTAATGCTTCAGACCAATTGCGCCACGTTAGGACCCCGTACCTTATGAGGCCCACTAGATGTCATCATCAACCGTAGGTCAACGTAAAATTCCGGCCCCTCCTCTTCGTGCCTCCGTTCATTCTCGAATGTCCGACCCGACCAACTTAACCTTCACTTCTTTTGTCTTTAAACCGTTCTCATCATCGATTCTAATCGCTATTGCTCTTCCTTCTTCCGCGTCCGACACCTGCTTCTACTTGGCCCGCATTTCTCCTGAATTCCTTATGTCGCATTTTCAGTGCTTTGATCCCCCCCCCCCTCCGCGACCCTCCTTCTTTTGACTATTCGCTGTTTTCGTCTCTCTGTCTCATTATCTCGCTTAATTGAGTTTTTTAGCTTCGGCGTCTCCTCTTGTGTGCTCTTATTCTTTCCCTACCTAACTCATCTGTCTCTGTTTATCCTGATGACATCCGACCCATTTCTCAAACGCATAGCATATAGACAAGATCTGAACCATCTATCGCTTTGGCGCCGGCTTGACCCATATCAGTTCAATTTTGCGAAGGATCGGTCGACTCGGTTAGTGCTTCTGAGAATCCCCGAGGATGCGCGTAAGGCAATTAGTCGTTATATGGTAAGGTACTCGTCTGTCTTGAGTTCTCTAAGACATTTGATATTGTCGTACATGCGATCTCAACAGGAAGTATGCTGCTTCGAAATTCTCTTCTTTCTTGTGTTGATTCTGCTTTTATCTCACCGGTAGTAAGCAACCGGTTCGAACGTAAAAGACTCGATCCATCTGGATTTTTGTCATTTCTGGCATCGCCCAGAGCTACGGCTTCCTGCCCCTCTCATTTTCTATTTCTGAATCCTAATGATCTCAAGTCTACTTTCTCCGATGATGATTTGCTACTGTTCGCTTGTCGGTAGGCAATATTCAGTCAACTTGTGTCTTTAATGCTAGCATAAGGTTTAGTTTGCACATACCGATGAACGTTCACATTTCTCCTTTCTATGGACTTCTTAGCTGATTATAGAGTGCCACGCGCTATAATAATTGTTTTGGTTGCATCGTTTTTGGAGTCCTGCGTGATTTTGTACGGGACGACAGTAACCACTACTGCGGTCCGTTCCGACTCTCTGTGTCCAGTGGGGACAGAGTTTTCGCCTGCAACATTTTCCGTTACCTATTGATTACGAAGCATTGCACTGTCATCTTCAACAGTTCCATTGCAATCACTGGCGCACATTTATGGAACGGGGGCTCCCTCTCCCCTGCGTGTCTCGGAATGTCTTCGGTGCTCAAGAGTCAACCCTCTGCCTACGTGCAGTGTTTGGAGTTCTTTCTGAGCTATTGATATTGATATATCACTCCTTTTCCGGTTTTATGTTTTTTGCATGCGTTTTTTCTTTATCTTTATATTTGCTACAACTTGCGCCTTTATTTAATTTTGAGGTTTACATATATGTATATATATTCTTGTGTACCCCATGTACCTTATATTCTTGTGCTTTGAGGGGACCACCCTTGGAACAAATAAGGCACTATTCTATTCTATTCTAGTCTATTCTCCCCCCCCTCACACACACACACACACACATAGACGCGAGCGCGCGCGCGCTCATTCGTTGTTCATTCTCTCCCTTGCTCTCTGCTCGCTACCTTTCACTTATCTTTGTGAACCGGAAGCCTAAACTGCCATCGTGACAGTTCTCTGCCATCATTTGGTTACTCAACACGTTGTCAGAGAGTCACAAGCACTTTACAACTTGAGCCCAGTATTATTCCTAAACGGACTAGAGAAGCACTGCTTGTATGCACTAATATGATCGTACGATTTTCCTGTCTTACTCCTTCCGTGTTTCCTTCTTTTCGTCTCCGTCCATTCCATGAGTCGCATGAGAGAGTACCCACGACGAGTCGGGTCTATCGACCGAAGAGAATCAGAGGGCGGAAGAGGGCCAGAGACGCGGGAGATACGAACGGTTTTATGCGATTATGGCTATAATATGCGTATTTACATCAACACAATTTTTTCGCGAGCTTCACCCTTTTTCGATTCTCACGTCGTCCTAGCTGAGACTCGAAACATGATCAAACAATTTTGAACGAATAGAACAATTTCTATTTCTCCACTAGTTCATAGAGGTCGCTAAATGTCGATACCTGTCCTCGTGGTGGTACTCTATTTAATCGCCCTGGTCGTTCTATCCCCTTGTAATCAAAGAGTTCTTCGAATTGTTGCATTATTTCTTTCTTCAATGCATGAATTGGTTCAGAGTTCCGTTGCCATCTACAACATGACCCCAAGTGTGTTGACAGGAGGAGTGCAATGGCTGAACTTTATCTACCAAGGAAATTTGGGTTGCTTCATTTTCTCGCTGATCTGTCACCGTCTTTCCGGCACCTCGTGTTTCAGAAACAAGTTCACCCACGAAAATAATTTATGTACTCATGTAATTTCAGTCGAACGGTAACAATTCGACTTTGATTCGATACTCCTCCCCTCTCGCCCACGATTCTCCTTGCCGATCGATCTACGGTAATATCCTCGATGCGGTATCGCCGTAGAATATTCCGTGAGTTTAGCTAAAGGCTCATGTGCCACCGCTCGCGAGCAATTGTCGAAAAAAATACAAGAGGGTTGCGCAAAATACGTGCGAACATTCACAGATCCCGTTAGAGAAAAATAGGGACACAAATGAAGAAAAGGGATAAAACGGCAAACTGAGAATGAATTCTCATAAAGGAATAGTAGGGCAAAGTCCGAGAAAATAATGGAAAATAAATCAGAAAAAAATAGTAAAACAGAAACAGGAAACGTAGAGAAAGATCCGTATGGTGTCCGTACACCATATCATGTTCCTACACCCTTCCCATCCCCCCGTTATCTTGCTTTCTCATTTCCACCGCACCCCTGCTCTCTGTCTCTCTCTACCTACTACCACCTCACTCTACACGAAAATCGATCCGCTACCGGTCTGGACAGCAGTCCATGTCGAATGGGTCGAACCTACACCCTCGCAATAAAATTTTACCTTAGCACCCCTCGCGTCGGCCGTCAGCCGTTGTGCGCGAGGATATCCACGGCGCGAGTAGAAGCTCATCGACCGGCACCATGAACCATGAACTTTTTCTCGTTAACGTTTCTTTCAAATACGCGTACACTGTCTAAGACACTGAGAGGACGGTTTTCGCGAATTGATAAACGACACCGACGATATACCACGGTTTGAACGGCCACGATTATGACGGAGTAAGAGAGACAATGGCAAACAGACATATCTCTGAAACGTACCTGTCGGCGGACGACGCCAGACTGCGCGAGAGCGCCACCTTTCCCACCCTTCTTACTTCATCCCCACTATTATAGCCTCTGCTACGTGAACCTACGTATTTCTGTCTCCATCGCCGTAGTTCCGCTCGTTCTACCATCTTCTTCACTTCTTTTTCTCGATTTCCTCTCCTTTTCATACTAACGTTCTATCGTTATCAGCGAGCACCCAGTTGGCTCATCTATCGTTTTTGATTTTCTATTTCTATTTATGGTTACGTCTATTCGGTGTTAGGCATTTCTCTGCGCTAGTTTCCTCTTAAATCCTATCCCTCCTTCGTTGTATACTGTAATCCCTGATTCTACTCGGCTATGACTTTCATCGTTCTATGCTCCATCTTGTGTATCCTTTAAACGATTCTACCCTATTCTCCTATCGCCGTATTCTTCTCTACCATCCTACCTAACCCAGATCATATCAGTACATTTTACTTTTACTATGCGTTTCCCATCGTTCATCACATTTTATCGTTCGTCCTTAGTGTACCATTAATTTTGTGTTTACGTTTCTGTACGTTTCTCATATACCCCTCTTACCGTTTTCGTTCCTTTTTCCCTAATCCCTAGTTTCCTCACCCTTTTACTCACCCTCTACATCGTCCTTGGCCCGCACAGGCGCACGACATAATGACGCTGCCACGAGTAGATCAGAGTTTCGCGTCTGCGTTCTTCTAATATTCACCATCTACCCTGTTCCTTCCCGATCTTTCGCTCCCACCGCGACAAGAACGTTGCTTGTATTCGTTTGTCAGTGTCCTGGAGGGGATTCGCCACTCCGTTCTACCATCTCGAAATCTAAAATACGTTTTGCGCTTACCGACATCAGCCGACGGATGGCGACACACGTTTCCACCCTTTACTACCACCTTTACATTCCCCGCGAATGCTTCGATCCGCGAACAAGTCGTTCCATCCTCATGCGAATCACTTATATCTTTTACCCTTTTGTTAACCATGAGTTGATATACCAGCCTTTTGGAAAATTATAAACAATTCTATGAAAAGTAATATATTTTAATTGAGATTTATCAGACAGCATGCTGTTTCATACAGGAAAGTTAGATTTTCGTGTTGATAAACATTTTTTAAAAATGTTTATAAATCTGAAATGCCTGTCAAGTTATGAGAGATTTTACATTGATGCTCCGCAAAACTATTTCAGAATGTGAGAATTTATTGTACTTTTCTGGCTTCATAACGGCTTTTCGAATGGACATTAACAGTGTTGGTCTAGACAAAAGTATATCGGAAATGAAACCGCCATGATGAATAATAAGAATCGTCGATCCACACCATTTCAGCAACACATTTGATTTTCGATAGAACGTCCACTTTGGAATTATCTCTTTTACTAACAGTTCTTGTGGCGAATATGCGGTGCATCTCACTAGACGCATTAAAATTTTATATTATTTTATGTACCTATTAACACACTCGCGACCGCTAACTTGAATTCACGTCCAAAAATTTTGTTTGTGAATGCAGCAACATTAGGCGCTTTCGATGACATAGCATAACAAAAATGCAAACCGTTTTTTTTCTATCAACTCTAGTTTTTAAGAAAATCAGTATTGAAAAATCACACTTTTTTGAAATTTGGATTAAATTCGCAGCCCAACAATTAACGATAAATAATTATGTAGAGTTCCTTTATGCAAAAATCATCGTTTTTCGATTTATCGCACTAACCAGAAACATTACATTTTGTTTCAACTCGGTTTTTCCCAATACCTGAAATATAAATAAATTCAGCACAATAATAAGTAGTGGCTATTATCTTCCTATAAAGCCGGTATTCAAATTATACAAATCTTCTTTTTTATTTTAAACGACACATAATTGCTACATTGAAATCTTATAACAAATTTTATCATTTTTATCCATGCTTTAACACTAGAAGTTTGCGGCAGCCATCTTTAGAATTTCATTATTTTCACCAGTACTCAGTATGTAGTAGAAACGGATAAAATTTGCCGGTGGCGAATGTGTTAATGATGTTTGATTTTATTTTTTTAATCTACATCGTATGAACAGGCCTTTCGTAATATATAAATTAAAAATATTCAATTATACTCCAAGAATGATACATACTGAATTATCGTGTATACGTCGACATATTGTACCCACTTTCATTGCACGAAAAAAATTGTCAGATATGACATTATCGGTCTTTTTCATTCAAATCAAGAAATAAACACTTGAAACCTTGCATTGTTTATACGTAATTCACAAACCATTTATTATAGAACTAAACTTAGAATAGCAGTGATTATGCTTACACTAAATAAATTGTATATCATATCGACTTATATCTAATGTCTAACAGATATTTTCATACCGAACCGAGGTAAAAGAAAAGTATTTTTTAAGATTAAAAAATTCTTGTTAGTATATGTGTAATGGACGCATTGTTTTTTCTCTGTCTTACCTGGCCTTTCGGGCATTTCGTTAAGAGAATTATACATATAAACATGTATGTATGGTTTTAAAGTGTTACAGATTTATTAAATTAACACTAACACAGCTTAATAAAAATTCAAGCACAAACGTAAGTCTACGTATCCCGCATTAGGAAGGCAGAGGGAAAAACGTAAATTTACGTGGCCCATCCATTAAGTGTTAAAATGTAGTAGAAAACAATAATTACGACACAAGTTCTTTAGTTGGATCCTTTATCATTTACCGTCGATGGAAAACTAATAACATAAATATTCTCAGTCTGTCTATCAAGAAAAGAATAATTTACATCTCCCATTGGCTAAAGGCTTTAATGTAAGCGTGTAAAACTAATACCGGCACTCACATTAAATATGTAAATTATTAAAGGGAACATGACTCACACCATAGGGTGCAAGGTGCTTTACCTTTAATGAAAACGTATACTTGCTTGCTCATGCGTATCGTGTAACCACGGTAATACCGAGTATAACGAAATAAAATGCGTGTTACTAAAAGAGATCCTTCCCGTATCGGAAGTATCTATTATTTAGTACAGAGAGAATGCATAACATATGTTCCCGGGAACCATACACCATGTGTTGTTCATTTTCTCCCATGTGTAAGCAGTTTTGTTGTCACAGCAATTTTTATTCCCTCAACCGAAAAATTGTAACTTCGTTAAGGAAAAAGTTTAATATCAGATATTTTATATTTACCAACGTTACAGCATTATCATAGTGTGTATAGTTTATAAGATATTCGTTTCACTAACTGCATGGAAGAGACATTACACAACGCAGAGATACATACGTGTATACATATACATACATATATGTATGTGTACGTTTAAATGATTTAAGCCCAACCCATATTTATTTTCAATATAGTGGACACATACTCGTTACATTAATATTACCCCGATTATTTTAGGACAAAATAGAAATCATTAATCAAATAGTTATTAGCCGTAACTACGTATAATTATTGATAAAATAATACAATTATAAATATGTATACAACTATAAAATTTGGTCGCTTTATTGCTTCTAATTTCAATTTTACAGGATTCTTTTCTGCATTCGTCAGAAAACTCGTCACAGCTTAAGGGGGGAACCCCCTCCAGACAACAGGTTTTTCAATGATGTTTTACAAAAAACTGAGAGTATTTATTGCATTCAAAGAAGTAATATATTGAAATTGAAGTTGAAATGTATGCACACAAATTTGTTTATAAGAAAAGAAAACAAAATGGCGAAGCTACAGCTGCTCAAACTTGGCTCCTTCAATTCGCGCGGGGGAATGCCCAGCCTCTTGTAGTCAAGTGAAATCAACCAACCAACATTTTTCCATTAGAATAAGTTGTTACGCATTGCATGAAGCTACTCTTAATGAAAAAAAAAGAAAATTGAAAATTTGGACACAAAAAGATAAAAATTAGGTACACTCTTTTCTTCAGAAACAAATTGTTGTAAACAATATTTTTAGTTATAATTCATGCAAACTTTTAGGTTCATGCAATGGCCAATACATTGAACAATATCCGTGGAAAGTTTCAAGTTGATATCTCAATTACTTTTCAAGTTATGTTCCCCGGCGCGGAAAAAAAACATGTTTTGAGAAAAACGCCAATAAAGTTTTCGTTCTTGTAAAGACTCGTTCGCGTTTTGGGTGAAACCGCCAATGCAACGTTCAAGTAAATCATCCCGTGACAAATCTTCATATATTGGCAGTATTTTTTTGTGTTCGTCTTCGTGCAGTGGAGCTGGATGTTCATAAGGAATATTGTTGGCTTGTGCAGCGTTGTATTTACACCACAAGCCGACGCCAGTGGGACAGAACTGATGTAGCGGCTTTTTATTAGTCGAGATCAAGTGATAATACGTGGCCATAATCTCTTTTTTCATATCATCTTTTGACTGCACATTTCTTCGTATCGTAAGACCATAGCATTTTGTTAGTTTTTCAATCAAAGCATCGGTTAGGTTACGCACTCACTTTTTTTAACCAACAAAAACACAATCCGAATAATCGTCCGAAGAACCCCCTATTTGCCAAAAAGTAGAATATGAAACATATTTGGTTAAAAAATTAAAGGGTATAGACCGTAAAGAGCGCGCGCTCGTTTAGCTGCTTTTCGTACTTTCGAAGCTCATCACTTCACTGACTTTCTAGGGACTTTTAGACTTCCTATTGGGCTTAAAACATTGCAAAAAACATTGCAAAAGTGCAAAAATTCAAAGTTCTGGAGGGGGTTCCCCCCTTAAGAATATTTAAGTACGTACACGTCCGCATTTTCCATATAAAATAAAACACTTAGAGGATCAACGATAAAACAATTATACCCAACGATAGAAACACGATCATTTCACTTATAGATGGGAATAGGGAAGAGACTAGAGTCACAGGATAGCTACTTCGGAACAAAATTCATAAGCATCCTCGAACAGGTATTGACACACTAGTGCATGTCCCATACGAATTTCCAGCAGTACCGTGGCAGTACCAAAGATATTTACTTCCAAAGAGTACGATGTCGACTACTTTATTGATGTACTCTCCTTGTGGCCCACTTCAACATGGGACTCGCTACCCTATCATACCAAGTCTCTGCTCCTGCAAGAACTCGCCCGTTTATCTTTTATATAGGTATCGTGAAAGCATTTTTAGCTTAAAAAGGTTGTAAAGTATTTCGACGAAACAAAGGAACGCACTAAACCCGCACAATGTTTTCTATAATTTTTCAATTTATACCCTAACACAGAAGCATTTACAAACTTGTAATTTTTTGCAAATATACGGAAACATGTAACTAGAGATAAGTTGTTAGAGGGAAGCTAACAAGTTAAATTACAATAAGCGTTCTATTTTTGTAAGCCTAATTTCAATTAAAAGTCTCAATGGTAACAAGTCAAACAAAACTACCATAATTTACTTGATAGTCCTATTCGGTCGAGTAGATGAAAAGAAATCGAAAGAAAGAATCGCGTAATATACAACTGACATTTAGGTGTGGTCTTCTCTAGATGGATCCACTTTATTCTGATTAGAGAAACGGCACTCCCTAAAAATATATCGGCATCAAACAAAAGTAGGACATGATCAAATACGAACATTACATTATACATACATATAACTGCATGCCGTTAAAATGGAAAAATACCCTCATAGCATGGAAACTTATTTCTGCAAAATTCAAACAACGTAGGAACTATAAAAGTATAAGGTAAGTTGTTAAAAAACACATATTCAACGATTCTTTCATTTACAATAAAATTAATGTTGTAAACGTTACGAAAAAATATACTAATGGTAATAAAATTATTAAAATTAAAAAAAAATACAAATTTAAATTAATCATAATTTTTATTTAAATAGTTTAATAAAAATATTAGTGTATATACATAGCGTAATATAAAATATCATATTACTTTACCGAACATGTTGAGCATTAAAACTCACATGCTACATGTTCAGAGTTTTATTTCCTTTATAAATAATAACATCACAGACCATCTATAGAAGTAGACACAACGTGCTGGGAAAATTGTTGTGTTCTGAAAAAAGGCTCCTAGAACCCCCTTACCATTTTCGTGTCACACTCAACATTAACAGCTTTTGACTGAAATCCGTATTTAATTGTATACAAGTATGAATTTAAAATATTCTTTCTCTATGAATCTTAGATACAGGATATTCATTGATAATAAAATTCATTAAAAAAAATTGAAAGTACAATTGAACACATGCAAAGTATAAAACAAAATTTATAATAAAGTATATTTAATAAACAAATGGCTTAATAATACGTCAATATTTTTTTCCGAAAATTTTAATTACTCTGCATTAGAAAATTTCAATTACATTAGAACGAGGAATCGACATCTCGTTGTTGTACCTTTCAAACAATTTTATTTGAACAAAATAAGGAAAGTCGGAAAATTATTCGAACCGGTGCATAGCGGGGGACCCGCGGTTTGCAAAGTACAGCAGAGTATTCAATGAATCACTGGTTTTACTACGTTCAACTTATATGATGGATTTAATACAAAACTAATATTCGCTATGCCAATTTAATTGTTATACATCTTAAATTGTTTCTTGCAGAAGATTTTCTAATTCATGACATGGAACTAAGTGAAACGATAGGGCATGACGAGTACAAAAAACCATCTAAAATATTGGCTGCACAGAGCCAACCAGTTTGGCAGAACATTAGTTTAGGCAATGCAATTTCGGGATCGCCGAATCACGCGCAAACTTTTTCCCACATAGAGTATCCTCACAAAAGCATAAAAATGCAAAGATATGGGCCAAGTACAAAGGGATGTGACTTCGGATTTGGTTGAATATTAACATAAACTTCATTGTACAGCGTATTTAAAAACAACCAAATTTGAGCAAGTACAAATTATTGTACGGCATCAACTCAATACTATCACCAAGTAAACATATTCAATTAGCAAAATTTCCAAAAAGATGATTTGTCCTCATTTCATTAATAGATCTGTTTACAGCTCTATTAAATGTACTTGATGGCTTGGTTTTACGAAGGTTTGATGGTGAAAAATACCTGCAGTGTCAACTTTGAACCCCCCAAGTTTAAATAGTTTGGAATGTTCGACATTAAAAAAGAGTTGTTAATGTGAGCTTTTTACTATATGGAATGAAACTCCACTAAATCCATGTCTTGTTATTTCTTTCTTTAATTTATGTCAACATCAACCATTGAAACTCATGGCAATATGTATATGTAATTTCCTCTCAGACACATGCAAATTGTTAACTTGTTCAATTTTTTCACTCGGATACATCCCGATTGTTAGCTTATGAATTTCGAAATCGGTACAAATATCTGTTACGTTACATTTTGGGCATCAGGATTTGGTAAATGCTCGCCACCAAGTACATTTAATATAGCAGTAAACAGATTTATTAATTAAATGAGGAGGTATATTTTCTTGGAAAGTTTAGTTAATCGAATATGTTTACTTGGTGATAGTATTGTGTCGATGTTGTACAATAATTTGTACTTGCTTAGATTTGATGGATTTCAAATACTTTGTATAAGGAAGTTTAGGTTAATGAGCGAGCTGCTATTCCAAACACACATCCCCTTGTACTTGTCCCATATCTTTGCATCTTGTATGCTTCTTCAAGATCGAATTCTACATCATTTTCGCTGCCACTGTTAGACTGTGCAGTCTTTTCTAGAATTAAATAAAACGCTCATTAATAATTATATAAGAATAAAATAAATTTTTGATACTTACCACCTGTTGTTATTTCCTGTGGTTATAAAAAACGAATAACTAAATTAGCGAATGCCGTTTCTGTTTAAAGTGAAAAAATTTATTGATTTTTCAGTGACCGTTGAACGTCCCTCCGATGGCTGTCGAAAGCACTTGTCCTTGTTCCTATCCTGAGCAGTTCTTACACCCTCGTCAATCCTTTTCGCACAATGTCCTAGTCCTAGCTGGATCCCTTTGTATAGTTAGGATGGCTAAGATCAACTTCCCGTGCGGAAAAAATGCCGCCAAATCCAGCCAAATCCAAAATAATGTGCAAAAATGCTGTAAGAGGCGCAATTATCGAGTGCGATGGCGCTGTTACGTAGGATTACAGAGTGCGTAATTTGAATTTAATTTTTCTATAAAGCCCCGTCCACACCGCACAAACATTTGGCAAACTTGTTTACCAAACATGTTTGTTAAAAATAAAACAGCACAAACATTATGATGTGAAAAGCTTGTCCAAATCTGTTTTACAAACATAATAATGAGGTTATGACAAACAATCTAATGTTCGCTCTGTTAGTTTGTTTCGTGGCCCTCACGACAAAGGAGATGCATACGTAACATACATGTATATTCAGATTTGTTATGTATGCTGTATGACAAAGCTTATGGCTCCCGTTCGTCGCACGATACTCAAAATTCATTTTCGACCCCGAGGACAGAATGCAGAATGGAACCAATGTTACCGAGTGCGAAAACCCTTTACACTTGGCAACATCGTCAACATGTGGGCTTTTAAACCAACTTCAAGAATGGGGAAGGGATGTGTTGCTTACTTTTGAATTTTCGATACACTCTTAGTCCCAAAAATTTTCATTTTTCTTCAAGGAGGTGCTGTAAAACCACTGAAATTTCAACGCGTCGGCAATTCAGTTTCGTGGAACGGACCACCATAAAGTGCAAGGTCTATCCCTATCTCTCGTCTGTATAAATAGTATGTGTAGTATGTAGGCCAAAGGATACTTGATCCATCTGATTCGTGAAGTGCGGCGAGGGGACTGACTTTGCCTTTATGCCGCGTCGCGATAGACGCATATTTTGCCACGGGCGATTCGTCTGTGACGGCGCGGCGCAAAAGCAAAGTCAGTCCCCTCGCCGCACTTCCCCGCCGTGATGGTTCAGGTATCCTTAGGCCTACAGTACATACGTTAGTCAAGTAGCCCAATAATGTACCTTATCTTATGTCTAGGAACACAACAAAACCGCGAAACCTTCGATAGCTCAGTTGGTAGAGCGGTGGACTGTAGTTGGTATGATCAATTCGGAGACATCCATAGGTCGCTGGTTCAAATCCGGCTCGAAGGAATTTCCTTTTTTTTTTTTTAAATTTTTGTTCATCCTCCGTATTTAGAAATGAACTATAAATAACGATTTCTTTAGTACATAACATTCTATTTTTACGTTGTTTGTAATATTTGTTGACCTGAAAACAGGTACAATGTGGCTATGTATGTATGTACACCCAATCTCACGATACCCAAGAATAGCTGTATGCTGTATGGTAAGTATGTAATATACATACAATATGTATGTATTATATATAATTTGTTAACTTTTTATACAATAGTTGTTAAATTATCTACATTTAACTGGTAATTTGAAATCTCAACAGTTTTGGCAAATATTTGCATTCAAACGAAAAGGTTTCAAAAGACACCTTTGGTCGAATTAGGTATACACACAATCGTGGTAGAAATAGTGTTAAATATGCCAGATTAAAATAATTACCCTGCGAACCGTTTCCGAAGAAGGAAAAACAGAATGAAGGAAAAGGACGAAGTTGGAATTTACAATGTATGTTTAATCCGAATTACAGAGGATAAGTATGTCGATGAATAAGTAATCTTCCAAAAATATAATAATAAGAAACATCGTCTCCATCCATGTTTACACGCTATGTACTAGTGTGGTATATAAAATATTTGAAATTACGGTGAACATATAATCAAGATCATTTCATTTCTCTTATTAAACCACCACAAATCTAACCCTGGAATCGGTTGATCTTTAACATAGACTTCATTATACAAAGTATTTGAAATCGAACTAATTGGGGAAAATACAAATTATTGAATGTATGTACAACTTCGACACAACAGTATCGCTAACTACTATTTATTCGATTAACGTTAACTGAATTTCCAAGAAAGTGATTTTTTCTCATTTAATTAATAAATCTGCTTACTACTCTATTAAATGTGCTTAGTGGCCCGCTATTTCTCCTATTTCTCGTCTGTGATGTGTGATATAATCATCGTCGCATACTTTTAAGTTAATGGTAATTAAACGGCTACGTTGTGCCGCGTTACTAACCAAATTCATAGAGACGACGGAGAAGAAGACGTTTCTTTTAAAAAACCACTACATATCAGATCAAATATGTTGTGACTGACTGGAACGATGTATTCGTAATTAGTCTGAAATTACTCGTCCCGACGCCGCATAGTACCCGAAGAGCTGCAAAAAGTCAATTTCAATAGTTTACGTAATTCGTAAACCTTTTACTGTCTGGAGTTGTTGAATATGTGTAGAAGAATGTACTATATTTTTGTTATTCATTCGTGCATTCATAAATCAGTAATCCTAATCGAAAGTCGAAACAATACAATCGTGCATTTCGTAGTGATTTTAATATATTTCAAAGAAGTTCATTTCAAGAAGTTTCACTTCTTGCATTTTGTATACATTTTAAGAAATCATGAGCAACTCTTCTATACTATTTTTATAGTTTTATTACATTTATTTATGTAATTATTAGTATTTCTAGATGATCAGCAATTCTTCAGTAATTCTTTTCACCAGTATAAGTTTCATCAACAATTTTGTTATAGTATCGAGTTCGATGGAGTGCTCATTCTGGTCCCATTAGATTCAGTAAAGATCTGTGATTATAAGCCAATAAAGTTTCGTTCCGATTTTGTGCGATCTTACTTTTTTTAGCCATTTTAGGATCAAGCCTTTGGCAGCGTTTCGCATGTGCCCAGCAGCGAAACTGTTTAGATTCCAGGCATTAGAATGTTTAAATCTTTGACTAACGTTTGTTCTTAAATTTGTATTCAGCTGAAACAGTGCTAGCAGAAAGTACAGAGCGATTTATCCAGAGCATTTTATACTTTGTTATTTAAACATCTGCTTAAAATATACCTTTATTTGCCCACTAAAAAGTTCCGTAATCCTAATATTTTTAATAAAATAATAGTTTACTTCATTTCAATATAACTCACGTGCAAAACTAATTCTTTCTAAATTTTTCGTTCAACTATTTCACTATTGACGCGATTTTTCAAGGGTTCTCGATAACCTGAGGAAAAAATGTTTCGAACAAAAAAGAAACAGTATTCAGACGTCTACAAACTCCAATATACATATAAAAGTTCGAAAACAAATTTTTTTTACAAAAAAAGTTCGTTAGTTTGATGTTTTAAAAGCCAAAATATATTTTTGATTTATTATATTAGACGACTATTATATTGGAACCTTGAGACTGTAAATAACGCTAAAATAGTTTTTTTTTTCAGCTTTTCTGGTCAAATACCCTACTGTGCGTCGTCTTTAGGAATATCATCGTACTTTTTGGGAAAGTTCCGATGTTGGTGCCTTTTGAATACCCCGAAAACCCTGATCTAATCTTTCCTGTAAAGCAGTCCTGTCAAGGTCGCGCACATTTCAGTCGCTTTTCGAGGTGCTCGCCCACTGCCCCACCACTTTCACGGAAGGTCCAGTGAGCGAGCGACTAGACGTTTCGGGGCCGTTTCGGCTCAGAAGCGTACCGTTAACATAAACGCACGCTCTGCCTTACCCAGATACAACCTTTTTAAAATTTTACGTACCTGTTCACATTACAGTGTAAAGAGTCAAGGTCTATACCAGTCGGGAACTCTTGTACTTGTTTCTTACCGAGACAAGGCCTTATCCCTTGCTTATATTAATGATAGATACTTGAATAAGCTATAAGAAAATTAAAAAATGAATGCTTGACAATCTTCGTGATTATAATCCATAGTTTCCATTATTGTCTTCCTCCTGAAATGTCCGTAAGACTTGGTGAAAAGAAATACTATAGTACAACTGATGAGATAAGGTCCCACAAACCCGAATAAATAATAATAATAATCAGTTCAGATTCTACATTATCGCATTAAGGGGTTAGGCCACACTAGAATTTTCGAAAAATCATTTTTTTGTCTTTTAAATTGTCCCTTAAGACATCAAAAATTATGTCCCAAAAGATAATGGTCGGGAAAATTTGTACTCGGTTTTCGAATTTTAGTACGAGGCCGCCTGGACTCCATTGTGAGCGCTCGAGGGAAAGTACGTTAGGGTATCGGAACAGTTACATACATGGCACATGTTATTGAAATCATTTGTCGTTTCGACGAGTCTAGACAAGTTTAGACTGTCGAACGGCTCTTTCAGTTATTTAGGCTCAGCCAAGTATTCGAGAAGGACGTTAGTCGACAAACGCTTATTTTTATCGGTGGACAATCTTCGTGTGATTGTCTCGTAGCGACCATAGGGGCAAATTCACTTGCAAGTGCTATCTATTTATTATGGATTAGCAATTCGTAGAAACAGTGATTCAGTTGAGAATATGAGAAGCAGTATATGGGCTACACTGGATTATAAATTATCGACTGATGACAAACCGCAGCGCGACAAATGTCCTATTGGCAGAGGATTCGTGGTGCTCATGGCAACGAGCTAAAGCTACAAATACTTTGGCTGAGTATAAACATAAGCCAGCTCTTCCAATTGAAGTCTCTGAAGCTATCAAACCAGTCTATGAAGAACTGACCTGTAAAAATCTTTCAACTCGATGCATCGGCGGTTACACACAAAATAGTAACGAAAACTTCAACTGGACTGTGTGGGCATTACTTCGAGTGGTAAAACAGTCTTGGATGTGGCTACGGATATTGCAGTTTGTGTATACACTGACGGGTTTTCTTCAATTTTGCACATAATGGAGGCAATGGACTTGGAAATCGGCGCGACAACTACGAAATGTACCTGGAAATCGACAAACAACGCATAAAGCATGCAGAGAGATCGCTGTCTGAATGGGTAAAAAAGGCAAGAATCGCTTCAAGATCAAGAAGAAAAGAAAAGCAAGAGCAGAACGATAATCTCGAAGGCCAATTGTATGGTGCAGCCATCGCAGATCAAAGGTATTGCAAAATTATTCATGATTTTCTACTACTCAAAACTTCAAACGTGTATATCTCAAAACTACATTTTTTAAGTTGGCCGGAAACATAACTCAGACAATTTTCAACCGATTCACTTGAAATTTTGAGTATATCTTGAAAAATACATTGTCTATCAAAGCACATAGGATTTTTTTTATACATTGCATAGTTCATTTGTTATTAACAATTATGTGATGATTTTGTAGGCCAATTTTTCACTTGCCACTGTAGAAGTGCGCAATTTGGCTAAAAATTAATATATCGAAAAAAACTACGTACTTCTATAGCAGTTATTATAAAGAATAACAACACAAAATTGGTTTCTTATAATTCCGAAATTACAGGAGCTGTTTTTGTCCGGCCATGGACCCTGAAAAAAACGGAAACGCCGTCAAAAAAATGCTGCACAGCCGCCATTTTGAAATTAATCGCTTCAAAAAAATTATTGTCTACGGTCACTGATATGTACGAGTATAATAAATACTCTTTCTTGAAATCTCGATTTATTTTGTAGTACTTCTGAAAAACAATCCTAAAAAAGCCTATTTTTTGGGTCCTAGAGTAGCCTAACCCCTTAAGATATTTGGGGCCTCTACACAAGACCGGGCACGTTTAAACTCGTTCCTGTGAGACTCTTTAAATGGATGGTATTGTCTGGTGCAATAGTAGTTTGCTTCAAAAAGCACAAATGGTCCGTTCCTCGTGGAGAGATCAACATTTTTGCAACTATATCAGGAATTTTTATCCAATTTTAATACACTACGTAATGTCGAAAATAAATATTTGAAGGAATTTTCAAAATACTCAATATTCTTGTTTGAGTTGAAGCAGTTAAAGTTTACTACATCGTTCTGTTTGAAAATTTAAAATTGTCAAATTACAATAGATACGGAAACGAAAAATTCAATTTGACTCATTGTCAGAAAACGTTCACGTGTAGGAAAAAAATATATTTAACTTAACTTGATTCTAATTTGAAAATTTTATGTTTCTAATTTTTTTAACTATAGCATAGTTTATATGTTTTTTTCATTTTATTGCCACGCCGTCACAGTGCTTTCTAGACGAGTCTCCCACCAACGTGCCTGAACAGAGAACAATTTTCAAGTTCTGAATTTGTCTTCCCCGTGGCGTCCGGTATGTCTCACTTATAAGTGAAATTATTACACATAAATGGGTGTCGCTATTGAGAGAAACCTTTGTTCAGAGATCTTTCTTTGCGTATCAAAACCTTCAAAAGCGTACGCCTAAATATGATTTAAATTTTATAAGTTACATTTTATAGCAGTACAAAGTGCGACATAATACATGAGACGACTTGATATAAATGTGTGAGACACCATTTAAACCGTTAACGATTAAAAAATTCTACCAAATATCAATATCCAAAAGATTAATTTTTTAAATTATCTATTTACTAGGATTTATAAACAACAGTTAAATCAACCATAATAGATTAAATTTATCCAAAGACTGTAACATTTTGTTTTTGTTATAAATACTATATGATGGATATCTACAACAATAGATCACAATTTTTCATCCACTATGTGACGCATTGGTTAAATATCGATGTTTGACCACATTCTGGGACATCGCTTTACTTAATGTATACACTCGTACATACATATATTTACATACATATTTTAGCTCTTTCTATAAAAAACATATTTCATACGAATCACCCATACTTCGATTAAATAAATCATACCATTTCACATAAATGTAACAGAATAAATAAAACGAACAGTAATATCCACATACACACCTCATTCTAATTTAAATAAATAACAATCATTTTTAATAATTGCATATCAAAGCATGTATAATTGTTAGACTGAAATTAAATTTTAAATTAAATCAGGAAACCTATTTAAAAAATTAAAAAATAATTAATTCAGTCGACCGTGACAGGACTCGAACCTGCAATCTTCGGATCCGAAGTCCGACGCCTTATCCATTAGGCCACACGGTCAGTTGTAAGGTTTTATCACAATTTCGTAAATAAAGTCATTTCATTCAATTTCTATACATTAAAAGGTAATTAATGTATCTTTTATGTGAACTGTCATAAACTAAAGAATAGACAGAGTGAATAATTATGACGTTATTTCCCTTGGTATCTCTATATTATAACCGTTGGAAACACGGAGCGAGACATTCTGAGACTGAGTTACCGACATTATTCTATTTTCTAACAAGTCTAATCTTTAATAAACTATTATCTAACTCTCAGTTTGCAATAAAATTAGAACTTTTAATATCACTTTAACTCACTAGGACCATTAGCATATTCTTGTCACGCCCAACATTACCGGCTTTTGGCTGAAATCACAGACGAGGTATTTCCTATCTCTCGTCTGTGCTGAAATCCGTAATAAATAACATCTACGCGGTATGCGTACATTCTGTGTGTACTAACGATATTCTATTCCTTCTGGCGGGTGAAAAATTATATTGAAGCATGAATGATAAAATGCTCTTATTCTTGGATTAATAAATTAACGATATTTCTTGATAATGAAATAGATAATATTACTGGAATTATAATGAAACGTATGCAAAGTATAAAATATAATAAAATTTGTAACACAATATACTTAATATAATCAAGTAGGGTAATAATATTACAATATATTTTCTCCAAAAATCTTAATTACTCGGTTAATCAAAAATTTAAATTACATTAGAATGTGCAAAAGGAATCTCATTGTCGTATCTTCCAAACAATTTTATTTAAATAAAATACGGAAAATTCCAAAATCATTTGGATCGGTGCATAACAGAGGTCCCGCTGTTTGCAAAGTACAGAAGAGCATTAAATAAATCACTGGTTTTACTACATTCAACCGGCATGATGGATTTAATACGAAACTAGCGTTTGATAGGCCAATTTAATTGTAATGTGTCTTAATTCGTTTCTTGTAGAATATTTTCGAATTTGTAAAATGGCACACTGTCGTCCCTTGGAAAAAGACGCGCATAGGTAGGTATGCCTACCTGTGTCTACAGGTAACCCACATTTCTCAAACCATACAGGCAAACCATATCAACGTATGAAACAAGGAATTCACGTGATCAATGCGTAAATAAGTATACATTTAATGCGGGTTATTGAAACTAAAGGATGAGTGATAAGGAGAGGTCGCAAAATGAAATTCATGGAATTTGATGGGACTAGGCGAAACGGTAGCAGATGACGAGTACGTAAACTGTATAAAATAATTGATGCTCATAGCAAGCAATGTTTTGCAAAAAATTAGTTTACGTATTCCCATTTTTAGATCGCCAAATCACGCCCAATCTTTTTCCGGTATACATAGATAGAGTATACAGTAGAAAATTCCAACGGTGATAACTCGTGTTCAAATAGAGTGCCTGGTTAAATACAGCCCGCGTAAAATTAACAATGTATACTTTTCGAAATTACAGTTAAAATTCTAGTGAATTTTTGTACTTAGTATGTTCTAACATATAACTTTTCGATAAAGTAGCCGTATTAAAATTAATGCAGGGTATATGTATACTTAGGTAAGAGATAACCAGCTTGTTAGGTACATACATATAGGCTTTACTTGCGTCTGTGGGTAACC
This sequence comes from Mimumesa dahlbomi, assembly GCA_917499265.3. Lineage (NCBI taxonomy): Eukaryota > Metazoa > Arthropoda > Insecta > Hymenoptera > Crabronidae > Mimumesa > Mimumesa dahlbomi. The sequence continues at coordinate 4,513,601 of OU824120.1, forward strand.
TCCCTAGCCTAACGCTAAAAGCTTCTTTCGAGCAGCGACAATACAACTCTCTTGGTTAACACGGTAACAATGTATGAGCACAATAGGACAACCCTGTACGACCTCTAACATCTGGCAATGTTAATTTCGAATACATATTTTTCTGTGTAGTTCTTAGACTATTCGCTCTCTAGTCCACTCTAGTCCCAAAGGATGTTACAATCAATCGCAATAACCCCCAATTTCAACTTTAGATACGTGAAACACAAAACCCTATTGGATGTCCTGACTACTCCTATACGTCGTCTATGGTTTGAGCTAAATTCGAATTTTAGCGAAAAGCCAGAAAAGTTAAGCGGCACATGAAAATGGTAATAGAGGCTTCTAGGCACCCTATTTGGACAGACAACTTGCCGAGAATACCCTGCCTAGTGTTAGACGTTGTTTGTGGTCATAGTACACAAGTGCAAGAACAAGTGCATAGAAAATATAAGATCCTATACATCTCGTCCACAGTTCCATATGTAGATTCTACAGCAAGTTCTACAGAAAGAAGATTGACCTACAAGCATGTTCCGACCAGCCCTGACTGGCCCTGACTGACAGACAGCTGGAGACAGCATTGGGAAAACCAAACTCTAGCGATAGCGGCAACTTCATGTTAGTCGATACTGCAGAGCAATTACATTGTCTGTTAAGTTACTTGATTTGTGTTAAAGATGCTGGTTAATATAACCATTTGTTATTAAACTATTTTATTGTGTTGTATTTTGGACTACTTTACTTTTCTTTGTGAAGTTGATCAAACAACATGCCTTCAAAATAAAAACGTCATTTGCTATAAAGTCCAATACTGATTAAATCAATCGCGCACTTAAGAGTAATTTCTTAGACGAGCTGCAAACAGACCAGCGTTTTCAGTCACAAAATAAAATATGTATATATAAAACACGATGTGTTAACATTTTCACAACATTTTACTGAGGAAGAATGCTTAGATCACTCGATGCGAATATTTAATTCGTTAAGTATACTATTGCTATATCTCTTTCTTATTATCACGACTGTTTTGGAAGAGAAATGACAACGCCTTTTCAAACTGAACTTTTATATAAGCTGGGAAATAAAGTAAAAGTGTTTCCAGAGCTAAAAAAAGTATTTATACGTCCTCTGATACAAAGTAAGTGTATTGCTAATAATAATTTATTTTCAAATAAATATTGATGTACTTACTGATACAAAATTGTTAATCATTGCAGTAGTTGTAAAAGCAATAAATCAAGAGCATATAGAGGAAGGAATTTTAGAAAGAATCAGCCAGAAATATAATATACCAGAGGAAAGTGTGGATGAATATTATGCAGTGATTTATGCTATTTTAAAAACTCATCTTGGCTTGTTGCTTCATAACATCAAGCTTGCGGAATTTAAGCAGACGTTAGAGGAACTGAAGTGAGTAGACTATTCTGAGTTTCACAAGATATATATTTGTTTCTAATATTTTCACTGACGTCTATGTAAAGAATAATCAATGCAACAAATAAACATTATTATAGAACTAACCGATGTTCGTAAGAAATGCCAATTGTTTCATATTACAGATTATCAGCCGACTGTATAGAAGATTTGTCAAGCGTCGTGTATGGTCAAAAAAGGCCAGATTTGGTATCAGGCTTAATACAGAAAACAAAATTTTATTCCCACTTAGTATCTTGTAGATGGCGGATTGACATTACTATTTCTTCTAGGTAACTTTAAACATAAATTGAAAGTTATTACGACTGAAACTTATGTATTATATCTGTCTATGTATTGTTTTAGTATCCTAAATAGAGTGCTGGAACCAAATATTATAATAGAATGGATATTTGATACCGGGGAGCGGCAAATAATTGAATTATCATTGACAAAATTTCACCAACTGAGGCATGCGATAGCTACCATTCTTGTAGACATGCAAGCGCTTGAGCAGCAATGTATATCAAAAAATATGATATGTAATTAATGATTATATGTATATGTATATATATATACCTAAGAAAATACTTTCCCTCCATGTACGGTTGTTGTTAACAAATACTTATAATTTTTAGTAATTAAACTCTTACAATCGCATCCTACTTTCTTATAATTGAATGTAAAAAATGCATAGTATAAAAGCGTTCGCATAGTAGCCGAAAAAAATTAGTCTCTTTTCTTCAGTGGCGTACCTAGAACTTTTGCCGCCCTTTTATAAAAATAGAAGACACTTTTTTAAAGTATGCAGGAAACTTACGGAGGTCCGGTTAGTCGTAGAAATCGAATGGTAAACTTGTTAAGTGAATAAGTTGTTTTTTACAACTAAAACTATTTAAATATAAAAAATGCCGCCCTAAAATATGTCACGCCCCGTGCGGACCGCACCCACTGTCCCACCCTAGGTACGCTACTGCTTTTCTTTTAAAACTTTTAATGTTTTTATTATGGGATTGAATATACGGAACATTAGAAAATTGCCAATTTTCTAACATGCATTCTCCACGCAAAGTTTATGATTACGCGTGGCGTGTGTTGGTATTGCTAGATATCGTCCCATGTATGCATGCCTGTGTTGGTATCGGCTGGTATGTCATATGTATATATGGTATACAGTGAGTATACCTGGCTAGTGTTTCATTAAAGGGCCATAGTTTTTCATAAAAATGACGACCTTGTTAAGAAATTGTTGGAAGCTGTCACGAAACCTTCCTGTCGCTACATCAAAATGTAAACAAAATTGTTCATTTGTTTAGAAATTATTCAATTTCTTAATTATATAATATATTCTACATTGATTTGATAGGTTATCCGAATCTTTCTCTTTTGAGAAGAAGCATCGCAACTGCCGACAAAGGAGAAACACAACGTATGTAAAATTACATATATATTATTTGATCGTACAGTATTCTTACACATATGTCATGTAAGATATAAATGTTGCACATTTTATTTTACAATTTCTTGAATACTTTTGACGCACGAATAACACATTACATAAACAAATTCTCTGACTTTTTTCATCTTTACAAAATAGTACACAATCAGTTATATGAATAGATATACTGTTTTTATATATATATATATAATATAAATTGTAAATTGTCAAATGAATGTGTAGAATAAAAAATTAACACTCCAACAGCAACAATTCGTAAACCATCCAAAGTAGATGTTGAACAACTAAAGGACTTTGGTCGATACGTGGGGCAATGTTTACCAAAATATGTACAAAAGATTCAGTTAGCTGCTGGTGATGAACTTGAAATATTAGTTGCTCCGGATGGAATTGTACCCACGTTGTCATTCTTAAAGAATCATCATAATTGTCAGTTCAGTAATTTATCAGATATAACAGCTATGGATGTTCCTAGTCGTTTATATAGATTCGAGGTAAGAATGTAATATAATTTGTAGAAATGAACAGCTTGCGTTGTAAAGGACCAATTGACCATTGTTCAAAATATAATATTTTATAATTCTAGCTTATCTACAATATTCTCTCCCTGCAATATAATACACGCATTAGGGTCAAAACTTACACGGACGAATTAACAGCAGTACAATCATCTATGAGTGTCTATCCAGCTGCTGATTGGTACGAACGAGAAATATGGGATATGTACGGTGTATATTTCCTCGATCATCCTGATCTTCGTAGAATTCTTACGGATTATGGGTTTGAAGGACATCCACTGAGGAAAGATTTTCCTCTGACCGGTTATGTCGAGGTAACATAGAAGTAAAAAGTGGTATATATTCATACGTGCTTGAAACTTACTTTACTTGCACGATACATTTGCCTTATAATATTTTAGTACCTAGTTATGACATTATACTTCAAACAAATGTATACAACAATATTCCTGGATTTACAGGTTCGTTATGACGATGAAAAGAAGAGAGTTGTATGCGAACCATTGGAGTTGGCGCAGGAATTTCGTAAATTCGAATTATCAGCACCATGGGAACAATTTCCAAACTTTAGAGATGTACCACCTGCTATTGAGGATGTAGATAAAAACAAAAAGTAAATTATATATACAATAATAGAGTAACAAAAGAATATAGTCGTTCGAATTCCATATGTACAGATCGTTATAAATTTATAAGTACGTCGAATTCCAAATGTCTAACGTGTATTAAAAATATGCAGCGGATCTAGGTGTTTTACGGCACGAAATAAAACTACCAAATTCGTTCATATCTGTTCCCATAGAATTATCCGAAAATTTGAAGTAATAATATTGCTCTTTTGCTATTTAATTCGTAATGCAAATAATCTGTTCTCTATTCGTGGGACATTTATAAGTAGGATAGACAAATGTTTATGCCATTGTTTATTTTACACGTTGTATAGTATTATAAATGTAATATATTAATTACAAAGTGCTTATACTCTATCTGTAAGGCAGATTTTTCGGTGAATTATGAACGAATTGAATCAAACACAGAATTGACTGATCGATCCTATCTTCAGCACTCGCGATGAGAGCACTTATACTGAGAGAAATTCATTTATTCATATACCTCGTTTTGGGAGAAATATAAAAAGAAGTAATTGTTTCTCTTTACGTCTATGTACGTTAACAAAATTGTATGTGCATTAAATTACATTATTGCATTCGATTCAATGCAGATAGCACCAGCATCTAGTGCGTTTCCGAGCTAAGTACTTAATTATATTAATGTGTTCTTAGTACCGACAAGAACATACTTTCAAATAGTAATTGTTTTTCCTCGCGTAAGGCAAGATGATTCCAATTATGGAGAAATGGGAAGTCTTCGCGTTTCTTAAAAATATATCTCTCGAAAATTGTTTCCCTAGCAATCCACCTGAAAGTGTGCACATGGATCGCATATAACGTCATCACAGTGCCAGTGGTATATACATAACATTCATGCTAACATCACAGTATTTCGTAATTATATTTTTGTCGCTATACCAGGACACTATATTAGCACTTTAATAGTAGTCATACGACTTAGCGTTTGTGCTCTTTCGTCAAGTACGGAATTCGCAGTTTCTCGGCGGAAATTTACTACAATTTTTCAATCGGACCGTCCTTTTCTGCAGTTTTTTGCCTTTTCCTGATGAATGGCATAAAGCCCCATAAAGACGCACCTACAACGAGGATAATACCAAGAATGCTGAAAATGGGTCCGTAGCTTCCGATTTGTTCGAATACAAGACCACAAATGGGTGGACCGATAAGCTGTAAGATTCCGTTAACGAACAACGAAATGCCGTAAGAAGATGTCAACTTTTCGGTTCCTAACATATCAGCCATTATAACGGCAGTAATACCGACATAAATACCAGAAGCTAATCCAAAAATACCGCAATAGACCGACAAGACAGTGTAACTGGTGGCAATGGGTAAAATTGCTAAAGAGATTCCAGAAACAAACAAACCTCCAACGAAGTACCAATGCTTTGGCATTAACGAGACGTCTGATAGAGCAGAACCTCCGATACGTCCTATTAAGTCTAAGACCGAAACGGTCGACAACAGAAGGGAAGACATGTTTTTATCAAAACCTAACGAAATCGCGTAAGCCGGTAACAATATCACGAAATTCGTATAACTAACAGCGTTCGTAGAATTCGAGATCAGGATCACAAGGTAGATGGGATCTTTAAGTAAACTACAATCGAAAAATTTGTTCTGATCTTTCTCTTCGTCTTTCTTCACTTCTTCCGGAGCCTTTCTCGCGAACGTGTTCGATATTGCGTTCAAAGTCAACGTCGAGGCTCGTTCTGGATGCAAAGCAGACAAAGTACTTCCATGATAAGGAGTACTAATGTAATTAAACGATGATGTGCTCGGTGACTGGAACGGGGATTTGCCGCGTCTCGAAAGTTTGCCAGAATCAACACCTCCCCGCTCTGGAACAGCGTGTAGGGCCGGTGTACTGTGCATTTGCCCGGTTATCTCTCGTCCTGTTGGCATACTAATTTTTCTCGTTCGCCCCTGGACCGGCGTATTCTTGTAATATTCTAGCGCGACGCTCGATGCGCTCTTTGGTACTATCGGCGCAGCTTTCTCGCTAGCGTTCGAAGAAATCAACTGATTTGATTTCTTCTCGTCTTCGGGACTAGTTATAGTTATCGATGCAGCTTCCAAGTCATGATCTTTCGAGTCGTTCGACGACGACGACGACGCGGGCACCATGTGTTTTTCCACCGGTTCGTACAAAAGAGCACTCGCCCATACATTCAAAGTGACAGCACCCATTATTAATACTGCTCCTCTGTAAAAAAGTAAAACAAACTTTAGCATCTCGTTTTTCCTACTGCTCTGAATGGTGTAGCTTACAATATCGCCGTTATCAGGATATATTCCATGGCTGTTGGGACAAGAATCAAAATAAGTATGGAAATTTTCTCTTTAACTTTAGTTTGAAACGACACGAACATGGTAACCTGATAAAGTACGCTACGATTTTTAACTTGTTAACGAGCCTTCTAGATACAGACGATTAATAATGTAAACATACAAAGGTGATTGTTCATCGAATGTACGACTACACAAATACAAATACAAATATGTGTAAAATCACGAAGAACGTCGTAGTAGGAAAAATGTCGTGAACAACAATTGCTTCGTAATGACTTTAATATCTTTGATATTAAACGATAAAAACAATCCGAAGGGCAATAAGTACAAGCGTTTAGAAAACGCGATATTTCTCCCATCGTATTTATATTAATTACAGGAATTAGTAAAAATGTATTAGCGTAAATGTATATCATAATTCTAAATCTCAAAACATTGCAAAGTACATGGGCAAAACGGTAAGAATATTAGCTGGAAGATATTCGTCATCTACGACTGTGAATAGTGGATTTAAAACGTTTTACTCCTTCGAATGTTTTAACACTTTTTCTAACACAAGAATTATTCATTTCGTTATAAAATATCACAGCTAAATTATCACATTTAACACCTTATATGTATATGTATACGAAAACATATAAGGCACATATTTTTAATTGGTGTCTTAACGATTCCTAATGTATTATTATATACAGGTGTTTCATAGTCTGCGCCGTTGTTTCTTGTAACAGTTTGCTGCTGGAGCAGACTATGATATACCCGATTTGTGCGTCAATCTGAAACTTTCTATATAGATTAAGAAGTAGATAAGGCTGAGGAACATCCAAACGAACTTATCACTCAAATGTATTCATGCAGTACGATGTATTAGTTTAACGAGTCAAGTTTGAGCGATGATCGAGCCAATTATTAAGTTTCATATTTCATTCCGCTTTGAGATACTGCCATAGAAAGTATTAATACTTGAAGTATAAGAAGTAATCTAGACGAAATATGCATCATCACTTCGCGTTTAAAATAGACTGGGATGGATGTTATATTTTTAGCATGTTTCAGATCGCGAACAATATTCTGCACTACGACAAGTTCATCTTCTTCGAAATTGCATTTCGTCCCTGTCTTCTTCCTTGGTACACTTTTTTCTGTAACAAAAGAAAATAAAAGGGGCACTTAGACGAAATACGGTACGGGCCTTAGATTTATCGTGGGGTTTTCAATGCAAACTATAAATAAGAAAGAAACCATTTGCAATTATTAAATTAATTTAATCCTGGCAATCACGTTGTACAGCGACGATACGCTTTCCTGCCAAAAAGTCATCCGATACTGTGAGATGTGTCGTTCGTCGCGGCAACCGAATCTTGAAAAGAAACAAATCGACCCGAAGTATAATTACCGAATATCTCAAGCACGTGTCGTGCTAATCCGTTGACTGAAACGTTCATTCGTTAATTTCGATTCATACGTTATCCGTTAGTTACAAGGCAAGGACAAACACTCACGTGCCGGAATTTATAATTAACAAATACATGTTCGTTCTCTTTACATGAAAATCGAGCTAAATGATTATTAATAAAATAAACATGTTTTACATAATGTCAAACGGTATCAAAAAAGGGATGCCAATTTGTTATCAAAAAAGAATGCAATTTAGAAATTGATGACTTGCGATTCGCTGGTTAATCGTGCTTATAACACTAACATTTGGACTTTTGCATTCTCTTATTTCAATTGCAGCACAATACATACACACTATGAATACGAACGCGCACATTTTGATATCGGGCGATACGTTTCCTTTATAAACGTGATTTTCACGTACATTTCGAACGAACGTACAGTCCAACAGAATCGTTGCTCTCGTTCCATTATTACGGCAGGTACTCGTATTTTAATCAAGATTAGCGATTTACTTTAAAAAGACAAAAAAATGTTATCTTCTATGAACATAGTGTATTTCGAAAAAATATTTACACTTTTAATGCTAAAACTCGTGTGCGTAAAAATAGAATAAACTATGAGTCAATTATGCTAGAAATAAATGTCTAAAGTTGGTCGCGATTGCAAGATATAAAGATTGCATCCAAAGTGTCTAAATAACCACCCGGCCAAGGAACTCGTCTTTATCATGAAGGGGAAAGTCGTCACGGCATAATGGGTGCCTCGTATAATCATGGCCCAGGCTTACTGCTTCCTGTATTATTGCGGTCTCATTGAAGTTGCGTCTATTTTAAAATAGCGTGAAAATATATTACTCAAATGTCGTGGTCATTCTGGCTCGTATGAAGACAGTACCAACAAATAGCGGACGTAAGGAAATACAATTCTTACCTAAGCACGTTGAAACCACCAGCCCGATTTATTTCTTTTCATTCGAAATGCAGTATTCAAATGCCGGCTTCGAGCAAACGTAACGTTTCGATCGAAGAGTATCAATGTGCGGTGCGCTGCGTGATTTGTCCCGGTTGCATAGTTTCTTCGACGAGCAGTATTATTCACGTGCGCGTATTCATTACCATACAAATGTCGAATAGTTAATGTTCGTTATCTTTAACGACAACGTGTTCACTGTGAAGCTGTAAATTTACAACGATATGTTATAATACTTTGTACATAGATGCACGTGCGCAGTTTATCTGGCTTATGAAAGAAGGTGTATGTACATACTAATACATAATAATACTCACCAGTAAAATTTTCACAATATACGTATTATTTGTGTGGAAACCACTATATTCACCGAAATATCATAAACATAGGACAGACTTTCACATAGGTATATAAACACGAATGTCGAGCTTTTGTAACAAAAATAGTTACAAAGCGTAGAAAAACACGTTCAAGGTCACGTCTTACCGAATACGTGGAAACATGAAATTCAAAGAGAATCGTTCAAGTTTAACTTACTGCTATGTAAAATTGAACTTTCCTTTTTTTTCACACTACCTGAACTGGGAACATAGAAAAAATGTAATTTGCACTTTATATTGTTCACTTACGTAAAACGTTAACGAACAAAGTTATTACCAATATTACAGTAACCTACATAAAACATAGTAGCAAGTCACATATACGAGTAATCGGTAAATAAATGTAACAATGCAAACAAAAACGATGAAATTGGTTGATATTGTATTGTATGTAAACATTTGTATTACCATTATACTATCAGAGCTACACATTTTTATAAAACAAAGGGTTAAGTGTGTTTGTATTTATTACTTCTTACGCGTATGTATGAATTAAAAAAAAAGGCATACCTGTAACCATATTCCCGTAGAAGAATTCCAAGGACTGGCGGAAGAAATATGGAACCTAATGCGCTACCAGATATACAGAGACCATTGGCGAGACCCCGTAGCCGTACAAAATACGATGTTACGATATATACGGTTGGTGGAAAAGCTAGTCCTGCCCCTGTTCCCACAAATACACCGTAGCTAAAGGCAAAATAAACCATGAGATTACCTATTAAACACACTTTCTGAAATAAACGCAACGTAACTTTGTATTTACCTAACACAAAGAAAAGCCACAGAGTTTGCAAAATAACTTAGCATCATTCCAACAGCAGCAAAGGTCCCACCTATGAGAGTTACCGTTCTATACGAATATTTGACTGAAAGAACGCTGGAAAGAGGCCCTATAAAAAAATACATATCTGTGATTATTATATTCCACATCGAATGCTAAGAGTCATATCGATACTCTATAGAAAACTAATATTTACAAAGTAAAATAAATGTTACCAAGTGAGCTGTATAGAAAATAACAAAGAGCAGGAATCCATGCAGCTGCTGCTGGTGACGCATCGAAAACCTCGAGGAATTCAACAAACAAAACTCCAAAAGATTTGACCGTTCCTGGGATAAGGAAATTGACCATAACAGATGCCAAAAGTACAAGCCAACCCCATCCTCCATCTGGTGGGACTAAGTTGTCTTGTGCCGCTATATGTTTAACTAAAATAAATATAATACTTATAATGAAAATCAACAGAAATTGTTTATCATTGGTTTATAATTTTTCATTCAAGTACAAAATTTCATTTTACAAATATTTTATATGCAGCAGTATGTGCAAATCTAAAACCTATGATACCTTAATACTTTAATAAAAACCAACATTAATTGAGTTTAAATTATCTTTAAGTCCGATTGATCAATTTTCTTCAAATTATCGATATACTGGTTAGTTCTCTTTGAGTGTAATTATTAAAACTGAGGAGAAAAGTGTATTAAGAGACGCATTATTAAATCGACAATATTAACGATATAGACTGGTGGAATATCGAATTTCACGTTACAAATTACATTTTGAAATTCGGCAAGCAAACAAAGAAAAAGACGCGCTTCACCATCAATGAAGGACATTTAGTATCACTATTAATAGAATTTATCCAGAACATTTTCAGTTTATATGACCGTAGCATAACAAGTATTTTTAGAGACTTGCGAAAACAGTAATGATTTGAAATATTTCGTCAACACACGGAGTGCTTCCGTCAAGCTCTCACTTCCGAGAAGAACTAAATATCTAACGAAAATGCGACGATTCGAAAAAACAAACGTTTTCGATCGAATTACTTACTTTGTTTATTGGTCCCGTTGAACTGTTTTTTCTCATTTTCCGAATTTTGCGACACCAACTTATAATTCCCTTTCGTTGCTTTATTCGCGCCGAATTTGATGTTGATCCCATTGTCCTGATCTTGGACTCGTTGCATTGTCATCGATCTTTTTTCTTTTAACGTTTGCACTTAGACGCGCATACACACGCCGAGGAAAAGCGAAACCGATCACTGGCACCACAAAGGAAAATTTATAACATATGACTAAACCGTGCTACCGTACAAACCAGTGTAAACAAATAAATGCACTGAAAAGGAAGGGCAGTGGGCGAACTAGCACCGAATGATATACAATATTGCAATAGCTATATATATATATATATACAATATACGTATATATTGTACATGCAATAACTAAGAATACACCAGTATCAATGTTCACAAATCGCAGAATCGGCAGTTGTATCCTCTTCTCCGATTGCCTCGGACTTCATCAATTCGATCCGCACGTTAGTAGTTAGACCTCTGTACGAGTATCTTTTCCTTCTTTGACAAAACGAGCCTCGTAATTCAGTCATAGGCCTACTCCTCGTTAACGATCTTTGTTGAAAGAGGGAAAAATATCTGCGATGTAATTGACCTGACGCCACCAAGAGTAACCCGCAGTGCGCCGATATCCCGTACAATCCGACCAGCCCGATACCGCCACCCGTTCCTCTCGTTTTCGGTACTTTGTCAAATTGCATAGAGCGCGTGAACAATCGCATATATACCGAATTCCCGGACACGATTCACTGTCATTCCGCGTAAAGTGCCGCGATACCGATCGTAACATGCGCGCACCGGAACGGTTCCTACGTAAGAACGTCGCGGGACAACTGATCAGCTGTGTATCACGCAGGGGCGTTCTACGGTCTACGGTCTACCACTACTTCACCCCGCCTCCCACTACCGACGCTCTTCCGCTTTCCCCCCTCGGCACCCCGCTCTTCGCCACTCCCTCTTAGCTTTGTGTTGTGTTTGGAACTCTCTACCGTGCTCTACACTTTGACTGACTCCTTTCTCTATCAGGCTCCTTTTCCCTCTCGACCTCCGCCTACCGATTTTACGAGCGAACGAAAGAGACGGAGCTAGGAATAAGAAGAATGGAAAATTTATGACGGACAGAGGCGTAGGGACACGTAGGATTTTGCCCCTCGCAGAACGTTGCGCGAGTTTAATGTTTCTCGCACGATACGTCCCACTTTGGGATAGAGAAATCGAACTACGAAAAAACAAGCCCGCACAGATAAGCCTCGTGCCGATGTTGAACATATCGATCATGAGAAACGATCGCTATCGATCCAAGGGATCCATGTCTCTGGTTATCGCGAAAAAGTCAATGTTGAAAAGCTTCGACATCAGATTTATTCACCTCTTGAGACGAGACGTTATCCGACGATCGCTTTCAGACATTTTTCACGAATTATGTTATTAGCGCTGTTTGCGTCCCGAATACATATTTAGAATTTTTTTCCTTCCTTTCTATTTCAATATTTTACCATTAATGAATTTTATATTACTCGAACGTGATAAGCAGTTGTCTGCCGTTAATGAACTAAAACATTTTCATATGAGTTGTATATACAATATATGTATACGTACATGTATACAATGTATATAATATAATAAACAGATAAAAGTCGGTACAATTTTAGTCAGGTCATAGACATGCGAGCTTCTTATGAAATGTTATTGAATATTCGGCATTCTAACTTAACGATCCGGACCCCACTCGTTGAAAATATGTAGTAAAAATGTACTACACGAAGCGCACTACTGCTCAAGTCTGAACAGAGTTAGATAAAGAATTCTAATAAACGAATCTCGATAACCTACGCAATACGTTTTCTATTCGTATGCAAGATATTCCACGCGTTCTATAAAATAAATATCGATATGGCTCTATGCAGATTTGATTTTCACGCGTCGTCATCGTCTGGTATTTACGTAGCGCTCCTCCATCGTGTAGATTTCATCGTTTCACTTATATCGCGAATTCTTAACACCGCGTGTTTATCAGAGTCTATCACGTCTATTCCAAGTATTTAAGTGGAAACGATTGTAGTGGTCTGTAAAAGAGACTACGATCCCAGCCAGTTCGACAATAGATTTGTTTACTAGAACGTCAAAGGGCCCGCTATCAGAAGTATGCGTGTACATAATCTTTCCGTTGCGTAATATTTTCGAATTACATAGATTGCGATTCGTATTTCGAATCGAACATTCCGTTGGGATTTAGTTTTCATAATATATTACCGCAATTAAAATGTGACTCTGTCACGAATAAAAACGAACGTGTGTACCCTGGTGAACAGAAAAAGAAAATCTAGCAAACGTTCCACTTTCTGCAGGTACATACATACGGTTTCGCGTTATTTTTTTTTATCGTTTATAATATGGAACATCTGCGTCAAGTACATTGATATCCATTATACGCATACCAGGTATCTGTACCAGATCTCTAAAACTGTGATAAGCGCGATTAAAAGATATTCAATACCTGACAATGTATAACTGTTCTTATTATATAATTACATGTAAACATATATTGCATCCACGTATTATAATCGTGAAGTAAGTATGAAAATATTCTCAATTTTTCCAGTACATTGAGCGCGTGTTTAGAAAACAAATCCACAGATACTGCGCGATGTATCGCTAAACACGGGCTGTAATAATAACAAAATTAAACAAGAACGTCTTCAACGAAGAAAACATATTGTACAGAGCATGCAAAGACGTCGGCTCAACGCAAATTGCGGATTAACAAACTAATTGTTCGCCTTCACAAATTATCTTGAAACGCACAATTGTAAGCGGTAACCGCATCTGAGTCAGTCTAAATTTATTCTTATTAAGCATCAATTGGTGTTGTGACGGTAGTTATAAGACGGTTGCTCAATTCACCGATCTGGCATTCTCAAACTCATTCGTCGTGTAGGGCGTCAATTTTAATCGTACTTGATCGCATCCCGTTCGTGGAAATATTTTTCTGAGAACGTGATTCTTCTATACGGATAAGAATACAAGACTCCGAGTAAATATTTGGCCGAATATGTCACGACTATGAGAATTTCCAATATCTCGGAACTACGATGTTTCCTGCTACATATCGCTCACGCGGGCTCTAGAGTAACAAAATATCTCTGCGGATAGATTGAAAGAGACTCGCGTATGTATAATTAGACAAGACAGGCGTAATTTATCACTTGACTCGGTATGTTTACGCATATATACATATATTGTTTTGGAACCTGGGAGAAAAAGTGGGACAGGATCGCACGTATTTCTCACCGTTAAACGATTACGTGGTGAGACGTGTTACAAGAGACATAATCGGAAAACAAAAGTTGTATTTGCATAAATAACCGTAATCTGTCCATCGCTACGCAATGAATTACACTATGTTGATCCCCCTGTAAAATAATTTGTCTTCTCGAAAGAATTATTCTACTGTCAACGGCAAATTAAGTAAACCGCTGCAACATGCATGCATGAGTAATACGTACAACTGATAATGTACAATGAGGAAATCAAATCACATCGATGTAAAAACCACTGTTTTAAGTTACTTTACACGGAACGAAAAATAAAATTGAAGGACAACACTTATTCATAAATTGAAACAATAAATCATTAATAGTTATTACGGTAATACACCATTCCGTATAACGGCAGTGGTTTAACATAGAAAAAGAATTTGCTGATAGAAATATTTTTACCAACAGCGTTAACGTAGTTACCAGAAAACACGTAATTTCCGGATTAAATTCGTGTGAACGAAGATATTGGTTTAGTTGATAGCGTAAAACATATGACAGTGTGATTTGTTTTAGTAAGTTATGACTGTATCCTTCAATTCTTATATAACTTGTAGTTATTCTATGATATAGAATTTATAACCTTAAAAGTTATATATGCATACATACAAACTATGATTAAGTTAATGTTGGGAAGCTCAGTAACTAATCTGTATGAAATGAGTAAGTGATATAATACAATAATTTTTTAGTCAAATAGATTTATTTGTCTATATAAAACAAAATATAATTACACCTATTTCTAAACTACAAAAAGCTAGACGTACATTACAACATTACATATATTAAACGTACACTCTATTTAGCATTAAAGATTTTTGTGATTCAATGTATGTATATTGTGATCACAGTTCGTAATTTAAGATCTCAGAATATCCAAAGATATTTATGCCTGTTATTATATAATAAATAGAAAAACTATAAATACTGCATTACATAGTTCTACTATTTATCATTTTTAACATTTAACAATCATGTTAAGTTTTATTCTCATTTTTAGTTACATCAGATTTTGTCTGTTGCTTTATACGATAATCTGATAAAGCAGCCTTGATTGCATCTTCTGCAAGCACTATAATAAAAAAACAATTGAATGTAGAATTTTCTAGACAAGAATAATAATTGTTCAATTATCAAGTGATATCAATATTGTATTGTATTATATATACCAACTATTGGCTAAACTGTTTGAAAACTTTAAATATGTTCATTTAAATCTCGTTTGTGACTGTAGACATCACATTGTGCAATACATTTGACAAACTATTATTAGAAATAGTTTGATTAACATATCATTTTTAACCAAGTACTTTTAAACACGAGCCAAATTACTGTGCAGAAAGTACAAATCCGAAATATTTACTTACTCGAACAGTGCAGCTTGACAGGTGGCAAACTCAATTCCTTAGCGATATCTGTATTTTTCAGCTTCAACGCCTCGTCAACCTTGCACATGCAACAACGTGAGATTTAAAGGTGTTCCTTTAATGAGAATCTAGTTACGTTCTGAAGTATGCTTACTGTTTTTCCCTTGACCCACTCTGTAGCCAGAGAACTCGAAGCAATAGCAGAACCACAACCAAATGTTTTAAATTTAGCGTCAACAATTTTTCCATTTTCATCAACTTTAATTTGAAGCTTCATTACATCTCCGCAAGCAGGGGCACCTACAAGGCCTGTTCCAACTTGTGCATCGTCTTTGTCCAATGAACCAACATTTCTTGGGTTTTCGTAGTGATCGATTACCTGTCAAATATTTTAATTAAACTTTTCTTTAAATAAAAACTTTTTCATGTTTCAATACTAAGACATTACAAATTAGATTTCGTTTTGTATAACTTATTCTGGACTAATCATGTTACGCATCATACAGAAAGTAGTTAACATCATTATTTTTCAATGTGCTAGTATCTACTGTACATGAGGATTTTGAAGATTCGGTTATTCAAAAAGAAAGAACCATAACCACAAATGTTATACGTAAAATGCGTAGTTATTCGGCAATATAACCTAAACTTCCCATGTCATTGGTATAAAATATTTGTTGTAATTTTCCAAAGTCTCAAGGTCATTCATTTCGATTATTCTAATTTGAAAGACAGATATGAAGGTCAAAGCTTCTATGTATATAATTTAATAATACATCTGATGACATCGATCGCCGGGAACAACGTAGTAGATTTCTTAGATTAGGTTATGTTCTTACGGTATGTCAAATTGAAAAATAATTACCTTTGGGTGATATGACATAGCCGGAACGCTTCGGGAGATTAATTTTGTGGTGCCATTAAGCGCCGTAGGCAATGACCTTAGTAAAGCCATTGCGGATTTACTGGTATTTACGTGTTTACTTGCAAATCGTTGTTGAACAGGAAAAACCGTTTTAACACTTTGCAGTTGTCCACCAGACTCGGAAACAATTGATTTATTTTGCCTTGACGGATAGTGGTAACATTATTGGCAGCCCTGCTTAAAGATAAAAATGAATTACTCCGAGAAAGTATCTAGAAGTTATTTATTTTCATCTTTAAAAATCAAATTCAATCACATTCCTATGTTTACAAAAATTTCCTAAATAATTTATTAGTTGAAATGTGAATTGTAAGGTACTTAAAACTACCTGAAAAGCTTATCGTATTGCAACGCAATCTTCTTAGACATAAAGCTGTTTTCTTAATAAATACGAAATTAATTAAAGACACATACAATGATGTAAGAAAATTCCGTTTCATACTTTCGCAGGTAGCAGAATATGTAGTTCAAAAGATTTTCTTTCAACATAATCTTGATCCAAAAGTTAATGAAAAAATAGCCCAAACTTGGAAGATTACTATTGCGCTATGTTATGCATTAACCTAGTTTAATTGATACTACGACAATGGCATCACAAACGAAAAGTCATTCCCGGAAATTAATTCTTTACACATAACGCTTCCATTTATGAAAATATCTTTATTGCTCAAAAATATTTCAGAAGAGTAAAGTATTCTAAAAATGGTATTTTCATGATAGTGACGCAATTTATAGAGGACTATTTGAAAATAATTATCATCTCGGAATATGTGGATGAACGTTTTGTAGCCATCGCACAAAATACCTGGATTACGCAAAGCTTCTAACCAGTAAGAATCATTGATATGTATTTCTTGAGTTAGTTAATCAGGTTCCAAGAGTTTTAATCAGCTTGAAGTTTATCTTAGCAAATATTTACATTACATTAATTTTGTTGGTATTCAAATAAAGGGGACAATGAATATAGTTACGAATAATAGATACACATCAGATATTTATCGAAAGTAAATATCAGAATTCACGTAAACAATAAAAAATTAATGTTTGAAAAAACGTATTATCTGCACCGGAACATATCGTACCCGACATGTAAAACCGGTGAAATTCAAACGATGATAGTGGTGAAAACGTTAATTAACACGCACGTTTTACGTATGGAAACGGTGCTCAAACACGTGGGTTAGAAATATTTTTTTTTGAGAAATCTCTTCGTATCATGTATCTGAATTCGTTACTAAAAAACAAATTTTATCAGAATCGGTGCGCGGGTGTGATATCTCTTCTGCATGCTAGTTAAATCCTTTTCTTAAGCCACTTGTTGTATAACATAGTGCCGAAAAACTCGAAAGTACCAAGAAAACTTCAGACCTTTCCTGGAAAATCGAATGATTTTGAAATTTGCACTGGATGGACTCAAGAATGGACGTCACCAAAGCGAATTCAACCGAAACGTTATTTTGGAATTAGGGAGGTAGTTCGCGGGCCCTTTTTATCGCCACAATTATTGAAAACACGACCGTACGTCGTGATTTCATCCTGTGATGCCAAGGATGAAGCGGGAAATTTGGATGCGGAAAGGCGAGGAATACCGGACACATGGAAAGAATATCTGGAATCTAAAGGATTTTGTAGCCGAAAGCGAAGTCTATTTTTACAAGAGAATTTGATACCCTCTTGCATCAGATGCTGTATCACTGACACTGTCTGGAACGAATTAGGCATACCTCTTAGTCAAGGAATTCCCGATCCATACAGGAATTGGAGAGTTCCTCAAGGAGGACAAATTGAATATTTCTCAAAGCGATATAATAATACTAAAAAAAGCAAAGGATGCGTACCATGTCAATCAGAACATAACTACGATGGGGATGATGAAACCGGCTCATCAGAAGGGAAGCAGGAAGCAGACACCGTGTGTTCACGAAGGAAAAAAGAAAAAGAAAATTTGAAATCAATGCCTGAACAAAGCTCTTTACAAATTTCTATGGATTATCGGAACATTAAAGCCCGTGAAAGAAGACGTTTAAATAATAAGAAACAGTTGTATCGGAAAAAAAAGAATAAATTGGAACACTCTTTTGTAAGAGATAAAGGAAGAGATTTTCAAGATCTCAAAGATAACATGAATGTGAGGACAAAGGGAAGTAAGTTACATTCATTGGCGCCTGACGGACAAGCCCTTTTACGCAAAGCTGACTATCATTCAAACGTTAGGCAGAACATTACGTACGGTGCAGCTAATGTGAACCGGCCCGTACAACCGCAAGTATTTACGATCGACGAAGACAGAAAAGAAAAAATAAAGAATGTCTTTCATGAATCTGTACCTGAGAAAAAATCAGACAGCGAAGTTTTCCAGCACAACGCCCAACGATTGGTAAACCCCGCCTGCTGTAATTGTATGCTACAAATACCGAGCTGTGTAATTCCACATATCAATTACTTAACAAATCATTCGACCGAACGGGTAAGCTTAGCGGACCGAGTTATGTGCGTGCATTGTGAGGACATTTATCGTAAACACGATAAATCTATGAAACCCAACGACGCTAACGTACCCAATCTTGCTAGAACACACGTAGCTGAAACGGCATGTATTCCGCATCAAGACGTTTATAATTGGACAAAGCGAACTTTATGCCGTTGCTATGAAAAAACTAAAGAAGGATTCCAATCGATCAATAAACATTCTCGAATGGGAAAGAAACCGTCTAAAACGATGTGCGGATTCGGCAACGAATCGAAATTGATCTGTTGCAAGTGCGAGTGTCCTTACTTGAAAATCATTCCAATGTATGCGAATATAAATAAGCAAGGAACAAGTATGTGCTCGTGTAAACAGCGCAATCCATCGCGGAGGACTCGGAGCAAGGGGAATCGTGAACGAACGAATCGTGTATCAAGAGACCCCATGACGGTGAGGCGAACAGCGCGAACGGTCCGCGATTCTGCGAATGTCCACGGTACGCGTACTGAAAATAAAACAATTCTCTCTAAGCAAGGTCCTGAACAAGTTTCACTATCGAAGGACACTAAATCAGGGAGTGGTGCAGCGAACAGAAGCATCGAAACTAGTGAACAAAAAGCTTGCAATAAGGTTGTTGTAAAAAACGTACCAGGTCGCAACGAACAGGAAACATTCCGGAAGAATAGGCATAAAGGCAACGTGAGAAAAGATACGCTAAGGCAACGAGAACGGTTTGAGAATAACAAGGTAGAAGTAGAAACCCAGTTAGTCAGAGAGAATTACAAATACAATGGACACGCGAAAGATTCGATGAAAAAACTGGAAGAATTGAGAAAAAACGTTCATTCCATTAACAAAATTGAGGCAAATGTATGTCGAACCACACAAGCGCGTTTGGGAAATACTGAAGCGATCGAAGAAATGCAATGTATTGGTATAATTGTAAAAAAAGACGGACACATAAGATCAACGATAGCAGGCGGTGGTCATGAATCGAATAGAGATGAAAAAGAATGCGTGAAACATGATACGTGTTACAAAGGAACGGAGACAGATACTGGACGGCCGATTCGCACGAGCCTGGAAAGTAGAGAGGAGCTTCAGCGAATCAAAGGAAGAGATGTTTATGCTGGCCAGATCATAGAGGGCACTTTTTCTGACGAAATTGAAAAAAGAAGGAACGTAATTGATGAAATTCCCAACATCAAAGTTGATGAGAAAGGGGTCAAGTACTTGCAACGTTCGATATCTACGCACATGAAAGACCTCCCATCCAACAGCGGCGAGTACACAGGCATCTCTGATTCGCACGAAGACATTAATATTAATGACATAGCACCAGAAAGATTATCAGCAACTTCAATGAGTCACATACGGCGATTGAACGATAATAACGTATCCACAGCTACGGTGGACAGCGTAGAAAGGACGCCGAGAAAGAAAAAGGAAACCAACAGATGCGATCTGGAGATAGATCACGCAGTCTCATTACGACAAGAGATTGACTGCAAACGGACTTCAGGAAATAACAGATCCATTATCTGTAACTTTAAACGATCGTCTTCCGATGAATCATACGATTTACGACAGATTGCAGATCACAGTCCGAAGATGAATCCTCCGACGGGACAATGCGATAACGTTCGTCGTTTCAGGTCCGTTACAAACGTCGAGCAAAAGGTGGTATCGCAAGAATTTATTGAAACAAATAGCAAATTTGAAAACCAACACTCAAACAGTGAACTGCAATTTATTTCAGTCCATGACGCGTCACTGAAAAATGAATTGTTATCCAACAACAGTTGGAACAGCGCGGAAAAATGTAACAGTAATGAATCACTTCATTCTGTATCGAGATCTGTAATAAGTCAGAATAATGTCGATACATTAAGGCTGGAAAAACATAATCGTCTTCCTCGTTCCACGCTCATTAAAGATAAAAACAGGCAAAACGTTCACGAACATTCTCAGGATACTGCCCATGGAATGAAACAAGAACTCGATAATGGTTCTCAAAATGATGTAACTGATATACAATCGATCGTCAGCGATAAGATTTATCAACTCGATGAAAAGGTCTTGTCAATTGAAGACATGGTAACGGAAAGTCTAAGTCTCTCAGTTCGAACTGAACACAATAATACGAGCTCAAGTACTGGAAATGACTCAGTTGTCGTTGAAGACGTATGCTCACCGGCTAAGGAGAGAACTAATATAGATATCGACCAGTCGTTTGAGGCTGTAGACACTGAACAATTAAACGGTGGAAACAGCGAGATCGAAATAATATACCCTTCTAAAGGACAGATTTCCGTAGCGGAAATATTTCCAACAGAGGGACACACGTTCAAGGTTACCGAATGTTTCGCAGATAAGAGTGAACCTCCTCGAACAATTGGACCCTGTCAGTCGCAATACCAAAGAAAACATAAAAGTACTCATAACGTTTTGAAACGGATCAGTATAAGCGATAAGGAAACTGTTCTAGAAAAAAGAAATTATTTTCTCACTGATAGCGCTTCACCGAGGCCGGTTCGAGTCGAAAAGTATTTTCAAACGATACCTCGTAAGGGAGGACGGGATAAAACGAACATTTCTCTCAGTAAAAGCGATGGTTATTTGAATACGACGAATTCGAGATACAAGAATGATCAACATGTGATTAGTAAAGAAATTTGCAAAGACATACAAAAATCAGTGCCGCGTACTCAGGAATTCCGTGATCAACGTAATGAAAACTCGCGAGAAACTACATCCAACAAAACCGTTTTGCCGAATTCAGTTAGGTTTCGTAGTGCAGAAAAAGTTTACTGTACGAGAAAATACAATGGTGAGCTTGATAGGACGATGAACATTATATCTTGCTCAAATAGTGATGTCAGTCTTTGAAATATTGATAAATTCACTAGCTGATGTGGAAGTTTCGTGTACCGTTGTAATTCTTTAAGTACACAATGATCAGAGCATGAGCGCATGAAAGGCAATATGGTATAAATAGTGACTATTGATGAATATGGTCACGAGAATGTCCATTGTTTCAAATTCGGTATCATAAAATATTACATAGTAATTAATAAAACTTAGTTTTACAATGTTAATAATTCAACATTAATTGGATTCATTGACTATCCAATTTTCACAATTGGACTAAGATGTAATATCAAGTGCTAACAATTACAATTTTTGGTCTTTTAACTATTTAAAATTGAACATATGTGATATGAACAATCCTGTGATATGTAGCGCTATACCACATCAATCACCTCGTTGCAAACTATTACAACTATTCTTCCAAATCGAGTAATCGAAGTTTTTATGTCGTATAAGACTAATATCGAAAATATATATGATTTAATCTGAACGAAACATTGGCGACATTGATCTCTCAAAACGTAATAGAATCTTCACCAAACCATTTTTACCATCGGAAATTCTCGTGCATTTTTATCTCGAAAAATGTTGTATCTACACAAAAATAACAGAAATGCATGTTGAACTCGCCCTTTACATGGCTTACACACACTTTACGTCACACGCGTACTTACTTCGTTAGAATAAATTGTGACCTGAAAAATACATATACGGCAACAAACTGTTGTGGCAAAAAATTTTGAATAGTTGCGTCATTTGATAGCTATGATCTCATAAAGATTAGCATGTTTATTATAAAACGAACGTATATGTATGAATAGTCTAGTGATATCTGTTCTAACAGTCGAGTTAGAAGAATGAAAGATCTCTACTGATATTATAGGAATCCTATTATCTGCCGATTAGCTGAATATTTCAATATTTTATGATAAAAGTTACATCACATTTTTCTGCGACAATGTTTTTCTGTCAGCCTTGTTCAGCGTGACTAGAAATTACATTACTGAACAATGAAACTTGAACGTACAAACATACAAAGTCTCTCGGAATAACGGCATTTCAGTTATGCTTAAGTAATCTTTAGAATGTTTTGAAGCACCTTCTACTTTAACTGATAAAAATAAACACCAACAATCAGTCATTAATAAAATATCCAAAGTAAAAGACGCCAAAAAAGAAGTAAACAGATTACGAATATTGCTAAAACATTGCTGACAGGTATTTTCACACGATCCCTTGGGCATTATACCTTCGCTGTACATTAATTGCGTAACTTTACAAGCGACTGGTGTCGCGAACAGATTATGTAGCCTGCAATTGTTTTTCACGAGATATAGTAACAATAATGAAAGTTAGTAACTTTACGAATAAACGCACATACGAATGTAGGTCTATGCAATACAATCGATTACTATCTGAAACTCACTCGATGGCAAACCGATAATATTTTCAATAAGGGTGCAAATCTAGTGAGAAAGAAAGCAAGAATTATCCTATGGAAGAAAAGTTTAAAAGTTTTTTAGTATCGCGCAACGTTTCAATAAGTTTAGTTACTTAGCAATACGCAATTGATACAAGAGCAGTGGCAAAGTGGTGACAAAATCATTCGCGATTAGAGAAACAAATTAGGACGAACGGTATCCCAAGAGTGTTACGAGAATTAATAATTGAAAAATCTTGTTATATCTGATTTCATAAGATGCAGACTAATAAAGAGAAATTCTCATGAGTGTTCCTATCATGCAAGAGCAACAAATTTAATATGTATGTAAATTGAAATGTAATAAATAATGTTCTGCTGACAAATGTGCTGATCAAAAGCAGTTTGTTTTCTCATTTTGATTATTTATTAACTTAACACATTGGTTTACGTGTTAATAAATCATCACTAATGAGGAAGTAAAATATCTCATGGGCTTGTATCAGTAGAAGATGAAATGTAAACAATGTTTTATTAACGGAAAAATGATAATTTGATATTATTATAATCTCATTTAGAAAAAGTAATAGAGGTCTTGGAGGAAGTGAAACACAAATAAAATGTGTTTGACCGTGAGGGCTGTTTCTGTAATTGGAAAATACAATATTTGTAAGTAGAATATTTGTAGAGGAAACCTGTGTGCAGATGTAACATTAGTGCATATTTTGAAAAATGTAATAACAAACAAAATGAAAGAAGAAGAGTTTAGATTAGCACAAACGTTTGATGCCAACCAGACAGGATTCAATTACAGAATGTTACATTTTGCAACTCTAGCAGAACATTAAGATCATAAAGCTTCACGTTTCACGTAAAAGGATCACATGACAGTTATGTTTCGGTTCAATGCAGATGCATCTTTAGCATTATCATTAGCAGAAAGACCTGCCAGACCTATGAAACCAAAATATATTACACAACGTACACTTTGCATGTGTAAAAAGTATAAATTATATTAATGCTTGAATTTACTTAAATATTTTTCAAAAGTAATTTAAACAGCAATTTGTGTTTTAAAGAACTGTTTCTTAATAAAATGGTTTTTAAACAGATAGTTCTTCTCAATAACGTGCAATGTTATCCTATGGATGCTTATGCTGACCTTTGGTTAGACAATGGTAGTAAATATGATGAAATACTTATTTTCTATCACATATCCATCACATAACCAATGACTAGTTGAAAGTTTAAAATTGCTATACAACGCCAAGCATAGGCTTTAACTTAAAAATTTATTACTATTACGATTGAATAAATGATAGTTGGCACAAAATGACAGCACCTATTATTCTTCAAGTGCAGTGCACGAATGCAGGCCTTGTGGAATATATTGTAAAAATGAATCTTTTGCACCTAATTCATAATCATCAATATTTAATGCAGATTTTAAACAATGGATTCACTATAGATGATAAGCAAATTTATAGATGTTTTCAAAAAACAGATACTTGCAATACTAAATTGTCCTATTAGTATATTATTTTGTTAAATAATTTTGTTATATTTAAATGGGATCACGAAATATTACAATGAAGATGAGCAAATAATACCAGTTTTGTTATTGCAATTTTTACAAAAAAGAAGAACCAACAAAAATTAATGATTGGTTTCCTTTTTTTAAAATTGATGCGGAGCTTTGATTTTTTTTTCTCTAAGTGATTATTACTATTTTCCGATTTTAAAATTATCTGTATTCATATGCATTTGGGTGCACATACTACGAATGCTGCACACCATTTATACACGTACTGTATGGTTTTACATTATAATAGAATCCCACGAATACAAAGAAAAAATGTAAGCATAAAACATCGGAAAAGCCACAATACAGTCAGTGCATACAATGGAGTATTTTGGAGTTTTGTTAAATTTCCCGAAAGTTTCAACAGCTACATCAGTGAAACCAGGCACTCATGGGCTGGCGACTGCAACTGGAATTTAAAACAAGTCATTCATTCATTCTAGATTTACAGAAGAGAATCAAAGTAAACATACGTGTATGAACGTACCATAAGCAAACGAAATGATCAAACTGAACCGGCTTAAACCAAATTGAATTTCACAATTGGTCAGTTGTACACAGTTGTACAACAGCTTTATACTGCCATCTATAAATTGGAGTACGAATTAGATGCTATAGCTTTTCTATGCTTTTGTCTGTCATTACTAATCATTCATAATAATTATGATATTCGTTAGCGTGATGTCGGGAGTAGCAAGAAATTTTTAACAGTGCAGTGAGAGCTCGCAAAATGCATTTTTCCGATGCACATTTATTTTCGTGCCATGATGTCATTAGCTAAAGATTTTATATAACGGACTTTCTTGGAATATAGCCGTATTATTATTTATGAATAACCTATCTGAATAAAATATCTTTTCGTAATATGGCCAAAACTAAAACAATTAGTAAAGGTTGTCCGAAATGCGAACAACAGGTAATTTAATGGGCTTAGAATATTATCAAGTTTTGTGTAATTTTCGTTTTGTTTCGAGTGAATTTAAACCGCTAACATTATTATTTTTCGATGTATTGTTTTACATTTGTATAATAGGTCGGAATTTTTATAAACCAATAATTTCGGTTTCTAAAACGTACTAAACACTTTTGTATAAAGCAATTATTCCTTGTCCTAATGAATTGTAATATATAATATCTCCATAATTTTGCATTAATCTTACGGATTCTCCACAAAGGTGCCTGTAGCCTGCAAAGCATGTCCATGCGGCCATTCCTTCTTCAATGCAAGACGTAATTCGATTAAAAGTCCACCTAGTCCCGATAGTGGAGTTATGAAAACCAGGCGAACGAATCGGATTAAAAGAGAAAAGCCAAACTATTACGACGCCTTAGAATATGACAAGCAGTCGAAAAAAACTACTAAAGTAAGTTTTGCTTTGTTACAATACATTGCGTGTAATTACGGAACAATAAAAATGTTTTCTTGGTTACAGATAAGAAGAACCACAGATGCTGCTAACGATATAGATTGCCGTCAGCTGAACAAGAAGAAAAAGAGGAAGGGTAAAGGAAAAGGAAAAAATGGATGTAACAATGGATTAGGGGACGACGATGACGAAATGGAAGGAATTAATGCTTTATCGCCAGAAAAGCAACTCACGTGTTCTTTGATACTTCAGGAACTAAATAACAAAATGAGAGTGGTAGCTTGGAAACCGACATGATTTCCTCACTCGCGTATATAATCTTTATAATCAAGTCTACAAACATTTATTGTCAATGAACGATGATATAAATATTTCATACAAATATTGAAATATATTTAAAATACGTCTGCTACCCATGTTGCAAACCTTCAGAGTACTGTCGGATGATTTTGTGCACGAGTTAAAAAGATAGATCTCTATAAACCATAAATACTTTGCTTGATAAAAAAATAGTTATGATAAACTGTTTTTATCTGTAGAGAGTATGATTAATTTTGTGATAAATGCTTATTGTACTTTGACTTTTTAGAATTGCGTAACAGGTTGCTGAATCAGCTCATGGATGTGGTGATTTACCTCCCAAATATGAATGTTACTATATATAAGTAAAGATTGCGACTTTGAATTGATTTATAGTCAGAGGGTCGTTAGATATTTGTTTGTACCGAAATACGTATTTGCTAGTAAAATTCTGTTTTTCATCGCAGGATCCGCCGCAACTGTTCGTTTTCTATAAATAATTATAATGTCTTTTGTAAATACGATGTATATAGTAAATGTATAGTGTAAGCAAAATTACAACTGTAACTCACTTTCAAAAGCAATGCTTTACATTATCTGTATATAGTATTTCCGTTCTACACCGCCGGTTTTTACTTAAATGTAAACATTGAAAATGAAGATCACTTACGAATAAATGAAAAGTGTACATTTATTGAAATCTCGACTCGTGAATAAGTCTCTGAGAATTGCCCCCGCCTGTCGCGAACGTGGTATTTATTATCGTAACGTTTTTAAACATATACAACCAAACAGTATATTATAGTAGAATAATTGTAGCGACAAATGTTGCAATTTATTAATTTTCTGTTACACATCTTTTTTATCTTGATAATCACATTTGCAAAATATTTTATTCTTTCACAGTCGTATCTGCTTGACGATTATTATTCTCCGCATTAACGGTCAGCTTCGTTGGTTTTGGTACTTCGTTAAAAACCAGGAGTAGAGGTAGACCTCCCATTACCATACAAGTTCCCATACAGAGGAAACACACAGTGTAACTTCCAGTTACGTCGCGGAGGTAGCCTGGAAATACGTATCAACGATATGTCAGTGTAATCTTTAACCGAACACGTGAAAGGGTACCTCTGTTACTACCATGCAGAGTCGAGTTCCTTTAAGTTTGTCAATTTTCATTAATTGTAAGTTTCGTTTTGATTCGAGCGAATAATTTTATTTGAAAATCGGCTGATACCTGCAAGAGGCGGTATAGAAATTGCTCCGACGCTCTGAAACATCCTAACGAGACCATAGCTGGAGGATATCTTGTCGGTCCCATACTGGTCTGCAAGAAGGACGGGAACTAAGAGAAACCAACAGCCCAAGCACAGTCCGTACATGCCGACGGAACATGCCAATACGTAAAAAGAGTGAGCCATTGGAATTGCCAATACTGCTACACCAGCGCCCACGACACTATTTACAAAAAATAACATAAATATTACTCGGTTTCTAGCACAGCTTCGATAATGGGGAACGGTAGATTTGCGGAACGATAAAACGTACTCGCGTATTATACGTAAATTCTGCTTGTTTCTCTAGAAATCGTACGTGACAACTGTATCGCAGTTGCAATAGTATAATTGAAAAAAAGAAAAGTACAACTTATCCGTTTTACAGCATAATCAAAGAATATTCTATAGAATACGCTTTCAGGAGTACGATGTCCGCGAGAATATTTCTGCAACAATGTGATTCGAAAGCAATAAAGGTAGAATAAATTCTAGTCGAACGTTACCTTCCAATGTATCCTTTCCGTCGATCAAATAATTGTAAATCCGACAGCCAGCCGAGTCCAAGTCTGCCGCAGAGGTCGAGTGCAGCGGAAATCGCTACCAAATAGCCTGCCTCGGACTTTGTATATCCGGCTGCGTGAACATACGCGGGAAGATAATAGAGCATGTACGGGCTTCCGGTCGACATGAGACTGACGGAGAAGCACATCATAATAAACTGTGGATTTTTCAACAGAGACAGGTCGATGTACTGTGCTATCCTCTGCATGATCGTTTTCGATTCCTTCGGCATTTGCGGTTCATTCTGAGGAACTGGACAGACCGCCGCGACCGACGATTTCAAGGATCTCAGCGACGATCTAGCTTTATACACGCACGTGGAATCCGTCGAAAGGTCTTCGACGCTGTGCAGTATGCTCGAGCTACGTATTTTCGAAATCGGTTTCATGCGAAGACCTTCGCCCAGCACGTCCTTCTCTTCCTCGCTGTCGGTCAATTCGACAGCCACCACGCTGTTCTGATGAAACAACTCATTCAGCAGATTGTGTTTTGTGGTGGTATCGTTGGCGAACAGTAAGTCTAATTTCTGCTGTTTCGAGGATTCCAATTCTTTCGCCGTGATCTCGATTCGCTCGGATTTCTCCGAATTCTCGGTTTTCTCGGATTTCTCGGATTTCTCGGATTTCTCGAATTTCTCGGATTTCCCGGATTTCTCGGACTTTTCGGTCGCGTCCGTTTGCTCGGGGACGTAATTGTTCTCCAATGGTCGATAGAGAGTCGCGCTCACGCATACGTGAAGCATACACCCGCCTAACAGCAGGATCGTACCGTGGAAGCCAAAGTTTTTCACCAAAACCTCTATTAAGAGTGGAAAAACGAAGCTTCCTGCTGCCGTTCCAGACACGCATATGCCGTTCGCCAGAGCACGATGCTTGTCGAAATATTGGGAGACGAGGATGATACCCGGTGTCGTCGACAAACCGCCACCGATACCTGAACATGTGTTTCAATCCATAATGCAAATCGTTCGAAACATTTCGGGTCGCGCGTGCGATTCGAGTTGGGCTTCGTAAATCACGCAAGAATATTTCTTACGTAATAGATACGGTAGATGCACCGATACAGCCTAACAGCTGATCAAAACCTGATGGGATTAGCAAAAGTAGTAGTTTTTACGTACCTGTTAAAACTCCAAATGTAAAAAAGAGATGTACCAAGCTTGTCGCAAAGTAACTTAGTGTAAGTCCTAGAGCACAAAACAGTCCTCCGATGAAAACGACAGATCGGCAGCTGTATTTCTGGCAAAGCATGCTTGTCACCGGCGCTGAAAGTGTGACGAAACCATAATCATCGTAACGTCACCCACATAATATCCTTTCTACAGAATTATAGATCCCGACGATAGGTACATACAAGGAAAACTACGAGGCTGATTTCGCATTTTTCAGATCGTACGTACGACATATGAATGTCACGTTCATTTACACCGAATTTAAAATTTGTCTCTGTCTGTTTGAAATATTCGTGAAAGAAACTCTGAAAATGATCATAATCATAGATAATAGTACGGCACAGGCAGGCAGAACGGTTTCCGTTTAACCACAGTTACAATTTATCGCTTGAATCTGTTCGACGCACGCAGTTTCTCTTCCAAAAAGACGGTTCACTTTTCAATGGAACGTCGTACAGTTGAAAATGTCTTTCTAATCAATGGAAATTCAATCTCCGGCAAACTGTCTAGTCGCTAGTTAACTTTGCTGTAGCGTAAAATCGGAAAGAATGTGCCCTTGTTCAAGTGTACTTGTGCGAAAAAACTAAACACTGATCCAATTTCCGATCATTCTCCCAGTCACAGTAGAGTGTGACAAAGGATGCAACGCACGATTACTTACCCAGAGCGAGACAAAGGCAAGACAAAATAGCCGGTATCCAGGAAGCGACCGAAGCAGAGGAGTCCTTGAACGTTTCCATCACCTCCACATACAAGACCCCATAAGACTTAACCAGACCAGCAACCCAGAATTGAACGAAAAATGCCCCAAAAACAACAACCCACCCGTATCCGCCGTCGAGCGGTAGATAGGTGATGTTCCTCGGTTTTTTGCTCTCGCTCTTTTTCAGTCTCTTCTTCTTCGAGCTGGCACTTTTCGTCGATCGAAGCTCACGAGACTTGGCTATCAACGGTCTGGCCGTGATGCTCGATATCGTTAGCAGATTGTCGTTATCCTCGTCCTCGATCGTGTCCGGACTTTGGAGATGGGGTGGCACGACCGGCGTCGAGGTCGCGGTCGCCTGAACCACCAGCGAAGCCGGTCTCTTTGGCGATTGCACGCCATTGCTGAGATCGAACACAGGTGCCGAGTGGATCGAGAGCAACGAGCCCAGCTGATTCTGTTGATTCATATTCTCGTCGATGACGGTAGTGCCGACCATCTCCTGTGACGCTGCCGCACAGGGGGCAGTGTCACGATCCAGCGACCTACACGAATCCTGGAAGCTCCATTCTCGTGGTAGCGACATATTTCGGTGGTTTCGTTTGTGCGATGAGGACCGTAATACATTGGAGTTACGTTACTTTTCCGCTTCTGATCTGGTTTATCGGCCGAACTGTCTTTCACCAGGGTCGCTGCTTCCTATCGCTTCCTTTCTAACTGTTTTTTTTTCTTTTCTTTTCTCTTTTCTCTTTTCTCTTTTCTCTTTTTCCCTTTTGGCTTCCCTTCTTTTTTCCTTCCTTTCTCTTTCGTTTCGAAATCTCTCTGCCTATGTGCACCCTACGTTTTTCGAGGTCGTCCTAACGTTGCCACCTCTTTCCTAGTGTCCGTCTTATATTTATATGTATATGGAAGAATCTTGTGTTCTCGGATGGACGTGCACCTTCGATGGTCCGTCCTTTGAATTTCTTGCTATCTATCAGTCGGCCCGCTTCTCACCATTTACGCGTTCTCCAAGGTTCTCCCGTCCCGATCGCAGGGTTCTTAGTAAATAACCGAGGCGACGAGGGTGCGCACGCAGAGGAGGTCGCCACCGAATGGAAACTTACGGGATCGATATACGGACTCGACTGACGCACTGGCATCTCGCGGTAGTCACCACCACGTGGATGGGAAACGTTACGGAGTATCGGTTTATTGTCCTGCGCTCGACCCACTTTTCCACAGGCTTCGACTTTAATTGCATCCACTTCGTGATCCTTGCACGGAGACAACCTTCGATCGGTCGGCGCACAGACACCGTGTCGTGCCTCCTTTGCACGGAATTCGCTTAATCACCGATCACGACTGCTACCAACCAATCGTTCCCCGAGGAATCACCAAGCTCCGCGAAGATGTCACGTTTTATACCTGACGACTCCTACATGCTTATTATCGTTGATTTACGAATGGTTCGACGTCGACCATTTAATCGAATATGTATATACGATACTCAATAAAGAATGCTTCAATTTTCGCGTCTATTCCTGCATTTACCTTCTTACGAATCAACCTGCTAGTGGATGAACGACATATGTCACGCTTTGTACGCGATTCCGAAAGTTTCATTCGTTTCCTGATATTACGTGCACGAATCGAATGTAATTTTAGTCACTCTCTTTTTGCGATCCATTACAAACCGGCAGGAAGTGTATCGTCTTTCGCGGATCAAATATGTAGCAAAGAACAATTACATAAGTCTATGATAGCCGAAGCTTAACGTGACCGTGTAAAAAATTTGAAAGAAAACACGAAACGGTCGAAAAACACGATAGTGGGGACGGAGTCTGTGCGCAGCATCCGAATGGATCAATGAATCTCCGAGTTTTCACTCAGATCTGTGTTCGCGCTCGACGATAGCGTTGACTCCGTTCAAAGAAAGTTTCGATTTGGGCGTGTACGGCTTCGGTTCTGCTTAATATCCGATTCCAAATGAGTCAGCTGGCAATTTGTATGTTCGCGAAAGTTCGGTAAATAATCAGCAAGCTGGGTCCGATCGGTACGTCCGTAATTCTGTACCTAGATAATGATAGATCGTGCATCGAAGAATCAATCCGACTTCCTGGCATTTCTTCCTGCCGTTTCTCCTGTATATTACCTTGTTATCGATTCGTTACCGAATTGCTACATTTCTTAGCGAACATTGTTACACAAGACCGACAGTATTGGATTTCCTGTAATACGAAAATGTAGTTATATTCCTACGTTTTACTCGTAAATTCTGCTTGACTTTGTTAGCATTCTTTCCGCGTTTCTACGTAGCAAAATTTCAGCAAAACTGGTTCGCGGTATCGCGCAATCCTAATTGTGAAAAAGAATTGCTGCTTTTCCCTCGGTAGTCGGTAAACACTATGTCTCTCGCACCGAATTCTCTCCGATTTATTTAAATTTCATCGAGTACACTTTCCGCAGATACGATTTAAGCTGGCAATGTGGAGCTACAATGGAAAGATCGTGCTATACTTTTTTTTAATTCTCCTGAAAGGCGGTATATATCATGGACTTGCCGCCGACTTGTCCGTATACACAAATCCGACAGTTTTTAATATCGGTGGTGTTCTGTCCAATTATGAAAGTGAGGTGCACTTTAATAAAACTATCGACGTAAGTAAATCACCGTTCTTTCAACGTTCTACAAATTATATCCACTGTTAGTACACATATACTATAATACGTATTTACATGTCGAGGCATATTTGTAAATGTTCTCGAGACATTTATGTACTATCAAAGTACGTTCGTTATTCTACATACAAGTGCAATTCTTATCCGATGAGTGGTGTTCTACGATCGATTTAATCTTTCCAGCACCTGAATTTCGAATTGAACTATGTGAACAAGGGAGTGACCTATCTACATACCGTCATCAAAATGGACTCCAATCCAATTAAAACGGCCTTGAGTGTGTGCAAGTCTTTGATAGCCGAGCAAGTCTACGCGGTAGTTGTCTCTCATCCCCTTACAGGAGAGTTGTCCCCAGCCGCCGTTTCCTACACGTGCGGGTTTTACCACATACCTGTAATTGGTATATCTTCGAGGGACTCGGCCTTCTCTGACAAAGTGAGCGTAACAACACGCCTATATGTATAATTGCTACAGTACGTATGCATACAAAAGGTGTTTGTCTTTCGGACGTGTCGAACAATTTAAAAGTTTCCAATTGTTCACAGACGAACATGTACAGATACCACGTTGTATAATCACCATCAATCTTGTGCGATACAATGCACGAAAATTACGTAATACGTTTGCAGTAACGCTAATGCTAGTAGAGAACACGTAGAGAATGGTATTCTTTAATTGTACTCGGAATGACAGAGTTTCGTCGCTTAAATAATGTCATTTCACTGTTTAGTTTTTCTGTCGCGGATTATGCTTCAATATGAATAATTTACAGTTTGACTGAGCGTTTGGGCAAATCGGATTGTGAGTAACACCACGTTACGTCAGCATCACATTATCGGCATTATTAGGTCTCACGACAGATACGTGTGGCTACGTTTCGAAGCCACGTAGTAAATCACCAGGATTTACAATGGTTAGAGAAACAACTTGAAAATGTTGTATCGTTTCAGAATATTCACGTTTCCTTTCTACGAACGGTACCACCGTACTCGCACCAAGCAGACGTATGGGTCGACTTGCTTAAACACTTCAACTATATGAAAGTGATCTTCATCCATAGTTCCGATACAGACGGTCGTGCTCTGCTCGGACGCTTTCAGACAACCTCGCAAAATTTGGAAGATGATGTGGAAATCAAAGTACAAGTATGTTGGACACTATTACGTACATACGTTATAGCGTATAGCAGAAATTAAACAAATAAAATCAATTTATTTGGCTGATTTTACGGTCGATTTCGATCGAACTGGGATTTCCCGTGGCCAAAGTTTTCACATATATGCATGAAGAAAAATTAACTGTCATTAAAAATCTGTACTTTAAGATCGACCGTATGGTTAATTATATGAAATTCTTTTGTACAATCAAACAGATAAGTGACTGTAAAACGTACACCCAATAGAACTGATTATTGCAATAGATATTAATTTATAAGAAAATGATCCATGTACAAAAACTGAGTCTAGGTATACGTGTATACATAGATACATAAGATATAATTGCATTTAAATACTTCTTTCTAATTAGGTGGAATCTGTCATTGAATTTGAACCAGGCTTGGAAAGTTTCAAGGAGCAATTAGTGGACATGAAAAGTGCCCAAGCCAGAGTTTGTCTGATGTATGCCTCGTAAGTAGAATAACAATAATGATTACAAATCACATTGATATTATAATCGATATGCAAAAGGGTTTGACAAATTTCAAATCCCCATCTCGTAAAACATGATTAGCGCAGAAATAAGTTCCCGCCGATAATTCGGCAAAGCCAACAGTATACATTTAAATGAAAGATCGAACATCTGCTATTAAAATATTCGTCGCCGTTTTGTATGCCTCTTCGCCACATTTCTACTAAGAATTCGAATCAGTAAAATATCGTCCGCAAATTGACTCGCAACAAAGTAAGCATAGTAAACAAGTTAAATTCATAGGGTAACACTTATTTCTACGTCTAATAAATTTCTCGAGAATCCCAGGATTGCTATTAACGGGTGAAATAGTGAACAAACTTTCCCTCTAATTTCTCGCAGAAAGACAGACGCGCGGGTAATTTTCCAAGATGCCGCGGCGTTAAACATGACGGGCGCAGGATA
The DNA here is from genome assembly GCA_917499265.3 of Mimumesa dahlbomi. Classification (NCBI taxonomy): domain Eukaryota; kingdom Metazoa; phylum Arthropoda; class Insecta; order Hymenoptera; family Crabronidae; genus Mimumesa; species Mimumesa dahlbomi. The sequence continues at coordinate 4,548,634 of OU824120.1, forward strand.
CGTTTGGATCGTGACGGAGCAGGCGTTGGACGCGCCGAATGCACCGGAAGGTCTTCTCGGCTTGAAATTAATTAACGCGGCGGAGGAGAAGGCGCACATCCACGACAGCCTGTCAGTTTTTTACGATCTCTATTGACGCCTACGTATGCATGTTACGTGTTTAGGTAAAAGCTAGCCACTTCGATGTTGTTATCACTGACTATGAAACAGATGGCAAAACGGATCGACGACGAGTACCCGACATTTATGCCCAAGCAAACTTACGGGAATTCGAAACACAGTACACTGTATGTTCAACGATTCTATGCAAATCCCACGATACGAGGACAAGTCGGAAAGTAAAGGCAATTTCGTTCGTTACACCGTAACTCGAAAGTTATTCGGAGCAAGAATGATTTTCTTTGCGATTATTCCAAGCATTCGAATATAATTGTCTTTAATGTTTGACTCTCCTTCGTAGATATCTTATAACTTTCTCTTCCTCCCTTACGAATTGTTGCATGTATACGTACTTACACGCAACTTGATTTCACGACAATCTATAACTGATTTCAGGTTAATGATGGATCACACCTTCATTACCTCCCTAGTACACTTTCTGCTCTGTCCAGTGGAAATTACTGCATGGAACGCTTCATTGTAATAATCCTTACAGAACCGAGAAAAACACCGTGTTTTAAAAATTCTGTCTCGCACGTACTATCCGAGGAATACATTACGGATACATGTATTGTGTTGTTAGACGATAGAAACCGATAGAATCTCGAGAATTGTCTGCATACGTTACGTTGTTTCAGATTGGTCTTCGCTTCCGCTTTAAAAGCCATGAACGGGACCGAACAAATCACGACGGCGCCCAAAGATTGCGGAGATTCTGGCTCGATATGGGAGACTGGCAAGAAACTCTTTCAGTACGTGTTATCTCGTTTTTCTCGATCTTGCTACGGCACATCCGCTAATATTGAAGTCGCACCTCTGGCCCCGAGCAAGGGAGAAGACGGTGGCCTCACTCTGCACGCTCTTTGGGACCCACTCGTGCTACGCGATAAAACCAGTCTGTATTATTATGCCATCTTTGCCGCGTAGCGGCAATAAACAGCTGGCAGCATGCGAAACGAAGAATCCCTTCCTCTCGTGCCCTGGGCTAGAGGCTCAAGTTCAATTACACCAAGTTCAGATGCACCGAAATACGATTCGAACGTGCCCATACTATCATGAGTTTGATTAAATTAGATATATACGGAAACAAGTGCTGCCGCACGGTGAAACTGGCAGGGTGGCTTTCGACGACAACGGTGACCGAATTTACGCCGAATACAATATCATCAACATTAAGGCAAACGGCGAACAGGCTTCGGTTGGCCAGTATTTTTATCCGGCTGTAAGTAACGAGTATCTAGAAAACCAGTGTTAATTGTTACCGATCATTTCTAAATTCGTATTAACTGTATTGTCTTTGAATACAGGATGTAACATATCGTCGGGCACCTTTTTTCAGAATCGATAGTACGCACCAAAAGGTGAAAAAAGGACCAAGGAAGTTAGGTCCGAAAATCACCCCCTAACGAGTTACAACCCCATTTGTAAACAATTTTTTAAAAATCATACCTCCGAAATGGTACGTCGTAGAAGACCCGTTGTGATTGCAATATAACCGGAGAAGTTCAAAGATAACAGAAAAAAATATAATTGCTGCGGTTACTGCTGTTAAATAGCATTTATTCTTATTTAATCCAAACAACGTCGATTACCTATATCGTAGCAGGTTTGTAACAACTTGGGAAACATTAAGGGCATTCACTAAATCTTCCTTTGCGTAGATAATGATATTTTTTTTCGAAAACTTTGGTCTCTTCCGGTTAAATTGCAATCAAAATCGGTCCTCTACGACGTACCATTTCGGAGATATGATTTTTTAAAAATTTTTAACAAATGGGGTTGTAACTCGTTAGGGGGTGATTTTCGGACCTAACTTCCTTGGTCCTTTTTTCAACTTTTGGTGCGTACTATCGATCCTGAAAAAGGGTCCCCGATGATATGTTACACCCTGCATATCGGGTGTAGACATGGGTGCCCTCCGATTCTATGGAAAAATCAATATTTTATTCGAGCAAAATTTTTCTACGAGTTTTTACCGCTTTCCAGGCAAACGATTAAAATTCAGCGGAATTTACTTATTTCTACTCCCAATATTGTTTTTATATCACTTTGTTGGAATTGACATTATCTCATCGTTCGGCAGAATGGCACCAAAATGAAATTACGGGTTATAGAGTCTAACATTACATGGCCAGGACGATTAAAAACTAAACCAGAAGGTTTCATGATACCAACACACTTAAAAGTTCTCACGATTGAAGAAAAACCATTCGTTTACGTGCGTGAAATTGCCGACGGCGAATTATGCTTGCCAGAAGAAATTTTATGCCCGCATTTCGATTCCACCGATCATGACAGTGAGTTTCTACTAATTACTGATAATCTATACCAACAAAGTTCTAATATCCCAGTGGCACTATAAATAGTTCACTAATTACAGGCACAAGATCGTTCTGCTGCAAAGGATATTGCATGGACTTGTTGAAGGAACTCTCAAAGACTATTAATTTTACGTACAGCTTAGCCTTGTCCCCGGACGGGCAGTTTGGTAGTTATACAATCAGAAACAGTTCAGGTGGGCAAAGTAAAATACAGAAATAGTACGGTGGTAACCCGTTTATCTGGATCTCGACTATTCGGACCGGTTTTAGAAGTGAAACTTTGAAAAACGCAATTCTATGAATTCGTTCATTAGGGCTTGGGCTGACGGAACAAGTAAAACGTGAGGTGAAGCGGAAAGTGAATCGCAGAATGAATGATCTCGGTCCGCCCATCCCTACGTGACTGGGTAAAGTTGGTCGAGCGCGTTTCACATTTTCGTTTCCTTTTTACTTCATTTCCACTGTGGCATGGGCATTGTTGTACAAGTGAGTTACATCGTTAGAAGTGTATTACATATGTACATACCTACATGTATTTATTTTTTACCAAAATATTTCAATTCAACCAAACCATATTCATCTAAACATACTGCCTTTATACTATTTTACGCAACGCAAAAATAGTCTACATTATCGTCACGTTAAGTGAAAGTATTTTTACGAAAAAATTAATTGTACATACATTCATACGATCCAACCAGTCCACAATAAATTATTCCATAGAAATAACAACTCGTCACTGTTACGCGTATCCTTTAATCGCGTCAAAAAAACAATCGGGAAACAAATAGCGAATTTTCCGGAGCATTTCGGTGGGTCCGAGTAATGCCAGATAAACAGTTTTCTATTGTACCTATAGTTTGAGCTATTTTTAAACAATTTATATAATTACCATTACATTACAGTAGGGGGAAAGAAGGAATGGACTGGACTAATCGGCGAGTTAGTAAACGAGAGAGCCGACATGATCGTTGCCCCACTCACGATTAATCCCGAACGCGCCGAATTCATTGAATTCAGTAAGCCGTTTAAATACCAGGGTATAACTATCCTCGAAAAGAAGGTACATCGATAGAATACATACATATAAAGTACAAAATATTCATATTTCGCGCAATGGTGAATATAATGCATACGACGTTTGTAAAATTCATACGTTTCAGTAGTATTAAAATTCAAAATTGAACGCTCTTCACGAATCAAAACGCAGCTATACTTATCGACGTTCGCTACGTTCATCTGTCACGTGACTTTAGAGCAACAAACCGATATATCAATGTTTATTGGCCCAATGTAACCGCGTTGTAGCGCAAGACTTGGAATGGGCATTGTTTACGATGAAATTTCTGTAAACTGTAAAATCTTCGTTAATTTCTATTTAGGGGTTGTCATAGTTTGACAAAAGTATAGAATATAGCAGCGAAGGATCATGTAGGGTATTTCTCTTTACAGCCATCAAGGTCATCGACCTTGGTATCATTCTTGCAACCATTCAGCAACACCCTTTGGATACTGGTGATGGTGTCGGTGCACGTGGTGGCCCTAGTTCTGTACCTCCTCGACCGGTTTTCACCTTTCGGGAGGTTCAAGCTAGCAAACACTGACGTCACCGAAGAGGATGCTCTCAACTTATCCAGCGCCGTTTGGTTCGCTTGGGGAGTCTTGCTAAACAGCGGTATAGGGGAAGGTACGTGTACAGTTGAATTTAGCATTAAATTACCCTATTATTACACCGATTACAAAATTATCCTTAAACAAAATACTAGGTGAAATTAATTTTCGTCGGTCAATTAAAATGCAAAAATTAAGTATAAATAAATATAAACTAAAATAAAACATTAATTTTACAAGAAAATTATGTATCTGCCAACTTTTTTAATTCAAGTCAAGTGAAGCTAATTAATTTAATTTAATTTCTGCTTTGTCTTTCTGCTATACAATTGCGTACATATACGAAGCAGCGGAAAACCAGCATTTTTACGAAGATTTTTTTACTCGGGCCCCGCGACTTTGCTCGTGTGAACGTCGGTTTTACCCGAAAAGCCGTTTATTATAATGTTCACCCCAGAAGTTTTGCCCACATATTTTGAAGCACCCTATGGTTTGTTTTATTTTTACCGTGCATAGTTGTAATTAAATTGAGTTAAATTAGAAATTCTTGTTCAGTGCAGCCTATTTTGTAAGCTGAATGCATACATGTATTTATATGTATAGTACATACGTGAAGCAAATTTTCCGTAAATCCGTCAAAGAAGCATTCAGTCAAACGAAAGGAAATTTTGAAAATACATTTTTCACCGCCGCTATCACTAAACAAACCCGAAAATATTGCAAACTTTCTAGAGAATCGAAATTACGGAAATACCTATCCCACAGATTTATTTATGCGTATCGATTCGTAAACGATAGCTAACAAGTTGTAAGGTCGTACCGCGACAGTATCTCATTTACAAGTATACCTAATATTTTCTTTTCTCAAGCGAATCATGAGTGGAAACTTTGAATTCGAGACAAAGACGTCAATTACCTACTGCTTGAGATCTCGAATAGATAGAATTTTAGATAAGGGTATGTTTATGTTAACAGTCGCCAACAAGTTATTTATATCAGTCAACCTTTCTATAGATGTATGTGTGTACTTAAAAACTAACTAACGATAGGATAAATGATTCCGAGTAATACAGATGCCGTAAAATCATTTAAAAGGTACTCCACGAAGTTTCTCTGCTCGCGTTCTGGGCATGGTATGGGCTGGATTCGCAATGATCATCGTTGCTTCATACACTGCCAATTTGGCTGCATTCTTAGTGCTGGAACGGCCAAAGACCAAATTGACTGGCATCAATGACGCTCGCGTAAGATTATAACCGCTCTTTTTAAGGCTTACTTTACTCGTCAAACGTTAAATCACTTACTTTTGCAATGCTAGTATTTTAGTTTAGTTAGATTATTGACGGGAAACGTTTTGAAACTAATACAAATAATCCCATTTTCTCGGATGCACTCGCAGTCGTCGGCAAGATTTTTAAAGAAACATTACTGGTGCGGAACTCGAGGGTGCTATCTTTCTTTCTTTCTTTCTTTCTTTTTGTCCCGTATCTGCAACTTTACCGCAGGACAGTAATTTACTCCGTATTGCCAGGTCGCTGCAAATGCGATTATTTGTGTGGGAATTTGAGTTGCGGTCGGTTGTAAGGCTTGTTTTTTTCACTTGAATTAGTTTGTTAAAACGCCATAGGGCGAACTGTTGCGGTTGCTGGTAGCGTTTACATTGTATGCCGTCATCGCTATCTTTACTGTTCCCCGTATTGATTTTAGTTAACGTAGTAGAAATGTTGCTCGTCGATAGATAGAGAATTTAATATGCCGGCGATATATGTATATGTGCAGCTTAGGAACACTATGGAAAACCTAACGTGTGCCACGGTGAAGGGTTCCGCCGTGGACATGTATTTCCGCCGACAGGTCGAATTATCGAACATGTATCGTACAATGGAAGCAAATAATTACGACACTGCCGAAGAAGCTATTAGAGATATCAAAATCGGGTAAAATGCCAACATTAAAGCTCTATACAATTTGCAGGATAAGAGTGTCACCGTTTTCACGTGGAAATTCATCGATTAATACAGGAAACTTATGGCGTTCATCTGGGACAGCTCACGATTGGAATTCGAAGCGGCTCAGGACTGCGAACTAGTTACCGCTGGCGAATTATTCGGACGTTCTGGTTATGGGATTGGTTTACAAAAGGGCTCTCTATGGGCGGACGCGGTGACGCTTGCTATTCTCGACTTTCACGAAAGTAAGAACGATTCAGCGGTTTCAAGGTAATACTAGCGGTTACTCGATTAACTATCGTATTCTTAATTAGGTGGGATTATGGAGAGCCTCGACACTCACTGGATTCTACAGGACAATATACAGCAATGCGAACAATTTGAGAAAACTCCGAATACATTGGGTCTAAAGAATATGGCTGGCGTGTTCATAGTCGTTGGAGTTGGAATCATCGGTGGCATCGGTCTCATTATCATCGAAGTAGCATATAAAAAGCATCAGATACGCAAGCAAAAGAAGATGGAACTGGCAAGACACGCCGCTGACAAATGGCGTGGAGCGATCGAGGTAACATCATCCGAACGCCATTGTCTCGAGCTGATCTGGTTCTCCGCTACTCTTTGTTCTCGTGTCCTCAGAGTTCTCTGTTTATTATTAAGCCGCAGGAAGCCAGGAAGAAATCGGACAACGCGGGGAATCTTTCTTCGCGTAACAAAAATCGAAACCTTAAAGATACCAAACGAGGTTGCTATTATGTAGAGAACGTCATAGAAATTCAGACGACGAGCTTATTCGTAGGAAAGCTAGTCGCAGGCACTAAATAGATAATAATCTTCTGCTTTCGAGGCGTTCACCAAATCGGTGCGAAATACGATAATGTCGGATACGATGCTAGATGTTTATTGTATTTCTCTCTTTGAATGTCGTATCTTGTACCGAAATTGCTTATTTTTATTGGAACTGGCTTTTACACTTGACAATGAGATAAGCATCGTCATATACTATTCCCCACTAGCTTGTTAGAAGTGCACTCAACGTTTTGTCAGTCATTTATCCCCGTAGATTTTCTACCAAAAACGTGCTTTCCTCGAGAAAATAACATATTCCAATTTTAAGGAACAAAATTACGAGTGCAATGTATATTAGACCTGATTTAATGCGATCCTTATTACCTAATAATATGTTATATGGTATAAATTCGTTTCTTATTAGCTAAATGAGACGATGAGATGAAAGAAATCTATCGTGTAATCCTAGGAATCGTCTTAATCTGATTTGGTCCTCTGTCGATACAGAAACGGAAGACTCTACGGGCTTCCATAGCCACGCAACGAAGAATTCAAAGTAACGGCCTAAACGACCCGACGACGGTGAGCCTAGCTGTCGACACGGTCGCGCGATCCAACGTTCCGCCAAGAAGTCCAGGCCGCGCATGGCCTGGGGATAGTGACATACGTCAGCGACCAATTCCACGATCGGAAGACATCAGATTATCCCCCGCAGCCTACACAGCGGACGTCTCGCACCTAATAGTGTAATCAAAGCAACTTCTATTGCCCTTACGTTAGAACAATTACGATACCATGACACTGACATGGAAGACACTGTACTAGATTTATACACAGTATGTATGTATATCGCTGCATTCAATACACAGATATACAAATCGTATATACATATACATATACATATATACATGTATCTTACAGCATAGTGTATATGTATACATATACGTATTTATTTATTTCAAAAATAAAATTTTGTCCTCCAATGGTTTGTCTAGTTTCGACTATTTGTATATATATTTACAACTATATTTCGAGTTATATTAACGGTACAGATATATGTGAAATATTATATACACGTTAATCTTGTATAATAAATACTTTTCTCCCATGACTTGATGATTTCTACCAAGTTTTTAAAATAAAAGTTAAGCGACTGGCGATGTGTCCAGCGTGATATTCTTGTTTTCTTTTATAGCTGTTGCTATATTTGTTGCACATAATATTAATAACGATCGATTGATTCTACGGTTGCTTGAATAATCGTTGCATAAATTCAGACTGCATTATCTATAACTTGATAACGAGACGTATGATATTTTTTTTTAATTTTGAAATAGCATCGTTCTTCCATAGACTGTGTCAATACTAGAGTTTCGACATTACAGCTCGGTATGTTTCTGGTTTTCATTGCCCTTAGTGGTAAGTTGATGAAAGTAACTGCATAAATAAAGTTCCAATTTGTTTTTGAATACATTCGCGTCTAAATTAAATGATCTAGTTTGGTTTCTCCGGGCTTACTTAAAACCGCTTTTATTTAGAATGCAACGAACCCAGTGTTACTTAGTTTAATTCAACGATGGCGTTGGATGATCGCATCTCTCTTTGGCAAGTAACTTCGTTCTCTCTCGAAGCTTTGCTAAACCATGACTACGGACATAACACATGAGACAATTGTGTCAAGTTTCTCACCGCTGTCATTTGACGAACTTTCATTATCTGTGGTGTCGGTTTTGTTTTGTAGGTGGTTCATAAGCAGTATAATTAGTTTAAAGTCGGTGAAATATGGCGGACACGACCGTAGATGCGACACGCCGTTTAAATGTCAAGAAACAGACCCTAGACGACGCTTACGCAGCACCTGCAAATTTTCTCGAAATTGACGTGATTAATCCAATCACACACGGCGTCGGCAAGAAACGATACACCGATTACGAAGTCCGCATGAGGGTGAGTAACAATCACTGCTCCATCAACTGTTCTCTAACCCGAAGACAAACGACATGGCATCAAACAATCACGAATATTTCATTACTTTCATTGTCATCTTTTCTTTTTGCCGCTTAAACAGATTGTTAATATTTCATCCCGCTATTCATTTAAAACATATCACAGTAGTTTCTAACAAAATTCTTCGAATTTCGCCAATTTACATTCGTTCATGCGTTCCCAGGTTGTTTGTTTAACCTTGTTACGATCTGAACGTTCTATGGACAAATTCTCGATTTTACTTAAGAATCCGATTACAACCGTAATTTCGTTAGAACTGACTACTAGTTTAATGTAATTTACCAAACATCACCTTTCATGCTGTATATTGTATTAAATTTACATACCGAATACTTTCTAAATAATAATTAACTTAATAATCATAATAATTTCGATACACGTATCAATGGAGTGTATCATGGGCTGTGCCTGTTATCTTGCTCTTAATGATAAAAGGTATAGATAGAAAAATACGTTCACTGTCCGTTGCACGCTATATGATTTAGGTTAATAAGAAGCACACAATTTAAAAATCTTACAGGATATGAATGTTGTTGCGTATAATCTTATTATTCTTATTAAAAGTATTTCTCTTTAAATAGTTTACCTCTAAGAAATAAAATTGTAACATATAGTTTAGCAGTATTAAGTATTTTCTTCTTTTCATAAAATAATTTTTTATGCGATTTTGTTCAGTACCCTTTAAATCTAACAGTATAATGTAAATACGTTAACTAATTTTTTCTTTTCAGTATTAATCAAATAGTGCTGACAAGGAATGTGACATTTATATCAAAGATCAAGGGAATGAATCATCAAACTAATGAACCTATACTGTAAATTTAATATTGTATATACATATATATAAGGGCAGCCGTAGAAATAAGGCAAATATTTCCTAGAACTATGTATGGTAGTTATTTTCTCTATGGATTTAAGTTGGTACTTGGTAGTCCGTAGTTTGACTTCTAAATATAAGTGGTAAACAAATATTAGAATAACATCTGTCACATATAAGTACAGTGTTTTAATCTTCATTGTCAATTCTAGTTCTGTTTATTGAATAATGAATAACTGTATCTGTATTTTTATAGAGGTGCCAAGGTATCTTTTTTTTTTTATTTGCAATATAAAGTTTTTACACAGAAATCATGAGGCAGCTTGTGCAGCATGGAATTAGATCAAACTCATCTTAAGTGCAAAGTTTGACAGTGTAATTAATTTCAATGTTACTTGTTCGACTGTTCTTTTTTACCCCAATATGTTGCAATCTCTGTTGTTTACTTCATGATAAAACAATGCTAGGATAAATGATGGAAAAAAATAAGTAACAAATATGTATAATTGTACCACACGTTACAGAAAAAATTTAGAGTAAATTACGAAATATGTTATACTAAATTATATATATCAAATACGTTCATGAGACTGGTATATCATTTCATAGCAGTGCAGCAAGTAATGACAGCTGAAAATACAAATGATTAATATAACTAGAGTAGAACCATATTAATCTGGATTCGATTAAACCAGGCAGCTTAATCTGGACAATGCTCAGCCAACATAATCAAACCGTCTGCCATCTGTCTTACTATCAGTAATTTGACGCTCATCAATTTATTTTTATATCATTCGGATTCATTTTTACCAACGATCAGGTTGAATTGATCCTTTTATAACACTAGGTCTAAATAACAGACAATGCCATCTCGAGTTTTTGTGGTTTTATATATCTTTCTGGTTTTTCAGTTATTCTGAACTTTCTGTCATTCAGGCAAGTGTTGCACCCCCCCCCCCCCTCCCCCCTCCCCCCAAAACTAATTTAGTTTTATCGTATGATTATTTTGAATATATGGTTTTTCTTTATTATTTACGTTGATATTACAAAACATCCACTATTGGAAGTGCTAAGAAAAATAATGGCATATGGTAAACATACTTACCACTCTCATATTGGTGAATGTAAAAATATGTAGTACAGTACATCTTTGAATGAAGTGAATAGTTCTTAATAGAGTTAATAAATAAATCTTAATGAATTATTAATAGAGCTGCGTTTAACAACTCTGTGAGCCTATACATATACCTGTTTCTCGTGCTACGTCGAGTACCAATGGAAAGTGTCAATCCAATATCCCATTTAATTTATTAATTTTGTCTGCGTCTGCACTTGTTTGGTTGACCGCTCAGCTTAACGCAATTTTATATAACAGCTAATGGAGGGCATTTTATCATTTATACTAAAAAAGCAGATATAGCAAAAATTCACTCCTGACAGCTTGTCACAACCGTCTACACTTATGTGAGAGAACTTGTCCTAAAGAGTTATGTAGAAAAAGTAATCAAGGTGATAATGTTAGAAGATGTACCGTGTATTTACATGTTAAAAGTTAAAAGTATTGATAGAATAATATGTTACTAATCAAATTAATTATTCTTTCAGACAAATTTACCAGTTTTCAAAGTAAAAGATTCAACAGTAAGAAGGCGATATAGCGATTTTGAATGGCTGAGAAACGAACTAGAGAGAGATAGCAAGGTCAGTGGATTAATTACTAACTTAACAGTAAAGTTACTTGCATAAATGGCACTTAAATTTAATTGAATCTATATTTAACAAGTGTGATCTCGTTAGCCATAATTTATTTTGAGTATAAAAATTCTATTGAACATATTTTTTACAAATACACAGATTGTAGTGCCTCCATTACCTGGAAAAGCTTGGAAACGTCAGATGCCTTTTAGAGGGGATGATGGTATTTTTGAAGAAGATTTTATTGAGGATCGAAGAAAAGGCTTAGAAATTTTTGTTAACAAGTATGTAAAATAAAACTTGATATGCCATTTGTCTGTCGGTGTTTGTTACAATTGAGTGATAAAATCTTATGTTACAGAATAGCAGGACATCCTTTGGCACAAAATGAACGATGTTTACATATGTTTCTGCAGGAACCTGTAATAGACAAGAATTACGTACCTGGAAAAATACGTAATACATAAGTTACATTAAGATCTATCGCAAGTATATTTTCCACCCCACCCTCCATATTTTGAATCGTGTTTGATGACTTTGAAAAGTTTAATCAGAAGTTTTTAGGGATTCTTCTTATTTATACATATAAGATTTGATTGAGCTTTCGTTGCTGTGATGCTGAATCAGAATACTTGATTTCTGGAAATATTTGTCTTTAAGACGTTTCCTAAAATATTCAGAAGGATCTACTTCTAAGTGTTTTTATGAGTAACTATGAGAGAGATTAGTAAAAATCCTTTTTCCTTTTTCAAAACAACTACTATTAACCATTATTATGGTACAATTCGTTCGTAACAGGAGAGAAGATTCATAATTTGATATTTGTCACTTTCAGAGTTCTGCATAATAAAGTATATACTGCAGTTCGGTTAAGATACAAATATGAAATTTATTTAATTCGAGAAATATGACTTGAGAATAAAATATCGAGAAAAGCTATTACTGTACAAGTTGTTCATTAGAAATATTGTAGCGAAGATACATTTATGCTGTTTCTTTATTTTAATGGTTGTATTTCCAGTAAACAGTTTCCAAGGATTTTTTGCATTAATGTACAAGTTTTGAATTACATCATAATTTTTCGCCGATATGTTGTCTAATGAACAACGTGTATGAAATGTATAAATTTATTCATAAACAATGCTATTGCAAAGGTGAATTGATTTAAAAATGTAGATAGATCCGTTCGAGTCCATTATTTATACTAATCGGGTATTCTCTACAGAAAGAAGTGTTATGAATTTAAACTTTATAGAACTTATTTCTACATTTATTAAGGATAATGCATATATAACTAAGCGTTTTGAATCTCCTTGTTATATAACTTCTTATTTTACTGCGAGAATAGAATACAGTAATTATATTATTACTATTGTACTGGAAACAGCAGTAAAATTCATAACTTGTATGTTGTGTTTCTACATTCTTTGAATTTACATTGTACGCTACTTTTTTCTAAAGATGTATAACTATCAAAGGGACTGTGTACAGGGCATAGGCTAAACTATTTTATAACTTTTCAATTTTAAGTTATAGTTTTGTATTGCAAGACAGCATTCTCTAAACACTATTTTCGCTGCTACACATAAAAGTCGAAAGTATTATACATCAATATAACATTTAATAAGAATTACAAACATTAAGTTTTACTTAATACTTTAAAGCTATTTTGGTAGGCAAATGTAAACAGAAACCTTTACGCAGTTTTCATATAACTATATACACTACTTAAATGAAAATTAAATATTAACTTTGAGTGCTATTTTGTTCTTTGCTCGAACTCCGCAAAAGATTTATAAGATAATCATGCTCTATACATGCATACATAATACGTCTCTCTTTTAATTATTCAGAGATTTTTTTTTAGGATAAAATGTACATTATTCCATTTCATCAACTGAGAACTTGAGATCTCTAAAGTTACGTTGCATACATTATTTTGTCTTCATTTGGAAAGTCAAACTTACTAAGTGAATATAAGTGAATAGTGCTTATAAGTATATATCCTGTTTAGTCCTAATGAATTTCTTATTTTTAAAATAAGTTTCAATATATTTGCTCACGCAGTCTTGCTCTGCAAAATAAAGGTAAAAGTTATATTAGTTATGGTGAAGATTCTCATACAAATTGTAAACATTAATTATTTTTCTTTGTATTACACTGCAAATATTAAATTTATTTGTAGAAGAAGTGTAATTTAATTCAACACTGACCAGGAAATGTATTTTCAATAATGAGCATGTCAGCTATGTGTTTCGCAACTGCTTTGAAAAGTTGTTTGTCTTTGATTCTTCTTTTCTTGTAAAATGGCATAAGATACTTTACTATCCAGGGTGCGATTCTTTCTTTACAGGCAGTTAAATGTTCTTCAATACAAATTGGCGAATCCGGCATCATTTCCTCGTCATCAGATTCTCCAAATAATTCAATAAACTTTTCTTTGACTCGTCCGTATTTCCTATAATTCTTTAAGGATAGCTCGGTCATCTTTGCCTTCAGTTTCGACACTTGATGCACACGTTCGACAAACCAAATACTGTTTGTCCTACGTTTCTGTTTACTTTCGACAGATTCAACTTCTGGTAATAACGATTTATTGGCTTCTCTGCTTTTCATTTCTTTGTAATAACTAAAGCTATACTTTCCTGTGTTTGTATTCGACACCTTTATATTATTATTCTTCGTTACATTCATTTTTACACTGTTATTTTCAGATGTATAGTTTGAAGTGTTAGTACTAGGTGGAAGAAATGATTCACTTTCCAAACACATTTTATTAATTTCTTGATCTATGTTTGCCTTTGAAACACCAGAGTGTTTTTCGATTAACGTCATGAGATCACTACTGTCGTCACTTTCACAAAACATGTCCTCCATATGTTGTAACAGGGAATCCTGAGAATTTTCATCTTCATTTTGAATATTCATTTGGATATTCATTATTTCAGTACCAGGATTATTCTCTTTTATACAATCCAAATTGTCAGATTCTTCTTTTACAGTATTGTTTGCAAATATCAATTTGTTGCAGACCTCATTGTCTGATTCATTATTAAATTTCACTTGTTCTACCTCATTGAAAGAAGTGGAATTCACTGTTGGCGAAGCTGTTTTATTACAATTTAAATGAGATATACTTTGCATTTTACTCCTACTAATTCTATCTTCTTCATCATTACTTGGTGATTTTTGTTTTATACATGACAATTCATCGCAATTCGATGTAATGCAAACACTTTGTATGTTATCGGATTTATGCATATCGGTCCATATATTATTAGTTTGTACACCAGCATCCACTTTATTTGTTGGAGTTTCCAAGCATATCACTAACTTTTTATAGGCCTTCCTTTCCGAAGTATGTGTCTTTATATCTGAAATCTGATATCTGAAATGTATTGACTTTGACTATTTTCCAATTTAACAAAGTGGGTATCGTAGCAGCAAGTACTCTTACCAGTTTCAACATATTTTGCCTATACAAAGTTGCTTCTAAAGCCGAACGTACTGCTGTTAATTCCATCTCATCTGCACATTTTTTTAATTGGCCACAAGGAACATCGTCATCCTTGTCTTTGTAGCAAAGGAAATAGTTTGTAAGTAAACATTTATGAAGATATGAAAAGTACACAGCACGAACCTGTTCCATAAATATTTAAAATTAGTGCTTATTCGTATAGCATTAGTATATTAACATTCAAGGTTTTATGTAACGGTTTATGATTAATTCATAGAAGTAAAGAGAAATTATCAAAACTTAAAACTATTTCATTATGATCATTTAACATGCAGTATCTCTTCATTCGGGTAGTCTATAGTTTTATTATGAATGGGAAACATGCCATTGTAGTCAAACGAAGAAATTCATCGTTTGGGTCGGTGGGAATGTGAAGTATATTCGTCGAAAGCGAAGGTAGTGGCATCGACAAAAAGTTGTTGATATCTTCGAAAGTAGCATCATTGGTAGCATCGTCAATAATGTGTTCATCTTGTTCCTGTTTCAACGTAAACGACAGGAGTTTTTCCATAGCTTTTGTCGTAGTCATTTTTCTGTAATTTACTACTTGTCATTGATATCTTCGACAATTATTTTGAAATCTCTTGATAAAAGTACCATAAACATTTACTGTACGAAATCATCATCTTCGATTTCATAAATGGGACGTTTATTGTTGTTTTATTTTTTAAATATAACACATTAGAATTGTGTCTAATTTTAGAATTTATCAAATAAACAACTTTTACGAGACACAAAACTTGATTTTGGTTTATTTCTTGCTGTGTGTAAGGGTCAGTAACGATACGCACCGATACGTATTTCTCAGTATTTCTGACTGACGATCAGAAACTGTTAGTAACCAACTTCACGCTATTTCACCCTACTATACAGTACAGAACGCCGCGAAAAGAGCGAACCGACAAAAATAGATATCAGTTGCCGTTTTATGGATCTGATACCGTTTTCCATCGTGTTTAGAAAATGTTAATCCAATAGACTCCCGTATGACGTAGTTAATAAGTTTCGTATTAAATGATTTAGCATAAAATCAAGAAATATGAAGTAAAATGTTTAGAATGGTTACAATCACTGATGTTTTGATTTCTTAATTTAATTTAACGTACTATAAGCAAATTTTACATTATGCTGTAAAATTAAATAGTTACTATCATTTCTGAAACGTTACTTTACCACAGATACTCATATCGTTATTTTGAGAGTGGTTGGGCCAGAAAACAAAGCAATTATAAAACCGAAGTAACCGGTACTGTTGAAAACAACAATATCATGCTTGCCTAAGTTAATTGAATTCTTAAATGGAAACGATTTTGGCATTTTAGTGCGTCACACGCGGAATCGCGTTATATGAAAACAGTAATTGCAATATCTTGACGCATTTATAGGAACTCGCGTTGTACGCAAATCTACTGTGTGTTAGTACGTTAGTTTCAGTTGTTCAAATAAGATACGATGGAGGATAGAAAAATCAAATTGGTGAAGAGCTTACATGAAAATGTATGACTTCTTTTGTCACGAGGCTTCCTTATTACCGCCTTTTACATGTAAACAAAGTTCATATCCTTCGCGAATTTTGCGCGAATGTATATAACTTGATGTATGCAGACACCGCCAAAATAGACAAGTTATAAAATATTATTCAAATTTTTCTTTCTATAACGTCAAAACGAGAGCTATATTTGGACATGGATATTGCTATACTTCAAATGGGTAGACAAATAAGTAATTTCAGTGTACATGCGAGCGAAACGGTCGCCTCTGTCGTAATTACATTTCTGAAGCATGCCCTGACGTGGTTTAAGGGGGCGCGGTAGGTTCGGCAGGGCCCATCTCAACAATGTTAAATTATACATTTTCTTGCACACTTTTTTGGATACCTATTAAAGTTATCACTACCAAATCTGTACCGTATGTTACCAGATAGTTTTGTAAGGTTTAACAGGGGGAAATTAAAAACTATATATGTATATGAAATTTTTTCATAATGCCTAATTTTTCACTATTTTTACATATCACGTATGTACAGGGTGTAACAAAAATGCGGGGACACTTTTTCAGTGTCGATAGTACGCACCAAAAGATGAAACAAAGTCTCTAAAGTTTTGTCTAAAAACCACCGTCTATCGAGATACAACGCCTATTGTAAAAAATTTTGAAAAAATCATATCTCCGAAATGGTACGTCGTAGTGGACCGATTTTCATTTTAATTTTACCGGGAGAGACTAAAGTTTATGGAAAATATCACTATCTACGGAAAGGAAGTCTTAGTGAATGGCTTTAATTTTTCCCAAGTTGTTACAAACCTGCTACGATATAGGTAATCGTAGCTGTTTGGATTAAACAAGAATAAATGCTATTTAACAGAAGTAATCGCAGCAATTATTTTTTTTATTATCTTTGATCTTCTCCGGTTATATTGCAATAAAAATCGGTCCTCTACGACGTACCATTTCAGAAATATGATTTTTTACGAAATGGGTTGTATCTCGACAGGGGGTAGTTTTTAGACAAAACTTTAGAGACTTTTTGTCATCTTTTGGTGCGTACTATCGACACTGAAAAAGTGTCCTCGCATTTTTGTTACACCCAATATATAAATATTTTTATTCTATGCAGTAATATTGCAAAAAGCTAACGTTAAACTGTGTCCTACATCATATTCGTACTGTGGTGAAAATTCCATTGTTCTATCTCTTTCCAGTCACGAGAAAAGTGTGCAAATGTAAAAACAAAGTGATACTTCCTGTGTGTCCTGTTTTTCTCAATTGAAGTCACTGATGTACATAAATACTTGTAATTACCATTTATGCTTTGAAATGTACACATTATATTTGGTATTAAAATGTTCGTAAGAAAAAGTAGAATAAAATGCCACGTAAACCTGAAAAAGTGATTTTTTTTCATTTTTATTACCTACCGAGCCCCCTTAACAGCGCACCCCCCCCCCTTCGATTTTCTTTACTTGCACTGAAAATTGCTTCTGCATTGCGGAAACGAATATAATTCAGGTGGACGATTTTGATACTATAAGTTACAAATTAAATGAGATACACAATTCTTTTAATGAAAATCTGGATTTATATTTGTACTTAAAAGTTGAATTTTTATGAGAGGAATGCAAAGATGTGTTAATATATAATGAATCTGAATGTCATCTAAGTTAAAAGGGACTGTAAAAACGCATTAATTGTCTCTAGTTTCTGGTTCCTCTTCGTACGCTGCCATAACCTTCTCCATTATTTCCCAAAGTTTATCTCTAGTTAAATCTTTACAAAACACCTGAAATTAAACAACGTTTATAGCACACTATTAACAATGTATATAAAATTTAGAACATTTGATAAATTGTATTTTCTAATTATATTTCAATTTCTATATTTAAGGCATAAATTTTTGAAAAATTGTAATTGAAACTTTGTTATACATACATTAAACCAGGGTTGCTGATCACATTCATCCATTAATGGTACGACAACACCATAAATCTGTAGTGATAAGTTAATACAAGCAATTGCTATTAAATTTGGTGGGTAGTCAAGAATGGCTGCAGAATGATGAAAGTCTTGTAAAAGTGCCATACTAGTCTTGGCAACTGGATATTTCGACCATTCCTCTTCCCCAAACCATGCTTGGAGAGATCGTAGATAATGAAGAATATACTGGAATAATAGTTTGGAATGTATTAGAACTACGATGATTAACATATAATATCAAAAATTTAGAAATATTAATATGTACTCTGTGTGGATGTACTGGAGTCACTTGAAACTTCAGCATTCGCATAATTAGCAGCTCGGCTTGAACAATAGCGTCTCTCATACTCCAGTACTGATCTCCTAATTCTAATGGCTGTGATCCTCTGTGAAGAGTACTATAAGATACATTCATTACATCTCTTATTTTCAAGGTATCATCTTTCATTTTGCCTGCTAAATAAAGACAAGTAGCTGCAATCAGCTGAAACGCACAAATATTTTCGTAAACATTGGTACAGGAAATATATTGATGCATTGTGTTCAAGTATATCACAAACTTAATTACATAATTGTCATATCCTCCGGGAACTGCCTCTTTTATAAATCGATGATACAAAGTCGAAGCTGTGGCAACAGTTAATGGGTGGGCCTCTAATTTTAAACCTGTAATTTCAAAGGAAATATAATTGACATTACTTAAACAATCCTTTTTAATGATACTATACATAGCAGTGTTACACTTACCACATTCAAAGATAAACCGTGATACTGTGAAACTATCGCTAGTTTGGGTATAATCAATTGTTATACTTTTTTGCAAAGTATTTCGCTTTTCCCGTTGCATGGCTAATACATCAATTACATCTTTCATTTTGGAGCTACAAATATTGAAAAAATAATATTCCATTATATCTATTAAATAACAAAAGAGTAGATCGAAATAATTTGTACATTCTTTTTTACTTGATTAAAATTATTATTTAGAAAAAAACTAAAGACTAACATATTTATATGTACATATATATATATATATTCTTAAAATGTTATTTTCATCATAAAATATTTTGTACATTGCATCATAGCCCATCACATCGATGTGGCGTATACAAAATATTTGTCGCACGATTTTGTGAAATTGTAAGTGTATATTACCTTAATGTTTCAGTACTAGTAGGTTCCGTTGGATTCATTTTAATAATGTTATTATTATCAGATATACAACTAAAAAATCAGACGTCGGCTTTATTTTAGGTTATAAGCGTAATGTTTATGTATCACACCCATTAACACTGTTTCATTGCGTTTAATACACAGTGAGCATTATCAAGCATTACTACCACTACTACAAACATACCCTATATAGCTTGAATACTGATTTGGTGAGTTTGGTATTACTTTGTAAAAGTGTAAAACTAATAACCCTATACCAATCGCGTAATGTATGCACCTCTACGATTGTCCACGATTGTCTCGGCAGCATCGAATGCGCAAAAGAAAAGTATCGTATGTTAATTTGGAAAACATGTTAGTAAAAATAACTAGATTATACTAAGAGTAACTAGACAGATGTGCTTGCGTGCAAGGACCACAAGCCACATAAAGAATGTGTCGACAATTACTAGGATATTAACTAGGTTTTTCGAAGGAAGATAGAGTTTTTGTAACTGAAAACGATACTGTATAACACAGCATCTGTTTCACTGTTTGGTACGGATTCATGCAGATTCAGTTAAGTCCGGCAGTTACGTAATATTGGTTTCACCACTATTCCGTTTGGATTCACTCATTTTTGTATTACACTGTATGGGAGGCACGCCAATCATCGATAATCAATTTTTATGAAAATTTGAAGATTTATTACGGCTGATTTTATAGTTCTGTTTTATACATTTTTTAGCGGCAAATTCAAATAACTGTTGGTTGGCAGTATATGAAATATTAGACGTTGGTTTTATTTAAGTTTACAGAATGGTGATTGTAACAATCGCCACAATTTGTAAGCTACTTTCTATGATCGACAAAAAAACGTCATGAACATAAATTTGTCCGTTTTAAATTCGGATCCAATTGCAGAAATTAAAATTGAAAATTGTAAGGAAAGCCGGAAATATTACTTTTATTTGATATAGCTGAGGTGACTGCGATTAACATTGAATCTAATATAATACAAATATGTAAAGAAAAGCCTCAATTATTGCGTCGAGCCAAAACTGGCTTCTTACCTAGACCAGAGTCGCACAAAAAATAACGGCCGAATATATGCGTCTCGCTCCTTTGTCTAAACAGTTGATTAGCCATGGAGCCAATCCGTCGACGCCTCCGTGTATTCCATGCAATTCCTTACAAAATACATTTTTTCGTTGAATAACAATCACTATCACCGTGAATTTTTTAATAATTCTAGTACATTTTTTTGTAAAAGCATAGGCGGCATCAAAACAAATTCAATGAATACCCCCTTAGAGCTCTAAGGACGCATATACACCCGCGTACAAAAGTATGCGAACACTTACGCATTTGCCAAATTCGCCTAAATATTTCTTAAATTTAGTTTCTTTAATAGATTTTTTATGTTGTCCTTTAATCTTGATGTTGTTCTTGGGTAAGACCAGCAATTTTTATTATTTAATACTGTCGATAAAGTTATTATAAAGCAAAATAAGCGAAACATACATATAAAAGCGATATGAGGTTATACAGTTTTAGACGATTTTAGCTCCAATCCGTTCGTTTCTCACATTTTATTTGGTATATTTTTTGGCATTTATCTATTTAGTATACTCCTTGTATAACTTCGTATGGGTTTTCATACCATACAGTGGATATTGACCAATTGAGATTGAAAAACACGAGAGCAGCGCCACGCAGACGTTCGGAATACTTTAGTTTAAGTTTGAGAGTTCCAATGATCTTCTATCACTTCTAGTGATAGGCCGCTATTATATTTTTAACTAATGAAGGCTATTCTATTAGAAAAATAGCTGCAAAAACGAAGATTTCGAAGTCTGCGGTCCGCGATGCTGTAGCGGAGTATCGTGATACGGAGGATGTGTCTTCAAAAAAAAGATCAGTCAGGCTTCGAAAGACCGCCAAAGCAGAAGATGGATACATTGAAGTCTTGAGTAAGCTAAATAAACAAATGACTGCTGAAGAAATTACAGCAAAAGTTAAACAAAATTGAGTAGACCGTATTGGAGGTACCACGGTAAAGGGGCGATTATTAAAAGCAGACTTATGATAATGTGTCGCATTAAAAAAAAGCTCTTTTAAAGCTACAAAATCAGAAAAAAGGCTGGAATGAACCATAAAACATTCGAACTGGACCATTTTCAAACGGGAAAAAGTTCTTTGGACAGACGAATCTTAATTTGAAATATTTGGTAACAAGCGGCGCACTTTCGCTCGTCGAAAAGTCAATGAAAAATATCTTCCAGGCAGTGTTGCACCTACAGTTAAACATGGTGGTAATGTAGGGATGAGTTGGGGTTGTTTTGGGCCTAATAATGTGGGCAATATGTGCAGTCTAGCTGAAAAGTATTCACACATTTTTTGTAAAAGCATATGTGGCATCAAAACAAATTCAATGATTACCGTAACATTATTTTTACGATTACGTACTAAATCCAATTTTAGTTTCTAAAATACCAGTACTATTAGAGCCACGTTAACATTTGTTATTGAATATATGAGATTTATATGTTTTCCATCTGAAAATGTGCCACGTCTAGGCAAAGAAGGTCTAATATTATATAATACCTTTGAAACAAAACATCGATCTCCTGACATTCAATGTGATATACAACAATATTACAGTCATTTTGTTAAATTTTGCCAACTCCTCAGTTTTCATTTCACAAAGAAAACTAGTGGATGTATTTTCAAAAAAGTGAAGGTGATCCACGTTGTTCATTGAATTTTTATTATTACAATTTTATTATTATTTTATGATCAATTCATCTTGTAATTATAATTGAAGGAAATAATATATTCTAATTCAGTGTCAACACATGCTGTTGTCAGAACGAGTCAACATTATTGTGAGAACTTTTTAGAATCTAAAAATAATCTAAAATTTAGATTATTCTGTGCTTGTAATTTCTTTATCTGTAGAAAATAAGTGGGTTAAATATTAATTAATGGACAAAGTATATTAGCAGCTTAATGTATGCTAAAATTATCAACTGACAGATTCCTAAGTTTTTGAGGAATAAAAATGGAATATAACACCAAAGAGCATAAGAACTGGCAGATTTATTTTTGGGAAGTGCCACGTCTCGAATCTCAGTTAGTGTTCTTCCTCTGTCTCTACTTTAAACTGGTGATATATCAGTATCAAGAATTTAATCCAAGCATGTAAGATTTGTTTCAGGAAGAACTTAAATTTTGTGTAATTCACTTATCGTGTATTTGAATAAAGATTTGTATGTTCGAGTCTGACAATTTCTTCCTTGTGGACCCTAGTATGTTCTCTGAGTACTTTCATTGTTTACTGTGATATGAACAGCTTTTTCTGCATTGTATGAGGAGTATTTACATATTGGTGATTATGCTGGGTAGCATAAATATCATACACAATTGGTATTATTGTAGTCTCATCGTAATCTCATCACCTTGGTGTTTCTTAAGTTGGTGCTATAGTTGTTTAACTCATATTTTAAAGTAATAAAGATAGGACAATTTTTTTTTAGTTAACACATAAATTCCTAAGCTTAGGCCTGTGATCCATTTCTGTAGTACGACTGTATTTTAATAACGAAGTTTAGGAAATAAATGGAAAATGAAAACATACAGTCATAAGCAGTACTACAATCAGATTCATAAGCAGATTGAATTCTTTCAACAAGTTACTTAATTATGGAATGTGCGTAGATCTCCTTCTTTTTGCTTCTTTGAAACAATGGACCAAGTATAGACCAATTTATAGTGATTAAAAGTTGTTAGAATGCCTCCATCACCGAGAGTCATTCCACACCCACTTTTATCAAATATTTTTTTCTTAAAATTGCTGATGCATAATTTAATGGTGTTTGTCCCATCACAGTCTACAATGAAAATTATGTTATTTAACCAAGAATTTAAAAGATATAATTGTTTCACTGGAAGTTTGAATAAGATGGAAATTAGATGCTTAGAAATAATTATGCAAAAGTTTTGTATAGACATTTGCAGTATTACTTGTAATAAACGGAAAACTTGAACTACTATTATGTTTAGTTTAATCGATTGTTAT
The DNA here is from genome assembly GCA_917499265.3 of Mimumesa dahlbomi. Classification (NCBI taxonomy): domain Eukaryota; kingdom Metazoa; phylum Arthropoda; class Insecta; order Hymenoptera; family Crabronidae; genus Mimumesa; species Mimumesa dahlbomi. The sequence continues at coordinate 4,572,206 of OU824120.1, forward strand.
TATTTAAATTCTTATGTAGTGAATGTTTAGCATACTTTATCGCCTTTTTTAACCTTTTTATCAGAAATCAAATACTCAATTAGAAGTACGATTTTTACAGTTGTACGTAGTTGCGATTTAAAAAAGTAAATAACTAACATATAACAAGTAAGTTGTAATACTAACTAACAAGACCATTTTAAATCTAATTTAAGTCACAACTATAAATGCCATTGTCAGTTTGACATTTTTTAAATATCATGATACGCCGAAAACCGCAATCTAATCTTGCTGGAAAAGGGTAGTTAAGGTCTACCAGTCGGGAACTCTTCTTTGGCCCGAGACAAACCCTTGCCTTCTTGATACTTTTTAGGCAACAAACAATAAATACATTGTAGATGGCTCCACATGGTATTTCAATTGAATGCACGTGAGTCCTCCATACGCGAGACACTCCCGTAAAAATATAAAACAAAACGGATATATGTTTTTACAACAATGAGAAACATGACCAAAATCTGAAATCTAAGGGGGTTAATCTTGTATAAACGCAAGTAACAACTATGGCGCGAAATACTTAAAAATTGTATTAAACCAAAAGTTCTTAGGTCGTGGTAATGCGAGATGGTAAATTAGGAATTGGCATGAAACGAAAAGTGCAACGCGGAAAGCGGTCCCACTCTATTTTGTATAGTGAGTACGCTTCGTTTCACTATTTTGTTTCTCTGGTATACGTCATGCTTCATCAATGTGTTATTGTAGGAAGGGGAAGAAACACTAGTTATTCTACGTCAATATGGATAGTGAGTACGCTTGATTTTATAATATCGTTTCATACGGCGCATTCTAGTGAGTGAAGTTTGCAGGGAAGGGGAACAGTAGTCCCGGTTCGCCTCACACCTCTCACCAAAGCGAGGCAAGTGCGTTCCACATTTTCGTTTCCTTCTCAGATCATCTCTGCCGGCAGCGAGATAGAATGCGGTGAGTCAGGCATGTTTCATATATTCGTTTCTTTCTCGTGTACTAGGTGTACTTACTAACGCGTTATACATTTTTTATTTCTGTCATCATTGTTAATGTGTTATATCGTATTTAATGTTATATTAATTTAGTTGGTATTAATTGATAGAATGAGCAATGCCGAAAAAAACAAGTACAGATCGCGTAAGAGCTTTTCGTAAAAGAAAACGAGCCCAAAGACCCCCCAAACAAGCCCCAAAAAGTGCTCTTCAGCGTCTGAGAGAATTCCGAGAGCGTCGAAAAGCGCTGAAAAAGAGACTTGCGATAGCATCAGCGGTGCCAGCTGTTGAATCATCCACGGTCGATAATGTTGACAATTCAGCCAATGCGTCTACAATTATCAAGGCGTCTTCTAGCCCTTTATTTAAACTACCTGTAACGTGTGCAGTAAATGGATGTAAGGCAATGTATACAGACGGAAGCAGCATCCAATTTTTCCAGTAAATTCCTTCTGTCTAAATGCATATCTTACTTTATTAGAAACTTGTGAAACAATATTGTGCAATCTATTGTGTATAGTCGATGCCTTATAAAGCACTACGTTGAGGATTTCATGTTGAATACTTGATTTTAGTTTTCCTTTAAACGACGGGGAAAGATGTAAACTTTGGATTAATGCAACAAAACAAGAAAACTGGACTCCTTCTGAACGTAGTATGATTTGTAGCAGACACTTTGCACAAAATGATTATTTGGATAGGCCAAATACATATACGAAACGACTAAAACTAGATGCAGTTCCATCACTCTTGTTGCCATCAACAGTATCTGCCAATCCGATCCATTTCACTGATACAACTTGTTCTAATAAGCAAGTATTTTGTTCTACAGAAGATTTGCAGAAATGCGAGCAAATGCACAACGAGATACTAGATATAAAAACAGGTTAATTTCATATAATTCAAATGTAATACCTTCCAAAAATACTTAAAACAAACTGTAATATTCTACATGTTTCTACACAGAGTTTGTGAAATGTGAACCTACAGAAATGCCATCAGCAGAATATTATGTCCTTCCTTTGGATCCCTTACTTCCGATAATGGGGAGGGAAATGGCAGAATATTTGACTGATGAGCATAGAAAAACGAAAGAAGAATTCGATGTGAGTCCAAGAAAGAAGAAATTACGAGCCAAATTAAAAATGTTGCAACAAAAAGTACAACACCAGCGAGAAAAATTAGACAATATATCTCAGCTTTTAGATGAACTGCAGGATAAAGGTTTAGTAGAGAAAATTGTGATGTTAGTACTACAGCATAAGTTTGATGGTTTGTCGGTATTTTTAGGGGAAAATGAATTTGCTTTAACCCTTTGCGCTCGAGAGGAGACCCTCAGCTGCCATGGTGTTTCAAGGGGCAACTCGAGTTTCGAATGAAAAACGAAAACATTTGTTTATCCTCGACTTCGTAATTTTCAATTGATAAGAGCGTAGTTCTGGTTCGTGAATAGGTTCCTTAGCCCTTTATGGTCATGGCTCTAACAACATCTGCGACATTAGTTCGGATTCGACGATCGTGGCAAAAATGTAATATGTAGTTTCGCAAGATTAGAAGCCTTAAAAAATAGATTTCAAAAGAGAAGTTAGCTCAAATAAAGAAGTAGTTCATTTTTTAACTATGTAGTAGCGCAAGTTACTGTTTGGGGGATTGGAAATTTGTTTAATTAATTTCTATATTCTTTATAAATTATTAAAAAAAAACGAAAGGGCACTTAACCAGTTGCAATTTATACAAATTTTAGTGGACCAGTGGAGAGGAGGTTCTCGACAATCGCTAAATCGAGCTTCAACGTCGATCATTAATTATGAAGAAATTCGGTTAAATGGAAAGCTCCATGTGATTGTAACAGGAACAAAACGAGATTGTAAAGTTTGTTCTTGTCGAAACAAACCAAGTGGAAGGCACCAAACAACATATTATTGCGATACTTGTCCAGATAAACCAAGGATGCATCTTGGTGAATGCTTCATAAATTATCATACAAAAGAAAAGTACAGAATTTAATATAGCAGGATCATATTTTTAGAGATGTAAATATTGACCAATTATTAGAATATACTATTTTCGTAAATTAATTTGTGTAGAATATCATTTTACGTTACCTGTAAGACATTTGTCGGCTATGCGCAAAATAATCGCGAGTTGCTACTTCACCCAAGTGAAAAAGTTGTCGAGCGTAAAGGGCAAATTTCCCAAGTGTTATCAAAGTGCATAATTTATTCTACAAAAGGTATAAAACCGGACAACCCTCTTATATTTTATAACTTCACAGGGGTATTTGAAAATTTCCACGTACATCATTCCTAAATTGGAAGTAATCTGAGCATGAGTAAATTGGATTTTATGAAAACAGCATAAAATGATTGGCAACCGTTGACATCAGTGATGATAGCGATTGAAGCTTGTATACATAGCTGGGTACATAAACAATAGGTTTGGGATGCATTCAAGAACAGATGCAAAGGTATTGTAATTTTGATTAAGTAGTAATTACTACATTTCAAGCAGGACAAACATATGAAACTATAGCTTTCTTTTTAGATCATCTGCATGGAAAGTGCAAATAACTTCTAGTCACTGTTTTATAAGTAAAATAAACAAGCACACGCAAGCCCTGTAATTTTGTAATGCGTTGACCGAACAGTGACATATTTGACGACATCGAATGGATTGTGTTCTGCCTTACAATATATGAATAGATTTGCAATGACACGAGCACTTCTTTTTATGTATATTAGGGTGGTGGTTAAAAATTAAATTTTTTTGCGACGCCCCCTAAAAAGCTTCCTTTTGATGAAAATGCGCTGGGATTTTTTTTTTTTAAATTAAAAACAACACGTGCCTCAAGACGATCTAAGTTAATACGAAAGAAAGTTTACTTAAACCTTGGAGTGAAGAAATCTATATATTAAAATTACGTTTGTACTAATTTAGTTTTAAAATAAAAATATCAATTTGAATATCTTTCATTTTTTTATTTAATAGACCAAATCAACTGGGAAAAATTTTGAATTTAAATTTTTGTTTATTGTTATTTTGATTAACTGTTTTTTTTATTGATTTGGGGTCGATAATTGTTTCTATTTTGAATAAAATTGTATTTTTCACAAAAATTACCAAAAAAAATGATTATACCAAAAAATTGACTTTGATCGTCTTGAGGCACGTGTTGTGTTTAATTAAAAAAAAAATTTCCCAGTGTTTTTTCATCAAAAGGAAGCTTTTTAGGGGACGTCGCATAAAATTTAATTTTTAACGACCACCCTAATGTATATCATATTTTACATGTATGCTATATGCTACAATTGCATTGAAACTGTGTTGCTCAGTATACATGTACCGAGCTCCTAAGTCAAAGAACGAGCATGACATGGAATTTTCTAACAGAGATACATATTTTTAAGACCAGTTATACACGTCGCGCGGGCATAATGCATCAACGAACGCACGATTATAACGTTATGTCATATCAGCAATATTCGTTCGGAAAATTGTATACAAATGAATTTTTATTGCTGTTACGTTACACCAATGTGGCGACAATTTTTTAATAACTTAATAACATAATTACTTTGAGAAATGATATTTGTGTATTCCATTTCGTCTAGTTTAGTTAGTGAATTAACAACTGCGTCTCACCCTGCAAATGTTCGTTATATCAACAATCATGTTCAGTTAGGAATACGTACAAAAGTCTGCGGCATACATTAATGGCAAAGTAGCGTCTCGTGTGTATGCTCGAATAAAAACGTATAAAACTATGAGTCTATGTTTTAACACTGTTTCTACCAAGAGGTGTCAAAAGACACCTTTTAAATTTGAACTTAAAATCATTCGTTAACACGTTGAGTGCCACGCCGATTCTTAAGGAAGTCCCCGCCATGCCACGCGCGCCGCTTATATGCGCTGTATTGTACGCCGTCAGTCACCAGTGGTGGACGAGGCCTAAACGGAAAGTGCAGCGGGGGTCGTATACGACCCACATGGCACGGAACGTGTTAAGTTGAATCATTTCTCCACAATTAATCTGTTGACTTTTTATACAATAGTTGTTAAATTATCTACATTTAACTGGTAATTTGAAATCCCAACAGTTTTGGCAAATATTTGCATTCAAACGAAAAGGTTTCAAAAGACACCTTTTGGTCGAAATAGGTATACACGCAATCGTGGTAGAAATAGTGTTAAATTACGTTTGCCATTAATAATGAACTTCCAAATCAATTGGATTCAAAGAAATAAGACAACATTTAAAAGGTTTTTTGACGCTCATAATTAATCGCAAACACCAGTCATCCTTCTTCCCAAAAATCTTTTGTATATTATTTCTGGACGCACTGTACCCCTCTCTCGTGTTCTGAGAGTTACGCAGACCTAAACAGTTATTTCACCTATTTCAAACGCGTATAACTTCTTAACGAAACGAGAGCGATGATTTTTACATGCAGATTACAGACTACACAATTATTCATGCATTCGTAAGTAACTGATTAAAATGAATGTTTTTTCATATTTTCATAAAATTAAACGTAAACGTAAATTATTTATAATAAACAATAACGAGAATAACGATATACGTCATACTTTTTTGCTCAGTTTTAAGGATAACTGCCCAATTGAAATATTTCTTGTTAGATTCTAACAGCCAGAATTTTCACGCCATCATTCTCGTTCTTGTAAGTTTCATTATAGAAATTTGTTACTATACACAGTAATGTATGAGTATATTTATAAAAAAAGTCAATATTTGTAGTATTGCAGTTTAGTAAATATATTTATTCAATACTTATTTAAAACGCGTTTTGCCTTTTTATACATGAATTGACATGATGTTCGAACCAGCCCACTGTATAATATAAAAATAGAATATTATGTATAATAATTTGTTACTTAATCGCTGATAAGATATGAATCTACATATCTTTATTACATATATTTGTTTTAATATACATAAATATCCAACGATTTTCTTAATTATTATTCACAGTTTTTCCACTTCATCTTCAACACTAAATATTATAATTTACCTATCTATCTTTTATGTGCAGTATATGTATATGATGAGAAAATTTGTTCATGTCTCATCTTATAATAATTATTTGACTATATAAATCCAAGTGTTTTACAAAAACAATGTGATTGTGTGTACGTATCAACATCTCGTAAAATATATAAAATACATATCTATTTAACTGTGTGACATTTATAACTAGTGCTCCTGACTTTAAAAATCTGTTTTTCATGATCGTATTAAATGTACGAAACACAATCACCAAACAGAAAGCTCTACTTAATTCTGACTAATTATTGGACTACTGCGTTGATTTCTGAAAAAAAACTAATATCGTGCATCGCTATTGTAGCCTATTTAATTGAGGAAACTATTCTTCATAATGAATTATTAATAAATACAATTATTGGTTGCAATCTCCTTGTTTTCAAGAGTGTTCAATATTTCAATGAATATGTGCGTACTGTATAACCGTACGAGAAGTGTCGGCCTTTTCATAAAGGCAGCCTAAAACACATTGTTCAATGCCTATACGTAGGCACTCCAACTCATACATATTCGTACAAATAAATAGCAGAAGTAGAAGAATTCAACTCCATACGTCACTGGAGTAGCGTTTCTGTGAATCCATCTTTTTGATATAACTTGTAGCATCAAGTTCCGACATATTTCCTCTTTCCATTACCACTTTCAGCAGTATATTATGTACATCGCGTGCCATGTTCCTTGCATCACTGAAACATAAAAAGGGCAATGTGTTAAAATGACTTTTCCATTAAATAAAACAACAAAATAACGATATACAATTATTTTCAAATTAAATGTTTACTAACCCGCATACATAAATGTGACCGTTTTGTTCACCAATAACCCTCCACAACTCTTCTTTGTTCTTTTCAAGCAGATGCGTGACATACACTTTTTGTGCTTGTTCTCTGCTGAACGCAGTGTGCAAAGTGAGTGTACCGTTCTTTACATATTCCTCGAGTTCTTCTCGATAAAGATAATCTTCCTTGCTTTTTCTGCATCCAAAGTACAGAATTGTGTCACCTACTTCCTTGCCTGCCAAGAAGCAATGATAAAAATATAAAAATGCTTGGCGTAGCTTTCAATATTTTAAAAAATATTAATTTTATAAGTATATACCTTCTCTTCTCGCAACGTCTCGTTCTTGTATAAATCCCCTGAACGGTGCAATACCTGTACCAGGTCCAACCATGATAATGGGAGTTGATGTTCTGGTTGGTAAACGGAATTGAGATTTCCGTACAAAAATAGGAACATAACATGGCGGATCTGACGGATGTTTTTCCTTCAGCCAGCTCGTAGTTACACCTCTATTAATTCTACCTGTTGGTGTTTTATATTCCACAACAACTGCAGTGATATGAATTGTTGATGGATGTAACTGAAGGGAGAGAAGTTCATTACTAATTATGAAAACAGATAAACATTAAATGGAGAATTAAACATGAATTAGAAATAAATATTGTTTAAATAACTATATTCTACCTTTGGAGATGAAGAAATTGAATAGTAACGACATTGCATTCTCGGTAAAAGTTCGCATAAATGATCTAGAGCTGGTTTTAAACTAGGGATGTCTTCTAAAATATGTACAATAGTCCTATTTTGTTGAACAATCCATTGCTGATAAGCAGCCTTGCCTTCAGCAGTGGTCGATGCCATCAATTTCAATTTTTCCTTATCCTCCGGATCACTAGTATATTCTGCTAATTCTTTAAGAATATGGGTTCGCGGGATGCTAGTGATGTCTATATAATGAGTTAAAGCAGTTCTATAAGTACAAGGACATGGGAATGGATGTTTCTTTGTCGATTCCTCTGTAAAACACAAAATAGCAATGTTAGGCAAATGAGGTATATATTCCTGAATTTAGTACTGACAATTGATATTATATTATACGTATTCGTAAATTTACCGTCTGTATTTGTAAGTGTGAAAACGGTATCTAGATTAGTGTTACATTTTTCTCCGATTTTATTAACCAATTCAGTGTTATTTACAGGATACACCGCTAAGTGGTCACCCGTGTCATAACGCATTTTCGATCCTTCTATGTCGAATTCAATGTGCATGCACGATCTGTCCGATGTCGGGCCATGAAGTTCACGGTTTACTTTAACTGGTGCCAAATAAGGATTCTTTGCATCGAATGGTCTGCGAAATAAAATATATATTCATTGTCAACATCCTGAAAGTAGTATGTATATATTTTTCGAATTCAATATCAGAAACACATACGCTCTCTGGTTCTTGAAGGAATGAAGGCGAGCTAATTCACCAGTGTAAATGCGCTCAACCGGTAGGTCCACGTGTTCAGTTAGTTTATATTGTCGAATGCTGACATCCTCTCCAGCACCTTCTATACCAAAGAAATCACAAACGGCTGGCCAGAACTTGTCCTTCCATGTGATGAAGTCATCTTCGATGCTGTATTAACATAAAAAACGATACATTTCCATTAACTAAATTATGCAGAACTCTTTTCAATTTCAAAAAAATTCAAATATTCATCAATAATGCTAATTAATAAATACAAATTTAATTATTTTACATAAATACTCACTTTGCATCATCATCACCTAAACCAAGTTCAAACACACGAGTGGCACCTAGTTGTTCTAGTCTGTGGTCAACATATATAGCTACTTCATTATAATGTTCATACGTTTTATTTCCAAGTCCAAATACCTGCAAAATGAAAGAGTACAATTTATAGCAAAAAGTATAAAACTATTACTCTATGTATTTGCAATACAGACTCTTTCTTGCGTGTACACATACAACATAAAATTCTAATAAACATTTGAAAGGATAGTCTACATTGTCAACTTAATTTTTAATTCTCCATAATCATCAGCTGATATGTAATTCTAAAAACATAGAAATGTAGCTCTTTTCCTTATCACTTTTTGCAAATATATTTAAATAAAGCTTTGTAAAAATGCTCTATTTCTTATATTCATTTTATACAGATTCAAAATACTTTGATGTATGTACCTCCATCGCAGATGTTGAAAATAATGCGAGGGGTCGTCGTCGAGTGGCGCTGTTATAGCTATACAGAGTGACTATGCGTAACAGTCTATCAAACGTTTTTAAATACATTATCAAAGTACTCCCACGAGAACTTTATAAAAAGTCTAATAAAACGCGAAAGCCGTAATCTGCGACGGCTGTCACTGCTGCTTTCTTCTTAGATATCCAACAAATAACACTTGTAGATCGATCGTGGTCAGTCATGGAACGTCACTAATGCACGTGTTCGTTGTAATGTAAACCGTTTACGTAATACTCATGATTTTTATGAACTAAGTCATTGCTCGGTGTATATAACAAGGTCAATGCGATTCGTCCGAGAATCAATTACACTAACGAATAGACCCTTTGCGCTAGTATAGGTTATGTTGATTCTTCATTTCAGATAATTCACGCGGCGCGACTTCCGCGTAACCAATTACAAATAGCGCCGCCTACTTGCGACGAAATTTAACTTGCTGTGCTGAGTAAAGTTTTCTAACAGAGATAGCATCAATGAAAAATCCTTTTATCAAAGGACCTTTTGCAGTACAACATGCCGCTCTACAAACTGTTATAGCGGCGCTGCTACAAAGCCGTTTGACAATGAGTGTAAAGACTTACAATAATTCACACTTTAGATCGCGCGTATTTTTGTTGCCTTTCATATACTATAATGTATGTCTATTGTTACTCTGATAATTGTTGCAATGTTTAAACTTTGAATTGCTCCTAGCAAGCAAATCAAAATAGGACTTTCCTGTTCACAGTACTGATAACATACATACATTTTGCAGAAAATGAGTAAATACAAGGAAAACAAATAAATACATACAGCATAATTCAGCCCATTAAGATCAGCATCCCCATTCTTCAACCAATCAACAAACTCCATAGCATTATCGGTAGGATCACCTTCGCCATAAGTGGCTAAACAGAATACTGCCAAACTGTTTGGAATTGTCTTCAGGTGTATCAGTTCTTCCTATTAGAGAATAAATTATCGTGAACAGTAATATACAGGAAATAAAACGCTAAAGAGACGAGTAGCATCCTAACATTCCAACTATTACTGTAAAAATGACTTGTTGCGCTATTAGAATATAATAGAAGACACCAAAACTTAAGTTTATATCGATGCAATATTTTAAGGAAAGAAAAGGATTAGTTTGTACCATATCACATTCTTCTGGATCTGCCACCATACCCTTCATTTTGTACCTAATACCCTCTTTAGCAAGTCGACCCGCGAACTCCTCGCCAGTTCCGGTCTGGCTACCGTAGAAGACTACTAGACTTCTTCCTGACGTTTTTAATTTCTTAATGAATGAATTTTCCGACGGAGCTGCCGTGGGAAATGACGTTGGTCTTTAAAAAATAATTATAATAAATTATATGAATCCGACCGTTTCTGCGTGGAAATATTTATTTACTGGGAACTAAAAAGATATGATAATTACTGGATGGAATAAGATTTTGAAACAGGAGTGTATTCCTCCTGTTTGTTGCGGCGCATTAGCCACCATAATGCGGCTAACAGAAGCGCACCGAGGAGCATAATATCGAGTGTACTGAAAAGCGGCTCATCAAGAATCTCGGTTCTGTCCTCATTCTCCAGCACTGGTGAGCCCGCCATTCTTATTGCTTTCGGCTGCGACGCGTCTACAGACTGTAAGAAAACAAGGAAACTCGTCAACATGATTTAACATTTTTTTTTTTTTTTTTTTTTTTTTTTTTATATGTGGGCACAATCTTAATCTGCAGCAACTAGTGTCAAGGTAAGGTAGTCAAGACATAACAAAAAGAGGATAAATCGACAATGCGAGGAAGGCCAACTTGATCAAAGCAATCGTAATCAGTTTCCACGTGTAAAGTCGGATACGTATTATTATGTATGTATGTATGTACGCCGCACTTCCAAGTAATCGGTACGACACGAAGAAAACAATTTAGCAAACACACGCGTGGTTTACGTATACGTAAGAGTTCAAGTTTCGAAAAGTGATTCGCAGAGAAACAAAATTTGTCATAATAAAAAATAGTGTTTCAGAACGGGAAAAAATTGCGGCAATTGCTACCATTCGCATTTAATCACAAAATCTGAATTATATGATGAAAAAGCAACTATCTATTACTTTTTCCATACTGACGAAAAAGTATAGGAATGTTTCGTGTCGGAATTAAAACTAATTTATTTAATGCTTCTAAATAGCAACCATTTATTTTCCGCAATTTTAACATTAACATACATTTTCACCGAAACAAAAATATGCGTTTGAAATACTATTACTCGTTTTACATATTCACATGTCTGATAAGAATGACCACTTAATCAGTTAGCCGTTGCGACCTCTTTGGAAAGTACTCGTATGTATCTAAAATGTGTCTCGAAAAGTAAGCGATGACAAGTACACCACACATGTATGTACTCATCAAGCAGAGTATGTGTGGCTGTTATAATATAGAATTACGATGAATGAAATCACAGTTTTATTTTTTAATTCTATTACTGACCGAGCTTTTTGGTAACAGACGCGAGGTGATGAATGGGTGAAAAAGAGATTTGTTTAAGGTAACATTGTTTAATTTCATTCGGGGTCAAACATATCATTTTGTCAATAATTTTATAAATTTCCTTCTAGAATGTTTCAAAACAAAAATATAAATTTTAAACAAGAGAAGTGGTATTATACAACAATTAGTAACATTTACTTATTTACGTAACTATACATACACAGTTTTTTCATAACAATTTATATATTTATATTTGTTCGTGTTATTTCGTCTCAACCTCCAAATATTCTAAAGATCTTAAAATTTACGAATACTTTTTAGTTTTCATTAAAATTGTAATTTAAGTAGCAAATTGCCACTATTTTTGACGTATCACGCGTATACTGTTTGTCAAAAACGTTTAACTGATTAATGAAAAAGTCATCGTATTGACACATAATTTATTTCCTACAGAATGAATAAAAAGAATGTATTCAAAGTGATAAACCGCATAAGCGTATTCCGGCGAAAGAAATTGATGTACCAGTCTTGACGCAGGTGGGTACATTGCAAAGAGAAAACCAGTATTATACCTCCACATCGTGAAGGATCGTGAAGGATCAGTGTCCCGAAAAAAGTACTGAGCGGATCAGGTTTTGGACGCGTGACTGTCGGTATACATAACGACGTTACAATCTGTCGTTTCGACCACTATCCCTTGGAAGATGTGCAAAATATTTGAGATATTTCGTTATTAGCGAGTTGTTTTTGCAGCTTTGACTCCTTATGTAGAAAAATAAAAAAAACATGTGAAACACATTTTTTTCATCTCAGGCTTAGTTTTTCGGGAAAATCAATTTTGCTGATTTCCTAATTAAATGAGAACTTGACTAACAATACGTGACGGTTCTTCTGGTAAATGTTAATCGAAGATGTAGAATGAAATTTTTGTATATAAAATTCCTATACGAGAAGATCGACATCAGACCCCGTTTGAATGTTAATTTGTATTAATTCTACATAATGAACGGTGACATTAATTAATCGATATATCTTCGGAATCAAATGAACAAATTTGATTGTATATTTTTTCGTTCATTTTTGCATTAGGATTCAAAACTGAGCATTGTTAATCGCCTGATCTTTCAGTTAAACGGGCATATTTGTAGTTCATTTGTTAGTTTCAATGAATCCCTTTTCTAGGGGAGAGGGGGGAGGGAGGAGGAGGGTTATTATGGCATCGCAGTGGATTATGATTTATAATAGATGAATGAATTTATAATGACTTTAACAGTTTCGATTTTCTGTTTTGCACAATGCTATCGTATTCCATGATATCTTCGGCCGATTATTTCAGTTTATTATTTATCTTAAGTAGTTTACACCTTGCTCAAGGTTATTCCCCACCAGTCACTGTGTTATGTACGTGCGTGCAAGTTAAAGTACAAAAATAAGGTTAAATAAGCTTATAATATGTATAATCCTTTTCTTCCGTCATCGTTTACTTGCTGTCTCACTTACTTTTTCGATTTCTAAGAATACAAAAAAATAATTAAAAAAATTAAGGCAATAACGCTTATGGCCGTCGTAAATAATATATTGCCAGTATTCGTTGCAAACGAATCGAAGGAAAAAGGCGCAATTCTTTTTCCTGGAGAGTTAAACGAATTCATTTACACCTCTTTGCATTTTAACCAATGATATCCAAAGAAAACAATACGTATTTATTGTTTGCGAGTGAAAAATAAGCTAATAATTAGGCTATTTCTCTGCTGTACGCGAAGAATGGATACGATCTGTATAACATAACTATTTGATTCCAGTAAAGAAGTTTCCACGTATAGGTTGCACTACAAAGCTAGAAAGTAATCTTATTTTCCCTTTCTCTGTTTCTTCCCCACATACCTGAAAAATCAGTTTTCCTCTAATCTTATATCTCAGAATCTTTTTTCACATAGAACGGAATTCTCGGTGAAGGTTTGAAGTTTTTTAAACTTCTCGCTTTGAAACTTTATCAGCGAAGTTCAGCGTAAATTAGAGTCATGATATCCAGGAAACTTTGAGGATAAATAAAGTACGGTCGAGAATAGAGGTTTGTTGATTGTGGTAGAAGTTTGACTTGACTTGGGGACAGATTTGTTTGAAAAAACAACGTCGTATAGCGCGAAATGGTGTGCGTTCTAAAGTCGATGAGTCATTGCGTGGTTTTTGTTGTACATACTGTCGCGAGAACGAGTGCGCTGTATACGTAATTAATAAATAGCGTGCAAAATTCTGTAAAGTGTGAAAAATACAAGATTGAAGAGACGTTACGTATTTGATTTTCGTAGTTATTAACTTGTATGAAGTTCACTTCTGAGCTAAGCAGTTTCGTTCCGTTTGTCAACAACTGTGTTTACCCTTTAAGATGACCTTTTACTATACAACAACCTAGAAGAGACCTGAAACGTTTAAAAAGGGTCGTGGAAACGGATATCTAAGTTTTCTCGTACGACACACTAGTCTCAATTGCATCAGGTATGCAGAGGGTGCTGTGGGATCGCAGTACGGCCATAGTCTGATGCTAATCTCTGTATAGTTTTCAAAAAATGACATTCAGCGCTGGGTTTGTTTTTAGAGATTTCGATACGCCTGTCTTACGTGTCGTTCAAAGAGCTACCATCGAATACACAGTGATCGGGAAAATAGAAACGAACAGATTTCTTTGAACCTCAAAAATAAACTCTTTGACTAATAAACAAATGTGCAAGGCTATCTCGAAAACCACGAATGTATACACGAAAAGTGATTTCCACGAAATTCAATAGTGTATAATGCGTGAAACTGTATGATAACATGGAGTTAAACGGCGATGACGGTACGTTACAATTAATGAGGCGCTAAATAATAACGAATAAATCTTTCTGTCGTAGGATAATACGTTGTTTGTTCATCTAATGAATTGGAAGAAATTCTTGAACCAAGTTGGTAATTAAGGAATATAAATTTCAAGAGATAATCGACAATCGGTGATACGTATCCTTAATGACATTCGTCAACCAGATTATAATATGTACCAACTAACAATTATGTTACTTATTTTTCTTCTTTAGTTAATTTATGCTTTGATGTATAATTAACAATGATTAACTACCAAGTTATAGGTGTAATATGTTAACAAGATACGAGTATCCAAGTATAGGGGTAAAAGATTAATTACGGTCTTTTATCTGTACACGGAAGATTACTTAACGCACACGATTTACAGATTGATTGACCAGTAGTCAATAAAATAGTCTATGTTTTACTTGAAATAATCAGAACTCTGTATGACTTCGAAGTAACAAACAACACACTTGCCCACAATCTTATTGTTTGTGATTTTGTTTATTGTTGTTATCTGTAAGTAGTATGCATAACTAGAGAATATCTATACGGGATGAAAATGAAAAAGTACGTATCATGTACATACATATTTAAATTGTACTCGACTTTGAAGTGACATATAACATTTTCGTTTTGGAAACTAACAATTTGCAGCAATAGAGAGTTATTAATAAACTTGAGTTTCTGTAAAATTATACGCGGACAATAATTAAAGCAACATTAAAAGACGTATGTGATCTACTACATGACTGTGTTACACTAGTTTTGATAATGACAGATCCCAAGATAATGAAAAATAAGACTCGCACTATTACTTGATACGTTTGCTTATTATCTTCGATACCAGTAATGACATAATGTGTATTTCAATGTTACGTAACTAGTGATTCGATATACGCGAAATGTTTTAATCGTTTGTTAATAAATGGTAAGACCACGCAAAGGTGACACTGGTAAGAACGTGTAACTAAAAACAGTAACATGAAAATATGACGAATGCGTGTGCCTAATGGGATTCTCTTTGTTATTCAATTCATGGTAGCTTAGCATGAACGTGTAATTCATAGATTCAACATATAATAAGAAATCTTGATTCCGCTGTCAATTCCTTGTACACAACATCTCAGTAGTATGTTATAATATATATGTATAGTATGTATTGTACATGATATTAAATAAATGACCAAAAATACAATATTCTAAATTATGTATCAAAGTAAGGTCAGGATATATCACTCGATTGTAAGTATTCGATACATTAATATTCAAGTATTTAATAAATTTCTACACCGCCCGTTGTATTCATGAGAAACAACAATATGGAAGAAACTCGGCAAACTAATAAGGAAAAGAAAACGAAAACAACATTCTGGTGCAAGGTAACGAATGTCTTTATACTCGTCGTCACTCTCACGTTGCCGTACACATTGGAATCATTAAAATGTCGGTCGTTTAATAATTAGAAGCACGTCACAATGACTTCCAGAATTTAGTGACGAGACAAATATAATGAGTAGCAGAAATGACGGCATCGATTTCGTAATCTCATTGCTTAAATATCAGGGATAACACGTTACGCCAAATACGCATGTGCTTATATGTATACATGTATGCATTACGACGGCGAAAAACATAAGAAGACTTTTCACGTCCGATTAGGCTCTAGTAACTCGAGATGTTTTCATCGTACCTTTCGGCAGAATAAAAACGTGTTAGCATTGGCATACGGACATCCGCAAAGAGGCGCTATAACAAGCGCACATCTTCATGTTTCATTTAAGAATTGTAATAAAACTGATAATCGAGCAGCTCATAAAACGAACAGAACTAACAAGTCGTCTTTCATCTTCGATTCATGAAACATTATATTACATATCTTGTTACGAATGTATCTAATATCTAATCGCGATGAGTAGATATACATATTAAATAGATTTGGCATCGAATCATTCCGTAATTGTAACGCGGTGTCTGATTTGTATGTACATATGTATGTACGACGTTTGGTAAAATTAATTGCAGTATATACGATAAGAGAAGTCAGCGAAAGTCATCATGCGTTGACGTAAACTGGGAACGTCCTGTTAATTCTCGATGCAAATTGCATTCTTTCGACGCGTATTATAACCGACCGATTAACCACTTTCCTTCTGAACAAAATTCTATCCTCGTCATGATCTTTTACAAACTGATTGTGAATCTCAGTGCCATGTTTCTATTGCTTAACGACGTAAATATTGATAGCGTAAAATAGTATAATAGTATGTAATTAATAGTACTCATGAGTCACAAAGCTTCTTTCACGTACGAGCTTACTACGTAGTATGCATGTACATACAAGTGAATAATGATAGCAATATTTACGATTATGCTATATTTGTTTAGTTCCAAGCTTTCGTAAATCGAAATCATCTATTTTTGAAATTTATGAAATGATATTTCACAAACAATTTTTTCAACGAGTCATCCAACTATATCATTTAAGAAATAAATTATTTATGTAATACACTATTGTACTGGCCACGCAACGTCGGCTGGCCAGACTGCAGAGTCTATAAAGCTAAAAGTAACTTCCTTCGTGATTCAATGAATATACATAGTTTAACCTGATAATGATTAAATTCAATAATTCGCATTCGATATTAAGAGCGAACGATAAAAGCGATAACACACACACACAGACGTTTAAACGTCCGGCGGTCTCACGGGAAACGCGGTAGAGAATCCTTTGTTGTCGCTCTTCCGTGAACTTTCAAAACGAACGATTGAAATTTTTAGCGCGTAATAACAATTACAAACAACTTTCTCCGGTAGGCGGCTACTGCCGGTGATTACATCACCAATCGGCTACTCACCGGCAAATCCATTATGTGTAACAATAGAAGGCCTCCGATCGACAAGGTGAATTGCACTGACAATGAGATAACGATTCAACTGCAAAGTATTTTTCTCGGCACATGCATCAAGAGTCACGACCGAACCCAAACAGACACGGTCCGTACGACGTTGAACGCACCACTGACTTCGATTCACAGAAACGAACCGCGACCAACCGCGCCGTACATACCTCTGCCAGCACTGGCCGAAGCTTGATGCAGCCCTACGTCACAGCCAAAGCAAAAAACAAGCAAGTCATCACCGGGCAAGTCGTACAACAAGCGTTGTCCTTGCGTAGAGGCTACCGTTCACAATTCTTTCAACTCCTAGCGTGCGTATGCTCATCGGCAAGAATCTTGCACGTTTGCCGAACGAGTCTTGAACTTGTTTCAAGTGCAACAGTGTCAACTAAACTTGACATTTTTACCAAGTACCTAGCACCAGAGAATAAAAGAAGTGAAAAGTATACACGCTGTACCAGAAATCACGTTCAATGCAAATACAGCAGATGCACGAATTCTCTGTATGTGCTCGAAGCCGTACACCCCATTTTCCGGTTTATTCGTTGCTAGCTTATACTGTGCGACGAACATGCTCATCATTGTGTTTTCCCACAAGTTTGATCACGTTCTCGTATAGATCTTATATCATAGTACCGAGCATTTTAAGCGAAGTAATGCCAACGTTTCTATCTACAATTAGTTGCTTATACCATCGTGTATTTCGGAATATTATTCATAATCAGGTTACGAATCTACTTTGTTGAATGTTTCAAATTAAATAATTAAATTTACTGTTTTTCTGCATTATGTCAATCGATCGTCCATAGCATGTGTTGTTCCGGAAAAGTCAGGCTGTTCCAAGTTAGATTCACATCCATTCCATTCCATAGCCTGGCAGCTCGGTGCAACGTAAAAGTGCATGCTGGGAGGGACATTTTCCAATCGTCCTTTGTCAACGTAAGTACTTTTAGCTAGCGGGTTCGGATTCGCTATCCGAAAGGATACAGATTCATCTTTTTGTTAGAACACGAAGACGAGCTCATCATTTACGAGTAAGGAGGGGTTCTGCTGTGCTGAATAAAAAAATCTATTTTTGTTTGTTTTCAAAATCGTTGGAACGTCATCTTGAAGATATATTCTGAACTTACAAGTCAATATGTACTTGAAATATTTTCAAAGATACGATGAATCCTCTACCTGCATGTTGAGCGTATGAAAATATTAGCATGACTTTGTCGCTTCGTTACAAAAAGTAATCGTAATATCGGTACCTACCGACTTTTATACAGTTTATCCTGTTATAAAACATTAATTCGTACCGCGTTGTACCTAACCAGACTGCTCTGTGGGAGAGTTTACTAGGTAGGGACTATACCTAATCTATTTTTCCCGAAGGGGGCTTTCGAAATTGGCGGGAGATGTAATTTAACACATTGCGTACGGGAGACGAGAAATCTCGTCTTTAGCAAACCGAACGTTGTGGCCGGGAGACGAGATATCTCGTTTTCAGGTTCTTTTTCGACTCTATCAACGATTTAAGGCACTAAAAATAGACTTTCTTGTTACGTTACCAGGGTAACGAAGTCTTGCGTATCCCCTTAACAAATGGTGAGCAGAAAAAAAAATGAATGTCAACTTTCTGAGAGCATCAAAATCAGTTTGTCAACATAGCCACTACATATAGGACCAAAATTGCGCGGGCCCTGAGAGCGTGAGCAGAGCGCCGTACGCAATGTGTTAAAAACGATTCATCCGATTTTCTTAAAACTTTGAGATCTTCTAGAATACCATTTTCTCTTTGTCGAAGAAGCTAGGATATTCCGAATTCTCTTTAATCCATTCATTTCAACGAAAAAAGAACAAAAATCAATGATTAAGGAAAATAACATTTGAATTCAATGCTGCGACATTTTTACATCTTGGGAGTACTTAAGGTTTCTAGGTCTATAATCGACGGTAGATTGCCATCTAATAAAAAAAACATTGCATCATATGTCGAACATTACATTCAGTGCAATTTTCATCGTAAATTCTCAACACCACCGCCGACAAGCTATACTTACACTTGTCTGGCGGCGAAATACTCTGTACGTTACTTTGTTTAAAAATTCCGACGTGTACTTTAAATATGTTTTAGAGTTTGTAATATAACGTAAAAGTTTGGAATAAATATACGCTTCATTTTCATCTAAATTAATCTCTAAGAAACACTTGGATGCGGTAAATTTTCTTAGATTTGACAGCAGTGTCCCCTTAATATTAAAACAGACCTAATTGTCGTCTGCGGCGAATATTATTGCCCTCGGAATTCTCAGAGTCTTTAATTCATTACTGCACCTCGAAGGTTAAAGTTACCAAGGAAAACACAAATACACATAATTAGTATGTAGTACGTATACACGTCGATACATACTACATTAAAATAAATATAAATATATGTATATTACAAATAAAATCTGAACGATAATCTAAAGCACCCGGATGACAGACAAGTTTCATTTTAAATAAAAAGTGATCTTCCTTGTTTCTACATATTTTCCTCATTTTCTCATTATCACCCGTGAGTTATGTGTTTCTTGAGTCCTGACATAATTCCGTCACTATATTGGGCTTACAGTCATAGTCTAATATGAATCATTTAAGCGTATCTGAGGAGTACAATGCATAATATGAACACATAGCTATAAAGATATTGTCCGGAATCTATAAATGATTTATTCGGATAATTTACGACCGTCATTACTAACTAACATAATAATATAAGTTTGCGGCTAAATAAACAGTCCCGTAAAAATAACCTAATACTTAAAGTATGGATTAGAAAATGACTGATTTACAGATTACTCATGGGCTCATCAACATTGTTGGATACTTAGCCTAATCTTGGTAACAAACAGCGAGTCATCGAGTGACTGCCTGTTTAGAGTTAGTCATTTGTTTTGTACATTCGGGCGTTAGTCAGAGAACCCTTAGACTAAAGGGCAGTTTTCTACCACCTCCCTACTGCCAATATCATTATATATAAGATCAGTTTAGACAGTTTCAAATTAGATTCAGAACACACCCGTTACTTACAACATCGTTCTCTTATTTGAAAATATTGTAAAGGCAACGTCAAGTCTCGTTAAGTGAGCCGGGGTTAGACTTCAAAATATATTATATACCAAAGACGACATCGTGTAATTCTTTAGATAATAAACTATTATTTTATTTATCTAAATCCGAGTCGTTCCAACCCGGAATACAACAACATTGCGCATATATTGCCACTAGAGTTTTATATAACGTACCGGTTTATGATTGGCACTAATAATGTGTATGTTTCCAATGAATTTCACATCAGTTGGGTGACTTTATTTAATAAATAAAAGTACTGTGGTAAGTCAACTGTCTATGTACTGCATGTCGTGTACTTGTACATACATACATACATACATACATACATACATATGTGTATGACTCCACAGTAGTTAGTTTAGTTTATCGAGGGGGGTTTTCGCCCTTTCTTGTACTTGTGCATTAGTATTTGATATTTATTATCATTTTCCTAGTCTATTCTCCGGTCTGCGTCTATCAAGATGACGATGTTGTGGATTTACCCTGACATACTTGCAAAGGAATGTATTTCTTCCACATTTTAGGAATTTTCTGCCTTTTTTATGCTGACAGTATAATTTACACAATTATGCGTGATCTGTACTACCGTGTATATATCGTATTTGTTTAGCGTTTGTATAATATATCCAATTCGACAACTGCCATTATTTATAAAATTCATCATACACTAATACATATCATCTTAGCTATAAATCTTTATTTGCGACAAGTACATTGTCATAAAGTACAGGTAGCAAGTTGGAACGTGCAATCGCGAATAATAAAATTATCACACTCATGGGGATTTAACTGACAACTGTTATCTATAGTAATTTATCGTGCCGCCAGATCCTAAGGACGCGTTCAGACGTGAGCACAAGTGCGGTGCGTGTAAAGACTAGTTTCCTTATTATTCTCTGCCGTTTTGTGCGCTTGTGGGCATGGGTTTTATGACTAGAAAGGTGCGAGGGACTGTTCGGGCCGAACCGGAATCCAGTGAATCCAGTGAATCCATGAAAAAAGTCTTTGCGTTTGCGAACAATGACTAATATCTACGCGAGTCATGTTAATGCTCATGTTTGAACGAACCCTTGCAATTCGTCATCGGAATGACAAAACGTTACCTTCTTTCTGTGAAAGCATCTGCAACGCAAGCGGAAATTGCATGCGCGCGTTTATCTCGCGGAGAAAGTGAAAGGTAATGAGTAAAATAAGAAGATCGGAGAGAAATGTTCACTCTCCAGTGCTACCTTACATAAGTTGAAGACCAAGAAGATGACGCATTAAAAAACTTTACAAAACCAACAAACGATTCATTAAAACCTGCTATTGTTATGTCGTTATACATATAATTTAGAAATACGTTACGAATTAAAGGGACAACATCGATTTAATTAGGTATGTCTCGAATCTCGTTAGCATTCCCCTTTAGGCACGACCGATGGTCCACACTTTTGCATCAACCGCGACTATACGTGTACATACATTGCTCATTCCATGTCAAATCGGTCACATTCTGGATCGGCGACTGGGATTTTGTTCAAAATCATATATGCATAAGTCCCATATATGCAGCTCATATTGTTTCTCGAAATTTGAAAATTGTCAAAGTCACAGCCGTTGAAACATTCAGTTTTGTGAAAACAGCCAAACTGTAGTAAATTATATCTCACTAACGGTGAATCGTAGGTCAATGTTCTTAGTGCGCATTTTCATCAAAAAAAGATGAAGTTTTTCAATAAAAATATAATTTACACAATCAACTATTATTAATATATAATTTTGTTAAACAATTGCATATAACGTTCGCAGGTAAACTTTTAAAAACTTGAAAACATTTTTACGCACTCTTTGTTGAGTTGCACCGTTTGGATGAATTTTCAACGGCCAACTTGTGTATCGCACAAGATGTCGTGCCTATATAAAGGGATTATATTAATTACCGTGAAAAGGGACACGAAATGTAGACTGGTTTTAATAATCAAAACAAGAAGTTGTATTTAAAAACTTTACAACGAAAACTTAACAAAGTTGTACACTAATCTATTCTATAATCGTGTTTACGTCGCCTACTAATTTGAATCTTAGTTGTGTTCGCGACGAGGTGTGTTTTTATATGTTTTTCCACTACGGATTCTAAAATTCTGTCTATGTGTTCACTATGCTTTCTGAATTGTGTCTGCCTGATTTGTCTTGAAAAAATTCCTCCGAAACTGCGGAGCTCTCCCCTCTTGGTGATTTTTTGGAAAATCCAGTTTTCTGTAGACAGGGAAGGAGACTTTGGAATATTCAACTATTGGCTAATGAAAATGTCTCCACCCCGCCTACAGACCAAGAGAGGGAGTGATTTTCTGTGACCTGGTGGTCGGCAGATGTTTGTTGTCGCCGTTCGACAATTTTACTAATTTTCGTTAGGGTCTCTGACAGGCACGTTTTATGGCATAATCCCTTCGCGGGCATGCGAAAACGCTGAATGTATGCCTGACCAGAGCCCTAACGGTAGATGGTACGATTTTCCTGAACATCTGCTTTCCACCAGGTATATCGATCCTATGTGTGCTATTGATTGTCTCAACACTCTTGGAACCTTTCTTATGGAGAATCCGTTTTAAAAAATGCCGCCACTTTTATACGTTACCCGACAAAAATCGGGAAAGTTAACCGTGCATCCGTTCACGCATCCTGAGAAGCAGTTGCAGGCCGCCGCGCCGACTCCCTCTCCACTTCTACGTATGCGTGCATACATACAATACATACAGAGTCGCACTGTTAGCACTGCTAAATTTCGTATCACAGCTAGCTTGAGTGTGCAAATAATTGTTGAAAATTCTGGAAAACATTGGCGAGGGAGCTTAGGCAGTCCCCTTTCAGCAGAAAGCCCGAAGAAGAGTCTAATTACCGAGTAACAATTGGTTGAAAATTATTTACGATTAACTTACGATGCAGGTATAACAAATAATCATCTTTACCGGCAAAGCATTGAATGAAATACATTTCTTATCGTTCCATAGTCGACAACATAAATGTGCTTAACACTATTTCTACCACGATTGCGTGTATACCTATTTCGACCAAAAGGTGTCTTTTGATACCTTTTCGTTTGAATGCAAATATTTGCCAAAACTGTTGGGATTTCAAATTACCAGTTAAATGTAGATAATTTAACAACTATTGTATAAAAAGTCAACAAATTAATTGTGGGGAAATGATTCAACTTACCGAATGATTTTAAGTTAAAATTTGAAAGGTGTCTCTTGACACCTCGTGGTAGAAATAGTGTTAGTGAAATCGTGTATGTCATAAAATAATTTAAGTTACGAACAGATGTAGCACAACTAATACATTATCACGGCCGCATTGCACGGTCATCTTCAACAAATTGTTATTGGTTAATAATTCTTAAGCTCGTCCTGCTCGAAGCAAATTCGGAAAAAAGGTGCTGCAAAGTGTCTACCTGGATTTGCCCCCCGTTTTAAACAATATCGACCATCGAGAAATTCCGGGCAATGTTATGTGCAACACTGTTAACGGCATACGACAAGCACCGGTGTCTTCAACGAATTCTGTTTCGGGGTATATATCTACTGAAAGGGTATAGACTAAACTTCCTCGATGATGTTTTTCAGATGTTCAAACAATTAGTTGCATACTCAAAATAGCCGTGATACGAAATGTAGCAGTGCTAAGAGTGCGATTTTCTATGTATGTATGTATGCACACATACGTAGGAGTAGAGGGGGAATTGGCGGCCACGCAACTGCTTGTCAGAACGCGTAAAGCGATTGCATGGTTGACTTTCTCGATTTTTGTCGGGTGACGTATAACAGTGTCGTTTTTTCTTTTTTTTTAATGGATTCTCGAAGAGAAAGGTTCCACAAATGCGTGCGAATTTTTTCAAATTTTTCAAAGCTTACCTGCGAACGTAATGTTTAATTGTTTAACAAATCTAAATATTAATGGGAGTCCACAACGTAAATTATGCAAATTGTATTTTTTATTGAAAAGCTTGATCTCTCCTGGTGAAAATTCGCACTAAGAAAATTGCTGCAAAATTTACCGTTGCTGAGGTACGATTTTTGAAAGCTTGGCTATTTTCGTAAAACTTTGAACGGCTGTCACTTTGACAATTTTCAAATTTTGAAAAAAGAAAATTGCCTCCATATATGGTACGCATGGTTTCAAACGACCGACCACTTAAAGTGTTGAAAAGTGCATAACTCTTTTACCACTAATTCCGTAGAATTTTCTTTCATAAGAACCGAATACTGTTTTTTAACATTTTCAAAGCTCTAGCCAGGATTTTAAACTCGTATTGGTAAAATTCGAATGACTACATGAACAAATTCCATTAGTTCGATCGAGAGCAAAGGAGCACAAGGTCGTACGCTTTGTAAAACGGAGCAGCATGCTTACGTGAATATGTTTTTTAGTAAAAAATATATGTATCATGTCTTGTATTCAACCTCTTCCAATCGACTAAAAAATCTATTCGTTTTATTTTATCGATTAATTAAGTTTCACGTAGATCATAAGAGCAATGTTCAGAAAAATTTCATTGTATCACGCGCTTTATATGTATTTCAGTAAAATCCAACTACATTAATTTGAATAAAATTTAATTGCTTAATTAGATATAGGTAGGTGTTTATTTAATTTAAAGAATACGAATCCTATTTGACAAATATTCTATGTAAGTGTGAGGGCAATGTTACGATTGGAGCATGTCACCTTGGCGATATTAGATAATACATATCTACATTATCAAACGACAATTGCCCCCGCGTGATTTTAGTTCTGGAATGCCATCGTCATGCGCCTCCACGTGTAACGTGAGACATCAATCGCCGAGTAGGAAAATTTTTCACTTCATTTTAATAACACGGGCACGTTTTGCATAAAGTCATGAAAAGCAAATTACAATTTGTGCTTCGCAAGCCGTATATTTAATTATAAAATCACACGTGATAGATTACATCCATATTTTATTGAAAGTTCCCATATTTCACGGAATCGTTAGGTCATCTATTATTATACCTGTTCTGCGAAGTTTATCGCAAATGAAAATAATCTTATCCTTGCGAAAAAGTACATCGATCGCGAATCAATGTTGGAAAGCATCAAATTCGAAGTAAATTTATTCCCAAAAAGATTGCGGGCTTATCGCCAGACGGCGTAATTTGCACACGGAGGTCATTCACTTTCTTGACTTTATGGAAGAATGACTAACTAAATATCATATAAAAGTCGAGTCTACGGAAGTGAATCGGGCAAAACGTATGAACTAGCAAGGTCGATAGTAGCTACAGTTCGTTCCGAACGACACTCGTATCATGACATTCGTCACATAGAATTTACGCGCGAACGTCAGAAGTTTAGTTAGCGTTGATTGGCCGGCCGGTATATGTATAAATTACTATTCGCTCCTATAAGACGACATACATATATACGTATTTCCTTCAACGTTTGCTGCCGTAATGCAAATGCAATAGGAGGAATAAAAAACGGTGCGATACAACGATCCACCATTTTCGTATTCTTTTAGTCCGCGCGGTATGCTTTTAGTCTTCGTTTTCTCTGGAAATTTTTCAGAAACGTGAGCTCATAATCGTTTGCTTTCAAGTACTGGTGATACGTAGCTGAACAATTTCAACGCCAGCGAAGAATATTTCATCAGATTCGCCAAAATAACCAGAGTACAATTAAGTAGGTGTTCTTAAAACGGTCCCTGTGTAAGTGAGCATGATGAAATATTACCCACAGACAGTCCTTTTACCCATCGAGTCTTTTAATCCATTTTAATGTGGTTCATTAGTTTTAAGCTACTCATCATAATATGACAAAGTTTTCTAGTTGTCACGTAAAAAAAAGTCGGATTTCAAACAACATTGTATAATATCATTTCTATTCTTAGCAATTTCACCAATGGTTAGAATATTTTAAAATTACGAACATGTTTTTTGTTTCACTTATTGTTAGATTTTACCAAGAAGAACTGCATTATTTTCTGCACAAAGTATACATATACACGTCATTAAACATCGAACGGTTTGACGTTTTGAATTGACTGAAACTTTTAATATCGCCGGGATTTCTAGACGATTGTACAGTGTTGGTAATAATTATTCAATGTTAAATCAAGTTCTCTTTAAAATCATTCAAGTCCTATACTTTAAGCAGACAGAATTTCGGTCCATATGAAATGTAGGACGCGATTTTAATCAGTGTGTCAGGGACAAGATATTCAGCCTTTCGTGGCTCGCAAACCTGAATTGAACATCGACGAAAGTGGTACACTTCGACTTACTTATATGCTGTCTTTACGATCATACAATTCATACCATTCTCATGCAGATAAGATATGACGATCTTCATATTTCGTTTCACTGTCCGACCCCCCTTTTTACGATCGTTTAAAATGCTACTTGATCGATCAGATGCCCTTGATATTAAACACCTGAACCGCCCGTAATATCACGTACACCACTAATTAAAATACTTTACGTGACACAATTGCATCACAGCACGACGTCGCAAACACGGTTTGACGTACAAATTGCCGAAGTCTAGATTCAGAGCAATTCGTAATACGAGTATTACAGTCCGTAATATTCCAACATTGTCTACTAAACCGGTCGCGAAACAATTCAGACAGACGACAATTAACAATTGTTCCTGATTTTATTCAGCTTAATCATAAAAGACTTATCAGCCGTTTACGGACCAAACCGATTGATATTCCTGGCTATCGCAATTGTTTAAAATTTCTAATACCAGAGGATTTGATTGACGCTTCGTTATGTTCGTACAATAAATATTTACATAGTAATTAGGCTTAACACAACTAAATGACAGACGTTTTTATGCCCACTGGATAATAAACGTTTGTCTTCAAAAGTCAATAAGATTAGTTCCACACTCGGAAGCAAATCGTTGCAATAATGCAATTCAAACCGTTATAACGGTTTAGGGAATTTATTTTTCCGTGCAACAGTATGTATGAGACGACTGATCATTTCAAAAAGTGTTACGCTCACTTTATTCAATCTCTTTTCCACTTTTACTTTGTCCAGTCGATCGATTTATCTGTAAACGACACATATTCGTTTATGTATGTAACATAATTATAGTTGTCATAATTTACTATAAGAATATAATATGATCATCTAGCTATAAATGCACAGTGGATGTGTACCACGTAAGAGAGCTGCAAATCAACTGATTTATACTACACCCTGTTACCAAACCCTGTGTGAAACTTGAGCAATCTATTGAAAACGTGATGTAAAATATAAAGCTGCATTTGATAGTATTGTATATTAAATACGCGGCAAAGAAACGGTGATATATTAAGGAAAATAAGAAGAAAATCTGCTCTTCAAAAAACGTGTGGGTTATATACAGTTATGATTTTCAAAAAATCGATTTTGTTTATTTCATTTTCGTAATGTACATACATTTAAGTACACACACAGAAAATTTCAAGTCAATCCGGCGATTATTGTCCAAGTTACACGCATATTTGTAAAGACGTGTCAGAGCGTTTGAAAGTAGTTGGTCTACACCGAAAAAATTATTAGTTCCCCTTAATTAGTTCCGGCAACTAGATACAGTTGTTGATATTTGGATAACTGAAATTGGTGTTGGCTCAATTACATTCAAATTTAATTTTTCCGACTTTGGTTATTGTTACTAAATAATTTGTAGTTGCCTTTACTACAGTTTCTATTACTGGCTTCTCAATCTTTGAATGCGTTTTTCTCTAAACTGTGTTTTCAAAGGCGGTGACCACGATTTCTCGAAAACAGCTGGACCGATCAGTCTCATATTTTAACACAAGCTTGTTGACTATATTATTTTAATAATTAATCGAAGGTTTCTTTTCACCGATTAATATTTTTTGTTTTATGAACAATTTAAGGCAAAAATTTTTGTGAAAAATCGATTTTTTTTAGAAGCTGCCATTTTGTCAAAAACTTTTGTTTTGTTTATTCCTTCGATTAATTACTAGATTATACGTTACTTTAACGAAATCCCTTTTTTTCATTTTAAAAGATTTAGCCCCGAGATATCGTGGTCACCACAAAGCGCTTTTTTATAGAGGAGCTGCTGGAGATCAGCTATAACAGCTCTCAAAATTATTATTTTTACAAATAAAAAATGTTAAAATACAGTTAAAAGTTATCTCAATATGTGTACAAATTTTTACATTAATCAATTTAACTGTCTTTTCAGGAAAAATTCGTGAAAAATCGCTTTTTTTGCGCCTCTTAACTGTATACATATAACCCCTTAAGGCAAGTAAAAAGGGTCGCAGGTGTACCATCATACATCGGTACGTTGTTGATTCATATGAAATATTATTGCCGTTCATGCAATTAAACTACAAGACAGGAAAATGTAAAACTACTAAATATGTAAGGCTTGCGATCCCAGAAAGGGAGATCAAGTAATTGTCGTGCTGGAGAGCAACGATCATTGTTCATTCTTCTAAGAAAATAGCGTTCGTAGTCACTTTGTAGAATTAAATTGAAAGACTGGTTCGAATAACACCGATGCGGTGAACGTTTTTTAAAGGTGTTCTATAACTTTGACTGACTTCTTCCTGCATTTTTGTATGTACATTAGAAATACAGTAAACCCCCGCTTAACGCGGTACTGTTACAACGCGTTTTCATATAACGCGATTTCATGTCCCTCGTATAACACGTGTTTTCCCCCATATAACGCGGGGATTAGGTTAGGTTATATTTCTGTACTGTGAAATTTATAATCAATTTCGCGTACGTTTGCACATTGTGTCAATGGCGTTCTTATAAAATTTGTGACAATGCAGATTTTTAAGAAATTAAAAATTACAAAACAGTTAAATAATGTTAAATTTTTAGCGAATAAACATGTAACATAACTATTTTTGGAATTATGTAATTTTTTTGAAATTAACTGTTTTTAGTTACATATGTATGAGTTTTTTATTTAAAATATTCTTAGTTTGATTTTAATAAAATGCCCATATTTAGTTTTTCCTTAATATTCGATTTACTTGAATCATTTGTACAGAACGCGTTATACGGGGTCATAAAGCGCGTTATAGGAGAATACTCATACAACGCGTTTTCCTATAACGCGGAACGGACCTACCGCGTTAAGCGGGGGTTTACTGTATATCAACGCGATATGGCAAAAACTAAAAAACAAACGTAAAAACGGCTTGATTAAATTAGGATTATACATTGTTAGGGCTTATAATACAACTGAAATCGGTAATAAAACATACCGTGCTCGTTTGTAAAAGGTCTTCTCAAAGCAACAACTTCTTTGTCTTGTATTCCTTTACATTATGTTGTAACGATATTCAAGATCAAATTATAATTAAACTCTACTCAATATCCAATTGGTATTTCACTTCTTCAGTTTTTAAACTTCTCAATGATGGTCATATTGAAGATATCAAGTAAATACGGTGATATTGTTTCGTAACTCGGCTGATAATGCAAGATTAATTGCGAACGTTACATTTGCTCGATATCCATTGGAAAGTGTAAGAGATATGATTTGGCTAAATTTTGAAACTAAAGAGCTAGCCATTTCTAGATCTCTATGTCCCTTCGACTCTAGGTGCATGACTTTTTCCATAAATTCCAGCGATTTAATTGCAATGTAAAATATACACATACACACACGTTAAGCAGACATTTGACTTTACGAAA
The DNA here is from genome assembly GCA_917499265.3 of Mimumesa dahlbomi. Lineage (NCBI taxonomy): Eukaryota > Metazoa > Arthropoda > Insecta > Hymenoptera > Crabronidae > Mimumesa > Mimumesa dahlbomi. The sequence goes on from OU824120.1 coordinate 4,602,300, forward strand.
GTTATTCAAGTATTTAGTTATAGGGGTTCGGTTAGTAATTATACATATTAAATACGTGCGTTCCACGTAACGCGCTGCAAGTAAAATACATTTTCGAGGTAGCGTACAAAACATCCCACTATGCATATTCAGGTATTAAGTGAGACTTTACCCAAAGGGTTGAACAAGCTCGCATTACCCATAAAAAATCGACTTTGCGACAATCATGCAAAGAAACATAACGTTAAAAGCGCCTAACGCATATGCCTGAAACCGTCTTATAATCGTGAGAATTTATTTAGCGAAAATTTCCTAAACATCAATCCAGTGACCGATGGCCAATCCAATCACGGAAACACATACTATTACACTCTACTGCGGACAACCATATTCATTCAAAAAGGGCAAGGATAGGGCAATATTTAGTACACTACGAAGATATTGATGATTACAATTGTAGCCAATGACTCGTGGTGAGCTATGTACATATTTGGTTTGCGAACGGCCTCCAAGGTTCGATTACTGTCCAATTTCAGAGTAGGGGGACGAGTACTTATGGCCCAAGATCATTTCCGTCAGAGAATATGTGATGACAAATTAAGTATTGACACGTTTTACCGTGCCTTGTCCTCCTCACTTAAATGAGTAAGAAAATAAAGAATGATACTTTACGATAGTATTAGTATGAGTATGACGACGGTATCTTTAAAAAAAAGAGATATACATATAATATATGGTGTATACAGATATGTGTACACACACGAATGAATTCGCTCATTATCTGAAGAATGTTACACGATTGAAATTTAGGACGCGTAGTGTTTCAATAATGTGACGATTACTTATAGCGCGAGGCAGAAAGAAAAGTTTTACCAGCGATACTACAGTTATTGTATAGTATATTTGTGTGCAACCACGGTTAACAAATTTGTTTTTCCCTCGATTCCTTTGTTATGTCTTCGACTTTTTATCATGTATCTGTTGCTAAGTAAGATTGTTTTCTTTCGTTTCGGCGACCGTGACTTTCGGACTTTCAAGCAAAATTTCATAAAACTTCGAATAACGACCCTCGAACGCGTACAATCGATAAACTACCTATACCGGAACCACCAAACTTGAAGAAGCGAATGGCTCTTATAAACTGGAACGATTTTAATCAAACGTTTATGATTGTTGTAAGTTCTCTTCACGCTGCATTGTCACTGTTTGTTATCAAAACTGGACGTACGACAAACGGTAAGTTTCGATTAAATAATTTACCTAAAATTGATCCATGAAAATACTATTCAATTCAAAGAATATTTAGGAATTGCACATGTACTAAAAAAATGAGAGATCTTTTTATTGCTAACCTTGTTCGTTCAGACTGAAATTCGATCGAGAAAATAACATTTAAATAATTGACTTTTAACGACAAATTTCGAGTTCCGTGACTACCGCAATTTGCACAGTTAAACAAAACCTTCCATCTCAAGTACTATACTTGCTTTGGCAAAAAGTTTTGATGCTACCAATTAAAATTGCCGAGTTCACAGCACTTTAACAAGTTCTGCAATGGTTAAATATTGATATTCCTCCTTTACATTTAAATCATATGTGAATTACTACCTTCGTCATACGATTCTTATATGTATTACATATCTAAAAATAGTATGAACTAGGGTATAACTGGATTCTATGACGTTAATATTAGCATATAAACCTACTGTTACTCCGATCTATTAGAACAATTTCATAGAGGCAACGAAATTCCACTCCATTCCGAAATTCAAGTGATGAAAAACTTATATAGCCAAATTGCAGATTATAAGAGGATCGTACTACGCTCTACGTCGCGTCGCGTAATACGTCATTTTACACAAGTTAAAAAATATTAACTATTTCCTGTACGGGCAGTGCTTTATTACTGACTTACGGATGCCATGTCGGACGCGTAAAAAAGAATCATTAAAATTCAAACGTACATATATCATAAATATCATTTATGAAATTGTACTCGATTCAAGTTGATTTAAGTTAATTTGCTGACGCGTTTAACACCTTGAATGCCGTAGGGGTCACCCATGACCAACACTGACACGATCCCTGCCGTATACGCCCCACGCTGGCCTTTCCGCTCAGGCCGGAAAAAATGCTTTTAAAAGTAGGCGTATTTATAACAATATTTTGTCAAGACAAGTAAAATTTATCGCTTTTCAAGTTAAAACATATCAAGAGACAAGGTCTTGTCTCGGGCCAAGTACGAGAGAAGACCCTTGACTCTATTCCGGAAATATTATGAATGAAAGCGGCAAATTTCGCAAAAAGTGCGATGATATTCTTATACGGAGCGTCGAGACGAGTCGATTGAGACTAATTACAAAAACATTGGTCCACCCAGTAACGAGATATTTGATGTCAAAAGAACGTCTTTTTTATGCCATAAGTCGTCTGCTTCGTCTTTTCCATTGTCACACTTTCGACTATGTGAGTTCTGTCGGTGTCAAACCGAACTAACAGATTTTCATACCATGCGACGATAATTTTTCTGTCGGTAATGTAGATTTTTATATGTAATCTGTTGGAGACATGCCGGAAAAGTCAAGAGACACTCCGATCGCGGCTCACAGACGATGGCCGACCTTAGGTGTGTCGGTGCGCCTTGGTCGTACGCGATCGTTCATTCGCATTCTTCGGGACATTTCGAATTATTTTATTGGACATTTAATATTTCTTGCTAATTTTTTATCCCATCAATTATAATATGCTTATCAATTATTTATTAGAAGTTACAATATTGTCTCGGAAAATAAGGAATAAATTTCGCGAAATATTGAATTCTGGGGATTAATATAATGCGAAATGAATGAATAAGAAACATAAAATTCAGCGACACTGTGGGATCAAATATTGGACTAAACAGATTTATTAACCTTTTAGATACTAAGCGCCACTATAGTGGCTTTGGCGGATACCATCTTTCAGGACGACGCACCACTATAGTGGCTTTCGCGGATGTCATATTTGAACACTTTGTCAACTTTGAAATGGTACAAGAAATTTTATCCATCTACTTGACGTGGCAATATGGAATACGTATTGCCTATATATTTTTTTTAAATTATTATTTTATCATCAAATACTTCATTTGAATATATTCTTGCACAAAATGGCATTGCTCATTACACTTTGCAGTGCTGTAACGTTTTTACACTGTTCACGTCAGACTCTGCCGTCCAGGGAAATAGCCACGCGTAAAGTTCTGCCGTACCTAAAAGGTTAATTAAACGAGGAGACATCATTTTTTGGGAAATTTAGTTAATTTAATATATTTACTTAGCGATAGCATCGTGTCGATGCTGTACAATAATTTGTACTTGCTCGCATTCGTTCGATTTCAAATACTTTGTATAATGAAGTTTATGTTAACGAGAAAGCTATTCCAAAGTCACATCCTCTTGTACTTGGCCTATACCTTTGCATTTTCGATGCTTTTTACTGATTAATATATACACGTTTTTTTTTAAATTTATGGTTTTACATTATTGAAATGTTGTATAGTGTACCGCAAAAATATACTGGTTTTAACCACAAAAAGATGCGTGGGGCATGTACGCCCCACACGGCCTGAACGGAAAGTCTTGAAAAATTGGCGGTAGCGCCACAGGGACCACCGGTGAGGGGCGTGACAATTTTTACAGATCAGTAGAACATTATAATAAATGTCAATACATAATTATACATTTTTCGATACCACCATCATTACTACAATGGAAGCAATTAATGCGGTATAAAACATCGAAACATAGAATATACGCTCAAAGTATACACGTACCAATCATGCGAATCTATGGTCGCATCATAGGCAAACCATGGAAAATTCGCGTGGCATTCAAGGTGTTAAACATTACCTAACATTACTTGACCGGAGTCTATACATATAGAAGTAGTCCGTGCTATTGCATCAGAAATTTCCTAGAGATCTAAATTACCAGGTAATCTAATGATTGGTTAGCAAGTTATTTCGGGAAAACCATAGTGAAATTACAGTAAACTTCACGTCACTATTTCAAAATGACACTTCACGGCGTTGACAGTGTTGCCAACATGACGCAATTCCCAACCTATATGTAACCGTGCGGCAGATTACTTGATCGGTTAACGCACAAATTTTTATTGTACATCGTCTGATGCTATCGTTTGGTAATATTGTTTTACTATACAACTACTACGAATCCCTTATACATGTATAATGTATGTCCAGCGTTCCATATTTATTCGTTACCAATGAGATTGGATTCACGACCAAAAGTTTTCAGTTGACCATCGAAAATATATTTGAATTACAAATTAGGTATTTTCTGATATGAAATATTTACGGCAATAACGACTAACATACTTGTGGATAATCTCATTACCGTTTCAATGAGCATATATATTCCATAATTTAATTTTGAAATCATTTTTTTCGTCGTGTTACATAGTACTACAAGTCGTCGTGGTGGTCGTAGAATTTCCTAAACCGTAATACATATGAAAGGAAGAAAAAACGAATTTAATACAGACGACCTAGACAATTCATATTTACGCCTTTAATATCTTACGATCTTTTTCTTCATTTATTTGCAATCTAATTTTTTTATTACACTTTGCCCGACCTATCGTGTCGTGTAACTATTGGGAGAAATCCGTGTCACATGTTTTATATTGAAACGTCAACATTTTCAAAAATTCATTTAAATCCTTTCTCGATTTTTTGATAACACAGTCGTAATGTCGTGTAAGCCATAATGACCTAACCTGTTATTAAAGCCGAACAATTTTTCAAAAATTTGTATACTTGTAATAAGATTACAATACTTTTCACCAACAAGTTCCAGCTTCCTCTCTTACATTGCCATTTTATTCTCTTCTGCCTTTATTGTACTTTGGAAGATGTGATTTATTAACCACAACAATTAACAAAACTTTGTCTGTTTAATATTCCGAAAATTCCCAGAAATAAAATTTTGCCACAAGATTAGACATTCAACCCTCTGACGTAGGCTGCACGATTCTTAAGGGGTTACACCAGTGTAACAGCCGAAAAAAAGCGCTATTTTCATGAATTTTTTTTGGAAATATGGAAAGGCGCTAACAAAAAACTCTTACAGTATGTTGTTAAGCATACATTTAAGTACAAAAAAAAATTGTTTTCACCAAAAAGTAATTTAAAATGGCGGCTCTACAATAATTTTCCTGAGACATCTTGACAAAAACGCGTTCCACGGCACGCACTAGAGCACGTGCAATTTTGAAACTATTACAAAAAAAAAATTTTTTTCTTAATCTGCATGAGTATAGCTAGAGAAACACGTACGGATTTTAAAAAATACGAATTTTTGGATATTTGGCAGTTGTTTGAAGTTAAAACTCACTTTTTCGCCAAAAAAAACAGCAGTTATTTGGTTATAAAAATTTTTCTAATTAACATATCGAAAATTCCGTACGATGGAGTTATGCTGCGTGCCAATTGATGGAGTTATGCTGCGTGCCGATTTGAAAAATCGTGTTTCGAGAAAAACGCATTTAAAGTTTTAAAATGAGTTTTAGACGTGAAAAAGTTAAAAAATCGACTGAAAAAAATTTTTTAACATTATTCTGCAATCCCAGGACCATAAAGCTGCCCTTCCTGGTCCAAAAATTTCTCCTGATCCTCTTTTCTTAAACATTTGATGTTGGATTGCGCTGCTTTTGCCTCATCGGCCAACGACAACTCGGCCTGCTTGACTCGCTTAGCATCACTTTCAAGGCAAAAATCATAAGATTGAAAGCCGATATTCATTTCTAAAACCATCATAACTCGTAATATACTAGTTAGACCATCATTGACGTTTTTACCACTTGAACGAGACTTAGGAGCTAAATTCCAAACTGTAGCATTGAAACTTTCATTACTATTCTGCGTGTAGCCTCCTAAGCCGCGATTTAACAACTCATTACGACTCAATTCATCATAAATTGGTATGTTAGCTTTGTACACTTCTTCAGGTAATGGCGATTTATGATGAAATTCACTCAAAGTTACATTTACCGCTGTTCGTCGCATAAAAGACGTTCGAGGCGCTTGAGGAAAAGCGCAAAATTTCATACAAAAAAATTGTTTTCAGGTATAAAACGTTTTGCCTCATATTCATGAAGGTTCAAAGTACCTTGTGAGCTAATAAAAAAAAAATCGATTTTTTGAAAATTTTACACTGGTGTAACCCCTTAATACGTAGTAGACTAGTTGTAATATGTATGTACTACATACTACTTTCCGACAAATATTGATAAACAAGTATAGAAATGCACGCTTTTTACATATAATATATAAACTAGTAATAAGAAGAAAAATGTCCATGTTTGAATACATAACGATGTTAACCAAAAATGTACGTCGGTATAATTCGTCTAAAGACACGTGTATCGTTGACACACAAGTTTTAAAGCATATTACTCTAGGTGCTGTGAGTCCAAAATCTACGGAACGACGATTGAATTGCTGATTAAATGTAGTAGTACCCTACCGTAATGAGGATTGAATAAATGTATGCAATACCGAACGAGTCATCCGTTCAAGTTTGCAATTCCGAGCCCTACTTTTCAAAAAAATTAAAACAACAGACCTCGTTCAATTATGACGAATCAGACAGAAAATCAAGATAACGATCCAAAGGTGAGTGCGTGTTACTCTGGTTAAAATTTCATTCTTCACTTACTATTCGAAATGAATAGACTTCCCATGATTATAGATCATACCTATATCATTGTTACAAGGTGTAATTCGAACCGTGTGTTAAACATTTATGTTAGACCGTGCTAAACGGAAATAACGGAGACGGCGAGGAGGAATCCACGGAAATCGAAAAAAAGTCAACGGTGCCCAGTGTCAAAATCGAAAATGAGAGGGCTTGCGCAGAGGATTCGTTTATAGTAAAGCTGTTCAAAAACATAATGAATCGAGAGAATCGAAGAGAATCCACTACGGAATAAAATTCGATAACTACATACATACAACTTGTGTTTTTTTTATCATGCTTCCTTACTGATAGACGAATAATAACGGTCATCAATTAAAAGCCGCGTTATAGTTTTTGTACAAGTTACATCGCTTTTACATGAGTTGTGAAGTGATTTAAAATATGAATTTATATGTATTACGTATACTGTCACGTTTAAAATCGGACGGGTGTATACATATCGTATGTTGAAACACGATCTCCTAATATGCAAATTGTGATAGTTTTTCTTAATATTCCTGTAACGACCGACATAAATCTTACCTTAAACCCTAAACGAGAAATGTCGAACAAAAAGGTAGGCCTCACGATCGTGATCTTTGATCTCAAATGCATTATTCAACCCGTCTGAACATTATCGTCAATCAAGCTATTTCGAACGGTGGTAAAATGCGTATTCTATTAGTACGTATTTGACACACAAGAAAGTAAGCACTTTAATAATTTTCTATTCAGGAGAATTTTATCCCTAAATGGTTAATTCCAGCACATTTTTACTTGTACATAATTCATAATCGATTGAAAAAAAATGTTTATCGTTAATATCTTGACGAAAATTCATGTAACATTTTAATTGTAATATAGCAAAATGTTGCGATAATTTCTCCGTAAATTAAGAAATCTGATCAGAAAGTTCATACATTGTTCGATTAGGTAATATTTGATATTTCCTTGGACTGGGTTTTTCGTTCAGAAAAAGGCATACTCGTCACAATGATAAATTAAATCTGTTCACTAAAAGACAAAGGAACTCCAGTTCTAGAAATTAAAAGAGATATGCGATAAGATTATGAAACTCTTTCTGTGTGCTATCTTGATATACAAAATTTAATCATCACTACGGAAATGCAATAATCATTGTGGTTCATAGCTACAGATTTTAAGCTGTTTTCGCGAAATTACTATTACTTTTATTATAATTACCATTAATATAAAACTGGCTATCGTAACACTGATCACATGTAGATAAAATCTAAAATTTGATAGTTAACAACAATGTAAAATAAAGTTCGATTGCTTGTTAAAGTTTTATTTCGTAAATTGATAATGTGTCAAAGCATATGCACAATAAATACATAGGCAACTATTCGTGACACAGAAATAGAATACTTCATATCACGCTATCGCAAGGTCACTATCATTTTCGTATCTACGCCTACAGTGGTGCCCCTAAATCGCATTGCAAAAGTTTCTACACGTGAAAATAATTTTTATTCTTTCACAGTACGCACCTTTCTAACAACTAAATTGAACCTGAACATGCTATCATTTATATGAATTCATCGCTTTTTTTCAAATAAAAACTTGTATTAATGTTTATTTGCAACTGAAATTTACCGCGCTTTACAGCCGCATCATAAATCCAGCAATGCGCATCTATTCCGAATGGATATGACGGGCACACGTCTATGTTCGTGGAGACGCGATTCATTAAATAAACGTTTAAAATGGCTGATAACTTGATGCTCTATCTCCTACAAAATGTTCAAAAGAAAATCGAAAGAATATATGATAACTTATCACGTGACCCTATCGTTCTTTTTTTTCCACGTCTCTCTCTCTCTCTCTCTCTCTCTCTCTCTCTCTCTCTCTCTCTCTGTGTCTCTCTCTCTCTCTCTCTGTCTCTGTCTCTGTCCCTCTTGAGAGAGGATGATTACATGCATACTGTTTCACTTGTACCCCCACCACTAGCAGCACTACGACCACCACCTGTCGGAATGCATCTTTGAATTTACCTGAAAGACCGGCTTCGATTCCGGTGAATTTCGATGGCGAATCGGCTGCTTTCCCGCGAAGGAATGTTTCCTTTTGTAGAGATTGGAAACTGTCGAGAACGTGACGACCACGTGTCAGCCCGTTCCGGACTTTCCTCGTTCTATACGGACGAGTAGCACTCACGTTAAAACACCGTAGGCCCGTAAGCACGTAAGTCAACGTAAGTGTACGTAAGCTGCCAAGCTCACCACCGCTACTCGTGAGACACGAAACAAGCTTATACGGGAACTAAGCGCGACTATCGCGCCGCGTCGACATCGATGGACACGGGACTGCTGTATCCGCTGAATCATGTAACTAAATATCTTCCTGTTCCTATATATCGATGAAATGTTTCTTTTCACTATGACCATGAGATCTCTCGATATAGCATAACCAGGGAAGGCGAGAGGAACAATGAAATGCTACCATCTACTGCTGACGGATTGGTTCAGGTTGCTTCGTAATACGCAATCGGAAGTAAGTCACGCGCGCGGTTTATTTAAAAGAGATAGAACATAATTCACCTAGCTGTTGTTTGGCTCTGTGCTGCTTTCTATAACATGTTATTAACTTTTACATAGTTTATTTAATATGTATTGGTATAGTTATGCATTTTTAACTTATTTTATTTAAAAAACATCTACTTTCTATATTTTCCTTAAGATAGCAACTTTTCATTCAAGTGTTTGTTGAATAAAATGTTGTTATTTAACGCTGTTCTGTACTGTAAACTGCTTTTTCGATTGTTCCTTTACTTTAACTCAAGTTTTACGCTTCGTTGCAACCTCGTTGTTTCGCAATGTTTTTTGTACGGTATGCATATTCCGTGTAGAGCAGTAGAGTATCCCAGGGTATTTGATTCGTGAATCAAGTGTTCGTCTTGTCAAATTTTTTATGCGGAACTAATCAGTTTAAGTAGCTGTATACTAATCAAGTGAAGCTCTCGAGTTTTAGTTTAACGGTATATATTGATGAATGATGTGAATTCTTGAAAAAGCTGAATGTGTAATGTCTCCAGAAATCTTGGTGACATTATCGATTGGCAATTTTCGAATAAGGAAACATGCAAGAGGAATGAAACTTTCGGTGAAATTAATTGCTATATAATTATGACCTTACTGTATCGAAATGTACTTTTAAAATAATTTTACGTTGTTTCATTACTTTAATCCCTATCATTATGTTAAGTTGGTTTTTTACACGCTCTGGTATCCGAATGCATTTGTATCAATTTGTATTTACGTAGACGGCGCTGACTAAATTTCACTCGTGCCACGAGAGATTTCAGCGACGGATGCGGACGAAACATGAATTAGAAGATCAGTTGGGGATCCATTGTCCCCACCATCTATCCCTTGCATTGGCGGTTTATGTGCTGCAGTTCAGCTACATGTAAAGCTGACCCATCTAAAGATGAACCATCTCAGGGGAGTAGTTCGGCGAGGGAACGACAACGGCAACGGCGGCGTCGCGTCGTGGCACGGCACAAAAGCAAAATCAATCCCCTCGCTGCACTACTCCCCTGAGATGGTTCATTTGTAAATGGGCCTACTGTACCCCTCTTACAGTCGTTGTAGGGACCGAGGGACTGAACGGGGATTAGAAAAGTCGACTATCGATGGTCGATCATTATTGGTCCGCACGATCGTTACACGCATTTTTATGAAGCGCTTGTTAGTATCAAAATGCACAATTTTTCTGAATTTTCGAAACTTTTTAAAGTTCGACCAACCGAAGCCCAATGCAACGTTTATTTAAAATATTTACATGTCTTAAACTTTCATAAATATCGAAAATGTAAACAACATACGCTTAACTCAGAAATATAAAAATTTATACAAAAAAACGAGATTATTGCAACGTTTTTGTAAATGCATAAAACGCAAAGAATTATATCACCCTTCAAACTCATTCGATCGTTAAAAATACAATGTGTTGCGTTTAAAAAATTGTTGAAATAGATTAACAATTTTTCTATAAAACATATTTTCTCAGTAAGAGGTTTTTTCTTTCACTTAGACATGTTTTGGAGTTCAAAAACTTGCATATAACTTTGACGGACTGGTGCACAAAGAGATTCCAAATATTTCGTTCAACTTTTAAAACAATATTTAATAATTATAATTGTTAAACAATTTAGTAATTGTAATAGTATTGCAAGTTTTTAAACTTTTATGTTTCCGCATTAAAATTGTTTTACTTATTGTTAGACTATGACATTTATTAGAGTTTAAAAGATATGAATATGTTTAAATAAATGTTGCATTTGTCCTTAGTTGGCCGTACTTCAAAAAGTTTTAAAGTTTTGCGTTGTGTACATACCTGCAACGATAATCACCCAATGTATTTGCAAGGGGCCATGTCATAGTATTTCCTGGCCATAATTTTGGCCGATTCTGTTGAACAGGGTGTCATCCTGAAAATACGAATTTCAGCTACGAGCATATAAGTTTACATTTTTAAAAAATCTCAATTTCGCCGAAAAATCCGTCTAAAACAATTTTCATTATTAAACTGCAGTTTACATATCAAACAAAAACTTTTGTGTTTGAATCCGAATTTATACATTTATTCATTTTTAAAAAAACACCTTGGTCAAGATTATTGGTTTTAAAAATCACTACCACGATATAATTTATAGCGTAACCCCTTGCATCTTTACTGGATGGAGCACGTGCTTAAAGTCGCGCAGTGCGACGCAACAGCAGTCTCTCGCGTTTTAAATGAATCAAGAGACAAGGTCTTGCCTCGGGCCAAGTAGTATACGAGTCCCCGACTGGACGAGATCTTGACTCTTCACAGGAAAGATTAGATCGAGGTTTTTGGGGTATTCAAATGGCATCAAAAACACAAGTTTCTCAAAAAGTACGATAATACTCGGAAATTCGGCGTCGAGATAAGTAATTTGCGACTAATTTCGAAAAAATCGATTCAACCAGTTACAAGATAATTGATCTGAAAAGTGGTTGGTTTTATGTAAGACACGTCGTGTTCCTAGTCTCCTCAGTCATCTCTACGCATTGGGATGTAACGCAACCCGTCGTAGCCACCTGACGTTTTGACTGCATTAACTTACATCATATTTTCACACCATGGGACGATGATTTTTCTATCGGTAACATAGATTTTCATATGTATGTAATCTTCGCAGATAATGTCGGAGAAAAATTCACTTTACCGGAATAATATTCGATATTCTTTGAGTAATAGATACTGTTTAATACAAAGTTTTATTCAAAAATTAATACCTTCTAAACTACGATGGACATGGAAGTTAGCAAAGAATAGTTAGCAGAAAACCTTCGAGTGTTATTAATGATTAATTATAAGTTCTATATGTATAATTTCTTAAATTATTGAAAAATATATTCAATTTTTCAAACTTAGGCTTAATAATACAATGACACAATAAACTTAAAACCTAACCTACCGAATCACAGAGCAAAAATATGTAATATTTTGAGGTTAATGCCGGACAAAAGTACAATTTGAAGGAAATTTTTTAATATGTTTTTTAGTAACACGTAAAGTTTAATGTAAGGTTTTATTTAAAAAATCACATCTTATCAACCAGAATAGACGTGGAAGTTATACAACAAAAATGTATTCAGAAAACATTCAAGTCTGATCAATAATTTACAAATTTAGTATACTGTTTGCTTTAATTGTTTCTAAAATGTGTTTAATTTTTTAACTTCTACCAGAGTCTTTTAATACGCAGTTAAAATATTCTGCAAACGTGTCCTCCACTAAAACGCAGGGAAATTCTTCTTTGTCGGGTAATCCGATGTTTAACGAGTGATTGGGTCTGTGACGGAACGCTTACTTATCGCAACTGTTAAAAAATCGTTTCATGCTGTATATTCAAACTTTACAAACTTAGATATCGAATCTCCGAATTGTTCTTTATCTGTTTATAACAGTGTTAGGATATTCTATAAACATATTAAGAAAGAAAGTTTAATGCCGTTGTAGTACGTAAATTGAAAATCATTTTCAAGGATATTGTATTAAGGCTCTAAAAATTAAAAATATTTTTCAACAATTCATATATATATAGAATTATTTTGGATTTATATACTTTTAATAATATTATTTTTTTAATTAAACCGGTTTTGTACACTTCTATTTTCATTATTTTTAAGTTACGCTTTGATAACTAACAGGAAAATGAGGTACTACCACACTAAATGCTTTCAACCTTTATTATTTATACATGCAGCAAATACCATTGCAGGAATGAGATTTTTTAACCCGAACAATTAAAACACTTAGACATAGTCCGCTTCTTTGGTTGAACTTCGTTTGATTGGCGTTTCAGTGCTAAAAATGATGCGGTAAAACATGTTAGAATAAATTAACATAAACGATTTACCCAATTACGGATATACGTGATGAAAACCATGCAATCCGTGTTTTTTATCGTATGTATGTATGTACGTGCTTCTCTCATTATTCGTCCGTTAGTTATTAATTGTTAATATCACATACTTATTAATTCGGAGCCAATGTTGATCGGTTCAAGTTTCATGTTTTGTATCTCACGTAACGCTGCTGCGTGGAAAGATAATACTGCTATTCTGGAAAACAATTCGGTCACTCCATCTCCTGTTCTCGAGGAAACTGCCCAAAACTCGGCAGCCATTTTTCTCGCCACTTCAACAGCGCGTCTTTCAATTATTCCGTACACCTGATTCGACTGGAAATTAAACTTTGTGTTACAAGGTCCGCGTGCTATTTATTTCGTTTGTTAAAACAGTACAACGTTAGGTCGCCTACCAATAAATCTCGTTTCGTGCCAACTAAAAATATATGACACGGTCCTGTATTACTTCTATTCGCTTCTGTCAACCACTGTTGACAACGCCCTAAAGATATCAAATTTCCCAGGTCAAAAACGACGATAATGACTGAAAAATAATATATGTTATTCCGATTTCGCATAGATATCGTAATGTTATCGAGGCTTATACATTGTACTCACCATGTGCGCCTCGATAATAAGACGCGGCTATACATTTAAATCTTTCTTGACCGGCTGTATCCCAGCTAAAATAAACGAATACATTATTACTGATAATTATACAGTCGTTTATTTGAAACGTAGCAAGTCCACTTTGCCTCCATGACAAATATCTTATAATACAAAGAAATATCACGTTAATTTCTCTATATGCTCGGCTTTAACTGCACCTGCTTCTACAGTGGAGTTACATTATTTTCAAAATTCATTATCGGCGCCTTATATTTGACACATTTACATTGCGGAGAACTTACATTTGTAAATGAAAAGGTACTCCAAGAATATCAAATCTTTCGACTTCGAAGTCCACTCCGATCGTTGCTTTGTAATTGTTATCGAATTGTTTGTGACAAAATCTAAAATTGTTTATTATTGGTAGGAATATGTTTTATGATTGCATTTCTTATAAACGTTTATTACGATATCTTTAATACGTTACCGATTCACTAAGGATGTTTTTCCAACCGACACATCTCCAATGACGATCGCTTTGGAAATTTTGAGAATCAAATTGTTCGTGGCGCACGAACGCCTCACAAGACTGTTAAAGTCTCTGTCATTGTAGGGAGTAATTTCCGATGAGAACGGAGGTGGCCAATTCTCTATCTGTAACAGTCAACGTTTATCAGCACAGTATAATTAAATAAAAAATTACCAAAAAAATGTTGTTTCTGCCTACGTACCCGCCTCTCGTCCCGAGCTATGTCCTTTATCATTTTGTAAATAGCCGAACGCGTTTCCAACATCACACACTGCAAAACTCACTAAAAATTGTCTTTATATTGTCTAATCCCTAATACTAATTGTCCATCCTGCATTTTACAGTTATTGTGTTAATTGCGATAGTTTTCAGTATGTATTGAGAAAGCGACACAATTATTGAGAAAACGGGTTTAAATTGAATGAAGAAAGAAACACGGTATATGTAGTTGTACTGCTACTGTCAGTGTGAGTAATTCTGCTTTGAAACAGAAACATTGGTTGCTGCGGCAGGTGGTAGAGTCCCGTGTGTCATGTTAGAGAACAATATGGGTGCAGCGAAAAATCGAATAAAATCGTATGCAAAACTCAACGTTCCAACCTCCATTACTTTCACATTTACTGTATTTCAAATTTCAATGAAAAGTTATTGCATGCAGAAACTATGGCTCGAATTGTTCGAGCAACTGGAACTCAGACATTTAAATATGTAATTTACTTTGTTTTTTTTTTCCGTAGATGTTATATATTATAACTCATGAACGTTCGAAGTAATAATTAGGTTTTACTTTTTTTGTACCTTATATTAAAAAATTATTTACATATTTACTTATAATTCCAATTCTTTTGCACTATACATGTATAGGAATGCATATTAGACATCTTAGGAAACAACGAATATTGTTAATTTTACAAGTAATCAGATTTTATCATTATTTTATTTGACTTTAGCCTATAATTTCAATTAAACGTGAAAAATACACATATATGGATAACTAGATATTACGTCCATTCTTTAAACATTCTAGAAACAAGAAATCAACGATCAACGTAGTCCCTCGATTCATTACACGTTCGCTTCCGGTTGAAGTTGTCGTCCTTTTTAGCAAAATGGCTCCGAAACCGAAGCCCACGGAAAAAGCAGGTACGTTTGTAAACTGTTTTCAGTGTAAAAATTCATTGCAGAAAGTTGTGTGACTATTCTATGAACTTCTATGGAATGCAAAATTATAATATGATAATGGATTTGGTAACCCGCAACTTATTTAATAAATACACCACTATTTTCACCGACAGCCATGTGGCCGATCGTCCGTTTTCTTTCCACAAGTTTTGAGTCGGCATGTTTGCAATCACTTTATTCTTTTACATTGTTTAAACATTTGCCGTACGTATTAGAACATTTATTTGAAAAAGAAACATGACTGCGGTATATTTTATTATAATTTTTTGTGTTTGATCGTTCTAACCTGAAAGTCACGAAGTGGTGAGTGTTTACGTACACGTGGTAAACATGTAGTTGCCTCTCGCTACTTTAGGCTTTTTCATTATTTTTTGTTGGTTTATTATTATCCCTCATTATTCATTGTTTAGGAGGCAAACCTGCCGATAAACATGTAGTTGCCTCTCGCTACTTTAGGCTTTTTCATTATTTTTTGTTGGTTTATTATTATCCCTCATTATTCATTGTTTAGGAGGCAAACCTGCCGAGAAGAAGACAGAGAAGAAGGCTGAAAAGAAGCCAGCTTCTGCTGCATCTACATCAAAGGCGACTAAGCCTGCTGCAAAGCCATCTGCTGCAAAAAAACCAGCATCCGCTAAGCCTGCCGCTGCAGCAAAGCCTGCAGCAAAGACAGCAGCTAAACCTGCACCCAAAGTTGCTGCAAAGCCTTTGATTAGTAAACCCAAGAAGAATGTGCAAGCTACAAAGAAGACGCCTAAAGGTGGAAAGCCAGCCGCACCACTTCAGAAGGCGCTTAAGGCTCAGAAAAAGGTCAGTATGAATAAATATATATATATAAAAAGATAGTTGGAATTAAATGTACATTTTAATGATGAGTTATGTTTGGGAATCTCTTTGAATATTTGTGAAAATAACTATTTTAACACTGATACGTTAAATTAAAGTAATACTTTGTGCATACTTTTTTACCATATTTACAAGTTATGCAATATGTGTTACTTAGATCTTGAAAGGTGTCCATGGATCGAGGGTAAGGAAAATTAGGACATCGGTACACTTCCACCGACCAAAAACATTCAGGCCACCAAGGAACCCGAAATATGCCCGTAAATCTGTTCCAAACAGGAACCGGTATGTTGAACCTCTTCTTCATTATAGTCACCTAATGTTGTCTGTTATATCGTCCCAGTGTGTTCCATAAAAGATTTTATATATGTTAGACATTAATGTTACTATTAAAAGTAAGTTTATATTTTTAGAAAACAACTAAATTTTTCTGTATGCTTTTTCAGTATGGACGCATTTAACATTATCAAATTCCCTTTGACCACTGAAGCTGCCATGAAAAAAATTGAAGACAACAACACGCTGGTCTTTATTGCGCACACTCGTGCAAACAAATACCACATTAAGGCATCTATCAAGAAGTTGTACGACGTAGATGTGGCTAAAGTTAATACTTTAATCAGACCTGACGGCAAAAAGAAGGCGTATGTACGTTTGACTCGTGACTACGATGCACTTGATGTTGCCAACAAGATCGGCATCATATAAATATATTTACAAAGTACTTGTATAAAAGAAAAAAAACTATTTGTACTGGTAATATATATCAATACAGACAATTCCGTTATTTCTTTTTTTCATCTTCCTTACCTCGCGTTTTGCATCGCGTATTTTAAAACCTTGTTGATCGGGTATTTAAAGTCAAAACTCTCCGGTGCAAGCGGCTATTTCTTCAACAATTCAATGCAAAATGAAACTATCTAAATAAATTACATATTTTACTTACTTTTATTTATAATAAACCAAGATAACCAGGAATACGATGTAGACCGTTCTGCTAAAGATCTATATGGTGCGTTCCACGTCAAGTGATCAGGGCTTTTTCTGCCATGTCACGGATTTTGACAAAATTGTTATGTTGCAGGTAACGACGAGGAAAAGAACCCTTTTGAGCGAATTTTCAAAACAATAAATATTTTTTAAGTTACGCGTAGTCACAGTTTTTTCCATGTTTTTTTTTTTTAAATTTATAATTCATGTCACAATAGATAAAAAAATTAGCAAAACACCAGGTTATTCAGAAAGCCTCAAAGTTGTAGTAAAAATTTCTGAATTTAATGTAAGTCGTTTTACATTGTTGAAAAAATATTATTAATTTTTGAAACTTAAATTTTGTCTAATACGTATCTTTAAACTTTTTTTAAACATTGTTTTTCATCATTATCGGTATGTCCTCTAAATATAACTGTCAGCCGCATTTTCGTTCACAGAACAGATTTCGAGTTTATGAATTTTATGCACCGCGGTACCAGATTCGGCGCGCGACTTCGCCTATACCGTGACGCGTAGTATAACTGCCGCTATTGAAACAAAGCGTTGATCACTATCCTACATTTGCGTTTCAATATTTTCAAAGGTTGCCTCTCAATTATTTGATGAGTTTTGTATAGCAATATCATAACGTTGCACAACGAATAGTTTTCAAGTTAGGAATTTTTATGTAGAGAAGGATACCTCATTAAATATTTGCCATGCATTGTGTTACTATTTGCAATTTGCTTTGCCTTACCAGAAATGATATTTCACTTCGTATCGAATCTAATGAACATTGATAATGGTCAACTAATGGGAACTACTAATAAAATCTGCATTTTTCTGGCTATATCAGTTGATTTTCGAAACATCTTTTAATTGAATAAACACAGAATCTTCGTTTTGACTTGAATCTGAAGCAATTCTTCTCCTTTGCATGGCACGTGACATATGTAATTTTACATAATATACATATATGTATACCTACATGTATCTTCGTCACCCAGCCCGAAACTAGCAGCGAGAAACTTATGGAGTGGGGCGACCTTCTCCTCTCCACCGTTGCTCCTATATGTATGTTGTGGGTTAACCGGTCAGTAATTTGCCGTCGCTTTTACAAATACCTACGTCGACAGCTCTAGTATTAACTTGTGACTCGTTAACAATACACAGTGCAATATTCGACCCGAAAAGCTGGAAAAACGTCAATTTCAAAAATTAACGTAATCTGTAAACTTTTTACTGTCTGGAGTTGTTGAATGGGTGTAGAACACTGTACTATATTGTTTTTATTCATTCGCGCATTCATAAATTAGTAATCTTAATTAAAAGTCGAAAGATTGTATGACATGTTCGTCGCTTCAAGAATGGTATAATACATCGTGCATTTAAAGCGGATTTTATATATTTCTGAGAAGTTAAGTAACTTCTTGCATTTTGGATACATTTTAAGAAAGCATGAGCTACTCTTCTAAACAATTGTTATAGTTTTATCACATTTATTTATGTTGTAATTAATAATTATAGATGATCAATAATTATTATTAAGCAATTTTTTCACCAGTATAAGATTTCATGAACGATTTTGTTGTAGTATTGTTCCTATTCTGGCCCTATTAGATTCAGTAAAGATCTGTGATTATAAGCCAATAAAATTTGGTTCCGATTCTGTCCGATCTTACGTTTTTTAGTCGCTTTAGCCGCTATAAAACGTTTGGCAGATGCCAGAGATAAACATTTGACTAATGTTTGTTCTTAAATTTGTGTTCAGATGCAAAAGTGTTAGCAGAAAGTACAGAGCGATTTATCCAGAGCGTTTTATAGTTTGCTATATATAATATTTTACATTTTAAGTGCTGTAGTTCTTACATTCATATTAAAAAGAAAAAGTTTTAAGGAATGTTTGGAAATATTTTTGCCAATTCAACGTGCTGATGACAATATATCAACGGAATCAAGTGAAGACATTTTTTTATGTATTTTCCGAGTAAAAATTAATGACGATAATTTAAAAATCTGCCTAAAATCTCGTATTTTTAATGAAATAATATCTTACTTCATTTCAATATAATTTACGTGCAAAACTAATTCTTTCTAGCTTTTTGGTTCAACTATTCAACTATTGCTGCGATTTCTCATGGGTGCCCGATAATCTGAAAAAAAACATGTTTCGAGCAAAAACGAAACGGTATTTAGACGTCTACAAACTCCAATATACATATAAAAGGTTAAAAAGAATTGGTTTTTTACAAACAATGAATGTCAGTTTGATTTTTTGAAAGCTAAAATGCATTTTTGATTTCGTAGTATTATAACTGACGTTATGACGAATCCAACGGGCTATTATATTATGACCTTGAGGCTGCAAATAACGCTAAAATAGTTTTTTCGAGCTTTTCGGGTGAAACGCCCCACTGTGCAACGTACGGGTGCAGGAACGCGAATATATTTTTATACTCGTGATAGACCAGCAGTATTAACACTTTGCCGACCACGCGCGCCACAGCGAACTGTACGGTTTCCACCACGTTTAACCAAGCCAAACTACGAGCGAGCCACCACTCATGTTTTGCAAGTGACACAGACTGATATTCGGAACTTGAAATCAAAGAAATTTGAAAATTATTAACCATGTAGTTAAATAAAAGAAAAAAAGCGCGTTGCTAAGGTAGACATGAGAGATCTCCCCGATCGGTCGGAAACGTGTTAAAAACAAAAGGATGAAAAATATCACTAATGTAAAGAGAATATTTTTATTTATAATATACGCTTCTAAAAGAAAATTATTCGTATGTTACAAAAGAACTATATACAAAATATGTTTGTGATAATTTATATGAACTCTTGCCATAGCTGACAAAAATATTTATTGAAAATGCAAATCTAAATTGTTTGTACACTAATATAAAGTGTACTGCATTTACATGGGATATTTAAGAGTTCATTTATAAACCTAGTCTTCCCGGAGTTTTACGATAAGGAGCAGGTGTTCCAGGTTCTCTGATACCTGGAGTTAAGATCTCTTTCCTATGGAGAAGAAAAATTGAATTAACATATATAGTAATTGTATAAAAAAATTGTTAAAAACATTAAGAGTCCTGGAAGACATTTACTTTCGGACAGAGGCTTGTTCTCGTTCGAGTTGTTCTTGTGCTCGTGCTCGCATTTCTTCTTCCGCCTCTTTCATTTGACCTTCCATCTCGTGAAGATGTTGCATCGCTTGACGTCTCTTTGCTCGGCCACTTCTGCCTGTTTCTTTCACGCTGAAAAACATAGGACCCAATTCTGCCAACCAATGTCCGTC
This sequence comes from Mimumesa dahlbomi, assembly GCA_917499265.3. Lineage (NCBI taxonomy): Eukaryota > Metazoa > Arthropoda > Insecta > Hymenoptera > Crabronidae > Mimumesa > Mimumesa dahlbomi. Next base: position 4,622,864 of record OU824120.1, read on the forward strand.
AACTGCTGTGACGCACTGCATGTATTCTTTGGCAGTCATCACCAGCTCGTGATACACCACATAATCTGGTGTGAAACCCATACCGAACAAAGCTGAGGTTGGATGAAGGTGACACGGCATACCGGTACGGCAATTTACGTATTCACCAATGCCCTTTAATCGCGCGGCTTGATGGAAGTACGCGGAACAAATACATTTTCGAACGACGTCCCAATCAGTACCGCAACTTACAACTTCCATCTTCTGTTGTTTCAGAATTTCTTCGAGCTGTTGCCGTACCTCTCTGACTTTGCGCATAGCTTTCGCATGTATGAAGTGGTCATTGCACCATGAACTGGAATAACCGTTTGCTTTCCATTGATTATACACATTTAGATACGTTAAATGATCGGATTCTGGTACTTGAAATTTTTCTCGCGCTGAGTCAGAATCTTCTTCGCGTCCTTTCGGTCGATAAAATATCGAAGGTACGGATAACATCGAGACTAAAAAACGAATAGGTTAATAAACATTTTCGTCGTGGTTGATAAGCAATAAAAACTAGAGAAGTAAAAATGGTTATGTATCGCGTATGTACCGATAATCAGAATATCTGCTGTACAACCAAGTTGGGAAGCAACGATAAGCATCTGACACTGAGGCGGATCTAACGGAAATTCTGCCATTTGACGACCTAAAGGAGTCAAACGACCTGTATGATCGAGTGCTCCCAAAATCCATAACTGATATAAAGAATTCAGGATATTGTCTTGCGGTGGTGGATCCATAAAGTGAAAAGCCAGTAAATCCTGAACACCCAACGACTTCAACAATAACACAGTATTAGCCAAGTTTGTACGTTGTATCTCAGGAACACCAGTCAACAACAGCTCGTCCAAATATTGTCTTCGAGTATACAATCTGTAACAATGACCAGGGCCAGTACGCCCTGCTCTTCCGGCTCTTTGATCGGCATTAGCTCTCGAAACAGGATATACTTGTAGAGCATCCATTCCAATACGTGGATTGTAGACTTTTAATTTGCAATAACCCGAATCTACGACAAACACAATTCCATCTACGGTCAACGAAGTTTCGGCTATATTTGTAGCTACGACACATTTGCGTAAACCTCCTTCCGAACGTTGGAAAATCTTAGCTTGCAGATCTGAAGGTAGCTGAGAATAAATGGGCAGTATTGAAAGCGGGGGAGCTGATTCTATCTCAGCCAGCCGTTCTTTCAAAGCTTCGCATGTGACTTCAATATCCTCTTGACCCGGCATAAAAACTAATATATCCCCACTACGTGGTTGCAAGTGAATTTGTAGTACTTGCTTTACCGCGGCATCTACATAATCCTCTACTGGATTTTTCGCTTGTATTATCTCTACTGGAAATGTACGTCCAGGAATTTGAAATGTTGCAGCATTTCCGAAAAAGGCAGAGAATTTGCTAGAATCCATGGTGGCAGATGTTACAATCAATTTTAGATCGTGCCTTCTAGCTACAACCTAAATAAATATTTCATTTTTTACATACATCATTGTGAGTAAAAAATGGAATTATTTGTATGTAATGGTTTGGCGACAATTTAACTTACCTCTCGAAGTAAACCGAACAGGACGTCCGTAGATAAAGATCGTTCGTGAGCTTCATCCATGATAATAACGCTATATCGATCTAAATCACCTTCTCTCAAACTTTCTCTTAATAAAATACCATCAGTCATATACTTGATAACCGTCTGAAAATAAAATATATATATTATTATTTGTTCTGTAAAAATTTAAGCATCTGAACGAGTATGAAATATGACGTAAACAGTTAAAAATGTGAAACTAGAATAGAGATACCTTTCATTGAGGTTTTGAAAGTCGTTTTAAACTATGTTACGAGAAAGCCATTGCGAAAGAAATGTCTGATCTACAATATATTCGTGAAAATTCATGTTTGGATCATCTGCAGTCTAATGATAACTTACATCTTTCGAAGTACAATCTTCAAAACGAATGGCATATCCGACTTTATCTCCTAATGCTGTGGCCATTTCATCAGAAACTCTTTTAGCAACTGACATAGCTGCTACTCTTCTGGGTTGTGTACAACCTATCATTCCATTGCAACTATAACCATCTTCGTGAAGATATTGAGTTAATTGGGTAGTCTTTCCACTACCAGTTTCTCCCACTATTACGACTACACTATTTTCTCTGATAACATTCAAAAGTTCCTGGCGTACAGCAAACACTGGAAGACTTCTTCGTTGATGCTGAATAGACCTGTATCTTGCTTCTCCTGTAACTTCACCTGCTCCTATGTGACGAGCATACTTTTGTCCAGCTTTAAAGTCGGTTTCTTGTCCAGGCTGCTCCCTGTCTTCCTTATGTCTATCACGTACACCCATGATATTGCCAATGTGGGTCCCAGCTAATTCCCAATGTTTCTTTTGCGCTCTGCGTCGCTCTTTCTGCTCACGATATGCACGTACTAAAGCTGAACCTTTTCTCGCAACCAATGCCATGTCAGAAGTCGGATCACGTACAGGCACAACAGGCTCTGGTTGTTTCGTAAACACGATTCGACCTATAGAATTTAATATCGGTTCTTTTAACGTGTTCTTATTTAAACATTTTGAAATATTTATATTTCGAATCTTTAAAGAATGTAGTAAAAAAGCGTACCATCCAAAAATGGAGGGACAACGTTGTGAACCAAAAGATGTACTCTTGTCTCTCCCTCGTCATCTGGATCATCATCGTGATCCAAAGAGCTCACTACACCTGATGTTAACATTCTGTTACGTTCCCACAGTTCATTGTCTTTATTTATTTGTCGCTGTTGAGCAGATAAACGTTTCTGTCTTCTTGCTTCTAGTTCCATCTCCTTTTTACGAGTGTATTCCTCTGATACATCAGCAAACGCATGATTCTCTCCATCACCCAAAGCATACCATTCTCTATCCAATCTAAAAAACAAAAGAAAATATATAATGACTGATAAACATACATACTTAAAATATTGCAATGAGGTATACCTTTGCTGCTCTTCTTCCCATAATTCTTTCTCTTCTCCATCTATCATAGGTGTAATACCACTAGCTTTATGGTCCTTGTTCCATGAATTGTATTTATAAGAAGGTGTGAATTCACTTCTTATACTATCTCGACCATCTCTGTTACTATAAAGATTCGGTGTCGGATGGTCCCAACTAGACTTTCTTGGCTCCTCATCCTCATCGTCGTCCCAATTACTTTTGGATGTGGGATCCTGTAAAAATTGATAGTTTACTTCTTACCATAGCGTAAAAACTAAACATAAATGTGTATTGATTAATTATACTATAAGAACATTATCCTGCATGTAACAATAACCACTTCCCGTGCCTTCTGACTAACAAAAAATATGTTAGAGCACAGAATATATGTGCCCATAATTATAAAAGTGGTCTAAGTCAATTTTTAAAAAAATTTTTGATATTACGTTTTTACAAATTTGGAAACATTTATTAACAAATTACACTGTACAACACCATTTTTTTTCGCAATATCCACTGGGTGATCCTTATAGGCTTTCTCGCCCTAAAAAGGAATCCGGCAGCAGAAATGTTCTGTAACCCTCAGTTTTTGAGAAATTTGAATTTTTCAAAAATCGGCTCATTTTCGCAAAAATGAAGTATTACGTGAAAACTAGAAATGCTAGAGAGTTCAGGTTAGTCTTAAAAGATGGAGGAAAGTTTGCTGAATATGCTAGTGTATCCATTTATTAAGATCTGTAGTTTTAAACGGTTGTAAATAGCCGTTAAAGTTCAAAAAAGGGCCGATGTACGGATTTTATACGCGATACTTATGCATTTTTACAAAAAACTACTTATCTAGCAGAGATTTGCTACACAGCATCGGATTCTGCAGACATTTCTGAAGAAGAATCCATTCAGAAATAATGTCAGAGCGGTTTTCCATTCGGGCAGGACGAGAAAATATCCGTCGGCAACGTGCGCACGGTATTTTGCCGCCGAGCAGCCATTGTTCGCCTGGCTCGACTCGGCAGTGCCGTAGCTACGCGTTATCTACGCCGACAGTACCCTATGCAATAGGCATCTACTTTAAATGTGTTTAATGATTAATTTTTTTCATACATTCGACAAGGACTTGTTAGATGCCAATTCCGGAATTATAATGAATTGTTACAATTTTATTTTCAGAACAATTTCGATGTGTAGTATACGAATTTGTATAATTTTTTAATATGAATCAATTAAAACACAAGAACATTTGCTTATCAACTGAAATGAGTTTTATTATTATGATTTTACGAGACTTTTGGACATTTATCCAAGTATAGGAATAGTTGGAATTTATTAAACAATAATTGAAATCAATGCAAATCGTACTTGATCATTGTTTATGTATATCTTTTTAGAAATTTATAGTTAAATACTTTTAACAGATAGTTCCTGAGAATACTTTCTGATTCTTTGCAAAAATATTTATTGGATCCATGGTAGTGAAATTCCTTCATTTTTCAAGAATGTATACAAAAAATTGATCGTTAAACACATTTAAAGTAGGTGCCTATTGCATAGGGTACTGTCGGCGTAGATAACGCGTAGCTATGGCACTGCCGAGTCGAGCCAGGCGAACAATGGCTGCTCGGCGGCAAAATACCGTGCGCACGTTGCCGACGGATATTTTCTCGCCCTGCCCGAATGGAAAACCGCTCTGACATTATTTCTGAATGGATTCTTCTTCAGAAATGTCTGCAGAATCCGATGCTGTGTAGCAAATTTCTGCAAGATAAGTAGTTTTTTGTAAAAATGCATAAGTATCGCGTATAAAATTCGTACATCGGCCCTTTTTTGAACTTCGACGGCTATTTACAACCGTTTAAAACGACAGATCTTAATAAATGGATACACTAGCATATTCAGCAAACTTTCCTCTATCTTTTAAGACTAACCTGAACTCTCTAGCATTTCTAGTTTTCACGTAATACTTCATTTTTGCGAAAATGAGCCGATTTTTGAAAAACTCAAATTTCTCAAAAACTGAGGGTTACAGAACATTTCTGCTGCCGGATTCGTTTTCAGGGCGAGAAAGTCTATAGGTGTAACCCAATGGATATTGGGAAATTTTCCATAAGTCTCAATTTGTTGTACAGTGTTATCAAGAATTTAATTTTTTTTGAAATATTGACTTAGACCACTTTCACAATTATGGGCACATATAGAAAGTAAATTTTGGCAGCTAAATTTGAAGACAAGGCGATACATAAATATGATTTGGAACTGGAAACTACTTTCATTGTGCGATATCTTGTGGTATGATCAAGGATATTATAAACATAGAAATCATAATCAGAGGTGGACCACTGATTGTAACTGGTACGTTTATGCTAACATAACTATAAATAATACTGTTATACTCACCCTTGTTTTAAACTGTGGAGTCTGTGGTTCATCTTTGAATCTTAAAGGTGTTTGCCTCGTACTGTCTCTACTTCTACTTCTTTCCCTATCTCTATCCCTGTCTTTCCTTTTGTCCCTGTCCCTATCTCTGTCACGATAATCAGCTCTATGATACTTGTCTTGAGCACTCAATCGCTGATGCTTCAATCGGGATTCCAATCTTCGTTGGGCTTCTGTATTCACGCCACCAGTATGAGTTGGAGTTTCTTCAGCGTAAGAACGGTATTTTCTGTCTTTCGCGTCCGATTTAGACAAATTTGACGAATGCCTGGATGCATTGGGCTCTTGAGAATTTTCACGCCTCTTTCTTTCCGCTAGTTTATCAAGACCCAAGACAGATGCCTGAGGTTTCTTAAAAGTATGATCAGAGGCTTTCTTACGAATAATTAAGCCTCCTGCTTGATTATTATCAGACCCTTCTAACCTATATAAACTTGAATCATTTGACGTATCCATGTTTGTAATTGTCACAATACTTGTGACTGTAAATACACGAAATTATCACTGCACATTGAAGCGGATATCAAATCGTTGACATCTTAATTATACAGAAAATCACAAAAATATCGTAATAATATTTCAAGGCAAACTAATTTGCGTCTTTTCCTAATATCTTAAAATGTTCAGTAACATTAAGAAGTCGTAGGAACCAGTAGGAACTGATTGAAACGATTGAAACACACTGCTCAGTAGTGACAACTGTCGGTAGGGGGCGACACTTTCGTAGAAAAAGTTGGGTCACCCATAATATATGTATACCAACGTATGCCCAAAACAGACAGATAGTTTTTAAATGGCACCACGCGCTCATCATACACGTAAGCTGTTCAAACGTGAGATACTCAACACATGCACTAATTCGTTACTCCTGCTATATACATATAAATATACTGTTAAAAGGAAATGCAAAAAATAATACAAGAAATATAAAAAACATTTATTCTGTAAAATAATTGGGAAGCCTGGAAAGATCCAATCTTTAAAGTTTCATTGAGTCAAGGGTGTACAGGTGTACAGTATCCTGGCATATCTTTATGACAATCAGTCCGGACTTCATCATAAGCATTAACTTTTCGCTGATGGTTTCATACTTGTTCCTTATTGAAGTGCAGTTAATAGAACCTTTGGAATTGTAGTGGATGGAGTTGTCACTTCTGAAACAGTTCCAATAAATTTAGGATTAATAAACAGATTAATTTTATAAACCGAAAAAGGAAGAAATTTTAAGTATCAAATAAACCTGAAAATGAAGTATAATATATCGGCCCTATCAGTATTTTTAAAATATTGATTCCATTGACACTCCATCTTGCAAATTTTTAAAGTACATTCTATATTATTTTGGCATGAATAAACTTACTCAATCATAATTCTTCCCCTGTATCACTCATAAATAAATTAACGGGTCATATTGAGTTTAGACAGATATCCGATTTCCAACCTAAATTTTTGTGTATAAGTGTGTTTTGTGCTGCTGAACATGAATCCGAAAGCAAATACCGGCGTTCGGTTATAGATTTCGAAATAAAGGACTTAAAGTCAACATTTTTAGAGATTGAAGCACCACCATTTTACACCCGCGGAATGGCACTGTTACGGCACTGAGCATGGACATTTTGATATACGCATGCGCAGGCCCCGCTTTAGTTGTTTTTTATTGTAGCTAGAAGGGAACCGTTTAAATCTTTGTGGCTGCGAAAAGTGCAATTAAGTTTTTGCAACTCTAAAAGGGGCCGTTTATGTCTTTCAGGGCCACAAAAACTTATGCGTGCCATTTCAGGGCCACAGTAAATACACAGGTTAAGGGGGCTCGGTAGGATCGGTAAGGCCTATCTAAGCAATGTTAAATTATACATATTCTTGCACACATTTTTGGATACCTATTACAGTTATCACTACCAAATGTTTACAGTATGTTACCACCATAGTTTTGTAAGGTTTAACAGGAGGAAATTAAAAAACATATATTTTCATATACATATATATAAATTTTGGTCATAAAGCCTAATTTTTTAATATTTTAAAAGCTCATATTAAACGTTCCACGGAATCGTATAATATCATCGTAAAATTGATCTTTATCAAAATTCAGAACGCTTGTAATATCTATCAACTCTCATCTTCGAAGCAACTACAGTTTAATGCCCTAGAATATTCTGCTAACAGATATTCCGTGTATATAAACATGAATGTCAATAGTAGTAGTAGTACTCGGCATAGTTCTGCTGACAGATATTCTGTGTTTGTGAACATTAATATCAATAACATTAATGTCCACGGACGTCCATTTGAATTTAGAAGATGAGAAACATCTTGTGGACGTGTAATGTTGAAAAATTTCAAGTGACTGAAAATGACCTTCAATGACATTTCAAGGTCAACATAATGTAGGTCAATGGATTTGTCTCGAGTCAGGCTATGTGCCTAGCGCAGGGGTCGGCAACCTTTTGAGTCGGAAGAGTCAAAAATTACAATTTACATAATTTCAAAGTTTTTAAAGAGCCACAAAATTTTTTCTTCCCAACAATAAATAATACTCGCATAAATAAAGGTTTTTGATAAAAAAAAAACTAATCTATTTATTCAGAAGAAAAAATATCTATTTATTCATATATAAGTAGTGTTTTTCAAAACAAATTAGATAATATATATAATATAAGATAGAAAATTTAAACTTTACTAAACGATGTAACTTGTACTTAAAATAAAAAAAACAATAACATACATTTGGCAAACAAATTCAATGTGAGCATTGGCTTTGCATCGTTTTAGATTTTGCGTATGGAACTGAAGAGCCGCAGTTTCACATCCAAAGAGCCGCAGGTTGCCGACCCCTGGTCTAGCGTAAAAAAATGCTACAGTTCCATTTAAAAAAACAAAGGTCACCTTCATATCTCGGAGGCGCCTCCACCTACGAAAAAACAGTGTCCACCATTGAATGTCCCCCTGTAAATCGAGTATCTTTCGTATAGACATTTTTTCGAGTAATTAATATGTTTCGAGATAATCGAATGGAAAGATTAAAATGGGACACCCTGTATAAATACTTATAATTACCATTTATGCTTTGAAATTTATACATTATTCGCTATTAAAATGTTCGTAAGAAAATGGAGAATAAAATGCCACATAAAACTGAAAATATGATTTTCTTCTCATTTTTACCCTACCGACCCCCGTTAAGTAAGCACTTTGAATGTATCTAACAATACGACAATGCTTAGCGTAACTGAATGGACTACCAAGATTTAAAAGGCCCGCTTCCAGATCACAGTAAAAACATAGCTAAAGTAGTTACTGCGCATACGCATACCGAAGTATCTTTGTCAGTGCCGTAACAGTACAGTTCCGCGGGCGTAAAAAAGTGGCGCTTTAACCTCTAAAAATGTCGACTTCAAGTGCTCATATTTCAGAATCTGTATCCGGAAACCAATTCTTGCTTTGCATTCGTATTCAACAGCACAAAACACATTTCTACACAAAAATTTAGAACCGAAATCGCATATGTGGTTAACTTGAATATATGCCAAGAATAAGATCTCTTGATTTCTTGTAATTCTGTATACTAATTTAAAATATTCCAAACTAGGTTTATTTTTCTTCCTACTGTAATAGTGTGCGTCCGCTTTGGCTACATGAAGAAATAATTTCGTCACTTAGATCCGTTTGGGTACGTTCATTGTTGACTGTAACATGTATTTCCAGGTAAGCTTGGCAGTTTTAGGTATTTCTATTCTTTCGACGCTGCACTACACCCAGCTCTAACCTCAATCAGTCGCCATAAAACATTTCCGTCGAAAATATAGTCGACCTTTCCTGGTCATCACACGGATTGGTGCAGATTGCTTCCAGATCAGATGTGTGATTTTCTCACGTATTACGAAATTCGCGTGTGTCGTCAGACCAAGTAGTGACATCTAGAAACTATCAGCCTGTTTGGACAATAAAAAGTTTGCTTAATTGATTCTCTCGTAAGAGTGTTCAAGAGTGTACCAACCCTGATCAGGTGTCACTTGGCGTCTTCTCATCACCTGATAAATTCGATTTTTTTGAAAAATTTGGTTGAAATCCAGAAAACAAATTAGTAAGTGTAACAATGATAGAATCTCCACCATGGAGTTCAAAAAAAGATGCGACTATATACAAAGCAGCTGGTTCCATGCATCTACGAAAATACGGACAGTTCTTCGAGAATTTGGCAGAAAAGACATGGAAAAATGACTCGACATTGGAATATTATATAGAAGGACCTCTCCGTCTCGTTTACAAGCCCGTAGAAGACATCAGTCTCATTTCATTGGTAGAAATGGAAAATACATTCCTATCAAAATTGCTTGCTGCTGTAGCGGGTACATGCAGAGAGATTCGGCTTCTCAAGGCAGAGGCAAACGCTTTTTATGTCAAATTATTTGCACATGATGAAACGGGTATCGAAAATAATTTAAATAATATTACTGCCCTTTTGTCTGACCTCCAAGACCTGTATGTGTTTGTAAACAGAATGTGGACTGTGGCGCACTTGACAACACAACAATTGTCAAGTCTAGCTGGTGGTTCGAACGAGATTTATTTACCTACTCTAATAGAATACTTCTTAGATTTGTTTGTTATTGGTTTAACACTAGATGAGATCATAGAATCACAACCATCATTGTTGGAACAGTGGAAGAAGTATAGAATGCATGTACGATCAGTTATGCATAATCCATCCCAGTTCGGTATAGCAGAGTCTAAACTACACACGTTCGACAAATTGTTGAAGGATTTACAGGAACAATTACTGAGGAAAACAATATTTTTTAAAATGGTTGAACGCATTATGGATGTCAATAAAGGTCCTGCCATGAATGAACAGATTGTCAGTTATTTGAAAAATTTAATGTTCGATATAGAAAGTAAGAGCAATGACAATGCGGCTATAAGCAGAAGCTGGATCAAAGTGAATATTGGTATTGTGGTGACAACTAAACTGTTTGGTACCTGTGATAAAAAACTAATTAAAAGAGTACTTGAAGTAAATAAAAAATGTTATGCTGTAACGTTAATTGGAAATGTGATATGGGTACCTAGTAAATTTCTGAGTGATTTCTTGCCAAAAGAAGCTGGGAATACGGTTAGTTCACAAGTGGGAGAAAAATTATTGCTCTCTAGAACACAGAAATTGTCTCAAACAGCAAACAATTTGATTCACAGAGCTATGACATGGTGTATTGACGTACAAAACATTCTGATGAAGACTAGTCTTCAAGTTTCTGACATAGGGCAGAAACAGTCTTTATTGGTAGATTTAGTTACACTGTTATCTCAATTTAAAGAAACCATAATGTTTATAATGAATCTGCACGCTGCTCTTATTAAACCAATGAATCGTAATACAGTTCAGTTGATCTGTCGGCTGATAGAAGTACAAAAGTCTCTGCAGACCACGTTTTACATATTGGGACCAGTTATAGTGCAATCGCAAGGTCAAGTGTTACAATATCTTAGTTACTACATTTTAGCGATGTTGGAAACTACTCGAAAAAGTTTGACACAAAAAGATAAAGGCTACAGCAGGGAAAGACTAGATGCGTTATCTCTGATAGGCTTAAGTATGAGAATGCTAAACGGACCGGCAACAGAAGATAGAAGACTGATAGTCAGATGTGCTTTAACTTGTGCCAGTCAATTAACGGATACTTTCAAAGATGAAGATGTGGTGAAATTACGATTTTTGTTAGATAATTACGATATTATTTCTCAGCTAAATGATAACATTGCTGACGTCTGTGATTATTCCATGCTGCTACACCATCAGAATATAATTCCTGCATACTTCTCCTCTCTAATCGATAGTAATTTAAATATAAGCCATATCGTTCATTTGTTTGATGCGTTTAACAGTATAATTCATCAACAAGAAGCACATGACTTGAAAGTAAAGAAGGTTATGCAGTTGAAAGAAATGCTAACAAAGAATGTTTTGGAACCGGCTTGTCATGAAATTGAGATCAGTTTAAGACTCCATGTACATGCACATTTGAAACTGGATACTACCAACCCATTCAGCGTTGGTACAAAAGATGGGGGAAGAATAGTGCGATCTTTACCGCTGCCTCTAGCTAATAGTATGATATATGCTAAAAGATTTATCGAGCATTATTTGGACGATATGTTTTATAATCTAACCACAGTAGCATTGCACGATTGGAAAACGTATGGAATGATGCACGCCCTAGCTCACTATAAATTAAATCTTGACACTGTACAAAATCATCTGCCTACCCAAACTTTGGAACAAGGTTTAGATGCGTTGGAGATTATGAGAAATATTCACGTATTCGTTTCAAAATATTTATACAATTTGAACACGCAAACGTTCATTGAGCATAATAGTAACAACAAGCATTTGAATACCATTGGAATTCGACACATTGCGAATTCTATTAGAACACATGGGACTGGTATTATGAGCACAAGCGTGAATTTCGTGTATCAGTTCCTCCGTGTAAAATTGCACACGTTTTCGCAGTTTCTGTTTGATGAGCATATAAAGTCGCGATTGATGCGCGACATTAGATTCATTAAAGCTCAAAGAGAGAATGGAGCCACACCATATACGTATGAAAGAGCTGAAAAATTTCAGAAAGGAATCAGGAAATTGGGAATGACGCCCGACGGTTTAAGCTACCTGGATCAATTTCGTCAGCTGATTACTCAAATTGGAAACGCTTTGGGATACGTACGACTAATCAGATCGGGTGGATTACACGCGAGCTCAAACGCGATTTCATTTTTACCAAGTATTAATTCATCCGTACCGTACGAAACAATGTGTAAAAATTTGAATTATAGTACAACGACTCAAACTGCAGCGAAACGCTTAGAAGATGATATTGCAAATTTAGTAAGGAATTTTACGGAGGGCATACAATACTTCAAGCTTCTCGTTGACGTATTCGCATCTGCATTTCGAGACGCTAAGTCGTATCACTTGCAACAATTTTATGCTATTGTACCACCATTAACGTTAAGTTTTGTAGATAATTCAGTATCGAATAAAGAAAAAATGTTCAAAAAAAAACAAACAGGTGCAGCTTTTACTGATGACGGTTTTGCAATGGGAGTCGCATATATAAATGCACTTTTAAATCAAAGCTCAGAATTGGACGGATTGCATTGGTTCAAAACGGTCGATCAGCATATAAGTGCTGAAAAAATGTCTGCCGAAAGTAAGGATGATCATGGAGATGAAAAATTACAACAGACAAGGGCATTAACGTTAAAACGCTTGGGAGAAAGGAGCGCTGAATTTCAGTTGCTCTATTATAGCTTATCGGGGGCCAGAGTGTTCTTTAAACAGACAGATACATAATATTCATTTAACGGCGAATGTCGCAAATCCAATAAGACATTTTCGTTCCATTGGACTAAGTTCAATATAATCTTAAGTTTTGATTGTTAAGTTTCGACTTTGTTTCATATTTTCCATGGTTAGTTATAAAATGTAATTTTACAGCCAGTGTATGATAACAATGTATTCTTTATAAAAATATCTTTAAACTGTTTGATATACTACAAATTGTATTCTATTCTCATGATCCTTTTGAAGCCCATTTCGAAGGAAAAAAAGGGAAGGTGATGAATGCTATTTTAACCAGTACAGTTGCTTTCAGAATTTTAACATTTATTCTCATGTTTTCTGTAGCACATGCCATCGTATGTGTAAATACTTACGCTACGATCATTTATATAAATACTTTCTACACCAACAATATCATTGCATTGTTTCATCATATTCATCATTAAATAGGTAATGGCTAGACAGACTGACTAGGATTTATTACACTTAAAGTGTTGCATCAAAATAATAAAGTCTCGTATGAGTGGTAATTGGGAATTTTTCCTGTCAAAAAAGTAACTTTGAAAATAACAAAAAAAAGTTACTTACAATAGTAACAGTACATATATTGTATTCATACACAAGTATGAAGTATTACTTAATAAATAAATAGAACTTATTAACAAAATCGAAATAGTTCTTGCACTATTTTTTGCAATATGAAACAAATGTTTATACAGAAAGTAAACATAATTTTTTTACTTTCAGTTCCTGTCACTTTAATAGAGTTACTGTTATTGTTATCCGATCGGTGCCTATACAAAGATTATTTAGCCTCATACTTTAACAACATTTAGTAATAAATGTAAACAATACGCATTATTTATAAATAAATATAAATAATTTTTAAAATTTATATAAAACATAATAAGTCTATTAAAATAATATCACCGTTACGACAGCCAATTCTTTAACAAATCGTTCCTGATAAGTTAACCCGAAATCGTCATTTCCTCCTCCAAAAATTAATTGTCCATTCGAGCTTTTAATGTTTTCTTATATTTTGCTGCGTCTATTTTTAACCTCTTGCACTCAATGGTCACCTCTAAGGTAGCAAAGTAAGAGACAAATAAGAATTCTCGACTGCATCAGGTTAAGAATAATTATTGTACTATGGCTATATAGAATGTATACCTATCTGTAGTAAGTTATTAAAATGCGAATTTTTTTTCGCAGTACCGTGTGTTTTTAAGTAGTATCCAAAGGCATTTCTTCGACGATCTTTGTCTTTTTGATACTTTACCTTCGATTTTAGTTATAATTAAGAAGCTAAGCGCAAATGCGTTTGTTAGTATGTGACAGATAAATCTAAACTTCTAATTAACTTATATCTTCTATGACTTTTATAGACAGAATCCTTCTTCATAGTTTGTTTTCAAATTACGTTAATATAGATATGCCTTTTCATTTTCTGTTCCAAATGACAAGTAACTGCAAGCATCAGACGTTTTGTCTTCTCTGGTAATGTAAAGGGTATGGTATAATTTCTAAGATTGAGGTCTTGAGGACTCTTCCGGGTCTAATAAATCATCGCATGAAGCTGTTGGTGGTAACAATTGTCTTCCTCCTCGCTTCTTACTGCGAGTAAAAACCTTTGTAAGTTGTGCAAATTTACGTCGAGATACTGGAAAAGGATAGTTATAATCACAATGAAACGTGTCATATTTAATACTATATGAATGAATGGATAATACCTCTTACCTTTGCCCATATTTCTCAGTCTTTCTTTAAACAGATCCTCATCGTCATGACTAGCCTGGGCGCCACATTTTTCAAGCCCTGTTCCCTGAACTTTTGAATCTAAATTGAAGAACAAATGTTATTAGGCGTGCAAATAGTGGACACCAAGATTTATAAAAAATTAATTTTATGTTATTTAATAAATTCTGAACATTTGTTGTTTGTATTGCTTATGGGTTACCTAGGTGTTCATTACCATTCATTATGTTTTGTATTTCTACTATTTACTCTGAATGAATCATAATTTTAAATAAACAATTCCTATGTATCAAATTCGAAAATTCAAACGATCGGAAATATGGTTTACATATGTATCAAATTGAAATAAAAGATAATTTTGCACTTTATATATATTTTTCACTTTGGGTTAAATATGCTGACAGGATCTAGATGCCGTTATATTTATTATACAATATTCTACTTTTAATTTTGTAAAGAGTAAGCACAGAAATGTTTGTTCATTAAAGTAAGCATTCCTGAAAACATACAGTTTAATAGGGTATAATAAGTATGACAGCATTTATTCCTCATTGAAATCACTCCTTTAAATTACTAGTGTCTGTGAACTTTCCACTTAATAAAGCTTATCACACTTAAAAATCTGCAAATAAACATTCTATTACTCATGTCCTTTCACATATATTTTTGATTCAAATATTCAATTTTTAATGTTATCTGTTCTTAGTTCATAGTATCCCCCACTATATTTCAATGGTATACGCAATTTTGAAAAATTTACTGCTTTCTTAAATCCAAATTGCTAAGTAATCAATATTTACATGTTACTTTGCATTGTTTCCGCCCTCTTTTCACAGTCTACCAACTAATGTAAATTACAGAGAAAGGTTCATATTTTATAAATTAACCAATTCATCTTTCACAATATAATCTTTTGGCAAGTACTGTCTCAAACGTGTCAAAGTAAATCTTTGTTTTACTGTGATTAAACAAAGATATAAAGAAAATTAGTAACATAGTCGTAAAATGAATTATACCAGTGACTGTCATGAAGTTCATCGAAATGCTTCACACCAGCATGTAGCTCTTTGGATCCAATAAATAGTTTCAATGCAAGTTCAAAGTGTATTGATACTTGATGACATTCAATACGCAAGCAATATGGTATCGATACATAGCTTAGAAAATTAATCAGACTAACTAACAATAAAACAGACTTTAACTAAAATTTTAGAAACATAATTTTCGTTAATATATTAATCTCTAAACATATTAAAAAATATCTGCGGGAAAAGCAATGTAGTTTTATAATATCGCAAATAACTCCAAAGCCATGAATACTACTTGAGGCTTGTACTATAGTGGAGAAGCACATGCAGATAGATGGGTTATGTGTCCTGGTTAATCTTCCAAAATATGTTAATATTAGGATTTTACTTACCACTCTCCAATGTAGACAAAAAATCTGCATTCCAACGTAACTCAGCCATGAATTCTTCATTTTGAAGGAACATAGCGATTCTTTCATCTTCCAACATAGAATTATCTGGGAAAGATGAAGAGTCTACATTCTCTTCTGCTACTTGTTGCGGAATCCTAAGGAATGTATCCGGTAGTGGTCCGAGTAGTGGTGGTTGCCATTTATGTGTGCTTCTCAATGATTTACTCGACTCTGATTTTGGGGATTTGGTAACACTTGGAAGCTCCTCATTCTGTTCTAACTCGCTCCTAATCTTTTCATTTTCATTGTCAGTGCTCATAGTGAGCAATTGATCGATTGTCATATCTACCGATCCTTGATTAGATCGTAAAACAGCCTATGAAATTAATAATTATGTTAATAACCTATAAGAAACATATTCCTATTAACAAGTGATAAATGTACCTCGATTACATCGTCGTCCATTTGTGGAAACATGTTCTTGAAATCTGCCATCGCCTGGTAAAACTCCAGGGTGGTCTGTTGCTGTTGTTGCTCAGTAACAGAAGTCATTGTGGGATTATTATGAAACAACTGACCTAAGTGAAGGAGCGAATTACCACGAGCCTGCAAAATGTATCACATTTCGCACTTTCATACTAATTACCCATACCTCAATGTATTACACTGGTTTCAAAATACTCAAGAAATAAGAGCAGTTGAAATGTAGCTCATGATGTCGGATACCAGTCTACGATTATTATTTTATCGTTATGTTATTCATGTCAAACAGTAAATTGCATCATACGATATTTTTTTACTAAAACATGTACCAAAATCCAACGTAAAGAATGCATACACTTCTTAAAACAGAAATGCGGTATACGTCATAGCACCCAAGGAAAGCTGTCAATGTCAACTGTCAAATTTTGCTCATGTTAGCTTTGGTTATCTGGTTAAACGTTAAACCCCTTCTTCGTATTGTATCGCAGAAAGCAAACTCTTCTTTGCAGTTCCGTTATGCAGTACTAGCGCCAATGTACTCTGCACAACCATTGACAACCATGCATGACGCAGGTTGACGCAGATTGACGCAGATGCATGCAGATGCATGCAGATCTATCTGACATCTAAAGTTCGGTCCAGACTGGTGGAATAAATGCAACAAAATGTTTGCAAATTCCATAAACGCTTGTGACGTTTCTAAATCGAAATTTTCACGTATGCCACTCGTCTGCTATTTTTGTCTGCGTTAAACAAATACGATGCTTGCGAACCTCTTATTGCAGCAACAGAATTGATTTGGACAGACCGCCACCGACCTGGACCAAACTTAATGATCCTTCACAAACAGTACTATCTACACTATCTACACTATCTGGACCATAGACGTACGCATACTATTAGCCCGCTGACTCTGGCAGAATATGCAACACGTGAGTGGCCACGAATAAACAATATTATAAGAAAGCAATATTTACCTCATTGCTTTCTTACGTGCCGTCTACATGGCACATTGACGTAAACATTTTGGATAGAAGGACACGTGTAGTAGGCTGCAGCGGCTACAGAAGATAAAGTCAATGGCAACTGATGGCAACGAGTGGTACAGGCTCCGTAAGTAAAGCGGGAAAATTTAAAGGCTTCATTATTCATTTGCTATTTTAATGAATGCTGTTCACCAGACGACATATTATTACTCATTTAATGTTATTTGACTATTTAGTATACGCAGAACAATGGTGTAGTGCACATCGTGCTTTTTGTGATAATTCGTTTTATAAAAACGATAACTCCGCGGAACTACGCAACGATTCCACTGTATAACACACCAATGTTTGTTCATATATGACATTGGGAGATTTCTATAGTGATATCTCAGTTTTTGATAAATACGAATTTTCCTAAAACGGATGATTTTTGCAAAACTAAAGCATTACGGGAAAACTAAAAATACTAGAAGCTCAAGTTAGTCTGAGAAGATACAGGAACGTTTCTCCAATATATGTATAATCCACAAAAAGGCATAAAAAATGCAAAGATATAGGCCAAGTACAAGAGGACGTGACTTTGGAATCGATTGCTCATTAACATAAATTTCATTACCCGAAGTATTTGAAATGAAATAATTGTGAGCAAGTACAAATTATTGTACAGCATCGACACAATAGTGTCGCTAAATAAATTATGGTACAGCATCGAGACAATAGTGTCGCTAAATAAATATATTCAATTACCTAAATTTTCCAAAAAATTATTTCTCCTCATTTAATTAAAAAATCTATTTACTGCTCGATCACTGTACTTGGTGGCCCGCTTTTTAAGAAGGTTCGATGGTGAAAAATACCTGTAGTATCAATTCCCCGAAGCTTAAGTCACGCCCTCTTGTACTTGGCCTATATGTATCTTTGCATTTTTTATGCATTTTTGTGGAAAAAGTATACACAGATATGTTTAGGAAACTTTCCTTTTTTAAGACTAAATTGTAGTTCCAAAAGTTTTTAATTTTGACGTAATTTTCTTCATTTTTGCGAAAATCATTCGATTTTCTTTCATGTAGTAGGGGTAATAGGAAAAATGAGGAATCGAAATAGATCGAAGGAATTCGACGATCTTTTTAATAAATGTGTGTGACCCTTGTCTCTTGATAACGGTTAAATTACATTATGCTTACAATGTCAGTATTGTTGCGAACACGGATATTTCTCATAATCTTTATTTGGAATTTTAGCTTGTTTCTGTAATTACAATAAAATTTTGTGTATATTTCGCTTTACTAAATTAATGTTACAAATAGTATAAAAGAGGAAATTTCGAAAAATTCCACAACGAGCACTTTTTAAACGCAGTTCAACTGAAATGATAGAAGATTATCAATCAATGACATAAAGACCCAGTAAATCGAAATATCTTTGAGTCTTTTATGAACCATTTTAACCCTGAAAAATATATTGTACTCGATCTACGTCAATATTTCAAAACTATCATTTTCGTCCAATTGCAATGAAACGCTCTCTGAAACGTTAAAGTTGGTACCTTCCTGATCGATCTTATCGTAGTTTAGATGATATGACTTTTTTAATAAAGTCTTCATTAAACTCTCCCTGTAACTTGAAATTAACTCCAACAGATAATAACATATAATAAAAATCTATGTTGCCGGCAGAAAAATTATCGTCGCATGTAGGAATTCTATGTTGACGGTATAGAAAAAATATCGTCGCATGTATGAGATATGACTAACTTCACGCTGCGAGACACGGATGACAGAATTATGAAAAATATGACTATCTTCACGACTAACTTCACGATGTGGCGAAAAAATGTGGTCAGGAGACGGAGGAGAAAAAAAATTACCGCAATCACGACTTTTTAG
Organism: Mimumesa dahlbomi; assembly: GCA_917499265.3. Classification (NCBI taxonomy): domain Eukaryota; kingdom Metazoa; phylum Arthropoda; class Insecta; order Hymenoptera; family Crabronidae; genus Mimumesa; species Mimumesa dahlbomi. The sequence continues at coordinate 4,642,182 of OU824120.1, forward strand.
GTCACAATATCTCGTAACTGGCTTGACGAATTTTTTCGTAATTAGTCTTAAATTACTCGTATCGACGACACCTTTCCGAATCATATCATATTTTATGGGAAATTTGCTGGTTTAATGCCGTTTGAATACCCCGAAAATTTCGGCCTAATCTTTCCGGATAAGATACAGGTCTGTCGGCCGAAGCCTCATGCTCATGCACTTGCCAGTCGAGGACTTTTGTACTTGGTCCGAGACAAGACCTTCTCTCTTGATTTTGATAAAATTTTAGGACAGACGAGAGATAGGATACACCTTGCACCTTACGGGCTTTCGTGTCACGAAACTGAATTACCGAAACGTTAAAATTTCTGAAGATTTGTAGCGCCTCCTTGAAGAAGGAGCAGAATTTTTTGAACCAAAAGAGTATCGTTGGTTCCGAAACGGGCACCGCACACCACCCCCTTTTGTGAAGTTGTTACAAGCCCACATGTTGCCGTTGTTGCCAAATGTGAAGGGTCTGCATATTTGGCAACTTCGGACCAAGTTCTAGATTCCGTTCTCGGGGTTGAAAGTGAATTTCGAGTATCGTGCGATGGACGGGAGCCCATAAGCACTGTTACACATAACAAACCGGAATATACATATTATATAAAACGATCAACATTCAAGTTGGCTGGTGAATCTGATTTGCACAACATCTGAAATAATGCAGAATAATTTGTCCAAAAATATATGTTTCCCTACGTAAGACGGGATAAAACGAATCGAACACTATGTGAATCATTTTAAAAATTGTAGAAAATTATTAATTATTGACGAGTAAGTTTGACTCACTTTTCAACTGATAAATAATAAAATTATAGCAGGTTATCAATTGTAACATTTGAAAGAATTCTCGAAATGTTCGATATTTCTTTTGGTACGGACAACCGAAGCGTAGAGCAAAATTTTGTGATAGAGATAAGTTTTTTGTTGCGAAAAATATATAATTCTAACAACCGTGGCCCTAGACGTGGATGCGACTTTCATTCTTTGGGGACGAAATGGAGGAAATGTATATCCTAAGTGTGGGTCTTTAAAGGGGTGTCGCAGGTATAACCGGGCACCGGCTGTTTTCTAAAGGGTAATAAAGAGCTTCTATTTAATGAACAATGAGAATTGGGTTAAGGCTCGTACATCGGTGCGTTGGACACTAATGCACCTATGAAAATATTACATTTCTCTGTTTTTATTCACGAAAGTTTTATTAACATATTCGTGACGTTCCTCTGGTTAAAATGATACCAAACACTATAACATTTATATAACATTACCCGTCTTCTTACATACTTTTATGAATTATAAATAATGCAAATTCTGTTGCATTTGATGTCATATTAATAAGAAACAGCTCACTAACATGTTAACTGTTGACGTAGACTGTATTATGTTTCACATTATCGGAAAAGATTTGAATTATTGATACCAAATAGAATGATAATGGTTTTAAGAAAGTACAATTGTTTATAAGAAATAAAGAAAAATAGTGGAAAATGTCAATATTCATAACTTTTGTACATATTCCGAAAAATTGAATACTCTTCTCTATAAAACAACTTACTTTTGCTGTGACTTACAGTTGTGTACCTGTGAATTCACTATCCTTCTTTCCCAGTACAAAGGTCAATTATTAATACGCATAAACTATAACTTCTATATCGTATTCTTACTAATAATCTACGGACATCCTAGATTCGAACCGAAAATGGTAACGTTGCGAGTGACACTAAAATGGTGAGGGGGCTCTAGAGGAGCCCCCAAAATCAGTGACATCGAAAAGCATGGGGCTGAATGGTCTATCCAATACCTCGTCTGTGATTTTAGTATATTGTAGGTAACGTCGAAAAATACCCATTTGAAAGAATTTTCAAAATATTAAATATTTTTTAAGTTATAGGCAGTCAAAGTTCGGAGAATGGATTTTATAAAAAAATGTATAACTCTCAAACTGGTATAGATATGGAAATTAGCAAAATAGCAATTTATTCAAAAAACCTCAAAATTTTAGAAAGAAATTATGATTTTAATGCAACTTGTTTTTAAATTGTTGAAAAAATGTATTTAACCAGTTAAGTGTGGCGACCTTTTTGCAGAACGTGCAGCTGTGTGTCGCAAGAATCGATTAACCTTTTAGATACTAAACGCCACTATAGTGGCTTTCGCGGATACCATCTTTCAGGACGACGCACCACTATAGTGGCTTTCGTGTATGTCACCTCTCTGGACGAGGAGCCACTATAGGTGCGTTCCACGTCAAGTGATCAGGGTTTTTGCAGTCATGTCACGGATTTTGATAAAATTTCAATATGTTGTAGGTAATGCTGAAAAAAAAATCCAGTAGAAGGAATTTTCAAAAAAATTAATATTTTTTAAGTTACAGACAGTCAAAGTTTTGTGCATGGGTTCTTTTGAAAATTTATAGCTCTCAAACCAAAATAGATACAGAAATGAGCAAAATACCAGATTATTCGGAAAGCTTCAAAGTTTTAGGAAAAAATTATCAATTCAATGCAACTTGTTTCTAAATTGTTGAAAAAATGTTTTTAATTATTTAAACTTAAATTTCGTCCAATATGTATCCTCAAACATTTTTTAAACATTTTTTTTCATCATTGTCGAAATGTCCTCTAAACATAATTTCCAGCCGCATCTCTGGCTTCGGAAAACTTTTCGAGTTATAAATTTTTATGTACCGCGATGTCCGTATTTGGCGCGCGACTTCGCCCATACCGCGACGCAGATAGCAGCCGCTATTGAAACCAAACGTTGATCAATGTTCTACATTTGCGCACCAATATCTTGAAAAGTGTATCCCTCAATTGTTTGGTGATTTTTTTACAGCAATGTCCTAATGTTCTCTAAACATAACTTTTAGCTACAACTTCGCACAACGAACAGTTTTCAAACTACGAATTTTTATTTACCGCAGCGTTCGGATTTTCGCCCGCGATCCCGGCCGAACCGTAACACGTATACCTGCTGTTATTGGGAAAAACCCTTGATCAGGGCTCTCTCTGATTCTCATTTCACAGTATGCTTGCAGAAAAGGATACCTCAATAAACATTTTCCATGCATTGTGATAGTTATGCTTTAAATGTGATTCATTTTCTGAAATTCTCTCAGTGTGTTTTCGGCCTTTCACGGGTAAAGTGATAAGTGTAGAAATATACGTCTGTCATTTTTTAGTACTTTATACAGTTGCGCTGGTTCAATTAAAGACAATATGCCATTCCAATATTGTTCCAATCCATTGAAGCTAGTAAATCGCAAGTGGTGCAAAAAACATATCCGTCATGTTTCCAAACACATGCGGAATTCAAATTTAGATTTAGAATTCGGGGTATGCATTTGAAATCTTTGCTTTAGTAAAATAAGAAGGCGAAATGTGGTAAGTACAACAAATATTATTCGCGAAAATGAAGCAGGTCCAAGTAATTTAGAACAAGCATTAGAATCGGACGATAAAAGTAGTGATGCCGCGTCCAGTTCTAGTATTATTAAATTTCCTGAAATAGATAAAACTTCCAGTATAAATGTTCTAAATGAAGTGTTACCAAAATTTGGAGAATCTCCCGTGCAAGTTTCTAAATTAAGAACGCATTGTCAAATCAAAGAAAAAATTGGTAAAATACAAAGTGTCATAAAAAGAAAAATAATTGCTTCAGATTCAAGTGATGACGAAGATTCTGACATTTTTCAATTCAAGTTTTCGGCCGGGATCGTGGGCGAAAATCCGAACGCCGCGGTAAATAAAAATTCGTAGTTTAAAAACTGTTCGTTGTGCGAAGTTGTAGCTAAAAGTTATGTTTAGAGAACATTATGACATTGCTGTAAAAAAATCACCAAACAATTGAGGGATACACTTTTCAAGATATTGGTGCGCAAATGTAGAACATTGATCAACGTTTGGTTTCAATAGCGGCTGCTATCTGCGTCGCAGTACGGGCGAAATCGCGCGCCAAATACGGACATCGCGGTACATAAAAATTCATAACTCGAAAAGTTTTCCGAAGCCAGAGATGCGGCTGGAAATTATGTTTAGAGGACATTTCGACAATGATGAAAAAAAATGTTTTAAAATTGCTTGAGGATACATATTGGACGAAATTTAAGTTTAAATAATTAAAAACATTTTTTCAACAATTTAGAAACAAGTTGCATTAAATTGATAATTTTTTCCTAAAACTTTGAAGCTTTCCAAATAATCTGGTATTTTGCTCATTTCTGTATCTATTTTGGTTTGAGAGTTATAAATTTTCAAAAAAACCCATGCACAAAACTTTGACTGTCTGTAACTTAAAAAATATTAATTTTTTTGAAAATTCCTTCTACTGGATTTTTTTTTCAGCATTACCTACAACATATTGAAATTTTATCAAAATCCGTGACATGACTGCAAAAACCCTGATCACTTGACGTGGAACGCACCTATAGTGGCTTTCGCGGATGTCATATTTGAACACTTTGTCAACTTTGAAATGGTACAAGAAATTTTATCCATCTACTTGACGTGGCAATATGGAATACGTATTGCCTATATATTTTTTTAAAATTATTATTTTATCATCAAATACTTCATTTGAATATATTCTTGCACAAAATGGCATTGCTCATTACACTTTGCAGTGCTGTAACGTTTTTACACTGTTCACGTCAGACTCTGCCGTCCAGGGAAATAGCCACGCGTAAAGTTCTGCCGTACCTAAAAGGTTAATAACGTTAGGAAATTATGGATACATGACTCCCATCTTAAATTATTTACACTGACCCCTAAACAGTCTAAATACAGGGTGTCCCATTTTAATCTTTCCACTCGATTATCTCGAAAATAATTAATTATTCGAAAAAAATTTTTATACGAAAGATACTCTATTTAAAGGGGGACATTTAATGGTGGATACTGTTTTTTCGTAGGTGGAGGCGCCTCCGAGATATGAAGGTGATCTTTGTTTTTTTTAATGGAACTGTAGCATTTTTTTACGCTAGACACATAGCCTGACTCAAGGCAAATTCACTGACCTAGAACATGTTGACCTGTTCACTTGAAATTTTTCAACATTACACTTCCAGAAGATGTTTCTCATTTTCTAAATTCAAAAGGACGACCCTGGACGTTAAGGCACTTGTTGATTCTGTCCCTAAATGACCTTGCCGAGCCCGAATCTCGCAATTTCTGATCACTATGCTACTTGGGTGCCGCCGATTCGGAAATATTTCCCGCTACATTCGGGCAGGTGCCTTATAATTTCGTTGACATTCTCCCAAAATTAATATCATGTCGATAATTTCATTAGGCGTGTAATCAGTCATCGGAAAGTTGATCACTATCAAAATTCAAAACGCTTGTTATATCTACCAACTCACAGCTTCGAAGCAACTACAGTTTAATGCCCTAGAAGATTTTGCTAACAGATATTCCGTGTTTATAAACATGAATGTCAATAGTAGTAGTACTCGACATCGTTCTGCTGATAGATATTCTGTGTTTGTAAACATTAATATCAATAGCATTAATGTCCAAGGACGTCTTCTTGAATTTAGAAGGTGACAAATATCTTCTGGACATGTAATGTTCAAAAATTTCAAGTAACTGAAAATGACCTTCAATGACGTTTCAAGGTCAACATATTCTAGGTCAGTGGATTTGCCTTGAGTCAGGCTATGTGTCTAGCGTAAAAAAATGCTACAGTTCCATTTAAAAAAACAAAGGTCACCTTCATATCTCGGAGGCGCCTCCACCTACGAAGAAACAGTGTCCACCATTGAATGTCCCCCTTTAAATAGAGTATCTTTCGTATAAAAACTTTTTTCGAATAAGAAATATTTTTCGAGATAATCGAGTGGAAAGATTAAAATGGGACACCCTGTATATTAAAATTTGCGAATATATCTTGGTTTTCGCCAATATTACGATATAAAAATCGAAGGGTAACATAATTTTCGTATGACGGATATAGTCGTCAAACACACTTTAAACTAACCGATTAATTGTTTAAACTTAAATTTCGTCCCATGTGTATCTTCAAACATTTAAACAAATGTTTATCATCATCGTCGTAATGAACATCGTCATGAATTTTTATGCACTGCGGTGTTGGTGTTTGGCCGCTATTGAGGGAAACCGTTAATGAATGTTCTACATTTGTGCTCCAATATTTTCAAAAGTGTACCCCTGAATTGTTTGGTGATTTTTTAATAGCAATGTCATAATGTTTTCTAAACAGAACTTCTAGCCGTAACTTTGCACATCGAATAATGTTCATGTTACGAATTCTTATTTACCGCAATGTTCGGTCTTTGGTTTGCGATTCTAGCCGTACCGTAACATCTATACCCGCTGTTATTCTTTGGAATTTGTATTGTCTTTAAAGTAATAGTATTTCACTTCTTACAGAATATACTGAAAATTGTTAATGTCCAACTAATGGGAATTACTGATAACATCTGGATTTTTGAGGCTATTTTATCTCAATAATAATTTAATATTGGAAGTAATAAAAAATAAGAAAAATAGATAATTGAATTTAATTGTCTTAATTGATAAAATGGATATCTTGTGGGACGTGTGGGTTCTTTGAATTAACAGGATGGCCCGCAGAACACGACCACAGTATATTCGTAATAAACAAATATAATTACTTTATTATTCGACGATAATACAGAATAATTGACAGAGTGGCTGACTGAACTGAATACTGACAGAATGTTACAGATTGACTCAACTGAATCGAATGAACGAATGCGCTCGGCCGTCTTCGACGGCCCTTATATATGCTCGACGGTGTCGTCTCACTTTTTAGGAACTACAAATTATTTACTGGCCTACGTGACCGTCGTATTTCGGATCGACGCACGAAAACGTCGAAACTATTTAGGCTACGACGAATCGCTCGCGTCGTATAGATTTGTTGCAAGATCTGACGAAATATACAACGCATCGTCTACAATCTGTTGTCTTTCGAAACTTTTTTTTTAATTGAAGAATGACAAAATCTTCGTCATTACTCAATCTGATGCAACTATTTACCTTTTTATAATACTTTGTCGTTTCTCAGTTTTTTCTTTCATATGACAAAGTGTTTTAATTTTAGAAGCTTGTACAGGAGATTCTCCGAATTTTGGAAAGACTTCATTTTAAAACATGTATAGTGGAAGTTCTATCTATTTCAGGAAAACTAATGATATTAGAAATGGAAACTGTTTCACTACTTTCATCGTCCGATCCTAATGCTTGTTCTAATTAAGCTTGTTCTAATCAAGGTTTTTTTCCAATAGCGGCAGGTATAGGTATTAGGGTAGGCCGGAATCACAGGCTAAAAACCGAACGCCGCGGTAAATAAAAATTTGTAACTCGAAAACAATTCCGAAACCAGAGATGCGACTGGAAGTTATGTTTAGAGGACATTTCGACAATAATGAAAAAATATGTTTAAAAAATGTTTGAAGATACATATTCGACGAAATTTAAGTTTAAATAATTAAAAACATTTTTTTAACAATTTAGAAACAAGTTGCATTAAATTCATATTTTTTTTCTAAAACTTTGAGGCTTTCCGAATAATCTGGTATTTTGCTAATTTCTGTGTCTATTTTGGTTTGATAGTTATAAGTTTTCAAAAAAACCCATGCACAAAACTTTGATTATCTGTAACTTAAAAAATATTTATTGTTTTGAAAATTCCTTCAAATGGTTTTTTTTTTCTCAACGTTACCTACAATATATTAAAATTTTATCAAAATCCGTGACATGACTACAAAAACCCTGATCACTTGCCCTGGAACGCACCGTATGTAGGATTCGAACCAATGTTTGTGCTCCTACTATAAATAATAAAAATTATTTTGTATTGTTCGAAGATGAGTTCACTCACTATTGTGTTACGTATTTAATCACCTGTAAGTCAAATGTATTTTCTGTTTTTCAAGACTTTGTAGCAAAAAGTGAGGCCAATTTTAATTAAAAAATCGTTAATTTATATTGTCACAACGGTAAAGAATATTTACCGAATGAGACGAAAGACTATTGCGCAAAAGGAGGTATTTTATTTTTTCATTTAACAGCTCCACGAACCTCTCAACTGAATGGCGTTTCAAAACGTATGGTTAGAATTATAACAGAAAAGGCACGCACAATGATAAGTGGTGCTAATTTAGATAAAGTATTTTGGGGAGAGGCAGTACTTACTGCTATTTATTTAATTAATATTACCGCGACTAAAGCTTTAAAGGTAAATAAAACACCATATGAATTGTGGCACAGAAAAAGGACTAATTTAAAGTAATTAACACGTTCCCGCCGGCATGTACCACCAGTGGTACATACAGGGTTGTCCCATGGGACGGCATGTACCACTAGTGGTACATACGCAATTGTCCCATCACAGACGAGGTATTGGATAGACCAGGGGTCGGCAACCTTTTGAGTCGGAAGAGTCAAAAATTACAATTTACAAAATTTCAAAGTTTTTAAAGAGCCACAAAATTTGTTCTTCCCAACAATAAATAGTACTCGCATAAATATAGGTTTTTGATAAAAAGAAAACTAATCTTTTTATTCAGAAGAAAGAATATCTATTTATTCATATATAAGTAGTGTTTTTCAAAACAAATTAGATAATATATATAATATAACATAGAAAATTTAAACTTTACTAAACAATGTAACTTGTACTTAAAATAAATAAAACAATAACATACATTTGGCTAACAAATTCAATGTGAGCGTTGGCTTTGCATCATTTTAGATAGTTTGGATAAATTTGGCTCATAACTAGTTGTTTTAAGTTTCAAACACGACTCTAAATTTTCATTTGTTAATTGGCTTCTTACTTTACTTTTAATTATATTCATGCAAGAGAACGCTTGCTCGCACGAATATGTCGATCCGAAAATAGTCAGCACTCCAAATGCCAACTTCTTCACCTCACTGTAGCAATCTGGAAGACTATTCCATGCATCTAATATTTGCGTATGGAACTACACATTCAAAGAGCCGCATATGGCTCGCGAGCCGCAGGTTGCCGACCCCTGGGATAGACCTATCACCTTACGGGGTTCCATGTTCACGAAACTGAATTACCGACGCGTTCAAATTTCAGAGGATTTGCAGCGCTTCCTTGACGAAGGAGCAGAATTTTTTGAACTAAAAGAGTATCGTTGGTTCCGAAACGGGCACCGCACACCACCCCCTTTTGTAAAGTTGTTACAAGCCCACATGTTGCCGTTGTTGCCAAATGTGAAGGGTCTGCATATTTGGCAACTTCGGACCAAGTTCTAGATTCCGTCCTCGGGGTTGAAAGTGAATTTCGAGTATCGTGCGATGGACGGGAGCCCATAAGCACTGTTACACATAACAAACCGGAATATACATATTATATAAAACGATCAACATTCAAGTTGGTTGGTGAATCTGATTTGCACAATATCTGAAATAATGAAGAATAATTTGTCCAAAAATATATGTTTCCCTACGTAAGGCGGGATAAAACGAATCGAACACTTTGTGAATTATTTTAAAAATTGTAGAAAATTATTAATTATTGACGAGTAAGTTTGACTTACTTTTCAAATGATAAATGATAAAATTATAGCAGGTTATCAATTGTAACATTTGAAAGAATTCTCGAAATGTTCAATATTTCTTTTGGTACGGACAACCAAAGCGTAGAGCAAAATTTTGTGATAGAGATAAGTTTTTGTTGCGAAAAAAATATAATTCTAACAACCGTGGCCCTAGACGTGGATGCGACTTTCATTCTTTGGGGACGAAATGGAGGAAATGTATATCCTAAGTGTGGGTCTTTAAAGGGGTGTCGCAGGTATAACCGGGCACCGGCTGTTTTCTAATGGGTAATAAAGAGCTTCTATTTAATGAACAATGAGAATTGGGTTAAGGCCCGTACATCGGTGCGTTGGACACTAATGCACCTATGAAAATATTACATTTCTCTGTTTTTATTCACGAAAGTTTTATTAACATATTCGTGACGTTCCTCTGGATAAAATGATACCAAACACTATAAGATTTATATAACATTACCCGTCTTCTTACATACTTTTATGAATTATAAATAATGCAAATTCTGTTGCATTTGATGTCATATTAATAAAAAACAGCTCACCAACATGTTAACTGTTGACGTAGACTGTATTATGTTTCACATTATCGGAAAAGATTTGAATTATTGATACGAAATAGAATGATAATGGTTTTAAGAAAGTACAATTGTTTATAAGAAATAAAGAAAAATAGTGGAAAATGTCAATATTCATAACTTTTGTATATATTCCGAAAAATTGAATACTCTTCTCTATAAAACAAGTTACTTTTGCTGTGACTTACAGTTGTATACCTGTGAATTCACTATCCTTCTTTCGCAGTACAAAGGTCAATTATTAATACGCATAAACTATAACTTCTATATCGTATTCTTACTAATAATCTACGGACATCCTAGATTCGAACCGAAAATGGTAACGTAGCGAGTGACACTAAAATGGTAAGAGGGCTCTAGAGCCCTCCAAACCAGTGACATCGAATAGCATGGGGATGATTGGTCTATCCAATACCTCGTCTGTGGACAAACAATGAATTAGAGAGCCGTCCGATGCGGAGAACTACAAATAAGACCGCCGGCGGGAAGGTGTTAAAGGATTTCAGTTTATGTGCATAACAAAATTAGGAAAGTGAATTTCGATGAAAAGTCATGGAAACGAATATTTATGAATCTAATGGTTATAAAGTGTGGGATGTGGAATATGAAAACTTTTGTGTGGTTAGAGATAATATAGTCATGGATGAAACAAATTACTTAAAAACTCGACCAGTAGTAGCCCTGAAAGGGTTGACGAAGACACCTATAATGAAACTGATGAATCTGATATACAGCCAAAATCAGTAGAAATGGGTGAAAAATTTGATAATGTTGAATCAGATGTATCGAAGTCGTGTGAAAAAGTAAGTTCTGAGGAAAAATTAGGTGACGAACCTCATAAATCTGTAAGAGAGACAGATATGCAAAATCAGTCTTTATCTCAATTCGATAATGTAGAGCAGTGATGTTAAGGTCGCGCACTTTTCAGCCGATTTTCGAGGTGCTCGCCGACTACCCCACCACTTTCAAGGAAGGGCCAGTGAGCGAGCGGCTAGACGTTTCGGGGCCGCTTCGGCTCAGGAGCGTAACGTGAACAGGTACGTAAAATTTTAAAAAGGTTGTACCTGGGTAGGGTAGAACGTGCGTTTATGTTCACGGTACGCTCCTGACCCGAAGCGCCCCCGAAACATCTAGCCGCTCGCTCACTGGCCCTTCCTTGAAAGTGGTGGGGCAGTCGGCGAGCACCTCGAAAATCGGCTGAAAAGTGCGCGACCTTGACATCACTGATGTAGAGTCTACATTGTAGACTTTTCTCACGACTTTTGCTGTTTTTCCCGAGCTCGAGACAGTTCGAGTGGTTCGAGTGTTTAGAGCTGGAATTTGGGAAAGCGCGTGACAAATCAGACCACCCTGACAAAGTCACGCGCTCTCAAGTGAGGACCAATGCATATAAGGAGATGCACTGCGCATCTCAGAGCAGTACGCTTTAACCTTTGTTTTTGAATAGATCTCTTCTTCACTTTACTCGTCCGAGTCTTTCTTTTACTTCACTATCCTTGACTTTCCTGACATTACTGTTATTCATTTCCTTCTATTACCTCTTCCTTAATGATAACCTTTACTATCGCTTTCCTTACCTTTTCCTGTTTCTCCGATCAATGCACTACAATAATAATAACGGACAAGAGAAGTCTGATCTTAGAAGGAGTGCTAGGATTAAGCAACATCCACCGATGTCACATATATCGAGGGTGAGACACAATATGATCTCATATGCGCACATCATTTATAAATAGGGTTCCTAGCTCGTTTGACGAAATTAAAACCAATGAAGATAAAGTTCAATGGGAACAAGCAATTAATGATGAAATAAATTCTCTTTTGATAAATAAAACTTGGACTTTGATAGAAAGACCTAGGAATATAAATATTGTGGATTGTAAATGGATATTTGCTATTAAAAATGATGAACACGGAAACTTATCGAAATACAAGACACGTCTCGTTGCTCGTGGTTTTAATCAAGAGTATTTAACTAACTACAACGAAATGTTTGCACCTGCTGCAAGAATGATAAGTTTTAGATTTATAATCGCTTTTGCAAATCAATTTAATTTATTGATACATCATATGGGTGTGAAGGCTGCGTTCTTAAATGGCGAATTAAAAGAGGAAATTTATATGAAAGTTCTTAAAGGAGTAATGAGTAAACACAATCAAGTGCAAATTGAATAAAACCATATATGGTTTAAAACAGGCAGCGAGATGTTTGTTTGAGGTATTGAAGAGGAGTCTCGTAGAAAAGGATTTCCGAAGTTCGACCGGTCGACCGTTGTATAATATTTGTGTTTTAGATAAAGGAAATATATCTGAAAACATATATGTCACTATAGGTGGACGATCTTGTAATTGCGACGGCAAATGTAAAAACAATGATACATTTTAAAAGACGTTTAACACGCTCCCGCCGGCATGTACCACCAGTGGTACATGGAGAGATGTCCCATGGGATGGCATGTACCATTGGTGGTACATACACAATTGTCCCACCGGGCGGCATGTACCACTGGTGGTACAAATGAAATAATCAATTTTATGTGTCTTTTTTCTTAATAAAAAGGGAACAAAAATTGCATATGGACTGAATCAAAACAATTCTTCAAATTTATACGACTTTAACATACAAATATATATTAATTAGAATTGTTAATTCCAATTAAAAATTTGATCGCGTCGTTAATAAAATCTATTCAATTCATTACATTAAAAACGTTATTTATTTTCATGAGTTTTCTTAAAATATGGTATACACAAAGGTGGTTGATTTTTACAAAGACCACAAAATGTTGTAACACGTTTAGTTTTTTTTTGCAGCCGTAGCGGCACCCATTTCTACAGATAATTTCCTGTAGCACTCTGTGCAGCGTTTGCGGGTGTGTTTTGCTGGGCCTAAATGGGTTTCTATAAAATGTATCTCGTTTCTGTTTTCTTGTGCCTCTGGTATTTTTGCATCTGCTAATAATTTGTCAATAATTAATTCTCTGAATTTTAATATATTCATGTTTTTAGTACCCCAATTCTTATGTATATAATATGCGTTTACAACTGCTGTACCACAAAGTAGTTGTATAATAATTTTCTTATACCATTTTATCGTTTTTCTTAAGCTACTATAGTATGACGACATTTGATCGGCAAAATCAATACCTTTTTTTGCGACATTGTAATCGAAAACAAGATCTGGTTTGTATGTTGCAGATTTTCCTTCAATAATCTGACAATTATGACTTGGGCAACTTGTTAACATACAAACAGTTCTTATATCAGTCCATTTCATGAATTTTATGCCAGAGCGATTTTCTAAACTTTCAATTTCACCACGTTTTTGTTTTTTCTTTTTATCTGCTGGTAAAAATTTCCGATTTAGCTGAATTGTGCCGCAAAAATATGTTCTTGTTTGCAGTAGCGATTGAGCTAAAGGTATACTTGAGTAGAAACTGTCTGTATACAAAACGCGGTAGTCATGTAACAAGCCATCCATCAATTTTGAAACAGCATCATATCCATGTCCTTGTATTGAAGCGTTCATTCTTTTTCTGGCATAAATATCCAAATCATAAGTTGCGACGGTAGCCCCAGAATGACCACCACGGAGATAGTTGCGCGCCCCTGACGGGCCCTATTTAGCGGTAAGGCAAATAAACAAACCGCGTCGGTTACGACAAACAACTCGCATTACGTAATAACCGTCTAATAGAAAAACAATAAAAATCTGATTCGTCCTTTTCGAAACTATAAGAATATGATTGGGCGAATTTTCGAAGGGATCGGTATATAAAGCGTGACGCACAGCGAAAAAGTATCAGTATTCTACAGTACCAGTCTACGAGATAGCAGCATTTTGCATGATTTTTCTTTGTGATAATTTTACGAGTATCGTCCCACGATATATTACGAATACAGAGAATATTCACATAAATGTATTAATCGAGACTAAGTGAGCGTAGAATAAGATAGAGTGAGGCGGAGTGGACGAATGAGAGAGAGAGAGAGTGCATGTGACCAATCTACCGACACCCAAAGATACCGATCCTTACAAAGAGTAGCGGCTGGACATTCAGGGCCAGACCACGATCTCGTCTCCGATCCTTACAAAGAGTAGCGGCTGGACATTCAGGGCCAGACCACGATCTCGTGTCCTACCCTTGCAAAGAGTAGCGGCTGGACATTCAGGGCCAGACCACGATCTCGTCTTCTATTTACCAAAGAAACCGTCCTAACAAAGAGTAGCGGCTGGACATTCAGGGCCAGACCACGATCTCACCTCCCTTCATTAAAACACATCTACCAAGATCTGTGCATGAAAGCGGAGCGAGAATAATATTTGGCGACGAGGCATTTAAAGCCATAAATAGATTAAGACGAGTGTGAGAGAGACGGCGGTGACAACGAGTGTGAGAGAGACAGGGGGTAAACACGGCGAGCGATCAGCTGAGAGAGAGAGTGTGTGTGTGTGTGAGTGAGAGTGTCCGCGAATAACTTTAAGAGATAGATCAGGATAACTTTTGTATATACATATGGCGGTAGAATAGAAAATTAGATTTAAGAGGATAAGTTAGAATAAGATCGCGTGAGTGGTATAGAAGAGTGCAGGAGTGCGTGATAGGATAGGCCACGTAAGAATTTGTATAGTTAGTCAGTGAGAAATATGAATAAATTTCACGTTTATCGTTGAAAGTTTCCAAGTTTCTTTATCGACCTGCCCCGAACCTATTTATAAGTAAGGTCAGCTCTCGTGGACCAGGGGTCCGACAAGGGGGGTGTACCGTTACAGCCGAAAACGTAGACGTCCACGCCATGGAATCATACTTTCGTCTATAACGACAGTTTTCCCAGGTTTTAGCGTATTTTTGAATGTACTAATAATTTCTGCCACGATCTTGCTAATTTTATTCAAGGGATCCTCGGTTTCAGATGTAGTATTATCGCAGAAATGTAGGCATTTCAAAATAGCTAAAAAGCGAACGCGCTTCATTACATCTTTTATGCGTTCGTTTCCATACATTTTCTTCTCAGACCAGTATAATCTAATGTCTGGCATCTGTATTATCCCCATAATTAACAATATAGCAATAAAAGCTTTCATGTCGCTTATTGTAATCGGTTCCCACGGTAGCGCATGTTTTCTTCTGTTTCGACTAAACCCACATTCTATGGAATATTTATTTGTTTCTTCAACCATTAGTTGAAGAATGCTATCGATTGCAAATAATTTATGGAGCTCAAGAGGGTCATTGCAATCAATATTTCCTACTAGAAGCTCCGCGTCCTGCGTATGTTCATGTTCTGTAACGGTGCTTTGTATTTCTCTTCTTTGAATTGGCCTCCATTGTTCCCCTTGACTTTCTATTCATTCATCTCCAAATGTAAATAACTAAATACATTATATGAAAAATCGACAAGATTACCTTCCGATCCTAATTCGTCTTCATCTGAAGTGTAATTGAGAGGTTGTACACTTTTTCTTCGATAAAATATGTCTATAGATTCATCTGATTAATCATTCATTTCTAAACGCTTATTTGACGTTCTAATGGGTCGTAATAAAGTATTGTAATACAGATAATAATAAAAATAAATTTTTACAAAAATTCGAAATTACTTACATGAAAATCTCAAAATAAGAAGCAACATAACCATAAGAACAATCGCTATATGAATCGAAATTTCAATTAGCGCGAGTTATATTTTGGCTACTTTGTACGGGAAAATTTTTTAAAGGAAAACAATTTAAGACTCTTGATGCCAGAAGCAAATTACAAACTATAGTTCGCTAACCTCCACAAATGAAAAGTATTTATATTCGGCAACAATTTAAATACGTTCGAAATACGTTGGCGCCTCTCATGTGGTTTGAATTGCCAGACGACTAGCGACATCTGGATGTGGCGGGAATAGGAAGTGCGAGCGACAGTCCCCCCCCCCTTCCCCCTAACCCTCTAGCTCGCGGGGCACTACTTATTAGTTGCGTAGTATAAATATGCAACACGCTCATTCTCAAATTGCATGCCAAAGTGAATGAGCGATGTGCAATTAAGTTCACAATAGCGCCGCCCGATGGGACCAACTGTGAATTAGAGCGCCGTCCGATGGCGAGTACTACAAATAAGGCCGCCGGCGGGAACGTGTTAATGAATAGATACAAAATGACAGATTTGAATGGTATTAGTTTTTTCTTAGGAATAAAAGTTGAAAGGAAAAGTGATAAAATAACCTTAGATCAAACTGCTTAAATTTCAAAATAGTTTTAGAAACATTTAATATGTAAGCCAGCTAGTGCATCCTTGCCTAGTGTGGGAAATCTCCTACGTATTAGTGGTGGGACAGGATGGGTGGTACAGTTTATAACAAAACAATTTAAACATAACAAAACACTTAATAATATATTTAGCACGTAGCCTAAACTACACTCTTAACACTTCTTTACCCTTCCAAAGTTACTCTACTTCTTTACGTCTTTTCTCTTCAACTGCTTCTTTAGATCTTTACTCGTTAACTCTGTACTTCTTTACACTTCGAATGCTACTCTCCTTCTTTACGTCTTTAATCTTCAAATGCTTCTTCATTTCTGTCGTCTCCGACACGCTCTTCGATTGACGAAATCTCTCTTTTACACTCTTTCATTCCTTCATTCATTCTCACACGTATGCACACACTCTTGTCACGTGAAGACTTTCGGTCTGTCGCAGACGCTGACCATAGCACAATAGGCGAAACGCGCCATCAGCATAATTAGGCAACGAGGCGGCTACCGCCAGACCGCGGATCAGACTTCTGCGAAATCTCGAACTGAGAACACTTATACAATATTACTCTATAATCGTTTACTGACCAGTGTTACCAAGTGTGAGTGCCTGAGAGTGTATCTTATAATTAATATATTGAAACTATTGTAATCTCAAAGTAATTAAATAAAGAAAAGGAGGAGATTTAATTCTACTTTAGTTTTTTTTATTAATATTACCGAGTTTCAAAACGTGACAATTAAAATTGGTGGCAGCGGTGGGATACACTTGACTTCGCTATAACCTAAGGGACCAATTGTAGCTGACCTACAGGACAAACACTTGGATAACCCGTAAACACCACGGAGAACCCGAGGAAACCAGAGAATCAAAGCGTGAGTACGTTCCAATATTACTCATATCGGGACTCTCCGCAATATACAACCGACTATGGTAGCTCACACTCGTTTGAAGAGTCCTTTGAAATGGCGCAAGATAATATCACGCTAGACGAATTGAGACAAGTCCTCACAAAAACAGACTTAGGGGAGGAGATAAACGTACCAATCATGCAAAACCGGGTGGTAACGGTATGGACGAGAATGAAATGCGCGAAGAACTCAACCCCAGAGAGGCGATCGAAATCATTCGCGACTTCGATGGGAAAAATCAGGGCGTAGAAACATTTATTAGCGAAGTAGAGGAGGCAAGCCAAATGGTGCCGGCCAATAAAAGAGCGTACTTCCTAAGGCTAGTAAAAGCTAAACGTGTAGTAGGGAGTGCAGCGCGCGAATTAGAAGCTTACGCTACGGATACCTATACAGAATTTTTCGAAGCCTTATGACTCATATTTGCCAGTACACAACCCGTTGAGGTTTGGCAAAATAGCAGGTCACGCTGTTTCCAGAAGAAGAGCGAAACAGTCACCCATTTCGCGAACCGATTCCTTGATATTCAAAATAAGGTGCTATCGTGCACCATGAACTCGGAGGGAAAAGCGGAAGAGAGAAGGTATTATGTAGAATACGAAAGGAAACAGGGACTCAAACAATTTCTCCTTGGCCTTCTACCCGAATACGATCCGTATGTACGCGCTCAAAAACCAAATACTATTCGAGAAGCAATAGCTCAAGCCCAAACAGCAGAGTCACAACAATTAACGCGTCAAATAATGATTAGACAATGCGAACCGCGAATAGAACGAAGAATGGATGAACAATGGAAAGAAGACCGGAAATCTTCCGCAGAGACCGTGACACTACCCCGAGCAGCCAACGTCCCACGGTATCATGTAACTATTGCAAACGGATAGGGCACATAGAACGAGAATGCCGTACGAAGCATTATCATGAGGAGCGTGCGTCCCAACCGCGACAATCGTCAAATTTTCGCGACAGCCGATATGTACGGGCCCCTCCGAACAGAATTCACGAAATCCAAGAAACAATCAAGATAACGCCCAACGAAGGGGACCAGCGCAAATACATTCCATTGGAACAAATAAAAGAACAATCGGATTACAACTCGGAGGAATGGTCAGACCACCATCGTTCCTAATCGATTCAGGCGCGGCAATCAGTATCCTAAGGAACAAATTCCTATCTCCAAAGACATTGGTAGGCAAAAATAGTTCGATTCCAGTACAGTGCGCGGCACACGAAATTCTACGAACACTATACGTGGCAAAGCTAAGTTATAAAGACCGTGAACACGAAGTCCACATAGTATGTAGACGACGACTTCCCTATAATAGACGACGGAATACTAGGCCTTGACTTCCTCAAATCATACGGAATAAAATGGGAAATGAACGCGCAGCAGGAAAAACTAGTATTAACAGGTGACGAATATGCTCTGGGACCACCCACCTTATCGCGAATTCCCCCCGCATGTATTAAATACATCAGCATACCAACAGACATAGAAAACGGCGATGCAATAATAGAGGAACTAAACGCGATAGCCAACATTAAAAAGGGAGTCGCGCGCATACCTATCATGAATGATGGGCCAACTGACAAATTAATACCTAATCGCATCTACCGTTGCGAAGAATTTAAACCGGAAACCCTTCACAATGTTCGTATAGCAAAACCTGATTACAATCATCTCAAGCTACTCAAGGAGAACACACGACTATCGCACGTGTCGCCGCACGATAAGGAAGACATCTGGGACATTGTATCGAGTTACGACGACATATTCTCGCTACCCGGCGACAAACTACCCGCGACTCAGCTAACACAACATTCAATATATACGCAAGATGAAGTACCCATAAATGTTAAACAACATTGCTACCCACCTGCACACAAAGAGGAAATAGAAAAACAAATGAGGTTAATGCTAGAAAAAGGGATTATACAGCCCAGCGACTCCCCCTACAATTCACCACTATGGGTAGTACCGAAAAAGGACGACGCCAGCGGCCGAAAGAAATGGAGAATCGTCGTTGATTTTAGGAAACTGAACGAGAAAACGCAACCAGATGCATATCCACTATCAAATATAGAGGAAATCCTCGACCAACTAGGAAATTCACGTTACTTTTCAGCTTTTGATCTTGCGTCTGGATTCCATCAAATCCCTATGAACCCAGACCATGCAAAGAAAACCGCATTTAGCATACCAAACGGTCATTATGAATTTAAGAGAATGCCATTTGGGTAACGTAACGCACCAGCCACATTCCAGCGGATGATGAACAAC
This sequence comes from Mimumesa dahlbomi, assembly GCA_917499265.3. Taxonomy (NCBI): domain Eukaryota; kingdom Metazoa; phylum Arthropoda; class Insecta; order Hymenoptera; family Crabronidae; genus Mimumesa; species Mimumesa dahlbomi. Next base: position 4,661,789 of record OU824120.1, read on the forward strand.
CCACTCGGAGGATTAATAAACCAGTCGTGTTTCGTCTACCTAGACGATATCATAGTATACGGGAAGACACTAAAAGAACACAATGAGAAGTTGGAAATACTATCCCAACGACTAAGAGAAGTTGGACTGAAACTCCAACCAGATAAATGCGAATATTTGCGACCGCAATTAATGTTTCTCGGACATGTAATTTCAGAAGAAAGGATAAAACCGAATCCCGAATTATTAAAGGTAGTAGCAGAATTCCCCACTCCCAAAAACCCAACCGAAGACAAACGATTTTTTGGTTTAGCTGGATATTATAGAAAATTTATAAAAGATTTCAGTCGAATCACGAAACCGCTAACGTCCTTACTAAAGAAACTGTCAAAATGGAAATGGGACAGACCACACGAAATGATATTCCAAACACTGAAAGCAACATTAATAAAAGAACCGATACTACAGTATCTAAATTTTGAAGAACCATTCATTCTAACAACGGACGTATCAAACAAAGCAATTGATGCAATATTAAGCCAAGGACCGATTGGCCAAGATAAACCTGTAGCCTACGCATCAAGAACGTTAAGCAGCGTTGAAATAAATTATCCAATGACAGTAAAAGAATTATTAGCGATAGTTTGGACCTGCACACACTTCCGACCATATCTATACGGCCGAAAATTTAATATTGTTGTAAGTGACCCGACTTCACGACTGATGCGGTGGCGTCTCAAATTGGAAGAGTACGAATACGAAATCATATACGAAAAGGGGAAACATAATACAAACGCGGAAGCTCTTTCCCGCATATTCCCCATCCACAAACCGGAATCACCAGACATCATGGAACTCCTTCAGGAAGATACGTCAAATGAAGATACACCAAATGAAGAGATTCAACTACCAGAAGACTACATAGCTGAAGTATTAGAATCAGCCGATCCAACCTTTGAACAATTTTGTCTAATTGAAAAGAAACCATTAATCGCGTTCGCAGAGATGAACAGACACCCTTTCAAACCACATGTAGAAATAATACTTACCACAAGTACCAACAATCTACAACGAGAAGGAATACTGTGGAAAATACCAAACACCCTGTATAAAAGAGAGGGAGAACAATATATTAGTTATTCGAGAACCTGCCAAGAGTCAAAAGCAAAGAAGAAGAATTGAACGACTTACAAAATACCAACGCAAATTTATTTGCAACGTCTTGGACTTCATATTCAAAAGCTCAAGAATAAAAGTAAACGCCATAGAGGAAAACAAAATACACGCAAAGACAAGAGAGGACGTTATGAAAGAAATTCACGAATCACCCATTGCAGGACATGCCGGAATCACGAAAACGTTAGACAAAGTACGCGAACAAATGCGAAGACACGAAGAAGTCAGAAATAATAAAAGAAATCGCACACTGTCATTCTTGTAAGAAAAACAAGGAATAGGGGGTCAAACCGAAACAAGAACTACTGATTACGGATACACCAGTGACTGCCCATCAAGAAATTGCGATAGACCTGTTAGGGCCACTACCGATAACCGAAAAGGGCCGCAGATACGTGCTTTCGATACAAGATCAATTAATGAAATTCATAAACTTAATACCTCTAGAGGACACCTCAGCGAAAACAATAGTGGACAAATTGCTTAAAGAATATCTAGCCAAATACGGGTTCCCAGATGAAATTCTCTCCGATAACCAATATAACATAGGAGGTAAATTAATGACAGAACTTGAAAAAATGCTCAAAATAAAACCGATCAGGACAACCACATACCGACACCAATCAAACGGAAGCCTCGAAAGGGTACACCACACGATAAAAGAGTACCTACGTCACTACGTAAACCAAAATTGGACTGACTGGGACGAATTTATAAACTTAGCAGCGTTAGTCTACAACACAGCGACTCATGAGAGTACTGGATATTCCCCATACGAGCTAACTTTCGGAACAAAAGCCAACCTTTCAAGCACCATAAGGGCGCCAAAACTAGGGGTCACCGGAGAAGAGTACTTAAGGGGTTATATACAGTTAAGAGGCGCAAAAAAAGCGATTTTTCAAGAATTTCTCCTGAACAGACAGTTAAATTGATTAATGTAAAAATTTGTACACATATTGAGATAACTTTTAACTGTATTTTAACATTTTTTATTTGTAAAAATAATGTAGGAAATTATTATTATTTATTCTCCTACGTTGTTTGTGGTGGAACTGGATAGGCGATACAGTTTTATGTTAAGACAATTTAAATAAAACAAAACACTTAATTTATTGATCACTTAGCCTAAACTACACTCTTTACCACTATGCAACTTTACTACTTTAATTACAACTTTCGATCTTAACAACTTTTCTTCTTTACGTCTTTAACTGCGTCTTTCGTACTCGTACAACGTTCCTCCACGCACTCAACTTTCAATCTCTCGTTTTCCCGTCATTCACTCTTCTATATACACATGCTTTTCTCTCTCTTACTCTTCATTCGCTTTCACTCGCACATTTCTCCATCTCATTTGCTTTCCTCACTTTCTCACTCACACTCATCCCTTATGCCTAGGACAAGGGCCTACGGACCGCCGCCGAAGAGTCGACCGGGTTTTCCCATGAAAACGCCCATGGTGGTCGCTCTTCAATCGCTGCCCTTGTCCACCATAAACTTTCACTTTCGTAAAACGACATTTGACAGACACACGCTCATGCACTCGAAAACACTCGGATTCTCACGACACTCATTCCGCTTGTTTTCTAAAATCCCACACTCAGCCATTCTGAAAAACATATGCCCTTGGATGCACTCTCAACAATTACTCTGAAATCTTTCATAGCCTACAATAATAATTTTGAGAGCTGTTATAGCTGATCTCCAGGAGCTCCTCTAAAAAAAGCGCTTTGCGGTGACCACGATATCTCGGGACTGAATCTTTTAAAATGAAAAAACCAAACGGATTTCGTTAAAGTAACGTATAATCTAGTAATTAATCGAAGGAATAAGCAAAATAACAGTTTTTGACAAAATGGCAGCTTCTAAAAAAAAAATCGATTTTTCACCAAAATTTTTGCCTTCAATTGTTCATAAAAAAAGAAATATTCATCGGTGAAAAGAAACCATCGATTAATTACTAAAAAATATAGTCAACAAGCTTGTGTTAAAATTTGAGACTGATCGGTCCAGCCGTTTTCGAGAAATCGTGGTCACCGCCTTTGAAAACACTGTTTGGAGAAAAACGCACTTAAAGTTTGAGAAGCCGGTAATAGAAACTGTAGTAGAGGCAACTTCAAATTATTTAGTAACAACAATCAAAGTCGGAAAAATTAAATTTGTATGTAATTGAGCCAACATCAATTTCAGTTATCCAAATATCAACAACTGTATCTAGTTGCCGGAACTAATTAAGGGGAACTAATAATTTTTTCGGTGTAGACCAACTACTTTCAAACGCTCTGACACGTCTTTACAAATATGCGTGTAACTTGGACAATAATCGCCGAATTGACTTGAAATTTTCTGTGTGTGTACTTAAATGTATGTACATTACGAAAATGAAATAAAACAAAATCGATTTTTTGAAAATTATAACTGTATATAACCCCTTAAGGGAACTAAAGTCACAAATCAATACACAACTATATCAAGCAAGAGAAAATATCCGTAGAGCAAAGGAAAGACATAAAGAGATATATGATAACAAAATCTGCAAGCGCATGCCGAGCTACAAGAAGGGAGACCTCGTCCACCTACTGAATCATGGTGGGAGGACCATACATAGGCCCTTATCCTATCCTAGAAATCGTTTCCAAACACAACGTTAGAATTTTAAACGAATTTAATAAAACAGAACTAATACACGTTGACAGGCTACGACTAGCGAACCCGAGACCGGATGGAGCTGACGTGGATATTCATGTTCCTATGGTTCACGACGGTCCGAGGCCAAGCACCTCCCGAGGGTAAAGCATACCAGATATCACCGATCCCGGCCGATGCACCCGTTTACCTGGAACATCTATCTTGTGTGCGAATGTACATACCACGAGAAATGGAAAGTCGTGAGCTATATGTATAGACCTAAACGAAGTAGATAATAAGAAATCACTCCGATCAAAATATATAATGAAATTAAGAATATTATGTAATAAGACAGACGAGACATGTAGGGCAAGTAGACTAATAGACCAACTCAATCGCCGAATAATTAGGATTAAAGAACAAAAAGAATTAATCGACCAAATGCTAGGCCGAACCGATAACAGTTACAGAAGAGTTAGAAGGGGACTCCTTAACCCGTTGGGAGAGGTAGGAAAAATATTGTTCGGATCATTATCAGATTCTGACGCGGAATATTACAATTCAGAAATAGACAAACTACATAATGATGTTAAAATGGTAGCAAGACTTGTCAAAAATCAAACACAAATCATATAAACATAAGTAATGGCCAATCTAAAAGATATGAAAACATTTCAGGAAAAATTAGCTACAATTGACGGTAATAACGAGAAATTAGTAAACCGTACAATACAACACGACATTGAGTTAGAATTAGAAGAACTGATAATGAAATTATCTAGTTTTTTAAACGAATACGGGGAGGACATCAATAACCTAATCATTAGGTTGCGGGCCACCAAGTACAGTAATCGAGCAATAAACAGATTTATTAATTAAATGAGGAAAAATCATTTTTTGGGAAATTTAGTTAATTTAATATATTTAATGTGTGTCGATGCTGTACAATAATTTGTACTTGCTCGCATTTGTTCGATTTCAAATACTTCGTATAATGAAGTTTATTTTAACGAGAAAGCTATTCCAAAGTTACATCCTCTTGTACTTGGCCTATACCTTTGCATTTTCGATGCTTTTTGCTGATTTCACTTCATTCGTAGAATATTGTTAAGTGTAGTATTGCTTTTATTAAAATACTTGTTTTTAAAGAAATAAGGGAATACAGGAATGAAGGAATAAAAGAATGTAGGAAAATAATGGAATAAACGGATCTGATTAATATGGTGGGATGATGATGATATACGATGATGTGAAGGAATATACCAAATTTTTCTTTAAACGTTATTTCCTCTTAAGAAATATAGTAATAAGAATTGTGTATTTATAAAATTTCAAAATGTTTTCTGAAGAAGTGATACAAAAAATCAGAGACTCTTCCGGAGCCAGGAAAATATCGATCTATAGATGCGTTTCAGATCAAGTGTACAAGGTTCTCGCAGCATGTTAGACATTGTTTAATAACTTGCATATATTGTGGGTAATATTGAAAAAGGAAATACATTTGAAGGAATTATCAAAATATTAAACATTTAACTATAGCAAGATAGTGCAGGATTCGTATACGTGTGGTTTCTAAATGCTTAAATAAAAAATTATAATAAACATAGAAGTGTACAAAAACGGTTTAATTACACAAAAACCATCTTATTAAAAATATCTAAATTTTAAATAATTGATTGCATGAATTGTTGAAGAATGCTTTTGATTTCTAGAAGTTTTAGAGCTTCAATATGGTCCTATGTATATCCTTGAAAACGTTTTTCAATTTACGTACAACATCGTTATCGTGTCTTCGAAACGTACCTATACTTCAACAATCAATTTGAAAAAAAAATAGTTTTTTTGAAATCATGAACTTTTTTATTACCGTGGCATCTTCTGATCTAATGTTACAGTATACCTGCAAAAAAATATACTAATTTCATTGTTAAGATCAGTAGGTAATATCATAACACTGTTACAAACAGATGCGGAACAATTTAGAGATTCGATACCCGAGATAGTAAAGTTTCAATGCAAAACATGTTACAAAGATTTGTTAACAGTACCGACAACTACACGTTTCGGACGGACCCAAAAATTTGCTTACTTTATCATGGAAGACCTGTTTACAGAACAATTTGATTATGTACTAAAAAACAGTTTGTAGAAATTTGAAGAGACGCTTTGACATGTATCGAAGTTCTAGAAACTAAATAACTTTTTACAATAATTTAAGCAACTATTATATTAAATATATAAATTATTGATAACAGTTTGATATTTTCTGAATTATGTACTAATGCGTGCATCACGAAGGTGTCTTTCTTTCCCTCTCTTTCGTATAATTATCGTTCTTTCTGTGGTGTGTTGTTACGTACACCACTCGACCACCCCACCATTTAGGTATGCAGGTTGTCCCAGTTCCCAGGACGCTTATTGCACCTTTGGATAGTTCAGGTAATTCTAAGATAGGGAGTATTATTCCCATCGTCCCATCACAATCCGTGGCCGAGTTATTAACGAAAAACGACAGCCAATCAGAGGGCTCCGTTGGGCGCGGCAGCGCGACAGTTCCTACTGGTACAAGTTAATGTCTTGTAGTAGCGGGAGTGTTTATGCGGCCGCGTCAACGGAGCCCTCTGATTGGCTGTCGTTTTTCGTTAATAACTCGGCCACGGATTATGATGGGACGCTGAGAATAATACTCCCTATCTTAGAATTACCTGAGCTATCCAAAGGTGCAATAAGCGCCCTGGGAACTGGAACACCCTGTATATAATGCGCCTTAGATACTAAGCCTTTCCTACGCTTGTATTTTTCACCACTCCTTATTTCATACTACCTTTTCGACACCTCTAAAAACCTTCAGCCCCTGACACGCGGCAGCCTGCCAAGAGTCATCATGCTCTCTCACTCGCTCCATACCCCCTCTCACTCACTCATCATGCTTTCTCACTCGCTCCATACCCGCTCCAACTCACTCGCATGCTCTCTCACGCGCACTCATACCCTACTCTCGCTGCTTACCCTCTTTCTCGCTCTACCTACGCGCGCTCAGCGCATACCTTAACCCGTACCATAGCCGAGCGTCAAGCAAGAGAATTGTTTAGGAATCGAATAAGATAAAAAATTAGTCATCGTCAACCCCTCTTCCAGGGGATCGCCAAAACGCAATGCGCCTGCGTAACAATAATATTTCACGCCTATATAAGGCGGTGCACAGGACCAAATCAGAGCATTCATATTAAGAGCATTCATTAGACTCTAATGATTAGAGCATTCATATTAGCAGCATTCATTAGAGCATTTCATATTAGCATTTTAGCCGATCTTAATTCGTCAAGTACAGAGCCTTTTATTCGCATTCGCAAACTTGCTCATTCTAAGTCCAATCCGGTCAGGGAACAGACTTCCCTTGGTCGTCAAATTCTAGCCTTAATTCAGACTCCTCGGAGTACTAGTACAGATAAGTTAGTCTTAGTTCAAATCCTTTTCAATTTTGTTAATTCATATATAGTTGTAACAATATAGCGTTTTCCTTATATTTTTCTTTAATTCAAAGAGTTTCTCATTCCAATATCCTACTACACCTTCTCCAAACCCAGCACGCTGTTTGACAATTAATAATTTATACACTTGCTTACACGTTGGTCTCTCAGAGAGGACATCCGCTCAGAGACCATAACTTTTCGAGAGGACATCCGCTCATTAGCACTCGTGCATCGCAAGGCATTTATAAACCGTTCCTTCAGTGAGGCAATCCGCACGTTGGAAACGAACTACAGGGTCCAATGTCTCCTCAAAATCCTCCCTCATGACCCGTACCAGTAGAGCAGGGCGTAAAAACCAAATACGCCGTTTGCGAAATTAATTAAACAATACCAATTCTCCGTACCAGGAACTACTGAGAGTCGAGACGGAGCACACATCATATAAGGTGACTCCTATTATATTTACACACTTTAATATACCACCATATAAATTCCCTCTTAATGATCCGCGGCGCGAAATATATTTAAGTAAACGCGTTTTCATACTCAAAACCGAATTCGGTGTCATCGAGCCAACAAATACTGGCACCGCCACCCCCAGAATCACTGAAATCAGAACAATCTCAGCAGATAATCCCTGGACCACAGGTAAGTATTAAGGTAAGTACATTCTATCACCCGTGGTAGCGAAACCGCGCGATCCCCGGAATGGCATTAGTGCCCCGAAAATAGCGGTTTTATTCCGTTTCGTCCGAGCTCCTTCCGAACTCCTATTTAAAAAGGCCGCGACGATCCGGGACGTGACAGTGTAACCTACTATGGCTCGGGATATCAACAACACTACATACGACTGCATACGACTGCATACTTTGTCTCTATCTTACCGTCACTCCGTCGCGCTCGCACTAGCCAAACACAACGTTGGCCGAGCAAGCATGTATGACAGCACGTTTGACACCCTAGGAAGGTATCAATGCGGAATTCATCGTGGTCCAAATTTGTCTCGCATAAGAACCTTTCTTTTTTTCGGTCTATCTGTTGCGTTCGCATTCCAATCACCCAGAATAAGTGTGCAGATACGTTTTTGCCGGCCGCGGCAACTCTTTCATTTTATTCTAAACATTTGCTAATCATTTTATCGGGCATTCAATACTTATGTCCAATATTTGATCCCACAGTGTCGCTGAAGTTAAATTAAATGGAAATGGAATAATAATTATTTGTTCCTGAATCATTCATTTCAAGTTATATCCTTATGATTCAATATTTATTGAACTTTATTTTTTACCCACTTCTTTATCTCGATGAAATCGTTATTATTTGAAAAAAGACGTCGGTGTTTAATCGGTTTTAAGCTTCTTGCTGCAATGTTTTATCACAGACGAGAGATAGGATACCTCCAATACCTTGTCTGTGCCATGTTACGTACACCACTCGACCACCCCACCATTTAGCTATATATATAATGCGCCTTAGATACTAAGCCTTTCCTACACTTGTATTTTTCACCACTCCTTATTTCATACTACTTTTTCGACTCCTCTAAAACCTTCAGCCCCTGACACGCGGCAGCCCGCCAAGCGTCATCATGCTCTCTCACTCGCTCCATACCCCCTCTCACTTACTCATCATGCTTTCTCACTCGCTCCATACCCCCTCTCACTTTCTCATCATGCTTTCTCACTCGCTCCATACCCCCTCTAACTCACCCGCATGCTCGCTCACTCGCACTCATACCCTACTCTCGCTGCTTACCCTCTTTCTCGCTCTACCTACGCGCGCTCAGCGCATACCTTAACCCGTACCCTAGCCGAGCATCAAGCAAGAGAATTGTTTAAGAATCACATAAGATAAAAAATTAGTCATCGTCAACCCCTGTACCAGGGGATCGCCAAAACGCAGTGCGCCTGCGTAACAATAATATTTCACGCCTATATAAGGCGATGCACAGGACCAAATCGGAGCTATTCATATTTGACATTCAGATTCATTCATATTCGCATTCGTTAATCATTTCTCGTCCTAAGTCCAATCCGGTCAGGGAACAGACTTCCCTTGGTCGTCAAACTCTAGTTTTAATTCAGACTCCCCAGAGTACTAGTACCGATAAGTTAGTTTTAGTTCAAATCCTTTTTTTTTATTTTGTTAATTCATATATAGTTGTAACAATATAGCGTTTTTCTTATATTTTACTTTAATTCAAAGAGTTTTTCATTCAAATATCCTAACACACCTTCTCCAAACCCAGCACGCTGTTTGACAATTAATAATTTATACACTTGCTTACACGTTGGTCTCTCAGAGAGGACATCCGCTCAGAGACCATAGCTTTTCGAGAGGACATCCGCTCATTAGCACTCGTGCATCGCAAGGCATTTATAAACCGTCCCTTCAGTGAGGCCATCCGCACGTTGGAAACGAATTACAGGGTCCAGTGTCTCCCCAAAATCCTTCCTCATGACCCGTGCCCGTAGAGCAGGGCGTAAAAACCAAATACGCCGTTTGCGCAATTTGTTAAACGATACTAATTCTCCGTACCAGGAACTACTGGGAGTCGAGACGGAGCACACATCATATAAGGTGACTCCTATTATATTTACACATTTCAATATACCACCGTATAAATTCCCCCTTAATGATCCGCGGCGCGAAATATATCTAAGCAAACGCGTTTTTATACTCAAAACCGAATTCGGCGTCATCGAGCCGACAAATACTGGCACCGCCACTCCCAGAATCACTGAAATCAGAACGATCTCAGCAGATAATCCCTGGACCACAGGTAAGTATTGAGGTAAGTACTTTCTATCACCCGTGGTAGCGAAACCGCGCTATACCCGGAACGGCATTAGTGCCCCGAAAACAGCGGTTTTATTCCGTTTCGTCCGAGCTCCTTCCGAACTCCTATTTAAAAAGGCCGCGACGATCCGGGACGTGACAAATTTTGGTGACAGCGGTGGGATACGTCAAAGTTACCGTCGGGTGAAATAATAGAATCAGTTTTTTTTTTCCTCGTTACGTAAATTAAGTGCATGACCATGGAGACACGTTCAAGGCGCGGTGTAGATGACGCGGCTGTACCCTTGTCGGAAGCAGAATTGTCCGAATGGCAGAAAATGTTAAAAAATAAGGAAGATTTACTCCGCGAACAAGAAGTCTCAATTCGACATAAAGATCAAACGCTACGGGAGCAGCAGAAAAATATCGATCGCGAACTCGAACGTATAGAAACATCGAGCAAAGACGTTAATGATTTAAACCGTGAAATAAATAAGCTTCGTTGTGAGTTAGACAATGCAAAAGCGAGCACAGCACCCACAGTACCGTTACTAGACATTGCTCCGGGACATCTAGTATATGACAGATTACAAGAAGATTCACCGCCAAGCCAAATCTCAATCCGCGATGCCATAGACGGCGTACCGCATTTCGACGGCTATAACGTACCCGTCGCGCAATTTATTCGAGCATGTAGACGCGCACGCGACACGTTACCGCCTTCCGCGGAAAATAATCTCACAAAAGCCTTAATAAACCGACTACGCGGACGCGCATACCTAGCGATAGAAGACGAACCGTGTAGAAACATAACACAGCTCACAGATCTCCTTCAACCGTCATTCGGAAGCGGCAAATCCATAGACCAGTATAGAGGCGAACTTAGCATGATATTTAAAAATCCGCGTGAACACATTCTAGATTACATTAGTCGAGTAAAGGAACTTCGCGCATCGATTCTAGACGGAGAACGGTTAAACCATAGAATCATCCCGGAATCTATCCTGAAGGAATTAGACGGCCTTACGATCCGATCATTTTGTAAGGGCCTCCCGTTAGAATACCGCATACAACTTCGGCCGCATGAATATATGACACCGTCAGAAGCATTCGCCAACGCGAAAAATATACACAAGGAGATGGAGCTTGATAAGGAGCGTTTCGCGGAAGCCCGAACGCCAGGCCGCGAAACCCAAACACGACAATCACTACACATCGACCGTGAGATAAGTTGTTCATTCTGTCGAAACAAAGGCCACGTACGCTCCGAGTGCAGGAAGCTACGTGCGGTACAAGACGGCCAACATTATTTCGAATCGTCGCGACACGAAGAGTCACGCCGGGATCCAGGTAGAAACGCGTACCCACCCCGCGACTCGTACAGAAGTCAACCCCGTGGTCAATACCGCGACGCACCTCGCAAAAATCACCGAGATTCGAACCGCGGATATTATAACGAAGACTCTAGATTTATGCCGTCACATCGTCAGCCGGAGCCTAGATACGCGCCGGACCACCGTAACCAAAACCCAGAACGCGAAACGCGAGGGCGCGAAACGCGAGGACGCGAATGGGAACATCCACGACGGAACCCAGAACCACAACAAAATACATCCGTGAATACTCCCCCTCAGGGAAAATTTTGCCGGTACTGCAAAACGGCCGGTCATGAAATCAATGAATGCCGTAAGCGCGAATATAACAATTCACGAAATCCGACGGGAAACGAGCAGAGCCCTCCGAACCGTCCGGACGCGTCAAGGAACATACAGGGCACCTCAGTCCGTGCGATACAAGCGATAGGGGATCCCCAGGAGTCCAAGTCGCAACTCTCCGATTAAACACAACGACTAACGTCCCGCCAATCGCGATCACGTCACAAGACCTCTTGCCTAACATCAATTTCATGCTCGATACCGGTGCCGAACCAAACCTAATCAAATTGCGTAACGTGCCTTCAGCCACGAAGATCAATGAGAATGACTCCCTCATCCTTAGCGGAATTACTCAGGGCCGAGTCTCAACCTTAGGGTCGATCCAAGTGGACATTTTCGGGTACCCAGTACGTTTTTATATCGTGCCTAATAATTTCCCCATCCTTCAAGAGGGAATATTAGGAGCTCAATTCTGTAATAACGCGGCAAAAATCGACTTTCCAAACGAATTAATTGAATGGCAAGGTATCAAAATCCCTTTCTCTAAGCGCGAAACAGTGGTTATCCCCGCGCGGACTAACTCGCAATTCTACATTAAAATCGCGAACGTGAACATAAAAGAAGGATTTGTTCCTAAACTAAATGCAGGAGACGGTATATTCCTAGGAAACTGTATCGTTAAAAATCGTCTAGGTCGTGGTTTAGTCCGTGTAACAAACAGTCGAGATACAGATGTCGAACTTGTTGTGCCTACAGTCGAGTTGCATGAGTTCGAAGAAGATAAGAGCGCGTTGAACCCAGGCGACATATTTGTTTATAATGTCAATCAGCAAGCTCACGCCGATCGGGCGGCCGAAATTCCCCCTCTCCTGAGGCTGGACCACCTCAACACTGAGGAACGCAAGCACGTTGCAAATCTTATAGGCGAGAACGCCGATTTATTTCACTTACCTTCGGATAAACTGGAATATACGAACGCGATAACCCACAAAATTATTACAACCGACGATCGTCCGGTTCATACCAAACAATATCGCTTCCCGCCGATTCACAAGGAGGAAATCAATAAGCAAATTTCTGATTTATTATCAAATGATGTTATTCAACCCTCCGTATCTCCGTACAATTCCCCCTTGTGGATCGTCCCCAAAAAATCAGATTCGCACGGTAATAAAAGATGGCGAATGGTCATCGACTACCGCAGTCTACATAAACCAGAAAACGGTTGGCGATGCGTATCCTCTCCCTAACATATGCGAGATTCTGGATCAATTAGGCGGAGCCAAGTACTTCTCGGTCTTCGACCTGGCATCCGGGTTCCATCAGATCCCTATGGACGAGAGCGACGCAGCGAAAACTGCATTTTCCACACCGCATGGTCACTATCAATTTAATCGTATGCCGTTCGGTTTAAAGAACGCGCCCGCAACATTCCAACGTCTTATGGATTGCGTTCTTTCGGGTCTCCAAGGTACAGAACTCTTTGTGTACCTCGACGATATCGTCGTATACGCAAGCTCATTGCAGGAGCACGCCATAAAATTCAATGCGCTAGCCGAAAGATTACGCAAGGCAAATCTAAAACTACAACCCGACAAGTGCGAATTCCTGAGAAGAGAGGTCATGTATCTGGGACACGTAATTAGCGATTCCGGTGTCAAGCCAAATCCAGACAAAATAGTCGCGGTAGAACATTTTCCGCGGCCAAAGAATCGCACTAATGTAAAAGAATTTCTAGGCCTCGCGGGTTATTACAGGCGATTTATACCACAATTTTCACAGGTAGCTAAGCCGTTAACTAATCTTTTAAAGAAAGAAACGCCTTTCGAATGGGCACCACCGCAAGAGAAAGCTTTTTCATCTCTCCGTGACTCATTATGTAAGGAGCCCGTTCTCCAATACCCCGACTTCACTAAAGAATTTATTGTGACAACCGACGCTTCGGATTATGCGATTGGAGGCATACTCAGCCAGGGAATAATCGGGAAGGATCTGCCCATCTCATATGCCTCGAGACTAATGAACTCCGCTGAAACTAACTATTCAACTAGCGAGAAAGAACTGCTTGCCATAGTCCATTGCGTGAAACATTTCAGACCATATTTATACGGAAAGAAGTTCACTCTGGTCACTGATCATAAGCCTTTAGTTTGGCTTCATTCGGTGAAAGATCCTACGTCACGCCTAGTACGGTGGAGACTCAAGCTCGCGGAATACGAATATGAAGTCGTTTACAAAGCCGGTAAAATGAATGTCAATGCGGACGCACTCTCCCGCAATCCTCCAAATTCAATTCAAATTCCCATTCATCCGGTAACCTCCGACAGTTCTGACGAATCTCCTAAAGATAAAAAGCAACGATTACTCTCAGACGACGAAGACGACGACGACGACGACGACGACGACGACGACAGTGACGACGATTTCAGTCTCCCAGATGAAAGAATTGTTGTACCAAACCCATACATCGATAACTCTTCCTTAGATCCTCCATCTCCAAATTCACCTAACGATAGTTTTGAAGAGATCTTCACCTCGGAAAACGTACCATGTGCACCTCCTAACCCTTCCGCTTCCCAGTCAGTAAGTATAAAAGAAAGTTTGTCTTCGCGCAAAAGTAATCTAGTTTTCTTCGTTACACAAAAAGGAAAGCCAATTGATACAGGAGCTCTAGACTTGCAAAAACACAATAAACTGCCAAAAATAGAAGATGCAATCTTGGGACGCGCTAAAGTCACTAAAATCAATGATCGATACCTCATAGCCTTACCAGTCAAAGAAAATATTTCAATATTAACGCAGGAAGAAATTATGCTCGATGCCCTGGAATCCCTTCTGGATGTCACTCTCGAATTAGACTTGAAAACAATTAGCATATCAAAGGGAAACGTAGATAATATAAACTGGAATTGGATATTTTATAATTTACGACAAATGTTTTCCGGAACTCAAGTAAAAATCGTTATATGTCTCAATCAAATTAAAACACCTCTAGTGAAGGACCGAATTAAAATCATCGAAGAAAATCATAATTCCGTAGTAGGAGGACACAAAGGTGTCGCTAAAACAGCGTACCGAATCAGAGAAAGATACTATTGGCCCAATCTAAAGGAAGATGTTCAAAATTTCATTCGTAATTGTTCAGCATGTCAGATCAAAAAATTAGTTCGGGTCAAAACACGACAACCAATGGCACTCACCGACACTCCAGGTAATGCATTCGATAAAGTAGCGCTTGATATCATGGGACCGCTCCCTCAAACACAAAACAAAAACATATACATACTCACCATTCAAGATCTCCTCACGAAATATTCCTTAGCCATTCCCCTCCGCCAAGCGAATTCCATCAGTATAGCCAACGCATTTACTGAACATTTTATTTGTCGCTTCGGTGCTCCACGGGCCATACTAACCGACCAAGGATCAGTTTTCTTGACGTCGCTTATTAAAACCATCGCGAAGAAATTTAAAATCAAGCGATACAAAACTACAGCTTTCCATCCTCAGTCAAATGGTTCTCTTGAGAGGTCTCACCATGTGCTTACGGAATATCTCAAGCAGTTCATCGATCGTAATAATAATTGGGACGAGCTCTTGGCATATGCGATGTTCTCATATAACACCAGTATGCATGAGGGAACGAAACATACCCCTCACGAGTTAGTTTTCGGCAGTCTTGCTCGCACCCCATCGAGTGACCCTCCTATCGATGATCTGCAGAACGAAACATACCTCGCCTACGTTATCGAACTGTTTACGAAAATAAGACGCGCACAAGAAATCGCTAGAGACAATCTGAACGGTGCTAAAGTCAAATCCAAGCAGTACTACGATCGAAAAATTAAGCCGGTAACTTTTCTTCCGGGTGACTCAGTGTTCCTTCTGAAGGAGCCCCGCAAAGGGAAGTTCTCCGACCAATATACGGGACCACATAAGGTGACCGAAATTATTGATAACCGAAATGTTAGAATCGATCTTGGATCGACTACAAAAGTCGTACATACGGACAAGCTGAAACACGCTTATACCGCGTAGAATATCTATTTTATAAGTTAGCGCATGACGCATAATCAATTCCTATTCTAATTATTCTTTCTTTTATTAAGCATAATCTTTGTAATCCCCCCCCCCCCCAAAAATCGTAAGGGCACACACATCCCCTCCCCAACTTCAAGACGACAACGAAGATAAGCCCCTTTATAAGGAGGACCCGTCTAGCAGTCCTCATCACTTTGCTCTGCGCCTGTATCACGGCAACAACGCAGCCAAACAACTACAACAGTAGTCTTCATCGCCCTGCGCCTACAGCACAATAACCCACCTGTCAGAGCAGCACGGACGGACATCATACACCAGGAGCAGCCATCGCCTACAATGATGACCTACAACTTACAGCTTCTTATGCTGGGATGCCTACTCCCAGGAGCCTTATCCCTTGTTGGATACGATTGTGCCAGTGACGGAATGAACGTTACAACGCTTTCACTCACACAGATTGATGAGTGCGAAATTAGTGACACCGAGCCTGTCACACAGGAAGTCAATATTCAGCTGCTACAACTTTCCGAATTTGACTACACAGACATTATACAGTGCCGCGTAGAAATAGACCGAACAATTTTTTATTGTGGTATGCATTCGCACATTTCTGCAGTGCACAATGGCCGTCGTGAATACATTCTCGCGATGACTTCAGAGTTGTGCCAACAATTGCAAAAATCAGGTATAATATACCTCGGTGGCAACGCGCAAATCACGGGACTAGTGCCGAATACCACGGAAACGCGCAGTGTTACGTTAGCGGGAACAATAGCCGTAGACGGCAAGTGCGCGGGAACTCAATATAGTGATCCGTATGGTACGTGGGACAACGTAATTGTTCAAGCCAGTATTAGAATTTCGCTTTCGAACTATCGAGCACCGGTAAAACTTGCTTCAAATCAAGTCATCCTGCATTCAGGACTCCACTGTCCAGTGTCGGACGGATCCTGCCAGGACGCCAACGGTGACTTAGCATTTTGGCCGTCAGTGCCAATGGAAACCTGTCATTTCAACCAGTATGACGTGCTGTATGAAGGACACGCGACGAGACTCACCTCGAAGGAAGACAGCCAAGGAGCCATAACTATTTACACAGTGACCACGAAAGAAACCACTTTCGCGCTCACCCGTACCACAGAATTTAGCGTGTGCGGTTACACACTCGTGAAGACGGAGCATCCGAAACTATTAATTTTGGAAATAGTTCGAGACCAAATTTTCAAGGTTCGAGGCCCTGTCACCGTAGACAACCTCGACATTTTCAGTTATGTGAATTCAAAATTCGTGTACGTAGAGAAACATATACGCACCCAGATTTCTCATCTATACAAAGACATAATTATGCAGAAATGCGCTTTGGAGCGACAAGTGCTCGCTAACGCACTCAGCCTTGCCAGCATCGCACCAGAAGAGGTGGCGCTGACCATTATGAAAAGCCCCGGTTATATGGCCATAACTGCGGGAGAAGTCGTTCACATTATCAAATGCATCCCGGTCCAGTGTAAGGTTCGGATCACCGCCGAATGCTACCAGGAACTTCCAGTCACCCATCAGAACAGAAGCATGTTCCTGACACCAAAGGCCAAATTACTCACAATCACCGGTACACCTAGGGAATGCAACCGATTACTTCCGGTAATGTACCAGCTTGACGACGCCTGGTATAAAATGGAGCCAAATCCCACTGAATCATTGGCGCCGCAGACAATCCAACCACTTACAAAACCCACATGGCGTTACAAAAACCCATCTTCCTTGGCCACCAGTGGTATATACGGCAAGGATGATCTTGAACGACTAAGAGAACACATCATGTTTCCGGTTGAAAAACCAGCGATGCTAAATACTCTAGCTCGAGGAGCCCTAGGACGCCGCATTCCAGCCGGAAGCGTCGCCCTGCATAACTTACTAGACGAAGAATCGTTAAACAGGATAGCCGAAAGTGCCGGTTTATGCCTGTGGAATAGCTTTATTACATTCGGCTCAGCGAGCGCCGGAGTACTTGCAATATTCCTCATCCTGAGGATAATCAAGGTCCTCGTCGACATGCTGGTCCGAGGATATGCACTACATTCTGTCTACGGATGGAGCCTTCACCTACTTGGAGCCATATGGTCGTCCATCGCCTATACTACTTCATCTTTCCCATACGGAGAATCCCTCGAAGAACGAAGAGTCCAACAACCCCAACCAAAGTGCCATCGAGTGTGTGCCCAAAGAGACAATACCCCTTGAAGAAGCGCCGCTAGCTCCTCAAACCCCTAGTTCCTCTAAGGATTTTTCTGAATTAAATAGAATGTTAGATCATTTCCAATCGAAATGCTGAGACCCGCCTGCAGCATTTCTAACTAAGGGGGGAGGGGTGTTACGTACACCACTCGACCACTCCACCATTTAGCTATATATAACGCACCTTAGATACTAAGCCTTTCCTGCGCTTGTATTTTTCACCACTCCTTATTTCATACTACCTTTTCGACTCCTCTAAAAACCTTCAGCCCCTGACACGCGGCAGCCCGCCAAGCATCATCATGCTCTCTCAGTCGCTCCATACCCCCTCTTACTCACTCACATGCTCTCTCACTCGCTCCATACCCCCTCCAACTCACTCGCATGCTCTCTCACTCGCACTCATACTCTGCTCTCGCCGCTTACCCTCTTTCTCGCTCTACCTACGCGCGCTCAGCGCATACCTTAACCTGTACCCTAGCCGAGCGTCAAGCAAGAGAATGGTTTAGGAATCGAATAAGATAAAAAATTAGTCATCGTCAACCCCTCTACCAGGGGATCACTAAAACGCAATGCGCCTGCTTAGCAATAATACTGTTGGAGACATGCCGGAAAAATCAAGAGACACTCCGAACGCGTCTCACAGACGATGGCCGACCTTAGGTGTGTCGGTGCGCCTTGGTCGTACGCGATTGTTCATTCGCATTCATCGGGACATTTCGAATTATTTTATTGGACATTTAATATTTCTTGCTAATTTTTTATCCCATCATAGATTTTCAATAAATTGATTTAGTATGACAATTATAATATGTTTATCAATTATTTATTAGAAGTTACAATATTGTCTCGGTAAATAAGGAATAAATTTCGCGAAATATTGAATCCTCAAAAAAGCATCGAAAATGCAAAGTTATAGGCCAAGTACAAGAGGATGTGACTTTGGAATAGCTTTTTTGTTAACATAAACTTGATTATACGAAGTATTTGAAATCGAACAAATGCGAGCAAGTACAAATTATTGTACAGCATCGACACGATGCTATCGCTAAGTAAATATATTAAATTAACTAAATTTCCCAAAAAATGATGTCTCCTCATTTAATTAATAAATCTGTTTAGTGCTCGACTAAATGTACTTGGTGGCCGGCTTTTTACGAAGGTTCGATGGTGAAAAATAAGCTTAAATAGTTCGGGATGTTCGACATTAAAAGAGAGTTGTTAAAACACAGTATACAGCGGGCTTCTTATTGTGCCGAATGAAAATCCTCTAAATATCTCATGAAGTATCTTATTAATTCACATGTATGTTATCATCAATCGTTGAAACACATGGCAATATGTATGTGTAATTTTCTTTCAGACACATCCAGATTGTTACCTTGTTAAATTTATCCACTCAGATGCATCCGAATTGTTAATTTAGAAATGAGTACAAATATCTGCAACGTTACATTTTGGACATCAAGCTTCGTAAAAAGCGGGCCACTAAGTACATTTAGTCGAGCACTAAACAGATTTATTAATTAAATGAGGAGACATCATTTTTTGGGAAATTTAGTTAATTTAATATATTTACTTAGCGATAGCATCGTGTCGATGCTGTACAATAATTTGTACTTGCTCGCATTTGTTCGATTTCCAATACTTCGTATAATCAAGTTTATGTTAACGAGGAAGCTATTCCAAAGTAACATCCTCTTGTACTTGACCTATACCTTTGCATTTTCGATACTTTTTGCTGATCATGTTTTTCGGAATTTTTATGAGAATACGATTTTATTTGAAATATAAACAATTATAGAACCCAAATCAATAAAAAAAATATTAGTTAATTAAGATAACAATAAACAAAAATTTAAATTCAAAATTTTTCCCAGCTGATTTGATCTATTAAATATAAAAATTAAAGATATTCAAATTGATATTTTTATTTTAAAACTAAATTAGTACAAACGTAATTTTAATATCTAGATTTCTTCACTCCAAGGTTAAACCCTCTTAGCACCGAACGACGATATATCGTCGTTCGGTGCACTGGCCAGAAATACCAACGACGATATATCGTTGCGCATCTGTTGGAGTCTTATTTTATTCATCACAAGAGGTCTGTGTTTTAAAATAACTTCATAAAATATTAAAGTGGTTCATATTCGATGCAACGCAAATAAAAAAATGGTCATTTTGTTGTCTCTTATGCTGATTAGTGCCGAGGATCTGTATATGTTACAGCGATAAGGTAGAAACGCGACACCGGATATCCCTCGGATATCCGTCGGCACGGGATTGTTTCTGTGGACCGTGATCGCAATCTTTACGATGTTTATGATAGTAATGCCTGTACATCATACTACCTGATATATATAAAGCTATGACCAAGCAGATGATTTTTTATGTGCAATAACGGTTTGAAAAAGAGAAATCACTTTGTACGATTTTCATGATGTTTTATATTTATGTTATTCTTATGATTTTCAATAAATATCGAAACACAATTAGCGTCGCTTTATTCTCCGTTTATTTCGCAATATGCTGCTTCTTAAATTTTGTTAATATCACTCCTACTTTCGTTTTTACGAGCATTTTTGCAAACCTCTGCAAATTCGCCGATTCGGCCCGGTATTCTTCGCTTAGGTACGCTCTTTTCGCTCGGTGCTAAAAGGGTTAAGTAAACTTTCTTTTGTATTCTTAATGCCTTTACTTCTATGATCAATTATTGATAAAAAAATTTTTGAATTTAAATCTTTGTTTATTGTTATTTTAATTAACTAATGTTTTTTATTGATTTGGGTTCTATAATTGTTTATATTTCGAATAAAATCGAATTCTCATAAAAATTCCCGAAAACGTGATTATACCAAAAATTAACCTAGATCATCTCGAGGCACGCGTTGTTGTTAATTTAAAAAAAAATATATCCCCAGTGTTTTTGCATCATAAGGATGCTTTTTGAGGGGCGTCGCAAAAGATTTAATTTTTAACAATCACCCTAATATACAGGGTGTAACAAAAATTCTGGTACACTAGGTTTATGGATAGAACGCATAAAAATAAGAAAAGAAGTATTAAAAGTTTTGTGCAAAACCCACCCCCTATGGAGATATAACACCTTTTGTAAAAAAAAGTTTAAAAAATTGTATCTCCGAAACGGTAAGTCGAAGAAAACCGATTTTGATTGCGATAGGACCGGAAAAGATCAAAGTTTAATAAAAAAAAAATATAACTGCTATGATTAGTACCATTAAGTTGTATTTACTCTTGTTTGTAGCGGCAATTCCTTACGCCGTGCAGCGACGATCGTCCAGTGGCCGCGGTCATTGCCAGCGTAGATAGGCCTCGCTGTTTTGTATATTATAACGTAGGGCGAACAAACGAACGCTCGGGCGAGAATAGAGTGAGGCCTCAGGGCACGGCGAATAGTCAGTTGTCTCCGGGCCGAGACGTGGCATACATTCGGAAATAAAATAAACGATTGCGACCGAAGTCTCCTCGATTTTTTCCCACACTTCCTCATCCACTAAAACTGGTGGCACCCGAACGTGATCAAAAACGAAAAACGCTTAGTGAGTTCGCGAGTGAAGTGTGAAAACCGTGCGAAACAGAAAACCACGAAGGCGTTTCCATCGGCAAAGTCGTGACGAAAGCAGTGCCCTTTTCGATTGCTGTTGGGCAGTGGACTGCCTTACCGAGCGGTATGGTTAATATTATTACGTTTGTCGCTGTTCGCGGATCCCTGCCGACACACCTGCTTGTTTATTGGTCCGCACGACGCTTCATTAGAAGACGCCGATTCGCCAATAGCTAATGCGTATTAAGCAGATTCGCCTATGTTCAGGCCCTTGTTTCGCGAAGCCGTGGGGGGTCAGAGTCGTCTTCCTGCGCTGCTCTCGTGCGTGCGTGTTCACGTTCGTCTCCGCATGCGTTCGCCTCCCACACGCCATGGCGTAATTCCTTTAGTTTTTCTTCATTGAGGATAGCCGTCGGCATCCTTGTTCGTTGAAGAAAATTTCTGTTCCTTCCTAGGTCCTTGGGGGCGTATTCCCGTGTGCACCTTGTGAAGGACCACGATTTCACACCGAAATCCCTTTTACGACGTGGATCTTGCGTCGTTTTCCATCTTTCCGAGGCTCACCGCGGCATCCGCCTCGGCCCTCTTCCTTCCTTCCTTACGCTCTCGGCGTAGTGTGAGTTTAGTTTAAATTAACGACGACTAATTTTATAAGTGATTTTTGTTCTATTTAATAAAAGCTTGTTCGAGTGTGATCTTAACGCGTTGTGTCTTCACATTTCTCTTTACACGTGATACTCCTCAGTATTCGCCAGCGTCTTTTAGTTGAATGACGCCAACAACTGCGAAACCGAAATTGTGATATTTGCATCTCAGGGCGCTGTTCGAACAATCCGGTGTAACCAGCGATGCATCCAAATTTAATCACGTGATCGGTGCGTTGGACATTATACAGTTAGACGTGATAGAAGACCTGCTAACGAACCCTTCAGTAGAAAATAAGTATGTCCGAATTAAAGAGGAACTAATCAAGCGTTTATCGGCGTCACACGAGCAGCAAATACGCCGCCATCTCGAACAAGAAGAACTCGCCAGCCGATCGCCATCACAGTTCCTGCGTCACGTTCGCGGGCTCGCAGGTACGTGGGTGCAGGACGAATTCCTGAGGATACTCTGGATAAGTCGATTACCAGCTAGCATGCGTGCTATTTTAGCGACGCAATCCGCGCTGTCGTTAGACTAGCTTGCCGACTCAGCCGACAAAATTCATGAAACGATAGGTGCAAGCATACAGTACAGGCCGTCACGCAGTCGACACCAGTACCTATCGACGAATTGCGGCACACGCTAAATGCAATAGTCGCGTGTTTGGATCGGCTAGAAACTCGTCCGCGGAATAGATCGACCTCACAGAAGAGAAGATCGTCTCTAAGCATAGGACTCAGGGAAAACCCTGGGACGAACAGCAACAAATGTTGGTATCACCAACGATTCGGTGACCAAGCTTCGCGCTGCCGTTCCCGTGCTCTCGATGGCAGCAGGGAAACGCGGCCGATCGTCGTTGATTGCGGAAATCAGCGACGATCCGAATCCGCGCCGCCTGTTCATCACCGATACGGAATCGAAGACTGCTTTCCTAGTGGACACAGGGGCCGACTTGTATGTTTTTCCGCGTTCGAAAATCACAGGACGTAGACACCTCTATGCGTTCGCGCTGTACGCAGCGAATAAAATGTGCATTAATACGAACGGTCACATTACGATTAAACATTGGACTTTACCGAGATTTCGTGTGGAGATTTATAGTGGCCGACGTAGAAGAACTCGGGACAGATTTTCTATACCATTACGGACTCGTCATGGATGTGCGCGGCCGGCAACTCATTGACCAGAACACGATGCTCGCGGTGGCGGTTGTTTAACAAAAGGCGAAATATTCTCCATAAAAGCAGTATCGGATAATATACCGTGCGAGAACATTTTTCGAGAATTTCCGCAGCTTACGAAACCAACAGAACATCAGCCTCAGGCACAGCATAATGTAACGCACTACATACAAACCACGCCTGGCCCACTGACGTATTGCCGACCGCGACGATTGCCATCTGAACGCGAGAAAATGGCAAGAGCAGAGTTCGACTTGATGCTAACGGAAGGAACGATTCGTCCATCGAAGACCCCATGGGCATCCGCCTTACATCATCATACACCGCCATAGTTCCTAAAAAAGGCAACGGTTTACGACCATGCGGCGATTACTGAGCATTCAACGCTGGAGCCGTTCCAGATCGCTATCCCATACGACCCATCGAGGATTTTTCACACATGTTGTCGGGAACAAGGATTGTCTCGACAGTGGACCTGATCCGAGCGTATCATCAGATCCTCATGGAACCAGCGGACATCCCGAAAACAGCGATTATAACACCGTTCGGTCTGTATGAATTAACGCGAATGCCGTTCGGTTTACGAAACGCGGCGCAGACATTTCAACGTTTTATGGATGAAGTAGTTCGCGATTTAGATTTTTGTTTCGTTTATATCGATGATATACAGGGTGTAACATATCATCGGGGACCCTTTTCAGGATCGATAGTACGCACCAAAAGGTGAAAAATGGACCAAGAAAGTTAGGTCCGAAAATCACCCCCTATCGAGATACAACCCCATTTGTAAAAAATTTTTAAAAAATTATATCTCCGAAATGGTAAGTCGGAGAGGAGCGGTTTTTATTGCAAAATAAGCGGAAAAGATCTAAGTTTACTAAAAAAAATATAACTGCTTCGATTATTACCGTTACGTAGCATTTTTATTTGTTTATAAAAAAAAACTTTGAATTTTTCTATGACAGCGGTTGATTAACAACTTGAGAAAAATAAGGATAATGCGTCAAGACTCCCTTTTCGAAGACAGCCTAAAAAAAGTTTAACATTATTGCACGGTTTCGGCGTTAAAAATTGTTAAATACCGTTACATTGCCGTGCTACCGACGAACCTAATGCTACTGACGACAGCTATCTTGGGTCGGATGGTCACAATATTTAGCGATCATAAACCACTAATATACGCTTTCAAGCAAAAACCGGAGAAATGTACTCCGCGACAGTTTCGCTATTTAGATTTTATTGCGCAGCTTACAACCGATATTCGTCACATCGTAGTTTCGGATAACAACGCAGCGGACGCGTTATCGCGAATTCAAACAATTACCGTAGCAATCGAACACTTAACACTTTAACACTATACCGACCGCTAGCGTTTCAACAGCATACGCACGTCCGACCGGCCGCCCAACCACGGATTTTCTCTCGCGCCGGCTCTGCTTTGGTTTAAACTGTTGCGCGGGAGTGTCTGTGCATTTCGTATGCTCAAGTAAAATTGTCTGCTTTCTGTTATTATAGGACAATTAGATTTAATAAAATCTTTTATTTTAATGATACTGTTCAATTCGCGGAGTTTGGTATGAACTCCCGATTGAGGGGATTAAGGAAAGAAAGAATTGGATATTTCGATGGCAGACGAGGGCGGGTGAGATCGACTCGAGCAGTTCAAATGGTTTTGACCGTTGCCGGGCTGGCAATGTGTTGTCCAGAGTAAACTAATAACAGCACAAAACTGTACGAACTATAACTTAAGCCTAATAAACTTTACACTAAAGTAAGGGCTAGTCCAAGTTTCTGTTTTACTTAAGGGGTTACACCAGTGTAACATTTTTAAAAAATCGATTTTTTTTTATTCGCTTAAAAGGTACTTTGAACCTTCAAGAATATGAGGCAAAACGTTTTATACCTGAAAACATTTTTTTGTATGAAATTTTACGCTTTTCCCCAAGCGTTTCGAACGTCTTTTATGCGACGAACAGCGGTAAATGTAACTTTGAGTGAATTTCATCATAAATCGCCATTACCTGAAGAAGTGTACAAAGCTAAATATCAATTTATGATGAATTGAGTCGTAATGAGTTGTTAAATCGCGGCTTAGGAGGCTACACGCAGAATAGTAATGAAAGTTTCAATGTTACAGTTTGGAATTTAGCTCCTAAGTCTCGTTCAAGTGGTAAAAACGTCAATGATGGTCTAACTAGTATATTACGGGTTATGAAGGTTTTAGAGATGGATATCGGCTTTCAATCTTATGATTTTTGCCTTGAAAGTGATGCTAAGCGAGTCAAGCAGGCCGAGTTGTCGTTGGCCGATGAGGCAAAAGCAGCGCGATCCAACAACAAATGTTTAAGAAAAGAGGAACAGGACAAATTTTTGAACCAGGAAGGGCAGCTTTATGATCCTGCGGCTGTAGAATAATGTTAAAAAATTTTGTTTAGTCGATTTTTAAACTTTTTCACATCTAAATCTCATTTTAAAACTTTAAATGCGTTTTTCTCGAAACACGATTTTTCAAATCGGCACGCAGCATAACTCCATCAATTTTGCATATTTCCATATGAAATTTAATACACATCTTTGCAACAACATTTTGAAGGGAAACACGTACGGAATTTTCGATATGTTAATTAGAAAATTTTTTATAACCAAATAACTGCTGTTTTTTTTGGCGAAAAATGAGTTTTAACTTCAAACAACTGCCAAATATCCAAAAATTCGTATTTTTTAAAATCCGTACGTGTTTCTCTAGCTACACTCATGCAGATTAAGAAAAAAATTTTTTTTTGTAATAGTTTCAAAATTGCACGTGCTCTAGTGCGTGCCGTGGAACGCGTTTTTGTCAAGATGTCTCAGGAAAATTATTGTAGAGCCGCCATTATGAATTACTTTTTTATGAAAAAAATGTTTTTTTGTACTTAAATGTATGCTTAACAACATATTTTAAGAGTTTTTTGTTAGCGCCTTTCCATATTTCCAAAAAAAATTCATGAAAATAGCGCTTTTTTTCGGCTGTTACACTGGTGTAACCCCTTAACACTCTCGTCGGCTAGGGCCGAGCGAGGAAAACGAATATTATACTTCGCGAAGGCGCGGGAAAAACTTATAGAACGGCACGGCCGAATATAAGTGTACACTGCGTGGCAGGTGGACAAAGAGTGCCGTTAATTACGAATTAACGGGGTCGAGGGCGCCCCTGGGTGGGGTGACGTCAGGCTAGCGTTGCGCTATCTTCTAGCGCTGGCGCACACTCGCTACCCAGAGGGTTCGCGCGTCGCGACAGCTCGCCGCCACAGGATTGCGCCGGCAGTTGCGCGAACAGATACTAATGCTAAATTATATTTATTTTATGTATTACAGTGGTTACTACAAATAAGAAATAGTTAATATTTTTTTAAAGCATGATATCGTTCAAAACAATCGCCTGTTGTAACGGTACGACCCTTTTGCTGACTAACCCCGCAATGTTATTAACCCCTTAACGCACGTTTTATTTGAAAAAAAAAACGGTCAAAAAAAATCATTTTTTTTTGTAAAAAAACACTTTATATCATTGTATTGACAGAAAAATACAAAAAATTCAAAATTAATAAAAAAAATGCAGCATTTAATACAACGCCGCTCGAGTTAACTCGAGTGTACACATTTTCGACCGTTTCGCGCGCTCGAGTTAACTCGAGCGTGCAAGTTAAGGGGTTAAGGAACGGGCCTTTACGTAATAAGAGTTCGGAGCAGGTGGGTAAAGTATCGGGAAAGTATTTGCACCTCACACTCTTGATTTATTCGAGTTCTCTAAATTTCTATATATACACGTCCTTATCCTACCTATTCTATTACGCATTCGTCCGCTCTCGTCACTCACACGCTCGACCCGCCGTCGATAATCCGTCACGTTTCGTGCCTTGCACGCACACACACACATACACGCACGTATACCTTTATCAAGAGTTGAGGTCTTGACTGGGGACAAGTACAAGAGTTCCCGACTGGTGAGCTGAACTACTCTTTCCCGGAGAAATTAGATCGAGATTTTCGGGGTATTCAAACGGCATTAAATCCGCATATTTCCCCCAAACTATGGTGATATTCTTGTAGGGGACGTCCACCCGGTTACTTTAAGCCTAACTACGAGAAGATCCATCAAGCCAATTGCGAGATATTTTGATCTAAAAAGTCGAGGTTTTTGTAAGAAACGTCGTCTTCTTCCTCTCCTCCTTCTCCATCACCATGTTCATCTCCAACCTGTCACGCAGCCTGGTGTCAAATCCTAACATTTGTTTCATACCATGCGACGATCATCTTTCTGTCGATAACGTAGATTTTTCTATGTAATCTGAGACATGCCGGAAAAAATCAAGAGACAAGGTCTTGTCTCGAACCAAATACAAGAGTCGCTTATTGGTATTTAGAAAATCTTCAAGTTTTATCAATAATTTATAAATTTAACATAATGGTTTCTTAAATTGTAGAAGAAATGTATTTGATTTTTGAAACTTAGGCTTCATAATATATCGCAACAATACGCTTAAAACAGATTAAACGCCGACTTTTTTTCAAATGTATAAAAAATAAATAAAAAAATATTGAAAATAAATATTACTTAAATGCCCGATAAAGTAATTAGAAATGTTTAGAATAAAATTAATGAGTGACCACGACTGACGAAGACGCACCGTTGCTCTCGGCTGTCGCTACGGCTGCGCTAGGAGTGCGAGCGTGACAGACAGAAGTAAAGAAAGAGAGGCCCTTATGCTAGAAAAATTCGAATCATGTTAAATTCCGCATTGCTTTGACGTCAGCCGCGCTCTCACACATGCTTGCGTGGCCACGTCGCGTCGTTTGTTTGGCTAGTGCGAGCGCGACGGAGTGACGGAAAGATAGAGACAAAGAAGTCGGTGTCAGTTGTTTATATCCGGAGACATAGTACGCCACATCGGGAACGAATTATTACTAAAAAGAGGGAAAGGTAGACACCTTCGTGATGCACGCATTAGTACGTCATTTGGAAATTTTCAAAGTGTTATCAATAATTAATGTGTTTCATTTCATTGTTAGAACTTCGATACATGTCAAAGCATATCTTAAAATTTCTACAAGCTCTTCTTTAGTACATAATCAAATTTTTCTGTAAACAGGTCTTCCAAGAAAAAGTAGGCAAATTTTTTTTATCGGGTTATTCGGCACTGTTAAATAATTTTTGTTACGTGCTTCGTATCGACACTTTACCATCTCGGCTATTGAATCTCCAAATTGTTTTTTATCTAGTTGTAACAGTGTTATGATATTACTTAAACACTATTTGTTCAAACCCGTCGTTGAAATATATGTAAGATTAACGGACATGATGACGTTGTTATACGTAAATCGAAAAATGTTTACAAGGATATACATTTGACCAAATTAAAGTTCTAAAAGTTAGAAACATTTTTCAGCAATACACACTAACTATTATTTTAAATTTACCCCGTTATCGTAAAACCATTTTTGTCCACTTCTATGTTTATTATAATTTTCAAATTAAGAATTTAAAACCCAAACGTACAAATCCGTCACTGTATTGCAATAGTTAAATGTTTATTATTTTGCTAATTCCTTAAAATGTGTTTTCTTTTTCAATATTACTGACAATATATGCAAGTCCTAGTACCTAGACTAAATGTTTACTGTCTCCGGAAGAGTCTCTGATTTTTTTATTCACGTCTTCAAAGAATTTAAAAAAATTTTAAAATACATAATTCTGGTTACTATATTTTTTAAACATAAATAACATTTAAAGGATAATTTTTTACATTTTGCCACATCATGATTGCAAAATTATTACAATAATGAGATCTGTATACTCCTTTATTTTCCTGCATTCCCTAATTTCTTTATTTCCTTATTTCTTTAATAACAAGTATTTCAATAAAAAACATACAGTTCTTTACATAATTCTACGAATGGAGTGAAATCCACAAAAAGCATCGAAAATGCAAAGCTATGGGCCAAGTACAAGAGGATGTTACATTGAAATAGATTGCTCATTAACATAAACTGCATTTTACACAGGATTTGAAATCAATCAAATGTGAGCAGGTACAAATTATTGTAGAGCAACGACACAATACTATCGCTAAGTAAATATATACAATTAACTAAATTTCCCAAAATATGGTGTGTTCTCATTTAATGACTAAATCTGTTTACTGCTCTATTAAATGTACTTGGTGGCCCGCTTTTTACGAAGGTTCGATGGTAAAAAATAACTGTAGTATCAACTCCCCTACGCTTAAATAGTTGGGAATGTGCAACATTAAAAGAGAGTAGTTAAAACACAGTATAAAGTGGGCTTCTTACTGTTTAGAATGAAAGTCCTTTAAATGTCTCACGTCGTTCCTTTTTAATTTATTTTAACATCAATTGTTGAAATGCACTACAATATGTACATGTAATTTCCTCTCACACACATCCAGATTGTTAACATATTAAATTAGAAATGTTTGTTACGTTACGTTTTTGACATCAAGCTTCGTAAAAAGCGGGCCACCAAGTACATTTAATAGAGCAGTAAACAGATTTAGTCATTAAATGAGAAGACACCATATTTTGGGAAATTTAGTTAATTGTATATATTTACTTACCGATAGTATTGTGTCGTTGCTCTACAATAATTTGTACTTGCTCACATTTGATTGATTTCAAACCCTGTGTAAAATGCAGTTTATGTTAATGAGCAACCTATTCCAATGTAACATTCTCTTGTACTTGGCCCATAGCTTTGCATTTTCGATGCTTTTTGTGGATTATATATTTGCGAGGCCGTATATTCTCTTGCAATGCTTTGTTCTAGCAAGTCTTTTACTTAGCGAGCTTGTAACGGTACGTCCCTTGGCTGACCGATCCGCAGCGTTGTTAAAGGAACGAGCCTTTACTTTTTAAGAGTTCGGAGCAGGTGGTTTCAAGAATTAGGAAAGATTTTGCACACACACTCTCTCGATTTATTTCGAGTCGTCTTAAAGTCTATACAGGGTGTCCCAGTTCCCAGGACGCTTATGGCACCTTTGGATAGCTCAGGTAATTCTAAGATAGGGAGTATTATTCTCAGCGTCCCATCACAATCCGTGGCCGAGTTATTAACGATAAACGACAGCCAATCAGAAGGCTCCGTTGGGCGCGGCAGCGCGACAGTTCCTACTGTTACAAGTTAATGTCTTGTAGTAGCGGGAGTGTTTATGCGGCCGCGTCAACGGAGCCCTTGAAAGGGATATAGACCGAGCACTAACACACTAGCACGAAAAATGTATCGATGAGTCTATGTCACTGGGTCACTGTACTTACCGGCGTCACTGAAAAAAGGTCTAATTTATGACTTTACCTCTTGCGCATATCCTACGGACTAGCATCGCTCGCACTCCACCGGTTTACCCTGCAAACTTTACAGAACACTGCACAATAAATTCACATTGAAAAGAATGACAGTTGCATGATAATTTTCACCTTAGATTTGATTAAATTATTATAAAGAATGTATGCTTTCGCACACTTGTTCCATTTGTCCAGCGAAAGAGATAGATTCTTCATCCACGAGAAAGTTTGACTATTAATCGATTAACAATACATGCGAAATTACGCGGACTCCATTTCGTGGTGACTTTTTCGTCTTTGCACTTCCAACCTTTTCCATTTTCCACACAAATACGTTTTCCGAAGAATAGATGTAGCGAAGGAGAGACGTCTGTTACCGACAGAATAGTAACAGTGAACAGATGTCCACAGAAGCAGACCACAATGTCAATCTACGTTGAAAGTATGAGTAGTCCTGAAACGAACCGATAATTTAATCCATCTGTTTGATGTCCCCACGTTGAATGTACGCGTGGACCTAAAAAAAGCGTATTCGGTAAGTTAATAATATCGATAGTTAATAATATCCCGTAGAAAACATATTGCTGCCGCGACCGTACGTTTCCTGTTATAAAAATGTCGAGGAAACGGTCTGGTATCGCTCCAACACATTCCTGTAAGAGGCTGTTGAAACCCGAAACGTAACAATGAAAGCGCTGTTAAGAATTCAAGTGACGAGCTCTGGTCTTCTCGACTACACATGCAGCGATTCGACATGTCCGTACCTCCCACCATCCTTAGTACGCCAAAGGGCGAAATGAAAGCAACGAGGGGAACGGGACGTTCCGATACACGAAGACGACACCGAGAAATACAGAATCATTTTTTCTGCCGAACTGAACAGTTCTACGAGTCACTAAGAAGAAATCTATCATTACGAAGGAAACGTATTTGTGTAGAAAATCAAAAACGTTGGAAGTGCAAAGACGAAAAAGTCACCCCGGAGTGAAGTTCGCGTAATTTCGGATATATTGGTAATCGATTAATAATCAAACTTTCTCGGTGATGAAGAATCTATTCGTTTCGCTGAACAAATGGAACAAGTGTACGAGTGCATACATTCTTTATAATAATCTAATCAAATCTAAGGTGAAAATTATCAGGCAACGGTCTTTTTTTTTAATGTGAATTTATTGTGCGGTGTTCTGTAAAGTTTGCAGCGTAAACCGATGGTGTGCGAGCGGTACAATTCTATAGGGTACGCGCAAGAGGTAATGTCATAAATTAGACCTTTTTTCGGTGACCCAGTGACAGACTCATCGATACATTTTTCGTGGAAGTGCTCGGTCTGTATCCCTTTCAAGGGCTCCGTTAACGCGGCCGCATAAACACTCCCGCTACTACAAGACATTAACTTGTACCAGTAGGAACTGTCGCGCTGCCGGACCCAACGGAGCCCTCTGATTGGCTGTCGTTTTACGTTAATAACTCGGCCACGGATTGTCATGGGACGCTGAGAGTAATACTCCCTATCTTAGAATTACCTGAGCAATCGAAAGGTGCCATAAGCGTCCTGGGAACTGGGACACCCTATATAGGTAGCGCACTCTTCAGCGTTACCAAAATCAATAGAGACCGGTAGAGAATGGAAGACTAGCGAACCGTCGATACGTCCAATCGAAGCCAGAAGATTAGCTGTAGTGACTAGAACTTGAGTCACGGTGATAAGAACCTGTCTTAACTCCTCAGACGGAGTAAAAGGCACACCGATAGGAAACGATAACATATCGTTTTGACCATATCGAGCCTGAAACATCTTAAGGTAGACGAGATGTATTGAAACTCTGTAATATTGGTGAATCGAACAAATTTCTTTAATATTGTGTATGTTCCACGTTGTCACCATTCTGCCATACTCAACGGCGGCAGCAAAACCAACTCCCCGAGTTGCCACGGGTAGCGGGAACGCACGTCGCTGGACAGTAACAGCCATCTGCTGCAACGACTTTTCTAATTCAAGGCATGAGTTGTCGAGTACACCAAGACTTCGTAGCTTGCGCTCACGATTCTCAGCGTGCTGCTTCGTGCCAATTCTTAAACGGTAAGCGTCAGTTGATCGCTGTTTCGACGCCGTACCAGGACGTTTCTTCCTCTTTGCAGAAGAGGTAGAAGTTGTAGGCTTTACAGCGTCCTCCTCAGTATTTACCACATCCATTTTCTCCATTGTAATATCGAAAGGGGATTTCCGTACAATCTGCACGAAAAGGTTGTTAACAGCAACCAGTGTTGTCCAAGTCAATCCTTGCGTCAGCTGTTAATAACTGTGCAGTAACCAGGGTTGTCCAATACAATCCTTGTGTCATCCTTCGCCGTACCGTAACAATATTATACTTTTTTTATGACCTGCTATCTTGTATGACAAACTTTACATTGTCTTTGGGTTTTCAACAAAAAGCTAGTCATTTTATACGTCTCACGCGTTATTTTACCATCGAGAAATACATGTATATGATACGTACTTAAATAGAAATAAATTTATAAATAAAAAAAAATATAATATAAATATAGTGTTGGGGAAGGGGCGACCGTCGGTAAATTAACCCGTTAGGCTTAATTATGATTTCGCCCACCGCGGTCGCCTCTGCCTAGAGCACACCCCTCCGCACCTCGCCAACTCTGCTCACCGTGTCTTCGCGCCTCGATTTGTCTTTGTTTGTATGTGTGAAATCGCGTGATGCCCTTATATGGTCATTTTCGGGATCCGTGTTGGTGCCAATACCAATCACTGTCACAAATCTATGTGAATAGACCAAGGCCATGTAAGTGGGTCAAGTTCAGTCCTCGTCTAGCTTCTGTCGAGAGTGCGAATATTCTAATAGCGGTGTAGATTACAGTTCTTTTGTTGCGCGAGACCCATTTTGTTCGAGTGAGCTTCGTCGTAAAGAGACAGGTACGTTCCTAGCGACCAATTGTTTGATTTATTTGAAATCTTCCACGTTCCTTCCTTCCCGAACTACGGCGGCGAATCCCATCGCGCGCCAAGTGTAGTTCCTCCGCTCCTCTACCGTTCCTGACTCTTGGAGTCTGGTTTCCCGTGTTCCGGGCAAGCGTTGTGCTGGCCCATCCTTCCTGCCGTCTACCCGCGCGTTAATTAAACTAAGGATAATTAGTTAAATCGACATTTATTGTGGGGCGTTGAACCCATACACCCTCTCTCCTCACTTAAGCTGCTCCCAGCTGACCAGCACTCCTCCATCTATTCTCAAACACTGACCGATGAGCGTTTTTCACCCTGCAAGTGGCCACTTGCTAGGGTTCAAAAGGTTCATCCTGGACCAGATGGACTAACTCGTGTTGTCACCATCAAAACCGCAACCACAACACTGACTAGACCAATTGCAAAATTGGCTCTTTTACCAGTCTCAGATGGTGAATCATCATCAGCAACACCTTGCTGTTCGCGGGCGGAATGTTCAAGAATGTGGTTGCTAGCGGCAACCGACACTCTTGTTCGAACCTCGGAACGCGAAACACGTGATTAGTGCCTCTTCCATCTTGAACATTTAACTAGTGCGACGCCCGATGTCGTAATACAACGTTTTCCTAGTGCCGCGCACGGGAAACGATACGACCTTAACATCTCTCTTATCCGTTAGGCGGCGTTTACACATAGACATTGTGGGTCCGTTACCACCAATTGAGGGTTATCGGGAATGTCTAACCTGTGTGGATCGGAATACCAGGTGGCCAGAAGCAACACCACTGCGGAAAGTCGATGCAATTTCTGTCGCACACGTGTTTTTCGGAAATTGGATGGCACGGTTTGGCGTTCCTCTTGTAGGAAATATTATTGAAAGAGTGGGGTTGGTTTGAAAATCTACGGATGAGCCTCCAAGTTTGTAGGAATAAACTAACTGTATATTTAAAATGTTCACTAATTCTACTCGCAATACTCACAATAATCGGACACTCAGTCCTTTTCTCACAAAACACACTAAACTCGCAATACTCGCTATACTCTCAATATTCCTCCACGCGCTCAACTCTCATTCTCTTCGCTCTCCCATCAGTCGCTCGCTTATACACTCATTTTCTATCTTTCTCACTCTTCATTCATTTTCACTCGCACTTCATCCATCTCACTCACTTTCTTCACTCTCTCACTCACACTCATCCCTTATACCTAGGACAAGGGCCTACGGACCGCCGCCGAAGAGTCGACCGGGTTTTCCCACGAAAACACCCATGGTGGTCGGTCTTCAACCCCTCCACTCTACGGTGCCGACCCTGTTCTTCGTGGCGTGTTGGAAAGTTATCGCCGGGTTCCGCAGCCAGGATATCCGCTTGGGAAATGGCTCCACTCCCCATAAGGAACACCAAGTCGCGGCGGCGGGTACTTCCTCAATGTTCTTCGGGAGGGTATACATTTTTCCCATCTCGAAGATGTCCGTCGCCCCGGTGTCCATACGTCGTACCTTGAGCGCCCCGTGTAGGATTTTTTCAATTCTAGCTCGTTCGTAGGTCATGCGCCATCCTTCTTGGCGCGGAATCGCTACTCCTGCGCCCACCAACATCTCCGTGGGATGCAGCCACCTGAACCACTCTCCGTCCCTTCTGATGATCCGCGTGAGTTCAATTTCCCTCACTAATACCTCCTCCTCTTGGTCGAGGTATCTGACCCATAGATTGTGTGTGTCTTCTACAGCCGTAACCTGCACTTGGCGTCTCGTTTCACTTTGGTCACACATCTTTCTCTTTGCTTGTTTTACTCGACAACGAATAATTAGAAGTGACCCGCGATCGTTCGGTTGCTCTTTAAATAAGACCGACGACTTCCCGGTCCCCCTTCCAGGTTTCGCCAGCCAGATTAGGATCTGATTCGCCCGTTTCCGTGGGAATTCGTCCCGATCGCTGGTGCCCCGGTTCGCGGCTCCGGCGTACTCCCTTGTGTCGGTTGTCTTTTTAAATTTTTCTTACCTCGTGGCGTCGATTTATAGCCGTTATTTCTTCCCATTTTTCTGTAAATTCCCGTGCAATTATATAATTGCGGATCTCCCATATGTGCGGTCGCCACTCGGCATCCTCGCGGAGTCGCTTCTGTCTTTTTACCGCTTCCTCTATCCTTTTTGTTGTCTCTCGATCCGGCGTCTCTATTTTCCGGATTCGGAGACCAGTCGGGAAAGTCTGTACTAACTTTTCTCTTCTTCCAGGGATTTTGTAGCGCGTCTGCGTGCCGATTCCCTGGATGCTGGGTCCATCGGCCGATTTCCAAGGGCCTCTCCATCTCCGGAGGTTTCCCTGGATTTTCTTCTCCTCCCAACTTCCTTGCTGACCCGTTTGTGTTCCTATCTCCCGTGAAAAATCCTCCCGTTTCACCTGTACTTCCACGTTTTTCGTCTTTATAGTTTCTTCTTTTCCTTCCATTTCGTCTATGTACTGTGTCTCTACCGTACTTTGTGTCCTCCGTTCGTTTCAACGTGTTTATGTATCGCACGCCAACCGTTGTGCCTTTGTCGTCCATGTGTTTTGTTTTTATGTCTTTCCAACCGCTTTTATCGGATGGATTTATATATCTTTTTAAGTTATTAGCGTGAAACATTCCTCTTTCCTTGGTTCCTTCTAAATTTTCCACCATGTATGTTCCTTGGAAAATCTTTTGTTTTACCTTGTAGGGACCTTCATATACCGAGAAGAATTTTGCTAATTTGTTACTCGAAGCCTTTGAATAATTACACGCTTTTACCAGTACCAATTCTCCTTCGTCGAAGGTCGTCATTCGATGCTTATTATTGAATTTTACGGCTCTGCTTTTTCCCTTTCTCATGATTCTTTCTCTCGTTAATTTTATCTTTTGTTCTATCGCATCGTCTTTACTTTCTTCTTTTTCCATTTTCATCCAAGTTTTCCATATCCTCGACGGTTTCCTTCCGAATTGCAATTCGACTGGGGTGTATTCGGTGGTTTCATGATGTATCTCGTTTATAATATCTTGTATTATATTCACCCACGTCATCCAATTGGTGTGCTTTTCTCCGACAAATGTTCGGAAAAATCGTCCCAATTCGCGGTTCACACGTTCTACGATGTTTCCTTGTGGGTGACGTATTGAAGAGAGTACCGCCTGTATTCCTTCCTGTTTTAATTTGTCAATCCACTTATTAGATGTGAACTGCGTCCCATGATCGAATTGCAATCGTTTTGGTTTTCCTATCTGAGGAATATAGTGCGAGAAGATTTTATTTATGGTTACTGCTGTCGTGGCCTTTTTCAACGGATATAGAACCACATATTTTGAAAATGCATCAATGGTGACTAAAATATATTTGCATCCCCCCTTTGATGTTGGTAATGGTCCAAAATAATCTATGGACACAAGATCGCCTGGGCCTTCCGGAATTATTGTTTGCATTTCCGCATGACTCGTCTGATTGGCTATTTTATTACGTTGACATGAATCGCATGACGCCAGTATCTGCTTTGTTTTCTTTAAAAATTTCGGGTAGCAGAAATCTTCGTTCAGCATACGAAAAATCTTTTTCGGTCCTATATGCCCATGTAACTCATGCATTTCGATAACCATCTCCTCGATTATGTTTATGGGTATGCAAATCTTCCATTTCCCTTTTTGGTCTTGTTTTCTTAAGATCGAATCCGTTATCTTATATGTGTCCATCGTTTTCTCCTTACCGTTTTCTGTTATGTTTTCTATTATATTCCGCAATTTCGGGTCGTCCCTTTGAATTTCATCCATTAGCCGCATCTTTTTCGCGAGTTCGCGGTTTGGCTTGCGAGCTAACAGTGTGTACACATAGATGTCCTTGCTTGTACTATTTATTACTTCGACATCTGACGTCACACGGCTCAAGACGTCGGCTACGCTATTTCGGCTTCCCGGACAATGTTCAATCGTGAAATCATAATCTTGGATTGCTAGCATCCATCTGGTCAGGCGCGAGTTGTTAAACTGACATGTTTGGATGTATGTTAGGGCCTTGTGGTCCGTTATAATTCGGATCTTAGCTCCCAGGACATATGATCGGAACTTTTCTAGTGCCCATACGATAGCTAATAGCTCCTTTTCGGTAGTGAAGTAATTTACTTCCGCTCCATGCAATTTTCGACTTGCAAAGATTATCGCATGTAACCCCCCTTTTTCGTCATATTGCCCCAGTGTTGCCCCTAAAGCATAGTCGCTCGCATCAGTATGCAATATGTATTCTTTCGTATTATCCGGATGTCGCAGGACTATCGTCTCACAGAATAACGCCTTCACCCTTTCGAACGCCTTTTGTTTATCACCCTCCCAATTCCATTCAGTTTCTTTCTTTAATAGTTCTAGCAGTGGAACTGTTGCTTCTGCATGCAATCGTGAAAACTTCGTATAGAAATTCACCAGCCCCAAAAAGCCCCGTAGCTGTTTCTGGTTTCTTGGTGCTGGAAAATTTTTAATTTCGTCTATTCGCTCAGGCATGGGTTTTATACCTTCTACGCTCAGTATGTGCCCTAGGAATTTAACCTCTTTCCTAAAGAAATGCGATTTCTTAAAGTTTAGGGTCATTCCGCTCTGTCTGAATCTTTCAAATATTTGTTGAAGATGCCGAATGTGTTCTTCCTCGTTTCGTGAAATGCATAAGAGATCGTCGACGAAATTGATAATATGTTCGCCCAAATCTCTTAATACAAAGTCTAGACCGCGTATAAGACTCGCACTGCTGGTTTTCAGTCCGAATGGTGTGACGGTAAACTCATAGCATTTTCCTTCATGAAGGAACGCGGTATACTTTCTAGATTCTGGCGTCAGAGGGATTTGCCAGAAACTACTCGTCATATCCAGACTGCTCATGATTTTTGCGTCTTTGCATCGTTGAAACAGCTCCTCAATATTCTGCGGTCGTTCGCGATCTTCCTCCAGAACTTTATTTAGTCCTCGTGCGTCCAAACAGAGTCTGATGGATCCATCCTTCTTAACGACTGTGACCATCGGATTTATCCATGGGCTATCCGAACGTTGGATAACTCCATGTTGCATCATTTTATTTATTTCAGTTCGCACCGCGTCTCTCCTTGCCATCGGAATTGGATATGATTTCGCATAGAAAGGTGTTTTCGTTGTCACCTTTAGCGCATGTTGGTATTCGGATATTCTCCCTGGTCGTTTCGCAAATATGTCTCTGTACCCTGTGATCATGCGCCGAAACTCCTTTTTCTTTTCGTCGCTGAGTTCGCTACTTTCCATCAGCTTTTCCTCTATTTCCTTCTCTTTCAATTCCTCCGATTTCAGCTCCTCGGATTCGATGTTCGACCTGTGCCCTCCTCTTCTTGCTTCTTCTGTACTCTCCTCGAACCTTGATCGTTTTCTCCCGTCAAACATCAAGCCTCGGACCTTTGCCCCTTCTTTACTCCTACCCCTTTCCTCCTCATCTACTAATTTCTCCCGGGCTTGTCCTTCCGGCTTTTCTAAATCTACCCTTCCTCCTACTTTCGATTCAAGATCTGTCTCGCGTACTTCCGACTCTACAGTATTACCTTGGTCCGTAATCTCTTCCTTTACATTCTCCTTTTCCTCCTTCTCCTCTTCACATTCCATCTCCTGATCTTCTAGTACGACGCCATACCCTCCGATAACTCTTATCCGTTGTTCTTTTATATCCCTTTTCTCCCATTCTATTATAGCTGTTTCTCCATTTTCTTCTCCATTCCTGATTTCTAACTGCTCCCTTTCCACGTCAATTTTTGCATGTAATTCTCTTAATGCATCCATCCCAATTATGCACGTTTGAACCAATTTAGGTACCACCAAGATATTTTGTGATATTTCTACTCCTCCCAACCTGAGTTGTGCAAAGAATTGTACTTTTAATTTTCCTGACGCCTTGCCCGTTGCTCCGATTACTTTGAGGCCCACCATGGGAAGCGTAGGACATCTTTGGAAGAAATTTTTCTTCTCCTCGTAATACTCCTCGGAAATGCATGTAACTTCGCTTCCGGTATCTACGAGGGCTTCTATCGTTTGGTTCTCGATGTCCACTTTAACTATCGGACAACCTTTTCATTCTTTCGCCTTGGTAATCGGGCCCTCGTCTCTCAAGTATTCACGAGGTGGTTCAAACGTCAGATTATTCGCCGCCTTTTTCACTTTTAATTTCTCCTGCCTTTGGTTTCTCGTTGCGCCTGTCTTTGGTGCAGATCTCCGCGCACCAGCGCTTTTTGGCACAACGCTTATTCGTTTCCCGACGGTCTCTGGTTTACCGGTGACTGTCTCCTCGCCATCCGTGGACCTTCCATTCGCTGTCTCTCGTCTCTCCCGTTCGGGCCTTGGGCCGAACCCTGCTGTTGTCGTATCACGTTCATGCGCGTCGATCTCGGCTCATACTCCCTATGTGAGGACTGCATCTGCTGCCCCCCCATATATCGTGGCCCATTAGCCCTTGTGTTCCGTCTAGCGCTTGCCGCTGACGCGCTATCATGACGTTCCAGGATCGAGAGTAGGCCAGTGTAGGTCGTAACTTGTTGGAGGATGACCTCCTGTTCTACCCTTTCTCCAAAATGCCGGGACAAGTAATCGATAATGGAAGCGTCAGCCATTTTTGGAATTAATTCTCTAACGTTTCCCATCACTCTTGTAGCGTATTCTACTCGAGTCTCTTTGCCTCCCATCGTATAGTACCCCATGTCCAAGTTTTTTCTTATTTTGGCCTGGACCGTTGGGCTCCAAAATCGCTCAATGAAGCTTCCTTGGAATTCCTCGAAGGTTATATGTTCCTCGTCTCTCAGGAACCACCAGTCCTGAGCGGCCCCTCTGAGGCACTGGTCGAGAGTGAATCGAATATTACCCCCTCGACCGTGCACCTCTTCGCAGTAAGCCCTCAACGCTCGGAGAAACGCTATGGGTCTGGTTCTTCCCGATCCATCGAACGAGAGTCTTTCAGGACACGGTGCAGTCGTCCTTCCTACTGCATTGTTCGATAGCGGCATACCTCTTACCCAGACGTCCTCTAATTCTGGTATACGTTGGTCGTGTTCATTTATCCTTGACCTTGTGTTTCCTATCTCGGCATTTGCCACGCGGAAATTTGCAGCTACCGTTCGAATGTCGTTTTCCTGGAGCTTCAGTTTATCTGCCACCACTCCTAGATCCTTCTCCAATTTTTGGCGCATTTCCCCTATCTCCCCTCTTAATTTGTGTTGGTCCGTCCTTCGAGTCCTTTCCCAGTTGCCGTTAATCTCTTCCCGCAGTAGGTTATTCATCTCACCTACCGTCGACAAGGTATGCTCCTGGGACGCTCTTATTCTTTGGTCAAGGCTTTTGTGTTCGGAATCACATTTTGTTCTAATATCGACGTTTTCCTTGGATAGGCTCTTTCGTGTGTCGTCGAGACCTTTCTGTAATTCGTCCCGGACGTCTTGCCGAAAGCCTTCCAATTTTTCGGTCATACTATTTTGTAGAGCAGCTATTGCTGCCATTATTTCGGACATTTGTGCCTGATGCGCGCCGCTTTCCCTACACGATTCTCCTTCCGCTGATGGCACTGTTTCTAATCTCCTGGCCCATCGTCGTGGTGTAGCGTCTGTGGTGATCAGACTTCTCGCCTCTATGTCGACTATTTCGTCTCTCAAGCTTCTATTATCGCTTGTACCTTCCTCTACCACCCGCGGTAAGGACCATCGGTCCGCGGCAGAAAGATCGTACGACTCTTCGCCTCCATCAATGCCGGAGTCTTTTACCCCTCCAATACGCGTTCTGTCCATTTTTACGCGTTTAATCCGTATCGCTTCACTTCTTTAAATCGTACCTGCCTCACGTTGGGCGCCAAATGTAACGGTACGTCCCTCTAGCGTTGACAACCAAAGGAACGCACCTTACTTTATGAATAGGTTCGGGGCAGGCCGATAAAGAAATGTGAAACCGTATAACATGAACTGCTTGATTTATTCAGTTTTCTTAATCTCTACTGTACAACTTCTTGTTTTCCTACGCTATCACACATTCCTCATACACGCGTTTTCCTAATTCTATTCCTCTTAATGTAAATTCCCTATTCTAATGTTGGTATTTACAGAAGTCCCTGCGCTAATTCCTATATTATTGCCCGAACACACACTCTTGCACACGTACGCGATCAGCTGTTTGGCGCTGTTTTCGCTCGATCTCTCTCTCTCACACACACGTCGTTCGTCGTCTCACTCGCGCTCGACTTATTCTATTTTCAGCTTTAAATGCCCAGAGTTTCTTTTCGCACTGTTCTCAAGCATTCAGAGAGGGGGAATATGGATGATGGAAAGACGGATGAGATCGGGGTCTGACCGCAATGGACAGCCGATACTACTTAGGTACACAGGTGAAGATTTGGTTACTTTGGTATGGTAGGAAATCCCTTTAGAGATAGGTCCGGTCGCAATGTCCGGGTGTTACTGCCTCCAGGGTGGATTGTCCTTCTCGAGATAGGTCCGGTCGCAATGACCGGGTGTTACTTCCGAAGGAACGAAGGATAGACACTCGAGATAGGTCACAGCGCAATGCCGTGGTGTTACTTCCGTGTCTTTTAGGAAATTGGAAATTGGTGAAATAAGGATATGCTCTCTCTATCTTTCTCTCTCTCTCTCATTCGCTCACTCCTCCTATTCTAATCGCAATATTCGCAATATTCATTTATTTATTATTCAATTAATCGAAGGTTGTTCAAGTGGATGTTGAATGATACGTATGTGTTCAGTTTGACTGAGGAACAATAAGTGCCTAGGTACGTTTTGCGCCGCCTTATATACATTTTGTTGTCGCACGCGCCGCCCAATCATAAGCCTATACTCTATGCGAGGCATTGAACTCTTTAGTTTTTTGTATATTGTCTATTTCTGCCGACTCATCGGCGCTGTCCGTGGTTCGCAGCTCCGGCAGTGGTAGTCAATTGGGGGCTACCATCTCAACAGATCGATTGGATTTTGCTGTATAAAACAGATATGATTAATAAACAGATATGATTAAAAAATTAAAACGAAAATTCAGTCATGAAAATATGCACTTACGGTTTCAATTTCTTAATCAACTGTTCGTTAGCGCTCGATTTCCTTTTAAATTCCATCGTAGCGTGGATAAAAACGACTAATGTCGCGCTTTGTTGAACGATCGACTTTTATACTAGTTCGTATATATGTGTGTTATGTATGATACAGTTCTCCGACCATGTGAAATTAATAATACTTTATACATGGGTGTTGGGGAAGCTTGTCAACGTTGCATCTTCTTGTACGTGTCGAGACTGCTTGAATCCGCATACTTTCTAAGATGACTAATTGTAACGTTCATGCGTTCAAGGTTGACCTTCATATCGCACATTTTCTGACTGTTCAAAATGAATTGAAAGGGCGTTTGAATATTTTGTATGATTTT
This sequence comes from Mimumesa dahlbomi, assembly GCA_917499265.3. NCBI lineage: Eukaryota > Metazoa > Arthropoda > Insecta > Hymenoptera > Crabronidae > Mimumesa > Mimumesa dahlbomi. Next base: position 4,704,850 of record OU824120.1, read on the forward strand.
TAATTAAAATGACACTGCTGTTCCAGTGCAACGTCCACCTCGGCGTACACTTTAACCACAAAGTACTTTCGGTGAAATGACATGGCCGTGTGGTAGAAAAAAGGCTAGTTGACTCATCCTCACGTGTCAATTTTTAAAATATAAAAAAATACGTATTTGATGTTCCACTGCGAGGCGGCATAGTCCCACATCGACAATTGTCGGTGCGATCGTACTGTAAAAAATAATCTTATAAGAAATCCGCATTCGAACGAACCGTCAACCGTTGAAGATCGTCAAAGACATTTTACTGGATTTACATGCCTGTCGGGTACAGGTTTTTTTCAGAACTAGGAGATGTTCATATATTCACAGATAAAAAAAAATGTATGTACTATCGCTTCAAAATTTAGTTTAACCGATAGCACAGACGCGGCTAGTAGCGTAGAAGTGTATCATACGGAGAGAAACAGCCAAAGCGTGAACCAGTGGCCATTTTCAACGTCTCCGAGTGAAATTTTGGAAATTATCATTGCACGTGCACAAAGTATAGAGTGTGTAGTGATATATTCATAGGCAAAAGGATTGTGCATGCCGTCGTTACAAAATTTAGCTTGGTCAATAGTTATAAACCAATACTTGAACGGCTCGTTACACAGTTAACGTAAACATGCAACCGAACGCTTGATGCGCATAGATGTGGCAAGCTGCGTGTCAATGTATTGTACGAAGAAGAAAGGTGATCAATTTGTGGACAAGAGGCCAAAGAACTGTACGTCCAAATGAAATATTGAACTTTATCATCGCGCGCGAACGTAGTGTAGTGTATGCGATGACTCCATGATATGAAATAGTTTTGAAGTATGCACGATATTTTCCGATATTATCTTCATATTATCTTTATCACGATATTATCTTTTTTAAATCAGCAATCTAACAATGGATTCTAAAAACTATGCTTAAAGATTACTCATGCATGTGCATTGTTCAGCAGCACATAGGAAACATTTGACTGTTTCATCTGTCAATGCTGATGAATTTTGCTGATACAGCAAGACATAGGATACATCGGCATCTGTTCGTCCTAACACGGTGATCCCTGTTGACGCAGATAAGTTGCAAAAGTTCCATCCATATCTAGGAAGCGTTTCTCATCTGCGCTTATCCCAATCTCGAGGTATTTAAAAGTAATTTGCCATCAACGAATATCCCCCGACCCCGAAAACCTGACAGTTTCAATTGTTTCGATCGTATGGTAGAGAGAGATCGGTCGGATTTGTCTATCTAAAACGGATATGATTACAAATTAAAAAATTTTTAATGAAAATTGAGTTGTGAAAATATGTACTTTCTTAATCATGTCAAGATTGTCCGAATCCGTATCCTTTTTTTAAGATCAATCGTTGAAACGTTCATGCGTTCAAGATCTTCACATCGTGTATTCGCGGACTTTACGAAATAAAATTGAAAGGGTGTATGAATAATTTTTAATTAAAAAATGGCACAGTGGTTCCAGGGAAACGTTCTTCGACGTGCGCGTTGGTCAGTTTTATCTGTCGGTGGGACACGTGCGATTAGAACAGTTTTATCTGCCTGTGCAGGCAAATTGTGTTGGTGCAGCAGAACATAAGATGCAGCCTGTCACAGTGTACGATCCTTCTCGTTATATAAGGCGAATCGTATGTACCAGTGACATAGTTTCAGTCAACATGCCGGTACCGCACCATTTATATAGTTCGGTAGACGCTGAAAACGCCGCCCGTGCGGCACCGTTTGACGGGGTGCGACCCGACGATCACCGGGAAACATACCGTGTGCTTCGGCAACTATCATGCATAAAATCATTTATATATCGTGCACTGGACGGCCGGCGGATATGTGAGGAGTGTCACAGATTGAATTACATGGACTTTCCATATATCTTGCGACCCGTTCATCTACACTATATGATCAGAGGGGTACCGAATGAAGATGCGGCACGCTGTAACGAGTGCAATAATGCGATATACAGAGTACAGCGTGCCGCCCGGTGCCCCAACTGCATCGAAAAGCATTTCGACGTCGATGAACGGGCGCTGCTCTCTGGTGCACCCGTCGAGGTAGATACGTGAGAAAGGTTAGTATATAATATTATCTTTGAGGAACAATTCCAAACAATGTTTGCATTTAATGAATAAATTCATTTTTCAATAATATTTTAAAGGTGATGCTTAGAGGGCCACTCCCGTTGCTGCAGCCACGACTGTTGAAATGATCGTCGGGTCCAAGGTTGTATTTTTGTAAATGATAGATTTAAGGAATAATTTTTTTCTATGTATTTTAAATTTAATGATTACTTTTTCTATGATGTTTTAGAGGAGATGTATAGCGGGTCACTCCCATTGCTGCCACCACCACTGCTGGGATGGACATACAACAGCAACAGCATCAACAGCATCGACAACACCAACATCGATACGTTACGGTGACGTCTTGGAAACATCGGTTCAAAACGTTTCCAGTGTATGTATCGTCATAATTTTTTAAGGAATAATTTTTTCTATGTATTTTAAATTTAATGATTTCTTTTTCTATGATGTTTTAGAGGAGATGCATAGCGGGTCACTCCCATTGCTGCCACCACCACTGCTGGGATGGACATACATCAGCAACAGCATCAACAACATCGACAACACCAACATCGATACGTTACGGTGACGTCTTGGAAACATCGGTTCAAAACGCTTCCAGTGTATCGTCATAATTTCGATGGATTAGTGTTCCTCTCGTTCGACAAAATCGATCGAAAATCATGTTTAATGTTTATTTAGTAGAGGTGTGCGGGTATCCGATATTTCGGGTTCGGGTCGGGTCGGGTATTTCGCTCGGGAGCGGGTCAGGATCCCGAAAGTTTGTAATGTTCGGGTACCTGCGGTTTCGGGATCCGCAGGAATTTCTGTTATCTGTGGAAGAGGGTACCGGTCTCCTATTGTTTTGTCGTTGAGAGCTATGAAGTCGATTACCATCCGCATCTGGTTTCTTCGGTACAATCCACAGGGGTGAATTGTATGGTGACATGGAAGGTGTTATAATACCCTCCGAAAGCATAGCACCGACTTGTTTTTGAATTTCTGCTTGATGTATGGTCGGATTACGGTATTGTCTGGTATTGATAGGAATATTATCAGTGGTGTGAATCGAGTGTTCGAAATCTGAGACCTTCTCTAATTTATCTCCAGGTAAAAAGAAACTGTCAGGAAAATCTTTAATCAAATCTAACACGTGATTAACTTCTTCAGAGTTTAAATGATCCATGCGCAAAATTTTCTGGATTTGATTAATTCTATCTCGTTTATTGACTACCGGTGGATCGTTTTGCAGGTAGTATTCTTCGTCTGATGAGCTGTTCAATTCGTGAGGTATTAAATGTTGTGGTTCCAGGTCGAATTCTATGTCCTTTGTATCGGTGTTATAGGCAAGGACTTGACACTCACCTTGTCTATTCGTTACAGCTGCATTACCAATGTACAATTTCTTCGGGGTTTTAATTCCTGGTAAGAAACCTTCTCTAATATTGGTATTTGCAACTCGAACGGAGATTTGTTGCATCGTTCTTCCTGGAATGCAGTGTTTTGTCTTTGAGGTAGTCTTCTGAATTTTGTCATATTCGTCGAAATTCGTAAATTTCAATGGTCGAGTAGGTTTGTCCCGAAGTACAACGGTACGGTGGAAATACGATATTTCGGCTTCTTCTTGTAATAGAAATGGGCTGCCTATGAGACCATCGACGGATATCGGTAAGTGTTTTACAACGTAAAACAATGCTGGCGTCCCGTCGAGCTGTAAGATCATTGTACCAAGGGTTAGAATCGGTGTAGAAGAAAGTCCAGTGATCTCGATTTCATCACGTGAGGTCACTTCCGATCTTTCTCCCAAGGCTTTTAAGATGATCAAATTGACTAAGGCTCCTCCGTCAATTATAAATTCTCCCGTTCCCGTTTCCAATTCCGGGACTTTGATTCGTATTCGCGGGCTGGATACTTCCTTGATGAGCGGCCTTTCTGCTCGTTCCTCGCGAACGTTACTGTTTTTAGACGAGTTGGTTCTTGCTTGCTCACCGCCTCGTCGGTACGATGAGCGTCGTGGAAGTTTAAAGCTTTCTTTGAATTTACTGTGTCAGTGTGATAAGTTATAGTCTTCATCGGTGTTTGTGTATCGTCGTGACAAGTTAAAGCTTTCATCGATTTTGATATCTCGAATCGGGGTGATTTTGATCTCTCCCTGCAGTATTTTCCATCGTGCCCCTTAACTCCACATCTATAACAGAAGAGCCTAGCAGGATTACGGAATCTACTGTTACGTTCCCCGCTGTGTTCTCTGCTATGTTCCCTGGTACGTTCTTCATATTCGGATGCATCTGAGTGGGGCGACGGGGTTCGTGGTGTTGACCTCCATCGGACTGGAAATGCAGAAGTCCTGGGCCTTCGTTCTTCAGTTTCTTGATCCGATCCAGAATGACTTCTTCCTCTGTATTGATATCTATCGACTGGACTTGGAGACTGAGGGTAGGATACGTACCGATGTTCATGACGTCGAGGAGAATCATTTTCACGTCTATAATCTGACCTCGGTCTTCTATCTGGAGATTCTTCCATCGTCAAATTTCTTCGATTTCGTTGACTTCTTTCAATCTTCATTACTGCATCGAAAGTGTCCTCCAGTGTCTTTAACTTCACATTACGTATAGCTAACCTCCATGCAACTTTCTCTGGAAGTCCATCAATGAAATTCTGTATTGTATCTTCTTCTAATTCTTCAAGGACTTCTCCTAAGTTGTTACTGTAGCGATCTTTGGCCGCTGCTTGTGCGTAATACATAAGTTTTGCAGTTCGGTCGATATATTTTCGCACACATTCGCCTTCCCGAATTTTCAATCTGTCAATTTCCGATTGAAACGAAGCAAAACTTCTCCCCGGTGCAAAACGTTTCTTTAAAAGTTTAAGTAATCCCTCAATATTTGTGAATTTCGCGGCCTGAGCACAGATTCTCGCGGAACCTTTGAGTTTTGTCAGAACAATCGCGAGATATTGGGATTCCGTGTTTGGTGGAATTAAAGCTAATCCATTTGTAACTTCTTGCGCGAATGTTGATAAAGAAGGGTCTTCCCCGTCAAATGAGGAAATGCCTTGTGTCGCGTGTTGTATGCAATTTTGAATAGCGATCCAATTCATGGAACGAGACATAGACAAATTTTCGGCATCAGAGTTACTCATATTACCGATACTACTTGCTGTGGCCATCTCTTAGCCTTTAATTGACCTTTCCAACTCGAAACAAAATTATAAAACAATGGTGAGTATCCCACCGCTGTCACCAGTTTGTTACGAGCCGGGCGGGTTTCTAGAACGTGGCCGGCGAGCGTTATGGAATAAACGTGACGAGACATTGGTTTCATCACTTCCTTGACCTAACTGTAGCAGGGGGTATTGTACGTCAATAGTAGTGGGAGCTACAAATCGACGTAGGATCTAGGAAATGATATTTAATTCAACCCAGATGAGCCTACGGCATAAACCGTAGGGCGCTGGCCTTGAATTGAGGTAAGGAGAGATACAACCCAGATGAGCCTACGGCATAAACTGTAGGGCGCTGGCCTTGTATTGGAATGAGTGAAATCCAGACCCAGATGAACCTACGGCATAAACCGTAGGGCGCTGGCCTCCAGAGTGGTTAAGATCGAGGAAGAATGAATCCAGATGAGCCTACAGCATGAACTGTAGGGCGCTGGCATTCACTCAGATGTGCAGGGATCTTAGGAGTGATACAAGCCAGATGAACCTACGGCATAAACCGTAGGGCGCTGGCCTCTAGAGTGGTTAATTAGATTTTAAGGTAAGGTGATACCCCGAGGTAGATGTACTTACAGGTGAACTGCAAGGTGCTACTCTCTGGTTAATAACGACGCACTTGTTAGGACTACAAATGGTCGCACGGGTACGGAAAGTAAGCCGGTGGGCACACACAGTCCGACACCCGTTGTTCGTGGTTTTAACCTGCTACGGTAAGGTCGTAAAATAATAAACTCTCGTAACTTTTGTTTCACTCCGAGCGGTTAGAGTGAAATAATTTGTGGGCACGTTACTCGATTATGTTTTAAATTCGTTAAATTTGTTTTAAATTCTCGCGGATCGCCATTACTTTTTTTTTTTTTTTTTATCGCGGCCCCGTCCACCGCACATTTATCGCGGATCGCACTCACTTTTTTACCCTTTTTTCGCCGTGCTCACACGCCACACTTTACACGACTAATTTCTGATGGCGCTTACACCACCAGACATCATCCTGGCAGTTTTCTAGCCACCACGTTCTTAGATTTAACGGAATGTGGTGGTTCCATTCGAGGTGTAAGTTCACCTCTTCTCGTCCTCCTCGCCTTCCATACCAGTCCAAGGTTCCTCGCCGGTTGATGGTCCCATGGAAAAATAGTCTCATTTGCTGGGAACTCCAGTTTTGCTCTGGCTCGACCTTCCAGAGGCGGCAGTGAATGGCTCGTACCTCTGTTTGTGCAAGATATTGGGGCACAGTATACACGTCCCGTACCGCGTGGTCCTCCACCAGTCCTGTGTCTTGTTTCTGGATCCGTAACTCTCCGTGAAGAATTTCGATGATTTTCCCCATCTCGTACTTCATCATCCCGTCCTGTCTCTTGGGGGTGGCGACGATGACCCCATTGTGGATTTCGGATGGTCTGATCCACCATACTCGTTTGCCGTCTCGGTTTATTAGACGAGTCAATTCTTTCCCGTTTTGGCTCATTTCTTCCTCTTCCGCACACCATCGTACCCAGAAGTCACTGGGATTCGTTGCCGCGGTGACCCGGACCCTCTTGTCCTTGTAATAGGTTGGCATCGTGCTGTATCGTCTTGTTTTCTGCTCGGAATCTACTGTGCTAGGAATCTACTGTGCCGGAGCGCGGTCTCGTTGCCTATTTATAGATCCTCGAATACTGATGTCCCCTCTTTGATCTTCGTCCGATCTTGCAGGTCCTGATTGGCCTAGATTCCTTGAAGACGCGTGCTGGCCTCTTTCGCGCCCTCTTCGGCTCCGCGGGACTCTCGCGGAACTCGTCGTGAATTGGAATTCTCGAAAATTACCGTTCGTCCTTGGCTTTGATCTCCATCCATTTTTCCAAGAATTCCATCATTATCAGATAGTTTCTTCGCGGCCAGATGTGTGGGCGCCACTCTCGATCCTCGCGGAGGCGCTTTTGCTTCTTCTTCTCCCCTTCCAGTAGCGACTTTTGGTAGTTCCGTGCCCATTCCTGCTGTTTTATGGAGGGCTTCTCTATTTTCCGGATCCGCAGTGTCGTGGGCGTCGTTTGCACCTCTTTCCCCTTTTTGCATACTCTCTTCACCTTGCATTGGCTCGCCCGTCCTTGAACGCATCTCTCCTCCGTCGAGTAAGTACCTGTCAGCACGTGCTTTTCTTGCTCTTACTTTCACACGCTTACTCTCTCTGCCGCTATCTGCCTTCGGGCGTGCTTTTATTTCAGAACTGTCTGGTTCTGGCTGCTATTTTATTGCCGGTATTTTGGCCTTTCTATCTGCTGGATTTTTGCTCTTCTCTTCATCTTCTCCGGTGCTGTGGACTTCTAACCTCACTTCTGGACTCTACTTGGCGGGAACTCTCTCTGGTCATCACGGTGACTCTACTGAAATCTACTGAAGTCTGCGCCATCTGTTGAGCTATCCATCTATCTCTCTCTGATCGCTGCGGTCTCCGGTGCGTAGTACCATTCTGGCTCACCTGTCGCTGCGTGCTTCTATTCAAACTCCTGCTATGGCGAAGTGCTGCGGGTGCAGAAGGGAAGTTAAAGAGCCGGTCGCCTGCGACGCGTGCAGTGGAGCTTTTCATCCGTCATGTGCCAAATTCTCCAATATTAACTCGGGTTCTGGCATCACGAAAGTATGCAAAGCGTGCGCGATCGATCTGTCTAGTGGTCCCAACTCCTCTTCGCTCAGTGCCGGGGCCCGGGTCGTCAGATCTCCTAATTTCAGGCCGATTACAGTCTCTACCTCGATCTCGACCTCGCCATCCCCCGCGCCTCGATTTGAGGGTGCTAAGTCCCCTAATGAAACCAATCGGAATATACTTGCAGGATCTGTGGGTAATAGTGTGTCTGAGGGTTCGCGCGATATTCTATCGGAACTTGTAAATATCTCATCCATCCTGGGTGATCTCAGCCGGAAATTAGAGGGGAATACCAAGTCAATAGAAGGTAACTCCAAGTCGCTGGATGCTCTCTCCTCCCTTCCTGCTGTAGTGACCTCAATGGCCAACAAAGTCGAGGACTGTGTTGCGAAGGTGGAGGCCTGTTCGCAGCGGATCACTTCCCTAGCGAATTCCCAGGAATCGCTTCTAGCTCGGGTTAACTCTCTCTCATCGTCTCAGGCTGCTCTTGATTCCAGACTTGTAAGTCTCGATACCAAACTGGCTGAGGTTTGTGCTGGTCAAGCTGCGATGGACTCCGACTTGTCTCTTCTCTCAGGCCGTTTGGGGGCGTCGGAGGCCGCTAGTGCGGCTCTTCGCACTGACTTGGTCTCCCTCCAGGATAGGCTTGCATGTGGCACAGTTCCAGTCAGTGATGCCGCCAGCTTCGCGGCTGCACTCCCCAGTGCTCTGTCCAGCCGTCTTTGCCGTCTCGAAGCTGCAGCATGTGAGTCCTGGGTGGTGGTATCTGGCCTCGATGAACGGCCTGGGGAATCTCTCAAGGTTCTCCTCGGCAGTGTCTTTGCCTCCCTCGGCTGTGGTTTAACTGAGGCGGATATCATCCGCGCGAACAGGATCAGGAGCACCAGATCAACGGATCGGCCGCGCTCTATTCATCTCTTACTCAGATCTCCAGAATTATGTGACAGACTGATCTCGGCTAGGCGTTCAATGAGGGCGTTCACGGCATCTAAGGTCGATCCGGGGTTCAGTAATCGGAGCGTGTTCATCAACCGACTCCTCCCTGCTCCGTTGGCGGAACTGCTGGGTCGGGTCCGGGCTGTCGCTCGTAGTCGTGGCTACGCTCGTGTCTGGGTCCGCTCTGATGCTGTCATGGTGAGGAAGGAGGCTACGTCTGACCCCATTAGAGTGGGCTTGGGGGATGATGTTGACTCTCTTCTCCCTTGACTCACTCCTTCCCATCTGTCTGGTCATCCCCACGCTTCCCTAGACACTGGTTTTCCTCCTGCCCATTGCTCTTCTCTTAATATCTGCCATGTTAACGCTCAGTCGCTTCCGGCGCACTTCGATGAGTTCAAGCTTTTTACCTATTCTCATTCTTTTGATGTTATAGCTATCTCGGAGTCGTGGTTAAAGCCTTTTATGAGCGATGACGTATTTGCGATGGATGATTATAATCTGTTCAGATCTGACCGCACATCCAGAGGTGGTGGTGGAGTCTGTCCCTTCATTAAGTCATCTTTTACATTTTCAGAACGGGTTTCGTCTTCGACTCATCCAGCCGGTGGGATTGATTACCTATTGGGTACTCTGAGGGATCCGATGTCCCTTTCTGCTCTTTCTCTTTGTGTACTATATCGGCCACCGCATGTGGCGCTCTTAGACCTTGAAGGTGTTCTCGCTAGGGCCACTTCCTCCACGAGCGGTGTTGTTGTCCTCGGGGACGTCAATGCTGACCTCCTCTCGGAGTCGCATGATTCCGCCTTTCTGCGTCGTACCCTCATCTCCTTTGGCTTATCTCTAGTACCGTTTTCGTCCACGCACCACACCTCCCATTCCCATACATGGCTTGATGTTTGTGCTGTCTCCTCACCTGAGTTGGTTTTATCCTCTGGTCAATTTCCTGTACCGTTTCTCTCGGCTCATGATCTTATTCACGTCTCATACAATTTGCCTACCCTCCGCCTCCCTCCGAGAACTGTGTACCGTCGTAACTTCTCCAATGTCAACCCTGCTTCTCTCTCTTCCTTGTTTCATGAGCTTGGTCCTTGTCCTCTGGTCTCAATCTCTCCTCCCTCTGCGGGCGACTCGGTAGATCGGCGGCTGGCGTTGGTTACTGCCTCGTTGGTCGGGGCTCTTAACAGGCTTTGCCCGGTTCGCACCGTCTCTCTCAATAGGCCTGCTGCGCCTTGGATCACGCATGAGGTGCGCGCCCTTATGAGGGAGCGTGATCTCTGCCGCATGATCTATATTCGGTCGGGTGAACCGGCGTGGCGCGAGCGGTACGTGTCGCTGAGAAACCGGGTCGGTTCTTTGATTACTGCGGGTCGTGGGGCGTTTATCTGTGACTCTTTGGGTGGGGCTTCCTCAACCGCTGACGCCTGGAGGAGGCTGAGGGCTCTTGGGGTGGTGAGGTCCCCCCCTCGTACTGGTCTTCCTTCCTTCCTTTCGTGTACTCAATTAAATGACAATTTCGCCTCGGTGTTTGTCTCCTCTTCTCTCCCTGTGTCCTCCCCCTATCTCTTTTCTCCTTTGATTCACTTCTCTGACCGACGGTTCTACTTTTCCCGCATTACTCCGGAATCTCTCCTTACCTGCTATTCGTTCTCCTCTTCCTCCACTGCTCCTCCTGATCAACTTCCCCCACGCTTTCTCTCGTTATGTTCTTCCTACCTTTTTCCACACCTCCTGGACATCTTTAACCACTCTCTCTCTCCTCTTCCACTTTTCCGTTGATGTGGAAGTCGGCTTACATCCTGCCCGTTCCTAAGGTTCCCTGTCCTTCTTCCCCCTCAGACTTCCGTCCCATTTCCATTCTCCCAGAATGTTCCAAGATCCTTGAGCGTGTCGTCCGATCCCAGCTCCTTTCGTTCTTAACTGAACAAGGCCTTCTTGACCCGTTGCAGCACGGTTTCGCGTCGGGTCGCTCCACCCAGAGTGCTCTCCTACGGATCACCGAGGACATCCGGACTGCTATTGATGGTCGCATGGTCACGGTCCTCGTCTGTCTTGATTTCTCCAAGGCTTTCGATACCGTTGACCATGCGACCCTCTTATCTAAGCTTGCGAATCTTGGTCTCTCAATGTCTGTCATTGAGTTGTTCCGTTCGTACCTCGGTGGTCGTAGGCAAGCGGTGGTGGTGGATGGTTCGCCCTCGCCCTGGGCTTATGCCTCCTCTGGAGTCCCGCAGGGGTCTGTCCTCGGTCCTCTCCTTTTTTCAATTTACCTTGCGGATGTCAACGCTGTATTCTCGAATGTTAATGTCGTGAAGTACGCGGATGACATCCAACTGTATGTGCATTGTCCGCCTGCCGGTCTTCCGGCCGCTATTGCGTTACTGAACGACAATATTACTCGGCTGGTTGACTGGTGTGCTGGCAATTCTCTCTCCCTCAACCCTCTCAAATCTCAGTCCATCATCCTTGGCTCCCCTCGTTTCGTCAACTCGGTCTACTCCTCTCTGCCACCTCCAGTCGTTGTCAACCATGTCTCTATTCCGTACTCACGTTCTGTTAAATCCCTTGGCGTCGTCCTATGTTCGACGTTGGATTGGCGGGATCATGTTGTCTCTATCTGCGGTAGGATTCGGCGCACCGTCTTCCAACTTCGGCGTAACACTTTTGCTCTTCCTGTTCGTGCCAGGGCTGAGTTGGTGCGTTGTCTTGTCCTCCCCCATATCGACTACTGTTCGCTGGTTTACCGCGACCTCGGTGTGGTGGAGGACATACGTCTTACCCGTGCTCTCAACTCTGGCCTGAGGTTCGTCTTTGGCGCCTCCTTGGATGACCGCGTCTCTCCTCTCTACTCACGCCTTGGTTGGCTCAGGCCATCTGCCCGTCGAGACTACTTTCTCGGTACTTTTGTGTTTGACAGACTTCACCCCACGTCCTCGGGAGGGGATGACCCGTTTGGTCGAGTCTTTATTGCTTCGGGGGATCATGGAGCACGCTCTTCTTCCCGCTCGACCAGTTGCCCTCTTACCCTTCCTTTACACCGGACAGCTATCATGAGCAACTCGATAGCGGTGGCTGGCGCGAGATTCTGGAATGGTCTTCCTCCAGCTATACGTTCCTGCCATTCGAGAGGTGCCTTTAAACGGTTGCTATTCGACCATCTCCGTTCTCTTTCCCCCTAGGCTGCCCCGGCACTTTACTATCTATGTATACCCACTGTTCCAGTGTCTTCTTGCACGCACTCTGTTTGTGTTCCGACAGTGGGTATATTTTTCAAGTCTCTCAACATTATTATTCCTTAGTTAGTCAGGTGGTTCTTTTTCGGCACGTGTAAATAGTCTAATATTAAGTGATATTTATGTCTTCATGTCAACTTTTCTGTTTCCTTAGAGTAGTTTTAATTATTTTTAAGTTAGGTTTAAGTCTTATTGTAATCTTTCTTTGTTACCTATTACTTTTATGTAACTTTTGTTCTGTCTAACTCGTCGTCCTTAGAGGGTCTATTCCCTAGCACGCCAATATAATATAATACTCAATACTCAATACTCCCCTTCTTTCCATAGATTTTTCGCGATCACTACGCAGCCTTGGATCCTCTTTGGATCCCATGTGCTGGTCAGCCCCGTCTGTGTACCGATGGTGCGGGTGAAATCCTCTTCTTTCACCTGAATTCCGACAGTCTTCGATTCGCTCATTCTGAATTATTTTCGTGAAATTATAATTTCGCGACTTGTGCTCGTTGATCGATCGCCGAATTTGCTTGTCGGTGTTTACTGTCAGCGGATTAATCGGTTGAGTGGCTCGAGCGCTTTTGTCTATGCTCGCGTGCTCGGAATCATCATGCGTGACCGGTAAATAATATCGGTGTAAATTCGACGTATGGAACATACCACGTTCCTTAATTCGATCTAAATTTTCTAAAATATATGTGGCGTTCGAGATCTTTTTCTTTATTCTGTATGGTCCCTCATATATCGCAAAGAATTTAGCTAATTTTTGATTCAATGCATTTGAGACATTGCATGCCTTGATACTATTGAATACTAAATCGCCTTCATTGAACGTGGTCAACTTATGTCGTTCGTCGAATCTTTTAGCACGTCTTCTGCCTTTTCTTATAATTTTGTCCCTTGCGAGGCGAAGTTTTTCTTCTAGTGCTTCTTCTTCCTTGTCATTCTTTTTCAATTTCAGCCAGGTTTTCCAGATTCGTAAGGGCTTTACACCGAATTGCAATTCGACCGGGGTATATTCAGTGGTATCATGGTATACCTCATTCATAATGTCCTGTATAATGCCCACCCACGTCATCCAGTTCGTGTGTTTTTCTCCCACGAACGTTCTAAAGAATCGTCCCAGTTCCCGATTTACTCTTTCTACGATGTTCCCCTGCGGATGACGAATCGATGAGAACACAGCCTCAATATCTTCTTCCTGTAGCTTTTTTAACCATTTTTGTCGAACTGTAGTCGCTTCGGCTTTCCTATGTTCGGGATATGATGCGTGAAGATTTTATTCACCGTTGTTGCCGTCGTCGCCTTTTTCATGGGATATAGCACGACATATTTTGAGAATGCATCTATTGTGACGAGTATGTGCTTGCATCTCCCTTTTGATGTTGGTAGTGGACCAAAATAGTCGATGGACACCAGATCACCGGGTTTTTCTGGTACGATCGTTTGCATAGCAGCATAACATGCCTGGTTCGTTACTTTATTTCTTTGACATGAATCACAAGTGGTCAAGATCTGCTTCGTCTTTTTCAAGAATTTTGGGTAGCAAAACTCTTCGGCTAATAATCTAAAGACTTTCTTTGGACCGATATGACCGTGTAATTCATGGATCTCCTGGATTAAAAGATCGACCAGACCGCTGGGCAAACAAATCTTCCAAGTTCCCTTCCGATCCTTCTTTTTCAGATACCCGTCTTCTATTTTATATGTCATTTTATCGGCGTTTCCCTTTTTATTATCGTTTTCTTCTATCCGCGTCAATATCTCCTTAAGACGAAGGTCATCCTTTTGAATTTCTCGTAGTTGGCGCATCGTCTTCATGACGTCTCGATTCGGCTTTCGTGCTAGTATTGTGTACATACAGATGTCCCTGGTAGTATCGTTTTCTTCTATAGGGTCCTGTGACGTCATACGGCTTAGTACGTCGGCTACGTTATTCTTATTTCCCGGGCAATGTTAAATTTCCAAGTCATAGTCCTGGATGGACAGGATCCAGCGGGTCAGCCTTGTATTTGTAAACGGGCATGTCTGTATGTACGTTAACGCCTTGTGGTCAGTTAGAATTCGGACCTTAGCACCTAGAACATACGATCTAAATTTTTCCAATGCCCACACGATCACAAGCATTTCTTTTTCGGTCGTGAAATAATTCAACTCTGCTCCTCGCAGCTTCCGACTAGCAAATGTCACCGCATGCAGCTCTTCGTTATCATCTCGCTGTCCTAAGGTAGCACCCAGCGCATAATCGCTAGCATCCGTATGAAGAACGTACTCCTTGTTTACGTCTGGATGTTTTAGGATGATCGTATCTTTGAATAGCTTTTTCACCTTTTCAAACGCTTTTTCCTTGTCCTCATCCCATTTCCATTTGGATTCCTTTTTCAAGAGTTCTAGTAGCGGCACCGTTGCGGTTGCGTGTAGGCGTGTGAATTTCGTATAGAAGTTCACCAACCCTAAGAAGCCTCTCAATTGCTTCTGGTTTCGTGGTGCCGGAAAATTTTTTATTTCTAACATGCGATCAGGCAATGGTTTAATTCCTTCCGTGGTTAATATGTGACCTAAAAACTTTACTTCTTTTTGGAAAAAATGTGACTTTTTAAAGTTTATAGTCATTCCACTTTGTCTGAATCGTTCAAAGAGTTTCCTTAAATGGTCTAGATGTTCTGGTTCGTTCCTGGAGATGCATAACAAGTCGTCGACGAAATTTATAATATTATGTCCCATATCGTGGAGAACAAAATCTAGCCCTCTGATAAGGCTTGCGCTACTAGTTTTTAGACCGAACGGGGTAACGGTGAACTCATAACATTTTCCCTCGTGCAAAAATGCCGTGTATTTTCTGGATTCCAGTGTTAGTGGAATTTGCCAAAAACTACTCGTCAGATCTAAATTACTCATAATTTTTGCGTTTGTGCATCGCTGGAATAGCTCCTCGATGTTTTGCGGCCTTTCCCTGTCCTCCTCCAATACCTTATTTAGACCTCTTGCATCTAAACATAGCCGAATCGATCCATCTTATTTTACTACTGTCACCATTGGGTTGATCCACGGACTATTAGATCTTTGTATTACTCCGTGTTGTAGCATTCGTTCTATTTCTTCTCGTACTGCCTCTCTTCTTGCCATGGGTATCGGATACGATCTCGCGCAGAAAGGTGTTGTTGTCTTTACCTTTAGCGAATGGTAATACGCCGATATTCTTCCTGGTCTTTTCCGGAAGATGTCACGATATTCTTTGATCATTAGTCGGAATTCCCTCCTTCGTCCCTCAGAGAGTTCGCTACTTTCCAAAATCTTTTCTTTTACCTCCTCCTCCGTCAACTCTTCGCTCTCTTTTCCCATCCACTCACACTCCCTTCTTTCATCTTCGGGTTTTGATTTTCCTCCTACACAAGCTCCCATGCATTCGACCTCTGCCCCCCCCATTCTCTCCCGTTTTCTCGCCTTCTTCTTCTACACTCCTTCGGGCCTGTCTCTCTGCATGATCTGCCTGATTTCTACCCTCCATCTCCTTATCATAACCCGTTTCCTACATCTTTCTCTCTACCGCCTCCTCGTGGACTCTACTTTTAACTATCTTTTGCTGCTCCTCTACTTCCCTGACTTTGGATAGCGATTCCTCATCTTCTGGCATCCCCAATTCTCCGACTAATTGGATCCTATGACTTTCTTTTTCTACCGATTCCCATTTCACGACCACTACTTCGCCCTTCCTATCGCCGTTCCTCACCTTGACCTGCTCCTGTTCCATTTCAATTACCGCCTGTACCTTCCGCATCAAATCCATCCCAATTATGCATCTTCGCGTTAATTTCGGGACCACAATGATGTTTTGAGCGGATTCTACCCCTCCGATCTTTATCTTCGCCAAAAACTGTATTTTTAATTTCCCTGATGCCTTTCCCGTCGCGCCGATCACCCTTATTCCGACCATCGGTAAGGTAGGACAATTTTCGAACCGATCTACATTTTCTTGATAGAATTCTTCCGAGACGCACGTTACCTCGCTTCCTGTATCTAAGAGCGCCTCTACCGTCTTATTTTCGATTTCTATCTTAATAATCGGACAACCCTTTCTTTCTCTTTTCTTATTTGTTTTATCTTCCTCCCTTAGATAGTCCCTTGGAGATTCGAACGTGACGTTATCTATCCGTTTTTGTTTGCGCGGACGTGCCGTTGTGCATTTCCGGGATGCTGTTGGTCGTTCATCCCTTTTTTGATGCACAACGTTTATTCGTTTCCCGGTTCTCGCTTGCTTTCCTTCCTTGGCGCTTCCACCGATAGATTGCTCGCGAGATTTCGTCGATCGGGAGGTTCCGGTAGCATACGGTTGGCATTCACCTGTGCTGGTCTCGGAGCGTATATCCCTCGTGCCGGATGTGCTTGCAGCCCCCCCCCCCCACCCCCGATTCTGTGGACCATGCCCTTTTGGATTCGGCCGACGGTTCAAAGGCGGGGCGTTGTCGCGTCGATCCAGTATGACTAGTAGGCGCCTGCATGTGCATACCTCTTGGTCTATTATCTTGTCGCGTGTTGCTTCATCAAAATGTCGGGCGAGTGCGTCAACTATATTTTCTTCGGACAGAGGTGGCGTCAGATCCATTACATTGCTAATGACCCGGGTCGCATATTCTACCCGGGTTTCCCTCCCTCCTTCGTAATAATGGCCTCCGAGTAGATTCCGATGTATCCGTGCTTGGACATTCTTGTTCCAGTATCTACTTATAAATTCGTGTCGGAACTCCGCGAAGGTCACCGCTCCTATCCTCAACGTATGCCACCAGACTTTGGCCATACCGGAAAGGCATTGATTCACGGAGACTCCTACATCTCCCCGTTGACCATGCGTTTCACGGCAGTATGTCTCCATATCCCGCAGAAACTGCATCGGAGGTATGTGGTCCGTGCCATCGAAAAACGGCATGATTAGCTGGGGCGTCCTTGCTTTCGCTGGTGTTACGTTACTTACTCCCCCTACTCCTTAGACCCATACGTCCTCTATTTCTGTCAATCTTTTATCGTGCTGTTGCATTTTCAGCTGTGTTTCGCCTAGATTCTCCGTGATCGACTTCGTATCTGTGTCGAGCCTTTTTATGTGGTCTTCTTGCTCGTTGACCCTGTCTGCCATTACTCCTAACCCCCTTTCCACAATCCTTCCAACCTTCACAATTTGTGATTTTACTTGCATGTTGTTTTCCCTTCGATATTGTTCCCATTGCGCCGTTATTTCTTCGCGAAGAGACTTCGTGGCTCCTGTCACCATCGCTGTCGTCTCTTCTTTTGATTCTTTTATCGTCTCTTCCAAGAATCGATGCTCCCCTGCGCACTCCTTCCTCAGCTCATTAGTCTCTCTTGATACACACATTCGTACCTTCTCGTCTGTTTCTTTCTGCAATTTCGGGACCAGCGCGTCTAATGTTAGCTGTAATGCCCTTATCGCAGATCTTAGATCATCGGAGGATGTATTTCCCGATGACCGTTCCTGGTGGCGAATAATGACAGGCTCCGATATGTTACCCATGGCAGCATCTACCTCTTCTTCCTCAATCGGAGATATTATTCTCCTTGCCCATCGCCTGTGGGTCGGCGCTGCTTCTACGTGGAGGTGACCCTCTACCTCCTCCAGTTCGTCTCTGATGCTCTGTTCATCTCCACTTTCCGCCGGTACCACTCGCGTCAACGACCACCGATCGGTGGCGGTTATGTCATACGACGTATCATCCCCGTCGATTCCCGAATCTAGCGTACGGCACTCGCGTGTTTTGTCCATTGTCACTTGTGTCACTTATGTTCTCTTTCCTTTCTTTATCACACACCTGCCCCACGTTGGGCGCCAATTGTAACGGTACGTCCCTTGGCTGACCGATCCATAACGTTTTTAAAGGAACGAGCCTTTACATTTAAAGAGTTCGGAGCAGGTGGTTTCAAGAATTGGGAAAGATTTTGCACACACACTCTCTTGATTTATTTCGCGTCGTCTTAAAGTCTATATATACATGTCCTTATCCTACCTATGCTATCACGCATTCGTCCGTTCTTGTCACTCTTATACTCGACCCGCCGTCGGTAATCCGTCACGCTCGATGCTCACACACACTCACACGCCTTTATATACACTCACTGCTCACGCCTTTGCACACACTGACAGATAGAATCGTACATTATCCGTACCTATGAACAGGTGTTAGAATTTCACACCTTTTTATAATAATTCTGATTGTTCTCAAATTGGCTTAGCTTCTTGTCAAGTGTTCTGGCTTTGTGAGGACAGGATTCTGCTGAGTGCAGAGTAGACGGAAGACGAGATCGGGGCTTGGCTATGAATGTCCAGCCGCTACTCTTTTTTAGAACGGCATGGTTTTTTTTGGACAATGGAACTCTCGAGATCGATAGTCCACGCCTAAGCGGCGAGGGGTTACGCCTGTCGAGAGGAAGGTGTTCTCCTTAAGATAGTCTCAGCCTAAGCGGCTGAGGGTTACTCCTCGGAGTGTAGGTAGGAATCACACTTAAGATAGTCACGACCTAAGCGGTCGTGGGTTACTCCTCGTGTTTTTAAGGTATAGGTAAGATTTTGGTTCACCAGCATTCACTCACTCCCTCTCAATCTTCCACTCCTCCTGTGCTATCTTATATGCTATTATTTACAACAATTTACACGCGTTTTCTTTAAAGAGAAAGCTCTATACATCTGCATATTCTTTAATACTTATATACCTTGCGAAGATTTCGACATATAATAGAAAAATATCATATATCTATAATCGATCACAAGGATTTGAATTCATAATTCAGAGAGATCATGCATAAGCGTTCTTCAATACATGAGAGATCATTTAGAAGCGATTCGTTAGAAAATTTTATAAGAAGTCACACTCGATACGCAAGTGACAAGACAATCGGCAAATTCTATTCATAAGTGATCTGCGCTCCGTTGCGCCGCTTCTTAAATACCCGATCGTTCGATCGCCTGATCCAATCATTCAGTTCTTATTTCGAATCCGACGAATCCCGTCTTTTGGGGTTTTTCATTCGTATCGTTATTACGTAACGCATCGGATGATTCACGCATACATAGCTCAATCACTCACCCATACTCGCTCTAATAGAGGTACGCAATCTCGGCAGGGGTTGTCAGAGTGGGGCTACCGTCTCAGTGGGTAATATTGAAAAGGAAAATAGATTTGACGGAATTATCAAAATATTAAACATTTAATTATTGCAAGATAGTGCAGGATGTGTATACGTTTGGATTTTAAATTCTCAATTCGAAAATTATAATCAACATAGAAATGTACAAAAACGGTTTAATTACACAAAACCATCTTATTAAAAATGTCTAAATTTGAAATAATTGTTTGTATGAATTGTTGAAGAACGCTTTTGATTTCTAGAAATTTTAGAACTTCAATATGGTCCTATGTATATCGTTGAAAATGTTTTTCAATTTACATACAACAACGTCATCGTGTCCTCTAAACGTACCTATACTTCAACAATCTATTTGAAGAAAAATAGTTTTTTTGAAATCATGAATTTTTTTATCACCGTGGCATCTTCTGATCTAATCTTACAGTATACCTGAAGAAATATATACTAATTTCATTGTTAAGATGTGTAGATAATATCATAACACTGTTACAAACAGATGCGGAACAATTTAGAGATTCGATAACCAAGATAGTAAAGTTTCAATGCAAAACATGTAACAAAGATTTGTTAACAGTACCCACAACTACACGTTTCGGACGGACCCAAAAATTTGCTTACTTCATCATGGAAGACCTGTTTACAGAACAATTTGATTATGTACTAAAAAAAAGTTTGTAGAAATTTGAAGAGACGCTTTGACATGCATCGAAGTTCTAGAAACTAAATACCTTATTATAACAATTTAAGATACCATTATATTAAATTATTATTGATAACAGTTTGATATTTTCTGAATTACGTACTAGCGTGCATCACGAAGGTGTCTTTCTTACTCTATCTTTCGTATAATTCGTTCTCATTGTGGCCTACTATGGCTCGGGATATCAACAACAATACATTCGACTGCATACTTTGTCTCTATCTTTCTGTCGCTCCGTCGCGCTTGCGCTAGACAAACACACGAACGTGGGCCGAGCAAGCATGTGTGATAGCACGTTTGACGATTGAGAAAGGTATCAATGCGGAATTCATCATCGTTCGAATTTGTCTTGCATAAGAGCCTTTCTTTTCTTCGTTCTGTCTGTCGCGCTCGCAGTGCTCGCACTACGATCGCCGAGAGCAAGTGTGACGGTTTGTCTTTGCCGGTCGCAGCGAATCTTTCATTTTATTCGAAACATTTTTCTTATAATTTTATCGGGCATCTAACACTTATGTCCAATATTTGATCCTACAGTGTCGCTGAATTTTAATTAATTAGAAATGGAATTATAATTAGATGTTTCTTATTCATTCATTTCGCATTATATTAATCTCCAGAATTCAATATTTCGCGAAATTTATTCCTTATTTACCGAGACAATATTGTAACTTTAAATAAATAATTGAAAGACATATAATTGTCATACTATATCAATGTATTGAAAATCCTATCATAGGGATCAAAAATTAGCAAGAAATATTAAATGTCCGATAAAATAATTTGAAATGTCCAAAAGAATGCGAATGAACGATCGAGTACGACCAAGGCGCACCGACACACCTTTGTGAGCTCGGCCATCGTCTGTGAGCCGCGATCGGAGTGCGAGCGCGACAGCAGATAAAGGAAAGAGAGGCTCTTATACGAGAAAAATTCGGAATGAATGCGACAGAGCGACGACAAGATAGAAATGACGTAGTTATTATCATTTGTTACTATTCTGCGACATACGTCAGAGAGAGAGAGAGAGACGAATTATTAGAAAGAGAGGGCACGACAATCACTCAGGTGAAACAAGCATTAACAGTTGTGGATACCCGCGCGCACCCCGTACCCCGCAGTGAAACCATTTATGCTGTTGATTGTACTTGGTCAGAGACAAGACCTTGTTTCTTGATTTTTCCCGCATGTCTCCAACAGATTACATATAGAAGTCTACATTACCGACAGAAAAATTATCGTCGCATGGTATGAAAATCTGTTAGTTCGGTTTGACACCGACAGAACTCGTATAGTCGAAAGTGTGACACTGGAAAAGACGAAGCAGACGACTTATTACATGAAAAAGACGTACATTTGACATCAAATATCTCGTTACCTGGCGGACCAATGTTTTTGTAATTAGTCTCAATCGACTCGTCTCGACCCTGCCTCTAAGAATATCATCGCACTTTTGGGGAAATTTGCCGCTTTCATGCCGTTTGAATACCCCGAAAACCCCGATCTAATCTTTCCGGAATAGAGTCAAGAGTCTTCTTCGTCGTTAACCAGTCGCATTGACGTTTCTCCGCGTCGGTGAGTTTCTTCCAGGGATACGGAGGTTGAAAGATCCAATGTGCGATTCTCGCATCATCGATGAGGACAGCTGCTTCTTTAACGATGAATTTATTGGTTTCGGTCTTGAAACCTTGCAAATAGACCACGGCAACTGACGTCATATCGGATAAATCACGTAATCTTGCGAACAATGTTCGTCCACGGATTGTACTCGACTATACGATCGTGCAGTATCAAGCAGTATGCGCTCGTCCCGATTGGCACGTTCTCTTTACATTCGAAATCTATTCGTACGTCGACGGTGGCGCTCTTCAGCGATTCATTTTGTCGGGAACAATCGATTACGACGAATGGTCCGTGCAGCAAGAAGCCTGCAACATCGAGCAACGCTTCCCCATATCCATAATACGATTCTCTAAATTTCGCATACATCTCGTACAGCAATGCGTATTTACTCTTATCGAAATCGATGTTCAAGTCATCGTAGGGATATGTTTCCGAATTTAGGTAGAGTCGAACGTTCGATAGTTTACAATTATCGAATTGCGTAGCTCTCTTAGTCAAATTATTCTTTCGCCCCGTTTGGAGGGCAAATATCACGTATCGTGGTTTTTCCATTTGCGCCGCAGCTTTTACGGCCCATGTATGCTTCGTAGTCGTTTGCAGCATGGGGTACTCGTACAAGTCCCAGGAACGATAGCTCATACCAATCGATCTTCCACTCTCGAGAATACGCAACATAGATAACTTGTGCATTTCGTCGAGCGTGACATGTGGCATATGCCATTGAATCTTGTGCAGCTCCAAACTAAGCTTCGAGCTATCGGTCGTGAAACTGCAGCTGTACAATGCGTTTGCATCTACGCGAGCACGAATTAAAATCAACTCGTGACGAGCATTAATCACCACGCGTTTGTAGTCTTCGCAAAATCACAGCAACATGCTCAACGGTATGCAAAAGTTGAAATCATTCGTTGTCCGTTTTTTCTTGTTTGCAGCATCGGTATCATTGTTACTGCATATCCAGCCGGCATTAGTCATCATCCGGTTTTTGACCTCGGATAAGCTCACATAGTTTTTCAGCGTAGAAGTTATGCCGGGATTTCTAGATCGATCGATCTCAATACCATCGAGTTCGTAACGTATCTCATCGAACATAAATGCCACGCAATTGTTATCGAGAATTAATTCACCCGTCGCGGCATCAGGTTGCCCCTTTTCTTGCGTTGTATTCAATCTTCCCTCCACGTACAGCAAACTTTGCCACGGCAAGGTCTATATGTCCTGCTGCTGTATGGGTATTCTTATCTCATCACTGTTCCCGAACGTAGTATTAGCGTATGGGTTCTTCACCACGAAAGTCTATCAGTTGTCCGGACTGATCAACGATTCGGACAGTTAAATCGTCTATTGCTCGCGTGACGATCGGCAGATAAATGATGCGCGGCGGCGTTTCCGATATCTTATATCCGGGAGGTACGCGAGGCGAGAATTCGTGAATGGTGTGAACGAGTTTACTGTTACTATATGATCCAGTGGTCACGTTGCATTCTATTCGAATCATGTTTACATTTATAATGTTTATCGGCACGTCCGACTCGTACCATTTTCCTGGTGATAAAACGCGGTTGTTGGAGAATCGTAGCAGCGAACCCACGTTGTTCGGTTTTGTGATATTAACTCGGTACGCGCTGCGAATTTCACTTTTCATGGTATTGATGTTCGCTCGTAGAACGATCGGATATTCGTCATCGCTGTGATCCTTCGGACGTGGGTAACGGGTGGATATTTCGCGTCTGAGATGCTTCTCGACAGCTTCCAACTCGTAAGCACCGTCGGGAATGACGATCGTTTCATCGTTATCACCGAAATAAAATGTATTGTTATTGCAGCTAGAGCTAATGTTTGCAACCGTGTAATATGCTTCGAAATCCACCAAACCGAGTTCATACTCATCATCGGTCAGATTTATAGGCGGAAAGTACTTTGCCGATAATACGCTGCTTCTACCCGATAATGTAAACGTGAACGACATTCTATTGTCCCTTTTCGCGATTTCCGTTTCAGGTTAACGATGAAATGAAACTGAGTTCGATGCGGTACGATGTATCGATTTTATAATACCGTTTCACGTAGAAATGTCACGCACAATTGTCCGCACACGCTTTCGTCAAAATTTTGAAATTGTTCATGATTGTACACGATTTTTACATCTCTGCCGATGTTTAGAATTGTAAATTGCAAGGTGATCTGTGTGAGGTGAAGGAACGGGCCCCGGTTTGAGAGGTTACGGTCCTGCCGCTGTCTCCCGAATTCCTGGAGATGACGGCTGCGCCGTAACTCTTTCGTGCCACGTCATTATTCCCCAATCAGCAAGTTGCGTAACTCATTGCTCCAATTCCTTCCTTACCTCACATAGCCACGTGATCGCGTGATTGGGTTTGCCCAATTACGAACCGCTACGCATCCTGGCGATTCCGCGCGTCGCAGGATCCGCGACCGCGACGCCGATTCCGTTTCGCACTCTCGCTCCGAAAGTCGCGTGGTCTTAACTTTGTTCGGGACCGTTCAAATTCTCGCCTTCGGGCATTCAGTGTTCTTTTCGCGCGTCTTCTTGCGCAATTCATTTCTAGTATTATTAAAACTTAAAGTAGTGTAAAGTCTCCAATCGCGAGTGTTTTATGTGAATTTGTGTAATAAAGGTCCGCCGTCCATTTAGAAGGTGCCTTCAATTCAATTTTTTAACCTTCCTCATACAGTCCACTCTTCTACTTCCTCTGTGTTTCTCTTTCCCTTATTCTCATCACACGTGAGTTTCCTCATTCGGGGTCGAACAAGCCATTCTGACTAAACATTGGTCCTTCGAGCCGGAGATCTCGCGTGTAATCGAGTGAACGTGTGTTAACGTGTGCACGTGGCCATGGAGGATCTTCTCGGTAAACAGCTGCGACTCAGGACTTCAATCGCCTGAGCCTTGGAGAACTTTAAAAAGGTCGGAAAGAATAATCTTACTCCCGCGAAAATACGTTCACGCATTCAGACTTTAACGGAATCATGGCATCAATTTCAAGACGGCCACGATTCTCTCTGCCGCCTCGTAGACGAGAAGGACAGATTAAAACTTCCTTATTTCAAAGAGAATCATCTCAACCTCGTCGAGGATGTTTTCCTGCCCTCCCTGGACTACATGCACGATGCGTTGGAAGAGCTGGAGCCTCCTGCCAGCCCCAAAGCCTCCGTCCACGAGGCGACATTCCACAGCGCGCCGCCATCTTCTTCTTCCATGCCCCTTCCGCCCCTCCGTCTTCCGCCGTTCGATGGAAACTACAACGACTGGGAAACATTTCGTGACCGGTTCCAATCGCTAGTTCACCACAACAAAGCCATCAGTGATTTTACTCGAATGCACTATTTAGTGACCAGTGTAAGTGGACGTGCCTTAGATTGCAATAAGACTCTCTCAGTAACTGCGAATAATTATCCCATTGCATGGGAAGCTCTCGTCTCTCGTTTTGAAAATCCTCGGCGTCTAGTCTATTCTCATATTTCCTCTCTGCTCAATTTGCCGACTGTGACTCGCGAAAACGCGTTGGAACTTCAAGCGCTCCGTGATAAAGCAACACTCATAGTAGCCTCCCTTAGGAGACTTGATCGAAAACCTGAAGAACTATGGGATGATATTTTAGTTCATTTAGTGTCTCATCGCCTCGATGTTTCTACACGTAAAGCGTGGACTATGCAATTATCAGACAAAGAGTTTCTGTCTTTTGATAACCTCGATGAGTTTTTATCGTCTCGTGTGCGGGCGCTTGAAGAGCTTAACGCTGGCTCACAAAAGGTGAGCACGAGAACCGTCTCGACTCCGCGAGTGACCGTAGCGACGGCTTCTGCGACTTCCTTCATGAAGTGTCCTTTATGTAAGAAAAGTCATTTCATGAATGCGTGTTCGAGCTTTATTCAGCAAACTGCAACCGCCCGACGTGACTTGGTACGTCGTCATAAGCGTTGTTTTAATTGTTTTAGTTCACTTCACTCAGTGTCAGATTGCCCAAGTAAATTTTCTTGCAGAATTTGTCAAAAACGGCATCATTCGATGCTTCACGATAGCTCGGACGCGCAATCGCCAATTCAAAGCGTCTCTTCAGATCTTCCTTCTTCAACTACCGTTGCGACAGTCGATGTTCCTTCGTTACACGCGCACTCTCTCGCGAGAGATATTTCAGCTGTTTTGTTAGCCACCGCGTGGATTACCGTCGGGGTGGAAAATGGTCGCAGTGTTCAGGTGAGGGCTCTTCTTGATCAGGGAGCAACGAGGACATTCATATCAGAGAATCTTGCTCAAACGTTGCGTGTTTCGCGTCTCTCGTTGCCCTTGTCTGTAACAGTTCTTGGTGGTATTCCGATCGAGCCTCCCCGTCAGGCTGCGAAAGTCTTTGTAGCACACCGTGCGAGCCAAACACCTGCCGTCTTCGTCACTGCGACCATTTACAAGTCACTTACTGCGTATGTGCCGCGTCGCACATCCAAATTAACCGAACTCTCTCACGTACGTGGTCTTGAGTTGGCGGACTTAGATCCATCGAGCGCTGCAACTATCGACATGATTATCGGTGCGGATTTGTATAGCGATGTTTTTCTTGAAGGCGTGCGCAAGGGTAAGCCTGGTCAACCCCTTGCGCAGGAGACTATATTCGGATGGATTCTCAGTGGTTCACAATCGTTCTCTGCATCTCATCATCGCATGGCCAATGAAGTCACTAATCAAGCTTCAATTCTTTATTGTTCCGTCAACCCTTCTTTAGACGAGGAGTTGAAAAGATTTTGGAATCTGGAAGAAATTCCATCCGCGCCCATATTAAAGCCATGCGAGGTTGAATGTGAGGAGCACTTTCGAACTTCTCACAGTCGAGAGTCGTCAGGCAGATACACGGTGCGACTTCCTTTTAAAACTCCGCCACCGATTAACATCGGGTATTCTCGCTTGACCGCCGAACGAATGTTTGCGTCTCTCCAGCGCCGTTTTAAATCGAATGAGTCCCTTCGAAGCGAATACGGCGACTTCATGACGGAATATGAGCGGCTCGGACACATGGTTTCAGTTTCCCCTCCTCAGATCCCAAATTCTCAACTTGTCTACATTCCTCATCATCCAGTCTTGCGTGAAGAAAGTGCGACAAGCCACCTGCGTGTGGTCTTCAACGCTTCTAGTTTAACTTCCAACGGGACGAGTTTAAACGACCATCTTTTGGTTGGTCCTAAATTACAATCTGACATCAGTGCCGTAATTTTACGTTGGCGTCAGTGGGAGTTTGTGTACTCGGCTGACATTGCCAAAATGTATCGCCAGATTGCTGTGGATTCCCGGGACGTCAATTTCCAAAGAATTCTGTGGCAACCTGATCCTTCTCAACACGTCTCCGATTTCCAACTATCAACAGTTACATATGGTATGTCATGCGCCCCGTTCCTTGCTCTTCGAGTTCTCCAGCAATTAGTTCTTGACGAGGGCTACGACTTCCCGCTTGCAGCAAACGTACTCCGGGACAACATTTACGTTGATGATGTTCTTTTCGGTGCTGACACCATAGATGAGTTAAAAGTGACGCGTGATCAATTGGTTCAGTTGTTAAAGCGAGGTTGTTTTTCATTGCGAAAATGGGCTGGTAACTCCCCCGTTCTTCTTTCTGATATTGATCCTTCCGATCATGGTTTGGCTTGCGACAAGACTTTAGCCGAGGACGAGCGCGTGAAGGTTCTTGGAATTGGATGGAATCCCGGGCTTGATTCGTTTCAATATTCTGTTCAACCTTTTAGCTCATCCGCCACAACGAAACGATCAATTCTCTCCTTTATTGCTCGATTCTACGATCCGTTGGGTTGGGTGACTCCGGTTGTTATCGTGACAAAAATTTTTATGCAAACTCTGTGGCGTGAGCGCATTGACTGGGATACTCCTCTTCCTGCAAATCTTCTTCGCCAATGGCAAACAATATCGCAAAGTCTTTTGCATCTTACTGGTTTGACCATTCCGCGGTGGACAACCTTTTCTTCCAACATTCAGTCCGTGGAACTTCATGGGTTTGCAGATGCGTCGAACGCAGCCTATGCGGCTGCAGTTTATCTTCGTGTTGTATCTCTGTCCGGTAATGTCAGAATCACTCTTCTCGCTGGCAAGTCTAAAGTCGCTCCTCTAACTCCAATTACCACTCCCCGACTCGAACTCTGTGCTGCAGTCCTTCTCGCACGCCTGATTGCTTTCATTTCTGAGACTATGAACCTCTCTTCTTCTCCTTGCTTCTGTTGGACAGATTCGACTGTCGCACTGGAATGGATCACCCAACATCCTTCTCGATGGAAGGTCTTCGTTGCCAATCGCGTTGCAAAAATTCAATCGTTATTACCTCGCGCTGAATGGCATCATATTCCGACAAACTATAACCCAGCTGATTGTGCTTCACGCGGTTTACTTGGAAGAGAGATTTCCAACCACCCCCTTTGGTGGAACGGTCCCTCGTGGCTGTGTCTTTCTAAGGAGCATTGGCCCAATGATGCGAGTGACTCCTCTTCAGCCGCTCTTCTCGAGGAGCGAGCAACTATTCAAGTGAGCTCTCACACTGTGGAGTCATGGGAATTAGCAACGCGATTCTCGTCTTGGCCAAAACTTCTTCGGGTTACGGCTTATATTTTTCGTTTCATTCAGCAGTGCCGACGTAGAAAAATCGATTCTTTTAATTTCCATTCCCATAATCTGAGTTCGGCCGAGTTTCGTGCAGCTCGACTATTTTGGATAAAGCGCATTCAATCGGAGTTGTTTTCCTCGGAACTTGGATGTTTACAACAAAACACTTCGCTTCCTTCGCGTAGCCCTCTTTGTTCGCTTCGATCTTTTCTTGATGAAGATAAAGTGATTCGCGTTGGAGGAAGAATAAGTCACGCTCCTTATCCTTATGATACTCGCCATCCCGTAATTCTCGCTGCCCATCCCCTGGTCACTCTTATTATCGCTCAGGCTCATTTGCGAGCGCTACATGCCGGTCCTCAACTAACTCTTCATCTTCTTCGTCGCGATTTCTGGATCCTCCGCGCTAGAAGCTTGGTTCGACAAGTGACTCGTCAATGTGTAAAGTGCGTTCGAGAACGAGCCGCTATTCCTACCCAACTAATGGGAAATTTACCAAATGTTCGCGTCGTACCAACACTCCGCAGTTTTCTTCACGCCGGTGTCGACTATGCCGGTCCGGTGTCAGTTCGCGCTTCCGCTGGCCGGGGTAGTAAAATTACAAAAGCCTATCTTGCGCTGTTTATTTGTTTATCTACCAAAGCCATTCATTTAGAACTCGTCAGTGATTACACGACCTCGGCGTTCATCAGTGCGTTTTCTCGATTTTGTTCGCGACGAGGTCTTCCGGAATCTATGTATTGTGACAATGGAACAAATTTCGTTGGCGCTTCACGTGAATTGACCAAGGCGTATTGGACCGCAGTTCGTGATCCGAATTTCTTAAATTCCACGCTATCCGACAATATAACGTGGCACTTCATCCCCCCCTCAGCACCCCATTTCGGTGGTCTGTGGGAGGCGGGGGTAAGAAGTGTTAAAACTCATCTCTCAAAGGTGTTGGGTGATCGCACCTTAACATTCGAAGAATTTTACACTCTTCTTTGCCGTATTGAGGCATGTCTAAACTCTCGCCCTTTGGTTCCATTGTCTGATTCATTAGATGATTACGAATGTCTCACTCCTGGTCACTTCACCGTCGGCTCCGCTCTTACTGTTCCACCCGAACCGTCCGTTTTGGATTTGAATGCTAATCGTCTTTCTCGTTGGCAACTTGTCCAACAAATGACCGAACGATTCTGGCGATGGTGGCAACAAGATTATATTAACACCTTGCAACAACGGTCAAAGTGGCGAAAGGTCCAACCTCCTGTTGAGGTAGGCCGTGTTGTTCTCTTGCGTAATCCTTCCATGCCACCGTGCAAATGGGAGCTAGGGCGAGTAGTGCAGTGTCATCCGGGCGTTGACGGTCTCCCTCGCGTCGTGACCGTCAAAACTGCGACTTCCCTTTATAAACGGCCGCTCGCGAAACTTTGCTTGCTTCCTGTTTGCGATGACACCAGCAGCGGCGAGATCAAATGAACTCCTTAATTCTTTATCTCATTTTACGAATTTCTTGCGTGTTTTACTTCTTTCTGTTAAATGAGAGCGTTCAGTTAACGTTTATTTAGTTTAATTCATGTATTCATTCACTAATGTTAATCCGTGCCAACCAGTATGGCTACATTGTTGCGAGAAAATGTTTTATTTGTCGTAAAAGCGACCGCGAGTTCATTTCGCGTCTTTGTTTGCGATCTCAAATTTGTCACGGCGGGCGGCATTCATTGTAATGTTATTTAAACCGCCTCGCCGCTAACTCTCGATGCTTTAAGTAAGCGTTTCCTTCTCTTTTTCATTTATTAACTTTGCGAACTTTGTATTTTCCGTTGTCTTTATATTTTTGTTGAAATCATCCGGCAGCAATATTCTCTAATTTCATTGCGAAACCGTTGTTTCGCGGCGGGCGGTATGTTTAGAATTGTAAATTGCAAGGTGATCTGTGTGAGGTGAAGGAACGGGCCCCGGTTTGAGAGGTTACGGTCCTGCCGCTGTCTCCCGAATTCCTGGAGATGACGGCTGCGCCGTAACTCTTTCGTGCCACGTCATTATTCCCCAATCAGCAAGTTGCGTAACTCATTGCTCCAATTCCTTCCTTACCTCACATAGCCACGTGATCGCGTGATTGGGTTTGCCCAATTACGAACCGCTACGCATCCTGGCGATTCCGCGCGTCGCAGGATCCGCGACCGAACTTTGTTCGGGACCGTTCAAATTCTCGCCTTCGGGCATTCAGTGTTCTTTTCGCGCGTCTTCTTGCGCAATTCATTTCTAGTATTATTAAAACTTAAAGTAGTGTAAAGTCTCCAATCGCGAGTGTTTTATGTGAATTTGTGTAATAAAGGTCCGCCGTCCATTCAGAAGGTGCCTTCAATTCAATTTTTTAACCTTCCTCATACAGTCCACTCTTCTACTTCCTCTGTGTTTCTCTTTCCCTTATTCTCATCACACGTGAGTTTCCTCATTCGGGGTCGAACAAGCCATTCTGACTAAACAGCCGAAATATCGGATTAGTTCGGTAGGAGGTCGAAGATTTCCGAAGCTATCGAAATACCTAACGTTTGATCTGCGTTTCACGTACGCGACCCAATGCGTCCCGGGTCCATCGCTGGCATCTAAATTTACTATAGCAGATTCGTTCAACCAGGGGGTTTCAGATCGTTACGCATAAACACGCCTCGAAAGTGCGGTAATCGTTTGCATAGACTTTCCAATTGAATGTTAGTTTTTTTTCATTCGTCCACTTTTCCCGATCTTGCCACCTCGTTTATACGGTGCTAAATACAGTCCGCGACCTTCCATCGCACGATTGTATCGCCGTGCCTCTTCCAGCTGCTTTTTCGCGGCTTTCGCATCGTTCACCGCTTTCACTACGCCCGCGGTCCCACCAGTCAACGCTCCTATGGCGGATAATGCTGGCAATAGGAATAGTAGAAAACCGCCACGTTTAGCGGTAGCAAGTATACGCTGCTTGCGAACCGTTCGCTTCTTCTTCTTCTTGGTATTTGTAACCATACGTTTCTTTAACCCCATTCCAAGCTTGGTCTTAGCTTTCATCGCGGCCCAAACGGCCGTAGCGGATGCCCGTTCGCCGAACGTTGCGTCCTTAGCAGTTATGTGCTGACGCGCTCGATCAGCTAAAACCGTATCAGCTGCGTGACGTCCCTCAAGGTCCTTGCGTTCCGAGTATGCGATATCGTGCTCTCTACAGACTGCGTCCAACGGATTTATCCCCTTGTCTCCTCGAGCCAATCGTTTCTTCAATCGTGTGCCAGGTCCGCAAAACTGATATCCGGGTATGTGTAGTTCAAACGGCAGAGCGTGGATCGCGCTGTTTATAAGTCCCGATCCTGTCCATGCATGCATATGCGGCAGTTCCTTATCATTGGCGGAGGTCCGTCAATGTGCGTACGCTGATCCGGACGATTATAATGTATCAAACATCTACGATACGATTGAACCTCGGGATCGGCTTTTATGTGCGACGGTAACTTGCTCCACACGTAATTAATGTCTCGACAGTAATGTTTCAATAATATTACTTTCGGTATGTGCTCCAATTCCTATTTCGATAACTCGAGCAAGCTAAAGTATCGAATACTATGAACGGCATGTTCAGACTGATTCGGATCGCTGCTGATCATCGGTATAAATATCTTATTCTTTGGGAAAGAAAAAAAGGACATTGCTTATTGACTAAGAGAGGGAGAGAGATGCGAAATGGCCATCAATGTACATATACATGTTGCACTATCCCTTCCATCGAACAGAATTAAGTAAGTCATTGATGAAGAGAGACATGCGGTTTGTGAAACAACCTGTTAATATTCATGTAACCGTAAATCGGATGTTTGATGATGATGACGAACAGTCGCGAAAGCACGGTTCTCTATTGCCGCGCAGTATACGCTGCGTGATATGCGGACCGTCAAATTGCGGCAAGACTAACGTTATGATCAGTCTGCTGGAGAGCCCGAACGGGTTACGATTTGAAAATGTCTACGTATATTCTAAATCGTTGTGTCAGCCTAAGTATCGATATTTAAACGAACTGTTATCATCGGTGAACGATGTAGGATATTTCGCTTTCTCCGATAGCATGGAAGTGATTTCACCTGTCGACGCTCGACCCAACTCTATATTCATATTCGATGATGTTGCGTGTGACGATCAGGACGCTATGAGAGAGTACTTTTCGATGGGTAGACATTCGCACATCGATTGTTTTTACTTGTCACAATCGTACGCTAGAATACCTAAACATTTGATTCGTGATAACGTTAACCTAATGATACTATTTCAACAGGATGTTACCAATTTACGTCACATATACCATGATCACGTAAATGTTGACATGACATTCGATATGTTTAACGAGTAGTGTGCAAAGTGTTGGCAGGCAAAATATGGTTTCCTTGTTATAGACAAAAATAGCGGTCAAAATCGGGGTAGATATCGACGAGGATTTAACGAATTCGCTGTAATATCGTGAACGCATTCGCATGTTTAACATGTCAAGAAAGAGACGCTCGTTAAGGAGATAGCTAAGACCAGCGCAGCGATACGGAAGAAATATTTAACATTGAAAGTTGGAAAGATGGATGCTGATGCGGCATTGGAATCGAACTTGCAACCGCTGGTGGACCCGTTGAAGCAATTGGTTCAAAATACTGTGCCGCCACAATCGCCACCATCATCATCATCATCATCATCATCATCATCACCTACATTGCTAACAACGTTTGATACATCGATATCGTCACCCGCACAAGTGCAAGTTCCAACGTTCCCATCGAAGAAAGAACTCGCGGTCAAACGAAATTCGTTGAACCGATTACGTCAAGAAACCGGAACACCAATGCATACGACACCGTTCCGAGCTGTTCACTCAAAAAAGGTATGCATCGATCCGCGAATGAGTTCAACGATTGTTGCACGCCAACTATGTAAGAACGACGACGACGACAACAACGATGACGAAGACAACAACAACGACAACGACAACGACATCAGCAACATCAACAACCACTACAACAATGAAGGCAACTTAACGATGTCTTCGAGATGTCATTCTGAATCCTGAGATTCATCGCGAGGCAAACGCTTATCTGGCGGAAAACCTCGGCCCTCTGGCACGCGAGTACATACGTAATTTTTTCACTGACACATCGGGAATCATGGACAATGTATACGGTGTATATTTACACAACGATAGACTGATGCTCGGTAATTCAATATTCGATGTTGACAACGATAACTATGTTATTCTAAAAGGAACACGATACAGGGGAACTCGCGGTCTCTATGAATTGATATGCAAACGAATACCCGACGAAACGTTGTACAACGAGACTGATAAGCGTGCATACCGGAACATTTTAGTCTCGACGAATGCACATAAACGCAGTCATTCAACCTTGAAACCAATCTTGGGTAACAAGGGATACAAATATTTGCACCGTTGTTCCCCAACATCGCTCGTCGAGGATGCGGTCTTAAAAACAATGCAAACATTAATGAGCTACCGACAACGCGGTCGATTATGTTCATTGGGACGATCCCAACGAATTGGTAGATCGTCTCAGATTGCTGATTTCTTCGCAGACTGCCGGTCATACCGGACATGGTAACGAAATAGTCTCTATAATCGAGGAACTTCGCGAAGCTGGGCTCATTATACGTACTATCGACACAAAAATCATGTCGATCAAGCTAACTAACATGACATGACTCGATGGATTCGGAAGTAGAAATTGCTAGTACAGAAGTCGAAGAGGAAGAAATCGAGGAAACCAGTGATCGATGTATGAGATGTTTAAACTGTTTTATAGGCATATAGCAGCAATATAGGGGGGGTACTGGGGCATAGGTGTGGGGGGTGCCCGGTAAAAATGCGAGTGGAGGACATCGTACTCTTGGACGAGCGTTTTTCGGGGTGGGGGGGCATCGTACTCATGGACGAGCGTTTTTTCGGGTGGGGGGGGGGGTAGATATCATGTCATAGCACAAGCATCTTCAGGGGGGGGGGGTGTAGATGTCATGTTATAGCACGAGCAATTTTTCGCGGTAGGGGGAGAAGGGGGGGTAGATGTAATCATACTCTGACATGCATGCAGACAGTATACATCATACTATGACACAATTCTTTGGAAGCGGGGGGGGGGGGGGGGGGGGGTAGTATCACACTTGTCTAACAGATACGTTAGCGGGGGGACGCTAGAAAAACATTATTTGACTTATTGGCAAATATGACAATTTAAAAAACTCAACAATTTTGCGATGCAGCAGGACGTACGATAGATTGGTCTGTTTTACATTTTAACAGGGTGACCTTGTTGATGCACATAGTATTTCAATTAATAGGACAAATGTTAGTTGGCTCATCCGCACATGACAAAGTTAAAAAACAACAATTTTGCTGATGAAGCACTCTAATACCGCGTCTACAATGGCTGCTTCGAACGTGTCGTTAAAAAATAATCTTATAAGAGTTCTACATTCGAGTGCACTGCCAAACTTTGAAGATCATCAAAGATATTTCGCCGGATTCTCATGCCTATCGAGTACAGACTTTTTCAGAACTAGAAAAACATTCATATGTTCACGGATAAAAAAAATGTATGTACCATCGCTTCAAAATTTAGTTTTTCCGTGAGTTATAAACCAATACTTAAGTGGAACGTTATGCGATGAACGTAAACATGCGATTGAACGTTTGATGAGCATAGATGCGGCTAGTAGCGTGGCAGTGTATTGTACGAAGACGAAAGATGATCAATTTGTGGACAAGTGGCCAAAAACGGTATGTCCAAATGAAATATGGAACTTTATCATCGCACGCGAACGTAGCGTCGTGTACGCGGTGAAACCGCGATATTATGAAAAAGTTTTAAAGCCTGCGCGATATTCCGATATATTTTTAAAAAACTGGCAATCTAACAATGGATTTTAAAACTATGCTAAACAAAAATTGGACATGCATGCACATTGTGCAACAGCACATAGGATACACGATTCAGCAAGACATAGGATACATCTGCATCTGCCAGTATTAACATGGTGACCTTGTTGACACAGATAGGATTTCAATTAGTAGAAAAAAAAATGTCAACGGTTGTTAAAATCTGTGCTTAAAAAGATTGATCATGCATGTACAAGGACCGGCCCGGATTCTGACCGATTAACCCAGAGCATATAGGGAAGGCAGCGGAGGAGAAGGTCCTCCTACTCTACGCGCGTCTCGCTGCCAGTTTCGGGCTGCGCGACAATGATGCGCGGCAAATCATTCTAACACCGATCGGTCGATAGAGCGGATCGAAGCGCCCGACACTTTTAATACGGTGCGGCCATTCACGCTCCTCTTTTTGGGAAACCAATAGCTCTGAATTCTCTTTTATTAACTACGTTTATTATTTATTTCTTACACTTTAAATTCTTTGGGAACAATTATATCTCTATTTCGTCTTTGTGTTAAATTTATTTCTTAATTGTTGTCATGTGAATGCGTAGGTATCTTTTTCTGCAGGTATACTGTGAAATGAGAATCGGAGTGAGCATTGAACAAGGGTTTTTTCTCAATAACGGCAGGTATACGTGTTACGGCGCGGCCGGAATCGCGGGCGAAAACCCGAACGCCGTAGTAAATAAAAATTTCTAACTTGAAAACTATTCATTGGGCGAAGTTGCGGCTAGAAATTATTTTTAGAGAACATTTCGACAATGATGAAAGAAAATGTTTAAAAAAAGTTTAAGATGCACTTTGAACGAAATTTAAGTTCAAACAATTAAAAACATTTTTTCAACTATTTCAAAACAAGTGGCATTTAAATTATAATTTTTTTCTAAAACTTTGAAGCTTCTTGAATCAATTGGTATTTTTGTAATTTCTGTATCAATTATGGTTTGAGAGTTACAAATTATGAAAAAACCCATGCATAAAACTTTGACTGCCTGTAGCTTAAAAAATATTTGATGTTTTGAAACTTTCTTCAAATGGATTTCTAATTTCGACGCTACATACGACATATTAAAATTTTATCAAAATCCGTACCATGGCGGAAAACACCCGAATCCTTAGACTCGGGCCGCACCGTATTAAAGGGTCGGGCGCTTCGATCCGCTCTATCGACCGATTGATGTTAGAATGATTTGCCGCGCATCATTGTCGCGCAGCCCGAAACTGGCAGCGAGACGCGCGTAAAGTAGGAGGACCTTCTCCTCCGCTGCCTTAGCCCTATATGCTCTGTGTTAATCGGTCAGAATCCGGGCCGGTCCTTGTACACTGATTAGTGCACAGCAGACTAGCAAGATAGACCATCGCGATGGATATCGCGTGTAGTATGGCTAAAAATTTGAAAGCACAATCCGTGCATATTGTTACGCTGTCCGATTATCGAGTGTGGAAGCAACAGCTCGATGACAGCTTAGCGATTATCGCACAGTACATTAGCGTGGAGTGTAATAATTTGTCGGTGGGTGCAAAACGTCGATTGACCATGCTTATTTGTCGGATGAAAAATCTCGATGTATCGATGCAAAAACGATTTATACGTATTGGCGGCGGTGATTGCGGATCGAGGGCATCATCATCATCACTTGTATGGCAGAATATAGAGTCAGCGTTTCAAGCTCGTGTTATGACCGGTGCAGTGATTAATGTGCAACACATAGACCCGCGAACACTTCCTAAAGACGCACGACGTATGGTGATTAATCGTGTGACAAGTGTCATGGGCACTTTGCGTTCATGTTTAAAAGTGAACGTAGTTCTGGAAGCAGAATTTGTATTGCAAGACAAAATGGAAGGGAAAGCGTTCAACACTCGCAACTGCGAACTATTCCCTGCATCCAATCTACGTAGATGGTATAGCGAAAACGTTGTGGAACCGATTCTTTCGGCGATGGAAGAGTTTCAAGAGCGTGACAGCGGATGGGCATTGAACCGAATATTACATCTCGTGGTGAACTGTAATAAATATCAACCTCTGCACGCTGGATGTAACGCTGCCCAGATACCTTTGGC
Source organism: Mimumesa dahlbomi (assembly GCA_917499265.3). Classification (NCBI taxonomy): domain Eukaryota; kingdom Metazoa; phylum Arthropoda; class Insecta; order Hymenoptera; family Crabronidae; genus Mimumesa; species Mimumesa dahlbomi. The sequence continues at coordinate 4,742,022 of OU824120.1, forward strand.
AATACGTGCGAAGAAGGCAACCATTGCTATCGAATGCAACGACAATGCATGTTTCTTCTGGTCGGTTGTCGCCGGTCTTTGCACACCATCGGGAAATCCGAACCGAATGTCGTGGTATCCTCATTATTCTAATCTGCTACGGACCGAGGGTTATCAACTTCCAATGACGCTGAAGGATATTCCAAAATTTGAAAAAACTAATGATATTTCGATAAATGTCTACACATGGGACAACAATGCATGCGTTCCGTTTTTGGTCACCGAGCGAAAGAGAGATAGACATGTCAACTTATTGTTGCTAGTGAGCAGAAAGGATCCTAACGAACGTCATTTTATACATCAAGAATTTGTCGAGATTGGTTTCAAGCCAATTGAGCAAAAAGAAATGCGCGAAATACATCTGTGATCGGTATGTTATTTTCTTCATTATCCTATGTACCTTATGATTTGCATATATTTCAATCTTTCCCATTACAGATGTTTACACTATTTCTCAACGCAATGCAAACTGGACGTACACGAAATAGATTGCAAACGCGTGAATGAGTGTGCAATAGTACTGCCATCGGAGGATGATAAGTATTTACGATTCAAGAACCACGCGTTCAAGGAGCGTGCACCGTTTGTAATCTATGCTGACTTGGAGTGTACGCTGGAGGACGTTGCACCGGAACAGCAAGGTCGCAGTGCCAAATCATCACTGATAGCGTACCAACAACACCGCGCGTTCAGCATAGGCTATTACTATTGATTTTTTCACCTGTCGCGGGAGAGTACGGACGTGTTTACCTATCGCTCGTGACTTCATATCGTTGTGCAAAACAAACGTTCAAAATAATGTAATTCGTTATAACTAGTTATAATTTCGCTCGAATTCGTGATAACAGGATTTCTCGTTTATTTATTATAAATATGAGTCCTAAGCTATGCAAAGGGTGTTCTACGCGTGTAGTGAACCCGATTGAGTGCACTATTTGTGAGATCACTGCTCACCCATCGTGTGTCAAAAGATGCGATCACCCATCGAACAATGGTTTCTTCACTAACTGCGCTAATTCTGGTTCTCCTGGCTCATCAAGCATTTCGCCCTCGGACCCGTCGTTATTAAACGAAATTAAAATCCTGATTCGCGCGGAATTCGAAGTGTTCCGTTCGGAAATGCCACAAATGTTTGCAGCCGATATTGAAGCCATCAATAAAAACATTGACACGCTGTCTAATCGTGTCTCGGCGCTGGAAACCAAGTGTATACAAAATGAGGACACAGCTGATCCGCGAATCGAAGATGACATCCTGGAGGAACTGCTGGACAGGGAAAATCGTGCAACAAATCTCATTCTATTTAATCTAGAAGAAAACCAACAATCCAACGGTCACAACCAGGATTCCTCTATGGATTTGACATTGACCAAGGAGATTTTGAACCGCGTAAAACCGGCAGACTATTCCTCTATAAAAACCACACGTCTGGGTAAGAAAATTCAGGGACGCTCCAGGCCCTTAAGAGTCACGCTACCGTCCAAGGATAATGTACTGTCCATTCTAAGGAACAAGAAGGCTTACAGCGGCCCTGTGAATATCAGCCAAGATCTGACGCTAAAACAACGGCAACACCTCCAAAAGTTACGTTTAAAACTAAGATCGTATATTAACGACGGGATTACTGACAAAACAATTAAATATATTAATGGTAATCCTAGAATAGTCAACGTGAACCTCTCACGCCTTGCCTCAAAAAACTAGTTAGCCAGCCTGTGATTTTCTACCAAAACGTCAGAGGCTTACGGACAAAACTTGTGCAATTACGTTGTGCCATTGCATCCGCGAGTATTTCGTATGACATTATAATTTTGACTGAGACTTGGCTAAATGCAGACATTTCAAACTCTGAGTTGGGCTTCGTTAATTATAACATATTTAGATGTGACAGAAGTGCCAGTTCTAGTAATTTCTCCAGAGGCGGTGGTGTTCTTGTTGCTGTTCGCTCTTCTTTTCCTGCACGTCAGCTTGTCAGTGCGCATACGGAGGTCGAACAGCTGTTTATTGAAATCCGCACTGGATTTAAATCGCTCGTCGTTGGGACTGTTTACATCCCGCCATCCTCTGACGTAGGCCTATACGAGTCACATTGCCGCTCCATCGATTACATCCTCGACCGTCACTCTAACTGCGATCTCCTTCTCGCTGGTGATTACAACTTGCCCAATATCACCTGGCATAGGGCAAGTGTACACAGTGGCACGTGCTCGTATGAAACAAGGGGTTATTGTAATATGAGCAACCAAGCAGATTTAATCAACTGTTACTGTAACTTTTTCAACTTGCATCAATGTAATTTTAATGTAAATTCGAACGGGAATACTCTGGATCTAGTTATATCGTCCATAACCGCAATAGAAGTTTTACAGTCTAGTGATCCGCTCTTACCGTGGGATGTCCATCACCCACCTATTATTATCAATTTGAATATGCCGGTCAAATCTTTGCCTTCCACGTCAGTTATAACTATGAGAAAGAACTTTAATAATGCGAATTACGATATAATAAATAATTATTTGCATAGTATAGATTGGGATTTGACATTGGCTAATATTCCGGTTGATAATGCAATGCAATCTATATTACCATCTGAACCACATTATATCCCTCACCGTTCCGACCTATACCGTACGTAAGTCCTCTTTTCCAGCATGGTTTGACAAAAAACTTATCCCGGCCGTCAAATCCAAAAAACTTGCGCATCGTAATTATAAGAATAGTAATAGGTACTCAGATTATCTTACTTTCTGTCAAGCCAGGTCTGTATGTAAATCGTTATCGGCGACCTGCTGGGCTAACTACATACGGAAAACAGAAGAAAACATTAGCGTTAATCCTATGTCATTCTGGAACTTCATAAAATCTACTAAATCGCCTAATAGTCGTCCTAACGTAATGTTCCTTAATGGTAATGAGATCAACGACGATCTAGATATTGCTCAAAACTTTATGGGATTGTTTGCTTCGAATTTCCTTAATCCGCGCAATTCCGATTCACCAAATGTAATGCTCATTCGGGATTCGAAACATGACCTGGACCTATCATCTCTGGATATAAGCTTAAGTGAGGTTTTCGAAGAATTAAACTCTCTAAAACTCAACACTGGTGCCGGTGACGATGGTATCGACGCCATATTTTTTAAATCTTGCAAATTTATACTGGCTAGAATTCTATGGATCATCTTTAATAAGTCGTTAAGTAGCGGTACCTTTCCTGCTTCCTGGAAGAGATGTATAGTTGCGCCAATCCCAAAACATGGGGATAACACTGATATGCGGAATTACAGACCGGTAACGATTCAGAATATTATGCCGAAAATTTTTGACAGCATTGTAGCGCGCAAACTGTCATCGTTTTGTAAACATTTGATTATACCGGAACAGCATGGATTTATGTCAGGTCGATCCACTTGTACTAATTTGCTTATCTATCAGCATTTCATAGCTAAGGCAATGGAAAAAGGGTCTCAGGTTGACTCGGTTTACACCGATTTCTCCAAAGCTTTTGACTCGGTGGATCACGATATTCTTATACATAAATTAAATAACGTCGATATTTCGAGCAACTTACTGTCTTGGATATCCAGCTTTATATCTAATCGTGTTCACCGAGTTAAATTTAAATGCACCATGTCCGATGAGTTTATCATTAACTCTCGTGTCCCGCAGGGGTCGCACCTTGGGCCTCTCCTTTTCAACTTGTTTATAAACGATATACACGAAGTTTTTAAACACTCCAACTTTTTACTTTATGCGGACGACTTAAAAATTTTTCGTTTTATCAGTTCACAAGGTGATGCACAATTTTTACAAGATGATTTAAACCAACTTGAGTTATGGTGTAGTAGCAATAGGCTAAGCTTTAACATCGCCAAATGCCAAACTATACGTTTCAGTCATAAATCAACGAATATCTGGTTTGATTATTCACTTCACCGGGAACCTTTATCGTCAGTGCAATCCATTCGAGATCTGGGTGTTACATTTGACAGTAGGTTGACATTTGATGCTTACATTCAATCAATTACGACTTTAAGCTATAAATCTCTTGGTTTCATCTATCGTGCCTCCAAATATTTTAAGAATACAGAAACAATCCGGCTATTATATATTTCACTGGTTCGCCCTCATCTTGAATATTGCAGCTCAATATGGTCACCTTATCTAAAAAAGCAACGTGCTGCCGTTGAACGCGTTCAACACAGGTTTCTGCGTCTCGCTAGTCGACATATGGGCCACCCAATGTCGATTGACAATCATGACTACCTGCCGTGCCTACGGGCATTACACCTAACAACTCTTGAAAGTAGAAGAATTAGTGCTGACTTGATATTAATGTTCAAAATTACAAATGGTATTATTAGCTGCTCGGATTTGCTGGCAGAATGGAAAATACATGTACCTTGAGTCAATCTACGACGTAACTACTTTCTTGAGACCGAACAACACTCGACCAACTATGGGAAATACAACTCCTTTAATAGGATTTGTTTATTAGCGAACAAATACGATAGTTGTATCGATTTTTTTGACCCGTCGTTGGCGAGATTCAGAAATTCTGTGAATCGCATCCTTCTCTGACGTTACCTATCTGTTCTCCCTATATATTATATTTTATTTTGTTTTATTTTGTTATTAATATTACATTGTATTATTATTATTATTATTATTATTATTATTATTATTATTATTACTATTATTATTATCATTATCGTTTTTTTTGTAAACTTGTTCACCAAAGGGATGAATCCCGTATAATAAATATAATAATAATTATTATTATTATTACGTCATTGTCCTTCTATAACTCGTATCGCAACGAAACCGGAAGCATTGAATGGTTCGTTGACGAACTTCACCGGATATCGAGACGATTGAAGTGTATATTCGACAAAGTTGTCCCCATGAAACCAATGACGGCAGAGCAAATATCGCGTTATCGACAAGCAACCATATGTCATATTTGTGAAAAATCGATCAATGCCGCAGATACGAAGGTTCGCGATCATTGTCATTTCACAGGTGACTATAGAGGAGCCGCGCACGACTGGTGCAATTTAAATTATCAAAATTCATACGTTGTACCGGTAGTGTTTCATAATTTATCGGGATACGATGCCCATTTTATAATGAAAGAGATCGCAAACACGTACCCTGGTCATGTCGATCTGTTACCAATAACGAAAGAAAAATACATATCTTTTACTAAACATATGACACCATTGGAATCAAATTATCGAACGAATGACATAAAGTTTTGTTTCATTGTTTCTTTTAAATTTTTTAATTCAGGCCTCGAGAAGTTGGCATCCTATCTGACGGACGATAAATTACAGATTCTACGAAACGAATACAAACATCTTGCCATTGACGACTTTAAGCTTCTGACGCGTAAAGGTGTATTTCCGTACGATTACGTAGACTCGTACTCAAAATTGGCGGATTCATGCATACCGCCACGCGACATGTTCTATAGTAAGTTGTACGATGAACATACATCCGAGTCGAACTATCAGCACGCATGTACCGTTTGGTCGCGTTTCAACATAAGAACACTGGGAGAATACAGTGATCTATACTTGAAGGTGGACATATTGTTGTTAGCCGACATTTTTGAAAACTTCCGCAACGATTGCATCGCGAACTGTTATTTGGATCCCGCGCATTACTACACACTGCCTGGTTTCACATGGGACGCAATGTTGAAACATACCGATATCGAACTGGAGTTATTGACGGACATTGATATGCTGTTGTTCTTTGAACACGGAATTCGCGGCGGTCTCAGCCAATGTTCGCACAGATATGCCCGCGCGAACAACAAGTACTTATCATCGTACGATCCATCCAAAGCCTCCACATATTTAATGTATTTCGATGTAAATAATTTGTATGGTTGGGCAATGTCCCAGCCATTGCCATACGGAGGATTTCGATGGTTAGACGAACAAGAGATGGTCGAGTTCGACGTGAATTCCGTTACCAGCGATGCACCCACAGGATATATGCTAGAAGTAGATTTAGAATTTGATTGCACTCTGCACGATATGCACGCGGACCTACCGTTTTGCCCGACTCATTCCGCGAAACCTGACAGAAAGTTATTGGCAACGGTTCACGACAAAGAGCGATACATCATACATTACATGTATTTGCAACAATGTCTTAAACACGGTTTAAAGTTAACCAAGATACATCGTGTTCTACAGTTTCAACAGTGCAAATGGCTAGGTGGATATATCGATCTGAATACTCGATTACGTATGCGTGCTACCAATGAATTTTCCAAAAATTTGTTTAAACTCATGAATAATGCAGTTTTCGGAAAGACGATGGAAAATGTTATAAATCATGTAGACGTAAAGTTGATTACAAAGTGGGACGGGAGGTACGGTGCGGAAGCGTACATATGAAAACCAAATTTTCATAGCCGTAGCATTTTTTCAGAAAATCTTATGGCTATAGAATTACGAAAATTACAAATAAAATTTACGAAACCTATATACGCAGGTGCATGTATTCTAGATATATCTAAGGTATGCCTGTATAGTTTTCATTATGATTATATGTTGCCTGAATTTAGTAATCGTTGTAAAATGTTATACACCGATACCGATAGTTTAATCTATGAGATCGCGTGCGAGGATGTGTATCACATAATGAAACGGGATATCGATCGATTTGACACAAGCGATTATCCGACTGATAACCCATACGGTATTCCGCGAATGAATAAAAAGGTACCGGGACTAATGAAGCATGAGAATAATGGTGCTATAATGACAGAATTCGTAGGCTTGAGAGCGAAAGTTTATGCTACACGTGTACATGGTACAGATGGATGCACGCGAAAAGCAAAAGGTGTAAAAAGAAATGTTACTCTAAAAAGTATCGAATTCGATAATTATATAAATTGCCTCAATAATTATGTAGAAAAAGTTGTTTGCCAGAAACGGATAAAATCAGTGCAACATACCGTGTACACCATGAGTGAAAATAAACTAGCTCTTAGTCCGTACGATACGAAAAGGTATCTATTACCGAAATCGACGAGCACGCTACCTTGGGGACATTATAGCATTAATGAGCTTCAAAGAAACGACGACAACAACGACGACGATGACAACTACAACAACGGTAACAACGACAACAACGACAACAACTACAACAACGACAACAACGACAACTACAACAACTACAACAACGACAACAACTACAACAACGACAACGACGATGACACTGATGTTGTTATAACCAAATGTAAACGAGTGAATGGTATGAGTGTAAATAAGGATGAGAAAACATTGTATGAAAGAAAACATTTTTTATTTCAATAAAAAAATTCTCAAATTACATAACTTTTATCGATCCATGAGTTGTGTGAATTATCGAATCCCAACCACTTTACATACATTTTATTTCCTTTCATGCGTAACACTTTCTCCACTAGATGAACATCCGGATGTGCGGTACCATGTAACTCATGTTGGTAGAATCCTCCGGCGATGGGTGCGTCTCGCGAGTCCTTCAGCAGATACGTGACAGGGTTCGTTCGCTGCACATTCATGATTTCAAACACCTCCGTCGACCAGTTTGGGGTGTATCCTTTGTCGAAAACGGTTTTGAACTTGCTCACGCGTACTTTATCACCAATATTAAACTTTGCTGGTCCAGCGATCTTCGTGTTGCTGTACACCGTAGCCATAAGTTTGTTCGCATTAGCATGCGTAACGTCGATAGGACGCATGCCAATGGTTCGATGTTTTCGTCTGTTGTAATTCATCATCAACGTGGACAGAATATCGATCCAGCGGTACGTTCCGTTCAAAGAGAACGATTTCCACATTGCATTCTTCAACGTGCGATTGAACCGCTCTACCACCGAAGCTTTCATGATGCTATACGTCGAGTAATGATTAACGTTATGTTTCGTCATACAGGTTTGGAAGTGTTTGTTGTAAAATTCCTTTCCCATATCAGTTTGCAAATTTCTGGGCGTTCTTCCATCCTTTCGTAGTATCGCGAGAAACGCTTTCGTTACGTCGGGCCCATTTTTGCTCTTTACAGGGACTGCCCATGCATATTTGCTGCACACATCGATAACTGTGAGAATATACGGATGACCTTTATTCAGTTTTGCATACAGACGAACATCAGCGATGTCGGCTTGCCACAAATGATCGAATCCACGCACGATTACACGTCTGCGTGGAAAGTTACGTCTCGCCAGAGCATGCAATTCATCCACCAATTTTAATTTTTCCTTGCTCATCCCGTAAAAATTGTAAAAGTGCAGTTAATATGCCCATAAAACAGTTTAAACATCTCATACGTCGATCACTCGTTTCCTCGATTTCTTTCTCTTCGACTTCCGTACTAGCAATTTCTACTTCCGAATCCATCGTGCCATGTCCAACGACTGATCGACATACCACGCTTGAGAATACATATATATTTTTTCCAGTAGCCGAAACAACATGTGTGCATGGTAAGTTTTTATTGTTTTCACCGCATCGTTCAAATGGCGAGTCAATTTATGACAATATTCCTTAACCGTTTCAAAACATGAACACTTCGCGTCTCAAGTTTAACCACATTTGGATCATTGCCGCTATTGGTATTTTCATCGATCTATCATTGTTGCATCATAATTTTTTCTCATCCATGATGTGCTTTAAAGTAAGGAATAATGCATCCGTATGAATTTGCTGTTTTCATCGATCTGTCGCTGTTGCGTCATAATTTTCTAATCCATGATTTGCTTTAATTTAAGAAATAATGCATCCATGTGACTTTGCTGCATTTGAATCTTTTTGTCAATGTCAGTCTGCATCTCATCCAGCGAACTTTTGATGCTCGATAACAACTGTTCCTTTACCGCATCGATTCTTTTTGTTTGAAGAGTTCCTCGATTGGATGTGAGGTTATTTGCATTTTCCATGACTCTTTCACGGACTAGTTTGTCCACGTATACCTTTGTTGCTACGTCACTATCTTTTATTGGTTCCCCGACATTACTAAGAACGTGCATTGTAGCATCGTACGATGTCACGTTGCTATTCGTTTTCAGACACAATGCATTTCTTAACATTCTTTCATTATGTTTCTTAAAAACATTATCAACGTACGAGAGCGTGGCTAAGTCGCTCGCTTCCGTAGGATCCGATATGTGTGTTATCTTTCTTCCGCGCGCATTCCATGACTCACCGTCCAAGCACAGTGTGTTATTGCGAATGTAATTTCTCACAGATGATAAAAATGACGGAGACAATTTGTCCGTTTTCGATTCCTCCGATTTTAATGGTGCACCGAACCTATTGATTGACATGATTTTGTATCGATAGTACAATCACCGATGAGACGCTAACGTAGAATGAGTCCAGCTTCGCGAAGTTCCTCTATTATAGAGACTATTTCGTTACCATGTCCGGTATGACCGGCAGTCTGCGAAGAAATCAGCAATCTGAGACGATCTACCAATTCGTTGGAATCGTTCCAATGAACATAATCGACCGCGTTGTCAGTCACGTTCATGGTTGTCGGTAGCTCATTAATGTTTGCATTGTTTTTAAGACCGTATCCTCGACGAGCGATGTTGGGGAACAACGGTGCTATAACATGTTTATATTTGTATCCCGTGTTACCCAAAATTGGTTTCAAGGTTGAATGACTGCGTTTATGTGCATTCGTCGAGGCTAAAATGCTCCGGTATGCACGCTTATCAGCCTCGTTGTACAACGTTTCGTCGGGTATTCGTTTGAATATCAATTCATAGAGACCGCGAGTTCCCCTGTATCGTGTTCCATTAAGATTAACATAGTCATCGTTGTCAACGTCGAATATTGAATTACCGAGCATCAGTCTATCATTGTGTACATATACACCGTATACATTGTCCATGATTCCCGATGTGTCAGTGATAAAATTACGTATGTACTCGCGCGCCAGAGGGCCGAGGTTTTCCGCCAGATAAGCGTTTGCCTCACGATGAATTTCAGGATTCTGAATAACATCTCGAACCGATGTTTCCAATACGTCACCATGACGTACCGATGTTAAGTTGTCTTCATTGTTGTAGTGGTTGTTGATGTTGCTGATGTCGTTGCCGTTGTCGTTGTTGTTGTCATTGTCATCATTCCTACATAGTTGACGTGCAATAGACGTTGAACTCGTTCGCGGATCGATGCATACCTTTTTTGAACGAACAGTTCGGAACGGTGTCGTATGCATTGGTGTTCCGCTTTCTTGACGTAATCGTTTCATTGCCTTTCGTTTGAGCGGCAGCCTTTTCTTAGATGGGGACGTTGGAACTTGAAAACGTGTGGGTGACGATGTCGATGTATCAAACGTTGTTTGCAATGTAGGTGATGATGATGATGATGATGGTGGTGGTGGTGACGGCGCAGTATTCTGAACCAACTGCTTCAACGGGTCCACCAAAGGTTGCAAGCTCGATTCCAATGCCGCGTCAGCATCCATCTTTCCAACCTTCAATGTTAAATATTTCTTCCGTATCGCAGCACTGGTCTTAGCTATCTCCTTAACGAGCGTCTCATTCTTAACACGTTCGTCCACCGGTTTACCCATTCTTATCGCTTGCGTGTTGTACGATGTTGCACCAACGATGTTAAACATGCGAATGCGTTCACGATATTACAGCAAATTCGTTAAATCCTCGTCGATATCTACCCCGATTTTGACCGCTATGTTTGTCTATAACAAGGAATCCATATTTTGCCTGCCAACACTTTGCACACAACTCGTGAAACATATCGAATGTCATGTCAACATTTACATGATCATGGTATATGTGACGTAAATTGGTTGCATCCTGCTGAAATAGTATCATTAGGTTAACGTTATCACGAATCAAATGTTTCGGTATTCTAGCGTACGATTGTGACAAATAAAAACAATCGATGTGCGAATGTCTACCCATCGAAAAGTACTCTCTCATAGCGTCCTGATCGTCACACGCAACATCATCGAATATGAATATAGAGTTGGGTCGAGCGTTGACAGGTGAAATCACTTCCGTGTTATCCGAGAAAGCGAAATATCCTACATCGTTCACCGATGATAACAGTTCGCTTAAATATCGATACTTAGGTTGACATAACGATTTAGAATATACGTATACATTTTCAAATCGTAACCCGTTCGGGCTCTCCAGCAGGCTGATCATAACGTTAGTCTTGCCACAATTTGACGGTCCGCATATCACGCAGCGTATACTGCGTGACAATAGAGAACCGTGCTTTCGCGATTGTTCGTCGCCATCATCAAACATTCGATTTACGGTTACATGAATATTAACAGGTTGTTTCACAAACCGCATGTCTCTCTTCGTCAATGACTCACTTCATTCTGTCCGATGGAAGGGATAGTGCAACATGTATATGTACATTGATGATCATGTCGCATCTCCCTCCCTCCCTTAGTCAATAAGCAATGTCCTTTTCTTCTTTCCGAAAGAATAAGATATTTATACCGATGATCTGCAGCGATCCGAATCAGTCTGAACATGCCGTTCATAGTATTCGATACTTATAGCCTGCTCGAGTTATCGAAAGAGGAATTGGAGTACATACCGAAAGTAATATTATTGAAACATTACTGTCGAGACATTCATTACGTGTGGAGCAAGTTACTGTCGCACATAAAAGCCGATCCCGAGGTTCAATCGTATCGTAGATGTTTGATACATTATAATCGTCCGGATCAGCGTACGCACATTGACGGACCTCCGCCAATGATAAGGAACTGCCGCATATGCATGCATGGACAGGATGTGGACTTGTAAACAGTGCGATTGATGCTCTGCCGTTTGAACTACACATACCCGGATATCAGTTTTGCGGACCTGGCACACGATTGAAGAAACGATTGGCTCGAGGAGACAAGGGGATAAATCCGTTGGACGCAGCCTGTAGAGAGCACGATATCGCATACTCGGAACGCAAGGACCTTGAGGGACGTCACGCAGCTAATACGGTTTTAGCTGATCGAGCGCGTCAGCGCATAACTGCCAAGGACGCAACGTTTGGCGAACGGGCATCCGCTACGGCCGTTTGGGCCGCGATGAAAGCTAAAACCAAGCTTGGAATGGGATTAAAGAAACGTATGGCTACAAATACCAAGAAGAAGAAGAAGCGAACAGTTCGCAAGCAGCGTATACTTGCTACCGCTAAACGCGGTGGTTTTCTACCATTCCTATTGCCAGCATTATCCGCCATAGGAGCGTTGACTGGTGGGACCGCGGGCGTAGTGAAAGCAGTGAACGATGCGAAAGCCGCGAAAAAACAGCTGGAAGAGGCACAGCGACACAATCGTGCGATGGAAGGTCGCGGACTGTATTTAGCATCCTACAAACGAGGCGGTAAAATAGGGAAAAGTGGTCGAATGAAAAAAAAAACGTTAAACAGCAAAATCCTAAACAGTCTCGGTGCAACTACTAACATTCAATTGGAAAGTCTATGCAAACGATTACCACACTTTCGAGGCGTGTTTATGCGTAACGATCTACCGCAAACCCCCTGGTTGAATGAATGTGCTATAGTAAATTTAGATGACAGCGATGGACCCGGAACGCATTGGGTTGCATACGTGAAACGCAGATCAAACATTAGGTACTTCGATAGCTTCGGAAATCTTCGACCTCCGACCGAACTAATCCGATATTTCGGCAGAGACGTAACAAGCGTGTACAATCATGAACAATTCCAAAATTTTGATGAAAGCGTGTGCGGACAATTGTGCGTGAAATTTCTACGTGAAACGGTATTATAAATCTATACCTCGTACCGCATGGAACTCAGTTTCGTTTTATCGTTAACCTGAAACGGAAATCGTGGGAGACGATAGAATGTCGTTCACGTTTACATTATCAGGTAGAAGCAGCGTATTATCGGCAAAGTACTTTCCGCCTATAAATCTGACCGATGATGAGTATGAACTCGGTTTGGTGGATTTCGAAGCATATTACACGGTTGCAAACATTAGCTCTAGCTGCAATAACAATACATTTTATTTCGGTGATGACGATGAAACGATTGTTATTCCCGACGGTGCTTACGAGTTGGAAGCTGTCGAGAAGTATCTCAGACGCGAGATATCCACCCGTTACCCGCGTCCGAAGGATCACAGCGATGACGAATATCCGATCGTTCTACGGGCGAACATCAATACCATGAAAAGTGAAATTCACAGTGTATACCGAGTTAATTTCACGAAACCGAACAACGTGGGTTCGCTGCTAGGATTCTCCAACAACCACGTTTTATCACCAGGAAAATGGTACGAGTCGGACATGCCGGTAAACATTATAAACGTAAACATGATTCGAATAGAATGCAACGTGACCACTGGATCATATAGTAACAGTAAACTCGTTCACACCATTCACGAATTCTTGCCTCGCGTACCTCCCGGATATAAGATATCGGAAACACCGCCACGCATCATTTATCTGCCGATCGTCACGCGAGCAATAGACGATTTAACTGTCCAAATCGTTGATCAGTCTGGACAACTGATAGACTTTCGTGGTGAAGAAATAACGATACGTCTGCACGTACGCCGACGTGGTACATCTTATCGCTTATTATGCTAATTTTCAACGTTACAAAAGAATCGCCCATTGTCGTGTCAACCGAAATAACAAGTGCAAACCGAAAACCCACGTATCAGAAACGGTATACATTGAACCAGGAAAACGCGCAGTTTCTACGATCTTTAGGCTTTATCGTTCGTTATCCGTGAAACGATGCTCAGCGACGTCTTGAATGTCTCGAGTGCTCCGGCCTTTGATAACCGGATTACGAAGATCGAGCTGCACACATACAACCCATACGCTAATACTACGTTCGGGAACAGTGATGAGATAAGAATACCCATACAGCAGCAGGACATATACACCTTGCCGTGGCAAAGTTTGCTGTACGTGGAGGGAAGATTGAATACAACGCAAGAAAAGGGACAACCTGATGCCGCGACGGGTGAAGTAATTCTCGATAACAATTGCGTGGCATTTATGAGCGACGAGATACGTTACGAACTCGATGGTATTGAGATTGATCGATCTAGAAATCCCGGCATAACTTCTACACTGAAAAACTATGTGAGCTTATCCGAGGACAAAAACCGGATGATGACTAATGCTGGCTGGATATGCAATAACAATGATACCGATGCTGCAAACAAGAAACAAAGTCCAGCGAATGATTTCAACTTTTGCGTACCGTTGAGCATGTTGCTGGGATTTTGCGAAGACTACAAACGCGTGGTGATCAATGCTCGTCACGAGTTGATTTTAATTCGTGCTCGCGTAGATGCAAACGCATTGTACAGCAGCAGTTTAACGACCGATAACTCGAAGCCTAGTTTGGAGCTGCACAAGATTCAATGTCGTATGCCGCACGTCACGCTGGACGAAATGCACAAGTTATCCATGTTGCGTATTCTCGAGAGGAGAAGATCGATTGGTATGAGTTATCGTTCCTGGGACTTGTACGAGTACCCCATGCTGCAAACGACTACGAAGCATACATGGGCGGTAAAAGCAGCGGCACAAATGGAAAAACCACGATACGTGATATTTGCCCTCCAAACGGGGCGAAAGAATAATTTGACCAAGAGAGCTACGCAATTTGACAATTGTAAACTATCGAACGTTCGACTCTACCCAGGGGGAGGACACTCTTATGGGAGAATGAGGTACGACTTTTAGTTCCCAAAAAACACGGATAGTATCTAGATGTCACTACTTGGTCTCACCACTACACGTGAGTTTTCGTAATGCGTGAGAAACTCACACATCTGACCGAGAACCAATCCGTGTGATGACCGGGAAAGGTTGACCATGTTTTGATCGGAACCGGGTTTTTTGGCGGCTGATGGCGGTTGTAGTTGGTTATGGCGCAGCGGAAAGAATGGAAATCCCTTAAACTACCTCGTTTACGTGGAAATAAATGTTACAGTGAACAAAGCACTTGCACTAATGGATAAGTGACGAAATTATTTCTTGGTATAGCCGAAATGGACGCATACTGTTACAATGGTGAAAAAAATAAAGCTTTGGTTGAATATTTTAGATAAATATACTGAATTATAAGAAATCAAATCATCTTTTAGTATTATTACCACAAAACATAATATAATATTCATTTCTTATATAGTTGCTGCTTTAACTTTTAAGTTCATAGTTTACTAGGTTCAAAATGCATCACACAGGGACCTCGAGTAATAAAGATATGAAGAAATTATACAGGGTGTCTCACCCGATTTTGACATCTGGATTTTGTCGCTATTATTAATCGTAGCGGAAAATGTTTCAGATGAGAGTTGAATGGTATCGAGTGGGGCATATTCTGGTGTTATTAGTTCTTTCGTGAGTGGACGCGTAAAGGTCACATAAAGGTCAACTTTGTTTTTGTAAATGGGATTATGTATTTTTTAATACATCCATCGATGAAGCTCGACTTTAGTTATAAAAAAGTATAAACCAATTTGTGCCGAAAAGTTAATAACTTAAGAGATATTTCAACTTAAATAATTCTAATTTCTATTCTAAATTCCAGTTTCTAAGTACACTGACACCATGTCTAGTTTTTCTGCTTTTGTGTATTTCATCACTGATAGACTAGAATACGTACATAAGCCGACAAATGTCTACAGAAACTAAATTTCTCACAGAACGAATGTTGTAATTCAATAGCTCTCCACTGTTTACATTTTACGACGCTACCAAAGCGACCAATCGTTTCTGTTACGCTAACGTTAGTAAATACAGAGATAATGCCTTACACCAGTGATGTCAAGGTCGTGCACTTTTCGGCCGATTTTCGAGGCGCTCGCCCACTGCCCCACCACTTTCAAGGAAGGGCCAGTGAGCGAGCGGCTAGACGTTTCGGGGCCGCTTCGGCTCAGGAGCGTAACGTGAATAGGTACGTAAAATTTTAAAAAGGTTGTACCTGGGTAGGGTAGAGCGTGCGTTTATGTTCACGGTACGCTCCTGAGCCGAAGCCCCCACGAAACGTCTAGCCGCTCGCTCAGTGGCCCTTCCTTGGAAGTGGTGGGGCAGTGGGCGAGCGCCTCGAAAATCGGCCGAAAAGTGCACGACCTTGACATCACTGCCTTACACTATTAGTGCGGCAGTAATGAAGTCTTAGAATTATTTAAGTTGAAATATCTCCTAAATTATTAACCTTTCGGCACAAATAGGTTTATACTTTTTTATAACTAATGTCGAGCTTCATCGATGGATGTATTAAAAAATACATAATCCCATTTACAAAAACAAAGTTGACCTTTATGTGATCTTTACGCGTCCACTCACGAAAGAACTAATAACACCAGAATATGCCGCACTCGATACCATTCAACTCTCATCTGAAACATTTTCCGCTACGAGTAATAATTGCGAGAAAATCCAGATGTCAAAATCGGGTGAGACACCCTGTATAAAGGAAACTTTTGTGAAGCTGCAGGGGAAATATGGTACGGAGGGCGAATAAATGTTTTATCCTTGCTTCAATTAATATGTTTTGAATGCCTTAGACATCTTATTTGTTTTAGATTGGATGATGTATATAAAGATCACTGGGATATAGGGATTCAACGCATATCTAATCGATTGGCAAGCAAATGTAATGAAATGGATGGGCATAGTCAGGTAGATTAATTATTTGAATCTTATTATTATAAAGCAAGTTTGAATGAATAAATTTATTCACTTCGAAGTACTTAATTCGTTTATAACTGATAATAAGGAGAAATTGCAATGAAGTAGGTTTATTCATGTCAAAATATGTTATAATGTACTCCCACTGTCCCATAATACTTGATAGTTTTAGTTTCATGGCAGCAACTTATCACAATATAATCAATATTTCTTTTTCTTATGAGTTTAATATTTTTTGAACAATAAACTACTCTGAAATAAAAATATACTAACTTTTTTTTCAAAAAATTAATTTTGAAGAAACATATTCAGTAATATGGGGCAAGACAAAAGGAGAAAAGTATCTAGTATTATGGGACAGAGGGAGTATTTTTGAATAATTAAGGGGGAGTCTCAATGGAATCAATATTTTAAAAAATGTGTACTAATTCAAAATTTATCGTGATTGTTTCAGAGATTACAACTCCATCCGGTATAATTCAAGAAGGGACAATTATGGAACCAACATCGAAGAGTTCTGATGAAGACCGGATAGACTATCATGTGAAGATGTGCTAAGATACACCAGGCCCTTAACACGTTGAGCCCGGCGCCGATTTTGCTGTCCTTTCCGTTCGGCCGGCAGCGGACGAGCACTTGATCGCGGCGCGCTTGGGTGAAATTTGATACTGTAATAATGAATAGAGATTTGTTTTGTTTCAACTTTTTTTCCGTTGTTTACATATGCGCTCTAGTATTCATAAATTATATAAAAAGGAAGGAGTTGTTCACAAAGTCCGAAAATATTGTTCTAGCTGTTATGACAAAAATTCAAGACTATTAGGACGCAAGACGGCAAGAAAATTAACAAAAAAGTCGTCACATTTTGTAACACATGCACAAACCATCCGTACCTTTGTTTAAAATGTTTGAATGAACTGCATTAAAATTATCCCATTTATTTTTTTATTTTTTATCCTGTCGGTCCGAGGGACCGATAATGTCCAAACGAAAAGTGCACAGTCCGTCCGCAGGGACCGACGCCGGCCAAACGGAAAGTTCACTGTCGGTCCGCAGGGACCCCCGTCGGGCCCAACGTGTTAATTGAGAAGAAATTTTAAATATTGTGCTCCTTTTCTGTTTTTTTAACTATTTGAGATAATAAATTTAGTATATTTTATATATCTTCTGTTATTTCTTTTAATAGCATACCTATATATATATGGAGGGGGGGGCACATGGATTAGTGCATGTGTGTTAACGCTCACCTACAGAGAGCTTATGTGTAGTGGTGAGACAAAGTGGTGCCATCTAGAAACTATCCGTGTTTTTGGGAACTAAAACGGGCGACCAAGCTTTTACTATGGTCGTGTCCTCCCCCTGACTCTACCTAAATTCGGAAACATATCCCTACGATGACTTGAACATCGATTTCGATAAGAGTAAATACGCATTGTTGTACGAGATATATGCGAAATTTAGAGAATCGTATTATGGATATGGGGAAGCGTTGCTCGATGTTGCAGGCTTCTTGCTGCATGGACCATTCGTCGTAATCGATTGTTCCCGACAAAACGAATCGCTGAAGAGCGCTACCGTCGACGTGCGAATAGATTTCGAATGTAAAGAGAACGTGCCAATCGGGACGAGCGCATACTGCTTGATGCTG
The DNA here is from genome assembly GCA_917499265.3 of Mimumesa dahlbomi. Taxonomy (NCBI): domain Eukaryota; kingdom Metazoa; phylum Arthropoda; class Insecta; order Hymenoptera; family Crabronidae; genus Mimumesa; species Mimumesa dahlbomi. The sequence continues at coordinate 4,760,390 of OU824120.1, forward strand.
CACGATCGTATAGTCGAGTACAATCCGTTGAAGAACATTGTTCGCAAGATTACGCGATTTATCCAATATGACGTCCGTGGCCGTGGTTGATTTGCAAGGTTTCAAAACCGAAACCAACAAATTCATCGTTAAAGAAGCAGCTATCCTCATCGATGGTGCGAGAATCGCACATTGGATATTCCAACCTCCGTATCCCTGGAAGAAACTGACCGATGCGGAGAAACGTCAATGCGACTGGTTAACACTAAATCCTCATCATATTTCCTGGAACTCTGGATACACACCGTACTACTTAGCTGCGATGGTGATACGGTCGGCTTTGAACGATGTCGATGACATTCTCGTCAAAGGTAGCGAGAAGAAGAAGTGGCTGTACGATCTGACCGACATCGAGGCATCGAACATCGAAGACGTATTCACCAGCGATGACGACGACGACGACGACGACGACGAGAGTATACTTCCCCTGAGCCAAATGCCAACCGATGGAACATTTAAATGTATATTTCATATGGGTGTTTGCGCGCTCGAAAACGTTTATAAAATTTATAATTGGGTTAACCAGAGAACAATAAAAAAATTTTAAATAAAAAAAGTAAAAAAAAATGAATTTTATAAAATATTAATTTATTTATAAATATTTTAAGTAAAAATAAAAATATGTAAAGGGTACATGAAATAAATTTTTCACATTTAAATAACAAAGATTTTTTATTGAATCTTTTTTATTGAATATTAAAACTAACAAACTTACAGTTTAAAATTTACAACTATTGTTAAAATTAAATATAATAAATTTTACAACTATTCTTAAAATTAAATATAATAAAATTTACAACTATTACTTATCCTAATTTTAAAACTAACAAACTTATAGTGTAAAACTTATAACTACTTTGACACGTTCTGCCACCGCCTCCAAAGCCTCTCCTGTAAAAATACATAGAAATGGAATGCATTAAATTTAATACACATGGAAAAATTATTCGTTAAATCTAACAGTTAAAAAAAATTCCTACCTCGGACCTGATGGCTATCCAGATAGTGTTGGTGGTGGTTGTGGCAGACGTGCCCCGCCCCGCTCGATGCCTCTCCTGTAAAAATACGTAGACAAAATTGAAATTAATCATTAAATCTAAAACACTGTATGGAATTTCACTCCAAATGTAATGAAAAATACTAACCTCATTAGTATGGCAACTCAATAGGAGCGCCAGACAATAGCCGCTGCGCATCAATAATGAAGTGTTGCTCGATGCACCCTGGGCAGCGGGCAGCACGCTTTATTCGGAAGATCTCCGTATCGCATTCATTGCAAAATGAATAATTTTCATCCACTGCTCCTTTAATTATTATATGACGCAGTGTGGGCTCGAAAACCCTCAAAATGCCCAAGTAGCTCTGCCTCATACACTCTACGCATATCCATTGTAAATTTGGAGATTTAAATATACAATATAAATGTATAAGTGGTAGAGCGTATGCACGTAAGCGCACAAATTACTCTATATGTATATGGATGATCATCCGGCAATACACCATCAAATTGCGCAAATTGCGCAACGTCGATGGGGTCGCATGCGGGGAATAGATTGTGTGGCACTGGCATCTTGACTGAAACTGCTCCATGTGGGTTCATCTTTTATAACGAGAAGAATTGTACACTATGGCAGTTTTGCATCCATTGTCCTGTCGCATCAACAAAATTCTCCAGCGCAGGCAGATAAACTGTTCTAATCGCAGGTGTCCCACCGGCAGATAAAACTGACCAGCTCGTATGTTGGGGGAAATTACACTGGAACAGCAGTGCCATTTTTTAAATTAGAAATTGTAAAAATTTATTCAAACGTCCCTTGAATTCATTTCGTAGAGTCAGCGAATGCGCGATATTAAGATCAACCTTAAATGCATGAATGTTACAATTAGTGATCTTAAGAAGTATGTGGATTCGAGCAATCTCTACACGTATAAGAAGATGCAACGTCGGCAAGATTCCCGCCACCCATGTATAAAGTATTATTTTCACATAGCTGGAGAACTGTATCATACATAACACACATATATACGAACTAGTATAAAAGTTGATCGTTCAACAAAGCGTGACATTAGTCGTTTTTTATCCACGCTACGTGTACTGCTGAAAGAGTTTACGATGGAATATAAAAGGAAATCGAATGCTAACGAACGGTTGATTAAGAAAATGAAACCGTAAGTACATATTTTTCATGACTGAATTTTAATTTTAATTCTTTAATCATATCCATTTTTAATCATATTCGTTTTTAGGCAGCAAAATCCAATCGATCTATCTACTACGCAGCAGAAACAATTGAAACCGTCACGTATTCTGGGACGGCGATATTCGTTAACGGCAAATTACTTTAAATACCTCGAGATTGGGATAAGCGTGGATGAGAAGTGCTTCGTAGAGCTGGCGATCGGAGATAATCGTGGAAACGAGATCGCATTCGCAATGCCGATATGGATGGAATTTTTGCGACTTAAAACCGATATCAATAAATTGATGTTTTCGTCATCATCGTCGTCATCGTCATTGTCGTCTGCTAAAAAATCATTAAATATTCTAAATGTTCTCACGCTGGAAGTTGTGTATTTTAACGATGTCAAAGTTTTGAAAATTAGCGATACACAATGTAATATTTTCCTAAAGGAAAATACTTTTGACAGATTATTTGATTTTGAATTTGCATAAATAATCTATATTTATGGTTATTAGACAACGTAGACACTGTGAAAGATACATTTTATGTTTTTGTACAAGTCGTAAGGGAATGTGGTACTGCAGATTATGAGCGTGCCATTGCTGCATGTCATCATTTCGATAAAAATTCATTAATCCATTGTGAACTCTTGAGTTTATGTTCAAATACTATTTCTTATCGCGCGTTACATACTCCGAACGAATAATTTGTATTACTTTGAATATTATATATTTAATACTTCTGAATAAATTGTATAGATTTAAGCAAAGAATGATTGTAGTACTTCAAACAATTTTACTTTGAATAAATATTCAGTACTTTGAATAATTTTATACGTATTTAAATTGTATAATTCTTGAAATCAACTCTGACCAGTGTATCCTATGTCCTACTGCATCAGCAAAAATATTGTTTTTTTAACTTTGTCACGTGCGGATGAGCCAACTAATATTTATCCTATTAATTGAAATACTATTTGTGTCAACAAGGTCACCGTATTAAGATGTAAAACTGACCACTGTCTCCTATGTCCTGTTGTGTCAGCAAAATTTTGTTTTTTAAAGTTTGACACGTGCGGATGAGTCAACAAACATTTGTCCTATTAATTGAAATACTATGTGCATCAACAAGGTCACCATGTTAAAATGTAAAACAGACCAATCTATCGTATGTCCTGCTGCATCAGCAAAATTTTGGGGTTTTTTTAAATTTTCATATTTGCCGATAAGTGAAATAATGTTTTTCTAGTGTCCCCCCGCTAACGTGCTTGTTAGACACGTGTGATACTACCCCCCCCCCCCCCTCCAAATAATTGTGTCGTAGTATGATGTATACCCCCCTCAATTTCTGCATGTTCGTCAAAGAGTATGATTACATCTACCCCTCCCCTCCCCGCCCCTTCCGCGAAAAATTGCTCGTGCTATAACATGATATCTACCCCATCCCCCTGAAAAAACGCTCGTCCAAGAGTATGACATCTCCCCCCCCCCCCCCCCCCCGCCCCAAAAACGCTCGTCCAAGAGTACGATGTACCCCCCCTCGGATTTTACCCCCCCCCCCCCCCTCACCTATGCACCAGAAGCCCCCCTGTATTGCTATTATTATACTAGCGACATATTATTTCTAAGAATTTTACCAAACACGATACAATATCGATAAAATTTGCTTATTTAAAAAGTCGTGTTAACACCGATTCGCTCGAATTCGAGGCCTCGTGGTTTTCTACCGAATTATCTTCTGCGACACTTCTTCTCCTAAACCTTTTTCTTTTCATCGATATCACACTTTGGGAGCACTCTCTCGAGGTGAGACTCTTAGGTACTTGGGGACTAGCCGAGTCTTCAGGTACGTCTCCCACGGAACCTTGTGCCATATCCTGCCTGCGAACTTGGTTCGTTTCGATTGTGAGACCGGACGACGCTTGTGAAATGTCTAACGACGGTGCTGTTGATTATGAAACGACATTTTGTTGCCTAGAGTGCGCCTTTCTGCCGCCTGTTTCACTTTCTGCGAGGTCCTTAATTTCCAATGATTCAGCGGCTTTGAGGAGTGCTGCCAATTGGTCTTGGGTGATATTTACTTCCCCCCTGTACATGTAGTCTACAATCGCTTTTAATTCTTTAAACTTAACATCTTTGAGTATGAAGTCAGGGTGCTTCGCATAGTGTTCGCTGTGGGGGCCGGAAAATTAATGACTGCACGCGGAGAGAAATAACTTGTAGAGCTTTAGATATTTCCCTTGCGCTGCCCAGGTGCACTCGACCAGTGTACCGCTTTCCAGAAGCGTGTCGTAGTTTTGTATAAGTGTGCTCTGGTGAGTGTTTCAATTGTGGCAGACTTGCCGGTCGTCCTTCAATTTTTCTGGCTTCGTTCCCTTGTTTTTAATAGGGAATATTAAAGAATCAAATATCACAGCATGAGATCGGTGAAAAGCGAAAAACTTTTGTGAACGTCCGAGCTCGGTGTGCGCCTCGAGCCGCGGCCCTTATCAACAATCAAGTACTGTTTACTGGGAGAAAGTAACTTATGTGGCTTGCGGTTCTTAAAGGTATCGAACAAACCCACAGGTGCTTTGAAAAGTCACGTACTAAACAGACAGATTGGTTAAAAAAGTTTAAGCAGGAAATAGCAGAATCGTAAGTATAGAGAGAATGTAACAATAACCAGGCTAGTTGTGACGTTGACAACAACATTATTGCGTGAACTGTGTTTGGTCTGCTTTTCACCACGTGTTACGATCAATTGATTTGTCCTCATATGTTTAATGGGAAGCCTGCAGCGTTGGATAAGAAAAACTGATTTTTTTTTTGCTCAGAAACTGTTAAAACGATATCTTGAAAATATAAGTACCCTCACAGTTACAGGTCAAAGTTTACAAGAATTTTAAAGATTGATGATTTGTCTTCCCGCTTGTCTAGCGAGGAAGGAGTTGAAATTCAACGCGGAAAAAACGAAAATAATGGAGATGCAGAGGGGTGGAAGAAACAGGGAGAATGGTGGTGGAAGGTGGAAAGGATAGAGGAGGGAAAGGAATGTACGTACTATAGAGAATATGTTGATGTTAATTTCTCTGATATGGGAATTCGAGTAAGATGGATTCGGTTGAGGTAAATTAAACTTCACATTATTAGTATGACTATTAATGCGAAACGTACTCGGCCTAGATTCTCTTGTGAATCGTTGCACGTCTTTACAGCGACTGACTCGCACTTCGAGCGTCGCGAATCTCGATTCGGCTGCGTTAATAAAACAAAAGTAAAGCTATCGTCGCAGTTCGATCCTCTCATACACACACGCACATACATTCATAACTCATACTATGCATACGACATTCTCACGCACTGAACACACAGCCACTACGCGAGCAAAGAAATTTCACGCCCTACAGTACCTAGAGTACAGAAAAACCAATACGCTCAAATATTGGTTTATAACTATCGGACAAACTAAATTTTGAAGCGATGGTACATACATTTTTTTCCCGCGAATATATGAATATCTTCTATTTCTGAAAAAGCCTGTACCTGATAGGCATGAGAATCCGGCGAAATATCTTTGATGATCTTCAACGGTTGGCAGTGCGCTCCAATATAGAATTCTAAGATTATTTTTTAACGGTACGTTCGAAACCAACTAATATTTTTCCTATTAATTGAAATACTATCTGTGTCAACAAGGTCACCGTGTTAAGATGGAAAACTGACCAATGTATCCTATGTCCTACCGCGTCAGACAAATTTTGTATTTTAAAATTTCGACACGTGGTGATATGTATCGGAATCTTCTACTTACCTCGGTCGTAGATAATCATCATCATCATCATCATCATCATCACGCCTGCTGATGCTGCACACACACAAACACACGACTCGCGGCACTTTCCACCCACCACTCGAGAGTCCATACGTTCCAATAATTTGCAGATAAATCAGACAAATATATTCAATGTCTCGCTGACAACATTGAAACAATTTTACTTTGAATATTTAAATAGTTTGAATAATTTTATACGTATTTAAATTGTGTAATTCTTGAAATCAATACTGACCAGTGGGTCCTATGTCCAGTTGTGTCAGCAAAATTTTGTTTTTTAAAGATTGACACGTGCAGAAGAGGCAACTAACATTTTTCCCATTAATTGAAATACTATATGCATCAACAAGGTCACCGTGTTAAAATGTAAAACTGACCAATGTATCCTATATCCTGCTGCATCACCAAAATTTTTGGGTTTTTTAAATTTTCATATTTGCCGATAAGTCAAATAATGTTTTTCTACTAATTAAAAACTTAATTGATCATATCGGTCATATCGATCGGAATCTCCTAATTACCACGGTCGTAGATCGCGACTTCATACGCTACGACAGTGTCCCGCCCACTCCCGTGCTTGTTAGGCACGTGTGATACCATAGCCCCCCCCCCCAAATCCTCGTGGTATTGTATGACATCTACCCCCCCCCCCCTCGGCTCCTGAAAATGCTCGTCCAAGAGTACGATGTACCCCCCTCAGATTTTTACCCCGCGCCTCCTCACCACGGCCCCAGAACCCCCCTACTATACCTACTGTAATCTATGCCGACTTGAAGTGTACGCTGGAGGACGTTGCACTGTAACAACAAGCGTTCAGCATAGGCTGTTACGTAAGATGCGCGTAGGATAAGTCATTGTCCTTCTATAACTCGTATCGCAATGAAACCGGAAGCATCGAATTGTTGGATTGCGAACTTTACTGGATATCAAGATGATTGAATAAGCGTTCAGGTCAAATAAATAATGGACTGTATTTTTCTCTGGTACTGTGCACGCTCGGATATTGCAGCGTTGGGAGCTGCCACAGGTTTATTTTAAAATGTACAATATATACAAGTAGACAAAATGTGTCTGAATGTTCAAGTGTTCGTGGTGTTCGAATGTTCAACTGTTCGAATGTTCAAGTGCTAATGTCCTGTACGAGTGTCAATTTCTAACTGTCCCAAAGTTCGTCCTTCAGTCCCGAAATTCCATCCTCCATCATCCCTTCCCTGCTATCATCCTGTCGATGAGTTTGAGAGTGGAAAGGGTGCTGAAGGCCGAAGACACCCGAAGTCGATGTCCCTCTTGCCTTCCCGTCTTCGGTGGGAAATTCCGTTCGAGTCGTGACGTATGTAGGTGTTCTTCGGCCTTTCCCTCTGATGTCAGGGTCCGTCTGTAGTGCAGCTGTGTAAGGGTGCAGAGGTCTGGGCCTTGGCTCGATGAATCGTTAGGTCGCTTTAGGGGTTTATGGCATGGCATTGCTATTGAGAGTGGTCAAAAATAATGAAGTTAAATTCGAGAAACATTTGGTTGCAATAAAAAACTTGAAAGTGAAAGTACTGAATGCTAATCTCAAAAATAGCAGGCTAGTCACGTCCATGCCATAAACCCTAAGGATTATATTATATTATATTGACGGCAGAGCAAATGTCGTGTTATCGACAATCAACGATATATCATTGTTCAAGAATGTAGTTGCTAGCGGCAGCCGCATTCTCGCATGGCAGCACCTGCTGGACACACGCACCTACGCACTAACGCCGCGCAGCGACGTCACTAGCGTCCGTGCGTGTGGACCCCGGGCCTTTTCGGGCCTTGCGACTGTTACGTCCCCGCGTCTAAACGCCTTTTTTTCCAGTTCGACGACAGGACGACGCACTTGAAAAACTAATAAATTCCTTGAAGAAAGAACACTGTAATCGTCCTGGTCGAGACTGATAAACGGTATCGAAATAAACACATAAATCTAATCAAGCCGTCGTGAATGTAAACTCCAAAATTCTTAAGATTAGACAGTTCAAAATAACAGATTGCATCAGATACAATGAAGACCTTGTCCACAAGAAAATATACATCTGGCACCAGACCCCGTCCTGTTCAAGAGACACTTGAAAGGGAAAGTTAGACAGATCACTTTTCGAGTGCATTCTCGATAAGGGTGTTTGGATGCTGGACCAGGGCTTCATTGTTTTCCCAAAAACCGTTACAAACCGACGTAGTGGGAGGGCCCAAAATCCTGTATATATATTGGTGCCCTCCGCTACGAAGCTCAGTTAAGAAAGTCAGTTAAGAGTCAACAGTTAGAATTGGTTAGAGTTCAGTTAGTTAAGAGTCAACAGTTAGAAGAGTCAGTCAGTGCAGTTAAGAAGTGCAATTCAGAGTATCCATGATCAAGAAAAGTCTTATTCCATTCCATATCCTGTGACCCTTTATTTTAATCCGTTACCATTACCACGCAATACCTCGGTCATTCTTCAACGGGAATAGAACAAACTGTCGTTGGAAATCTACGATTGTTGTTGTAGTTGTTGTTTCTATGACACGTTTCGAAGGACGGCGACTTTGCTACCCATAACTGTCGATCTCCAAAGTGTGATCATTGGGACAAGGAGTATCTGAAAATCGTTCAGATATTCAGAGAAAGACTCTATAACAATGATATCCGCTGCGGACCGATAAAAGTTATAACACCAACCTTCCATTCGAATACCCAAAGACTAAACATCTGATCCGGTTAAAAAGTAAAAAGAAACAAAGTATATTAATATAAATAGAATCTGTGAAAACATGTCAGTGTCAGTGTTGTTAAATATAAAGTTATTGAAGATTATATCACCAGTGTTGACCATCAATTAGCCTGACCTCATCACAACCACAACCTTCGTCCTCTTTTCATCATCACCTTTCGATCGCAGTACGACTCAGCCCCATCCCGAGTAAATTGGTCTGACCATTGACTCAAAAGGGGGCAAATCACAGACTTTGTCGAAACGAATCGAAGCCGCACCGTTACCGTAAGCTCGAGGAGTGACACTTAGTCTTGACGTAACACGACCATGCTTCCGCATTCGACACTCTTGTTCGAAGTATAGCGACGCACGTAGTCGTGATACACCGTTTTGCTAGTGCCGCGCACGGGTAAACGCTGCGACATAACGCTGCGTAATTAATATAATTACGCAACGATCGTGTTCGCGACGCGACGCGATCAGCACAATTAGCCATCGAGGCGGCTCCCGCCAAACCGCGGATTAGACTTTTGCGAAATCTCGAACTGAGAACACGAATACAATATTATTCTCTAATTGTTTACTGACCAGTGTTACCGAGTGTGAGTGCCTGAGAGTGTACCCTATAATTAATATTTTAAAAAACATTGTAATCTGAAAGTAATAAAATAAAGAAAAGGAGGAGATTTAATTCTCCTCTAGTTTTTTTTATTAATTATACCGAGTTTCAAAACGTGACAATACGTTGTGTCCGCAGTATCAAGAGTTAAGGTCTTGACTCGGACCAAGTACAAGGGTTCCCGACTGGTAGACCTGAACTACTCTTTTCCGGAGACATTAGATAGAGGTGTTCGGGGTATTCAAACAGCATTAAATCCGCATATTTCCCGCAAACTATGGTGATATTCTTGTAGGAGACGTCCACCCGGATAATTTATGCCCAACTACGACAAGATCTATCATGTCAATTGCGAGATATTTTGATCTAAAAAGCCGAGGTTTTTGTAAGAAACGTCGTCTTCTTCCTCTCCTCCTTCTCCATCTCCAGCCTGTCACGCAGCCACTAGTAGTGTAACGCCAGTGCCAGGCCCTAACTAAAGTGACGATAATTTTTCTGCCGGTAACGTAGATTTTTATATGTATTCCGTCGGACACATGCCGGAAAATATCAAGAGACAAGGTCTCGGACCAAATACAAGAGTCCCTTATTGGCATTCAGAAAATCATCAAGGGTTATCAATACTTTATAAATTTAATATAATGGTTTTTTAAATTGTAGAAAAAATGTATTTGATTTTTGAAACTTACGCTTAACAATAAATCGCAACGAAACGCTTAAAACAGATTAAACGCCGCCGTTGTTTTCAAATGGGTAAGAAATAAATTTTTAAAAATTGATAATAAATATAAACTCCCGATAACATAATTAGGAATATTTAGAATGAAATTAATGAGTGACCACGATTGACGAAGACGCACCGTTACTCTCGGCTGTCGCTACGGCTGCGCTAGGAGTGCGAGCGTGACAGACAGAAGTAAAGAAAGAGAGGCCCATATACTAGAAAAATTCGAAACATGTTAAATTCCGCATTGCTTTGTCGTCAAACGCGTTCGCACACATGTTTGCGTGGCCCACGTCACGTCGTTTATTTGGCTAGTGCGAGCGCGATGGAGCGACGGAAAGAGAGATACAAAGAAGTCGGTGTCAGTTGTTTATATCCGGAGACATAGTACGCCACAGAAAGAAGGAACTATACGAAAAAGAGGGAAAGGTAGACACCTTCGTGATGCACGCATTAGTACGTCAATCGGAAGTTTTTAAAGTGTATGTATGTATTTGTATTACGCCGATCCCGCTGGAGTTACAGCTCTTCTTCTACTTAATCTACTTCCTTATACTAGCTTATTCTACTTAAATCTAACTTAAAACCTATATCCGCTCGCCCGCTCGCTCGCTCGTCCGTCTTTTTTAACTATTACTTAACCTACTTAACCTATCTCCTCTACTTCTCTTACGCTACTAATCCTACCTCCTTTTTCCTATCCTCCCTTTCCTTACTCTATCTTCCTTTCCCGTCTTCCCTCCATCTCGTCCTTACTCTCCTCCATTCCTCTATTTCCCTCATCCACCCTTCCCCCCTACCGTCTTCAGCCAAGACCTCCTATACCCATTCCAGCCATCTCACTCTTTCCGCCCCTTCTCCACATCTCTCCCATACATGCTCCTATGTCTCCTCCTCCCCTCCGCATATCATGCATGCCATTTCTTCCTCGCTCTCCCAATACCTTCCCTTCTTCATCTCATTCCCCAGCCTGAATTTGGCAACCCTTTGCCACTTTCGCTCCCCCCAATCTTTTCCTAGATATTCCGCCCTTCCCTCTCCCTTCACCCACCCATATCACTTGCTGAATTTCCCCTCCCGAATCCTCCCCCATCTCTCCTCTCTCTCCTGTTCCCTCCCTCTTTTCTCTATTTCCTCATATCCTTCCATTCCTCTTTTCCGCAATTCCCTTACGTCGTCCATTTCCATCCCTCTTTCCCTAAAAAACTCCCTCTTCTCTTCCTCCCAGACTGATAATCTCCCTTCTCCCCCTTCCCTTTTTTCACTTCCTTCCAGCACTCCCGCGCCCATCCGCTCCCTCCTCCTTCCTCCATTCTTATTTCATAATTCCATGCCCTTCTTCCCGCCCACCCCCTTAACTTTTCCCTCCCCATTTCCTCTCTTACCAGATACTCTGGTGTCCTCCAGTCTACCCCCAGTACCCATCTCATAAACTTCCCCTCTACTCTCTCCGCCCCCATACCTCTACCCCATAGCTCGCTACCGGCCATACGAGCATGTCGAACAGCCTGACCCTCTCCTCCAACTTCTTCCCAAACCGCCTTTTCCCAATTCCTCATACCTGCCGCATCGCTTCCATCGCCTTTCTTCCCCTGGCCTCTGTTAAGAAAGAAAGTAATCTTTAACAACCTGACTCAGGTTTGAAGGAACCGCATTGTGTAATTAAACTCTAGCAGCAGGAGGGCGCTAACCACGAGTGTGTGGGCCTATTCCTTTTTGTGTAGACTCCCGTGGTACCACTCGGTAAGATTAATATAGTTCTTAAGACTTATTAATTAAGAAGTGTTTGTAACAATAACTAAGACTTATTATGTTCCTATTAGAAAGTTTAATTCAAATATATTTATATGAATACATGTACTTTATATAAAAAGACTATCAATCCTTCTAATTCCCAACCATCATAACATTAAAGTTCAACATCCTCCACCTGCTCCTCCTGCCCCCCCCCCCCCTTCCAATCCTGTATCCCAGGTATGAAAAATCCTTCACTTCCTCAATTCTTTCCCCTTTCCACCACCACTCTCTCTTTTTCGTTCTCCCTCCGCCCTTTCTCACTCTCATTACCTTTCTTTTCCTGGCAATTAACTCTAATTTCTTCCTCTCTAGGTACCTCCTCAACGTTCCCAACATACCCCTCATATCATCCTCCTTCCGCGCCACCAGTACCGTGTAATCCGCGTAAGAGAGTGACCGGATTTTCTTCTCTCCCACCTTTATCTCTCCCCACCCGCCACTCTCTAATTCCTCTTCCAGATCCATCCTCCCTCTCCACCGAATAAAATGCTGCCTTTAGGTCCACGAAAACAGCTACCACCATCCCCCCTTTCTTTTCTACTTCTCTATTCATCAGGTTGATTAGCACGTACACGTTGTCCATCGTGCCCATACCCTTCCTGAATCCTGTCTGATTTTCTGGAATCATTTTTCCCTCCTCCATCTCCTTCCTCAGCCTTTCCGCCAGCACCATTGCATATACCTTGTAGCCTGTACTCATCAGCGTCACTCCTCTATAGTCCTCCGCCCTGTTCCGCTCTCCTTTCTTGACAATCGGTACTACCAGTCCTTCCCTTCACTCCTCCGGCCACTCTTCTCCATTCCATGTCGTATTCATCACTCTCCATAGCCATTCCTTTACTTCTTCTCCTCCATACTTCCATACCTCGTTCGGTACCCTGTTGCCTTTCTGTCCCTTACTTCCACCTTATTTCCACCTCTCCTCTCCTCCCCCCCCACTTTCCCTTCCTCCTAATATCCGCATAAAATGTTCCCTCCATTCCCCCATCTGTATTCCCTCCTTCACTCCTTCACTCCTTTCCTCTTCTTCCTCCCCCTATTTACCACTTCCCATACTTCCCCTTCCGTCCTCTCCCTCTCTGCTTCCTCTAGTATCTTCTCTGCCTCCTTCCTCTTCTTATCCTCGCATACCTTATTATACCTTCTCCTTGCCTCCCTGTATTCCTCTACCCTCGCTCCACTTCCTTAGCCTCCTCCTCGCCCCCTTCTTCTCCCTTCCGCACTCCTCGTCACACAAACCCCTCTTTTTTCCCTTTAGTGCCAATTCCCCTTCCTCCGCTTTCTTCATTCCCTCTTTTATCTCCTCTATCCTTCTTCACCATTCCTCCCGTGCCCCTCTTTTTATTCCTTCCTCTTCTCCTAACTTCCTTATTTCACTTCTGAACTTCTCCGTTCCCTCCCCGTCCCATCTTCCTCTTATCTCCCTTTTTGTCCCCAACTTGCTTTCTTTTCTTTTCCATCCCTTCCTTCCTCTTACCTTCACCACCAGCGGGTGGTGATCCGATTCTACTCCCTTCCCTACTTCTAGATTTTCCATTTTCTCTTCCAGCCCCTGCTCCCCTAATATGTAGTCTATCACCGTCTCCCCTCTGGCCCCCGTATATGTGAACTCTCCCGCCCTGTCCCCCTCTATCCCCCCATTCCAAATTCTCCATCCCTGGCCCCCTATCCACCTTAACAGCTTCCTTCCCTCCCCGTTCACTTCCCCGTCCTTTGACTCCATCCCTATTTCCTCCCCCCTTCCCGTCCTTGCGTTGAAATCCCCTCCTACTATCACTTCCCCCCTGCTCTTTCCTGCCTCTGCCCACAACCTCATAATCTCTAGTTTTTTTCCATGTCCCCGTTCACATATACCCCTATTATCCTCCATTCCTCCCCTCCTATTTTTCTCACCACTTCCATCACCCCCTCCCCTCTTTCCCTTATCTCTACCTCCACACCTTCTGTTACTTCTCTTTTTACTCCCACCAGCATCCCTCCGCTTGCTCTCCCTTTTTTCTTTTCCCTTCTGGCGTTCTGCTTTTCCCATCTATACCCTCTCGGCAGTCAGCCTCTTATTCTCTCCCACCCCCCCCCCTCCTCCAACCATGTCTCCATTAAAATCATCACATCCCATCCTCCCACTCTCTCGCAGAAGTCCTTGTCCTGCTTTGCCAACCTCGCCACATTCCACCACGCTATATTCCACCCCCCGCCCCCCTCTCCTTATCCTTCTAACACCTTCTTCCTGTCCTCTCCTCTACCACCCTTTCTCCCCCTTCGTGACTGCTTCTCCCCCTATCTCTCTCCTTCCTCCTCTCTTCCTCTCTCTTCTCCTCTTACGTCTCTTAATACCTCTCTCTCTTCATCCCACTTCCACCAGTCTCCTTCTATCCATATCCTTCCATAACTCACCCTTACCCTTTTCCCTTTTCTGCTTTCTTCCTCCGCAATCCTCCTTAGCCTCCATTGCATTTTCCTTTCCTTCCATTTTAAATCGTCCTCTATCCTCTCCCTCCTTCCTCTCAGCGCCTTCTTCTTCTCCATTATCTCCCTCTTTCCTTCCTCACTCTTCAACTTTACCACTACCATCCTGAACTTCTCTTCCCCTTCTCCCGCCCTATCTCCTTCACCTCCACAATTTCCGCTTTCACCCCCAATCCTTCTTCTAAAATCTCCCTTACCTCCTCCTTCATTCCTTCGTTTTTCCTCTGCAACCCCTTTATCACCACATTCCTTCTTCTCTCCTCCCTCTCCTTGCTTTCCCTCCATCTCTCTATTTCCCTCAATCTTCTTTCCTCCTCGCTTCTTTCCCTTTTCCTCCCCTCTTCCTCTTTTTCCCTTCTCTCCCCCACCCCACCTCCTCTTTCCGCCCCTAATCCTTTCTCTCTTTCCTCCCTACTTCTTTTCACCTCGTCCTCCACCTTTCCTATCCTTCTCTCTATCTCCTCCTTCTCTTTTTCCAAATCTCCTCCCGTCTTTTAATCTCCTTTCTCATCTCCTCGAATTTCTTTTTAATTAACTCCCCCACCCTTCTCTTAATCTCCTCCCCCTTCTCGTATTCTCTCTGAATCCTTCTGAATTCTTCCTTTATCCCTTCAATCTCTTTTACTTTGCCATCCTCCTTCTCCTCTCCCTTTTTCTCTCCTTCCCTTTCCACCCCTTTTCCCCTTACTGCCCCCTCTCCAATCTTCCTTGGCGACCTTAAAGTCATCTTGCTCCTTCTGAAGCTTTCTCTCCCTAGTTCCACCGACTCCTCCTCCTCTTTCTCCTCGTCCCTTTTCCTTTTTAACAAACCACTCATACAGGTCGGTGCACGTGGCACTGCCTGTACTATCCATCCTGTCTCTTCCTATTTTTCCGTCTTGCTCGGCCTTCTTCTAATCTCCTTCACCTCCCTCTCTCCCCTGCTCTTCTCTTTTCCGCCTTCCAGTCCTTCCCTCTCTTTCTCTTTACCTCCTCCTGACTCCATTTCTCCACTTCTCTTCCAACTCCTCCATTCTTTACCGACTCCTTATCTCCTTTCATTTCCCGTCCGACTGATGTCGCTTTCCTCCTACTTCCTTTCCTTCCTCCTAGGTGTCTCTTACTTTCCTTTGTCTTCTCCCCATTCCTAACCTCAATCGCCTTCCAATTCGCCTCCTTCCTGCTTCACCCTCCTGCTCTCTCTCCACACCTTCACTTCTCCTAGAACTCCTCCACCCTCTCCCCTTCTACTTCCCTTCCTTTCTTTACTTTCACTTCTCCTTTCTCTTTTCGTCAGACCGCTCTCGCTCTCCACCTACTCCCGGCGCGCCCCCTAACGGATCTCCAATTTTTCAAAGTGTAATCAACAATTAATGTGTTTCATTTTTTGAACTTCGATACATGCCAAAGCGTATCTTCAAATTTCTACAAGTTCTTCTTTAGTACATAATCAAATTGTTCTACAAACAGGTCTTCCAAGAAAAAGTAGGCAAATTTTTCTATCGGGTTATCCGGCACTGTTAAATAATCTTTGTTACATGCTTCGTATCGACACTTTACCATCTCGGCTATTGAATCTCCAAATTGTTTTTTATCTATTTGTAACAGTGTTGTGATATTACTTAAGTAGATAGAGTAGGCGGGTTCTGTGGCAGTGGTGAAGGGGGTGCGGGGTAAAAATCTCAGGGGGGAACATCCTACTCTTGGACGAGCGTTTTTTCGGAGGGGGGGGGGGGGGAGGTGTCGTACTCTTTGACGAGCGTTTCTTCAGAGGGGAGGGGGGGGGGTGTAGGTGTCATACTATAGCACAAGCATTTCTTCAGGGGGGGGTCATGTTATAGCACGAGCATGATGTCATACTATAGCACAAGCATTTTTTTCAGGGGAAAGGGGGGTGGTATCATACGTTTTTAATTCGATGACCTTGCTAATGTATATAGTACATATTTCAATTAATAGGAAAAATGTTAGTTGACTCATCTGCAGGTGCAATTTTGCTGACACCGCAGGACATAGGATACACCGGTCAGAGTTGATTTCAAGAATTACACATTTTAAATACGTAGTAAATTGCTCAAAGTATTTAAATATTCATTCAAAGTAAAATTGTTTCAATGTTGTCAGCGAGACATTAATAGGAAAAATGTTAGTTGACTCATCTGCAGGTGCAATTGTTTAGTTGCACCGTTTGAACAAATTCTCAAAGGCCAACTTGTGTATCGCACAAAGATGACGTGCCTATCTAAAATGATACTCGAAGGACCACCCTTTTAAATGACCGTGAAAAGGGACACGAAATGTAGACTGGTTCAATAATAAAAAACAAGAAGTTGTATTTAAAGAACTTTACAACGAAAAACTTAACAAATTTTACGAGGTCTAAGATGTGTTTTATGTATTTTTCCACTACGGACTCTAATTTCTGTGTGTGTGCTTATTACGCTTTCTAGAATGTGTCTGCTGTTAATTTTTCCTGCAAACTCCTCCGAAACTGAGGAGCTCCCCTCCCTTGGTGGTTTTTTCGGAAAATCCAGTTTTCTGTAGACAGGGAAGGAGACTTTGGAATATTCAACTATTGGTTAATGAAAATGTCTCCACCCCGCCTACAGACCAAGAGAGGGCGTGATTTTCTGTGACCTGGTAGTCGCCAGATGTTCGTTGTCGCCGTTCGACAATTTTACTAATTTTCGTTAGGGTCTCTGACAGGCACGTTTTATGGCATAATCCCTTCGCGGGCATGCGAAAAACGTTGAATCTGTGCCTGACCAGAGCCCTAACGGTAGATGGTACGATTTTTCTGAACATCTGCTTTCCATCAGGTATTTCGATCCTGTGTTCTATTTATTGTCTTAACAGCAATTTTGCTGACACAGCAGGACATACGATACACCGGTCAGAGTTGATTTCAAGAATTACACATTTTAAATACGTAGTAAATTGCTCAAAGTATTTAAATATTCATTCAAAGTAAAATTGTTTCAATGTTGTCAGCGAGACATTAATAGGAAAAATGTTAGTTGACTCATCTGCAGGTGCAATTTTGCTGACACAGCAGGACATAGGATGCACCGGTCAGAGTTGATTTCAAGAATTACACATTTTAAATACGTAGTAAATTGCTCAAAGTATTTAAATATTCATTCAAAGTAAAATTGTTTCAATGTTGTCAGCGAGACATTCGATATATATGTCTGATTTATCTGCCAATTATTGGAACGTATGGGCTCTCGAGTGGTGGAGGTGGAAAGTGCCGCGAGTGGTGTGTGTTTGTGTACGCAGCATCAGCAGACGTAATGATGATAATCTACGACCGAGGTAAGTAGAAGATTCCGATACATATGACCAATTCAGTTTTTAATTGGTCGAAAAAAAATTGTAGCTGACGTATCTGCACGTGTCGAAATATTAAAACAAAATTTTGTTGACGGGGCAGGACATAGTATACATTCGTCAGTTTTACATCTTAACACGGTGACCTTGTTGACACAGATAGTATTTCAATTAATAGGAAAAGTATTAGTTCGCTCATCCGCAGGTGGCCAAGTTAAAAATCAAAATTTTGCTGATGCAGCAGGACTTAGGATACATTGGTCAGAGTTGATTTCAAGAATTACACAATTTAAATATGTATAAAATTATTCAAAGTACTAAATATTTATTCAAAATAAAATTGTTTCAAGTATTACAGTCGTTATTTTCTTAAATCTACACAATTTATTCAAAAGTATTAAATATATATATAATATTTCAAAGTAATACAAATTATTTATTTGAAGTATGTAACGCGCGATAAGAAATAGTATTTAAACATAAGCTCAGGAGTTCACAATGGATTAAAGATTTTTTATCGAAATGACGACATATAGCAATGGCACGCTCATAATCTGCAGTATCACATTCCCGTACGACTTGTAAAAAAACATAAAATGTATTTTTCACGGTGTCTACATTGTCTAATAACCATAAATGTAGATTATGTATGCATAATTCAAAATCAAATAATCTGTCAAAAGTATTTTCCTTCCGGAAAATATTAGTTTGTTTATCGCTAATCTTCAAAACTTTGATATCATTAAAATACACGACTTGCAGCGTGAGAACGTTCAGAACATTTAATGGTTTTTTTTCGCTGATGACAACGATGACGATGACAATGAAAATATCAATTTATTGATATCTTTTTTAAGTCGCAAATGTTCCATCCATATCGGTATTGTGAATGCGATCTCGTTTCCACGATTATCTCCGATCGCTAGCTCTACAAAGCACTTCTCATCCACGCTTATCCCAATCTCGAGGTATTTAAAGTAATTTGCCGTCAACGAATATCTCCGACCCAGAATACGTGATGGTTTCAATTGTTTAGGCTGCGTAGTAGACAGATCGAGTGGATTTTGCTGCCTAAAACGAATATGATTAATAAACGGATATGATTAAAAAATTAAAACGAAAATTCAGTCATGAAAATATGCACTTACGGTTTCAACTTCTTAATCAACTGTTCGTTAGCGCTCGATTTCCTTTTAAATTCCATCGTAAACTCTTTCGACAGTACACGTAGCGTGGATAAAAACGACTAATGTCGCGCTTTGTTGAACGATCGACTTTTATACTAGTTCGTATATATGTGTGTTATGTGTGATACAGTTCTCCGGCTATGTGAAAATAATAATACTTTATGGGTGTAGGGGAAGCTTGCCGACGTTGCATCTTCTTATACGTGTCGAAATTGCTCGAATCCACATACTTCTTAAGATCACTAATTGTAACGTTCATGCATTCAAGCTCGATCGAAAATGAATTCAAGGGACGTTTGTATAAATTTTACAATTTCTAATTTAAAAAAATGATACTGCTGCTCCAGTGCAATGTTCCCACCGACGTACACGTTGGTCAGTTTTATCTGCAGGTGGGACACGTGCGATTAGAACAGCCTGTCTGCTCGCGCTGAAGAATTTTGTTGACGCGACAGGTCAATGAATGCAAAACTGTCGTAGTGCACAATTCTTCTCGTTATAAAAGATGAACCCGCATGGAGCAGTTTCAGTCAAGATGCCAGTGTCACAAAGTACCACAATCGCACCGGAACCCGTCGCACCGCAGTTCGACGGAGTGCGGCCAGACGATTAGCCGGAGACTTACCGGGTAATCAGGCAGCTGACCTGCATGAAATCAATTGGGCTAGTGTATAAAGCCCCAGATTTCAAATGGAAATGCGGAAATTGCCGTGAATGGAACTATTCCGAGGTGCAACATAACTGGCGTCCATTATTGCGGCACATTATGTTCAGGGGGACAGTGCCGGACGAAGAAACTGTCTGCAACGAGTGCGGAAAGACTATATATATTGTTCGGCGGGCCGCTCGATGCCCTATATGTATAGAAAGCCATTTTGACATTGATGCCCAACGACTGCTCTCCGGTGCCCCAATAGAGATGCTGTTTTGAAGGTTAGTATTTTTTTTATTACATTTGGAAAGAAATTTCACACAGTTTTTAGATTTAATGATTATTTTCAATTTTTCTATGTTGTGTTAAAGGAGAGGCATCGAGCGGGACCCCCCCCCCCCCGGCAGCCACCGCCACCACCGCCGATATCGAGATGGTCATCGGGTCCGAGGTAGGAATTTTTTTTTAACCGTTAGATTTAACGATTAATTTTTCAACTTATTTTAAATTTAATGCATTCCATTTTATACATATTACAGGAGGCGGTGGCAGTTCGCATTAGAATGTAGGATAAGTAGTTATAAGTTTTTTAACAATAAGCATATATGTATATATAATTTAAGTTTATTAGCAATAAGAAATATTGATAATGTTTTAGAGATATAAGTTAATTTTAAAAAGTATGTAACGGTACGCCCCCTTTGTCGGACCACTGGTCCACGGGAGCTGACTTTACTTATAAATAGGTTCGCGGCAGGTCGATAAAGAAATTTGGAAACTTTTAACGTTAAACATGAAATTTATTCATATTTCTAACTAATTAACTATACAAGTTCTTACGTGGCCTATTCTATTACGCACTCCTGAACTCTTCTATACAACTCACGCGATCTTATTCTAACTTATCCTCTTAAATCTAATTTTCTATTCTATCGCCACATGTATATACAAAAATTATCCTGATCTATCTCTTAAAGTTATTCGCGGACACCCTCACTCACACACACACACTCTCTCGCTCAGCTGATCGCTCGCCGGGTTTACCCCCTCTGTCTCTCTCACACTCGTTGTCACCGCCGTCTCTCTCACACTCGTCTTAATCTATTTGTGGCTTTAAATGCCTCGTCGCCAAATATTATTCTCGCTCCGCTTTCATGCACAGATCGTGGTAGATGTGTTTTAATGAAGGGAGGCGCGATCGTGGTCTGGCCCTGAATGTCCAGCCGCTACTCTTTGTAAGGATCGGTATCTTTGGGTGTCGGTAGATTGGTCACATGCACTCTCTCTTTCATTCGTCCACTCCGCCTCACTCTATCTTATTCTACTCTCACTTAGCCTCGATTAATATATTTATGCGAATATTATCTGTATTCCTAATATATCGTGGGACGATACTCGCAAAATTATCACAAAGAAAAACCGTGGTAGAGCTAATGATTTATCGTGCAAAATGCTGCTATCTCGTAGAAAGGTACTGTAGAATACTGATAGTTTTTCGCTGTGCGTCGCGCTTTATATACCGATCCCTTCGAAAACTCGCCCAATCATATTCTTATATTTTCGAAAAAGACGAATCAGATTTTTATTGTTTTTCTATTAGACGGTTATTACGTAACGCGAGTTGTTTGTCGTTACCGACGCGGTTTGTTTATTTGTCTTACCGCTAAATAGGGCCCGTCAGGGGCGCGCAAGTACCTCCGTGGTGGTCATTCGGGGGCTACGGTCGCAAGTAGGATAGATAATAGTTATTTAGTAGAGTAGGATAAATAAAAAAAAGTATATAAATATTATTGGTAAATATTTGTAATTTAAATGTGTAAAATTTATTTCAAGTACCCTTTACATATTTATAAGTAAGTTTATAAGTACATATTTTTACTTTTTTGCTTGTTACGTAGGAATCCTACGATTCTTACGAAAATTCTCACTGTGGAATTTTCTTGGCGACACCCAGGCGCCTCAATCCCCTTTTTTCTGAACGAAAACAGGATCCATTAAGTGCGATACACACGTAACCTTTAGCCTCTCATCTAAGACGCCCGGATAGTTACACTTGAGACCCCACGCGAGGGTTTGCCTCCCCCGAAATTCCACAGTTTACAACCGTCTTTTCCTGCAGCATCTTTTCTCCCACCATAGACCAGATTTCCCAAAATTTTCAATCCCCACTGCTTTTTCGACCTATATAAGGGCCACGAAAATGCATCTCATCTGGGTCTAGACTCCTTTTAACCGATTCACGACCAGCGCCCTACGGTTTATGCCGTAGGCTCATCTGGCTTGTATCACTCCTAAGATCCTCTCGCACCTGAATGAACGCCAGCGCTCTATGGTTTATGCCATAGGTTCATTTGGATTCATTCGTTCGATTCGTTCGATATCTCGATACCAGTCAGGTCGTTCAGCCATTTCTTCTTCTCGCTACCTTTGACGAGAATGTCGTCGACATCGTTCAAAGCCGACCGTATCACCGCCGCCGCTATGTAGTACGGTGTATATCCAGAGTTCCAGGAAATATGATGATGATTTAGCGTTAACCAGTCGCATTGACGTTTCTCCGCATCGGTCAGTTTCTTCCAGGGATACG
Source organism: Mimumesa dahlbomi (assembly GCA_917499265.3). Taxonomy (NCBI): domain Eukaryota; kingdom Metazoa; phylum Arthropoda; class Insecta; order Hymenoptera; family Crabronidae; genus Mimumesa; species Mimumesa dahlbomi. The sequence goes on from OU824120.1 coordinate 4,782,477, forward strand.
GAGGTTGGAATATCCAATGTGCGATTCTCGCATCATCGATGAGGATAGCTGCTTCTTTAACGATGAATTTGTTGGTTTCGGTTTTGAAACCTTGCAAATCGAACACGGCCACGGACGTCATATCGGATAAATCACGTAATCTTGCGAACAATGTTCGTCAACGGATTGTACTCGACTATACGATCGTGCAGCATCAAGCAGTATGCGCTCGTCCCGATTGGCACGTTCTCTTTACATTCGAAATCTATTCGTACGTCGACGATGGCGCTCTTCAGCGATTCGTTTTGTCAGGAACAATCGATTACGACGAATGGCCCGTGCAGCAAGAAGCCTGCAACATCGAGTAACGCTTCCCCATATCCATAAGACGATTCTCTAAATTTCGCATACATCTCGTACAACAATGCGTATTTACTCTTATGGAAATCGATGTTCAAGTCATCGTAGGGATATGTTTCCGAATTTAGGTAGAGTCGAACGTTCGATAGTTTACAATTGTCGAGTTGCGTAGCCCTCTTGGTCAAATTATTCTTTCGCCCCGTTTGGAGGGCAAATATCACGTATCGTGGTTTTTCCATTTGCGCCACAACTTTTACAGCCCATGTATGCTTCGTAGTCGTTTGCAGCATGGGGTACTCGTACAAATCCCAGGAACCATAACTCATACCAATCGATCTTCCAATCTCGAGAATACGCAACATAGATAACTTGTGCATTTCGTCGAGCGTGACGTGTGGTATACGCCATTGCATCTTGTGCAGCTCCAAACTAAGCTTCCAGCTATCGGTCGTGAAACTACTGCTGTACAATGCGTTTGCATCTACGCGAGCACGAATTAAAATCAACTTGTGACGAGCATTAATCACCACGCGTTTGTAGTCTTCGCAAAATCCCAACAACATACTCAACGGTATGCAAAAGTTGAAATCATTCGTTGGTCGTTTTTTCATGTTTGCAGCATTAGTATCATTGTTACTGCATATCCAGCCAGCATTAGTCATCATCCGATTTTTGTCCTCGGATAAGCTCACATAGTTTTTCAGCGTAGAAGTTATGCCGGGATTTCGAGATCGATCGATCTCAATACCATCGAGTTCGTAACGTATCTCATCGAACATAAATGCCACGCAATTGTTATCGAGAATTACTTCACCCGTCGCGGCATCAGGTAGCCCCTTCTCTTGTGTTCGCGATCCGCTCTGTCCAACATTCTGCGAAGTAATGGTCGTTCCGAAACCCATTAGTCTAGGAGCGCGTTGGGCGATATCAGCGCGCCCTAGATCCCAATCGATATTGGATCGATAATAATGGGTCTCGGAACGCACCTGCGCGCGTGCCGAATCACCGGTCGGCACCTCACTCACTCTCGTTTCTACCGTATTACGTAACGGTCTTGTAATCGCTTGATTACGTAACGCTCGATGTGAGCCCGCGCACGTGCGCTGAATTTTGTGTATTTCGAATAAAAAGGAATACCTGTTATTCGCTAAAACTATTTAACCGGTTGTCGGTCCTTAATAGAATAAAACAAACTATTTTATGTGTTACAAGTGGCGTTTTATTTAATTTTAATACACGCAGCGTGCAATTCCAACACGTGGTTTTCCGCGAGTCGTAAAACGAAGCCCAGAGCTCACCACCGGCAACGGCACAGGTGTTGTGCCTGTACAAATAACGTACATTAATTTCTGGTCCTTCGAGCCGGATTCTGTGAGTTCTGTGACCCGATTCTTTCGGATTCTTGAATAGTGCCGTTTCGTGATCCAGTGACTCCGTGACCACGTGGTGGAAGTTCTTCGCAACATGGCGCAGAAAAGGAGCGTTGATGCTGAATTCTCCGCACTTTTGGAGCAGCAACGATTCCATTTTAATTCCATCCGACGTTTAGTGCCTAATTACAAAAAATTGGGAAAGTCAAAAATGACAAAAGCCTCTGCGCAAGGAAGACTCCAAATTTTAAAGGACCTGTGGTCAGAGTGTGTGCGTCTACACGTGGGCCTCGGCATCAGGGCGAACACCGTCGAGCTGTCCAATGACCCTTACTTTACCGGCGAGGAATTCCTGACGGCAGAGGAGGCATTTTACGAGTCACATGACTTCTTCCAGGAGATTGCGGCGACGGTGCAGATAGCCGCAGACAATGCAGGTCAGTCTACCTCATTCCTCGATGGTACGAATGTACAGGTCGCCAAGCTGCCCAAGATAAACTTGCCGAAGTTTTCTGGAGCACTTGAGGAATGGGCCGATTTTCGCGATTTATTTCAATCGCTCGTGCACCATAACGCTCAGCTCCAAGATGTGCAGAGGCTCCAATACCTCAAAACGTCCTTGAGCGGCGAGGCAGCTCAATTAGTCTGCCACATTTCGATGAGCTCGGCCAATTTTAAAACCGCATGGGATACGTTAATGTCTCGGTATGATAACAAACGTGCGCTCATCAAGGGCCATTTGCAGACGTTATTCGCTGTACCTCCCGTCAGCAGCTCACGTCTCCAAGGCATCACAACGCTTCGAGACACCACGAACCGAGTTTTGGCGATGCTGAAAAATCTGGAACGTCCAACAGAGCACTGGGATGACGTCATCGTATATCTAGTCATGACCAAGCTAGATAAGCAAACACTTACCGAATGGGAGATGTCTTTGGGAGCATCTCGGGAATTTCCTACCTATAAGGAGCTGGACAACTTTCTTCAGGCGCTCGTTCAATCGTTGTCATCCTTAAATATTAATGTGCGCAGTGACATACAACTGCGAGCTCCTCGCACACTACACAGTCACGCTTCGACCACGGCAGCTGCAACTTGTCCCTGCAAAGATAAGCATCCCTTATATTTATGTAAAAAATTTAATACCATGTCGGTTTCACAGCGGCATCAGTACGTGCGAAATCAGCGACGATGCTTCAACTGTCTTAAGACGGGGCATTTTCCGGCCGATTGCCCAAGTCTCAGCGCTTGCAGGCGATGTCAGGGGAGGCACCATACTTTGCTGCATCGGGAGTCCACAAATGCAGCTGGTGTTTCTTCATCATCTGGTGGCACATCATCGCCCGCTACCGTTCCTAGTGAACACACCAGTACGCCAAGTGGTATAAACGAGGTATTGGCAGAGACACATATCGTCAACAATTGCCTTCAGACACCGCCTGTGCAACGTAATGTGCTTTTGGCCACGGCAATTGTAAGACTTACTGCTTCAAGCGGCCGTGAGATGCACGTCCGCGCCTTGCTGGATGAGGGATCCGAAGCCACGTTCGTGACTGAGACAGTGGCTCAAACCCTGCGCGTTCCTCGTCGGCCTGCCATGACCAGGGTAAGTGGCATTGGGGAAACCCCTCTGGGTACAGCACGAGCCAGTATCAGTTTCACGCTATCCGGCGTGACACCAAATAGTTGTCAGGTAACGATGACCGCCTATGTTTTACCAAGACTAACCGCGCATCACGTGCGACAAACTGTGAATCTACAGTCTTGGCCGCATTTGTCCGATCTCACCCTGGCCGATCCAAATCCGGCAAGCCGCCGACCGATCGAGATGATAATTGGGGCAGACTATTATGGGGTTCTTCTTCGTGAAGGTTTACGCCAGGGTCCAGTCGGTATGCCTATTGCTCAGGCCACCATTCTTGGCTGGGTCCTGTCTGGCCCGTCGACGATATCCACGATTAATTCTCGTACAGGCTCTGAAGTGGGCTCCCATTGTCTGTCGATCTCACGAATTCAACCACCCATTGAGGAGATTCACCAGGCTCTCACTAGGTTTTGGCAGTTGGAGGAGGTGGACCACGCCCCCCCTCTCTCGGAGGATGATCAGCGCTGTGAAGATCATTTTGTGGCCACCCACACACGGCGATCTGATGGTAGCTATGTGGTGCGCCTTCCTTTTAAAACAGCACCTCCCATAGGAATCGGCGAATCCCTAGGCAGGGCTCAGAGTCTCTTGATTAAGACTCACCGTCGCTTGGCAAAGGACAAGGTATTGTTCGAATCGTATGCTTCATTCATTAATGAATATCTTAGCCTGGGACACATGCGTGCCCTTTCGAATACGAGATCGTGCATTCAATTTCCAGTGTACCTTCCTCACCATCCAGTAGTGAAGGACAGTAGTACGACTACGCGCTTGCGAGTCGTTTTCAATGCCTCTAGTCTCACGACTAATTCTACCTCTTTAAACGACCACCTGCTGGTCGGTCCGAAGTTACAGGCGGACATTACGCATGTTATCACGCTGTGGAGGATGCACCGCTACGTCCTTAAGTCGGATATCCGCAAAATGTTCCGCCAAGTGTGGGTACACCCTGATGACCTGGATTATCAGCGGATACTTTGGAGTCCCGCTCCGGATCAACCTTCCACACATTATCAGTTATTGACCGTCACGTACGGGACTGCGTCGGCACCGTTCTTGGCAAGTAGAGTCTTAAGGCAATTGGCTACGGACGAAGGAGATCGCTTCCCTCGCGCCCGCGAGGTGGTTCGTAACAACTTCTATGTGGATGATGTTTTCTTTGGCGCAGCGGATGTTTCTACCGCAGTTTCGCTTCGACAGGAACTCGTCGAACTGTTGCAATGCGGCGGCTTAGCATTGCACAAGTGGTCCTGCAACCACCCGAACTTGATAAAGGGCGATCCGATGTTTGCCGATCAGATCATCACACTTGAGGATTCGGGCAGCGAAACTACCAAGGTGTTGGGTGTGTCTTGGTCACCCAAACACGACTCCTTCTGCTTCCAATTCGATAGCACGACAAGCGGTACTATTTCGAAAAGAACCGTCTTGTCACATATAGCACGACTTTATGATCCGATGGGCTGGCTCGCTCCAGTGCTGGTTAGAGGCAAACTTATTATGCAGGATCTGTGGCTTTCAGGTATCGACTGGGATGAGACTCTTCCGGAAGCGCTCCTACACGAGTGGGTCGCGTTTCATTCCTCATTGAGTGAACTACAGGACTTGTCCATTCCCAGGTGGTTCGGATCGGGTGAGTCTGTAATTGAATGTGAATTGCATGGTTTCGCCGATGCTTCTAATCGAGCTTATGCGGCTGTCGCATATTTGAAGGTCTGTAACGCGGAAAGTAGCCAAATTACCCTTGTGATGTCCAAATCCAAGGTCGCTCCTCTTAAAACGGTGAGCATACCACGTCTCGAATTATGCGGAGCCCTTCTTTTGACGCGTCTTATGCGTAAGGTGGTGGAAATCCTTTCTTCCGTTCAAATATCGGTTCATGCTTGGACTGATCCAACGTCGTATTGGCCTGGCTTCGTAAACATCCATCTACCTGGACTACATTCGTTGCCAATAGAGTGTCCGAAATCCATTCGTTCCTTCCAAGTGAGAAGTGGAGGCATGTACCGGGCTCGGAAAATCCGGCAGACTGTGCTAGCCGGGGTATAACCGCAAGTGAATTACTCGCGCACCCCTTATGGTGGGCGGGCCCCAAATGGTTGGGCCAGTCAGAAGGGAAGTGGCCCTCTCTTTCTCCAGCCGAACCCACTTCCACGAATTTGGAGGTTAGAAAGCCGGAAATAAGGCTGTTTCACGCAACTAACGAAACACCTCTATCTCAGTTACCCATACGTTCGTCATCTTGGGTCAAATTGCTACGCGTGACAGCTTACTTATATAAATTCTTTGAACTGCCGAGGAGGAGTGACGCTTCACACTCGCCAGGACTTTCTCCGAGGTTACTGGAAAGGGCAAAATTGTATTGGTTAAGATATCTTCAAAACCTTGCCTTTTGCAAGGAAATCCGCGACTTACATTCGGGTAGGCCGGTAGCAGCATCCAGTCGTCTGCGCTCGCTCAGTGTCTTCATCGACGAGCAAGGGCTATTAAGAGTGGGAGGGCGATTATCTCATGCCCCCCTCTCATACAATTCTCGGCATCCAGTTGTTCTCCCAAAACACCGAGTTTCTGTATTATTAATGAAACAGGTACACCTACGTACGCTTCATGGAGGATTACAGCTTTCCTTGGCAGTCTTGCGTCAGGACTACTGGGTTCTGGATGCCCGAGGTGCTATGAAGTCCATCATACATGAGTGCTTCACTTGTGTACGTCACCGAGCAGCAGCACCTCACCAACTAATGGGCGACTTGCCAGGTGCCCGTGTCACTCCAGCTCGAACATTTACCCATACGGGGTTGGACTATGCCGGTCCATTTATAGTACGCACTACAAAAGGACGAGGCCACAAGGCTCACAAGTGCTACCTTGCCTTGTTTATCTGCCTGGCCACTCGAGCAATTCATTTAGAGTTGGTGTCAGATTATTCTACCGACGGATTTCTCGCCTGCCTTAAGCGATTTGTGTCACGTCGCGGCCTGCCCGCTGTCATTTATAGTGACAATGGCACTAATTTCCGTGGTGCAGCTGCTGAACTGCGCCACACCATCGCATCTGCCCAGCGTGACGAAAGAGTCCAGGCCTATCTTGGTGATTTAAATATAAGGTGGAAATTTATTCCTCCCTTAGCACCTCATTTCGGTGGTATTTGGGAAGCAGGTGTCAAAAGTACAAAGCACCATATTCGACGTGTGCTTGGCACCCATACTCTCACCTTCGAAGAGTTCTATACTCTTCTGTGTCAGATCGAGGCTTGCTTAAACTCAAGGCCAATGACACTACTCAGGGACGATCCGGACGACCTGTCATTTCTAACGCCTGGACACTTCTTGGTTGGAGGCCCTCTTTTGAGCCTGCCGCAGAAGTCTGTGTTGGATGAAAAGGAAAATAAACTAACCCGCTGGATGCTTGTCCAGCAGATGTCAGAATCATTCTGGCATAAGTGGAAGAATGAGTATCTGCATACTTTGCAACAGCGCGCTAAATGGCAGGTTAGAGCTCCAAATGTTATCAAGGGCGCCTTGGTGCTTCTGCGCACCCCTTCGCCTCCAGCAATTTGGCCTTTGGGTAGAATCATCAACTGTCACCCCGGCAGCGATGGCCAGATACGGGTTGTGACCGTTAAGACTCAGGGTGGTATTTACAAAAGACCCCTGAGCCAGCTCTGTCTGCTTCCAAGGACAGATATTCCATCTATCGGATAGTTTCAGGTCTTCTCCAATCACAAGGATTGTGCATCGCCAGCGGGTCGTCCGTTCAGCAATCCGAGGCATAATGGCCTTGAAGTGCGTCCATTGCCAGGGCATAATTCTTGTTAATTTAAATTTAAGGTATTGTACATGTTCTTTGTTTCTAGAATAACACCGCACGGCAGCACCGCCGCTTCCGAATTCCGAGAAAATGAAACAAAGGAGACGTTCCGAGAAAATGAAACAAAGGAGACGTTACCTCTGGATCAACTGCAATCCTCATGTCCCTTGTTTTGACGTCGCTCTTCTTGGTTCGTGATGTAAGGAAGCAGTCCATGGCGGGCGGCATAACACTGCCACAATTATGAAGTCAACGGAAATTTCGCAGCAAAAAGCGAGGCGGGCGGTATGTTCGCGATCCGCTCTGTCCAACATTCTGCGAAGTAATGGTCGTTCCGAAACCCATTCGTCTAGGAGCGCGTTGGGCGATATCAGCGCGCCCTAGATCCCAATCGATATTGGATCGATAATAATGGGTCTCGGAACGCACCTGCGCGCGTGCCGAATCACCGGTCGGCACCTCACTCACTCTCGTTTCTACCGTATTACGTAACGGTCTTGTAATCGCTTGATTACGTAACGCTCGATGTGAGCCCGCGCACGTGCGCTGAATTTTGTGTATTTCGAATAAAAAGGAATACCTGTTATTCGCTAAAACTATTTAACCGGTTGTCGGTCCTTAATAGAATAAAACAAACTATTTTATGTGTTGCACGCTGCGTGTATTAAAATCAAATAAAACGCCACTTGTAATTCGAACACGTGGTTTTCCGCGAGTCGTAAAACGAAGCCCAGAGTTCACCACCGGCAATGGCACAGGTGTTGTGCCTGTACAAATAACGTACATCTTGCGATGTATGCAGTCTTCCCTCCACGTACAGCAAACTTTGCCACGGCAAGGTATATATGTCCTGCTGCTGTATGGGTATTCTGATCTCATCACTGTTCCCGAACGTAGTATTAGCGTATGGGCTGTATGTGTGCAGCTTGATGTTCCTAATCCGGTTATCAAAGGCCAGAGCACTCGAGACATTCAAGACGTCGCTGACAATCGTTTCACGGATACCGATCGATAAAGCCTAAAGTTCGTAGAAACTGCGCGTTTTCCTGGTTCAATGTATGTATACCGTTTCTGATTCGCGGGTATTCGGTTTGCACTTGTTATTTCGGCTGACACGACAATAGGCGATTCTTTTGTAGCGTTGAAAATTAGCATAATATTAGCGATTAGATGTACCACGTGGGCGTACGTGCAGACGTATCGTTATTTCTTCACCACGAAAGTCTATCAGTTGCCCGGACTGATCAACGATTTGGATAGTTAAATCGTCTATTGCTCGCGTGACGATCGGCAGATAAATGATGCGCGGCGGCGTTTCCGATATCTTATATCCGGGAGGTACGCGAGGCGAGAATTCGTGAATGGTGTGAACGAGTTTACTGTTACTATATGATCCAGTGGTCACGTTGCATTCTATTCGAATCATGTTTACATTTATAATGTTTACCGGCACGTCCGACTCGTACAATTTTCCTGGTGATAAAACGCGGTTGTTGGAGAATCCTAGCAGCGAACCCACGTTGTTCGGTTTTGTGATATTAACTCGGTACGCGCTGCGAATTTCACTTTTCATGGTATTGATGTTCGCTCGTAGAACGATCGGATATTCGTCATCGCTGTGATCCTTCGGACGTGGGTAACGGGTGGATATTTCGCGTCTGAGATACTTCTCGACAGCTTCCAACTCGTAAGCACCGTCGGGAATGACGATCGTTTCATCGTTATCACCGAAATAAAATGTATTATTATTGCAGCTAGAGCTAATGTTTGCAACCGTGTAATATGCTTCGACGTCCACCAAACCGAGTTCATACTCATCATCGGCCAGATTTATAGGTGGAAAGTACTTTGCCGATAATACGCTGCTTTTACCCGATAATGTAAACGTGAACGACGAAAACGAAACTGAGTTCGATGCGGTACGAGGTATCGATTTTATAATACCGTATCACGTAGAAATTTCACGCACAATTGTCCGCACACGCTTTCGTCAAAATTTTGAAATTGTTCATGATTGTACATGATTTTTACGTCTCTGCCGAAATATCGGATTAATTCGATAGGAGGTCGAAAATTTCCGAAGTTATCGGAATACCTAACGTTTGATCTGCGTTTCACGTACGCGACCCATTGCGTTCCGGGTCCATCGCTGGCATCTATATTTACTATAGCACATTCGTTCAACCTGGGGTTTCCGGTAGATCGTTCCGCATAAACACGCCTCGAAAGTGCGGTAATCCTTTGCATAGACTTTCCAATTGAATGTTAGTAGTTGCACCGAGACTGTTTAGGATTTTGCTGTTTAACGATTTTTTTTTCATTCGCCCAGTTTTCCCGAACTTGCCACCTCGTTTATATGGTGCTAAAAACAGTCCGCGACCTTCCATCGCACGATTGTGTCGCCGTGCCTCTTCCAGCTGTTTTTTCGCGGCTTTCGCATCGTTCACCGCTTTCACTACGCCCGCGGTCCCACCAGCCAACGCTCCTATGGCGGATAACGCTGACAATAGGAACGGTAGAAAACCGCCACTTTTAGCGGTAGCAAGTATACGCTGCTTGCGAACCGTTCGCTTCTTCTTGTTCTTGATATTTGAAGCCATACGTTTCTTTAACCCCATTCCAAGCTTGGTCTTAGCTTTCATCTCGGCCCAAACGGCCGTAGCGAATGCCCGTTCGCCAAGCGTTGCGTCCTTGGCAGTTATGCGCTGACGCGCTCAATCAGCTAAAACCGTATCAGCTGCGTGACGTCCCTCAAGGTCCTTGCGTTCCGATTATGCAAAAGGAACATCCTTATGAAAAAGGACATTGCTTATTGACTAAGAGAGGGAGAGAGATGCGAAATGGCCATCAGTGTACAAGGACCGGCCCGGATTCTGACCGATTAACACAGAGCATATAGGGAAGGCAGCGGAGGAGAAGGTCCTCCTACTTTACGCGCGTCTCGCTGCCAGTTTCGGGCTGCGCGACAATGATGCGCGGCAAATCATTCTAACACCGATCGGTCGATAGAGCGGATCGAAGCGCCCGACACTTTTAATACGGTGCGGCCCGAGTCTAAGGATTCGGGTGTTTTCCGCCATGGTACGGATTTTGATAAAATTTTAATATGTCGTATGTAACGTCGAAATTAGAAATCCATTTGAAGAAAGTTTCAAAACATCAAATATTTTTTAAGCTACAGGCAGTCAAAGTTTTATGCATGGGTTTTTTTCATAATTTGTAACTCTCAAACCATAATTGATACAGAAATTACAAAAATACCAATTGATTCAAGAAGCTTCAAAGTTTTAGAAAAAAATTATAATTTAAATGCCACTTGTTTTGAAATAGTTGAAAAAATGTTTTTAATTGTTTGAACTTAAATTTCGTTCAAAGTGCATCTTAAACTTTTTTTAAACATTTTCTTTCATCATTGTCGAAATGTTCTCTAAAAATAACTTCTAGCCGCAACTTCGCCCAATGAATAGTTTTCAAGTTAGAAATTTTTATTTACTACGGCGTTCGGGTTTTCGCCCGCGATTCCGGCCGCGCCGTAACACGTATACCTGCCGTTATTGAGAAAAAACCCTTGTTCAATGCTCACTCCGATTCTCATTTCACAGTATACCTGCAGAAAAAGATACCTACGCATTCACATGACAACAATTAAGAAATAAATTTAACACAAAGACGAAATAGAGATATAATTGTTCCCAAAGAATTTAAAGTGTAAGAAATAAATAATAAACGTAGTTAATAAAAGAGAATTCAGAGCTATTGGTTTCCCAAAAAGAGGAGCGTGAATGGCCGCACCGTATTAAAAGTGTCGGGCGCTTCGATCCGCTCTATCGACCGATCGGTGTTAGAATGATTTGCCGCGCATCATTGTCGCGCAGCCCGAAACTGGCAGCGAGACGCGCGTAGAGTAGGAGGACCTTCTCCTCCGCTGCCTTCCCTATATGCTCTGGGTTAATCGGTCAGAATCCGGGCCGGTCCTTGTACATACGTAATTTTTTCACGGACACATCGGGAATCATGGACAATGTATACGGTGTATGTGTACACAACGATAGACTGATGCTCGGTAATTCAATATTCGACGTTGACAACGATGACTATGTCATTCTAAATGGAACACGATACAGGGGAACTCGTGGTCTGTATGAATTGATATTCAAAAGAATACCCGACGAAACCTTGTACAGCGAAGCTGATAAGCATGCATACCGGAGCATTTTAGTCTCGACGAATGCACATAAACGCAGTCATTCAACCTCGAAACCAATCTTGGGTAACAAGGGATACAAATATAAACATGTTATAGCACCGCTGTTCCCCAACATCGCTCGTCGCGAATACGGTCTTAAAAACAATGCAAACATTTATGAGCTACCGACAACCATGAACGTGACTGACAACGCGGTCGATTATGTTCATTGGGACGATCGCATCGAATTGGTAGATCGTCTCAGATTGCTGATTTCTTCGCAGACTGCCGGTCATACCGGACATGGTAACGACTCGATCCGAAATCTAACAATTCAAAAAGGCTACGGGATTAATATAATCTGCCGGATTGCGGGACGTCTGAAAGTGCAGCAGTGAACCTACCTTTACATCGTCGCGGAGTTTTGAAGCCAACGGCCATTGTCCATTAGTGTCGTGTGCGCACTTCGTGCCGTGACGCAATCGATCGGTGATCGATTCCGAGGTGGCCGACAACGAGGAGGCCGCCGCGTCAACGACGAGAGTGGCAAAACTACAGAAAAGCGCCACGGGGAAGAAGGCGCTAGCATCGCCGCCGCTGAGCGCCATAGTAAAGAAGGCGGCGCACAGTGGGCTAAAACGGCGAAAACAGGGACATCGGTTCAAAAAATAAAATTTTCGATATTTGGAAAACTAATGATTGGGTTACGTTCAGAAATGTCTGCCACATACGAAACTAACAATATTTTTTTCATTAACTAACAAGAACATTGTCAAAATGAGGTTCAAAGTTGCTAGTTGGCCGTTCGCGCGAATATTCGACAGCGTGAATCGATATACACAAACGACAATATCTTCATAATGGATTGGTCGATTCTCAATTATAAATATAGAAATCGAAAGAGGAAGGATCAAGGATTACGCTCGTGTTCATAGTTTTGCCCTTTTGCGAAAATTCTGGATGTGAGACGTTCAGAAAAACCGTGTCCCTCAGAAAACAATCACTCAAATATTCACTTAGACTTTTAAAAAAAGTCTCAAAAGGTCGCGGGGTTTTCTTCACATCACCGTATTCGGCGTTCCTTCTAGTTTAATACCCTGCAAAAAACATATCCGTGCCCATCCGAGGTCAGAAGTTATTAAACATTAACTATCGCGTTGCAAGCGCGTCGAATGCCCCCGAGTCCAGTATTCGAGCGCTAACGTGGTATCGGTAACTGCTACAGTCTTCATTTACACCTATTTGAAGAGAAGCCAATTATTGGTCGTGATTATCCTTCGTTGAATACTACAGGGAACATAAAATAAATATAAACGCCTATGCATTATGATATGTATTCATAGAAGCGTAAATATTTTTTAGCACCCTGTAATCAAAAATAAGAAATACGGTTATGAAATTGACCTGTAATAAAAAATAATGTAATATTATTTGTTGCATAGAAGAGAAAAAGGTATTTGCAGTATATTTTCGACACATCACATTTTAGCATTTATCATCTATACACAACGCAATTTTACATATTACACTTTGCCATTATCCTGCAATTTGTCAAAGTATTTGAGCCTTTGGATATCCAACGGTTTTAACCGTTGAATTTCATAGCAACCAAACGATTTCTTTTACGTTGTATTAGATAAGGTTTGAAACCGTACAATGTAATGTATACATATCAAAGTAAAACAATCAAAACTCGATGACGGTTGATCTTCGCGTCTAGACGAGAGCTCAGTATTGCTTGATCCTTCGGTTCTAAAGCAATTGCTAAAAAAAATCCAGACATTCCTAACAAAAATACTAATTAGCAAGTCTGCATTCATTCAAAATATATTATATTATATTAAAGTGCTAAACATCCGCGTAAAGTGTAAAGTGTCAAGTATCAAGTGTAAAGTATCAAGATTTTAAAAATGGTCTTCGATACGAACCGAGACGTTTTTTTCCATCAAAGGCGGCTAGGAAAAAAAGGTTTACAAACCTTTGAAGTGCTGGAATCCGCACTGATTCGACAGTATGAAGTTACCACAGACGAGGTAAAACGACAATTAAGAGTGTCGTTACGAAAATTTATTCGCGCTCTACATGTCCGTTGGATGCAGTGCTCATATAACGAGGCAATATTTTTAGAAAAACAGAAGACGTGGTTAGACAAAGAATTTGTTATACCACAGTCAATGAAAATTGTACAGAATCGACCACATGCTCAAAAGGATTTCAACAGTTATTCGAGAAGACAACTGTATCGAAGAACGGAAACAATTCGTAGTGAGCACACGACTGAGGAATTAATATATGCCGCAAAAGTTAAAGCAAGGACGGAAGAGAAAGAAGACATTGCCAAAATTTTGGATTATTTATTAAACCATCCCGAAGAAATTAATAATGTTCGAAAATTCTGCGAGAACAAAGAAGAGCGAAAAGTTTATTTTGCGGATAAAGCTTTAGGGATCGTTGCATCCTTAAAACTGACAAAGTTCCAATACACTTGTCTAAGAAAAGCAGCCCTCGAAGAAGAAACCAAAATATATCCGCCGTATAACCGTATACAACAGGCCAAAATGCTTTGTTATCCTGAGAAGCAGGCTACTATAGTGAACGAGAAAGAAGCTAAAATAGAATTGCAAGCCTTATTAGACCACACGGTTTCCAGGATATTATTACTCGTCCGAACCGATCTTCTTGCGGAAAACAAGAATTTATCATTATTGAGCAAATGGGGCTGTGATGGGGCATCGGGGCAAAGCATATATAAGCAACGATTTGCAAGCGACACAAATGTTGATGAGTCAAGTGTCTTTTTGTCAACGTTAGTCCCCATTAAATTATATGACAGGGACACGAATGAAGTAATTTGGAAGAATAATTATACTTCATCGATACGATTTTGCCGTCCTATAGGATTCATATTTGAAAAGGAGACCACATCTATAATACAGAATTATGTAAAAGACATAGAAAGTCAAATTACCGAATAAAAAACAACTGCATATGGAAGGCACTCCATCACACATCAATTATGTATGACGATGATAGATGGAAAAACTTGCAATGCATTGTCGGGGACAAGTTCCATGAGGTGCTACATATGTAGTGCAAAACCGACGGAGATGAATAATTTGGACCTCATCTCCACGAAACAGCCTGCAGAAGAATACTACAAATTTGGATTGAGTTCCTTACACGCCTGGATCCGATGCTTCGCATGCTTATTACATATAGCATACAATATAGATTTTAAGAAGTGGTCGGCTAGCACACCAGCATTTAAATTGATGCAAGCGGAACGAAAGAAGAGGATACAAGAAGATTTCCGCAAAGAATGGGGATTATCGTCGATGTAGTGAAACCAGGAACGGGGACCACCAACGACGGCAACACTGCCAGAACATATTTTGAGGATCCGCGGAAAACGGCCAGCATTACAGGTTTGGAAGAAACATTAATTTATCGGTACGCCGTCATACTACAAGCCATTGCATGTGGCGAGCAAATTGACGCCAAAAGTTTGGCGAATATTCGAAAGATACAGCAGAACTCTACGTAGAAAAGTATGGATGGTACTACATGCCGGCTACTGTGCATAAAATTTTACTGCATGGTGAGGATATCATTGAAAAATCAGTATTCCCGATTGGAGAGTTGTCTGAATAAGCCCAAGAGGGCCGCAATAAAGATTTTAAAATCTATCATGAGCACAATTCACGTAAATACGCTAGAAGTGCAATAAATGAGGATATTTTGCACAATTTATTAATATCATCTGATCCATATCTATCCTCAATACGGCCATACTTGCATAACAAACAAAAACACAATTTATTTCCGGAAGCATTAGACATGCTAAAAGTAATTGATGCTGAAGACAGAGCTGCAGAGATTGAAACCGAAGAGGAACTCATAGAAGAAATGAACCTGGACGAAGCCAAAGTGTAATGTGTCAAAAGTGCATGTCGTGGAGTGATATTGAGTGAAAAGTGAATAGTGTCGCATATATGCACTTTCTCTTCCATGCAACAAATAATATTACATTATTTTTTATTACAGGTCAATTTCATAACCGTATTTATTATTTTTGATTACAGGGTGCTAAAAAGTATTTACGCTTCTATGAATACATATCATAATGCATAGGCGTTTATATTTATTTTATGTTCCCTGTAGTATTCAACGAAGTATAATCACGACCAATAATTGGCTTCTCTTCAAATAGGAGTAAATGAAGACTGTAGCAGTTACCGATACCACGTTAGCGCTCGAATACTGGACTCGGGGGCATTCGGCGCGCTTGCAACGCGATAGTTAATGTTTAATAACTTCTGACCTCCGATGCGCACGAATATGATTTTTGCAGGGTATTAAACTAGAAGGAACGCCGAATACGGTGATGTGAAGCAAACCCCGCGATCTTTTGAGACTTTTTTTAAAAGTCTAACAAGGGGAGGCTACAGCAATGGACTCTGGGATTTCAATGAGCTTTAACTGGTGATTCTATGGCCAAAATAAGTAAACACGTGTCGGAGCGTTCTTGCCAATGCGCCCTGGTTTTTGAGAAATCGAGCGTCAAAGTTTTGGAGTGGGGGGTACACTACGCAAGTTAATTTGGCGCGCGCGATATAAGCCTTAAATGATTGCGTCACAACATAATAGCAGTTAGCGAAGTGGTGAAGGCGTTCGCCTCGCAACGCAAGGGTCCTGGTTTCAAGTCCCCGTTGTAGTGTAACTTTTTTACTTTTTATTTTCCTTTTACGTTTCGTTTATTAGTATAACTCAACGAAATTGAATAGTTTATCTCTTTTAAAAACTAGTATTCAAACCTCGAAATATAAACTTTCATTTTCAAAAATTTACTACACTCTTCTGTTGTGAAACTGACGCCTTTCCCAGGTATTTATCTATTCAATTAAATGTTGTTAATCGTGAAATATAATTAATGTATTACTATTATGTATTACTAAACGATTTACTATACAAGAATTCTGGAATTTTCCTATCATAGTAGTATCCCTTGTCTAGACTTTTTATAACGGTGTCCCGCACTTCGGGTGTTACTTTCCCTGCTTGGTACATCGTATGGACTGTTAGGGATCATTCCGTTACCTGTGCGTACGTACACAGGTAATAGAATCGTAAAAATATTGTTATGCTATAACTATTTACGTATGCAAAAGACCCATAACTATTTTATTTAAAGAAACAGCTTTCGTTTCATTACGTTGCATTAAAGGTTCGACGTAAATCAAGAGACAAGGTCTTGTCTCGGGCCAAGTACGAGAGAAGACTCTTGACTCTATTCCGGAAAGATTAGATCGGGGTTTTCGGGGTATTCAAACGACATGAAAGCGGCAAATTTCCCCAAAAGTGCGATGATATTCTTAGAGGCAGCGTCGAGACGAGTCGATTGAGACTAATTACAAAAACATTGGTCCTCCCAGTAACGAGATATTTGATGTCAAAAGTACGTCTTTTTTATGTAATAAGTCGTCTGCTTCGTCTTTTCCCGTGTCACACTTTCGACTATGCGAGTTCTGTCGGTGTCAAACCGAACTAACAGATTTTCATACCACGCGACGTTAATTTTTCTGTCGGTCATGTAGATTCTTATATGTAATCTGTTGGAGACATGCGGGAAAAATCAAGAGACAAGGTCTTGTCCCTGGCCAAGTACAATCAACAGCATAAATGGTTTCACTGCGGGGTACGGGGTGCGCGCGGGTATCCACAACTGTTAATGCTTGTTTCACCTCATTGTCAGTGATTTTCGTGCCCTCTCTTTCTAATAATTCGTCTCTCTCTCTGACGTATGTCGCAGCATAGTAACAAATGATAATGACTACTTCATTTCTTTCTTGTCGTCGCTCTGTCGCACTCATTCTATCGAGGCACACGGACTTAGGTCCGAGAGGCATGTGTGAGAGCGCGATCGTCAATCTAGGAAGGCATCAAACGCAGTTTTCGCCATGGTCCGAATTTTTCTTGTATAAGAGCCTCTCTTTCCTTTATCTGCTGTCGCGCTCGCACTCCGATCGCGGCTCACAGACGATAGCCGAGCTCACAAAGGTGTGTCGGTGCGCCTTGGACGAACTCGATCGTTCATTCGCATTCTTTTGGACATTTCGAATTATTTTATCGGACATTTAATATTTCTTGCTAATTTTTGATCCCTATGATAGGATTTTCAATAAATTGATATAGTATGACAATTATATGTTTCTCAATTATTTATTTAAAGTTACAATATTGTCTCGGTAAATAAGGAATAATTTTCGCGAAATATTGAATTCTGGAGATTAATGTAATGTGTTTGGGAAATAATTCCCAGAGTGACCAGTGTGGTGGCAGCACCACCTGGACACCGATCGCTCAAGCCAGGTGGCAGCATGACTTCGTCATGTGACGTAACGGTCATGCGCACTGGCTAAAATCGGCCTCGTGTCGCGGCATCGCAAGGAAATCGGCCATTATAGTTTCGTTGCCTGAGTCTACTGGTCGTATAGTATAGCTCAGCGTTTACGCACGCGCCGAAAGGCATTTTGGAATACATCGACATTGGTTACTGCTCATCGTTAGAATATAACAGGCAAGTCAGCTCAATTATTATTAGTCTGCTCATCATGTATATTCAATAATAATATATATGAAATAAAGTGAGACTGCTCGAGAGCAACACAATTCTCTCATTACCTTGCTGCCAAGACTTTTCACACGTTTGGATGTTTCTCAAACATAATGCGAAATGAATGAATAAGAAACATTTAATTATAATTCTATTTCTATTTAATTAAAATTCAGCGACAGAGTAGGATCAAATATTGGACATAAGTGTTACATGCCCGATAAAATGATTAGAAAAAATGTTTCGAATAAAATGAAAGACTCGCCGCGGCTGGCAAAGACAAACCGTCGCACTTGCTCTCGGCGATCGTAGTCTGAGCACTGCGAGCGCGACAGACAGAACGAAGAAAAGAAAGGCTCTTATGCAAGACAAATTCGGACGATGATGAATTCCGCATTGATACCTTTCTCGATCGTCAAACGTGCTATCACACATGCTTGCTCGGCCCACGTTCGTGTGTTTGTCTAGCGCGAGCGCGACGGAGTGACAGAAAGATAGAGACAAAGTATGCAGTCGAATGTATTGTTGTTGATATCCCGAGCCACAGTACGCCACAATGAGAACGAATTATACGAAAGTCAGAGAAAGAAAGACACCTTCGTGATGCACGCATTAGTACGTAATTCAGAAAATATCAAACTGTTATCAATAATAATTTAATATAATGGTTGCTTAAATTGTTATAAAAAGGTATTTTGTTTCTAGAACTTCGATGCATGTCAAAGCGTCTCTTCAAATTTCTACAAACTTTTTTTTAGTACGTAATCAAATTGTTCTGTAAACCGGTCTTCTATGATAAAGTCAGCAAATTTTGCTGAGTCTGTCCGAAACGTGTAGTTATCGGTACTGTTAACAAATTTTTGTTACATGTTTTGCATTGAAACTTTACTATCTTGGATATCGAATCTCTAAATTGTTCCGTATCTGTTTGTAACAGTGTTATGATATTATCTACACATCTTAACAATGAAATTAGTATATTTTTTGGTGGCCCGCTTTTTACGAAGGTTCGATGGTGAAAAATAAGCTTAAATAGTTCGGGATGTTCGACATTAAATGAGAGTTGTTAAAACACAGTATACAGCGGGCTTCTTATTGTGCTGAATGAAAATCCTCTAAATATCTCATGAAGTATCTTATTAATTTATTTTATCATCAATCGTTGAAACACATGGCAATATGTATGTGTAATTTTCTTTCAGACACATCCAGATTGTTAACTTGTTAAATTTTTCCACTCAGATGCATCCGAATTGTTAATTTAGAAATGAGTACAAATATCTGTTACGTTACATTTTGGACATCAAGCTTCGTAAAAAGCGGGCCACCAAGTACATTTAGTCGAGCACTAAACAGATTTATTAATTAAATGAGGAGACATCATTTTTTGGGAATATTGTTAATTTAATATATTTACTTAGCGATAGCATCGTTTAGATGCTGTACAATGATTTGTACTTGCTCGCATTTGTTCGATTTCAAATACATCGTATAATCAAGTTTATGTTAACGAGAAAGATATTCCAAAGTCACATCCTCTTGTACTTGGCCTATACCTTTGCATTTTCGATGCTTTTTACTGATATATAATACATAAATTATATTTCACGATTAACAACAGTTAATTGAATAGATAAATACTTGGGAAAGGCGTCAGTTTCACAACAGAAGAGTGTAGTAAATTTTTGAAAATGAAAGTTTATATTTCGAGGTTTAAATACTAGTTTCTAAAAGAGATAAACTATTCAATTTCGTTGAATTATAGTAATAAACGAAACGTAAAAGGAAAATAAAAAGTAAAAGTAAAAAAGTTACACTACAACGGGGACTTGAAACTAGGACCCTTGCGTTGCGAGGCGAACGCCTTCACCACTTCGCTAACTGCTATTATGTTGTGACGCAATCATTTAAGGCTTATATCTCGCGCGCCAAATTAACTTGCGTAGTGTACCCCCCACTCCAAAACTTTGACGCTCGATTTCTCAAAAACCAGGGCGCATTGGCAAGAACGCTCCGACACGTGTTTACTTATTTTGGCCATAGAATCACCAGTTAAAGCTCATTGAAATCTCAGAGTCCATTGCTGTAGCCTCCCCTTGTTAGCTCACATGAGGGTTCACCCATTCTCCATATACTTCATGACTTAATAACATATTTATTTCAGTATCCATTCCGGTTGAGGAGTCTCTGACTCCAGGTACGGACCACTCCACCCCAGGGAAAATATTAATTAAAAAAAAAAAAAAAAAAGCCAGCACCCATTATCGTTTAGAGGAGTCTGGAAGCGAATAACTAGTGAAAAGCACTATCATGGCAGACCACACATCCAGAAAAAGAAGAGTCATGGTGACGGCCGATACATTGACAATTAACTGACCAGACTCTTTAGTCGAGCTCGAAGCAGTAAAGTAAAAATTAAGATTACTTTACATCCAAGAATGGAGCAGTCTTCGCTGCCAAGGTCAGGCAGTTAATGATTTCAATAACGACAGAATAGGAAACAGCTGGTTGCCAAACACATCCTTATTAAAACCATCTAGGATGATCGACGCACTGCGACTACTAACCAACACCTTCGGTGTCAGAGTAGCACTAGCGAGAGCGAATAAAAATATAATTGTTATTTGCAGGCGGTGTCACACACAACCAGAATCATTAGGACACGTATTAGGGCTCTACGCACATACCAAATGTTTATGGATAAAAAGTCATGACGAAGTCAAAAACTTCACGACAAAAATGACAGCTACAAACCATGAAGTATCCGTAGAACCAACGCTTAGCATAGAAGGTACTCTCTATAAGCCAGACCTCGTAATTAAAAACGAGCAAAAGTGTTTCATTGTCGACGTCACAGTCCGCTTTGAAAAGAGGGACTACCTAAAGCAAGCACACGATGAGAAAATTAATAAATATCAGAAGTGCCTGGACTTTCTACAAAACAAATTTAACACGTTAAGCGCCACGTTTGCCGTCAAGCGGGCCCCGCCGGGCCGCTCGTCGATAGGCGACTTCGAGTATAAACAAATGTCTGATAACGTAGTCCGGCTTGAGAAATAGGGTTTGTCTTTGTATGTAAATGTAGGGGATGCTGCGCCGAGTGCTACGACATAAAATTCATGAATGTTAGGATCAAATATAGGCAAAAATGTAACGCGAAAGTTACAAACTTCTGTGATCAATGTAGAAACATACCCCACCTTTGTTTACCATGATTTAATCAATTACATTCATGTTTTTAAGTATTTTCTGTTTTCCTTGAAGCTTTTTCCTTAATTTTTTTCTTTAATATTAACCAAACAAACATCGATAACGCCTAAATTAAATGTTTAATCTCATAAGTACGCCGCAGGTCCGTGCGGACCGAAGGAAAGTCTAGTGTCGGTCCCTAGGGACCGTTGTGGCGCTTAACGTGTTAATAAGGCCGAAAATGAGGTCTTACCCATAGTTATTGGTAGTAGAGGAGCAATGCCGCAATTTACAAAAAGAAATCTCGGGAAACTAGGTATGACAAAGGGCAACATATTAACAATAGCGCTAAACGTTTTAAGATCATCCATTGAAATAGCAAATAATTTTATCGATGACTAAGATGGAATATAGGAATTTAGTTTGATTTACGAAATTTTTAATTATTTTAACCCTACTTTTATACTTTTGCTTTATCTTTTTACCCTACTACTTGTCTTTTTATCATACTACTTATCTTTTAACCTCCTTACTTGTCTTTTTACCCTACTACTTGTCTTTTTACCTTTTTACGGGCATTCCCCCGCGCGAATTGAAGGAGCCAAGTTTGAGCAGCGGTAGCTCTGCCATTTTGTTTTTTTTTCTTATAAACAAATTTGTGTGCATACATTTGAACCTCAATTTCAATATATTATTTCTTTGAATGCAATAAAGACTCTCAGTTTTTTGTAAAATATCATTGAAAAACCTGTTGTCTGGGTTCCCCCTTTAAGCAAGTGATCGAACGGTAGGGCTCCGTTGGCTGTCACGCGTTCGAACCCATGCTGGAAAGTTTTATTTTAAATCTTTAGCCGAATGTTACTCTTCAAAGTGAATGAAGAAAGATGCCCACCACCACCCCCGTCAAAAGACGGTCCTCTTTCGTCGAATCTTGTTCTTGAGTTGTCTGTTTTATTACTTTGTTCTAATTTAGATTTTAGCTTTAACGCCGTAGTTGAATTGTAATAATAGTCGTCGTAAAGTGGTTTTGAATGAAATCAATCCGGTGTCATTTCATATATGTACAGAGGGTCATAAAAGTTGCAGGTAACCCTTTCAGAGCGGTTCATCGTAAACTAGAGCAAACGGTTAGTACAATACTTTATGATATTTTATTAGTCCTTGTAGAGAAAAGTAGTCATAATTGTAAAGCTTCGTTCCTAATTAAATTTTTCCAACCATAAAATAATGAACTGGAAGTTATGCCAATTATCGGTCGAACACCGGTAGCGGTCTAGAGTTCCCTAATTAGCACAGATATTCGCAGATCATCGCGATTGGTGGAATCGGTGGCAGTTTGCTTCGAAAAGTAATATATAAGAAAGAAAAATGGGTTGCTACCTTAAACAGTTCCGTAGTGCGAAGGAGTCAGCATATTCTTTAACATGCACTGTACGAATTGGAATTTGCAATGGAGCAAGGATCAACTTCATCTGTGACCAGCGCCAACTGCATTGACACGTACAAGGAACTTGTGACATACGGGATCGCCCACTCCACAGCCCTCCTTCTCGAGGAAGGACTAATGTTACGAAAACTAACTCTTTCTATTTCTTTTGCAGGGAAAGAATTGGGGAAACAAATTGTGGAAAAAATAAAATTTATATTAGATGATGCAGTTATTACAGAAGATGAAGAAGTACATGCGGAGGAAACGGATGTAATCAGTGATTACGTTGCCCAAGACGAAGACCTTTCCGAGGAAACAGAAGGATGCACGTCTGACGAAAGCAGCAGCTACGTCCCAGTGAAGACGAGGGCACGCAGAGATGAAGTCTCTTGGACTACAAAGGTGAAGGCAGTGACGGCCGCCACACAAAATCCTACACGGAAGTGGAGGACTATAAGGAGCAAACTCGCCAGTCAATTAAAGTCACAACGGAAGATAACAAGATAGCTAACTAAAAGGGACGTAATGTCGGCAGCAGACATCGCAAAAGCTGCGCGATTATTTCAGAGCCAAACGCGACAGATGCTCACATCATTTAATCGACACTATATAATTAATAGCGATCAGACAGGATGTGAGTACAAGGTACAACCAGAAATGAGCTTATCGTTTAAAGGCGAGAAGGCTACAGAAGTAGTCACAGGGAATTTACACAAAATTACTCATTCTTATACAGCGCAACACGCACTGACCCTTTCGAGAAAATTACTGCCAAAAGTATTTTTATGTTTGCAGGAACCAGCAGGAAATTTTAGACCGAGAGTGGCCCAAGCCGTAGAACATCAAGTTCAGCAATTGAAGAACGTGTACGTCACATGCACGAAATCAGGGAGACTACATGGAAATACATATGAAATATTCCTGGATAACGTAGTGAAGTCATACGTGCAACAAAATCCATTTTTATTTATTGTTGATTCCTCAGGCGGACAAACTAATCAGTCATTGTACGATGAAAGATTTTTTAATATAGAAACTAAAACCCCAATTTGCACTTTAAAAGTTGTTTCGCCGAAATGTACACGAACATGTCAGCCATGTGACGTGTACTTCTTTCGGCAAATAAAAATTGTCATTTCGCCTTTGCAAAACGCTTCAACATTATTAGCCGAACGTCGCGATATTTGTGACCGCTCCGATATTATTAAAGTTCACGCGCTCATTCATGACAAGTTGTCCGCCCCAATATTTCGTCTGATGATAGTTTATGGATAGCACGCGTCAGGGCTGACTACGTTTGATAAGGAAGATTTTTCAAATGTAAATGAAGTGTATTTCTCTGAAGACATTAAAGGAAAGAAATGTCTCTGTGCACCATATGCTTTCTCTTTATGTTCGTGGTGTCGACACCCTTGCTGTTTCCACTGCTACTATGATAAGTACCATCCTGAGGAATGCCAAGCCGAAGGACGAACTGGATAAAGCACGGCCTTTTGACGGGGGTTGTTGAGACCCATTTTTAATTCGTAAATGTACGTATTGACCCATTAATTTCTTGATAAATATTTGATAAATGGTCAGAAAATTGAGTTTGTAAAGTACACAAAAAAAAAGAACTGACTTTTTAGTTGCAGGAGTGCCAGACCGAAGAACGAAATAATTAGAGGACCGTCTTTTGACGGGAGTGGTGGTGGGCCTCTTTCTTTCGGCTACAACATTCGGCTAAAGATGTACAAAAAAAAAACTTTTTCCAGCATGGGTTCGAATGCGTGACAGCCGACGGAGCCCTACCGTTCGAACAGCTACCGTGGTGGTTGAGAATCCCTTCAAAATATAGAGTCTTCACACGCCGACGGCTAAGATAAATAAGAAATATCATTTTTTTAGTTAAACTAATGCTTTAGGAGAAATGTTTCATAAGGATTTTTTCTTCCTGTTCAAGAATGTGGTTGCTAGCGGCAGCCGCATTCTCGCGTGGAGGCACCTGCTGGACACACGCACTTACGCACTAACGCCGCGCAGCGACGTCACTAGCGTCCGTGCGTGTGGACCCCGGGCCTTTCCGGGCCTTGCGACCATGCTTCCGCATTCGTTACTCTAGTTCGAACCTCGGAGCTAACAACACGCATTCTAGTGCCTTTTCCAAGTGAACTTTAAATAGTCCGACGCACGTTTGGCCGTGATACAACGTTTCTCGAGTGCTGCGCACGGGAGACGATACGGCGTTAACGCTGCGTGATTAATATAATTACGCAGCGGTCGTGTTCGCGACGCGACTCGATCCGACACCCAATACTTCAAAAGGCTACGGGATTAATATAATCTCGTAGCCTGTCGACCACATCACCCAGCTGCTGCATTTGAGGATGTTCTCCGCATCTTCCATCCATCCCGGCATCTCTGTTCGCTTCGAGTCAGGGTCGTGTTCGTGAGAGGGGGATCCGTGTCCACCCTTTGGTGGGCCACCTACCTCTCTCGCGGCACATTCTTTCTGCTCGTTGCGAACATTTTTTGGTCCTTCGAGCCGAATTGCGGGACTTCTGGGAGTGCAGCAGTGAAGTTTCATCGCAAAATTTCAAGCCAACGGCCACCGGCCAATAGTGCCGTTAGTGCGTGCGTCGTGCCGTGACGCAATCGATCGCGCAATCGATTCCAAGATGGCAGACAACGAGGAGCCTTCCGCGTCAACGGCGAAAGTGGCGAAGGTTCCGAAAAGCGCCACGGGGAAGAAGGCGGCGTCGCCTCCATCTACCGCCGCGGAGAAGTCGACGACACCATCTTCCCTTTCGAAGCAAACGGCCACCTATGCGACAGCGCTGAAAGTGCCAGCACCGCGCGAGGAGGGGTGGCGCTCTCGCTCCCAATCACCCAGCGGGCCCTCTTCGGACCTCGTGGTTAAGGCGAGGTCCCAAACTGGCCGCGTAGCATCGCTACGGAAAATCTTGGGAAAGTTACCTACTGAGGCCAACGGCTTGAGCCACACTGAAATCCAACACATCTACGACCACGTCGAAGATATTACGGTAAAATTTAAAATGGTTCACGATTTTCTGGAGGCATCGTGGCCCGCTGGGCACGCCTCCCATGAATATTTCATGGGAGACTACCTCGAGGCGGTCAACGACCTCACTTTTGATATAAAAATGAGGCTTTTTGAGCTAAGAGCTCAACTCAATGTCAAGGCCTCCATGTGCGGCGCACTTACGGCCACGCCGGCGTCAGCAAAGCTGCCCGACCTTGAATTGCCCACGTTTGCGGGCAATTATTTAAAGTGGGCAGCATTCAGCGAACTGTTTAGTTCGATGATAATAGGCAACGCCTTGTTATCGAACGTGGAGCGTTTGCAATACTTGCGAGGGTGCTTGCGTGGCGAACCGCTGCAGCTGATAGCATCGCTACCAGTTATAGGAGAATCTTTTGCTCCGTCTTGGGAAAACCCGAAACTCAGGTACCAAAACAAAAGAATCTTGATCCAGACGCAACTGGACAAGCTGCTGGCAATGACGCCGATAAAGCACCGCAGCGCGGCTGCACTACACGACATCGTCGGGACAGTCCGCGATGTTGATATCGCGCTACAGTCGCTGGCAACGCCGGAGGAGCGCTGGAATGCGCTTCTCGTCCATCAGGTTGCACGCAACTTGGACAAGTCGACGCGTGAGGCCTGGGAAACCAAGCTGGGCTTGGCTCAGGGCATGCCTTCCAAGAAGGAAATGGTGGCATTCATCAGCTCGAAGGCGAGAGCCTTAGAGTCTGTGGAGGCAACGCCAAGCACTGCCATCCAGCCCTTAAAGGGGCAGCGCACCGCGCACATTCGGACGCAAGGCAGCGCCTACATTCGCCCGGGTTTGCAACGTCACCCGTGCGATTGCTGCAAAAGCGACCATTTTTTGGTCGCTTGTGACAAGTTCCGGGCACTCTCGGTAACTTCGAGGAGGCAACTGGTGTCCAGGCTTGGCCTGTGCCTCAATTGTTGTGGGCGGCACAACACTGCAAGCTGCAAATCCGCCCATCGTTGCAAGCAGTGTGGGAAGACCCACCACACGCTGCTGCATCCCAGCGACGCTAAACTTGCAGCACCAACGGAGAGTGAGCCATCGGCAAGCTCCTCCGAAACCCACTAGGGTTCCGGTGCAGTCATCGAGACACCGTCTCGTTCAAATGAAGAACATCGTTCTAACAGTATAAGCTTACATCCTCGCAGGAGCCAACGGCTCACTGCCAATTCTTCTTCTTCGGACGTCATAGATCGCCGATCCATGACATGTGTCCACCGCAATAGCCATACTCTCCTGGCAACAGCCATAGCAAATATTTCTTCTCCTACTACATTCCACAACGTGCGACTGCTGATCGATGCAGGATCAGAGTTGACTTTCGTCACAGAAACATTAATTAACAGTCTTGGAATTCCACGAACACCATCCCACTTTTCCATCGTTGGTATTTCTCGTCCAAACTGGCCACATCTTGACAAGCTCAAGTTGGCTGATCCCAACTTCCTTCAGCCTCGACCAGTTGACATTATCATTGGCGCTGATTATTATGGGCATATTATCAAGCCCAATCTTGTAAAAGGTCCACCAACGATGCCAATAGCACAGCTCTCGATATTTGGATGGCTAATCCTCGGGCCAACGAATGCTCATCATCCTCCGTCTAACTCGTCGTACATTGTCTCACTCGATCATGATGACAATGTTTCGATTCGAGAATTGTTGGCTAAATTCTGGGTACAAGAGGAGTTACCATCTGATTCACACTCGCATCTGTCACCAGTTGAACAAGAGTGTGAAGACAATTTCCTCAAAACCCATTCACGTGATCCGACGGGCCGTTACATCGTGCGAATTCCGCTGAAATCTGATCCTCGTTCATTGGGCAATTCATACAATACAGCTCACTTCTGCTTGCAACGCACCCTAAGGAAATTCAAGAAAAATCTTGAATACTGTGAGCTGTATCAGAAGTTCATGAGTGAATACAAATCTCTCAACCACATGGTCAAAGCCACCTCAATCTCGCCCAATGATCATTCGATATACTATCTTCCGCATCATGGTGTTCCTAAGCCCGACAGCACTTCAACGAAGCTGCGGGTAGTCTTCAATGGTTCTAGTACTACCTCGACTGGACTTTCAGTCAATGATTTGATGCACACTGGTGCAAATTTACTGTTAAATATCTCTGACGCGTTGTTGTGGATTCGACACCACAAATACATCTTCGCCACTGACATCACGAAGATGTACCGTCAGGTGAGTGTCCATGAAGACGAATGGAAACTCCAACGAATACTGTGGGTTGACGAAGAGTCAAAAGAAACACCTTACAATCATACCACTGTCACCTACGGTACCAAAGCTGCTCCGTTCCTTGCTATTAGAACACTTCTACAACTAGCAGAGGACGAAGGTGACAAATATCCATTGGCTGTACCATCCATAAAACATGCTCTGTATTTCGACGATATATTTGGTGGTGCTGATACGCATGAAGATCTTACTGCAATCGCAAAACAGCTACTGCAATTGTGCAGCGCGGGCGGTTTTCCACTTGCCAAGTGGCACTCCAACCACCCTGGTCTACTTCACGCAATCTCACCAACTACCGAAGCTCAGACCACACCTATATCCCCAGACGACTACAACACCAAA
Source organism: Mimumesa dahlbomi (assembly GCA_917499265.3). NCBI lineage: Eukaryota > Metazoa > Arthropoda > Insecta > Hymenoptera > Crabronidae > Mimumesa > Mimumesa dahlbomi. Next base: position 4,810,715 of record OU824120.1, read on the forward strand.
ATTCTTGGATTACGATGGAGCCCAGTCAACGACACATTTGCATTTGCGACTAAGACACCTACACACTGCAGACTATCAAAGCGCCTCATTTTGTCTGAAGTCGCCCAAATATTTGATCCTCTCAGCTTCTTAGCCCCAGTCATATGTTACGAGCCGGGCGGGTTTCTAGAACGTGGCCGGCGAGCGTTATAGAATAAACGCGACGAGAAGTTGGTTTCGTCACTTCCTTGACCTAACTGTAGCAGGGGTTATCGTACGTCAATAGTAGTGGGAGCTACAAATCGACGTATGATCTAAGGAATGATATTTAATTCAAGTCAGATGAGCCTATGAACAGAGCCGTAGGGTGCTGGTCTCCAGATGGAAGAGTTATGGAGAATAAACCCAGATGGGCCTATAAACAGAGCTATAGGGTGCTGGTATTCACTCAGGTGTGGGAGGATCTCAGGAATGACTCGAGCCAGATGAGCCTATAAACAGAGCTATAGGGTGCTGGTCCCGTGTCGGAATTAACGGAATCTGAAGCCAGATGAGCCTATGAACAGAGCCATAGGGTGCTGGTCTTCAAAGTGGTAAAATATGTTAAGGTAAGGTGAAACCCCGAGGTAGATGTACAAGCGCCGGCAGAATAGTTGACCGGTTATTCCACGGGGTATATCCCAGGCAGCAGAGGAGAAGGTCCTCCCGCTCTACACGCTTCTCGCTGCTAGATTCGGGCTGCGCGACGGAGATGCGCAGGAAATCATTCTAACACAGTTCGTTCGATACAGCGGATCGATGCGTCTAATACCTTTAACACGTGAACTACCATGCCAGTCCCTAGACTACCCCCGTGTACGGTTCTTGCAAACTAATTGTGTGATTAAACATTTCGTTTAGGCGACGTCGATTTTTGTTCAATGAAATGAAGTTTTGCAAATCTTGAAAGATGGAATACAAAAGTATTTTATAAAATAGAAGAGCCAATAAATTTAAAAAAAAGAGAGAATAAATAATCAATGAAGTTAATAAAAAAGAATTAGAAACTAATGTTTTCCAAAACAGAGAAGCAAGAACTAATGCATTCATATGAAAATACGTACACCGCGGTGCATAATAATTCATAACTCGAAAACTATACTTTGGGCGAAGATGCGGCTGAAAGTTATGTTTAGAGGATATTTCGACAATGATGGAAAAAATAGTTTAAAAAAGTTTGAAGACACACATTGGACGAAATTTAAGTTTAAAGAATTAAAAACAGTTTTACATCAATTTAAAAACAAGCTGCATCAAATTCATAATCTTTTTCTAAATTTTTGAGGCTTTCTGAAGAAATTGGTATTTTGCTAGTTTTTGTATCTATTGTGGTATGGGAGTTATAAATTTTCAAAGAAACCCATACATAAAGCTTTGACTGCCTGTAACTTAAAAAATATTTATTGTTTTGAAAAAATCCTTCAAATGGGTTTTTTTCGACGTTACCTACAACATATTAAAATTTTATAAAAATCCGTGATATGGCGGGAAAAACTCTGATCACTTAACGTAGAATTCATCTATTAGACGCGTCGATCCGCTGTATCGAACGATCCGTGTTGGAATGATTTTCTACGCATCTTAGTCGCGCAGCCCAAAACTAGCAGCGAGAAGCGTGTAGAGTGGGAGGACCTTCTCCTCTGCTCCCTTGGTCCTATATGCTGTGGGTTAACCGATCAACTAATCTGCCGGCGTTTGTACTTACAGGTGGACTGCAAGGTGCTACTCTCTGGTTAATAACGACGCACTTGCCAGGACGGCAAATGGTCGCACAGGCACGGAAAGTAAGCCGAAAGGCACATACAGTCCGATACCCGTTGTTCGTGGTTTTGACCTGCTGCGGTAAGGTCGTAAAATAATAAACTCTCGTAACTTTTGTTTCACTCCGAGCGGTTAGAGTGAAATAATACGTGGGTACGTTACTCGATTATATTTTAAATTTGTTTCGAGAGGAAAGGTTTTAATTTCTAGAAATTATTCTTTACTCGAATTTTATGTTTCTAGTAAAATGTTACAAGTATATTCTTTCAATCGAATATATATACATGTATGTTAAGTGTATTGTGTATGAATGTAAGAAAATAATAGACATATTGAAAAGCTCTAAGTGTTTACCCTTGGGCAGTGACGGTTGACGAGACTTCACAATAAGATGACTCCGAACTAGTTCGCGAGTGACTCTAACGTGAGTTGAACGGGGGAACTCCGACCAAGAGTTGAATTGCCAATGGACAGACTAATCTTCCGAAGGTTAAATGAAAACTCGAAAAGGAACTGGGCCTAATCTCGTAGTGTAATGCTCAAGCGTCGTACTGTGAGTAACCCGAAGATACGCATTTTCGTGGCCCTTATATAGGTCGAAAAAGTAGTGGAGAATTGAAAATTCTAGAAAATCTATCCTATAGTGGGAGTAAAAATGCTGTATGAAGAAACAGTTGGAAACGGCTGGAATTACGTGGCAAGTAAGACCCTCACTTTCGAGTTTTCCTTATTACATGTGGTCGAAAGTGTAGTTATCCGCGGGTCCTAGACCAGAGGCCAAGGGCTGTATGTATATCGTATCCTGTTTACTTTTGAAAAAGGGGACTAAGCGTCTGGGTGTCGCCAAGAGTAAATTCCACGATGAGAAATTTTCATGAGAATCATACGATTCATACGTAACACATAATTCGCGCAAAGATACTCTTACAAGAGTTATGGTTGCACAAGCTCGATTGGGACGATACACTACCGTCCCAAGTCACATCACAATGGATCGCGATCAGAGAAGATCTTACAAGCCAGGCCAGGGTCTCGACTCCAAGGTGGTTCAACACCTACAACAATTCGGTAGTGGAACTGCACGGATTCTCTGACGCATCGCAACTTGCCATGGCAGCAGTAATTTATATTACTGTACTCGAACCGTCCACAAATACTAAAGTGACGTCACTGGTGTGTGCCAAAACTAAGGTCGCACCCCTTAAAAAACTTACAATCCCGAGACTCGAAATTACCGCTGCATTGATGCTTGCCAAGCTCATGCAGTATGTTCAAGCGCATATCAAACTAGACATTAACAATGTCTACTTGTGGACGGATTCTCTCGTGACACATACATGGATCAAATCGCAAGTAGCCCGTTGGAAGGATTATGTGCGGAACCGTGTGACGCAGATTCATGATTTAACACCTCACGCGCATTGGTGACACGTTCCGGGCACGTCCAACCCAGCAGACTGCGCATCTCGAGGCCTTTCAACTACTCAGCTTGAACAACATCAGCTGTGGTGGACGGGTCCACCATGGTTATCGCAGCCCAGTGATACATGGCCAAAAATTTCGACTTCCACCGACGCTTTGAGTGCACTAGAAGCTCGGCCTGGAATCGCTAACGTGTTGACAACACAAGCCCCAGAGTATCACTGGGATCTAATCTACAAATATTCTACTCTCCGCAAACTGCTTAACGTCACTTCAGTCTGTCTCAACTTCATCTCACGGTTGAGACGAAGTAAACACGTGTCTACCATGGCAGACTCGGTGACTGAAGTGGAACGGGCGAGACTGTTTTGGATTAAGGCTACCCAGTCTGCATTCTTCAGCCACGAAATCAAAACGCTCGCCAACAACCACTCGCTCCCTTCCTCTCATGTCTTCAGCCGTCTTACCGCCTACATCGACGATCAGGGAGTGATCCGCGTAGGAGGCCGATTAAGCAACGCTCTCCTCAACTACGAAGGCAAACACCCAGCTATTTTGCCTCGTCACTCTCGTCTGACAGATCTAATCATAGATGCCTCCCACAAACGCACACTGCATGGAGGCACTCAGTTGACACTGTCTCACACCAGACAGAATTATTGGATCATCGGTGGACAAGCTGCAATCAAGGGTCATGTGTTACGATGTGTGGTATGTGCTCGTGAGAGGGGAATCCGTGCCCACCCTTTGGTGGGCCACCTACCTCTCTCGCGGCACATTTGCTCTGCTCGTTCCGAACAAATACGTTATTGTCATAATAGATGCTTTTATCAAGTACGTATATTTGTGTCACGCTCGAAAGATAGATTATAATAATACTATCAAAGCACTCAAATCTGATATATTTCAATTCGGTAAACCTACGCGGGTAATAGCTGATCAAGGTATATGTTTTACTGGTCGGGACTTTCAAGATTATTGCAAAAGTCAAAATATAAATCTTCACTTAATAGCTACCGGGGTTCCAGTAGAGCTAATGGACAAGTCGAACGATACATGAGCACGCTAAAAAATATGTTTACCGCGGTAGAAACCACCGGGCGATCGTGGCAAGATGCGATAGGCGAAATACAATTGGCTCTGAATTGCACTACCAATCGCGTAACAAAATCGAGCGCATTGGAATTACTGATTGGTAAGGTGGCTAGACCTTATAGTTTAATTGTGAATGACAATGCAAAAAAAGTCGATTTCGATATCTCCCATGCAAGACAACAAGCAATAGTTAATATGGGAGCTAATGCGAAATATGAGAAAAATAGGTACGATGAAACTAAAGCTAAAGTCGTAAAATTCAACGTTGGCGATTTCGTCCTTATCCAAAACGAAGAACGAAATCAAACGAAATTAGACCCAAAATTTAGGGGTCCATTTGTAGTGATAGATGTTCTAGATGGAGATAGATACAGTTTAGGATCGCTAAATGGTAAGGGAATGTACAAGTATAGTCATGATAAACTTAGAAAAATGCCAGAGAGTGATGTCCCTGCCGAGTTGGACGTCTGTGACACCGATAGTGATACAGGACAAGATGATACTATGAATAATCCCAATAATAATTGACAAGCTTTAGTGCCGATTATGAGGTTGTAAATCTCACCCACACACTAATTGTTTAGCAATGGGTTGCGATAGAATGACACAAACATCGTGTATTCAATAAAATGATTACGGCCAAGCAGAAGCACTGTATGTAACTGAATGCGCCTGTATGTACATACAACACCATTTTTTTCGCAATATCCACTGGGTGATCCTTATAGATTTTCTCGCCCTAAAAACGAATCCGACAGCAGAAATGTTCTGTAATCCTCAGTTTTTGAGAAATTTGAGTTTTTCAAAAATCGGTTCATTTTTGCAAAAATGAAGTATTACGTGAAAACTAGAAATGCTAGAGAGTTCAGGTTCGTCTGAAAAGATAGAGGAGAGTTTGCTGAATATGTTAGTGTATACATTCATTAAGATCTGTCGTTTTAAATGGTTGTAAATAATGTAAATAATGGTTGTAAAAATGGGCCGACGTGCGAATTTTATACGCGATACTTATGCATTTTTACAAAAAACTACTTATCTAGCAGAAATTTGCTACACAGTATCGGATTCTGCAGACATTTCTGAAGAAGACTCGATTCAGAAATATTTTCAGAGCGGTTCTCCATTCGGGCAGGTCGAGAAAATATCCGTCGGCAACGTGCGCACGGTATTTTGCCGCTGAGCGGCCATTGTTCGCCCGCCTCGACTCGCCAGTGCCGTAGCTACCTGTTATCTACACCGACAGTACCCTATGCAATAGGCACCTAATTTCCATAATTACAGTTACTGTTATTATATAATTATAATTTATAATTACTATAATTATATAATTATATGGCTGCATTTAATCAAAGGAAGTATAATGGAGCTCCACTTCCCGAAAACTGGGCGGATGACCGCGAACCAGTTGTGCCGGCTGGAATACCACGACCGCGCCACCAGAATGGGAGACAGAGACAACGTTCCAGTAACTGGAGAGGTGGGAAGACCCAGCGGCCTCGTGCTGTCCCGACCGGTCCCAAGGAAATCCGGGATCCCGCCGAGATGGTACCGGGTATCGTTAAAGCCTCGAAAGAGACACTGCAGAACGAAACATTGTGGCTTGAAGGACCATATTCCGGAACGCATCCCATCAAGCGCGTTTACAGCCACAATGTAGATTTCTCAACATTCGCACTCTTGTGCGATCGCGTTTATGCCGACTTGGAGGCTGAAGACCCACGGCTAAGGAGACAAATGCCCTTCGCCGCTTTCCAGCATGCTAAGACCAGTCTGCTGAACGCCGTATTAAAAAAATAACAGAGAACAGAGCCGTATAACAGAGAAAACAGTGACCATCCAAAAATGCCCTGAAAAACTACGACTGACAGAAATTAGTGGATATATAACCGCTGTATATGACCAAAAGTGGTGGCTGGCTTATGTGTTGGAGAAGAATGAAGAAGAAGATGAAGTAAAAGTGACATTTCTGCATCCTGCTGGTCCTTCATCATCATTTTCATATCCAAGAAAACCGGACATATTATGGATACCACCGGCAGATGTACTTTGCAAAGTTGATCCCACCACTCCTACAAGAAGGATTTATGCAATATCATCTGAAGAAGCCATGAAAACTTCACAACTCATCAAGTTCTGAATAACTTTTGCCTAAGATGTAAGTGTTAAAAATTTTATTTTATGTTCTTGATTAATGTAATATAGTAAAGAAACCTGTAGTACGTAGGGTGACTAACGGTTTCGTAAAACACCCTTTTTTCAAATTATTATTTAACTATGAACCCATTACCGTCCCACTTTGAAACTTTGAGAATCACTTACCAAAAGTATAAACTATTTATTGGAATTTTTTTAAAATTTTCAAAGTGGCACTTTTTGAGAAAAACAAAATCAAAATTTTGAATTTGATGTCACAAAAAAACTTTTTATAACAAAGTATGTTGTGTTGTACATCAAAAGAAGGGGCATTTAAAACCGAGTAAAATGACACCAGTCCCATCTCTCTAGCTCAATTAGGAGAAAAGATATGATGATTTGAACACATGTCGGTTACGCTTTTTGGCGGATTTTACCAAACTTTACATAGCCATAATTTTGAAACCGTTTGAGATATTTGAAAAAAATGGCATTTTTCTTAATCTCTATAAGGACAACCTTCGTACCAAATTTCATCAAATTCTGAGATAGTCACGTTTATACCCTGTGTTGATTTCACATGGAATGACCCTAATGTAAAAATTTGTACACATATTGAGATGACTCTTAACTGTATTTTAACATTTTTTATTTTTAAAAATAATAATTTTGAGAGCTGTTATAGCTGATCTCCAGGAGCTCCTCTAAAAAAAAGCGCTTTGCGATGATCACGATATCTCGGGACTGAATTTTTTAAAATGAAAAAACCAAACGGATTTCGTTAAAGTAACGTATAATCTAGTAATTAATCGAAGGAATAAACAAAATAAAAGTTGAGACGGTATCCCCCAGTTGACTACCACTGCCCGAGCTGCGAACCACGGACAGCGCCGATGAGTCGGCAGAAATAGACAATTACAAAAAACTAAAGAGTTCGATGTCTCGCATAGAGTATAGGCCTATGATTGGGCGGCGCGTGCGACAACAAAATGTATATAAGGCGGCGCAAAACGAACGTAGAGGCACTTGCTTACTGTTCCTCAGGCAAACTGAACACTTACTTATTATTCAGCATCCATACGAACAACCTTTGATTGAACATTAGACGAATAAATAAATGAATATTGCGAATATTGTAATTAGAATAGGAAGAGTGTGCGAATGAGAGAGAGAGAGAGAAAGATAGAGAGAGCATATCCCTATTTTACCAATTTCCAATTTCCTAAAGGACACGGAAGTAACACCCGGTCATTGCGACCGGACCTATCTCGAGAAGGACAATTCACCCTGGAGGGAGTAACACCCGGACATTGCGACCAGACCTATCTCGAGAAGGACAATCCACCCTGGAGAGAGTAACACCCGGACATTGCGACCGGACCTATCTCCAAAGGGGTTTCCTACCTTACCAAAGTAACCAAATCTGCACCTTCGTACCTAAGTAGTAGCGGCTGTCCATTGCGGTCAGACCCCGATCTCATCCATCTGTTACGTATGAATCCCGCGATTCTTACGAAAATTCCCGTCATGGAATTTTTCTTGGCGACACTCAGGCGCCTTAGTCCCCTGTTTTTCGAACGAAAACAGGATACATAAATCCTGATACACTTGTGACCCTTAGTCTCTGGTCCAGGACCCACGGGCGGCTACGCTCCGGTCCCCACGCGATAAGGAAAACTCGAACGCGAGAGCCTGCTTCCCCCGACACTCCAGAGTTTTCCAACCGTCTTTTTCAATCAGTATCTCTACTCCCACCCCAGGGTAAATTTCCTAGAATTTTCAGTTCCCCACCACATTTTCGTCCTATATAAGGGCTACGAAAATTCTCATCTTCGGGTTATTCTCAACACGACTCTCGAGTATTACAGAACGAGATCAGGCCCAGTTCCTTTTCGAGTTTTACTTAACCTTCGGAAGATTAGTCTTACCATTGGCAATTCAACTCTTGGTCGGAGTGCCCCCGTATAAACTCGCGTTAGAGTCACTCGCGAACTAGTTCGGAGTCATCTTATTGTGAAGTCTCGTCAACCGTCAATTCCCAAGGGTAAACATTTAGAGCTTCACAATATTTAAACTACTACTTAAATTCACACACAAAACACTAAACATACATGTATATAGATTCGATTGAAAGAATATACTTGTTATACTTTTTACTAGAAACATTGAATTCGAGTAGAGAATTATTTCTAGAAAATAAAACCTTTCCTCTCGAAGTAAATATAAAACAATAATCGAGTAACGTACCCACAAAATTATTCACTCTAACCGCTCGGAGTGAAACAAAAGTTACGAGAGTTATTACTTTACGACGTTACCGTAGCAGGTCAAAACCACAAACAGCAGGTATCGGACTGCGCGTGCCCTAGGGCTTGCTTCCGTACCTGTGCGACCATTTGTAGTCCTAACAAGTGCGTCGTTATTAACCAGAGAGTAGCACCTTGCAGTTAGTCTACAAGTACATCTACCTCGGGGAAACACCTTACCTTAAAATCTAATTAACCACTCTGGAGGCCAGCGCCCTACAGTTAAGCTGTAGGCTCATCTGGGTCCAGATTCCCTTCAATTCCGATTCAAGGCCAGCGCCCTACGGTTTATGCCGTAGGCTCATCTGGGTTGAATCACTCCTAAGATCCTTGCACACCTGAGTGAATGCCAGCGCCCTACAGTTAAGCTATAGGCTCATCTGGATTCATTCTTCCTCGATCTTAACCACTCTGGAGGCCAGCGCCCTACAGTTAAGCTGTAGGCTCATCTGGGTCCAGTTTCCCTTCAATTCCGATTCAAGGCCAGCGCCCTACGGTTTATGCCGTAGGCTCATCTGGGTTGAATCACTCCTAAGATCCTTGCACACCTGAGTGAATGCCAGCGCCCTACAGTTAAGCTATAGGCTCATCTGGATTCATTCTTCCTCGATCTTAACCACTCTGGAGGCCAGCGCCCTACAGTTAAGCTGTAGGCTCATCTGGGTCCGGATTTCACTCTTTCCGATACAAGGCCAGCGCCCTACAGTTAAGCTGTATGCTCATCTGGGTTGTATCTCTCCTTACCTTAATTCAAGGCCAGCGCCCTACGGTTTATGCCACAGGCTCATCTGGGTTGAATTAAACATCATTTCCTAGATCATACGTTGATTTGTAGCGCCCACTACTGTTGACGTACGATACCCCCTGCTACAGTAAAGTTGAATAAGAGACGAATTCGCGTCTCATTACAATCGGTACTAACATACCGATAACGCTCGCCGGCCACGTTCAAGAAACCAGCCCGGCTCGTAACACATCGTTCCATAATCCATATTCCCCCTCTCTGAATGCTTGAGAAGAGTGCGAAAAGAAACTCTGGGCATTTAAAGCCGAAAATAGAATAAGTCGAGTGCGAGTGAGACGACGAACGACGTGTGTGAGAGAGAGAGATCGAGCGAAGACAGCGCCAAACAGCTGATCGCGTACGTGTGCAAGAGTGTGTGTTCGGGCAGTAATATAGGAATTAGCGCAGGGACTTCTGTAAATACCAACATTAGAATAGGGAATTTACATTAAGAGGAATAGAATTAGAAAAACGCGTGTATGAGGAATGTGTGATAGCGTAGGAAAATAAGAAGTTGTACAGTAGAGATTAAGAAAACTGAATAAATCAAGAAGTTCATGTTATACGGTTTCACATTTCTTTATCGGACTGCCCCGAATCTATTCATAAAGTAAGGTGCGGTCCTGTGGTTGTCAACGCTAGAGGGACGTACCGTTACAAAGTTTTTGACAAAATGGCAGCTTCTAAAAAAAAAATCGATTTTTCACCAAAATTTTTGCCTTAAATTGTTCATAAAAAAAGAAATATTCATCGGTGAAAAGAAACCTTCGATTAATTACTAAAAAATATAGCCAACAAGCTTGTGTTAAAATTTGAGACTGATCGGTCCAGCCGTTTTCGAGAGATCGTGGTCACCGCCTTTGAAAACACTGTTTGGAGAAAAACGCACTCAAAGTTTGAGAAACCGGTAATAGAAACTGTAGTAAAGGCAACTTCAAATTATTTAGTAACAACAACCAAAGTCGGAAAAATTAAATTTGAATGTAATTGAGCCAACATCAATTTCAGTTATCCAAATATCAACAACTGTATCTAGTTGCCGGAACTAATTAAGGGAAACTAATAATTTTTTCGGTGTAGACCAACTACTTTCAAACGCTCTGACACGTCTTTACAAATATGCGTGTAACTTGGACAATAATCGCCGAATTGACTTGAAATTTTCTGTGTGTGTACTTAAATGTATGTACATTACGAAAATGAAATAAAAAAAATCAATTTTTTGAAAATTATAACTGTATGTAACCCCTTAAGAAAAGGTTTTAGCTTTTCAGTAAAATTATATTTACTTTGATTTATTATATATTATATTATAGTTGTTTATTATATATTCTATTTATTCATTTATTAAGTACCCGGGTCATCCCTTCTTCTATACTACGGTTATTACGTAACACATCTTATTTGTCACACACATGTGTTCGCCTGACTCACCGATAGACCGGTGCTTCATGAGGCACGCAACGGACACAGTTGTGGCCATCTGAGAACTACCGTTACATATTACATAATATTTCAATGTATATTAAGCTATTGTTTAATAAAAACGAAATAATGTCCAGTTAACTTCTTTCGCAAAAGATGGTGGTTTTCGCTGCTTCATCCCCGTCCAGTTAAATGCTTGGACCCTTGATAAAAAGTTTAGACACATGGGCCCTTAATAAACAAAGTGTCTTTCTTTTGATAATAAAAAGAAAGGTGATCAGTCGTTACAGCATGGACAATGTAAAACAGAAGATGTCGTAATATGTGATGAAGTAACAATCAGTTACCTCGTTGTTACATTGAATGAAGGACACTTGCTTGAGTTAATTTCTGATTTCTTTGCGGAAAACTCTGCAAGGTTGAAAAATAAACAGCAAAATATGTACTGCATTGCAACCATCCAAAAAGGGAAGAAAAGCAGATGCAGTTTCTCCAACAAAAGTAGAGACACTAAAATTTAAGAGCGATAAAAAACGTAAAAGAACTTAAAGTGCACGCTAATGCACACTTGACAATAATGTGCAAAAGTAAAGTTTGATAAGAATCTTACTCTGAATTGAAGTTAATTAAGGCTGACATTCCACAAAGAAATATTTTGAGACTAGTTTTATATCTATATATCAATGGCAGATCAACTATACTCTGTAAAGTACAGCAGCAATGTCTGCTGTTGAGGAAACTACATCAGTCCCGACTGCGCCAAGTTCTACTGAAGGCTCAACTAGAAAATTACAATCTGCTTTAAATGAAGTGGCGCGTTTAATTTCACAAATCCAAATTAAGACAATAACTTCACAAATAAAAAGACTGTATAGCAACAATCTTTAACTGTAGCACTTAGTTACTATATACCAATACCGATAAATATCTTAGTATGTGTCCAGATGCCAAACTCCAGTGAAAGAACATATTAAGAAACCCACAATTCTGAGCTGTGAACCAACAACAAGCTTATTTTGTATAAGCACAATTCTACGTGTAGTATGGAATGACAGAATACCACTATTGTACTGCTTCAGCGAACCAACTTTCAAACGATTGAAATATTTTAGAATAAAGGGATTAATTGTACAGCGAATACATGTTGATAAGTTCGTAAGATCTTGAGACCTTAATAGTTATAGACAATGTCGCTAAGTAAACTAATTCTCATCTGAGGAGACTATAAAACCACATCAACATCAGACCCGCCCCACACTTCTCAATGTGCACAACGTTACCAAATGACTCAAAAGGAGAAAGTGCTTGAAAGAACACTAAGAGATTCAATGAACGTATCTTTGATTTAGTTGTTCTTTAACATATTACACTAGAAACAAATTAATCATTAATCTTGTAAAACTGGTTTAACTGTATTTCAGTTTTATCCTTCAAGCTTTAAAAAAAAGCAGCCAAATCCATTTTCATCAAGCAATATAAAGCTACTAATATAGGCAGCCTTATAGAATTGTTTAAATCATCCCAAGATGTATGAAACAGTCTTAAACCACAAGACTGTTTACTAAGGGATGGAGATAAAGAATTTTCAGACAGCAAATTCTAATTTCAATGTCCCAATTTATACTTCTCATTCTCTCCAAACAGTCTTCGTAAGGACTGAAATAGTACTTTTCAGAATGACAAAAACTACTCTTTTCCAGACAACAAGCTCTTAAACAGTAATTTTTTGGACTAGAAATACTGAAACATTGCCAGCTTTGAGAAGCCTTAGGGCAACAGAAAAAACAGAAAATGGTAACGCCTTAACCTCTCATTTCACCAAATTTAAACTTATGCCTCAGAAATTTTAACGAAGAGCCTATTTTTGTTTGTAGATCCCTATTCAGCAGCACAATCTACACAGAAGTTTAATATGTTCGGAAGTTACTGTTGATTGTAATTCTTGCCTTCGAAATTATTGATCAAAGCTGTATCAGCTGTATCTTTATTTTCAGATAGATTCCGAAGATTTACCGAAACAATAAAAGCGATAGTAAAAACTGATGGAAACGGCTGAAGAGCAGCCGTTTCGAATAACGTACAGCAGATCTGATCAAGTACACCACTAAGAACAAAGGCACCGAGCTTGAATGAACACATTTACACTTCATAGAAGCCACGATCAGAATGGCCGAAAAAAACAGTTGCGCGATTGTAATGGCTAAATCATACGTCATCAATGAGTAGTACCCAAAAGAGACCGAGAGGTGGCGCAAAAGTTGCGTACTTTGGTGATCGACTACAATCAACTACAATCGACTGTATGGCGTCGATATGTTAGAGCGATAGGTCTATCGTTTGTCTCATTTGATTTGTGATACCTTCTAACAATAATAAATTAAAATTATATGCAAAAACATATTTTTCACCGTATCTAAAAGTGTTTAATTGAGTTAATAGTGACTGTACAATTGGGTACTTTCCTTCTTATATTATATGAACAACTGGTAGAAGTGCCGTCTGTACTTAAATTTTTTGTATATTATTTCAAAACTTCAGCACAGAACGAACTTTTATATTTGTTATATAGTAGTAGTGACTGATGAGTGTTTCATGAAAGAATAAACGATGCAAAGCCAACGCTCACATTGAATTTGTTTGCCAAATGTGTGTTATTGTTTTTTTTATTTTAAGTACAAGTTACATTGTTTAGTAAAGTTTAAATTTTCTATGTTATATTATATATATTATCTAATTTATTTTGAAAAACACTACTTATATATGAATAAATAGATATTTTTTCTTCTGAATAAATAGATTAGTTTTTTTTTTATCAAAAACCTTTATTTATGCAAGTACTATTTATTGTTGGGAAGAAAAAATTTTGTGGCTCTTTAAAAACTTTGAAATTTTGTAAATTGTAATTTTTGACTCTTGCGACTCAAAAGGTTGCCGACCCCTGGGCCCATCCCAATATTAAGATGGAATATAATGTATTAGACACAGACAAGTTAATAAAGCAATTTCTTAGGTGTACTCCAATAAATATAATAAATGGAACGGTGCTTACATTTATATTTTAACTGTTTTTAATACTCTTACAGATCACGTACAATAGCATATAATCTTTTTCTAGCCTCTTAATAATATTAAGTCGAAACTATTTACGTTAGGTTGTTTCAAAGCTGTTTTCGTTTACAAAGTCTGATGAATGATATTGTATTATTTAAAAACTTTTTATATTTATATTCTACACTACCTTCTTCATCCATCAATGAAAAACATCAGGTTTCGTGTTTGCCTAAGCATTGGCTAAGAAAGTTAAGTTAACAAGTTGTAAATAAAACTTGCGAGTCAAACTACTATTTTCTGACATTTACATTATCAATACAATCATAATTCATTAATTTTTAAATCCACTGAATTTATACAGAATCTGATCTCCGTTCTAAGTTGTTTAAATATGTACATTTCATTGCAGATTTTGAAAGAAGGTGCAACTGATTTAAACAGTCAGAAAAGAATTTTGGACAGCACAGTGAATAGCAATTTAATTGAACAGTGTCCTAACAAACATTCTTATCAAAAAGCATTCTTAAAATGGTTTATGAATAAGGTACTCACCCTCAATACAAAGTACAAACGTTTATGATAATATAAAGACTAATTACTAATTATTTAGTTGTATTAATTTATTCATTGTTCTAACATAGATCGAAGAAGGTGGTGATGAAGTGCACGACGATATGTATACTACATATTGTAATTTATTATCTTTGAATTCTGATGAACCCACCCATTATCGTCATTTTTTAATAGAACAGGGATCATTAGACTGTATCGCGATACAGGAAAGCACAAACATTATTTCTGAAGGCGCAACAGGACAATGAGTAGGAAGTGTAATTTTCTCAGTTAAAAATGATTATAATAAACAGGCTGCAGCAGCGTTGAGTAGATGGTGTGCTGAGAACAGAGCAAGTTTTTATAGGAAAACTGTATTGGAACTTGGCTTTGGAGTAGGACTGACCGGGCTAAATGTTATTAGCGTTTGTTCTCCAAAAGAATATATTTTCTCCGATTGCCATCAAGCTGTCCTTGCAATGGTTTCTAAAAATGTGAAGCTTAATTTATTGAAATCTAAAGACAAAGCATTCTCAGAAAAAATGTGAGCCAGTGACAGGTTAAAGTTGCAAGTTAGTTATTACAATACCATTGTCAATGTCATGGATTTGAGCTGGGAAGAGATTGGCATATATGTATCTGAGAGTCAAACTATTCCGGACGTAATAATTGCAGCTGATATTTTATTTGAGAAAAACTCATTTCACGCATTAGCGTCTGGATTGAAAATCCTTCTAAGCTTCGAGAACAGATATGCCATAATTGCGGCGACCATTCGTAACGAGGATACTATTTCACACTTTCTGGAAGAATTAGGTATTTTTTTTTGCTAGTAGATCCGTGCAAATAATTTAGCCTTTTTATAGTATAATACTGTTATAGTAAAATCTAATAAGAACTATTTTTGTAGGAAAGCATAATCTTGATTTTCAAGAATGCACTTTGCCAGAACACACAGTTCATGTATGTACAATTGGCAGTCTTACCTATTCGGATTATAAAGATTTATTACAAGAGATAACACTGATGTTATATTGAATATAGCATACTATTGAAAACGAGCATTTCCATGTTCCATGCACGATGTATATATTGCATTATACAATGTAATCGTAAGGTGTTTTTAACTAAATGATGGTCCTATTAAATTGGTGTTTTATTAATAATCTTATCGTACATGTCTATATTTATAAATACAAAAATGATGTGTTAAAAATATTTATAAAAGTTATTAAATATTAAATTTATGTTTAATTAATATAACTCTGATCTTTACACTAATGCAACTCAAAACCACTTGCGCTTGTTATGGCGTTTGAGTTTCACTTCAGCTTCGTCCACATCCTTATCGGCATCTTTTTTAGGCGTTTTCTTGGATTTCCTTTCTTTCGATTTCTCCTTTGTCTTTCCTTTTCTTGCCTTTGAAGATTGAGAATCATTATTATTTTTACCCGAAATTTCGTTTTTATTTCTAGCTGTAACAATAATTATTTAAATTTGTATATATCCTGTCATTTTAAAGGGTAGAAAATGTACAATGTGTTTCTGTTTTTCGTATCGAATATTTAGGAGCATGAGATAGAATTGAAAAAAAGTAAGATAGTGTTGTGAAAAATTTAGGCGGTGAAAATTTTGTTACAAAGATGTAAGCAAGTAATACGAATATAAAATTTCACACCTTACTTTTACTTATGAACAAATCTAGAACGAAATATTTATGGCACAGAAGTGATATACTAAAGAACTAGGGCAGCTTGTTAATAACTCGATTACTGATATTCAGCAAGATTTTTAAATAATTTATAAAATAACAAATTCTGTAGATAGATGTCAAATTAGTATGATAAACAACATATAAATACATTTTGATACTAGACTTTGAACATGTTTTACGATCAATGTTAATAACATTAATTATAAGCAAACTGAATACTTTTGAGACATCGGACAGTATGTTTTTGTATGAATATATTTTCTAAAAATTGGAGAATATTTGCAACACAAGAAAATATTACAACTTTCCAAGTCTCGTAAAAATTTTGTTAAATGATTCGAACACGTAAAGTATATTGATAATACAGACCTTAACCGGCTATATAACGATCATATATGAAAAATCATATATGAAAAAAACCTGGGACACTTATCACTAATTGGTACAGAAAGCCGACTTGGTCGGGTAGATTTTTAAATTTCCATTCAGCCCACCCCATATCACATAAAATCGGACTCATTAGAGGACTTCTTGATAGAGCTATCAAATTATCCCACCCGTCATTTTGGGAAGAGAACATCAATTTAGTTAAGACCACTCTAAAAAATAATAGCTATCCGGTTCAATTTGTCAATTACCATGTGGGGAAAAGAATACACGCATATTATAATTCTGTACCAAAAAATAGTAGTAATAACAACAATCTACAACTGTCAAGGAATACCATCCCTTACTTTGCAGGTATTAGTGATAACATAGCGAGGGATTTGAGGTCGATCGGATTTAATGTCAGTTTTTCAGTGATCAGTACTAGTAATAATTTATTGTTCAGCAGCCCTAAGGATAAGATACATAAAGACAAACGTTCGAATCTGATATACAACATTCCATGTAATGATTGTGATTTAAATTACATTGGTCAGACTAAACAATATCTGAAGTCACGTATCAACGAACATAAGTTGTCTCTAAGAAGTTCAAACCATCTTGTAACTGATTTAGTACACCATTATCAAGAGAAAGGTCACTCTTTTAATTTTGACAGAACCACTATTTTGAACAATGAAGCGAATTTAAACAAACGATTATTATATGAAACATTCTACATCTTAACACATAAAACTGTTAACAAAAGGACAGAGAAACATGAAGTGGATGATTATTATGCTAATATCATAGAATTATTAGTTTGATGTCCATATATACATTACAACCTGTCTATGACACTTTTTCTCTAATCCTTTTATTTTTTACACTAACATCTGTAAAACTTATGTTTCATCTTAGTCACATCATCTTGACTAATGATTTCTGTATCGTTTGATTCCATCTTGCTGCTTCTAAAGTTCGGTTCTGAGTGACTTAATTAGTAAATTATTACTATTCTTCGACTAAAGAACACCTTAGTCAATTAATAATGGGTACAAAAACAATTAGTTATTTTATCCTTGGTGTATATATAGTTATATATTTTTCAATTTGGTTACTGAAATTCTGCATTTTATCTCCCTGTCACAGTCGCCCTGATGCGCTGTATGTCGGGACCTCTGTGACATGGTCGATTTTCGTCCGATTCTGCCTTCAAATTTTCGCGCCTTGTCTCAGTGTATCGATGATATCGACCTCTATCGACTCTCTACGATCGCGCAACACGTTGTAATGTGCGCGCAGTACGTATCAGTCTCACCATCGATGAACATGTAAACGTTTCTCGCCAATAACGCCCGTTTATGGGTTCAGCAATCTTTTCATCCATAACAAGTAAGTAAATTATTGTTTGATTTGGTTAATGGTTAGAATGATTAGAACAATGTTTTTTGGGTTTTTCTTTAACATTATTACCCTAATATTTTGTATTATAAAATTACAATTTTGTTCATTATAATTCAAATAATTTTATTTTATTTTGTTTTTATCAAGGGTAAATAATTGTTAATTTTCCCTGAGGAGGGTCACCAATATGACCGAAATGTTGGAATTTATTACAATTCAAATATTGCCTTGTTATGGATGATAAGTAAGTAGTTCAGTTTTATTATTTTGTTCATATATGATCGTTATATAGCCGGTTAAGGTCTGTATTATCAATATTATTATATTTACGATCGATAAAAAAAGAGATTATTCTTGTAAAGTATATTGTTCGTGAAAAATATAGATTATTTAAATATGTATAGTTTAAAAACAAAAAGGTCATACGTACTAAAACTACAAATTTGACAGTGACTAACAAATTTTAGCAAAGTGCATGCAGCTTAAAATGAATAAATTAAAAAAGGAAGCTGTCCTAATAAGGAAAAGATGGACTTTGGATGAAAAGAAGGAGCATTGCTCGAAATCACGTAATATTACTAGATCTTATATGTAAGATTTGCACAGTATTGAAATCAGACTATTCTATATTCCCCGCTTACTTATATTAATTATTTGGTTCTACAGAAAACTGCATAGAGTGTACAGTGGAACAAAAGAATCTGACTAAACTGTAAGGTGAAGAAAAGGGTGTGGCTATGAAAACTTGTGTATACATACAGATAACGTAAACACGGGCAACATTTCATATTCTACACTGCAAAATCTGTTGCTAGCTACATACATTCATTCTGCGTTCAATATTTACTTATAACTTTATACAGTGTGTGAATAAGAGCGTGACTTCTGTTTGAATGCTTTACTGGGAAAACTATAAGATAAGTACATTGAGGGACTCTGTTACGATGCATTGCACAAAAGGTTTCAATTATTATCTGACTTTCACCAGAAAATAAAGTCTTTGACACTGATGCCGTCGAGGTAAAGATTCGGTGGTGCTATTATTGCACATAAAATATGTGCAAAAGTTAAACGCGTTTGTTATCAACTGAATATAGCGATATATAAACAGCAAATATTTCTAGAGTACGCGTGGAAAATACTGTAAATGCCAAAACCCAAATTTTTCAAATACAAAACTTTGCCTTGACAACAACTTATTTGAAATGATTGATTTGTTTTGATTGGAATCTATCTGTAAATATACATATATATAATTCAAATGCATCGACAAATTTTCTAATTTTTACATTGATATGGGACAAATTCATGAAAAAACGAATTGTATTTCTACGAAACCTTGTATGAATCCCTTTTTAATTGTAGAGAAAACTGAAAAATATTGTGCCACTCATATAAATTTTCCAAGTTTAGTAATTATCAGTTTTGTATGTCCTTGGATAATTTTCACGGAAAATTAGAAATACATTTCATTAATGTGAACTTTTTAGTTTTCGGCATAATGTTTTACTAAATCGTTAGTTTTATTATTAACTACTTAGAAAAGGAAATTTTATGCTACGAAATTACCATTGATACGTTGACACATTCACCGATTAAAGCAAAATAATTTAAATTTAGCACTGTCAGTGCTTTCTATGAGAACAACTGCAAATTTCTGATTAATGAAGACAAAGTTGGTTTTTATCTCGACAGCATGTCTCTATCGTTCTCTCTTCTCTAATTTATTTTGTATTTCTATAATAAATTGTTAGAAAGTTACGTTAGCCATGCTCAAATTTAGACAGCCTGTACGACAACTCCTTCATATCTACAGCCGTAGATTTTGCTATTGTAGTTTAGCGGGTCAAGCCGGAGGAATAAAAACACATATTTAAAATAACAAGAACTTATTTAGCAGCAAACAAACCCATATGTTTGTGTATACTCCGATCTTCCTCCACTTCTCTACGACGATCCATTTCCAAACATTCAACGATTTCGTTGCGCCTCTCCACAATTTCTATGAGCCTGCAAAAAAGGTTATTGTATTTTATTACACTATTGTACATACACACAATTCATATTGTATAAGGCGGCGCAAAACGAGCCTAGGAATGACTTATTATTCTTCAGTTAAACTGAACACATCGATTACTATTGAGCTAGCGTCTTAGCCACATGAACAACCTTTGATTCAATTCTGAATAAAATATTAGAATATCGTTATACTTATAATAAATTAGAATAGGAGGAGTGTGCGAATGAGAGAGAGAGAGAGAGAGAGAGAGAAAGATAGAGAGGGTATATCCCATATTTTACCAATTTCCAACTTCCTAAAGGACACGGAAGTAACACCACGGCATTGCGCTGTGACCTATCTCGAGTGTCCATCCTTCGTGTCTTCGGAAGTAACACCCGGTCATTGCGACCGGATCTATCTCTAGAAGGGCAATCCACCCTGGAGGGAGTAACACCCGGACATTGCGACCGGACCTATCTCCAAAGGGGTTTCCTACCTTACCAAAGCAACCAAATCTTCACCTTTGTACCCAAGTAGTAGCGGCTGTCCATTGCGGTCAGACCCCGATCTCATCCATCGTTCCATAGTCCATATCCCCCCTCTCTGAATGCTTGAGAAGAGTGCGAAAGGAAACTCTGGGCATTTAAAGCAAAAAATTGAATAAGTCGATTACGAGTGAGACGACGAACGACGTGTGTGAGAGGGAGAGAGTGAGCGAAAACAGCGCCGAACAGCTGATTGCGTGTACGTGTGCAGGTGCGTGTGCGAGTAGTAATATAGGAAATAGCGCAGGGACTTTTGTAAATACCAATATTAGAGCAGGGAATTTAATTTAAAGGAACTAGAATTAAGAAGGCGCGGGTGTAATGAATGACTGATAGAGCAGGAAAGAAAGGATTGTACAGTAAAGATTAAGTAAATTGAATAAATCAGGAAGTTAATGTTAAAAAGTTTCACATTTCTTTATCGGCCTGCCCCGAACCTATTCATAAAGTAAGGTGCGGTCTTGTGGTGGTCACCGCTACAGGGACGTACCGTTACAACACATGCCTGGCCGCCCACGTTCGTGTGTTTGGCTAGCGCGAGCGCGACGGAGCGACAGCAAGATAGAGACAAAGTATGCAGTCGAATGCAGTATTGTTGATATCCCGAGCCATAGTATGCACAAAGAGAATGAATTATACGAAAGAGAGGGAAAAAAAGACACCTTCGTGATGCACGCATTACAGTAATTCCTCCCAGAGTGTAAAATATTCGGGACCGGCTCGGAACATTTTCAGAAACGTGGGGAACCAATGTCGCACATAATAAATTTCTACTGATTGTTGACAGTTCGTCTTTGTATTTTTCCGACAGCGGCGGATGCAGAAAAGGACAGAGAGTAATAGACGAAGAGAGGCTGATACTCGAGAAAACCGATACAATTTAAATGCGTGCATATCGGTGAGTTGACACACTAATGCAAAGACAAATTTTTTCTAATTTTGGCTTTTTGGCAATGAAACTTTTTTTAACAAATTGGTATGGTTTTTCTGATTAAAATGGTATCAAACACGATACAATTCCGATAATTTATGGTATTTTGAAAAATATGAAAAAAATTTATAGGTTACGCAAATACCATCGTGTTTGGTATCATTTTAACCAGAAAAATGTCACAAATATGTTAATAAAAGTTTCATTAACAAAAGGCCTAAAATAAAAAAGTTTTATTGTTGGATTAGTGTGTTGGCTCACACATACACAGCTTATTTCTTAGGTCGCTCGACCCTCGGCTCGACCCTCGGCTCGACCCTCGGGTCTCCGTTTGTTTTTCTTTGCCGCCGGCTCAGGCCCGTGACGCTTTTTCGGGAACTCAGCATTGTCGGTAGGCTACATTTTCGGATTCGACCAGGCCATTCTCTCTGGATTCAGCTGGTTTTTCGAACACTATTCGCGATGTCATATGGTACTTATGGATGTTTAAACGAACAATTTCGGAAATGTAGAAACGCATTCCATTCCATTGTCGGCAAGTCACACAAACATATGTTTTCATCTGTTAACAAGATAAGGACAAATCAGTTGATCGCAACACGTGTTTGATTTCTGACCGATTGATTTTCTGTTTCGTTAACCCCTTCAGACCCGATTTTTTGTTCGTTTAACAAAAAATGATTTTATACTAAAATTAATTTAATTCATGTGAATGAAAGCAACAATATACTTTTTACAAAAATATTGATTTCAGAGGTTATTTTTTTATATTAGATTCACTGATAAGTACATTAAGTATTGGAACTGAGTTTAAACCTATACGTATTAAAATACAACACGAAAAGTATTATGTCCATTACAATGTGCACAGGGTCCGAAGGGGTTAATTACCCGACTTTCTAAAAATAAGCGAATAAACTCGTGGTGTTCAAGGCTCTCTAATAATAAAAGTTATTGTCTCCAAGAAATCTGTACTTTTCCTTAACGCATTGGCGAACAAGCCTTATTCATCGAAAGTCCAAAAATAGTGGACAATAGATCATGGATGTCCTTTAAAATAATTATTAACGCTTGTAGAAAGATATCCTTTACCGCTTTAACAAGACTATCAATAAACCATGAGCCTGCCCATAATAAACCGCCAATGATGACTTGATCATGTGGCAAGTAGAACTTTCCGCGTTCCGACATTATTAAATAAGTAAATTTTATCGAAATTGTATCATGTTTGGTATCATTTTAATTTAAATAACGTCACCAATATGGTTGTAGAATTTCCATTGCAAAATAACTAACAATAAAAATGTTTTATCTTGCTATCATTGTTATCTCGCCCATAAGAATGCTGTTTATATTTATTGGGGTCCCGTCGGCTTATCTAAGGGAGCCGCGCTCGTGTTACGTTCTCGCTTGACTGAATCCAGGGGGAACCCCCCTGGAGTGGGGATGACGACGAAACATTTTGCGCAATGTGCTTTTTAAACACTCTGGGAGGAATTACTGTAGTACGTAATTCAGAAAATATCAAACTGTTATCAATAATTTATACATTTAAGATAATGGTTGCTTAAATTGTTATACAAAGGTATTTAGTTTCTAGAACTTCGATACATATCAAAGCGTCTCTTCAAATTTCTACAAACTTTTTTTTAGTACATAATCAAATTGTTCTGTAAACCGGTTTTCCATGATAAAGTCAGCAAATTTTTGAGTCTGTCCGAAACATGTAGTTATCGGTACTGTTAACAAATTTTGGTTACATGTTTTGCATTGAAACTTTACTATCTCGGATATTGAATCTTTAAATTGTTCCGTGTCTGTTTATAACAGTGTTATGATATTACCTACACATTTTAACAATGAAATTAGAATATTTTTCTGCAGGTATACTGTAAAATTAGATCAGAAGATGCCACGGTAATAAAAAGATTCATGATTTCAAAAAAACTATTTTTTCTTCAAATAGATTGTTGAAGTATAGGTACGTTTAGAAGACACGATGACGTTATTTTACGTAAATTGAAAAACATGTTTAACGATATACATAGGACCATATTGAAGTTCTAAAATTTCTAGAAATCAAAAGCGTTCTTCAACAATTCATACAAACAATTATTTCAAATTTAGACATTTTTAATAAGATGGTTTTGTGTAATTAAACCGTTTTTGTACATTTCTATGTTTATTATAATTTTCCAATTAAGAATTTAAAAACCTAACCTATACAAATCCTGCACTATCTTGCAATAATTAAATGTTTAATATTTTGGTAATTCCTTCAAATGTCTTTTCTTTTTCAATATTCCCCACAATATATGCATGTTTTTAAAC
Source organism: Mimumesa dahlbomi (assembly GCA_917499265.3). Lineage (NCBI taxonomy): Eukaryota > Metazoa > Arthropoda > Insecta > Hymenoptera > Crabronidae > Mimumesa > Mimumesa dahlbomi. Next base: position 4,834,558 of record OU824120.1, read on the forward strand.
AATGTCTAACATACCGCGAGAACCTTGTATTGAACTGAAACGCAACTATATGTAGATTTAAATTTTCCTGGCTCCGGAAGAGTCTCTGATTTTTTTGTATCACTTCTTTAAAAAACTTTTTGAAATTATATAAATACATAATTCTTATTACTATATTTCTTAAAAGGAAATAACGTTTAAAGGAAAATTTGGTATATGCCTTCACATCATCGTATATCATCATCATGTCACCATATTAATCAAATCCGTTTATTCCATTATTTTCCGACATTCTTTTATTCCTTCATTCCTGTATTCCCTTATCAGTAAAAAGCATCGAAAATGCAAAGGTGTAGGCCAAGTACAAGAGGATGTGACTTTGGAATAGCTTTCTCGTTAACATAAACTTGATTATACGATGTATTTGAAATCGAACAAATGCGAGCAAGTACAAATCATTGTACAGCATCCACACGATGCTATCGCTAAGTAAATATATTAAATTAACTAAATTTCCCAAAAAATGATGTCTCCTCATTTCATTAATAAATCTGTTTAGTGCTCGACTAAATGTACTTGGTGGCCCGCTTTTTACGAAGCTTGATGTCCAAAATGTAACATTACAGATATTTGTACTCATTTCTAAATTAACAATCTGGATGCATCTGAGTGGAAAAATTTAACAAGTTAACAATCTGGATGTGTCTGAGAGAAAATTATACATGCATATTGCCGTGTGTTTCAACGATTGATGATAACATAAAAGAAACGTAATGAGATATTTAGAGGATTTTCATTCAACACATTAAGAAGGCCGCTTTATACTGTGTTTTAACAACTCTCTTTTAATGTCGAACATCCCTAACTATTTAAGCCTATGTTTCACCATCGAACCTTCGTAAAAAGCGGGCCACCAAGTACATTTAGTCGAGCTAAATGATTTATTAATTAAATGAGGAGACATCATTTTTTGGGAAATTTAGTTAATTTAATATATTTACTTAGCGATAGCATCGTGTGGATGTCGTACAATAATTTGTACTTGCTTGCATTTGTTCGATTTCAAATACTTCGTATAATCAAGTTTATGTTAACGAGAAAGCTATTCTAAAGTCACATCCTCTTGTACTTGGACTATACCTTTGCATTTTCGATGCTTCTTGCTGATAAATATATTCAAAATACATAATTAACCTGTGTATTTACTGTGTCTCTGATATGGGCCGTTTTAAGCACATTCAAAATGCTTGCTTAAGCTGTACCGTTAGTGTGGTCCTAAAAAGGGCTTGGTTAGGTTTGTGGTTCTGTTTTGGTCTGATTAGAGTTGGTTAAAATAAACCGTTTAAGTCCTTATAAGGACTGTTTTAATTAATTTAGCATTGACTTTTCAGAGCCACAAAAACTTTATCCGCCTTTTTCAGCGCCGTAAAGATTTCGTACTCTCGTACATAAGTACGATCACGCCTTTGTCTTCCGTATTATGGGTCGTTCAAATACTTAAGGCGCGCGCATATTTCATACCGCCGACGGCGAGTATAACTGTTTTGCACTTATATGAGCAAAATTAACTAATACCATGCGATTGTTATCTAGCAAATGTCTATCCCAAAACATTTTTCGAATGAATTTACGCCAATTAAATCTTGCATTAATAACCACGGGTTATCAAGAGTTAAGGTCTTGACTCTGGCCAAGTACAAGAGTTCCCGACTGGTAGACCTGAACTACTCTTTTCCGGAAGAATTAGATTGAGGTATTCGGGGTATTCAAACGGCATTAAATCCGCATATTTCTCCCAAACTATGGTGATATTCTTGTAGGGGACGTCCACCCGAGTAATTTAAGCCTAACTACGAGAAGATCCATCAAGCCAATCGCGAGATATTTTGATCTAAATAGTCGAGGTTTTTGTAAGAAACGTCGTCTTCTTCCTCTCCTCCTTCTCCATCTCCATCTCCATCTTCTTCGTCTTTTTCATCTCCAGCCTGTCACGCAGCCCGGTGTCAAACCCTAACATATGTTTCATACCATGCGAGATAATTTTTCTGCCGATAACGTAGACTTTTCTATGTAATCTGAGACATGCCGGAAAAAATCAAGAGACAAGGTTTTGTCTCGGACCAAATACAAGTGTCGCTTATTGGTATTCAGAAAATCTTCAAGGGTTATCAATAATTTATAAATTTAACATAATGGTTTCTTAAATTGTAGAAGAAATGTATTTGATTTTTGAAACTTAGGCTTCATAATATATCGCAACAATACGCTTAAAACAGATTAAACGCCGACTTTTTTTCAAATGTATAAAAAATAAATAAAAAAATATTGAAAATAAATATTACTTAAATGCCCGATAAAGTAATTAGAAATGTTTAGAATAAAATTAATGAGTGACCACGACTGACGAAGACGCACCGTTGCTCTCGGCTGTCGCTACGGCTGCGCTAGGAGTGCGAGCGTGACAGACAGAAGTAAAGAAAGAGAGGCCCTTATGCTAGAAAAATTCGAATCATGTTAAATTCCGCATTGCTTTGACGTCAGCCGCGCTCTCACACATGCTTGCGTGGCCACGTCGCGTCGTTTGTTTGGCTAGTGCGAGCGCGACGGAGTGACGGAAAGATAGAGACAAAGAAGTCGGTGTCAGTTGTTTATATCCGGAGACATAGTACGCCACATCGGGAACGAATTATTACTAAAAAGAGGGAAAGGTAGACACCTTCGTGATGCACGCATTAGTACGTCATTTGGAAATTTTCAAAGTGTTATCAATAATTAATGTGTTTCATTGTTAGAACTTCGATACATGTCAAAGCATATCTTAAAATTTCTACAAGCTCTTCTTTAGTACATAATCAAATTTTTCTGTAAACAGGTCTTCCAAGAAAAAGTAGGCAAATTTTTTTTATCGGGTTATTCGGCACTGTTAAATAATTTTTGTTACGTGCTTCGTATCGACACTTTACCATCTCGGCTATTGAATCTCCAAATTGTTTTTTATCTAGTTGTAACAGTGTTATGATATTACTTAAACACTATTTGTTCAAACCCGTCGTTGAAATATATGTAAGATTAACGGACATGATGACGTTGTTATACGTAAATCGAAAAATGTTTACAAGGATATACATTTGACCAAATTAAAGTTCTAAAAGTTAGAAACATTTTTCAGCAATACACACTAACTATTATTTTAAATTTACCCCGTTATCGTAAAACCATTTTTGTCCACTTCTATGTTTATTATAATTTTCAAATTAAGAATTTAAAACCCAAACGTACAAATCCGTCACTGTATTGCAATAGTTAAATGTTTATTATTTTGCTAATTCCTTAAAATGTGTTTTCTTTTTCAATATTACTGACAATATATGCAAGTCCTAGTACCTAGACTAAATGTTTACTGTCTCCGGAAGAGTCTCTGATTTTTTTATTCACGTCTTCAAAGAATTTAAAAAAATTTTAAAATACATAATTCTGGTTACTATATTTTTTAAACATAAATAACATTTAAAGGATAATTTTTTACATTTTGCCACATCATGATTGCAAAATTATTACAATAATGAGATCTGTATATTCCTTTATTTTCCTGCATTCCCTAATTTCTTTATTTCCTTATTTCTTTAATAACAAGTATTTCAATAAAAAACATACAGTTCTTTACATAATTCTACGAATGGAGTGAAATCCACAAAAAGCATCGAAAATGCAAAGCTATGGGCCAAGTACAAGAGGATGTTACATTGAAATAGATTGCTCATTAACATAAACTGCATTTTACACAGGATTTGAAATCAATCAAATGTGAGCAGGTACAAATTATTGTAGAGCAACGACACAATACTATCGCTAAGTAAATATATACAATTAACTAAATTTCCCAAAATATGGTGTGTTCTCATTTAATGACTAAATCTGTTTACTGCTCTATTAAATGTACTTGGTGGCCCGCTTTTTACGAAGGTTCGATGGTAAAAAATAACTGTAGTATCAACTCCCCTACGCTTAAATAGTTGGGAATGTGCGACATTAAAAGAGAGTAGTTAAAACACAGTATAAAGTGGGCTTCTTACTGTTTAGAATGAAAGTCCTTTAAATGTCTCACGTCGTTCCTTTTTAATTTATTTTAACATCAATTGTTGAAATGCACTACAATATGTACATGTAATTTCCTCTCACACACATCCAGATTGTTAACATATTAAATTAGAAATGTTTGTTACGTTACGTTTTTGACATCAAGCTTCGTAAAAAGCGGGCCACCAAGTACATTTAATAGAGCAGTAAACAGATTTAGTCATTAAATGAGAAGACACCATATTTTGGGAAATTTAGTTAATTGTATATATTTACTTACCGATAGTATTGTGTCGTTGCTCTACAATAATTTGTACTTGCTCACATTTGATTGATTTCAAACCCTGTGTAAAATGCAGTTTATGTTAATGAGCAACCTATTCCAATGTAACATTCTCTTGTACTTGGCCCATAGCTTTGCATTTTCGATGCTTTTTGTGGATTATATATTTGCGAGGCCGTATATTCTCTTGCAATGCTTTGTTCTAGCAAGTCTTTTACTTAGCGAGCTTGTAACGGTACGTCCCTTGGCTGACCGATCCGCAGCGTTGTTAAAGGAACGAGCCTTTACTTTTTAAGAGTTCGGAGCAGGTGGTTTCAAGAATTAGGAAAGATTTTGCACACACACTCTCTCGATTTATTTCGAGTCGTCTTAAAGTCTATACAGGGTGTCCCAGTTCCCAGGACGCTTATGGCACCTTTGGATAGCTCAGGTAATTCTAAGATAGGGAGTATTATTCTCAGCGTCCCATCACAATCCGTGGCCGAGTTATTAACGAAAAACGACAGCCAATCAGAAGGCTCCGTTGGGCGCGGCAGCGCGACAGTTCCTACTGTTACAAGTTAATGTCTTGTAGTAGCGGGAGTGTTTATGCGGCCGCGTCAACGGAGCCCTTGAAAGGGATATAGACCGAGCACTAACACACTAGCACGAAAAATGTATCGATGAGTCTATGTCACTGGGTCACTGTACTTACCGGCGTCACTGAAAAAAGGTCTAATTTATGACTTTACCTCTTGCGCATATCCTACGGACTAGCATCGCTCGCACTCCACCGGTTTACCCTGCAAACTTTACAGAACACTGCACAATAAATTCACATTGAAAAGAATGACAGTTGCATGTTAATTTTCACCTTAGATTTGATTAAATTATTATGAAGAATGTATGCTTTCGCACACTTGTTCCATTTGTCCAGCGAAAGAGATAGATTCTTCATCCACGAGAAAGTTTGACTATTAATCGATTAACAATACATGCGAAATTACGCGGACTCCATTTCGTGGTGACTTTTTCGTCTTTGCACTTCCAACCTTTTCCATTTTCCACACAAATACGTTTTCCGAAGAATAGATGTAGCGAAGGAGAGACGTCTGTTACCGACAGAATAGTAACAGTAAACAGATGTCCACAGAAGCAGACCACAATGTCAATCTACGTTGAAAGTATGAGTAGTCCTGAAACGAACCGATAATTTAATCCATCTGTTTGATGTCCCCACGTTGAATGTACGCGTGAACCTAAAAAAAGCGTATTCGGTAAGTTAATAATATCGATAGTTAATAATATCCCGTAGAAAACATATTGCTGCCGCGACCGTACGTTTCCTGTTATAAAAATGTCGAGGAAACGGTCTGGTATCGCTCCAACACATTCCTGTAAGAGGCTGTTGAAACCCGAAACGTAACAATGAAAGCGCTGTTAAGAATTCAAGTGACGAGCTCTGGTCTTCTCGACTACACATGCAGCGATTCGACATGTCCGTACCTCCCACCATCCTTAGTACGCCAAAGGGCGAAATGAAAGCAACGAGGGGAACGGGACGTTCCGATACACGAAGACGACACCGAGAAATACAGAATCATTTTTTCTGCCGAACTGAACAGTTCTACGAGTCACTAAGAAGAAATCTATCATTACGAAGGAAACGTATTTGTGTAGAAAATCAAAAACGTTGGAAGTGCAAAGACGAAAAAGTCACCCCGGAGTGAAGTTCGCATAATTTCGGATATATTGGTAATCGATTAATAATCAAACTTTCTCGGTGATGAAGAATCTATTCGTTTCGCTGAACAAATGGAACAAGTGTACGAGTGCATACATTCTTTATAATAATCTAATCAAATCTAAGGTGAAAATTATCAGGCAACGGTCTTTTTTTTTAATGTGAATTTATTGTGCGGTGTTCTGTAAAGTTTGCAGCGTAAACCGATGGTGTGCGAGCGGTACAATTCTATAGGGTACGCGCAAGAGGTAATGTCATAAATTAGACCTTTTTTCGGTGACCCAGTGACAGACTCATCGATACATTTTTCGTGGAAGTGCTCGGTCTGTATCCCTTTCAAGGGCTCCGTTGACGCGGCCGCATAAACACTAACGCTACTACAAGACATTAACTTGTACCAGTAGGAACTGTCGCGCTGCCGCGCCCAACGGAGCCCTCTGATTGGCTGTGGTTTTTCGTTAATAACTCGGTCACGGATTGTGATGGGACGCTGAAAATAATACTCCCTATCTTAGAATTACCTGAGCTATCCAAAGGTGCAATAAGCGTCCTGGGAACTGGGACACCCTGTATACCCGGAATTGTTGGCTGCCGAATGGGAGCTACTCGAAGAGAAAGAAGAAACCAAAGGAAGAGGCTTCAGATGCAGAATGAACATACCCAGAGAAGACCACAGAGTGATAAGGAGAAAGGACTACAAACTGAGCTGTAGAACGTCAACACTAAAATTTAATTTTAAAATTTAAATTTTAATCATAGTTAAATATAGTAGTACAGTACAAATAGAACTAAGAAATAGTAATAATAATAAAAGATAAAATCAACATCGACGAATTAATTAGACATAAACCGTGACCACCAATAGCAAAGTGAGTACATACACAACATACACAATAAAGCCGACAAACTATTTATACATTGAATAAATCCAAGACATATATACACCATTAACGCACAAAAAGAAACAACGACATTACAACTTCACATTAATAGTTAAATAAAAATCATCACACCAAGCAAGGAATTAAGCTAAATTTGCGATCAAAATAAACCATTAATAATCCTCAAACAATATCTACACAACCCGAGTCCATGAAAACCTGCGAACAAACTCACAAACAACCCGCGAATAAACCTGCGCAACTAATAAGCAACACACAACCAATTAACAATAAAATACATCACCATACACACCTGAAACAACCCAAAAGACAAATAACAACAAAAACCCCTTAATAGGTCGAGTAAAACAAAAACAGTAGATACCAGACAACAAACTAATAGTTCTAGGAAATAGGTGAACATTACATTAACAACAGACGCTAAGTCAACCATCTCATAACACCCAACAAAACAGGAACCAACATAATGTATACCCGAAATATAAATGATAGCCCCCAGCGTAGGCAATACAAGACGGCATAACGCGTATCAAAATAGACACCAACCTTTTTTTTTTTTTTTTTTTTTTTTGTAACGGGGAGAAAATGCATTACGCACACCCGGCGGCGGTAGGGCAACCGCCGGGTAGTGTGGGACTCCCCGTGGGTGAGCAACCGCCCACCCGCGGGTGTACCCACTAAAAACTCCCCGGTAGCCTCCATCGGGTGATTCGGCGGCCGCGGGAACGCAGAAGCACACCACCGCGACCGCCGCACCCAGCGCCCCCCACAACAGGGGGCTCATCGCGGAGGGGGCATAAATTCCTGCCCCCTACCACCATCATATCAGCGCCGGAGGGCCACGCTCCGGCGCTCTCAATCTCTGGGACCGATCGCGGAGACGGCGGCGCACCTACCGCCGGCCGTCTCGGTCCCCCGGCCCTGAGCTTAAAACGTAGCGGGTCACCGCGACAGTAACCCCGCTCAGGGCCGGTTCCCTCCTCTTTGCCGCCGTAATTACGGCGGCTGGCGGGCTTGGCGAGGGGCTATGGGGGCCAGTGGCCCCGCTGCACCGTCCCCTCCAGGGAGGGGAGCGGCGCTGACGGCCACCGGCCGCCGCCTCCTATTTCGCCTCGCCCGTCGACGTTCTTGACGAGCGGGATCGGTACGCTCCCGCTCCCGCTCGTCTGCCTCCTTCAGCGAGATGACCTCCTCGCAGAAGGAGGCCACCGCATTCCATGACCTCCCGCTGCCAGCCAATGAAGCAACAACGGCCGGCAACGAGAGGTCCCACCCTATCTCCATTCGGAGTGCCCGCCTTTGTCGAGCAAAGGCCGGGCATTCCTCCAACGTGTGCGGCGCCGAATCAAACTCGGCGCCGCACTGATGGCACTCAGCCGTCACCTCCGCCCCCACTTTATGCAGGTACTCACCGAAGCATCCGTGCCCGGTGAGCACCTGCGTGAGGCGGTAGGAGAGCCTGCCATGCCCGCGGTCCAGCCAACCATCAAAGTTGGCCAGGACCGCGCCGACAGCGGGCTTGCGGGCGGCGGGGCTAGCTGAAAGCTGCCTCCGCCACTCCTCGCGTGCCCGCTGCCTGGACTGGCGCTTCCACACCTCGACCACTCGGTCCGGCGGGTCCTCCCCCGTCCGGCGGAATATCTGCCGACGCCGATATACTTCGGCGTCGGCAGCCGCCTGGAGATAAAAGGGGAGTATCCCCGCCAGGACCAGCGCCACCTCCGTGGATACGGTGCGATAGCCTCTGATCACCCTGATGGCTGCCCGCCGCTGTATACGGCTGAGGATTAACCGGCTACGCCGGCATGCCACCAGGGTGTCGGCCCATACGGCAGAGCCGTACAGGGCCATGGCCCGCACCACTCCCACGTAGAGGCGGCGCACCCTCTCTTCCGGTCCCCCGAGGTTGGGCATAAGGCGACCAAGCATGGTCGCCACACCCTCCACTCGGGGGGCCAAGCGGTCGAAGTGGCCTTCGAAGCGCTAGCGGCCGTCGATGTCCAGCCCGAGATACTTGAACCGGCTCTGGACATCGACCCAGGCTCCTCCTATTCGGATCCGAGTTGGGGGAGGCTTCCGCGTCAGAGGCAGTCTGTGAAACCAGACCGCCTCCGTCTTCTGCGGCGACACCTGCAACCCCAACTCCCGGATCCGGGCGACGACCGAGGCCGCCCCCATTTCTCCCAAACGGCTCGTCCTCGTCCACTCCCTACCGCCGGCGATCACCAAAGTGTCGTCTGCGTAGCAGACGACGGCGACGCCATGCGGCAGGGGCCCGCGAAGCACTGTGTCGTACCCCAAGTTCCAGAGCGATGGCCCCGACGGGGATCCCTGGGGAACGCCACAGTATACCTCCCTCCGAAGCATTCCGTACCGGCCCGGATACGTGATGCACCTGTCCTGCAGATAGTCTGCGAACACGGCTCGAAGGCGGGGGGGCACTCCGTGCTTATGGAGCGCCTCCCTCACCTTCCCCCAGGGCAGGGTGTTGAATGCATTGGCGATATCTATGGATATCGCCAACACCACCCCGCCCCGGTCCACCGCAGAGTCCGCGAGGGCCCTCACGTGCTCGATCGCGTCTAGCGTCGAGCGACCCTCGCGGAAGCCGAACTGCGTGTCGGCCAGGCCGTGTTCGCCACCGCCGGACAGGTGCCTGGAGAGGCGGGAAACGAGCACGCGCTCGAATAGTTTCCCCGCCTCATCAAGCAGACATATGGGCCGGTACGCGGAGGGCGACTCCGCGGGCTTACCCTTCTTCGGGACAAGGACGAGCCTCGCCTCTTTCCATGCTCGCGGCACTCGACCCCGCATCAGGCAGCCGTCTAGCAGACGCCTGAAGCGGGGCCCGAGGACGCTCAGGGCCAAGACCCAGGCACGCCCGGGTATGCCGTCCGGGCCGGGGGCCGTATTACGGGCACCCAGTCGTCGGACGGCAGCGGCGAGCTCCTCCTCCGTGACCCTGACATCGGCGGACCACAATAACGGATCCGCCAGCTCGGCGGGTCGCCGCTCTTCCCGAACCACGGGAAAGAGCGTATCTACGACCCGCTGTAGCACGTCGGGGTCTAGACTCTCCGAGACCGGGGGCGCCGGTGGGCGCAGGCGCCCCATCACGATCCGATAGGGACGCCCCCACGGATCGCGGTTCAGAGAGTCCAGGAGCTCGTCCCAGGCTCTGGCCTTGGCCCTTTTGATGGCCGCTTGGAGGTCAACCGTAGCCTGGCGATGGGCCAAGTACAGCTCCTCCTCTCTCGCCGGGTGGCGACGTCGTCTCCTGCGTTGCCTCGTGTACCGGCGTCGGGCCGCCACGCTGATTGCACGCAGCGCGGCGATCTCGTCCGACCACCAGTACACGGGCCGTCGCGGAGGCCTACGGACTCGGGGCATAGCGGCGTCACAAACCGCCGTCATCGTGCCCCGGAACCACTCGGCCTCCGCATCGACGTCGTCGACCGGCCCGGGCGGAGTTTCCGCCCAGGACATGGCGAGAGCTGCGGCCATCAACGCATCCTCGTCGAGGCGGCCAAGCGCCCATCGGCGTGGTCGTTCACGCCCCGTCTGGCGGCGGGCGGGGTGGCCCTGCATCCGAGTGGCGGATACATCCATAAGGATGTGGAGGTGGTCGCTCAGCGTCTCCACCTCCTCCGCCACCCTCCACCCCGTCACGTATCTCGCGGCGGCGGGCAATGCCCAAGAGAGATCAATGATCGATTCTCCCTGACGCCGCGAGAACGTGGGGACAGACCCCCGATTTAGCAATCGGAGGTCTAGTCCCGCCGCCCACTCCAGCACAGTGTCGCCCCTCGCGTCGGTCCTGGGGCACCCCCAAGCCGTAGACTTGGAGTTGAAGTCCCCCAGGACCAGAGTTGGCCGGGTCCCACAGTGGAGCTGAACGCAGTTCCGGACCCGGTCCAACAACTCCTCGAAAGACGCGAGGGGTAGGCTGGGCGGGGCGTAAACGCCGACCACTGCCAGGCCGCCGCGGAGTGCCGCAACATATCCGCTCCCCCTAGCTAACACACTAAAGGGAGCGGCCCCACGGAGCCTAGCACGTCCCCCGCCCAGTCCGGGCGATCAGGGACGCGGTAGGGCTCCGCGACCACGGCCAACCCCACCCGCAGCTCAGCCACTGTATGGACGAGCAGGTCCTGGGCACGAGCTGCGTGATTGAGGTTGCCCTGGAGGACCCGCACGGCAAGGGGGCACGGAGTAGCCATTTAGGCTGTTTCCATGGCCTCCCCGCCCGCGGGCCCATTCTCAGAAGCCCCAGCTGAGGGAGGCGCACGCAGCTGCTCCTGCGGCTCCTGCCTCAAACCTTCGGTGGCCGTGGACGCTCCCTGAGTCACGGGAACGTCCCGAGAACCCACCAGTGCATCAACAGGCAGCAGTTCTTTAGCTGCACTGGCAGCCTGCGCTGTCCGCTGCGCCCTCTTGCGCCTGGAGGGCGGAGGAGCACAGCCCTTCGCCCCCAAGCGGTGACCGGAGGGCCGCCCAAGGTCGGTGCAGACTGGGCACTTCGGGGGTGCCGTACACTCCCGTGCCTTGTGGTCTGCACCGCCGCAAGCGTAGCATTTTTTCATTTGATTCAATTTCTATGTAGCTTACGAGCGTTAGCTCATTGCTACCTCGCACTAATTACTTTAAGTTTGCGTCTCATTATTTGTTAATTAGCTGGGTTTTTACAGTTTCTTTGTTATATTATTCTGGTTCTGATATATATTTTAAAAATAGAGAATTACTTAATTTCTTAATTTCTTTCCGATCAGATCTCTTAGCCGTCGCCAACCATCCCCAAGGACAGCTAGCGCCGTTGCCCGTCCCTAACCACGTGGAGGTGGATCTGAATCGAATCACTCATTCATTTATTCATTCATTCAGACATAGATAAGTATTCTTTTCGTTTATTAAACATTTTATTTACACTATTTACAAATATTAAGTAGTTTTCTTTTGTATCTATTAATTTCGTCATATTAGATCTATTTACAGCTAACACAGGATGTCGCTCTTCTTCGTAAAGTGGGCAGTCGAACAGTATATGTTCAACTGTCTCTTCCACTGTCGGACATCGTGGACATTCTGGAGTTAGTATAGCCCCACGTTTGAATAGCGTACTATTTATTGAACCATATCCAGTAAGATAGTATACAGTGATTCTATCTGGTTTAAACCAATCGTTTTGCATAGCAAAATCCGCATTCCGTATATATTTGAAGGTTTGCCGGCCATGTTCTTCATTCTCCCATCTATCTCTCCACACACGCATGATTTCGCCTTTCATCTTCTTCAATTCCTCTCCATATTTCATATGCCTGATATCATGGACCTCTCTATAATAATAATTATTCCATTCCGTTGTTAGATTTCTCCTTATTCTGCTGCGAATACCTGCCAGCACTACTTCTAAGTCCATTGGCATGAGACCACTGATTACCTGCATAGGTGACGTTGCCGTGGTTCGGCAAGCCTTCGTAATCTGCAGCAACAATATTCTTTGCAGTGCGGATAAATGTCTACGTACGGTTGTGTTAGATGTTCTGGAATACCATGCTGCCGAGCAGCAAGTAACTATTGGAATAGCCACTGCATTGTATAAAGTTCTTCTAGTGTTAAAATTTATGCCCCACTCTTGCTTTGCTATACGGCTTATTTGCATTACGTAGCTAGTGATCTTATCCCGTAGATATTTTACATGTGACACGAAGGTCAACCTTGCATCTATTTTAACCCCTAGATATTTAACTTCCTTATAGAATTTTACAGCTTTGTTATTTATCTTTATTGTGGGGTATCTGGCTCCACTTAGTCCACCTTTAAGTGACATCGCCATTGTCTTTGCAGGGGATATTGTCAATTTATGTTTAAAGCACCATTCTTCCAGTACTTCTATAGCCCGTATTGAAATATTTTCTATAGCTCTTCTTGTGTTGGCCTTTACAACAAGGACCAAGTCGTCTGCGTAGGCAATTGCCTCCAATTGGTCTTCTCCAATTGCACTCTTTAAACATTCCAGGAGTCGGTCCATACACCAGACCCATGCTGCTGGGCCTATTATCGAACCCTGCGGGCAGCCCCTTTCAACTTTTTTGTCTATTTTACCATAGTTTGATGTCACTATTACTAGTCGATCCGTAAAGTAGCTTCGAAATATGTTCAGCAGGTGCATGCTACAATTTGCGTCGATTAGTCTGCTGATAATTGTGGTCCAACCTAGGTTATCAAAGGCACCTTGTATATCAATAAAGATTGCAGTAACATATTTTTGTTCTGCGCCTTTTACCTCATTTATAAAGTGCATTATAGCATCTTCTGTGCTTTTTGCTTTCCTGAAGCCATATTGGTTTTGCGCTTCCAGACCCTGTTCTTTATATTGTACAGCTATTCTTTGTACTACGATCCTTTCCAGAATTTTCGCCATTGTTGGTAACAGAGAAATTGGCCTATACGAATTAAGCTTCGTCCTGTCCTTACTCTTATCTTTTAAAATAATTTTTAAATGCGCTATTTTCCAGTCTTTCGGAAATTCCGTATTTCTCCAGCAATTACTCAATATGGACATGATCGATTTCGGTTTAACCCGCCATAAGTGTTTTATGATTTCAGATTTGTATCCATCTAGCCCAGGAGCCGTATTGTTTTTTAACTTTAAAATCGCATTATTCACTTCGTTTCCTTGTATCTCGTTTTCCATATTTGAGTTGCGGTACTGGCTTATCTTCCGTTTTTCAGTTAATTGAATTTCGGAATTGTCATTCTCATCGTGCGGGACGCATTTTATTAGCAATTCCTGTGCCGTTTCCTCCCACGATTTGGTGATACGTCCGTCTGGCAAAGTTAAAGAACACAGATGTGGAGCGTCACCAATCTTCTCTCTAGCTATCTTATATGGGAGACTCCACGGATCTTTATTTGCCTCAGATCTTACAAATTCGTGCCACGTATTTTCTTTGCATTTCTTAATAGCCTGTGTATAGATGTTCCTAGCCGTTGTATACCGCCTCTTCAAATTCTCCAGGTCACCTATTTGCAAGCGCTTTGCTCTACGTAGTTGATTCAGGCAGTTTTTCATGGCTTTTCTTTTCTGTTTCAAGCCATCGTTCCACCAAGGTACGCCTCTCGAACAGGATCGCTTCTCAGGTATGGCCTCTTTACAAATTTTTGCTAGAATTTCATTAAACAACTTAACAGCCTCATTTATTTCGTTGTTATACAGTTTTTCATATACTTCATCTGTGAATTCTTTGTCAGCTGCCGCTTCAAACAGATCCCAGTTGGCTTTCCGAATATTATATCCCTTGGGTCCTTGTTTACGTCTGACTACTCGTTCGTTATTGTCCACATTAAATGTTATCATATTATGGTCACTAGATAAGCCAGAGTTTACACACCAATTGGATATGCCACTCAATAAGTTTCCACTACTTAAAGAGACATCGATATTTGTTGCTGCATTAGCTGTTTCAAACGTGAACATGTCAGAGATTTCGTTAGCCACATATAAACCATTTGCACTTATAAAGTTTTCTAGAAGCTCACCGCGTTCATCCGTATACCCCGAGAACCAAACATCAGATTTAGCATTGGCATCCATCAGGATTAAAATTTTGCTGTTACCCAATTTTCCAATTAGGCTTTCCAGCTTATCTAATATAGGACCGATTTCGAGACTAAATTGACAGTAAACGTTTATTATATACAACTGGTCAGTGTCAGACCTTATTTGGACACATATTATATGCTCCGTTTCTAGTTCGCTATATTGGAAGACATCCACTTTATCCTTATTAACAATTGTTGCAACCCAAGGAGCCGATTTAACTGGTTGTATGATTTTCAAGTTAGGAGATGTATATCCCCTAACTATACCTTTGAAACAATAAGGCTCCTGAATACACAGAACATCGATATTTTTGTCCTTAATTTCAATCTCCAGTTCTGCTGCGACTGCTTTAGAACGTTGTGCATTTATTTGAGCAATCTTTAACCCCAGTCTAATTTATTATTATATTGCTCTAAGTACTTTATGTATTCTGGACACTTTTTATCACGGGTGCTGTGTCCCACGTCCTTCTTTTTCAGTCGACTACAACTGACACATGTAGGAGAGTCCTTCTTTGTACAGTCATTACGTGTGTGATCTTTGCTCCCACAAGTTTCACACAACTGATCTGGAGCATTACAAACTTTAGCTATATGACCATATGCATGACACTTGTAGCATCTTATAACATTAATAAATTCTCGGACTCTATATGTCCTCTCCGCAAGCGTAGCAGCGGCTCCCACGGTCACTCTCGCAGGTGCACCGCTGCCGGACGTGACCCGTCTCAAGGCAGCGGTAGCACCTGAGGGGGCGGGCCGCCAGGGATTCCACCCTGGCGGAAACCCAGCCCACCTTTACTCTCCCGGCTGAGGCCAACTTAGCCGCAGCGGAGGCCGGCAGGCGGACCCAGGCGCTACCGACGCTTGAGGCGGTCCGCTTAACTTCGCCGGCCTTAACCTCCGCGGCCTTACATCCGCCGGCAGCAGCTACTGCCTCCGCCACGGCCTCAGGGCTCGCCGCGTCGTCGAGGCCGATGATGCGGATTTCCGCACACTTGGTCGGCCTGGCGACGCGGATGTCCGAGCCCTGGAACGCCTCTTGGAGGAGTGCCGCCAGCTTGTCCGCTTTGGCGGCACTTTCCGGGCCAGGGACCTCGATTATCGAGGCGCCCGTTTGTCCCCTTCGGTAGAGGATGTCGGTTATTCCGGCATCCTCTAGCCGTACAGCGGAGGTGGCCCACCTCCACACGTCCACATATGACGTAGAGCTCCCATCAGCCACGGTCAATGTGACAGCGGCACGCTTGGGAGCGCGGGGCGGGCGCGGCTTCGCCGCAGGTGCAACTCTCTGAGCGCCGCCCTTTGGGGTCTGCGCCTGACCCTTAGCAGGCGCCACCTTCTTCTGCCTGCTGCCAGCAGCAGCAGGCGTGTTGCACACAGGAGCGGCGGCGGTGGAGGAGGAGGCGGTTATTACCGCCGCACGCCGCTGCTTACGGCCCACCACAGTGGCCCAGGTCTCCGACGGGGCCGGGGCAGCTTTCGGCGCAGGCGGCGCTTGAGAGGCTAGGGGGGTAGCCGTTGCCGTCATTTGCCCCTGGTTCTTTGCAGGTGGAGGTGGCGCCTGCCCCTGACGGGCCTGTCGCTGTGTCTGGGGGCAGATCTGCTGCGCCGCTGCCACATCAGACAGCACCGTCGTCTTGCGGCGGTGTTTGCGCCCAGCCCTGTGGCGCTTCTTCAATTTCCCCTCAGCCCTACCCGCAGCACCGGGCGGCTGGGGAGCGCGCTCAGTGCTCACAGCCGCAGCAGTGTGACCAACATGGACGACGCTGCTGTAGCTTGGCCGGCCCCTCTCCACGGGGTCGCTCAAGCAGAGCCGTAAGCGCGCTTCCATCTCGCCGCACACCCGACGAACGAGTCCCTCGACATCGTCGAGCGTGAAACCCTGCGCCGGGGTCGACGACGGTGGGGGCTGCAACGGCAGGCACTCCCTCGCACCTGCAATATCTGCAGATCGCGGCGATGGGCGTCGTCGCAATACCGGCGGCGATATCGGCGCCAGCAATCGCGTCGCCGAGGGCGGCTCTATCACCGGCCCCCCCTCCGTACGCGGAGTCGTTGGGGATGGGGGAAGTGGCACGGCGAATGGCAGAGATTGCTGCACGGGCGCCAGCTCCGGGGGATCGGCGGGACGTCGGCGGCGGAGCAGCCCCTCAAGGTCGCCGACTCTGGACCTCAATAGTGACAGTAGAAGTTCTGCACCAGTAGGGTACCGTACCAGTAGGAACTGTCGCGCGGCCGGGCCTAACGGAGCCCTCTGAGTGACTGTCGTTTTTCTTTAATAACTCCGCCATGGATTGAGATAGGACATTGAGAATGTTACATCCCTATATTAGAATTACCTCAGCTATCACCTGGTTCCGGGTGCGTCCAAATTCCTGGGACACCCTGTATAAGGAACACGCGAAATATCTATACGTAAGTGTCACAATTTATTATACATAGATGTCGTATGGTATCAAACAATAAATTTGATGCCTCATCTGTTGTTTAGGCGAGAGTCACACGTCTCGACCTTTTAACTCAACGACGCATATTTTGTCTATGGCTTTATCGCCACCAAACTTTTTCGTGCAGTTGTTAACTTTGCACATGCTTATGCCTCATACAATAGACATTTGAAGAAACACAGGGATAGCCTGACAACACTGCATTGGAATATGTGGAATTTCTTACTCGTACTTATCTGCAAATCTATATGCTTTGTTACGAGCCGGGCTGGTTTCTTGAACGTGGCCGGCGAGCGTTATCGGTATGTTAGTACCGATTGTAATGAGACGCGAATTCGTCTCTTATTCAACTTTACTGTAGCAGGGGGTATCGTACGTCAACAGTAGTGGGCGCTACAAATCAACGTATGATCTAGGAAATGATGTTTAATTCAACCCAGATGAGCCTGCGGCATAAACCGTAGGGCGCTGGCCTTGAATTAAGGTAAGGAGAGATACAACCCAGATGAGCCTACAGCTTAACTGTAGGGCGCTGGCCTTGTATCGGAAAGAGTGGAATCCGGACCCAGATGAGCCTACAGCTTAACTGTAGGGCGCTGGCCTCCAGAGTGGTTAAGATCGAGGAAGAATGAATCCAGATGAGCCTACAGCTTAACTGTAGGGCGCTGGCATTCACTCAGGTGTGCAAGGATCTTAGGAGTGATTCAACCCAGATGAGCCTATAGCTTAACTGTAGGGCGCTGGCCTTGAATCGGAATTGAAGGGAATCTGGACCCAGATGAGCCTACAGCTTAACTGTAGGGCGCTGGCCTCCAGAGTGGTTAATTAGATTTTAAGGTAAGGTGTTTCCCCGAGGTAGATGTACTTGTAGACTAACTGCAAGGTGCTACTCTCTGGTTAATAACGACGCACTTGTTAGGACTACAAATGGTCGCACAGGTACGGAAGCAAGCCCTAGGGCACGCGCAGTCCGATACCTGCTGTTTGTGGTTTTGACCTGCTACGGTAACGTCGTAAAGTAATAACTCTCGTAACTTTTGTTTCACTCCGAGCGGTTAGAGTGAATAATTTTGTGGGTACGTTACTCGATTATTGTTTTATATTTACTTAGAGAGGAAAGGTTTTATTTTCTAGAAATAATTCTCTACTCGAATTCAATGTTTCTAGTAAAAAGTATAACAAGTATATTCTTTCAATCGAATCTATATACATGTATGTTTAGTGTTTTGTGTGTGAATTTAAGTAGTAGTTTAAATATTGTGAAGCTCTAAATGTTTACCCTTGGGAATTGACGGTTGACGAGACTTCACAATAAGATGACTCCGAACTAGTTCGCGAGTGACTCTAACGCGAGTTTATACGGGGGCACTCCGACCAAGAGTTGAATTGCCAATGGTAAGACTAATCTTCCGAAGGTTAAGTAAAACTCGAAAAGGAACTGGGCCTGATCTCGTTCTGTAATACTCGAGAGTCGTGTTGAGAATAACCCGAAGATGAGAATTTTCGTAGCCCTTATATAGGACGAAAATGTGGTGGGGAACTGAAAATTCTAGGAAATTTACCCTGGGGTGGGAGTAGAGATACTGTTTGAAAAAGACGGTTGGAAAACTCTGGAGTGTCGGGGGAAGCAGGCTCTCGCGTTCGAGTTTTCCTTATCGCGTGGGGACCGGAGCGTAGCCGCCCGTGGGTCCTGGACCAGAGACTAAGGGTCACAAGTGTATCAGGATTTATGTATCCTGTTTTCGTTCGAAAAACAGGGGACTAAGGCGCCTGAGTGTCGCCAAGAAAAATTCCATGACGGGAATTTTCGTAAGAAACGCGGGATTCATACGTAACAGCTTCAAAGCGATCGGGAGAAATAGACTGGATAAAAATATCGACCCACGATTGTCAGAATCTTACATATGAAACGACATCTATGCGCTTAGACCTTTATGAAACAGAGTATTTCTGATTAAAAATATGGCATTTTGCTTATGGAGGCCTACATAATTTCCCTTCTTTATGTGATCTGGTGGAGAATAGTAGTTTCCCACTGTTTTCTGTGCCTTGAATTCAAACCCATAAGGACAAATTTTTGCATCGTGTCCTGTCTATGAGGAAAATGGGGTGGTATTTATTAGAAATTGTTCATCATTATTGAACATTTTAAAAGAACTCAAATGAAGACTGAATTACAACTGACAAGAACACTCAGTTCGCTACTCTTAATCTTTTAAACAACACACGACATTCTCTTTCAATATTTCTTACGACAATCACTGCAAAACGACTCCCTCTATACTGAATTGGACTGTAAGTGCACCCAAATATCATCTGATACTTAATACATAAATTCTCTTACTGCCACTTTCGTTTTCCATGGGAACATTCGGTCGACTTTTCGGTGGCGCTTCGCAAGACCTCCTCCAAGTCGTGCTGTGAGTGTCGTAAGAATTATTGAGAGCAGAATATTGTGTATCTTTTAAAAGATTAAGAATAACCGGCCAACTAACATTGTGAGTTAAACAAATTGCTTTTGTACAACTTGATAGATGATGGAAACAAATTCTACAAAATCAAAAACAATTTCATGTAAATACGTGGTGCGGTATAGTGTAAAATCTTTTGGTGGAGCCCTATTCTTTACCTCTGTGTTTAAACTGCGAAAACTATCTTGGAATTACTTGTGAGTCACAAGGAGTATCGGTATCCTACTTGAGGGATAGAGATATAGTAGCATTAATTCCGCACTAGTTCGACGTAACAGTGCCTCCATATCGGTCGGCTATACTTTATAATAGTCTAATTTATATTTTTCCTGTCTTCGAAAGCGACTCCTGTAATGCATTATACCAAATTTTTCCAAGTTGTTAAACTTCCGCTATCATAGAAAAATCACATTTTGCCTTTATTAACAAAAATAAACGCTACTTAACGGTACTAACGCAGCATTTATATTTTTTTTTAACCTTTAATCTGCTCTGGTTATTTTGCAATAATAATTGGTTCTCTACTACGGTTTCGAACATAGCATTATTGGCTTTATTATCTTTTGGTAAGTACTATTGATCATAAAAAAGGGTCCCAGGATGTACGATATATCCGGTGTATTGTATACAGGGTGTCACAGCTAACTTGGCCACCGTGAATATCTGGTTCATTTTTTTTATAGAAAGAATGTTACAGATAAAAAGTTTTTGCCGCAGAGGAGAAAATTCTATCCTGTTCAAACATTTTTTTTCTAGGGCACATTTTTTGAGATTACAAGATCATCGATTTTGAATGGAATTAGATATTTTTTTTATTCTAAAGTGAGAATGGAGGTGATCCTTTTTCAACGATCTATTTCAGAATAACCTTCTCGCCACCTTCAACATGGAAAATCCAAACGTTATCATAAATGTGAATGGATTTAGCTAAATGGATTAACCCCTTGCCTTATGATTTAATTTCTAACTGTGCGTGCCAAAATTGACAACAAGGTCGGCCACGTGTAGAGCCATAAACAACTTGGCTGAATGTTCGAAATTGTAGAAATTGTAAACATCCTATCATCAGGAGACAAGGTCTTGTCTCGGGCCAAGTACGAGAGAAGACTCTTGACTCTATTCCGGAAATATTAGATCGGGGTTTTCGGGGTATTCAAACGACATGAAAGCGGCAAATTTCCCCAAAAGTGCGATGATATTCTTAGAGGCAGCGTCGAGACGAGTCGATTGAGACTAATTACAAAGACATTGGTCCACCCAGTAACGAGATATTTGATGTCAAAAGTACGTCTTTTTTATGTAATAAGTCGTCTGCTTCGTCTTTTCCAGTGTCACACTTACGACTATGCGAGTTCTGTCGGTGTCAAACCGAACTAACAGATTTTCATACCATGCGACGATAATTTTTCTGTCGGTAATGTAGATTTTTATATGTAATCTGTTGAAGACATGCGGTGTTACGTCCGCGCACCTACCTCACCTCGTTTTGCACATTTTTACCGATAATTTCTACACCCGGTGTGGTACGCTAGACACTGGCGGGAAGTTTCAAATTCAAAGCGCTGTCTCGGGCACATCGTATCATTTATCTTTAAAACTATTCATTTCCTTTTTTTCATTTCTTATAGCGTTCTCGTCCGTTCAAATATAAGGTAACATAAGGCACGTCGCATTCACACGGGTGACCCGTCAAAATATTCCAAACACTATAAAAATTCTCCGTATCAAAGTTCTCCGTATTAGACTTCTCCGTATATCGAATTATTCAAACATTGAGTTGACATCATATTCCGATTCCACGACATACAGACGACCGGAAACGGCGGTACCAAGAATCCGTGTGATTGCGAGCTAGCCGCGTAGGATTAGTCTAATTAGGTTAAGGAATAAACATATAGGAGACAATATAAAAATTCTCCGTATCAAAATTCTCCGTATCAAAGTTCTCCGTATTAGAGTTCCCCGTATATCGAATTATTCAAACATTGAGTTGACATCATATTCCGATTCCACGACATACAGACGACCGGAAACGGCGGTACCAAGAATCCGTGTGATTGCGAGCTAGCCGCGTAGGATTAGTCTAATTAGGTTAACGAATAAACATATAGGCGACAAAGAGCCGCCGTGGAGTTCCGCGTATAGGCCACCGACGGCCGTGTCACCGCTCTCAGGTGACGTGATATCTCCATGTGATCGGCGTGCACTATATTGATAACAAATAACTATCCCTACTAACACCCTATATGGGTCATCGTAATGAACGTCGCGACCAATCAGGGGCCACTCCCTAAAAACTATAAGAAGGGAACCAGCGGAGCCGCCAAGGCAGAGTTTTTTTGAGTTTTTTCACGAGTTCACAAGACAATCGTTCAAAGTTCACAGTCCTTCACCCGGACTTTCTCACAAAGTTATTTTAGTTTACGGTCTAGTGCGCGATTAATTAAATTAAGTCGTGTAAAGTGTATGTAATAATTAAATATCGAATAATATAATCTTTTGCCCGAGTGAACCTCGACACCTACGTGCGGTATTTCTCTCGGCGCCCGGTCTACACCGTCGGATGGTACCGTATTGGGACGTGTAATTCGTCCGCTGCGCGATCCGTCCGTTGGCGAACCCTTGGACGTAACAGCGGGAAAAATCAAGAAACAAGGTCTTGTCTCTGGCCAAGTACAATCAACAGCATAAATGGTTTCACTGCGGGGTACGGGGTGCGCGCGGGTATCCATAACTGTTAATGCTTGTTTCACCTCAGTGATTTTCGTGCCCTCTCTTTCTAATAATTCGTCTCTCTCTCTCTGACGTACGTCGCAGCATAGTAACAAATGATAATGACTACTTCATTGCTTTCTTGTCGTCGCTCTGTCGCACTCATTCTATCGAGGCACGCGGACTTAGGTCCGATAGGCATGTGTGAGAGCGCGATCGTCAATCGAGGAAGGCATCAAACGCAGTTTTCGCCATGGTCCGAATTTTTCTCGTATAAGAGCCTCTCTTTCCTTTATCTGCTGTCGCGCTCGCACTCCGATCGCGGCTCACAGACGATGGCCGAGCTCAGGTGTGTCGGTGCGCCTTGGTCGTACTCGATCGTTCATTCGCATTCTTTTGGACATTTCGATTATTTTATCGGACATTTAATATTTCTTGCTAATTTTCAATCCCTATGATAGGATTTTCAATAAATTGATATAGTATTACAATTATATATTTCTCAATTATTTATTTAAAGTTACAATATTGTCTCGGAAAATAAGGAATAAATTTCGCGAAATATTGAATTCTGGAGATTAATATAATGCGAAATGAATGAATAAGAAACATCTAATTATAATTCCATTTCTATTTAATTAAAATTCAGCGACACTGTAGGATCAAATATTGGACATAAGTGTTAAATGCCCGATAAAATGATAAGAAATATGTTTCGAATAAAATGAAAGAGTCGCCGCGACCGGCAAAGACAAACCGTCGCACTTGCTCTCGGCGATCGTAGTGCGAGCACTGCGAGCGCGACAGACAGAACGAAGAAAAGAAAGGCTCTTATGCAAGACAAATTCGGACGATGATGAATTCCGCATTGATACCTTCCTCGTCGTCAAACGTGCTATTACACATGCTTGCTCGGCCCACGTTCGTGTGTTTGGCTAGTGCGAACGCGACGGAGCGACGGAAAGATAGAGACAAAGTATGCAGTTAAATGCAGTGTTGTTGATATCCCGAGCCATAGTACGCCACAAAGAAAACGAATTATACGAAAGAGAGAGAAAGAAAGACACCATCGTGATGCACGCATTAGTACGTAATTCAGAAAATATCAAACTGTTATCAATAATTTGTGTCAAAGCGTCATGTCAAAGCGTCTGTTTAAATTTCTACAAACTTTTTTTTAGTATTGTACATAATCAATGTAGCGGATTGGGCTCCAAAATTTGTTGCTTTGAATCCGGCTACTGTAAAGGATAAAGAAGTTACGGTCCGAGGAACGTTCGCAATAATGGACGCTTAACAAAGAACACGCGGAGTCCCTTTAATGTACGGTTTATTGAACATAGTCACAAGGTTCACTATACTATTTTACAAAACAGAATTTAAAAATTACACGCAGCGGGCCAGACCCGGCGAGAACAAAGGCGACGAAATTCGCTAGACGAAAAATCACTCGCGAGGCGGCACGTGCCGCGAAAACCGTTAGAGGCGAGTTACGCAACGGTAAACAGACAACGGTTAACTGTAACGACACCAGGTCGCCACAAATCATCCTTACATTTCCCCGCCCGCTCACCCCGCTTCCAAGCTGCTCGATCCACCCGGGAGCGGTAGAGCGAGACGGTGTGAAGGCGAGTTCGCAATTACGGTTCGCGCTAAAATCCAAACATTCCGCCCGCCTCGTCAAAGGACGAAACAAACCGCCCGCCATGAGAGAAGGTGGGGGTAACGAGCAGGTAAGCTGGAACCCTAAACATAGTATAAAAGAGAGAGGGGAGATGGAATATACGCGCACGCAGAGAACCCGCCTCAGTCGCTGCTTAAAGTTTTAACTGGCAGTGGACACAGCTTGACGATAGGCCGCCGGAGCTCCGAAGTCGCTGTCCGCACGGTGGGTACACGCACCAATCCATCGGCACCCGGATGCAGGGCTGTGACTCTTGCCAATGCCCACTTCGCTGGAGGCTGCAACTCATCCTTCAGCAGTACCAGGGAACCCACTTGAAGATTCCGCGAAGGTCTCCTCCATTTTGCCAGATGCTGCAGCGAATGCAAGTACTCCGACGACCACCTGCGCCAAAAATGATCACGCATATTAGTGATTTGGACCCAACGATTCGTGAGCAATGCTGGAGGAGCATTCAGCACTGAAGGTTCCGGGAGATTCGTCGGCGGTTCGCCGATTAAAAGGTGACCTGGGGTGAGAGCGGACAGATCGGTAGGATCATTGCTAAGAGGATAAAGAGGCCGCGAGTTCAAACACGCTTCGATCTGACACAAGAGCGTCGACATCTCCTCGAAGGTGAGTTTGTGATCTCCAATGATACGCCGCAGATGGTGCTTCACGGCTTTAACTCCAGCCTCCCACAGTCCCCCAAAGTGAGGCGCTCCAGGAGGGATAAAAGTCCAGTTCGTGCCATCATTCGCCAAACAGGCTGCGGATTCCTTGTAGAAATCGGAGGCGGCCTGAAACAGCGATCGGAGTTCCCTGTCTGCTCCTCGGAAGTTGGTTCCATTATCACTGATCAGGTGCTGACAGCGGCCCCGGCGCGCAACGAATCGCTTGAATGCGGCTAAAAAAGAGGCAGACGATAAATCTGAGACAACTTCCAAGTGCGTGGCCTTGGACGCCATACAGACGAAGAGGCAGATGTAGCCCTTATAGGACCTCTGCCCTCGACCTTTAGTGGTTCGCAGGGGGATAGGTCCAGCGTAATCTACCCCTGAGGTGCGGAATGGACGACTGGCATGCACCCGATCAGCTGGCAGCTGGCCCATCTGTTGCGATGCGACGTCGGCTCGGAAGCGTGCACAACGAACGCAATTATGGACCACGGCTTTGACGAGAGAGGTGGCATGTAGGATCCACACATGCCTTAGCAAGAGGCTGCGGGTTAATTGCGGTCCCCCATGCAGCGAGATGGCGTGCGCCTCCCGAACGAGCAAGACTGCCAGATGACTGGTTTTTGCTAGGATGAGCGGATGCTTCTCGCCGTAGGGCAATGAGGCGTGCTGCAGTCGACCTCCTAAGCGAAGCAATCCATTAGCGTCCAGGATGGGTCGGAGTGGTAATAGCGGTGAGCGTCGCGGCAACGGAAGAGACTGCTCGAGGGCTGCGATCTCTCCTGGAAAATCGCTGAGCTGCTCGAGGCGAAACCAGCGGGTTCGTGAATCCGTTAATTCGTCACGGGTAATGAATCCCGTTCGTTTGTCTTGCGGATGCTGCAGGTTGTGTTTGAACCTGAAACAGAGAGCAGAAACGCGAAGCAGGCGAGACAGATTTGAGAATCTTAGAAGGAACTTATTGTCCTCGTGAGATTGTTTGGTGTGGAGCGATGTGGCACGCAGCTCGACATCGCTGTTGTCCAGAACGATGGAAGGTTGATCAGGCCACTCAGGAGAAGGCCGCCGTAGCCATGGCGGACCCGTCCACCAGAGATCCAAGGCACCCAGCTCGGAGGGGGTTATACCCCGTGTGGCAGCGTCTGCCGGATTGTCTTGAGACGGTACGAAGCTCCAACTTTCTGGCGGCACTGCAGCCTGTAGTTCAGCGACTCGGTTTGCCACAAATGGTTTCCAACGGGAAGGATGTGCGCGGATCCAGGCAAGCACAACCGCAGCGTCCGTCCACGCATAGATAGGGGCTTGCTCCAGATCCATACCCTTGGCGGTGACTTTCAGAAGTCGGGCCAGAAGGAGAGCTCCGCACAGTTCCAGCCGAGGGATAGACACCGGCTTAGCGGGGGCCACCCTAGTCTTGGCAACCAAAAGGTGAACGGAAACGTTCCCCAAGTCGTCCACACATCGCAGGTATACCGCCGCCGCATAGGCACGGTTAGAAGCATCCGAAAACCCGTGAAACTCTGTTCGGCGTTCACCAGGGACGAAGTTCACTGCGCGAGGAATAGTTAGAGCATTCAACTCTGGTAAGGACGTGGAGAAGTTTGTCCACGATGCAACTAAGTCGTCGGAGAGTGGTTGATCCCAGGCGAATCCTGCCCTCCAAAGATCCTGGATCAAGATCTTCCCGAAAACGAGTACAGGCGCAGCCCATCCTAGCGGATCAAAGAACCAAAGAAAGGGCTACGTCAGAGAGGACCGACCGTTTGGTACAGACGGTTGCGGCCAGTGTTGGAACCGCGCGCAGAGCGAAGCAGTCCGTCGCAGGATTCCAGAGCACGCCAAGGGTGCCCACGCCCTCCGCATCGTGGAACAGTTTCGCAGCTGGATTAACATCCGGACACAGTTCCTGAACGTTAGCCGCCCACTTGCACAGTTCGAAGCCACCAGAGCCAAGCAGTGCGGTCACCTGACGCTTGACCTGAAGAGCATGTTCGATGGAGTGCCCGCCAGACAAGACGTCGTCCACGTAGGTGTTACGCCTGATGACCTCGGCTCCCAGCGGAAAGGCAGACTGCTCGTCGTTGGCCAACTGCATCAATGTGCGAAGAGCGAGGTAGGGGGCCGATGAAGTCCCATAAGTCACTGTAGTCAGGCGAAAATCTTGGACTTTCGCTGCAGGATCGGAACGCCAGACTATGCGCTGCAGATCCGTATCGTCTCGGTGGACCCGGATTTGCCGGAACATTTTCACGATGTCCGTAGCAAACGCATATCTGAACAGGCGCCAGCGCGTCAGAATTAGCCAAAGCTCTGACTGGAGCTTTGGACCGGGTAGCAGTAGATCGTTCAAAGAATACCCTGAAGAGGAGCGAAACGAAGCATTGAACACCACGCGAATTTTAGCAGCGGGGTCAGAGGTCTTCACAACAGCATGGTGCGGCAAATAAAAGACGTCGCTGTTCTCGACTCCCGGTGTGTTTACCGCCTCCATGTGGTCCAGCCTCAGGTAGTCCTGCATGAAACTGGTATACTTTTCACGGAGAGCTGGATCGCGTAGTAGTCGTCGCTCGGAGCTGACCAACATGTTTAGAGCGCTCCGACGTGAGTTTCCCAATCGAAGGTCAGAATCCTTCCTTTTGGGTAGACGCACCACATACCGGCCCTGCATATCGCGGGCGTGTGTATCCACAAAGAGCGCTTCACAGTGCGCTTCGTCTGGAGTCAAAATGTGATCAGCGCCAACCTCCTCCAACTCCCAAAACCGCTGAAGTTGCTTGCTTAGTTCAGTGAGAGACGCAGCCTCGTCCACTGAAACTCGGAACGATGAGACCGATGGTCGGCGTGAATCAACGACCGGACCCATTAAGACCCAGCCGAAGACGGTTAACTGAGCGGTGGGAGTACCGGGCGGCCCCTGTATAACGCCGTTATCCAACAACGATCCGTAGACGTCTGCGCCCAAAACCGCGTCCACGACCGTGGTTTGATTGAAGAGCGGGTCCGCTAGAGTTAGGCCTGTGAGATGGGGCCAATCCCGCACCTCGACTCGCTGTGAAGAGCGTACGGACGTTAGTGTGGGCAGTACGAGCGCCCGTAGAAGATCCACACGTAATTGTGGGGACCGAGGTGAGCCGACCACGACAGACACTGCATGGTTGGCAGTACCCGTAGAGCACCCCTGCAGTCCAGTGACCGGTACGCGTACACGCTGCCTCGGCAACTCAAGAAGCTGCGCCACTCGTTCAGAAATAAATGATGCTTCGGATGCAGAGTCCAGTATCGCCCGAGTTGTAATTGACTTGCCCGAGGGGCTTATCAGGACCACCTGAGCGGTGGCGAGCAAGACCGAAGTCGTTGTAGCGGTCGATAGGGCAGTAGCGCTGGTAGCAAGTGAACTCGATGATGGAGGTTCTGCCCCCGACGACGATTCCTCCGTCGAACCAATCCGAGGAGGTGCAGTCCCGGTCGCAGCGTGGGAGCGACCAGCCACGTGCAATAGGGTATGATGCTTCTCCTGACAACGAAGGCAGCGCAAACCCGACGGACAGTTAGTTACCGCGTGTTTCATTTTCAGGCAGTTGAAACACGCACCTTGCTTCCTGACATGCTCCCGCCGTTGGGCCACCGGGAGGTCCCTGAAACGTGGACAGTAATTGAAGGCATGAGTGCCCTGGCAGAGAGTACACTGTCTCCTGGACCCCGAAGACTCGGAGGTTGCCGTTGCTAGAGAAGACACCCTGTCCTTCCGATCACGGTGCTTAGATGTACTCATCACTGATGTACTCGTTGAAGTTGGCTTGATCCCAGCAGCATCCAAGGCTCGGATACGAATCTCGAGGAAGTTCAGTAGCTGACTCAACTTGGGAAATTCCGTGCTGCTTTGCAGAGAAGCTTCCCAGAGCAATCGGGAAGAGGAGTCCAATTTTTCGACAATGAGGTGGACGAACCAATCATCCCACTGGTCGACTGGTCGGCCCATTGACCTGAAGGAGCGCTGAGCTTGAACCGAAACGCTGATTAAGCGTTTGATCTCAGCCGAAGATGCCCTATTGACCGGTGCAGCATTGAGAAGAGAGCGCATGTGAGTCGAGAGTAGCACCCGCTTATTGTCGTAACGCGCCACAAGGTCCTCCCAGGCTGCTGTGTAACCGTTTTCTGTCAGATCGACATTGGCAATGATCGCCGCCGCTTCACCGGACAAACTGGCCTTTAAGTACTGCAGCTTCTGGACAGCTGCTAGTCCTTCCACATTGTGGACGAGAGCCTGGAAGAGATCTCGAAACCCTTCCCAAGATAACTGATCGCCCGAGAAGGTAGGCAGGCTGATTTTGGGCAACTGTATTTGCTTTAGAAAAGAGGCAGTGGCAGAAGACTCCTCACCCTTGGAGGGAGGCGGATCCACTCGCAGCAACCCGAGAATTCTGCTTTTATTAGCGACATAGTTGTCTTCGGTCCTGGCATAAAAATCATGGACGGTGTACTCATGCTTTTCGATTCCCTCGAATTCGAGCAAACTATAATGGGTCGACTCGAACTTTTCCCAGTACGTCTCGAGCAAGGCAAGTCGTGTCTTGAGATAAGACTGTGTAATTTTTTCCTTGCCGACCTTCGCGAGGTTGTCCCAGAAGCGGTCTATAAAACCCTTCGTGGTCAGCTGTTTCTTCAATTGCATCTCCATCGTGGCGAGACAGGAAGAAAGTAGTGTGACGCTAAACTAAGAGAGGTGTAGAAGCACCCACAATGGCAACACGCGCAGGGAGCGGCGAGGATAGTCAGCTGTTCGACGCGTTAGTTAGCCGAAAGCTAGTAGGCGCGGTGCGCGCGGAGAGCGGAGCGAATCCTTATAGGCGCGGTGTGCGCGGAGAGCGGAGCGAGCACTTATAGACGCGGTGTGCGCGGAGAGCGGAGCGAGCACTTATAGGCGCGGTGTGCGCGGAGAGCGGAGCGAACACGTATAGGCGCGGTGCGCGCGGAGAGCGAAGCGAGCACTTATAGGCGCGGTGTGCGCGGAGAGCGGAGCGAACACTTGTAGGCGCGGTGCGCGCGGAGAGCGGAGCGAACACGTATAGGCGCGGTGTGCGCGGGGAGCGAAGCGAACACTTATAGTTTAATAATGTGCATATGAAAAACACAAATTTGAGCGCACTTGTTCACTCTTTAGCGTTTTCTCACCTTGGGTTCCACCAAACGGAGTTAGCTTGTTCGAGAGGCAGTGAAAATGCACCAGTGGGTTTTCACGGCCACGTGGTCCCACAATTCACACACAAGAGTATTAAATCACTGCGTTCCACAAACCGATCCCGGAATAATCCGGCTCGAAGGACCAAAAAATGTAGCGGATTGGGCTCCAAAATTTGTTGCTTTGAATCCGGCTACTGTAAAGGATAAAGAAGTTACGGTCCGAGGAACGTTCGCAATAATGGACGCTTAACAAAGAACACGCGGAGTCCCTTTAATGTACGGTTTATTGAACATAGTCACAAGGTTCACTATACTATTTTACAAAACAGAATTTAAAAATTACACGCAGCGGGCCAGACCCGGCGAGAACAAAGGCGACGAAATTCGCTAGACGAAAAATCACTCGCGAGGCGCCACGTGCCGCGAAAACCGTTAGAGGCGAGTTACGCAACGGTAAACAGACAACGGTTAACTGTAACGACACCAAGTCGCCACAAATCATCCTTACATTTCCCCGCCCGCTCACCCCGCTTCCAAGCTGCTCGATCCACCCGGGAGCGGTAGAGCGAGACGGTGTGAAGGCGAGTTCGCAATTACGGTTCGCGCTAAAATCCAAACAATCAAATTGTTCTATAAACCGGTCTTCCATGATAAAGTCAGCAAATTTTGCTGAGTCTGTCCGAAAGGTATAGTTATCGGTTCTGTTAACAAATTTTTGTTACATGTTTTGCATTGAAACTTTACTATCTTGGATATGGAATCTCTAAATTGTTCCGTATCTGTTTGTAACAGTGTTATGATATTATCTACACATCTTTACAATGAAATTAGTATATTTTTCTTCAGATATACTGTAAAATTAGATCAGAAGATGCCACGGTGATAAAAAATTCATGATTTGAAAAAAACTATTTTTTCTTCAAATAGATTGTTGAAGTATAGGTACGTTTAGAGGACACGATGACGTTATTGTATGTAAATTGAAAAACATTTTCAACGATGTACATAGGACCATATTGAAGTTCTAAAATTTCTAGAAATCAAAAGCATTCTTCAACAATTCATACAAATAATTATTTGCAATTTAGACATTTTTAATAAGATGGTTTTTGTATAATTAAACCGTTTTTTACACTTCTATGTTTATTGTAATTTTCCAATTAAGAATTTAAAAACCAAACCTATACACATCCTGCACTATCTTGCAATAATTAAATGTTTAATATTTTGGTAATTCCTTCAAATGTATTTTCTTTTTCAGTAGTACCCACAATATATGCAAGTTTTTAAACAATGTCTAACATTCTGCGAGAACCTTGTATACTTGACCTGAAACGTATCTATAGATTGAAATTTTCCTGGCTCCGGAAGAGTCTCTGATTTTTTTGTATCACTTCTTCAAAAAACTTGTTGAAATTTTATAAATACATAATTCTTATTACTATATTTCTTAAAAGGAAATAACGTTTAAAGGAAAATTTGGTATATTCCTTCACATCATCGTATATCATCATCATCATATCACCATATTAATCAGATCCGTTTATGCCTTGATACCTGCATTCCCTTATTCTTTAAAAACAAGTATTTTAATAAAACCATTACTATACTTAACAATATTCTACGAATGAAGTGAAATCAGTAAAATGCATCGAAAATGCAAAGGTATAGGCCAAGTACAAGAGGATGTGACTTTGGAATAGCTTTCTCGTTAATATAAACTTGATTATACGATGTATTTGAAATCGAACAAATGCGAGCAAGTACAAATCATTGTACAGCATCCACACGATGCTATCGCTAAGTAAATATATTAAATTACCTAAATTTCCTAAAAAATGATGTCTCCTCATTTAATTAATAAATCTGTTTAGTGCTCGACTAAATGTACTTGGTGGCCCGCTTTTTACGAAGGTTCGATGGTGAAAAATAAGCTTAAATAGTTCGGGATGTTCGACATTAAAAGAGAGTTGTTAAAACACAGTATAAAGCGGCCTTCTTATTGTGTTGAATGAAAATCCTCTATTTATCTCATTACGTTTCCTTTAATGTTATCATCAATCGTTGAAACACACGGCAATATGCATGTATAATTTTCTCTCAGACACATCCAGATTGTTAATTTAGAAATGAGTACAAATATCTGCAACGTTACATTTTAGACATCAAGCTTCGTAAAAAGCGGTCCACCAAGTACATATAGTCGAGCACTAAACAGATTTATTAATTAAATGAGGTGTTAAGGATTTCAAATAGCCGTGAGAGCTCCCGCGCTACGCGCACCACACTCGCGCTACACTTCACGCCACAAGCGCGCCACGCACGCAACGCGGTCGCCACGTGGCGACGTAGCCTACGCAACTTCCGGTGAATATCGATCTCGATCCTTCTAGTAGGTTCGAGAATGTTCTAGAACGTTCCCTCTCACGCGCTCCATGTGCGTCGTCCGGAAGTCGCTTCATTCTCATTTCGTCCACCGTCAACGACACACGAGGTGTGTCATAGTGCGCGAACTGCACCGATTTGTATAATCGTTAGTAGTGAATATCAAGAAAACTTCGCTTGTAAATCAGGTCCAGCCCACATCACCGTATTGATTAATACAATCTACGGACTACAGAAACGTCAAGTGGGAAACAGCATCGCCGTTACACCATCTACGGCCACGTAATGGGCCGAGCCGGTCCCTGTGAATCAACTTTCGAGGTTGTACATTCTATTATGTGCGAAGAGCGGCGTTCACTGTGCCAACTCTGGTCCTGCTATTTATTCTGTGCGTTAATCCAACTAGGCGGCGTTACATATTGCTTGTGCTTGTAGGATTTACGTGTGTTGAGCTGCGTTTCCGGGATCAGGCAGCTCTGTGATGGTTTGGATTGGTTTTGCTAAGTAACAATTGGGGTATGTTACAAGAGAGACCAAATATTCGGGTAACTGTCTTATTTGTTGTTAGATTAATGTTGTGGAGGAAGTTTATTGCGATACTTATTTGGTTGAGTGTTACTAAACGTTGTTTTATAGGTTATATTATACGTCTGGGTATTGTGGAGGAGCAAGAGAGCCTTGTGCGAGTGGCGAGCGAAGATCAGCACATAATGATCCCATCAAACTCAATGAATGAGGAGAGTTGTTGTATAAATTGTGACCTTGGAGGGATGTGTCGGGGCTTATTTCGAGCCTTACGAGAGGTGTGAATTGGGTACGGGAAGATGTGTCGTTCTGTTTATCCTCTGTTGTGGCCTATTTAGCAAGAGCGTTAGGCCTTTTGTGGGTGCGTCAAGGATTACAGGGTTTAGTTTTTGTTATTTTATACTATTTTGGTGTGGAATAATTAATCCTTGTTAGGTGAATCTAGGTTCATTAAATTTGGATGTCGTGTCATTGTGTTAGACTTATGTTTGTTTTTTGTGGCTTAAATTTTGTTTATTATTCATTTTTTGGTTATTAACTTACCCCGTTTTGAGGGAATCGAACTTTATACATGAAACGGTTCACCACCCAGATGACAACCACTGCTCCGCTATAGCGACACGAAGGGCGTGAGTGCGTCGGTGAGTGAATCG
Organism: Mimumesa dahlbomi; assembly: GCA_917499265.3. Classification (NCBI taxonomy): domain Eukaryota; kingdom Metazoa; phylum Arthropoda; class Insecta; order Hymenoptera; family Crabronidae; genus Mimumesa; species Mimumesa dahlbomi. The sequence continues at coordinate 4,867,841 of OU824120.1, forward strand.
TGACAGTGTGCGTGACAAACAAACGCAATGGTCGCGTATAAAAACAAAAGAGGCGTGATTCGCTAATTTTGAAAAATAGAGAAAACGATTGGCGAAGGGCGTGAGCCCATGTAGTATAAAAGGCGCGCCGAAAACCCGGATCGGACGATTATTAATTTTACCTCGTTGTTGCGTGAAGATACCGCAAGGAGAAGCCCCGTGAATTGTTACACTTATGGTTTATGTACAGTTAATCTAAGATAGAATAGGCGGAGTGGGCAAATGCGTGGTGATTTAGTGCAAGTGAGAGTAATTCCTTTTCCCAAAAACCTACACTTTCCATTTTCCCAGAGACACGGAAGTAACCCCACGGCATTGCGCCCGTGGACTATCTCGAGTGTCATCCTTCGCTCCTTGAGGAGTAACCCCCGGTCATTGCGCACCGGGACTATCTCTAAAAGGGCAGTCCTCCTCAACAGGAGTAACCCCACGGCATTGCGCCCGTGGACTATCTCCTTTGGGGCATCCCGTACCCGAAAGCACCCAAACGCACCCATCCTAAAAAGAGTAGCGACTAGCATTACGACTAGACCCCGATCTCTTCCTTGACTCCTCTATCCTACCAATACTCAAGAGTGCATGAGACGCGAAAACGAATATAGAATAATAGCGGGGCATTGAAAGCCGTAATAGGATTAAGACGAGTGTGAGAGAGAAACCGTGACGACGTGTGTGAGAAGGATAGCGAGAGTGAATGTAAACACAAGAACGATCAGCTGTGCGAGCAAATGTGTGTGTGCGTGAGAGAGTCCGCGATTAGGTTTAAATAGATAGATTAGGATAATTTGTGTAAATACATCAGCATAGCGTAGGAAATTAGATTTAAGGCGATAGATTAGAATTATAACACCGCGGAATGTATGGAAGGATGCGTGTTAGCTTAGGGAGAACGATTTTATATGTATTTAGCTAGTAAGAGTAAGTGAATAAATTATAAGTTTAATCGAGATAAGTTTCCAAATTCTTTATCGGCCTGCCCCGAACCTAGGAAAAAGTAAGGTTCGTCTCAAGGATAGGGGTATCAAAGGGGACGTACCGTTACATACATTACTTTTATATTTTGGTAGTGTGCTGGTACTTAGTTCTTACTATATGATGTGTATGTATTGTTAAATATATTTGTATGTGCTGATCTTCGATCTACTGTTGTACTGTTATATAGAATTAGTCAATTTATGTCCTTGTATGAGTAGTATAAGTATTTTGACTCACTGGGTGCTGTTGGTCATATGGTTTGTATTTGTCAGGGTCACCTGTGTCGTTGTTGCGTTTTTCATTGATCAGTCTTGGTTGTGCGAGTGTGGATGTTGTGGTTGATTGTGTTGTTTATGTATCTTTTTGTATTGCCGTTGTCCTCCTTACGTCTGTGTCCAAGTCGTGTCCATTCTGTGGCTCAATGTACGGTGTGTCCTTTCTGCCTGTTGGTTATTGGGTGTTTTTAGTTGAATTTCATGATTCAGGGGTTGTTGTTCTGTGAGGTGTGGATCAGATGTGGTAGTGATTATGTTTCGGGTGTGTGTTGTATTTGTGGTGTTGTACTTATGTGATTTTGAATGATTTTTTGTTTGTTGGTTTGTTCATTCAGTGCCATGTATTGTGTGCTGGATCGGGAGTTTCACTTGTTTTTGAGATGTGTGATTTTAGTTGTTGGGTTTAGTAGGTCTTTGTGTGTATAAGTTAGATTGTATTTAGTGTTTATATGATGTATTTCTTGTATTGTTTGACGTGAGCTTAAGTTGTTTGATTTCTAGTTTATTGTTTGTATTATATATGTATATATATGTTTGTATTCTTGTATATTTATATATATATATATTTCTTATATATTTATATATACAGGGTGTCCCAGTTCCCAGGACGTTTATTGCACCTTTGGATAGCTCAGGTAATTCTAAGATACGGGTCATTAGTTTCAGCGTCCCATCACAATCCGTGGCCGAGTTATTAACGAAAAACGACAGCCAATCAGAGGGCTCCGTTGGGCGCGGCAGCGCGACAGTTCCTACTGGTACAAGTTAATGTCTTGTAGTTGCGGGAGCGTTTATGCGGCCGTGTGTATAATATGTTGGATTGAGTTGAAATATAGTTGATTCAATTAGAGTTGAATTAGGTTAAGTTAGATTAAATTAAGATTAAATTAAGAAATTCGTGCCAATGTTAGCCGTTGAGTTATGCTAAGTGTAATCGCATTACCCTTGCTTCATTGGTAATTTACTGTTTTATTGGTTGGAAAGGAGGCTGGGGGTGTTTATATACCTATTTTGTTTTGTTGTTATTTCTTTTTTTTTGTCCGTGTATGTGTGTGTTATGCGGCGAGGTGTGGCCGTGTGTTTGTTCTGTCTGTTGGAGGTTGGAATGGGAGAGGTTAAGCTGTTGGGTTTACTTCTCTACTAAGTCGTAGGTTTTTATTTTACATCGGTTTCACGATGGATCGTTTTTGACGTGTTTTCTTCGATAAGTGATTTTATTCTTGTTCTAGGTGTTTTTGCAGTCTATGTGGTCCTGCCTTGGATTTCTCGGAATGGGTTCGTTTTCCAGATAAAGTATATTTCGTGTAGTCCATATATACATAAAGTTCCATATCGAGCTTAGCTCGATATTTTCCAGTTCCTCGTCTGGAATTATGAAGCTACCCAGTGTTTGGTTTCTTGTACTCATGAAGGCTTCGCAATTGCCAATAATGTGAGTTGCTGTCTCTTTGACACCTTCCTGATTACAATGGATGCAGAAGGGGGAGTCCACCATGCGCATATGGTGCATCATATTTTCCAGGTAACTATGTCCTGTTAGCATTGTTGATAATTTTTTGACCTCGTTTTTATCGTATTTCATTAGTTTGCTGGCTCTTGCAGTATCTGTTTTCATACCCAGCAGAGTTTTTGCCTGTGCACAATCTGGTGTTTTTTTCCCAGGCTTCTTCCAGTGCTGCTGCGCTTCTCTTCTTCAGCAGTCTTTTGAAGGTGGCTATGGCAAGGCCTGTGGAGGCATGCGGGCCGATGTACATGTTGCTGGCACCACGTTTTCCCAGTTCGTCTGCTTTTTTATTACCTGTGATACCTCTATGTCCTGGTACCCATGCTAGTGAGATTTTGTTGCCCTTTGTGGCTAGAGAGTTTAGTTTAAGATAGCAGTTATGCGCTAACCTGGATGTAAATACCGGGCCTTCTACTGCTGTGAGGATGGATTGACTATCTGAACAGATTAGTATTTTTTGATTACAGGTGTTCCTGTGAATCAGTGCTTCCACGCAGCCGGTGATAGCTGTGATCTCGGCTTGGAATATCGTCGATCTTCCCTATAGGGTTACATAGTTGGAATTGCAGCCGCCCTCTGTTGTCCAAGAGGCTCCCACTCCATTACCTGTAACAGAGCCGTCAGTATACCATACCTGATTGTATGTGTTCCTTGGTGGCATCTTCTTTGTGGCCCAGTCTTTCCTTGTCGTGTGGATGCGGTAGAATTTTTTGCCAAATTCGTGTTTGGCTGTCATACTGTCTGACGGTACGTAGTGCGTACCTTCTAGGATCGGTCCGGCATACTCCAGTATGTTCGCGTGTGAGTTTTGATTTTTTGACTCGTTTCACATGCCCCAGGTGTTTATCCTGTGGGCCGTTCTGATTGCCGTTTCTGTGGCTTTGATTTCTAATGGTGCTTCGTTTAGGAGAATCTCCATACCCTTTGTGGGAATGGTTCTGACAGCTCCCAGGATCTTCCGTAGTGCCCTGTTCTGTATTGAGCCTAATTTCCTTTTTATTCTGGTGAGCTGTGCCGTCTTCCACCAGATGACTGCTCCGAAGAGGATTCGTGGTTGGACTGCTGCATCGTACATCCACTTGATTATTCTGGGTTCTAGGCCCCATGTCGGGCCGACTACTCTGCATAGTGCAAACAAATAGCTGCCTGCTTTCGCCGTTTGTTTGGCTATGTGTTTGTTCCATCGTAGGTCAGGGGTGAATTGTAGCCCTAAATATCTAATTTCTTCTTTGTAGTCTATTTCTTTCTTATACATTTTCAGTTTGTGTACTTTTTCTGGTTTCAGCTTCCTTGTGAAAATCATTACTTCTGTTTTGTTCGGGTTTACCGAGAGGCCTGTACTTTCGCACCATCCTTGCATCATGTCGATGGCGGTCTGCATTCTTCGTTTTTCCACTTTAAGGGATTCTCCACGCGCCAGAATGGAGATATCATCTGCGTAGACCTGCACGTCTACTTCGCAGTCCTCGAGCATGTAGATAAGCGAGTCTACAGCAAAGCACCAGAGTAGTGGTGATAGTATACCTCCTTGGGGGCAACCTTACGGGGCCCTGCCCGTGATTGTGGTGTTACCCCTCGTTGCTTTAATGAAGCGATTGTTCAGCATTTTGAAAATCCACCTGCTTAGAGTGGTAGGTATCTCGAAATCTTTCATTCCGTTCATGATTGTACGGATCGGTGTCGTATTGAATGCTCCTTCGATATCTAGGAAGCATCCCATTGCATATTGTTGAGAAAAGATAGCTTTTTCTATCTTCTGGGTAAGATTGTGCAAGGCCGCTTCTACCGAATAGGCTGCTCTAAATGCATACTGGTGTTTATGCAGTGGTTTGTTGATGAGGTACTTTTCCTTGATCCTCCTGTCGATCAGCCTTTCCATGGTTTTGAGTAAAAACGATGTCAGGCTGATCGGTCGGAAGGATTTAGGGGTATCGTATTTACACTTCCCTGGTTTGGGAAGGAATATCACTTTGGTCGCCGTCCATTTGGACGGGAAAATGTTTAACGCCATGCATGCGCGAAGGACTTTTGTCATTGGTCCTTTGAGGCTGTTGATACCTTTTTGTAACAGTATCGGAGTTATATCGTCTGGGCCCGCTGCCTTGTGTGGGCTGAATGATTTAATGGCCCATGTTAGTTTCTCGGTGGTTACCACCTCGTTGGCTGTCTTCCAGTCTGGTTTCCATTTATCACCCGAGGCGGGTGCCTCAATGTCATTTTTTCCCGCTCTGCTCGCTGTTTGCGAATAGTCAATGGTTTGGTTGTTGTGGAAACCCGGGAAGTACTCCCTTGTGAGGAGCTTCAGTATTTCCTCATTATTTGTTGTGAACACTCCTTGATCGTTCTTTAGAGCTCCAAGGAGTTCCTGTGGGTTTTTGGCTAGGATTTTGTTAATTCTAACCGATTCCGGGATGGTGGAAACTTCTTTACAGAATTTCCTCCATGAGTCTCGTTTGGCTCTTAAGATATTATTTCTTAGAGCGTATTTGTCTCTAAGAAAATCGTCTTTATCCTCGGCTTTGCCGGTATATTTGGCTTTACGCCTTAATTTATCATTGTTAACCAGATGCTTGGCCAGTTCTTTACTCCACCATGGTGCCCTTTTTCTTTTCCCCTGATTTCTACTTTCGCAGCTTTGGCTCACGGCTGTTTTGATCACGTTTGTGATGCAGTCTATTGCTGTATTTATTTCCTGTTCATTGCCGTATTGGTTAGGGAATTTCTTTAGTTCTGTCTCTAGTACTGTATTATATCTTTCCCAATCTATGTGTTTTGTATTCGTCGGTTGGGTTGGTGGATTTGCCATCTGCCTTTGATATTTCAAATAGTATATATTTGTGGTCCGTGTTACGTATGAATCGTATGATTCCTATGAAAATTCTCAGCCTGGAATTTTCTCTTGGCGACACCCAGGCGCCTTAGTCCCCTTTTTCTAACGAAGACAGGATACATTAAGTACGATATGCACGTAACCCTTGGCCTCTCGCCTAGGACGCTCGGATAGCTACACTTGAGACCCCACGCGATAAGGAAAACTCGAACGCGAGGGTCTACCTCCCCCGAAATTCCACAGTTTCCAACCGTCTTTTTCCCACAGCATCTTCTCTCCCACCATAGACCAAATTTCCTAAAATTTTCAATCCCCACTGCTTTTTCGACCTATATAAGGGCCTCGAAAATGCATCTCATCGGGTTATTCTCAACACGACTCTCGAGTACTACAGAACGAGATCAGGCCCAGTTCCTTTTCGAGTTTTACTTAACCTTCGGAAGATTAGTCTTACCATTGGCAATTCAACTCTTGGTCGGAGTGCCCCCGTATAAACTCGCGTTAGAGTCACTCGCGAACTAGTTCGGAGTCATCTTATTGTGAAGTTTCATCAACAGTCAATTCCTAAGGGTAAACATTTAGAGCTTCACAATATTTAAACTACTACTTAAATTCACACACAAAACACTAAACATACATGTATATAGATTCGATTGAAAGAATATACTTGTTATACTTTTTACTAGAAACATTGAATTCGAGTAGAGAATTATTTCTAGAAAATAAAACCTTTCCTCTCGAAGTAAATATAAAACAATAATCGAGTAACGTACCCACAAAATTATTCACTCTAACCGCTCGGAGTGAAACAAAAGTTACGAGAGTTATTACTTTACGACGTTACCGTAGCAGGTCAAAGCCACAAACAGCAGGTATCGGACTGCGCGTGCCCTAGGGCTTGCTTCCGTACCTGTGCGACCATTTGTAGTCCTAACAAGTGCGTCGTTATTAACCAGAGAGTAGCACCTTGCAGTTAGTCTACAAGTACATCTACCTCGGGGAAACACCTTACCTTAAAATCTAATTAACCACTCTGGAGGCCAGCGCCCTACAGTTAAGCTGTAGGCTCATCTGGGTCCAGATTCCCTTCAATTCCGATTCAAGGCCAGCGCCCTACAGTTAAGCTATAGGCTCATCTGGGTTGAATCACTCCTAAGATCCTTGCACACCTGAGTGAATGCCAGCGCCCTACAGTTAAGCTATAGGCTCATCTGGATTCATTCTTCCTCGATCTTAACCACTCTGGAGGCCAGCGCCCTACAGTTAAGCTATAGGCTCATCTGGGTCCAGAATCCACTCTTTCCGATACAAGGCCAGCGCCCTACAGTTAAGCTGTAGGCTCATCTGGGTTGTATTAAACATCATTTCCTAAATCATACGTTGATTTGTAGCGCCCACTACTGTTGACGTACGATACCCCCTGCTACAGTAAAGTTGAATAAGAGACGAATTCGCGTCTCATTACAATCGGTACTAACATACCGATAACGCTCGCCGGCCACGTTCAAGAAACCAGCCCGGCTCGTAACGAACTGGTGACAGCGGTGGGATACTCACCATTGTTTTTCATTTATTTTTTCGAGTCAGAAAGGTTAATTAAAGGCTGAAAAATGGCCACAGCAAATAGTACCAGTATTATGAGTAATGCCGATTCTTCTAATTGGATTGCTCTCCAAAATTGTGTACAACATGCGACACAAGGAATTTCTTCATTTGACGGAGAAAACCCCTCTTTGTCCACATTCGCGCAAGAAGTATCAAACGGATTAGCTTTGATTCCACCAAACACTGAATCCCAATATCTCGCGATTGTACTGACAAAACTTAAAGGTTCCGCGAGAATCTGTGCTCAGGCCGCGAAGTTTACAAACGTAGAGGGATTACTAAAAACTTTAAAGAAACGGTTCGCACCAGGCAGAAGTTTTTCTTCATTTCAATCAGAAATCGACAGATTAAAGATTCGAGAAGGCGAAAGCTTACGAAAATATATTGACCGAACGGCAAAACTATTGTACTACGCACAAGCAGCGGCCAGAGATCGCTACAGTAACCATTTACAAGAAGTTCTTGAAGAACTAGAACAAGATACAATAGAGAATTTCATTGACGGACTTCCAGAGAAAATTGGATGGAGGTTAAGCATGAGTAATGCGAAATTAACGACATTGGAGGACACCTTCGATGCAGTAATGAAGATTGAAAGACGTCTACGAAATAGAAGAAATCTGACTGTGGAAGAATCTCCAGAGAGAACACCGAGATCGGATTATAGGCGCGAAAATCATTCTCCCCGACGTTATGAACGTCGGTACGTATCTTATCCTCAGTCTCCAAGTCCAGTCGATAGATATCGACACAGAGGAAGAAGTCATTCCGGATCTGATCAAGAAATTGAAGAACGAAGATTCAGGACTTCTGCATTCCCGGTTCGACGGAGGTCAACACCACGAACCCCGTCGCCCCACTCAGATGTATCCGAACATGGAGAACACAGCGGGGAACGTAGTACCAGATTCCGAAATCCTGCCAGGCTCTTCTGCTATAGATGTGGAGTCAAAGGGCACGATGGAAAATACTGCAGGGAGAGATCAAAATCACCCCATTTCGAGTTATCTCATTCAATGAAAGCTTTAACTTGTGATGAAGGGACTTCAAAACCAATAAAGGCTATAGCCTACCATAATAATACAGTACAATCAAGGAAAGATTTAAACTTCCACGACGCTCATCGTACCGACGAGGCGGTGAGCAAGCAAAACGCAACTCGTCCAAAAACAGTAACGTTCGCGAGGAACGAGCAGAGAGGCAGCTCGTCAAGGAAGTATCCAGTCCGCGAATACGAATCAAGGTCCCGGAACTGGAAACGGGAACGGGAGAGTTTATAATTGACGGAGGAGCCTCAGTCAATTTGATCATCTTAAAAACCTTGGGAGAAAGATCAGAAGTGATCTCACGTGATGAAATCGAGATCACTGGACTTTCTTCTACACCAATTCGAACCCTTGGTACAACGATCCTACAGCTCGACGGGACGCCAGCACTGTTTTATGTCGTAAAACACTTACCGATACCCGTCGACGGTCTCATCGGCAGCCCATTTCTTCTACAAGAGGAGGCCGAAATATCATATTTCCATCGTACCGTTGTACTTCGAGACAAGCCTACCCGACCATTGAAATTTACGAATTTCGATGAATACGACAGAATCCAGAAGACCACATCAAAAACGAAACACTGCATTCCAGGAAGAACAATGCAACAAATATCCGTCCGAGTTGCAAACACCAACATCAAAGAGGGTTTCTTACCACGCATTAAGACCCCGAAGAAATTGTACATTGGTAATGCAGCTGTAACAAATAGACAAGGAGAATGTCAAGTCCTTGCCTATAACACTGACACAGAAGATGTTGAATTCGACCTGGAACCACAACATTTAATTCCTTTCGATTTAAACAGCTCATCCGATGAAGAATACTATTTACAGAATGATCCACCAATAATTAAGAAACAAGAAAGGATTAATCAAATACAGAAAACTTTACGCATGGATCATTTAAATTCAGAAGAAGTAAATCATGTTTTGGATTTAATTAAAGATTTTCCCGACAGTTTCTTTTTACCTGGAGATAAACTGGGAAAGGTGTCAGATTTTGAACATTCTATTCACACCACCGATAACATACCTATCAATACCAGGCAATACCGCTATCCGACCATACATCAAGCTGAAATTCAAAAGCAAGTCAGTGCTATGCTTTCAGAGGGCATTTTAACACCTTCTAAGTCACCGTACAATTCACCCCTGTGGATTGTACCGAAGAAACCAGATGCGGACGGTAATAAACGTTGGCGCATGGTAATCGACTTCAGGGCTCTCAATGACAAGACAATAGGAGACCGGTATCCACTTCCACAAATCACAGAAATTTTGGACCGTTTAGGCGGAGCAAAATATTTTTCAGTTTTCGATTTGGCAAATGGCTTTCACCAAATTCCAATGAATCTAAAAGACCGAGAAAAGACAGCTTTTACCACACCATTCGGACATTATGAATTTTCAAGAATGCCATTTGGATTAAAAAATGCACCACCCACTTTTCAACGCCTCATGGACCAAGTTTTAACCGGACTACAAGGCACAGAATTATTTGTATACCTGGATGACATCGTGGTTTACTCGTCATCACTCCAAGAACATGCAGTAAAGGTCAGAAAATTATTGAACAGATTAAAAGAACATGGCTTAACCCTTCAAACAAACAAATGTGAATTCCTACGCAAGGAAGTAGGATATCTTGGACATATAATTTCCTCGGAAGGAGTAAAACCCGATCCGAAGAAATTACACGCAGTAAAAAATTTTCCAGTACCGAAATCACAGAGAAATATACAACAATTTTTGGGACTTGCCGGATATTATCGCCGATTCATTCAAGATTTCTCAAAGAAAGCGAAACCACTAGCAAATCTTTTGGGAAAAGGAATCCGCTTCAATTGGACAACAGATCAACAGCAAAGCTTTGAACAATTACGAGATGAATTATGCCAACAACCAATTTTGCAATTTCCGGATTTCAATAAACAATTCATAGTAACAACCGATGCTTCAGAATTTGCAATTGGTGCAGTATTGAGTCAAGGAGAGATCGGAAAAGATCTTCCAGTGGCATATGCATCGAGGGTATTAAACCCTGCAGAAAGAAATTACTCTGCTACGGAAAAAGAGTGCCTTGCCATGGTGTATGCCGTAAATTACTTTAGACCGTATATTTATGGCAGGAAATTCACTCTTGTCACTGACCATCGACCCTTGGTATGGCTCCATTCAGTAAAAGATCCGACCTCCCGCCTAGTGAAATGGAAACTACGGCTCTTAGAATACGAATACGAATTAGCTCACAAATCCGGTAAGACAAATAAAAATGCAGATGCACTATCAAGAAATCCACCAACTGTTTGTCTACCGTTAATACCACGTTATGAAGATGACCCGACTTACAAACGATATTCAATCAAGCCATCCGATCAAACAAGTACAATAGCAAAACGAGTCACTGAAAGCAGAAGAAGAACCAAATATCAACCATACTACAATGAAGATACCTCAACCTCAGAAGAAGAAACTCCTGCTACTAATAAATCAGACGCAATATTTAAATCCAGGTCTGTCTTGCGAAGATCACTTCCAAGTTTGGAAATTGAAAAAACCCTTGGAGATGAACATGCTGCAAGCCTTAACCCCATACCTATTGCACATTCAACTCAGCTGGAAACATCCGCTGTAAAAGGAGTAACTCCAGCAAATACACCCAATAACACAGTAACTGACCATCAGGATCTAATAAATTTTAACGACACTTCAGAAGACACTGTCCTTGAAAATACAGTTAGGGCAAGGGATACTCCTGCAATTGTCGAATTGCCACCCTTGCCTGCAGAAAGTTCATCCGACGAGGAATTACTTCAAGATGTTCCGAGTCCAACACCATTTGCAGACAGTATTTTATCTCAACCATTGCCGTCTATACCGACACCATGCCTTAACCCTATGTCACCGAAGGAAGTCATAAAAAACCCTTCGACAGGACCACTTAAGCTCCGTGAGGAAAACAGAGTCAGGCTCACTAACCTAGCATTCGAATCACCAGATGACGATTCCGAACTTGAAATTTACGATACCCCCTGTAGAAGGGACGAAGAAGTTGAAATAATGCAGCCTGTAACTGGAGACATCATTGTCTCACCGAACACTGTCATATCCGAAAAGGGACACATTGCACATTTTATACCTGCGGATTGTACCATGCACAGCCCGGTTACAAAATTACTATGCGACACTGGTTTACTTTCAAAACGAAATCTATCCACTGGAAAACCAAAGAAAGGAAAAATAATTATTTCATCAAGAGGACAATTCAAGATCTTCAGTATTTTTTCAACAGAATTCAACCATGAACAAATGACTATTCAAGATTTAGCCCAGGGAATAACCGATTTAAAAACAGCACTTTTGAAAACTAAAGTCAAAACCATCAGAATATCAGCAGCAAATGATCACCATGATCATATTCCTTTCAAAACTTTCCGAAACCTCTTAGAGTCTATTTTTCAAAATTCTAACATTCGCATAATTCTATGTGAAGGAGCTACAAAAGAACCGTCGAAACAGGAAAGACAAGAATTAATCCAAGAAGCTCACAGCAGCCTCGTAGGAGGACATAAGGGAATTACAAAAACCTACAACCGTTTACGCGCAAGATTTAACTGGTCAGGAATGCGTAATGAAATCCAAGAATTTATTAAAACTTGCACAAGTTGTCAAGAACAGAAATTAGTCCGCGCAAAAACCAGGCAACCTATGATTATCACTGATACACCCGCTGAACCCTTCGACAAAATCTCATTGGACACCGTAGGACCACTACCAGAAACTCCAAATGGAAATCGTTACATATTGACCATGCAAGATAACTTAACCAAATATTGCCTCGCAGTTGCTATTCCGAATATTAGAGCCACAACCATCGCCGACGCTTTTGCAAGACACTTCATTGCAATTTTTGGAACACCGAAAGCAATTCTTACTGACAAGGGAACAAGTTTCATTGGAAAATTGTTGACACAATTAGCAGAAATATTCAAGATTCGACAAGTCACCACTTCCGGCTACAGACCACAAACCAATGGATCGCTAGAAAGAAGTCATATCGTACTTACTGAATTTTTAAAACATTATATGAATACATACGAAGACTGGGACCTCTTAATACCATTTGCCATGTTCTCTTATAATACCAGCGTACATGAATCTACAAATTTCACACCACACGAACTAATATTTGGAAAACCTGCTCGATTACCAAGTGCATTCCCAGAAGGAGAACAGTTAAAGACATACGGATCATACTTAGTCGATTTAATAACCCGAATGACAGAAATTCAAAATATCGCTTCCGATAATTTAAAATCAGCAAAAATCAGATCCAAACAATATTATGACAAACATGCACGACCAAAGAAGTTTAAAATTGGTGATCAGGTATACGCACAATTAGAGCCGAGAATAAGTAAATTTAGTCCACATTATGTAGGCCCTTACACTGTAATAGATGTCACAGACTTACACAACGTAGTTCTACAAACACCTGACAACAAAATACTTACAAAACACCAAGACAAAATAAAACATGCATACTTATCAAAGGAAAATATTGGAATTGCAGATCAACAAGATGACAAACCAAAGGAGTCTGATTCTGATAGTGATACTTCCGATTCTGGTTCTGAATAACTCTGGAACCGCGACTGATACTTTTGATACGGGCCTCACGATAATACCACTTGAACATAATACCGGATTGTACTTTGACAAAATGGATACTATTAGTTTATTTAAAACCCAATGGAAACTAGTCACTGCGATCGATCTAAGGGAATTTCTCTTACGAAAACCATCCGTTTCCAGTCATTTGAAGATTGCTGAGGAAATCTGTGAAAATCATACCATTACACCTTGCATTGCTACAGATATGGGAAATCAATATAAGAAAGAACTCAAGGATGCGGCGCGTTACGAAACCTTAATTTTCACCACTATCGGAGAAAAAGTTAAAAGGAATAGAAAACCACGCTCGGCACCCTTTGCTTTCATCGGTACCGTAAGTCGTACCCTTTTTGGAACTTTATCAGAAGAGGATATGACTTACTATAGTCAGGAAATAGATAAATTATACGCAGACAACAACAAAATGGCAGAACTGATGGCAAATCAGACACATATCATCCGGGCACAATTCGAGAATCTACAGCAACAGGCCGAAAACTTATCCGAGAGTGTAACTCGAATGTCGACACAAGTGGGAGTTCTGGCCAATAATTTAGAACAACTTTACTCGCAAGTAAATAAAATGAAACTGGAAAACTCAATGCGAGACTGGATGCTACAACTAGGGAGAGAAGTCGACAATTACCGCTCCAACCTGATAATCTTATTGGATGCCATATTACTTGTCAAGCAAGGAATACTTCACCCAGCAATACTTTCTCCACAACAATTATATAGCGCAGCTCAAAAAATAAGAACTTCCACTAAATTCGAATTTCCGGTTACGCCGCAAGAACTACTCTCCGAACAACTTGAAGGGATTACGAAAATGAAAACTGCATTTAAGGATGGAAGAATCATTTTAGAAATCACCGTTCCACTTTTGGATAATAGTAAATTCAATTTGTATAAAATTTATCCTTGCCCGTCCACTCAAGTTTACGGATCTCACAATCTTACTGGATTTATTAAACCAACTACTCCGTACCTGGCAATATCATTGGATGAACAAACGTATTTTCTACCGACCGAAGCATACATACAGACTGCTTTTCAACACCGTGAAAGATATCTTGCACCTATGACTCTACCTCTGTATAATGTGGACAGGAGGCCTACATGTGAAGTTACTCTTCTCTTAAATCCATCGATTGTCAATTGGAACCATTGCAACATCCAGCTAATTAATACCGAAGATATTCTCCTTCAGCAATTAGAATCAAAGAAAACATGGCTATACTACATTCATAGTAATAAAAGAATCCAAGTGACTTGCAAAGGACATGCAACGGGGTACGATTTTATTCAAGGTACTGGTCTGTTACATATCCAACCAGGATGTACCGCAATTGTAGATTCCACACAACTAACTTCATTAGATGTTCTGGAAGACACTCAAGAATATATTTACAAACCTACCGTATCAATGAATATCTCAGCAACAATTGATGATAAAGAAATTCATACCAGAGAGGAAATCACACGGAACATCAATACAACCCATGTTCATAATAACAACTGGCAGGATTCACTAGCTTCGCAATCATTGGCAGACTTAGAAAGAGAAGCGAAAATATTGGCAGGACATCATAAAACAATTTCAACAATCCATAATGTGTTCTATTCCGGTGGTAGCACTATCATGCTCATCATAATTCTGATCATACTATTATATTACCGCCGATTCGTTTTTAACTGCCTGGTAATGTGTTTCACATCAAAACAACGACAAAGAGGGGTCACGGAAATCCATAACTCGGTAGAATACAAGCAGCCCCCCGTTTCAAATCTCCCTATTTCATCAAAATCCGCTGAAGTTGTAGAAATATTATAATCCGTAAGGGAGAATTTACCGAAAATTAACCATCCTTCTATCAAACCTTTTTAGATATAAAATGTGTGCCGGACATCCTATTAAAAAGAAAAAACAGAATCAAACAATAGCCCGAATCAGGACTGCATTAATGAGAACGACTTGTTCAACCGGATTTGTTTTCGAGAATCGGGAAGAAGAGCTTTATTGCCTCACTTGCTGTGATAAAATGGGGCTGAAGCAGGGTTTTTCACCCAGATATGTACACATTGTCCATCATGGAGAAGATATTCATACCCTTTGTGCAGTTTGTAACCAAATAATTTGGCTGGACACAAAACAAGCCCGAGATTGCGACGAGTGCAGCGCCGAGGTTTTGGAAATATTTAATTTATGTGAATCCGAGGGTCGTCTTTACGAAGAGTCCCAATATATCATACTGCATGAAGAAGAATCGGATGAGGAGTACGAAGAGTACGAGGAAGAAGAAGACTGAACTCTCTGCACCCGGAGACAGGAGAGGGGGGCTGAAAAACATCTATATAAGGGTTGCAGACCTTTTTTTTCGCCATTCACGAAAAATGCCAAGAAGTGCGAGCACGCAGACCGAAAGTTGCGAAGGTCACCGCACAGTAGCGGTGCAGACGGGCGAACCAGCCCTATGGATGGAGGAGAAACGTCAGGGACGGCTCCTGTCACCAGGGGGTGCATTCATGCAGGCGAACGGCCCAGCCTCCAAACCGAAGCGAGGGAGGGACTCGCAAACCTACAAGGTCTGGACGAGGACTATGGGCGTGCAGGCGAACGGCCCCGAAAAAAGGAAGCGACGGAGGGAGGACCTTTTCGGACTCGTCGACCTAGACGACGAGTCTGTCAAACGATGGTGCCCTGGCGGGACGTGAAGTAATTAAACATCAGGCCCACCCCACTGGATGAGGAAACTTCGAGCGCAAGGAAAACGCTCCTCTGAAAACCACTGGACCATCAGGACCATACCAGAGTGAATTCCGGACGACCAAGATGACCAACCCTTGGACAACAGGACCTACTAAAGACGACCATCCAATCACCAGCACAACGCAGGAAATAGATCGTTAAGTACACCTCACTACACTCCACAAACACACACCGCGATCATTTGTTTTTGTTTCTCTTTTGTATCAAAGCTCTCTTTAATTCCCGCGAATATTGTAAAACTTCGACCAAAACTTGAATCACGTCTTAGCTAAAACGCTCTGGGTGCCGCCAAATTTCGAAAGCATCATATCAATATGATGTTTCATTTTAAGGGGGGAGATGTTACGTATGAATCGTATGATTCCTATGAAAATTCTCAGCCTGGAATTTTCTCTTGGCGACACCCAGGCGCCTTAGTCCCCTTTTTCTAACGAAGACAGGATACATTAAGTACGATATGCACGTAACCCTTGGCCTCTCGCCTAGGACGCTCGGATAGCTACACTTGAGACCCCACGCGATAAGGAAAACTCGAACGCGAGGGTCTACCTCCCCCGAAATTCCACAGTTTCCAACCGTCTTTTTCCCACAGCATCTTCTCTCCCACCATAGACCAAATTTCCTAAAATTTTCAATCCCCACTGCTTTTTCGACCTATATAAGGGCCTCGAAAATGCATCTCATCGGGTTATTCTCAACACGACTCTCGAGTACTACAGAACGAGATCAGGCCCAGTTCCTTTTCGAGTTTTACTTAACCTTCGGAAGATTAGTCTTACCATTGGCAATTCAACTCTTGGTCGGAGTGCCCCCGTATAAACTCGCGTTAGAGTCACTCGCGAACTAGTTCGGAGTCATCTTATTGTGAAGTTTCATCAACAGTCAATTCCTAAGGGTAAACATTTAGAGCTTCACAATATTTAAACTACTACTTAAATTCACACACAAAACACTAAACATACATGTATATAGATTCGATTGAAAGAATATACTTGTTATACTTTTTACTAGAAACATTGAATTCGAGTAGAGAATTATTTCTAGAAAATAAAACCTTTCCTCTCGAAGTAAATATAAAACAATAATCGAGTAACGTACCCACAAAATTATTCACTCTAACCGCTCGGAGTGAAACAAAAGTTACGAGAGTTATTACTTTACGACGTTACCGTAGCAGGTCAAAGCCACAAACAGCAGGTATCGGACTGCGCGTGCCCTAGGGCTTGCTTCCGTACCTGTGCGACCATTTGTAGTCCTAACAAGTGCGTCGTTATTAACCAGAGAGTAGCACCTTGCAGTTAGTCTACAAGTACATCTACCTCGGGGAAACACCTTACCTTAAAATCTAATTAACCACTCTGGAGGCCAGCGCCCTACAGTTAAGCTGTAGGCTCATCTGGGTCCAGATTCCCTTCAATTCCGATTCAAGGCCAGCGCCCTACAGTTAAGCTATAGGCTCATCTGGGTTGAATCACTCCTAAGATCCTTGCACACCTGAGTGAATGCCAGCGCCCTACAGTTAAGCTATAGGCTCATCTGGATTCATTCTTCCTCGATCTTAACCACTCTGGAGGCCAGCGCCCTACAGTTAAGCTATAGGCTCATCTGGGTCCAGAATCCACTCTTTCCGATACAAGGCCAGCGCCCTACAGTTAAGCTGTAGGCTCATCTGGGTTGTATTAAACATCATTTCCTAAATCATACGTTGATTTGTAGCGCCCACTACTGTTGACGTACGATACCCCCTGCTACAGTAAAGTTGAATAAGAGACGAATTCGCGTCTCATTACAATCGGTACTAACATACCGATAACGCTCGCCGGCCACGTTCAAGAAACCAGCCCGGCTCGTAACATCCGACATGGAATTTGCCGGTGATACCCTCCAATTTTCTATCTTTGTGGCGATGTCGTTTGTGCTGAGCGTTATGTCTAGTACTTCGCTCCTTGTCGCGGTGGTAAAGGTTGGGTTGTTGCCTCTGTTTAGAATCGTTAAATTTGTTATGTCTATGAAGTCTTTTAGGCTTTTACCTCTGTCATTTGTGTCTGTGCTATTCCAGACTGTGTTCCTTGCGTTCGCGTCCATGCCTAGGATTAATTGGTGCTTCTTGTCGTCGCACCAGTCTATTAGAGTAATTATGTGGTTTTCCGGGAAGTCTCTCGCTTTCGTTTTGCCATCGCAGTAGCTGGATGCTATTATCAGGTTAGTTTTTTGTTGATTGTTGCCGTTATTCAGGTTGGCAATCTCCATGCTAGCTACGGTTAAGTCATTATTAGACAGGTTGGGAAGTAATGTTAGTACATTGTTTTTACATGCTACCATGCATGCTCTTTTTCTTCCTTGTGAGGTGGCGCATATAACTGTGCCTGCCGTCCCCAGTCCGGCTATTTTCTCGTGCGAAATCCAGGGCTTCTGCACTAGGATGATGTCTACGTCCTCCTTTCTGGCAAACTCCGTTACCATGGCTGTTGCTGCCGGGCTGTGGTGGAGATTTATTTGGAGGATTTTGATGTCCATGTTGTGCTGTAGGGAAGATAGAAGGCAAGAGGGATATATTATTATCTGTGGGTTGGTTGTATATTATTATATTGGATGATTTAGGTGTTCTTCCTGATGTTTGTTTATTTAGTTGTTGCGTCTGATTGATGATGGTCTGGTTGGTTTTGTATTATCTCTGATTTTGTTGTTTGTGGATTTTGTGCTTTGTTAATTTTGATTTTGATTTTGGTTTGATTGGATTTGCTCTATTAGTGACTGGTTGTTATTCTCTTATTTATGTTATAATAATTTTGGCTTGGTTTGTGTATTTTTTTATTTCTTGGTTTTGCTGTTCCTTCCTCCTCTCATGGTGTTGGGACCTGCTTTCTTGTTTTTTAGATTTTGCTCTCTGGTGATATGTATGTATGTATGTATATACTTTATATTACTGATCATATATACGTGTGACATCTACTTTCAGGTGTGAGCAGCTGTTAACGGGATACTTGATGGACTTCCTGGTTGGTGGCTTATACTTGGACCAGAGTCAGTTTGTCAAGTGGTTTGTTGGAGTTTTGGTTTGGTGGACGTTCGGTGGTGTGGAGCCATCTCATTCTTGTTCTAGCTAGGGTTTTGCTGGCTGTGGTGCAGCGCTTTATAACGTGTAGTAAATTAGTGGCCAAATGCTGTGTTTTGGAAATGTATGATTATGATTAATTTATTAAAGTTAATTTTTAGAGATTGTACCCTGAAGGGATGTATAGTGTTCAATTCGCTCGTTCGGGAGTTTCACTACAAAACTCCGGCACGAAGGACCAATGTTCAATTCGCGGAGTTTTGTAGTGAAACTCCCGAACGAGGGGATTAAGGAAAAATCAACACGGGAGGTGATATTAGGTGGAGTATGTCAGTTAACGAGAGAAGGCGAGTTGTTCAAAATGTTTGTCCGTTGCCAGGCTGGCAATGTATTGTCCAAAATAAGCCAAAGAACGGTTAAAACTGTACACCTAATAAACTTAAGTCTAATAAACTTATCACTAAAGCAAGGGCTAGTCCCAGTCTTTTTTTTCTTATACACTCTCGTCGGCAAGGGCCGAGCGAGGAAAACTATTACAAAACTTCGCGAAGGCGCGGGAAAAAACGTATAAAGCGGCACGGCCGGATATACGGGTACACTCAGTGACAGGTGAACAAAGAGTAATCATAATTCCGTTAATTACGAAAAGCAGGGGTTCGAAGGCGCCCCCTGGGCGGAGTGACGTCAGGCTAGCGACGTGCTATCTTCTAGCGCTGGCGCACACTCGCTACCCAGAGGTTCGCGCGTCACGACCGCTCGCTGCCGCCGGATGGCGCCGGTAGTCGCGCGAACATATAGTTTAAAAAAAAAAAAAAAAAACGAATTAATAAATGGGTTTAGTGGGAAAGGTGAACCGTTTATAATATGTTCCTTGCTTGAGTGATTAATCTGTGTTCAGTTTGTGGATTGAGTTTCTTTCCCCTTTTTCCCGTAAACGTTTACCTTCTTGTTTTATATTTGAAGTACTGCCTAATTTACTAGTGTGCGTGTAAGTCCGTACATGCAGAAGCCGTTGCGTGTGTGTTAGAGTTATTCAAGGTATTTGTGACTCTGTGTCTGTTTGGGTACGCGTTGTACTGTTTTACATTATGGTGGCCTTCGCCAGGGGCTACCGACTGTACTATTTGGTGCGGGTCAGTTGGGTATATTTTGATGTTCCTTTGGTGCGCGTTGGTTGGTTAATGACGTTTGTTTGTGTGTTGTTTCCCGGGCTTGCTAGGAGCGTTTATTTATAATTTGCTTTTTTTTTGGTGTTCGGTTGCTACGGTGAATGGATAGTTCCGGTTGAGAGATGCTGATTTGTTTCCGATCTTATTCTTTGAATTATATAATAATCTGTCGTAAAGTTGTCTGTGTGTTTAATGTTGTAGATTGCGTATGGGTCGAGTGTTGCGTTAGTTAATGTTAGGGCTTCGTCTCGGGACTAAGATAGTGTGGGTTTGGCAGTTATATGTTTTAATGGTCGCGGGACGGGTTCCAAGTTATACGTTGGGTTTGATCTTTTAATTTGTGGTGTATTAAGGGTCTACTTGGAGCGTTTGTTGGGATGGATTGCTATTATGCGTGGGTCTGGTTTTGATTTATTCATGATCTACTTCAAGGAGTCATTTCTGATTTCGCGGGTAGTTCGCGGGTAATTGTGGGTTGTGCGTGAGCTGTTCACGGGCTGTTCGAGGGTTGAATACGAGTTATCCGCAGGTTGTTGGTGGGATTTGCGCGGACTTTCTATCGGTTTATATATTTGAGTGTTTATTTGTTGTGATATTCTTGTTCGTTCTGTCTTGCTACAATATTTCGTTGTGTGTGTTTTGAGGCGGTAGTTATACGAGATTGCTTTGGTTTTATTTTGGGTATATCTGGATGTTTTAGTTTTATTTTTTTGTTTTATTTAGTGGTGTGTTTAATGGATAATGTCTATAGGAGCTATTTGTAATTTAAATCTGATTAATTCTAATTCTTTATAGTTTAGTCTGTTTGATTCTTAATTTTATTTATTCTATATTAAAATTAATAACATTTATTTATAGTTTAAAATTGAATTTCAACGTAGAAGTGCGGCAGTTTAGCTTAAACTCTTTCTTTCTTATAATTCTATGGTCTTCGCGTGGGATTAACATTCTGCATTTGTAACCTCTCCTTCCGGTTTCTTCTTTTTCTTCCAGAAGTTCCCACTCGGCGGCCAATAGTTCCGGGTATACTTTCGGAAACCAGCTGCAAGCCATTGCGAAGTTTATTCTTCTGTCGAAGGATCTCATCTCGCAGGGGATTTTCGTTCTCAGGTTCTTCAGTGAGCCTCTCTTTGTGTTGGTGAGGTCTAGGATTGTCTCTGCCTCCGATTCTAGCCATTTTGCCGTGTGGCTATTCCTGGCTACTATAACTAGCCCCCCGTTTTTCAAATAGGTTCTTTCTATTTCTAGGTTTCTTACCCCTTTGGATGCGCTCTCTAAGATTCTGCTGGAGAAGGCATCTTCTATCATCTCCATTGTTTCTCCGGTGATCTTCTCCACCGGGTGGTCTTTAGTGATGAGGATGACCGATCTTTCTTCTAGTGGTGTCGTTTTTACGTTGAACGGCTTGATCTCCCGTTCCCTCCTCGAGCTCGATGACGGCCCGTTGGGGGTCTGTAGATCCGGTCATGGTTTCTTTTCGCCTCGTCTGTTGGCTGTTGTATGAGGCCCCTCCTTGGCCTGGGGTTTCGGTGTGGTCATCTCTGCTATAGTTTCTTTTATGCTGACTGGGTGGCTGGGTGGTTTTGTCGTTTCCCGGCCCTGTGCTCCGCTCGATGTCTCCGGTGTCTTGGATCTCTGGAGGAGTATATCCTCCAGGTGGTCAATTCTCCTTGGGGTCTGCTCTGAGTCCTCGCTATCCTCCAGCAAGCAGATTACTTGGTCTTCCCCAAGGAAGTTGGATTCCGCGCCAGAGTTATCCGGTGAAAATCTGCCGTTGACCATTTTTTTGATGTCGTGTTTAGTTTTACGTTTGCTAGTGGATCGGGTTCGGAGACCTGAGTTGACTGTGGCTACTGTGTGTGTTTCCCTCTATTTATATTGCTTTCTTGCGGGTGCAGTGTTTCTTAGAGGGTGGTGGGCGGTCTTACGGTTGTTTGAAGGGACGGGATTGGTTCGTGAGGTGGGTAGTAGGGATGGTTGTCTCGTATCGTGGTGTGTTAGGAGGGGGTGGTTCTATCCCCGTCGTGCGTCTTCTCGTCTGGCCCGTTTACGTTGGTTAAATTGTGTCGCTTGTTTGATATTGGGTAAAATTTTGTGTAGTTTAGGTTTGATTGTTATTAATTTAATGTTTATTGGATATTGTACGCGTTACTTATTGTTTCTTGTCTGATTATTTGTATACCTGATAGCGTTTTGTTTGTTTGTAGAAGTAGGTAGGTTGCGAGTTGTACGGGGTGTAGTATGTATACGTGTTACGTATAGTATGGCTGAACTTGTTCTTAAATGTTGTTGGCTTGCTTCTATGTGCTGTGGTCCGCCTCGGTCGGATGATATTGTGATCTGTGATTTCGGGTATTGTTGTAGTATTTGTTATCGGTAGGTCCGTTTGTGTGTTTTTGATACCGCCTATTGTGTTATCACATAGTTACAATGATACCCGCTAGTGGGATACCTCGCGGATTCGCGGAGGCGCAAGATCGCAGTCATAAAGTTCGCGGGGCCATATAATTACTCGGGATCGCGAGCCATCGTCAGGGGGTTTGGTGGCGGGAGGTTGGGAGTCGCTTTACCCTTTCACCACCCCCGTTATCAGATTTTTATCCTATCTGGACGAGGGTGGAGGGTGGGCCCAGTGGCTGTGCTTGTCGGCACTGTCGGCCCTCGTGCAGGAACTGCTTCTTAGGAACAGTTTCCTCGAGGGAAAGCTCAGCGTGGCGGACGGGGAGATTCGCAAATCTCAAGTCGCCGTTGAGACGGCAGTGACGAAGTCGCTGAAAGTCGCGAAGCGGCTCGAAGCGACTAGTGCGCTCCCACCGTCAAAGCCGACGTCCTACGCGGACGCGGCGAGACGAGTTGGCCAGAAGAGCCTTCCTGCTGTGGCAAAATCGACGCCACTCCACGTGGTGAAGATCTTCCCCCAGGACAGAAAGAACTTCAAGGACAGTGATGCGACTAAGCGCGCTGTCCTTAATCTGGTCAAACCGACCAAAGCCCAAATTCGAGTGCGCTCGGTAAAGCGGATCCACAGCGGTGGAATTTCCGTCGAAACCGAGAGGCCCGAGGATTTGAAGGCCTTTACGGAGTCGCCACAGCTCAGGAAAGCTGGGCTGAAGGCGGCTCTAGTTGCGAAGAGGAACCCGAAGATTATCATCTTCGACGTTCCTCAAAATTTGTCTGAGAAGGAATTAACCTCTTGCTTGAAAAAGCAAAATATAGGAGATTCAGTCAGTTCTGATGCGTCCGAAACTCTAAAGCCGCGGTTTAAGACCAAAGGCCGAGGAGACCGACGCTCGAACTGGGTTGTCGAGGTGCCTCCTTTGATGCGCAAACAGATTTTGAGCAATGGTCGAGTGTCTGTCGGCTGGCTATCCTGCAGAGCACAGGACTATGTCACCGCCACTCGATGCTTCAAGTGTCAGATGTTTGGGCACGTTGCCAAACACTGCCGAAGCGACAGCGAAGTCTGCAAGCATTGTGCCGAGAAAGGGCATAATTCTGCCACTTTCACCAGCAAGAGCAAACAGCCGGTTTGCTCAAACTGTAAAGCGAGCGGCAAAAAGACCGGTCTCAACCATAAAGCGAGAGATAAGTGCTGTCCTTGCTACAAGGCAGCTGTAGAACGCGAAATCTCTCGCACGAATTATGGCTGAGGCCGAGAATATTCGAGTCCGTCGACCAATGCGGATCCTGCAGCTCAATATGCAGTGATCCAAAATTGTCACAGACGAGACACGAATGAAAATGGACAAGAGAAACATAGATGTGTTGCTCGCACAGGAACCCTACAGTTTCAACGGAAAAATCCCGGGACTAGGGTTAGCGACTCGTATAGCATCTTTTGGCACCGTGGATGGCCCGGCGTGTATGGCTGCAGTAGCAGTCATAAACCCGGACATTACGGTCGTCAAAATGTCGCACCTGTCGGACACGCATCTTTCTTGCGTCCATTTGAGCGGAAAATGTGGATCTTTCCACATTGTGAGCCAGTACTTTCAATTCGCGGAAGAGATTGAAGAAAGTCTGGCTCGTCTTGAAAAGGTGCTTATAGCACTTAACCACAAGTCATTATTGCTGCAGATGTCAATGCAAAATCTGCCCTTCGGGGCAGTGCAGAGACTGACGGGCGAGGGGAAAAACTCGAAGAGTTCCTCGCGCAGCATGGACTGATTGTGGTAAACGAGGCCGAAGGTATTCCCACCTTTTCCGGCCCCGTCGGTGAGTCTCACATCGATGCCACATTCGTGACATTCGATATTTTGAACGCAGTACGGTCCTGGAAGATTCATCCGAATCTAACATCCAGCGACCATCGAGCGATTGAATTTGTCGTCGACTTTGATGTCGACTTTGAACGCACTACAGGAAACCATTCCCGCCAGGGAAGGTTTCTTACGAGCAAAGCCAATTGGATGAGATTTGACAAGCTCCTGCTTAAAGCAAAGAGAACTCTGCCCTGCGAGGACTTACAAAGTCTCGCAGAAGTCGAACAGCTAGCGGAAAGCATCGAAAACTCGATCATAACCGCATGCAGAGGTTCTATGCGCTGCAAGCAATGGAGCAAAAAGTCAGTCCCCTGGTGGGGGCACGATTTATCGAATCGAAAGAAACTCGTCTATAAACTTAGGCGAGACTTTCAGAGCGAAAGAGATGTAACTATAAGAGCGACCAAGAAAGCGAAGTATCTCGTCGAGAGAAAGGCTTTCACGGCTGCTGTGCGTAGCGCAAAGCTACGCAGTTGGAAAGCGTTTGTTACCGAACAGGGGAACAGAGAGCCATGGGGACTTGTATATAAGATCACCCAAGAAAAGTTAAATATCGACGAAGCTTTAAGTAACCTTCGAACACCCGAAGGCGGCTATACGATGGATTGGCACACCACAGCGGAAACTCTATTACACGAATTAATTCCGGATGACCGTACGGAAGACGAAACAGATCGTCATTAACAGACACGAAAGGACGTTGCCACAGATCCAGACACAGAGGATACCCATTCCTTCTCCCTGTCTGACATCGGCAACGCGTTTCAAGCCTAAAAAGGCGCAAATGTCCAGGTTTGGACCTTATTGAGACTGAAGTAGTTCAACGTTCGTGGGGTTCCCTGAACGGAGAGCTACTCAGATTATATACTGGATGTCTGAAATATGGAGTATTCCCTGTGCGATGGAAAATAGGATCTTTAATGATCCTACTCAAAAGTCCCACAAAACCGGGGACAGAAGCCAAGTCGTATAGACCGATTTGCCTGCTTTCGATACTTGGCAAAGTACTTGAGAAGTTGATTGTTCACCGGCTCTCAAATGTGTTCCTAGATCCACGTTTTTCTTCGGATCGGCAGTACGGATTCAGATCGGGACGTTCCACGGAGGACGCCGTGGTAAAATTCCGGAATCTTGTATCTGCTTGAGAAGAGAAATACGTGATCGCGCTCCTGTTTGATATCTCTGGAGCATTCGAGAATGTTTGGTGGCCGAGTATCTTTAATAATTTAAAGTTACGAAGCTGCCCTCGAAACTTTTATCGGCTCCTGGCGAACTACTTCGCGAACCGTGAGGCGACAATCGTCACCAACAGCGGATCGGTAGCGAAGTCAGTTTCAAAAGGATGTCCGCAAGGGTCCGTTCTTGGTCCTTACTGTTGGAATCTCATCTTCGATCTTCGATGAGATTCTACAGCGACTTGTCAGCGGGTTCGATTGCAAACCCGTCGCCTACGCTGATGACCTCCTCGTGATTGTCTCTGGCAACTCGAGGGTGGAACTTCAGGCGAAAGGGTAGGCGGTTGCGAACGAGATTTCTGCGTGGTGCGCCTCGCAGAAACTCTCGCTAGCAGCCGCTAAGACCGAGATGATTCTTGTTCGGGGAAACCTGGACTTGAATCGGGCTCCTGTGATAAAGGTGGACGAACGAAGCGTTCCTTTCAGTAATACCGTAAGGTATCTGGGAGGTCACTTCGATGTGCGATTGGGAATTAATTCCCATGTTGAAATTCTCCGAACGATATACTTGCAAACGTTCAACGCGTTTGCAAGAATCGCCCGATCCAATTGGGGATTGCATCATCGAGCTCTGCGTACGATGTACAATGGCTTGTTCGTTCCGATCATAACATACGCCGCTGCTGGGTGGGCTGATCGCTTGGGCGCGAAGGCGAGGAGAATCCTCGCTAGCGCTCAACGTCAAGTCTTACTATGCACCACGAAAGCCTATCGTACGGTGTCTCACGATGCGATTCATGTAATCGCGGGTGCGATACCGATAGACTTAGTGGTCGCGGAGCGCGCGTGTGTTTATAGAGCTCGAAGACAGATCGATGTCGATTGCGGTAATTGCCATATCACCGGCCTTGCTCTGGCCGCCGAGGAAGTTTCGACATCTGCAGCGATAACTGCGGTGAGAAACGAAATCCTTAGGATATGGCAGAATCGATGGGTTTCGTCGAAGGACGGTCGAACGACTTTCCGTTTCTTCAAAGACGTAACTCAGAGACTCAAATCGTATTGGGTGGAACCAGACCACTATGTATCTCAATTCCTGAGTGGACACGGAGATTTCCGTGCGAAACTCATGGAATTTGCTTTGGTTGAGAACAACGAGTGTGAGTGTGGTGAGATGGAAACATCTCATCATGTTCTATACTACTGTCCGAAATACCTGGTGGCAAGATTGTCCTTAGAACAAGCTGGCGAAAGAATCGGTCTTCCGTGGCCGATTCCAGAGGCAGATTTAGTTTCGAAAACACTGTTCAAGGACTTCAAAACATTTGTCACGAAGATCTTGAAAGCGAAGCAAATTGAACGCAATACGCGGAATCAAGTCCAAGACTTGATCTGCTGAGATTAAGTGAGTGAGGGAAAACCATGTTCGAATCGCAGGGGGTAGCGATTGCCGCTGCTTCGGGAGTGACTGTCCCGCGGACCCGAGTTGGATGACCAGTGTAGGACAGGAAAAATAAATTTCTGTTCAGCCAGAACTGGTAGACTTGTCGAAGCTGACGATGAGAACGCGGCGATGAACTTGTTCATCAATCTCTGGTAGCCGGGGTGGGACGTCAAGCCCCTCTCTTTGAGAGTGTCCCTACTGGGTTGGACTCTGACTGGCAATACGTTGGTTGTGTCCGGGATCGCACTGAGCCTCGGAACCTGGGAAGTAGATGTCCGAACATCCGACAAAATTCGCAACAGCCGGTATGAGCCGAAGAGCTCGAGGTACGGCGCGTCACGGCAGGCATTTCTTGTGTCGGTGACATTGAAAAGCGAAACGAATTCTTGGCTGTGCTTGTAACCTTGCGGCGAGCACGTGGCCGGGGGGGAAGGCGTGCGTGTTCACGGCCGACCTCGATTTACTTTAAGTTTTGATAATATTTCAAGCATAATTTGGTGATGTTTGACTCGACGTTGTCGTTTTAGCGCGGCCCTTTTCGCGATTGCAGGTGCGTCTATCTGTACGTTCGCGGGTAGTATTTATGTCGCGTTATCTTTGATTTTAATTTTATCGTCGGTCGAGTCGCGTTTGTATTGTTCGCGTCTTAAGTTTTGCCTTTGAAGTTCATAAATTTCGGTGTTTGCTGGAATATTATGTATTCATTAGCGTTGTCCTTTCGGTGATACACATACGATTTGTGGTCTTTGCTACGTCGCAAGGAGGCGTGTGTACGGCCGGTCGCGATTACTTTAGCGGTTTTATTTTGATTTTATTTTCGATCTCGCGAGCCGTCGGACAGCTGTTGTCATGCTTTGTACGAATCGTTAAGGGGTGTGAATTTTTTCGCGATCTTTATGTCTGTGATTTTGTTCGTAGGATATTTGATCGATCGGTTTTAATTTTGTTTTTTATTTTTTGTCTTGGATCTTTTTCGGGTATTTGGTATACTGAATTGTCATTTGTGTTAGTTTTAGTACGAGTTGTTTATTCGTGTCCATAAGAGGTGGTGCATTTCACGTGAGGGGCATGGGATTTCATGTATGATTTGACGTGTGGTGTGAATTTAGGCGAATGCGTCCGGGCGTGCGTTTCTAGAGAGTTGCGAGGGTATCCTTTTTTAGGGATATACGCGTGGTGTGCGTTCGACGATTACAATTGTTTGTTAGTAATCGTGATCGTTGATGATTTCGTTTGTTCCTGCTCGCGTGATGTCGTGTTTCTATGTGTATCTGCAATCCGCGTCGCGATTGGCTCGTTCGGTCATTTACGCGGGAGTCGCGTGTTGACCTACTTTCGACGTCGACGTACGTTATAGCGTGGGTGAGGCATTGAATCGCGTGTGGGTGATCTGATCGTGGTTTTTCCCGGGATTCCATGTGAGGTGGGTGGTTTGTGGGTTTGGGTACGAATTTTCGCGGTGTTTTAAGACGGATACAGTGACGCGTGCTCGGCGGTCGCGGGCGGTGATTTCGTGTTGTATTTGTTTGTTTTATTGCGTATATCGCTGTGCGAGGTGTGAGAGGCTTTCTGTATTAATTAATTGTGTGTATGTTGCAGGTGTTACGCACTTGATTCCGTGTCAGGACGAGGGTTGTCGGGCCGGTGGGAGTAAGCGTGAGTGCGGGCCTCGCTTTGAGGTTAACCGTGCCCGCAGCCGCGGACCCGGTGATTATTCGAGGGGCGATAGAATCTCTTTGATCTGATGTCCTGAGAGATACAGGGTGCAGGCTACAGGTAAGCGTTAATGTGATTAGTTTTTGTCATCGTTAGGCAAGTTAAAATATGTTCTAAGAAGTTTACTGTATTTTTGTTAGAAGGGGATAGTTGTAGCTGTCGTAAGGCTTCTGGTGTAAAAGAAGGTATAGGTTAATGCTTGTAGGTATTTTGATGTTATTTCGTGTGGCTGGCTTGATTCTAATTATATTTTTGGTTTCTAGGAGATGGCTGTGGACGTGAACCTCATGATTTTGTTCGTGGTCTGTGGCTGAAGGGGAAATCTGTTTGTGATAGTCATACTAGGAGCTTTGGGTTGTATTTAGAGTTGGCGACGTGTTCGTGTGTTTACAACGCTTCAGGTAAGTTAACGTTGTTGGAGGTCATGATGTCTTAGACTTTCTCTGTACGATAGATTAGATTGTGATACTTGTGGGTATATGTGCGTTAATTGAATTGTGTGGGGTTTCATAATTGGTTCGTTGAATAAAGTTATTTAAATTTTAGGTGTTCGTTTGTCGGTATGTCGTTCTGTCTTGTTTTTAAAGTGTGGACTTTTGTTTGTAGAATGTAACGTTTTATAAGTTAATTGTTGAATTCATGGTTCGGTGCTTGTTGGCGTTTGTATTATTTATACGGTGTTGTAAGTTCGTTGTTGTCAAAATTTAGGAGAGACTGGCTTATGTGTTATTTGTCTTCGTGAGGAAGTGTGGTCGTGGGTAGACACGAAGTTTGTGTAGAATTATTCGCGCCACTGCTCGCGCCAGCTTGCGGTAGCAAGCAGCCGCTTGCGCGAACCCTCTGGATAGCGAGTCCGCGTCGGCGCTAGGAGATAGGCCAGCGCTAGACGTGACGTCACTCCGTCCAGAGGTCGCCCCCGCCTCCCGCCGGCGGAAATCATATGTGAATTCCGTCGTCACTCTCGTCTAGGATCGTTGCACGATAACATCCCACGTCACGGCCCTTGCCGCAATCCACGTGTATCTTTTCCGCGCCTTAGCGACATATCTTTGTACCTCCTCGTTCGGCCCTCGCCGACGAGTCGATTTAAGTAAACGGACTGGGCTTATCCCTTTTTTGTGTTAAGTTTCGTGTCGTTTATTAGTACATAAGGTGTTGTGTCTTTGTTAAAAATACATTGTTAGTGCGGCACCCGGTTTGTTCTCTGCACCCCGACGAGCTAAATCCGAACCCTTTCCTCTTAATCGGAACCGCTTAGTTCGCGATTAAACAAGAATGTTTACTCGTTGTTAGATGTGGGGTGTTGGTGTCATACGTACATGGTCTGTCCGGAAAGTAATAGGACTGATTTTTTTCCGCCGAAACTGTACTTCGGAGCCCATAAGTGTCGACGGGATTCGGTAGAGTTAGAGGTCCTTAGCTAAAGAACGAGAGGTTGGTCAGTTGTCTCCGAGCATCTGGAGAGTCAGGACACCCTTTTTCCCACGACGTGTTTTTGTCCGCGGTACAAGCAAAAAATGCAGTGTTCGATAGAGCAGAGGTCGGCGATTAAATTCTGTGTCAAACTCGGTAAATCTGCGACAGAGACGTTTGATATGATCAAGCAGGCTTACCCAGATAATAATTTAGGAAGAAGTGGTGTGTTTCGGTGGCACAAGGCCTTTTCGGAGGGCCGGGAAGAGGCCGCCGATGAAGACCGTGCTGGAAGACTTTCGACTTCGACAAACACCAACAACGTGACTCGTGTGCGTGAAGTTTTGAACTCAGACCGTCGACTGAGTACTCGATTAGTTGCCCAGATGTTAAATATGCCAAAATCTGTGGTACACGACATTGTGTCGGAGCATTTGAACATATGCAAGGTGTGCGCGAAGATGGTCCCAAAAGTACTCACTGACGACCAGAAGTTGCGGCGCGTGGAAATGTGCCAAGAAAATATGGAAATGTATGAAAGTGACCCCCAATTTTTGGATAACGTTATCACAGGTGACGAGTCATGGATCTCGCCTGAAAAGACCGATGAAAGGAAAACATTTCGTAACGACAGAGGGGATTCAAGCGGCTTGTACCGCAGCTCTAAAGGCCATTCCGGAGAATGCCTACCGTGACGCCTTCAGTGCATGGAAATCGCGCTGACAGCGCTGTATAGATGCAGAGGGATCCTATTACTTTCCGGACATACCATGTACATGTAGTTTGTAGAAATATCCTTATAAGTTTCGCGTTTATGATACTGTATTCGAGGGCGTGGGGGTCGAGGAGTGTGTGAGGGAGGATGGTGTTTTCAGCGATTGTTGCGAGTGTCACGTATCATTTAATTGATTTTTATGATTTATATGGGGATTAGATTCTTCTATGCTGGTGTTATGATTTCGCGGTTTCGATGACTGTATTATCGCGTTGTCGACCGTGTGTGTGAGTGTCTGGTTGTATGAATTGTATGTGTCTCCTTTACGGGTAATACATGCTCGCGTGTTTTACATATGTCGTTGATATGCGTGTGTCTTTGATCTAATTCGCGTGTTTCGTTATGGTTTTGATAATTTGATGTTGTGTGAATTTACTATGTGTGGGATTGTTACGCGGTGTACTTTCTTTTCTGTAGATTTTTTTTTCTTAGGTTATAAGTTTCTGGTTTTACAGTATGTTGGATCTACGGGGGTCTGTTCGGTTATTTAAACATTAAAAACGCGGTTGTTTTTCAGGTGGTGGTTTACTGCCTGTTTCCTGCCACGATGGCTGCACGTGCGCTGACTTTGGATTTATTGTTGTTCGCTGATTTACACGTTCCGCATGGTCACCCTCCGGGCCGAGCGTGTGTCGTCCTCGATCGTTGAGTGGGGCCATAAACCAGTCTTGGGTCTGGGCTGACTCTTGTTAATGACGGCTGGTACGTATCTTCTCTCTGCTTTCCCGATTAGACCCGTTCGATGGATTTGCCCGTACCCCCCGGGGTCGAGTGCGTGCGTTTTCTTATTTTCGAGGGACGGTTGTAAAAGATGGAAAATTGAAATATTCGGCCGGGGTTCTAATGGTTTTTCGCGTTTTTGAGAGTGGTTGTGGAAAAGGGCAGAATTTTAGAAGTATGTATTGTCTCGTTTCTCTAATTTCTATTTCGTTGATTTCTTTAATTATCCGGACGAGGTGTGACTTTTCTGCTAAGGTACGTTTTCGGATCGTCATTGTTCGTATCGTTAGATTTTACGCGTTATTATTCGTGGTGACGTGTGATTAATTGAACCCACGTACGTGTTCGCGATGGCAAAATATGAGCTTGTTGGTTTAGGTATCTTCTTAGATTGCCCGTTTATTATTATTAGTCATATTGTTTGAGTATTTTTACAATTTACAGATTGTGGAGCGGTTCCGAGGGTTCGATGACGCGGTGTCGGCGTTGGTACCCGATTAGATAAGTAGGACGGTGTTGTCGGTTAATGATTTTGCGTGTGATGTATAGTGATACCTGATTGTTGTTATCTTACTTATTGATATTTGATGATGTTACGTGTTCGAACTGGTTTTAATTTGTATGTTACAGGTGTTCTGGTTTAAGCGAATGCATGTACGATTGAGTATTATTAGCGTTAATGCTCCCGTTTTGAATGATCCGTGCGCGGTGAAGAAAGGTATTTAGCTCAGGTAATCGTATGTGTCCGGTGATTCTAGATTTTTGTTCCCGTATGCGTGTAATGAGCATGATATTGTTACGTCCCTGCGTCTATACGCGCTTTGTCAGTTCGACGCCAGGACGACGCACTTCAAACTTGTAAATTCCTTCAAGAATGAACACAGTGATCGTCTTGGTCGAGACTGGCAAACGGTATCGAAATAAACACATAAATCTAATCAAGCCGTCGTGAATGTATACTCCAAAATTCTTAAGATTAGACAGTTCTAAACAACAGATTGCATCAGATACAATGAAGACCTTGTCCACAAGAAAATGTACATCTGGCACCAGACCCCGTCCTGTTCAAGAGACACTTGAAAGGGAAAGTTAGACAGATCCCTTTTCGAGTACATTCTCGATAAGGTGTTTGGATGCTGGATCAGATCTTCATTGTTTTTCCGAAATCCGTTACAAACCGACGTAGTAGGAGGGCCCAAAATCCTGTATATATACTGGTGCCCTCCGCCACGAAGCTCAGTTAGTAAGAGTCAAGAGTTAAGAGTCAACAGTTAGAAAAGTGCAGTCAGTCAGGAGTCAGTTAGAAATCCAGTTAAGAAAAGTCAGTCAGTGCAGTTAGTTAGTCAGCAGTTAAGAAGTGGAATTCAGAGGATCCATGATCAAGAAAAGTCTTATTCCATTCCATATCCTGTGACCCTTTATTTAATCCGTTACCATTACCACCCAATACCTCAGTCATTCTTCAACGGGAATAGAACAAACCGTCGTTGGCAATCGTAGATTTCCAACGTAGTTGTTCCTTCTATGACACGTTTCGAAGGACGGCGACTTTCCTACCCATAACTGTCGATCTCCAAAGTGTGATCATTGGGACAAGGAGTATCTGGAAATCGCTTAGATATTCAGAGAAAAACTCTATAACGATGATATCCGCTGCGGACCGATAAAAGTTATAACACCAACCTTCCTTTCGAATACCCAAAGACTAAACATCTGATCCGGTTAAAAAGTAAAAAGAAACAAAGTGTATAAATATAAATAGAATCTGTGAAAACATGTCAGTGTCAGTGTTGTTAAATATAACGTTATTGAAGATTATATCACCAGTGTTGACCATCAATTAGCCTGACCTCATCACAACCACAACCTTCGTTATCTTTTCATCATCACCTTTCGATCGCAGTACGATTCAGCCCCATCCCGAGTAAATTGGTCTGACCATTGACTCAAAAGGGGGCAAAAGTCAGACTATTGTGAAACAATTCGTAGCCGCACCGTTTCCGTAAGCTCGAGGCGTGACACTTAGTCTTGACGTAACAATATTAATTCGTTTGATATTTCAGATGTTTGAGTGTCAAGGGGCGTTGTGCGAATTCTGGAGCTGCCAGGATATTATACGAAGGATCACGGTATGTGTATGTGTACAAGAATTATGCATGTTATTATTTATTACTACTTAAAGGGAGTATAGAGGTTATAATTACGTATGGCTCATTCCATACGAAATCGATCACTTTTCGGAGCGACATCTCAGAACATTTTCAAAATCACTGATGTTATAGCCCTTGGCGTGCCAAATACGGACCTGTCTTTGTTTTTTCGAAATTTTGAAAATTGACAAAGTTACAGCTGTTCAAAGTTTGGCATTTCTTGAAAAATCGAGAAAACTCTACTTTTTCAAAAATTTATATCTCGGCAACGGTAAAGCGTTGCAACAAATTTTTTTTTCATTTTCACCGGAAAGGACCAAATTTTTCAATAAAAAATACAATTTGCATGACTATCGATGTTAACTAATATTTCCAATCAGTTCTTTTAAACAATTGTGCATAACTTCTGGCGTTCGCGTTTTAAAAATCTGAAAAAATTCAGGCGTATACCTTGAACCTTCGTCTTCAGGTAACCGCAAGCAAAATGACGGACGTTGGAATAACGACTCTGTAAACAATCGCGAAAGTTGAAAATGTAGCCGTTTGACGCGTTCCGCCGTGCAGTTGCCGGCACGCCATACCCCCATTCGTACCGCACTGCTGCTACGTACTTACTGAGTGCCGCTCAGCAACACAATCACCACAAAGAAAAGTTGTGTGCCGGTTAGTTAAAAAATCTGAAAAAAAATAAATAAGCAGCTTAGACTGTCCCCTTTCAGTATGTACTATGAGAAAGACGGACAGTCTAATAGTTGACGAATAATAATTAGTCAAAGTGAACCGTAGTAGTTTACTATGGTACCTCTCGTTTAAAAATCTTAAAAAAAATTAAATAAGCAGCTTGGACTGTCCCCTTTCAGAATGTGCTACGAAAAAGAGGGACAGTCTAATTGTTTAATCGCGAACTAAGACGCTCCGATTATGGGGAGAAGGAACGGATTCGCTCGTCGGGGTGTAGATAAAGAACACTTTTGTACCGCACGAACAATGTATTTAGTACGATAAATTAGCACTTAAACACTAAATAAACACTAGATCTTAACTCTAAAAAAAAGGGATAAGCCCAGTCCGTTATTTATCTTAAGCACTAAATCGACTCGCTGGCAAAGGCCGAAAACGAGGAATAGTTTGTGGTAGGTCGCGAAGGCGCGAAAGCAAAAACACGTGTTGGCGAGGGCCGTGACGTTAAAACGTGATGTTGACGTGCAACGATCCGTGACGAGAGTGACGCAATTACCATATGATTTCCGCCGGCACGAGAGGCGGGAGCGACCTCTGGACGGAGTGACGTCACGTCTAGCGCTGCGCTATCTCCTAGCGCTGACGCGCACTCGCTATCCAAAGGGTTCGCGCGAGCGGCTGCTTGCTGCCGCAAGCTGGCGCGAGCAGTCGCGCGAACATTAATAGTTGAAGAATAATTATTAGTCAAAGTGAACCGTAGTAGGCGGCACACGGTACATCGCTTACCAGTGCTACCTTTATTATCGGTCTTAGTTTATCGATGGTACCTCTCGTTTAAAAATCTGGAAAAAATTAAATAAGCAGCTTAGACTGTCCCCTATCAGAATGTGCTACGAAAAAGACGGACAGTCTAATAGTTGACGAATAATAATTAATCAAAGTGATCCGTAGTAAGCGGCACACGGTTTGACTAATTATTATTCGTCAACTATTAGACTGTCCCTCTTTTTCGTAGCACATTCTGAAAGGGGACAGTCTAAGCTGCTTATTTATTTTTTTTTCAGATTTTTTAACTAACCAGCACACAACTTTTCTTTGTGGTGATTGTGTTGCTGAGCGGCGCTCAGTAAGTACGTAGCAGCAGTGCGGTAGGAGTGGGGGTATGGCGTGTCGGCAACTGCACGGCGGAACGTGTCAAACGGCTACATTTTCAACTTTCGCGATTGTTTACAGAGTCGTTATTCCAACGTCCGTCATTTTGCTTGCGGTTACTTGAA
The DNA here is from genome assembly GCA_917499265.3 of Mimumesa dahlbomi. Classification (NCBI taxonomy): domain Eukaryota; kingdom Metazoa; phylum Arthropoda; class Insecta; order Hymenoptera; family Crabronidae; genus Mimumesa; species Mimumesa dahlbomi. The sequence continues at coordinate 4,903,398 of OU824120.1, forward strand.
GACGAAGGTTCAAGGTATACGCCTGAATTTTTTCAGATTTTTAAAACGCGAACGCCAGAAGTTATGCACAATTGATTAAAAGAACTGTTACGTCACGACTAAGTGTCACTCCTCGAGCTTACGGTAACGGTGCGGCTACGATTTGTTTCACAATAGTCGAGACTTTTGCCCACTTTTGAGTCAATGGTCAGACCAATTTACTCGGGATAGGGCTGAGTCGTACTGTGATCGAAAGGTGATGATGAAAAGATGATGAAGGTTGGTTGTGGTTGTGATGAGGTCAGGCTAATTGATGGTCAACACTGGTGATATAATCTTCAATAACTTTATATTTAACAACACTGACACTGACATGTTTTCACAGATTCTATTTATATTTATACACTTTGTTTCTTTTTGCTTTTTAACCGGATCAGATGTTTAGTCTTTGGGTATTCGAAAGGAAGGTTGGTGTTATAACTTTTATCGGTCCGCAGCGGATATCATTGTTATAGAGTCTTTCTCTGAATATCTGAGCGATTTCCAGATACTCCTTGTCCCAATGATCACACTTTGGAGATCGACAGTTATGGGTAGGAAAGTCGCCGTCCTTCAGAGCGTGTCATAGAAACGACAACTACGTTGGAAATCTACGATTTCCAACGACAGTTTGTTCTATTCCCGTTGAAGAATGACTGAGGTATTGGGTGGTAATGGTAACGGATTAAATAAAGGGTCACAGGATATGGAATGGAATAAGACTTTTCTTGATCATGGATCTTCTGAATTGCACTTCTTAACTGACTTTCTAAAACTGACTGACTTCACTGACTAACTGACTAACTACACTGTCTTTCTAAAACTCACTGACTAAAAACTTAACTGCACACTAACTGAGCTTCGTGGCGGAGGGCACCAATATATATACAGGATTTTGGGCCCTCCCACTACGTCGGTTTGTAACGGTTTTTGGGAAAACAATGAAGCCCTGGTCCAGCATCCAAACACCCTTATCGAGAATGCACTCGAAAAGTGATCTATCTAACTTTCCCTTTCAAGTGTCTCTTGAACAGGACGGGGTCTGGTGCCAGATGTATATTTTCTTGTGGACAAGGTCTTCATTGTATCTGACGCTATCTGTTATTTTGAACTGTCTAATCTTAAGAATTTTAGAGCTTACATTCACGACGGCTTGATTAGATTTATGTGTTTATTTCTATATTATTTATCAGTCTCGACCAGGACGATCACAGTGTTCTTTCTTTAAGGAATTTATTAGTTTTTCAAGTGCGTCGTCCTGGCGTCGAACTGGGAAAAAAAAAGGCGTATAGACGCGGGGACGTAACACCTCCCCCCTCAGACAAAGGTTGGGGAGTTTAGGACCCAGCCTTTGTACCTCGGTAGAGGCCCTAAGACCCTATTCCTTTTGATTTGAAATTAGCTATTGGATATTATCAATCTGAAGAAACAAGAATTGAAATTATGTCGTAGGATCAAAAATAGTTGCAAGTTAAATAAGGAAATTCAAATGAAAATTGAAATTAGTGCTTAGAGCTAACATCGAGTGCGAGCTGTTTGAAATACAAAAGAAAAGGTGTAATAAAAGAAGTGAAAAGAAAATAATTGGTAACTTATTTCTTGTCGTTAGTTCTTCTTTCTCTTGTGGGTGGAATTTAATTCTGCTGTCCGTTAATGTACAAGATGAGTAGGCCATGGGTTTATCCTTGAATAGTATGGCTTCGGATGATATTCTTCCCATTGCATAAGTGGCAGCTTCAGTAGTGAGGATGTAGGATTCGTTGAAATTTGAATGTTTAAGCATAGGTTCTTTGCACAGTTTTTGTTTTAAAAACGGGAAAGTTTCTTCTTGTTTCACTTTCCAAACAAAATGTGGTTCAGTTTTTAATAATAAAAATATTTTTTTGAATTTGATTAGCTTGGAAAATCTCAATAAAAACCAATGATAATAACCAGTCAAACCTAGAAACTGGTTAATATATTTTGAATCTTGTGATTCCGGATAGATGTGTTGAGCTTTTAATTTCTTCAGATCAGACATTTCATTCCCATGGATCTTTCTTATCATATATTCCTGATTTTGCATTTTGTCCCTCCCCTTAAGGATCTCAACAAATACATCTTCTTGGAATTCTATATCCGTTCTTCCGGTCTCTTTATGGATCTTTGCAACGTTGGCCAGTTTATTGATTTCTGCATCAATTTCTTGACTTAGGTTCAGTTTTACATTTCTTTCGTCAATATTTTTTTCGTTTATTTCTTTAAGTTCTTCTTTAATTGCTTTCTCATTATTCGTTTTTACTTTTTGGTATTTAATCATTAATATCGGGTTTACTTTGTTAATTTGCGTTTGGATTTTATTAATTTTTTGGATTGCTGTATCCGAATCTCCAGAGCTGTTTGGTGCAAACGAATCAAGCTGGTTCTCCCTACAAGGATTTATAATTTCTTCTTTTTGGACAGGATATGGTTCAGGAGAACTTCCCTCGGTTCGTCGCACGCACTCTGTATATTCCCTTGCTTCCGCTTTTGGGTCCATTGGAAGATTTGGACGAATAGGTCTGGGTTGGATTGCTACTCTTGTGTCTGAATCGTATTCCGTACAAGGATTATTTTTAATTTTTTCTGGAATTGGATTTGGTTCGGGAATACGTTCATTGACACTTGGATGAGTGCTCTCCGAGTGTCCTTTCGTTGCTCTTTCCTGCGGTACACATTGGCTTCGGCTTCCTTTCACCCGGTTACTAACTACTTCATTAGATTTTGGATTTTCTTCAACTGTTTTTACGTCTCGCTCATTCACATTCTCAATTGGTTCTTCTTTATCAGCTTCTTTATTGGATATTATTTTAATTTTCCTTTCCTGGGTTTTTATCATTAAAATGGATTCTTCAATTAATACTCTTTTGTTTACCGTAACTTTTGGCTTTTCTTCTTCTGGTATTTTTTTCACCATATTGGATTTTTGGCTTCTATTCTTTTCCAGAGCAATTTCTTCGATGCTTATGATTTTCTTTGTTCGTGAGTTTTGCACATTTTCATTATAGAATGGTTTTTTTATTCTATTGAATCTTATTATTTCGAGTTCGTTCGGATGGCCCTCAGGTCGGAGCTCTTGTTTCTCAACCAAATTACGGCTGGACGCTGTGTCTACCATGATCTTACCATCTGGTCTTAATTGTCGTGTGGCAAGTTTTACGGTGTCCGATGGTCCCTTTGCACTCAGGTTCAAGCGCATGGTGCTACTGGGCCGAGCGACAGGTCCTATTGTCACGTGGAGGGGCACAGGTTGCAGTCGGTCTCTTGATTCAGGCCTGTGGTCGACGGGCCTTGTCCGTTTCCCTGATGCATCTTTTCGTTCATTATTGTTTCTTCGCACTTCACATGTTTCTATGGTATGACCCATTTCTTTACAGTAAAGACATTGAATATTAATCGGCTGGGCGATATTCGACGGTTTCATTGAATGAGATTTTAGCAAGTAACAATTTTCAGCAGTGTGCCACTGTTTCTTGCACAGCTGACACACAGGAGGTGGAGATTGTACGTTTTTCTGAATATTTAACGGATTTTGCCAACATCTTTCAGCTGAGTGACCATATTTCCGACATAATTGGCAAACAAGAGATCGGCTGTTTTGAGGTTGAATTTGTGGACAGTGGGTCGCTATGTGCCCCATCATTTGGCAGATCTGGCATAGCGTACCCACTTCCTGGATTAAATGAACTGATTCTCTTCGTGACTGCTCTCGGAATCGACACCTTTTAGCTTCGTGACCGCGTTTTTGACAAATGTTGCATATTAAGATCTGCGTTTCTTGCGAGGGTATAGAACTATATCTTTTATAACAAATATCTGCTTCATGATTCGGACTTCCACAAATTTGACACGGTTCGACTAGGATTCTTTGTGACTGATGTGTTCTGATGTTACCTGGACATTCCATGGCTGAGTGTCCTTCTTCATAACAAACTTGGCAGACGGATGAATTATGCCTATACATCTGGTGACGGCTAGTTGGATTTCGGAGTGCAAGACGGTTCTGAATCTCCCGTTCTGCAACGATCGCCTTGGCTATTGCGTCGTTCAGGTCGGAGTAGGATGCGATTCTGCGTTCAATTTCTGGTTTCAGACCACGAATAAAACAATTTGCTACATCGGATTCCATATCGGTTTGAGTATGTTTATCGGTACGGTTCGGATTTATTGCTCGATATGCAGATTTAATTTCATTTCTTAGTTCTCTGAGTCTATTTCCGTAAGTGAGTACGTCTTCTCCTTCCTTTTGATAGATACTTCCCAATTCACCTTGCAATTGGTATATGGTTTTCTGTGGTAAGAAAATGGTTTTCAAAAATTGAATTAATTGTTCTAAATTTTGGAACGTGGATCCGTAGGTCGCTTTTCGGGCTTCACCGAGCAGTCTGGTTTTCAATAATTTTACCAAATTTTCCTCAGCTTCGGGAGGTACCATGTCTACAGCCTCCCAACATCCGTCGACAAAATTGCCCATGGGGATATTTTTCCCGTCGAAATATGGAACCAATTCTGCTGCTTCTTGCAAGGAGATCATGTGTCTATGGTTCAATCCCATCTTGTAAGAGTGTGGTGCCGTATTGTAATAAGAATTTGTATCAAAGTACGTCGTATTATCTTCTTTTGCAATTTCTCTTTGTTCCTCTTGTATCTTGCTGTCACTGGATTCAAGCCTTGGTCGTTTCACAGCGTTTCTTGGAATTTTCGGTTTCGATGAAAATGGATTTAAAACTTCTCCTTCTGGATCTTGACACTTAGATCTCGTATTCATCACCTTACTTTTAATACGACTCTTTGTGATCCCGGACGAGCCCCCAAAAATTTGTTACGTCACGACTAAGTGTCACTCCTCGAGCTTACGGTAACGGTGCGGCTACGATTTGTTTCACAATAGTCGAGACTTTTGCCCACTTTTGAGTCAATGGTCAGACCAATTTACTCGGGATAGGGCTGAGTCGTACTGTGATCGAAAGGTGATGATGAAAAGATGATGAAGGTTGGTTGTGGTTGTGATGAGGTCAGGCTAATTGATGGTCAACACTGGTGATATAATCTTCAATAACTTTATATTTAACAACACTGACACTGACATGTTTTCACAGATTCTATTTATATTTATACACTTTGTTTCTTTTTGCTTTTTAACCGGATCAGATGTTTAGTCTTTGGGTATTCGAAAGGAAGGTTGGTGTTATAACTTTTATCGGTCCGCAGCGGATATCATTGTTATAGAGTCTTTCTCTGAATATCTGAGCGATTTCCAGATACTCCTTGTCCCAATGATCACACTTTGGAGATCGACAGTTATGGGTAGGAAAGTCGCCGTCCTTCAGAGCGTGTCATAGAAACGACAACTACGTTGGAAATCTACGATTTCCAACGACAGTTTGTTCTATTCCCGTTGAAGAATGACTGAGGTATTGGGTGGTAATGGTAACGGATTAAATAAAGGGTCACAGGATATGGAATGGAATAAGACTTTTCTTGATCATGGATCTTCTGAATTGCACTTCTTAACTGACTTTCTAAAACTGACTGACTTCACTGACTAACTGACTAACTACACTGTCTTTCTAAAACTCACTGACTAAAAACTTAACTGCACACTAACTGAGCTTCGTGGCGGAGGGCACCAATATATATACAGGATTTTGGGCCCTCCCACTACGTCGGTTTGTAACGGTTTTTGGGAAAACAATGAAGCCCTGGTCCAGCATCCAAACACCCTTATCGAGAATGCACTCGAAAAGTGATCTATCTAACTTTCCCTTTCAAGTGTCTCTTGAACAGGACGGGGTCTGGTGCCAGATGTATATTTTCTTGTGGACAAGGTCTTCATTGTATCTGACGCTATCTGTTATTTTGAACTGTCTAATCTTAAGAATTTTAGAGCTTACATTCACGACGGCTTGATTAGATTTATGTGTTTATTTCTATATTATTTATCAGTCTCGACCAGGACGATCACAGTGTTCTTTCTTTAAGGAATTTATTAGTTTTTCAAGTGCGTCGTCCTGGCGTCGAACTGGGAAAAAAAAAGGCGTATAGACGCGGGGACGTAACAGAACTGATTGGAAATATTAGTTAACATCGATAGTCATGCAAATTGTATTTTTTATTGAAAAATTTGGTCCTTTCCGGTGAAAATGAAAAAAAAATTTTGTTGCTACGCTTTACCGTTGCCGAGATATAAATTTTTGAAAAAGTAGAGTTTTCTCGATTTTTCAAGAAATGCCAAACTTTGAACAGCTGTAACTTTGTCAATTTTCAAAATTTCGAAAAAACAAAGACAGGTCCGTATTTGGCACGCCAAGGGCTATAACATCAGTGATTTTGAAAATGTTCTGAGATGTTGCTCCGAAAAGTGATCGATTTCGTATGGAATGAGCCGTTTGTATATGTTAGGCGTGCGTATTCTCGCGTTTTGTTATTTCTGTTACTTGTTACTTCTGAACGTTCGGGTGAGTTACATCGTTTATATTTGCGTATGGTCGAGTTATGGTTTATGATCGTCATGATTTTACTTGATTGGTTTAACGCGTTGTTTTTATGTTGGTGTGTGGGTGGTTGGATTCATGTACGTGTTCGTGTTTGGGTATATGTGCGCGTTGATCGCGTTTTCTTATGTACCTTGTTCGTCTGTTTAGGTATTTAGATTGACGGGCGGGGGGTGGTTTCTCGGGTTCCATGTCGCGGGATTCGCGCGGATACGGGTGATTTGATCATTGTTGTATTCTATGCTTTAGTTGTTCCTGTTTGAGTTGATGGAAGGATTGTATCTGCTTAATAACTTTGAAGTGTCGATACGGTTGAATTGGCCCTTATGCAGCGAAGGAAGGTGTTTGAATTGTCTGTTCGCGGGTGATTTTAACTTTGGCCGTTCTTTCTTTACTTGTTCTAGTTAAGTTTGCCGGTCGTGATTTTATTTAATTATAGTTTATTTTTTACAGGGATTATGGTATTGCGCGAGCCCTGGAATTGCTGAGTTATCGTGCGAGAGGTCATGGTTCGGATGTGCGCGTTTTCGTACTAATTACTTTAAGATTTTGTTACTGAATTTACCGAAAATATTGCTCGTATGTGTGCGAGGAAGAGACGAGTGTGACGTACTCTCTCTCGCGCACCTGAGCCCGGTATTGTTCGGGTTTTGTGATAATTGGAAAAGAGATTCTCATGCGTGGTGTATGATTTAATTAAAGATCCTACCTTTACCGGTACTATTTCGTTGTATTGCGTATGCGTGTTAGATGATTGCAGTCGTCGGGGTGGGTCGCACTGCACCTTTACACTATTCACTAAACTCGCGGTGTAGGACAGCGCGTTTTTGAATAACCGCGGAATGGAAAATGTAGAATTAAGTGGAAATGAATTTTGAACAATAAAGGTATTAGACAGGATTGATGTTTAAAAGGATAAACAATTGGATATAAACAGAATATTATGTATTAAACAATAATAGCAATGTAACTGATAACACTGGAACAAAATTGAATAAAAAGACTGAACAGTATTAGATTACAGGAGATTGTTTCGCACAGCTGATTACCAAGGCGCACGTGGATAGACAGAGAGAGAGGGCTGCCGGAATCCTCTCCTTTTATTGGCTCAGTCCTTCTGGAACTTTCGCCCCATGCCGGTGTTGGTTTCGAAGCGTTCCAGAAGGATCGGGAATAGACGAGAGTGATTCCGGCCAATTATGCGAGACCCCGCCACCCACGTCATTTCCGAGTGTTGCGGAGTGGTCAGTGTCTCGCAGTGTGCGCATCGCTTAACTGGCGGCAACGCGTTTGATTGGCGCGAGCGTTCAGTCGTCCATGGTGGGCTCGGCGCTAGCGCGCCAATCTTGAACACGCGGCGCGGGTTATGCATGTATTTTATTAAGCACTGCGATTATATTGAATTGTTTGTTTTAGTAACTAGTTATTTATTGTGTTATAGTTTGCGAATTGTAAATTGCGATTGTTGTACACCGTTTCATAAGCGGGTCCGACGCGGCGCAAGATCTCTGTCGTGGTTTAGCGGCGATGTTTACGTCAAGGTGGTCGTTTTTTAACTGTCCTAACCTAACCTTCTTTTTTTTTTTGAGAAAATGCATTACGCACACCCGGCGGCGGTAGGGCAACCGCCGGGTAGTGTGGGACTCCCCGCGGGGGAGCAACCGCCCACCCGCGGGTGTACCCACTAAAAACTCCCCGGTGGCCTCCATCGGATGATTCGGCGGCTGCGGGAACGCAGTAGCATACCACAGCGACCGCCGCACCCAGCGCCCGCCATAACAGGGGGGGCACATCGCGGAGGGGGCATACATTGCTGCCAACCTACCACCAGCATATCAGCGCCGGAGGGCCACGCCCCGGCGCTGTCCTTCTCTGGGACCGATCGCGGAGACGGCGGCGCACCTACCGCCGGCCGCCTCGGTGCCTCAGCCCTGAGCGAAAAACGTAGCGGGTCACCGCGACACTGACCCCACACAGGACCGGCTGCCTCCTCTTGACCTCCTCGCAGAAGGAGGCCACCGCATTCCACGACCTCTCGCTGCCAGCCAATGAAGCAACAACGGCCGGCAGCGAGAGGTCCCACCCTATCTCCATTCGGAGTGCCCGCCATGTCGAGCAAAGGCCTGGCACTCCTCCAACGTATGCGGCGCCGAATCAAACTCGGCGCCGCACTGATGGCACTCTGCCGTCACCGCTGCCCCGCTTTATGCAGGTACTCACCGAAGTACCCGTGCCCGGTGAGCACCTGCGTGAGGCAGTAGGAGAGCCTGCCATGCCCGCGGTCCAGCCAACCACCAAAGTTGGCCAGGACCGCGCCGAAAACGGGCTTGCGGGCGGCGGGGCTAGCTAAAAGCTGCCTCCGCCACTCCTCGCGAGCCCGCTGCCTGGACTGGCGCTTCCACACCTCGATCACTCGGTCCGGCGGGTCCTCCCCCCTTTCTAGCGAAACCGGGCGGGGCTACCTCCTCGTGGTGCTAGAAGGGCAACGGCTGCCGGGTACGCTCGGCAGACGGCTAGAGGCCCCGACCCGTATGCGGCTCTGGGCGCCTGGTTGCCACCCCAACTCAGATTAGTCAAACCGAGCACTGGCCTCTTCGAGGGGTAGGGTCGCATCAAACAGTGCAGGTGCTGGGATCAGTGCATGCATGCCAAATAAGCAAGTTCGAACGCTTGCTTATTTGGCCAAAACGCAGCCGGCATCAAGGCCCGGTTGCGATGACGATTTTCTTTTGAATCATGGCAGTATCCCGAAGGTGGCGGGTAGTGTACTAAATTCTCTGAATTACTGTGGATGAGAAACCGCCGGAGCAAAGCTCCATAACTCTCGTCTGGCAAACGAGTGCGGCGAAAAGACGTGTCGACTAACGGAGCGACTCGGTTGCTTGGTGTCGGTGTAAACCACCTCAAAAGACACGCAAGAGAGATACGCTGCCGCGTTTCTGTCTTATAAGTGACGTTGCAGACCAAGGCAATGATCAAAATAATATGGTACATAGGGCCTGGGCCTCCAAGCCCCCCTGGCGGAAAGCCGGGGTGCCTGGAATTGGTGTAGGAATCTGTGTGGCAGAGGTTTGCCTAGGTGCCAGCGGGGTTCTGAACGCGGCCTAGACCTAGAATCAAGTAGACGCTAACACCATCTTACGGGCAAAGTAGCCGGTATAGGGGAAACCCTCAGGTACGGCGCGCCCTACGAGGGCCCAATTGCTAACATTCTATGTCCTCCCCCCACCGGCGGAACATCTGCCGACGCCGATATACTTCCGCCTGGAGATGAAAGGGGAGTATCCCCTCCAGGACCAGCGCCACCTCCGTGAATACGGTGCGATAGCCTCTGATCACCCTGATGGCTGCCCGCCGCCGTATGCGGCTGAGCATTAGCGGGCTACGCCGGCATGCCACCAGGGTGTCTGCCCATACGGCAGAGCCGTACAGGGCCATGGCCCGCACCACTCCCACGTAGAGGCGGCGCACCCTCTCTTCCGGTCCCCCGAGGTTGGGCATATGGCAACCAAGCATGGTCGCCACACCCTCCACTCGGGGGGCCAAGCGGTCAAAGTGGCCTTCGAAGCGCCAGCGGCCGTCAATGTCCAGCCCGAGATACTTGAACCGGCTCTGGACATCGACCCAGGCTCCTCCTATTCGGATCCGCGTTGGAGGAGGCTTCCGCGACAGAGGCAGTCCGTGAAACCAGACCGCCTCCGTCTTCTGCGGCGATACATGCAACCCCAACTCCCGGAACCGGGCGACGACCGAGGCCGCCCCCATTTCATCCAAACGGCTCGTCCTCGTCCACTCCCTGCCACCGGCGATCAATAAAGTGTCGTCTGCATAGCAAACGACGGCGACGGCATGAGCAGTTATTCACCTAACCTAACCTAGTAGTAGTAAGTAGTAAGCTATTTGGTTGGGCGGGGTGAGGAGACGGTTCCCCTCACCAGGACCTTAGGTAAGTTCATACCCACTAGAGGCTTTGCTCACCCTTAATTGCTCTAAGTCACCCAGTTACTCCAGGAGGCACATAGCGCGAATTCGAACCTCGTGTTTCACCTTCCGACGGGGGACTGAACTCTGACCTATTCATCCAACTGCCATGCTCCCTACTTTGTTAGCTAGTGACCGTCGGCCGTGGTTTTTACGTCGGGTAAGTTGGTGATAGAATGGTCGAGGTGTTACTACCTGGTGTTGACGGGGAACCGAAGAGAGTCACTTTGTTCCTGTTTGTTTTATTCAGGGCGTGGACACTGAGAAGCATCCACCTCCCCTTTTCTTATCCTCCCATTAAGCGAGATTTTACCTATTAAACTCGAATTCGTGTTCAGACTTCTATCGCATGGACATTGTTAGTGTGTTATATCCGTATAGCAGGGTAGTTTGTAGAAAAGCGATAGATGTAGAAAGCTATTTGTTTTGTTAGAGTTTCCGAGACGGGCCCGTCGCCGCTCTCTCGTGGTTAGTGGCAAAATGTTTTGAAGACGGTATAAAAAAAAAGAGAAAAACGCGTTTTAACCTAAGAACGTGGGATTGTCCGCGAGCAGTGAGCTCACCGACAAGCACATACAGGCTTTGCGTCCTGTGGGGAGGTCGTGTGAAACTGCCCCGACTGATTATTCCGACTTTTCGCGCGAGAGGTGCTGCGGGCCGGCTGCCCCGACATCCTCGCCTGGGTTAAGAAAGGAAGTGAACACCCCCCCCCCCCTCCCGCCGCCCGCTACTGAACCTGGTGCCTCCCTTTTAAATCGCGCCCGAAGTTAGGTTACGTACGAACAAATATGCAAGGGCCGATAACAAACAGGAGTGAATTTCTCAACGGGTTGACAAGCCTTGGAGCAGTGCAGCTACGTTCTCGGAACGTACTGGGCACATACATCAGCAAGTTTGTCAGTTTTTAATTATCATTCTCTCCTGTAGTGAGAGAAAGTATATTAGCTTTTATACTAGTGGTAGTATAGGTTTTTCCGTGTTTTACGGGTTGAATTACTCCGCTTGGTTATAAGCGGGCATAGGTCCGTGGATCTCTACCAGTCAGTGTTTGAGGAGCGAGTCGGATAAGCACTCGTCCTCTGCACGTCCTGGGTATACATTTATCTCTGTGTGAGATAAAGTTCATAGTTTTACGCGTCGGCATTTACTGCATCGTTTACGACGTAGTTTCCGGTCCGCGGGGTTTGATTTAATACTTCTGTACTTTAATTTCCTGTTACCGAATCTGTGAGCTCACCGTCATAAACATACAGGCTTTGCGTCCACCAAGAGAAGTTATCGCTCCTCTTGGTAGTTGATCCGACTTATCGCGCGAGAGGTCTTGCGGGCCGGCAGATTCAGGAGGACTTTCGCTAATTATTCGTTCACTGTTCCCTCGGATGTACTCGTATACTAACATATCCAGTAATCGGAGAGTGGACATGGCGCGGTACAGTTGTTATATTGTGTAAATTTCAGAATTTGCTTTCATTTATCTCTTTGTGAGATAAGGTTCATAGTTTTGCGCGGCGGCATTTACTGCATCGTTTACGACGTAGTTTCCGGTCCGCGAGGTTTGATTTAATACTTTTGTATTTTAATCAGGGTCAGGTTAGGTACCTTAACCGGGCAACCGGTTGGCAACCTAACCTAACCTGGTTAGGTTCAACCCCTGACCGGTTAACCTGGTCAGGACCAAACCTAACCCAGGTTAGTTTAGGCGGCCGACTTCGCAGCCCGGTCAGGGTCAGGTCAGGTACCTTAACCGGGCAACCGGTTGGCAACCTAACCTAACCTGGTTAGGTTCAACCCCTGACCGGTTAACCTGGTCAGGACCAAACCTAACCCAGGTTAGTTTAGGCGGCCGACTTAGCAGCCCGGTCAGGTTCAGGTTAGGTACCTTAACCGGGCAACCGGTTGGCAACCTAACCTAACCTGGTTAGGTTCAACTCCTGCCAGGTTAACCTGGCCAGGACCAAACCTAACCCAGGTTAGTTTAGGCGGCCGACTTCGCAGCCCGGTCAGGTTCAGGTTAGGTACCTTAACCGGGCAACCGGTTGGCAACCTAACCCAACCTGGTTAGGTTCAACTCCTGCCAGGTTAACCTGGTCAGGACCAAACCTAGTAGTAGTAGTAGTAAGTTATCGGGTTGGGCGGGGTTCGGAGACGGTTCTCCTCACCAGGACCTTAGGTAAATTCATACCCACGAGATGCTTTGCTCACCCTTGATACTCTAAGACATCCGATTACTCCAGGAGGCCACCAAGGCCTTAGGTAAATTCATACCCACTAGAGGCTTTGCTCACTCTTGTTTGCTGTAAGACATCCAGTTACTCCACGCGGCACTTAGCGCGAATTCGAACCTCTGTGTTTCACCTTCCGACGGGGGACTGTACGCTGACTTATTCATCCAACTGCCATGCTCCCTACTTTGTTAGCTAATGGCCGTCGGCCGTGGTTTACGTCGGGCGAGTTGGTGATAGAATATTCAGGTATACCGCCTGGAGTTGGCGGGGAACCGAAGAGAGTCACTTTGATCCTGTTTGTTCTATTCAGAGAGTGGACACTGAGAAGCGTCCGCTCCCCTTTTTCTTGACATCCCCACTAAGCCACGATCGTGGAATATACAGGCAGGCCGTACTCACGGTTATATTCACGGTCGGACAGTGTCGCTTCTCGGCACTGTCCAAACGGCATGAACTTTCCACGCCAACCTGCACGGGATCGGGCTGAATAGCCGGCGGTTCTACCTCCCCGTGGTCCCCGCTGGACAACGCTGCGCGTTGCCCTGTGCAGCGTTGACTAAACGAGCCGCTTCCCTCCAAGGGTAGATCCAACTTGTCCGATGATTCCGCAAGGATGAGGGCAGGGTTTTTCCAAGTCCTCTAGCATACCATCTACGCTAGACGTCTCCCTTGGTAGTGGACGCTAGAAAGTAGTTCCCACATCGCTAATAACATCTTGCTGGCAAAGCCGATATGGAGGAAACTCTCAGGTGCGGCACGTCGCCTTCTGCGACCATGAAGCCTACAGTATTATCCCCACTAAGCGAGACTTTACCTATTAAACTCGAAATCGTGTTCAGGCTTCTAATGCGTATTCGTTGTTAGTGTGTTATTTCCGGATAGTAAGGGAGTTTGTAGAAGAGCGATAGATGTAGACAGCTAATTGTGTTGTTAGACTTTCCGAGGCGGGCCCTTCGACCCTCTCTCGTGGTTAGTGGCAAAAAGTTTTGAAGACGAAGGAGAAAAAAAAAAAAAACTTTTTGCTCTCAGAGGACCTCACCTCATACCACATAACCGTTATACTTTATTAAGAATAAGCCCGGCTATACTTTAAAGCCGCAAAACTCTCAGTTATCAAAAAATAAAAGAAACATTAGAAACATTAGCTGAATAATTATAAAACTCCTCACATCGATACATATCGAGGAATACAACTAACACATTACTATTTTTAAAGCCACTAATGTTGACAAAACCACTCACTAACAGAAGGTGAATAACAAAACAAGCTAAACACGTAAGCAGAGGCCCGTGGTAGGAGCGGAGCATCGGCGGCTACTCGATCATCGAGGTGAAGCGTCGCCCGTTGCGGACACCGATGGGATGGGTGACCGCTCGGTTGCCCCGCTCCTCCCGAAAAGCGCCATGGTATAACGGGGCCATTTTGCGGGAGTAGGGACAGTCTTGGTTCAGCGCTCGTCGAGGAAGGTTGTCTTTCCGCGCCCGGCTTCAGGCCAGAACTCTAACCGGGTACACGTGTACCCGGTTAGGCTTGGCCCCTAACCGGGCTAGCTGGTTAGGGGCTGGGGGGCGGGGTAGATAGGGTCCCTAACCGGGCAACCGGTTGGCAACCTAACTTAACCTGGTTAGGTTCAACTCCTGCCAGGTTAACCTGGCCAGGACCGAACCTAACCCAGGTTAGTTTAGGCGGCCGATTTCGCAGCCCGGTCAGGTTCAGGTTAGGTACCTTAACCGGGCAACCGGTTGGCAACCTAACCTAACCTGGTTAGGTTCAACTCCTGCCAGGTTAACCTGGCCAGGACCAAACCTAACCCAGGTTAGTTTAGGCGGCCGACTTCGCAGCCCGGTCAGGTTCAGGTTAGGTTAGGTTAGGTTAGGTTAGGTTAGGTTAGGTTAGGTTAGGTTAGGTTCCCCCTCGATGGTCCACCACCTTGTCGTGGTGAGGGGGCTTGGCTCCGATGATCTCTTCTGGCTATACCGGCGGGTTCTTTGAACCTGGCAGCTACTAGCATGCCGGGAAGGCAGAAGAGTGAGGGCCGTACTAAGAGTGGACCCGGGATGAATGTGTGTGTGTGTGTGTGTGTGTGTCAGCTGCGGTCAGTCCTTGATGGATATTCCTGTCAGACTAACCACGGGGGGCATAGTTGCCCCCCAACCGGAGCGTGCATCGATGTCAAGTACCTGACCTCTGTGGGAGTAATAAGGGAGAGTGTAAGTCCGCTTGTCGGCAAAGTTCCCGTGAAACCACATGTTCAACGTGGGAAGGACCGCTCGATGCATTGCTGACTGGAGCCTATGACAAGGTTGAAGTCTTGGTTCTGGGCGCAGGTATGGCGGGGCGACCTGGTCAGTCTCCCTGCATACCCTGAGTGGTGGGGGGTAAACCATCACACCGTCTAGCCTGAGGTGTGTGTTAGGCGTCGGCTCGGATCCGGCGTCGCACACACGATAGGGGTGACGTTAAACCTTTCGCATCATATATCTTAACCCTTTTCTTAGAGTCACTTGGGGTGGATAGGCTAGACCGGCTGATAAACCGCTTCTCGGTTTCCGCCTCCGTAACTAGGTTTTTCTTTCCGGCGGGGATAGTAGTCCTACTGCGGTAGGTCTCCCATGATGGGCGAACCGTCGTAAGTTTCCTCTTTATACTTAACATGAGTACGAATTTAACAACACTACATTCTAGGACACGTAAAAAAGACGACGCTACGAAGACAAGGTCCATACGTGACAGCGACGAGGACTCTTGCCTTATCTCTCGCTTCCCTGACCCGTCTCACTCCTCCTCCGATAACGACGATACTATTACCCTGGAAGAGGATGAGAACTCTTCATCGACTGATTCGGAGTTTGTTCCGGCTAAGGAGGTTATCACCCCGCCTGCTCGGCAGCCCGTGACGGATGCCAGGACACAGCGTGCTCTTGCGCAGGCAAAAAGGATGGAAGAGGCTGAGGACATCGCTTTCCAGTCCTTGTCGAAGACTCTGACTGATCTGGCTGAACTTACTAAGGCCAGGACGGTCAGATCGGAAATTAAACTTGCTGTCTTTGGGGTTACCAAACAACTACGGAACCTCATGGAGTACCGAGAAGCAAGATGTGCTGCCACCGCTGCCTGTTATAGGGACTTGGTTCAACTGCAGGCTACTGTTTCCAGTCCAACACCCGCGAAGAGGAACCTCTCTTCCTCCGCTGTACAGACATCTCCGGTGGGTCGGGACAACTTTACCCAGGTGAGTCCCACTTTGCTCCACCTTTTGCAAGGCCCTTCCGACTCCTCAAAAAGGAAGAAGGTGTCTCCGTCGCCACCGAGCGGTGACATCGACAAGAGGAGGCGTAAGGCCCCTAGAAGAGCCGCCCAGGGTGTACCTGCTCCTGGTACCCTGCAACCTGCCGAACAGGAGACGTGGGCCACGGTTGTGTCGCGTAACACCCGTAAACGCAATCTTGGAAGCTCTCCTTCCACCGGCCCTGCTTTGACTGCTGATAATAGTGCGCCTAAGTCCAAGAACTCGGGACCGGGCAGCCCTCCTGCCCAGCCGCCGCAAGAAACCTACCTTATTCGCCCTACCGCTGATGCTTCCTGCGCTGACATCTTACGTGAGCTCCGCCAGAACCCACGCTTTGTGGAGACTTCACGA
This sequence comes from Mimumesa dahlbomi, assembly GCA_917499265.3. Taxonomy (NCBI): domain Eukaryota; kingdom Metazoa; phylum Arthropoda; class Insecta; order Hymenoptera; family Crabronidae; genus Mimumesa; species Mimumesa dahlbomi. The sequence goes on from OU824120.1 coordinate 4,919,775, forward strand.
GTGAACCTCATGAGGAAAACGGCCAAGGGTGACTTGCTCATTAAGTCATCTCCTGACACTAATGGTGAACTTCCTCCACTTAAGGACCTTCTCTCTGAGTCCCTCGGATCACGTGCCACGATCGTCCATCTGGAACCGTCTATAGATATTGAAATTAGGGACATGGACAGTCTCTCCTCCTGGGAGGAGGTCGAAGCCGCTCTTGAGAGGACGATCCCTGGAGTCACTAATCTGGTTCGCTCCAAGCGAATGTGGAGCGGATTTGGTGACATGAAGGCTGCTCGAGTCACGTTACCCCACTCGGCCGCTTGGAAGTTGGCCAACCTTAGGAGAATTAGAATTGGCTTTGTCAACTGTCGGATCAGGGCTGTCCCACATATACCGAGATGCTTCCGGTGCCATGCGATTGGTCATCTGGCGAGCAAATGCTCTCTTCCTCCAGACTCACAGACGTGCCGTAAGTGCGGTGTCTCAGGCCACGACGCCAGGGCCTGCACGCAGCCCCCTGTCTGCGCCACTTGCAAACTCGGTGGAATCACCGACCCCAATCTACTCAAGCACGTGTCTGGCTCGGAGTCATGCCCGAAGGTCGCCACCATAAGAAGGAAATTCGATCTAGTGCGGAGGACTGAGCTTAAGAATCTCCTGTAATGGCTCCAATTAGAGTTATACAAGCTAATCTCAATAGGTCCACCTTGGCCCAGGACCTTATCGAACAACAGTTTGTTTCCTCCAACTCAAACGTTCTCCTGGTCTCGGAGCCCCACCACTTGCCTCAAGGATGGACGGCATCTACAACGGGGGGCGCAGCCATTGCGCACTGGCTAGGCAACAATCTTACCTGCTCGGGAGATGTTATTCGGGGTACGTGCTTCGTTGGCTCTCGTATTGGCGGCATCCTCTTCGCCAGCTGTTATCTTCCCCCGAACGACTCTCTTCAACAATATAAAGATCAACTTGAAGAAATCGAGGCGGCGTTTACGGGAAGGACAGACCACCTTTTCCTGGCGGGGGATTTCAACGCCAAGGCCTACGCGTGGGGCTCCCGGATAGAGGACATCAGGGGCAGACTCCTTTCCTCGCTTGCTGCCCGCCTCTGCCTTACCCCCGTGGATAGCTCAGGCAGACCTACTCTAGTCAGGCACAACGGTTCCTCCGTTATAGATATTGCCCTGTGCGGACGAAATATCTTTAGGCGGGGTATTAGAGTCTCCCACTCTACGGTGTACAACCCCTCGGATCCGCCTCTTATCGACACAATTAAACAGCCCGTACTAAAACTAACGCAGTCCAATCTACCAAATACCCGGAAAAGATCCAAGACAAATAATAAACAAAATTAAATTCGAATGTCCAATTAACCTACGAACAAGATCACAAACATAAAATCGCGAATAGATTCACTCCACCTTAACGAATCGTACAAAGCATGACAGCAGCTATCCGACGGCTCGCGAGATCCAACATCAAATCAGATAAAACCGATAAAATGATCCGCGACCGGCCGTACACGCGCCCCCTCGCGACGCGGCAAGGGCCACAGATCGTACGCGTAACACCGGTAGGACAACGATAATTAATTAATGAACAATATGTACATAATATGCCAACAGACACCGCAATCTATGTATTTCACAGGACGCGAACAATACAAACGCGACTCGACCGACGATAAAATTAAAATCAAACATAACGCGACTTAAATACTACCCGCGAGCGAAAAGAAAAGACGCACCTGAAACCGCGAAAAGAACCGCGTTAAAGCGACAACGTCGAGTCAAACTGCACCGAATTATGCTTAATATAAATATCAAAATGTAAAATAAATCGAGGTCGGCCGTGCACGCGCACGCCTTCCTCCCACGGCCACGTGCTCGCCGCAAGGTTGCAAGCACAGCCACGGGCCCGCCTCGCGAACCGATAGAATTCCATCACGATCGTCACAGATCGATAACAACTTTACCAATCAAGCTAGATCCATATACATAATTACGCGCGATACAGAATCGACAGCATCTCGCGAGCCCCTGACCATAGACTACCGCGTAACAAGATCCGTCCGCGAGCAACTTCGCGCACGCGAACCGGACGTAAACACGCACGTGCATACTCTCTCCTACACACACACACACACTCACGAGAATATCCCCACCAGAACGCCTTCCACCCCCGTAAAACTCACCCCGAGCTTCTCTTGCTTAACGGTCCGCCAAGAACCCGACAGTCAAAAAACGACACCCTCTACGTAACCATCGCCGCTAAATTACGACAAAGATCTCGCGCCGCGTCGAACCCGCGTACGAAACGGTGTACAATCGCAGTTTACAATACGGGAACTATAATACAATAAATACTATTTATTAAAACGAACAATTCAATACAATCACAGTGTTTAATAAAAATACATCCATAACACGCGCCGCGAGTTCAATTAATAAGTGCAAAGACGCAGTGCGACCTACCCTGACGACCACAACCACCCAACACGCAACGTAATACATCGAAATAAGCACCGGTAAAGGTAGGACGGTTAATCAAATTTTACACCGCGCAGGAGAATCTTTAATTCAAACATTCAAACATCACACACCCGAACAATATCGGGCTCAGGTGCGCGAGAGAGAGTACGTCACACTCGTCTCTTCCTTGCACACATACGAGCAATATTTTCGGTAAACTCGGTAACAAAATCAAATAAGTAGTTAATACAAGAAGGCGCACTCGAACTACGACCCTCGAACGCGACCTCAGTAAACTCCAGGGCTCGAATCACGTCACAGATCCTGTAAAATAATAAATTAAATATAACCTAGCAGGCTTAAATATAACAAGTAGATATGCAATTCCGAGAAATTCTTAAAGTTAAAATCACCCGCGAACAGACGATTCAAATACCTGCCTCCACGGAACAAGGGCCAATTCACCTCACACCCACGCGTAAATGTAAATAATAATTAACGATCCTTGCACGAAATCAAACCGGAACAACTGAAACATACAAAACAAATCATTATAAATAATAGACTTCCAACAAACTACTCACGTAACACTACATATTACACACAAAAAACGCGAGTATGCCCACACAAAATACATACAAAAAAAAAAAAAAACCTAAATCCCTGATAAATCGTAATAACCGATAGCAAAATTAATTCTCGAGCACATATTCAGATCGCGATTCCTCGAACAATTCCCCGACGGCTCTAGGGTTCGCAGGACGCCTCTTGACACTTATAATACCTGAAACAACGAACGAATTAATACCATGTCCATTACACGCATACAAATAAGACTAGAATCACCAGACACATACGATTACCTGAGCTAAATACCTTTTCTCACCGCGCACGGATCAAATTATTCAAAACGGGAGCATATACGACAATAATACTCACTCGTACATACATTCGCTTAAACCGGAACACCTGAAACATACGAATTAGAATCAATTAGAACACGTAATATTATCAAAGATCGATAGTAAGATAACAACAATTAGGTTTCACTATACATCACACGCAAAAGCATTTATTTAATCGGGTACCAACGCCAACACCGTGTCATCGAACCCTCGGAACCGCTTTACAATCTGAGAAAAAAAAAAAAATAATAATAATAATATATATTCAAACAACGCAATTAATAATAACAAACGGGCAATCTAAGAAGAATCCTCAACCAATAAGCTCACATTTTCCCATCGCGAACACGTAAGCGGGTTCAATTAACTACACGACACCGCGAATAATAACACGTAAAATCTAACGGTACAAACAATTGACGATCCAAAAACGTACCTTAGCAGAAAAGTCACACCTCGCCCGGATAATTAAAGAAATCAAAAGAAATTAATGAGTTAGAAATCAGAGAAACGAGACGATACATACTTGAAAAATTTTGCCCTTTTTCTCAACCACTCTCAAAATCGCGAAAAACCGTTAGAACCCCGGCCGAATAGTTGAATTTTCGATCTTTTACAACCGTCCCTAAAAAATAAGAAAACGCACGCACTCGACCACGGGGGGTACGGGCAAATCCATCGTACGGGTCGAATCGGGAAAGCAGAGAGAAGATACGAACCAGCCGCCATTAACAAGAGTCAGTCCAGGCCCAAGATCGATTTATGGCCCACTCAACGAACGAGAATGACACACGCTCGGCCAGAAGGGTGACCATGCGGAACGTGTAAATCAGCGAACAACAACAAATCCAAAGTCAGCGCACGTGCAGTCATCGTGGCAGGAAACAGGCAGTAAACCACCACCTGTAAATCGACCGCGTTTTTAATGTTTAAATAACCGAACAGACCCCCGTAGATCCAACATACTATAAAACCAGAAACTAATAATCTTAAGAAAATCTACAGAAAAGAAAGTACACCGCGTAACAATCCCACACATAGTAAATTCACGCAACATCAAACTATCAAAACCATAACGAAACACGCGAAATAGATCAAAGACACGCGCATATCAACGACGTATGTAATACACGCGAGCGTGAATTACCCGTAAAGGAGACACACACAGTCCATACAACCAGACACTCACACACACAGTCGACAACGCGATAATACAGTCATCGAAACCGCGAAATTATAACACCAGCATAGAAGAATCTAATCCCCATATAAGTCATAAAAATCAATTAAATGATACGTGACACTCGCAACAATCGCTGAAAACACCATCCTCCCTCAAACACTTCTCGACCCCCACGCCCTCGAATACAGTATCATAAACGCGAAACTCATAAGAATATTTCTACAAACTACACACACGTATGACTCCAACACCCCACATCTAACAACGAGTAAACATTCTACACAAACCTCGTGTCTACCTACGACCACACTTCCTCACAAAGCCAAATAACACATAAGCTAGTCTCTCCTAAATTCAGACAACCACGAACTTACAACGCGGTACAAATAATACAAACGCCAACAAGCACCGAACCATGAATTCAACAATTAACTTATAAAACGCTACATTCTACAAACAAAATTCCACACTTTAAAAACAAGACAGAACAACATACCGACAAACGAACACCTAAAATGTAAACAACTTTAACCAACGAACCAATTATGAAACCCCACACAATTCAAGTAACGCACATACACCCACAAGTATCACAATCTAACCTATTGTACAAAGAACGTCTAAGACATCATCACCTCCAACAACGTCAACTCACCAGAAGCGTTGTAAACACACGAACACGTCGCCAACACTAAATACAATCCAAAGCTCCTAGTAAGACTATCACGAACAGATTTCCCCTTCAGCCACAGACCACGAACAAAATCATAAGGTTCACGTCCACAGCCATCTCCTAGAAAACAAAAATATAATTAGAATCAAGCCAGCCACACGAAATAACATCAAAACACCTACAAACGTTAACGTATACCTTCTTTTACACCAGAAGCCTTACGACAGCTACGACGATCCCCTTCTAACAAAATACAGAAAATTTCTCAGAACATATTTTAACTTTCCTAACGATGACAAAAACTCATCACATTAACGCTTACCTGTAGCATGCACCCTGTATCTCTCAGGACATCCGATCAAGGAGAAGATCCTCAATCTGACACTCTATCACCCCTCGAATATTCACCGGGTCCGCGGCTGCCGGCAAAATTAACCTCAAAACGAGGCCCGCACTCACGCTTACTCCCGACGGCCCGACAACTCTCGTTCTGACACGCAATCAAGCGCGTAACACCTGCAACATAAGCACAATTAATTCATACTGAAAATCCCCCTCACCTCGCTAAGTGACACACGTAACATAACAAACAAACACAACGCGAAATCACCGACCGCGACCGCCGAGCACGCGTCATCGTATTCGCCCTGAAACGCCGCGAAAATTCATATCCGAACCTACGAACCACCCACCTCACACGGAATCCCGGGAAAAACCGCAACCAAATCACCCACACGCGATCAAATGCCTCACCCACGCTGTAACGTACGTCCACGTCGAAAGTAGGTCAAAACGCGACTCCCGCGTAAATGACCGAACGAGCCAATCGCGACGCGGAATACAGATTCACATAGAAACACGACACCACGCGAACAGGAACAAACGAAACCATCAACGTTCGCGATTATTAATAAACAATCGTAATCGTCGAGCGCACACCACGCGTATACCCCTAAAAAAGATAACCTCGCAACTCTCGTGACACGCACGCCCGCACGCAATCGCCTAAATTCACGCCATACATGAAATCCCATGCCCCTCACGAGTAATGCACCGCCTCTTATCGACACAATTAAACAGCCCGTACTAAAACTAACGCAGTCCAATCTACCAAATACCCGGAAAAGATCCAAGACAAATAATAAACAAAATTAAATTCGAATGTCCAATTAACCTACGAACAAGATCACAAACATAAAATCGCGAATAGATTCACTCCACCTTAACGAATCGTACAAAGCATGACAGCAGCTATCCGACGGCTCGCGAGATCCAACATCAAATCAGATAAAACCGATAAAATGATCCGCGACCGGCCGTACACGCGCCCCCTCGCGACGCGGCAAGGGCCACAGATCGTACGCGTAACACCGGTAGGACAACGATAATTAATTAATGAACAATATGTACATAATATGCCAACAGACACCGCAATCTATGTATTTCACAGGACGCGAACAATACAAACGCGACTCGACCGACGATAAAATTAAAATCAAACATAACGCGACTTAAATACTACCCGCGAGCGAAAAGAAAAGACGCACCTGAAACCGCGAAAAGAACCGCGTTAAAGCGACAACGTCGAGTCAAACTGCACCGAATTATGCTTAATATAAATATCAAAATGTAAAATAAATCGAGGTCGGCCGTGCACGCGCACGCCTTCCTCCCACGGCCACGTGCTCGCCGCAAGGTTGCAAGCACAGCCACGGGCCCGCCTCGCGAACCGATAGAATTCCATCACGATCGTCACAGATCGATAACAACTTTACCAATCAAGCTAGATCCATATACATAATTACGCGCGATACAGAATCGACAGCATCTCGCGAGCCCCTGACCATAGACTACCGCGTAACAAGATCCGTCCGCGAGCAACTTCGCGCACGCGAACCGGACGTAAACACGCACGTGCATACTCTCTCCTACACACACACACACACTCACGAGAATATCCCCACCAGAACGCCTTCCACCCCCGTAAAACTCACCCCGAGCTTCTCTTGCTTAACGGTCCGCCAAGAACCCGACAGTCAAAAAACGACACCCTCTACGTAACCATCGCCGCTAAATTACGACAAAGATCTCGCGCCGCGTCGAACCCGCGTACGAAACGGTGTACAATCGCAGTTTACAATACGGGAACTATAATACAATAAATACTATTTATTAAAACGAACAATTCAATACAATCACAGTGTTTAATAAAAATACATCCATAACACGCGCCGCGAGTTCAATTAATAAGTGCAAAGACGCAGTGCGACCTACCCTGACGACCACAACCACCCAACACGCAACGTAATACATCGAAATAAGCACCGGTAAAGGTAGGACGGTTAATCAAATTTTACACCGCGCAGGAGAATCTTTAATTCAAACATTCAAACATCACACACCCGAACAATATCGGGCTCAGGTGCGCGAGAGAGAGTACGTCACACTCGTCTCTTCCTTGCACACATACGAGCAATATTTTCGGTAAACTCGGTAACAAAATCAAATAAGTAGTTAATACAAGAAGGCGCACTCGAACTACGACCCTCGAACGCGACCTCAGTAAACTCCAGGGCTCGAATCACGTCACAGATCCTGTAAAATAATAAATTAAATATAACCTAGCAGGCTTAAATATAACAAGTAGATATGCAATTCCGAGAAATTCTTAAAGTTAAAATCACCCGCGAACAGACGATTCAAATACCTGCCTCCACGGAACAAGGGCCAATTCACCTCACACCGACGCGTAAATGTAAATAATAATTAACGATCCTTGCACCAAATCAAACCGGAACAACTGAAACATACAAAACAAATCATTATAAATAATAGACTTCCAACAAACTACTCACGTAACACTACATATTACACACAAAAAACGCGAGTATGCCCACACAAAATACATACAAAAAAAAAAAAACCTAAATCCCTGATAAATCGTAATAACCGATAGCAAAATTAATTCTCGAGCACATATTCAGATCGCGATTCCTCGAACAATTCCCCGACGGCTCTAGGGTTCGCAGGACGCCTCTTGACACTTATAATACCTGAAACAACGAACGAATTAATACCATGTCCATTACACGCATACAAATAAGACTAGAATCACCAGACACATACGATTACCTGAGCTAAATACCTTTTCTCACCGCGCACGGATCAAATTATTCAAAACGGGAGCATATACGACAATAATACTCACTCGTACATACATTCGCTTAAACCGGAACACCTGAAACATACGAATTAGAATCATTTAGAACACGTAATATTATCAAAGATCGATAGTAAGATAACAACAATTAGGTTTCACTATACATCACACGCAAAAGCATTTATTTAATCGGGTACCAACGCCAACACCGTGTCATCGAACCCTCGGAACCGCTTTACAATCTGAGAAAAAAAAAAAAAATAATAATAATAATATATATTCAAACAACGCAATTAATAATAACAAACGGGCAATCTAAGAAGAATCCTCAACCAATAAGCTCACATTTTCCCATCGCGAACACGTAAGCGGGTTCAATTAACTACACGACACCGCGAATAATAACACGTAAAATCTAACGGTACAAACAATTGACGATCCAAAAACGTACCTTAGCAGAAAAGTCACACCTCGCCCGGATAATTAAAGAAATCAAAAGAAATTAATGAGTTAGAAATCAGAGAAACGAGACGATACATACTTGAAAAATTTTGCCCTTTTTCTCAACCACTCTCAAAATCGCGAAAAACCGTTAGAACCCCGGCCGAATAGTTGAATTTTCGATCTTTTACAACCGTCCCTAAAAAATAAGAAAACGCACGCACTCGACCACGGGGGGTACGGGCAAATCCATCGTACGGGTCGAATCGGGAAAGCAGAGAGAAGATACGAACCAGCCGCCATTAACAAGAGTCAGTCCAGGCCCAAGATCGATTTATGGCCCACTCAACGAACGAGAATGACACACGCTCGGCCAGAAGGGTGACCATGCGGAACGTGTAAATCAGCGAACAACAACAAATCCAAAGTCAGCGCACGTGCAGTCATCGTGGCAGGAAACAGGCAGTAAACCACCACCTGTAAATCGACCGCGTTTTTAATGTTTAAATAACCGAACAGACCCCCGTAGATCCAACATACTATAAAACCAGAAACTAATAATCTTAAGAAAATCTACAGAAAAGAAAGTACACCGCGTAACAATCCCACACATAGTAAATTCACGCAACATCAAACTATCAAAACCATAACGAAACACGCGAAATAGATCAAAGACACGCGCATATCAACGACGTATGTAATACACGCGAGCGTGAATTACCCGTAAAGGAGACACACACAGTCCATACAACCAGACACTCACACACACAGTCGACAACGCGATAATACAGTCATCGAAACCGCGAAATTATAACACCAGCATAGAAGAATCTAATCCCCATATAAGTCATAAAAATCAATTAAATGATACGTGACACTCGCAACAATCGCTGAAAACACCATCCTCCCTCAAACACTTCTCGACCCCCACGCCCTCGAATACAGTATCATAAACGCGAAACTCATAAGAATATTTCTACAAACTACACACACGTATGACTCCAACACCCCACATCTAACAACGAGTAAACATTCTACACAAACCTCGTGTCTACCTACGACCACACTTCCTCACAAAGCCAAATAACACATAAGCTAGTCTCTCCTAAATTCAGACAACCACGAACTTACAACGCGGTACAAATAATACAAACGCCAACAAGCACCGAACCATGAATTCAACAATTAACTTATAAAACGCTACATTCTACAAACAAAATTCCACACTTTAAAAACAAGACAGAACAACATACCGACAAACGAACACCTAAAATGTAAACAACTTTAACCAACGAACCAATTATGAAACCCCACACAATTCAAGTAACGCACATACACCCACAAGTATCACAATCTAACCTATTGTACAAAGAACGTCTAAGACATCATCACCTCCAACAACGTCAACTCACCAGAAGCGTTGTAAACACACGAACACGTCGCCAACACTAAATACAATCCAAAGCTCCTAGTAAGACTATCACGAACAGATTTCCCCTTCAGCCACAGACCACGAACAAAATCATAAGGTTCACGTCCACAGCCATCTCCTAGAAAACAAAAATATAATTAGAATCAAGCCAGCCACACGAAATAACATCAAAACACCTACAAACGTTAACGTATACCTTCTTTTACACCAGAAGCCTTACGACAGCTACGACGATCCCCTTCTAACAAAATACAGAAAATTTCTCAGAACATATTTTAACTTTCCTAACGATGACAAAAACTCATCACATTAACGCTTACCTGTAGCATGCACCCTGTATCTCTCAGGACATCCGATCAAGGAGAAGATCCTCAATCTGACACTCTATCACCCCTCGAATATTCACCGGGTCCGCGGCTGCCGGCAAAATTAACCTCAAAACGAGGCCCGCACTCACGCTTACTCCCGACGGCCCGACAACTCTCGTTCTGACACGCAATCAAGCGCGTAACACCTGCAACATAAGCACAATTAATTCATACTGAAAATCCCCCTCACCTCGCTAAGTGACACACGTAACATAACAAACAAACACAACGCGAAATCACCGACCGCGACCGCCGAGCACGCGTCATCGTATTCGCCCTGAAACGCCGCGAAAATTCATATCCGAACCTACGAACCACCCACCTCACACGGAATCCCGGGAAAAACCGCAACCAAATCACCCACACGCGATCAAATGCCTCACCCACGCTGTAACGTACGTCCACGTCGAAAGTAGGTCAAAACGCGACTCCCGCGTAAATGACCGAACGAGCCAATCGCGACGCGGAATACAGATTCACATAGAAACACGACACCACGCGAACAGGAACAAACGAAACCATCAACGTTCGCGATTATTAATAAACAATCGTAATCGTCGAGCGCACACCACGCGTATACCCCTAAAAAAGATAACCTCGCAACTCTCGTGACACGCACGCCCGCACGCAATCGCCTAAATTCACGCCATACATGAAATCCCATGCCCCTCACGAGTAATGCACCGCCTCTTATCGACACAATTAAACAGCCCGTACTAAAACTAACGCAGTCCAATCTACCAAATACCCGGAAAAGATCCAAGACAAATAATAAACAAAATTAAATTCGAATGTCCAATTAACCTACGAACAAGATCACAAACATAAAATCGCGAATAGATTCACTCCACCTTAACGAATCGTACAAAGCATGACAGCAGCTATCCGACGGCTCGCGAGATCCAACATCAAATCAGATAAAACCGATAAAATGATCCGCGACCGGCCGTACACGCGCCCCCTCGCGACGCGGCAAGGGCCACAGATCGTACGCGTAACACCGGTAGGACAACGATAATTAATTAATGAACAATATGTACATAATATGCCAACAGACACCGCAATCTATGTATTTCACAGGACGCGAACAATACAAACGCGACTCGACCGACGATAAAATTAAAATCAAACATAACGCGACTTAAATACTACCCGCGAGCGAAAAGAAAAGACGCACCTGAAACCGCGAAAAGAACCGCGTTAAAGCGACAACGTCGAGTCAAACTGCACCGAATTATGCTTAATATAAATATCAAAATGTAAAATAAATCGAGGTCGGCCGTGCACGCGCACGCCTTCCTCCCACGGCCACGTGCTCGCCGCAAGGTTGCAAGCACAGCCACGGGCCCGCCTCGCGAACCGATAGAATTCCATCACGATCGTCACAGATCGATAACAACTTTACCAATCAAGCTAGATCCATATACATAATTACGCGCGATACAGAATCGACAGCATCTCGCGAGCCCCTGACCATAGACTACCGCGTAACAAGATCCGTCCGCGAGCAACTTCGCGCACGCGAACCGGACGTAAACACGCACGTGCATACTCTCTCCTACACACACACACACACTCACGAGAATATCCCCACCAGAACGCCTTCCACCCCCGTAAAACTCACCCCGAGCTTCTCTTGCTTAACGGTCCGCCAAGAACCCGACAGTCAAAAAACGACACCCTCTACGTAACCATCGCCGCTAAATTACGACAAAGATCTCGCGCCGCGTCGAACCCGCGTACGAAACGGTGTACAATCGCAGTTTACAATACGGGAACTATAATACAATAAATACTATTTATTAAAACGAACAATTCAATACAATCACAGTGTTTAATAAAAATACATCCATAACACGCGCCGCGAGTTCAATTAATAAGTGCAAAGACGCAGTGCGACCTACCCTGACGACCACAACCACCCAACACGCAACGTAATACATCGAAATAAGCACCGGTAAAGGTAGGACGGTTAATCAAATTTTACACCGCGCAGGAGAATCTTTAATTCAAACATTCAAACATCACACACCCGAACAATATCGGGCTCAGGTGCGCGAGAGAGAGTACGTCACACTCGTCTCTTCCTTGCACACATACGAGCAATATTTTCGGTAAACTCGGTAACAAAATCAAATAAGTAGTTAATACAAGAAGGCGCACTCGAACTACGACCCTCGAACGCGACCTCAGTAAACTCCAGGGCTCGAATCACGTCACAGATCCTGTAAAATAATAAATTAAATATAACCTAGCAGGCTTAAATATAACAAGTAGATATGCAATTCCGAGAAATTCTTAAAGTTAAAATCACCCGCGAACAGACGATTCAAATACCTGCCTCCACGGAACAAGGGCCAATTCACCTCACACCCACGCGTAAATGTAAATAATAATTAACGATCCTTGCACGAAATCAAACCGGAACAACTGAAACATACAAAACAAATCATTATAAATAATAGACTTCCAACAAACTACTCACGTAACACTACATATTACACACAAAAAACGCGAGTATGCCCACACAAAATACATACAAAAAAAAAAAAACCTAAATCCCTGATAAATCGTAATAACCGATAGCAAAATTAATTCTCGAGCACATATTCAGATCGCGATTCCTCGAACAATTCCCCGACGGCTCTAGGGTTCGCAGGACGCCTCTTGACACTTATAATACCTGAAACAACGAACGAATTAATACCATGTCCATTACACGCATACAAATAAGACTAGAATCACCAGACACATACGATTACCTGAGCTAAATACCTTTTCTCACCGCGCACGGATCAAATTATTCAAAACGGGAGCATATACGACAATAATACTCACTCGTACATACATTCGCTTAAACCGGAACACCTGAAACATACGAATTAGAATCAATTAGAACACGTAATATTATCAAAGATCGATAGTAAGATAACAACAATTAGGTTTCACTATACATCACACGCAAAAGCATTTATTTAATCGGGTACCAACGCCAACACCGTGTCATCGAACCCTCGGAACCGCTTTACAATCTGAGAAAAAAAAAAAAAATAATAATAATAATATATATTCAAACAACGCAATTAATAATAACAAACGGGCAATCTAAGAAGAATCCTCAACCAATAAGCTCACATTTTCCCATCGCGAACACGTAAGCGGGTTCAATTAACTACACGACACCGCGAATAATAACACGTAAAATCTAACGGTACAAACAATTGACGATCCAAAAACGTACCTTAGCAGAAAAGTCACACCTCGCCCGGATAATTAAAGAAATCAAAAGAAATTAATGAGTTAGAAATCAGAGAAACGAGACGATACATACTTGAAAAATTTTGCCCTTTTTCTCAACCACTCTCAAAATCGCGAAAAACCGTTAGAACCCCGGCCGAATAGTTGAATTTTCGATCTTTTACAACCGTCCCTAAAAAATAAGAAAACGCACGCACTCGACCACGGGGGGTACGGGCAAATCCATCATACGGGTCGAATCGGGAAAGCAGAGAGAAGATACGAACCAGCCGCCATTAACAAGAGTCAGTCGAGGCCCAAGATCGATTTATGGCCCACTCAACGAACGAGAATGACACACGCTCGGCCAGAAGGGTGACCATGCGGAACGTGTAAATCAGCGAACAACAACAAATCCAAAGTCAGCGCACGTGCAGTCATCGTGGCAGGAAACAGGCAGTAAACCACCACCTGTAAATCGACCGCGTTTTTAATGTTTAAATAACCGAACAGACCCCCGTAGATCCAACATACTATAAAACCAGAAATTAATAATCTTTAGAAAATCTACAGAAAAGAAAGTACACCGCGTAACAATCCCACACATAGTAAATTCACGCAACATCAAACTATCAAAACCATAACGAAACACGCGAAATAGATCAAAGACACGCGCATATCAACGACGTATGTAATACACGCGAGCGTGAATTACCCGTAAAGGAGACACGCACAGTCCATACAACCAGATACTCACACACACAGTCGACAACGCGATAATACAGTCATCGAAACCGCGAAATTATAACACCAGCATAGCAGAATCTAATCCCCATATAAGTAATAAAAATCAATTAAATGATACGTGACACTCGCAACAATCGCTGAAAACACCATCCTCCCTCAAACACTTCTCGACCCCCACGCCCTCGAATACAGTATCATAAACGCGAAACTCATAAGAATATTTCTACAAACTACACACACGTATGACTCCAACACCACACATCTAACAACGAGTAAACATTCTACACAAACCTCGTGTCTACCCACGACCACACTTCCTCACAAAGACAAATAACACACAAGCTAGTCTCTCCTAAATTTAGACAACAACGAACGTACAACGCGGTACAAATAATACAAACGCCAACACGCACCGAACCATGAATTCAACAATTAACTTATAAAACGCTACGTTCTACAAACAAAATTCCACACTATAAAAACAAGACAGAACGACATACCGACAAACGAACACCTAAAATGTAAACAACTTTAATCAACGAACCAATTATGAAACCCCACACAATTCAAGTAACGCACATACACCCACAAGTATCACAATCTAACCTATCGTACAAAGAACGTCTAAGACATCATCACCTCCAACAACGTCAACTTACCAGAAGCGTTGTAAACACACGAACACGTCGCCAACTCTAAATACAATCCATAGCTCCTAGTAAGACTATCACGAACAGATTTCCCCTTCAACCACAGAGCACGAACAAAATCATAAGGTTCACGTCCACAGCCATCTCCTAGAAAACAAAAATATAATTAGAATCAAGCCAGCCACACGAAATAACATCAAAACACCTGCAAACGTTAACGTATACCTTCTTTTATACCAGAAGCCTTACGACAGCTACAACGATCCCCTTCTAACAAAATACAGAAAATTTCTCAGAACATATTTTAACTTTCCTAACGATGACAAAAACTCATCACATTAACGCTTACCTGTAGCATGCACCCTGTATCTCTCGGGACTTCCGATCAAGGAGAGGCTCCTCAATCTGACACTCTATCACCCCTCGAATATTCACCGGGTCCGCGGCTGCCGGCAAAATTAACCTCAAAACGAGGCCCGCACTCACGCTTACTCCCGACGGCCCGACAACTCTCGTTCCGACACGCAATCAAGTGCGTAACACCTGCAACATAAGCACAATTAATTCATACTGAAAGTCCCCCTCACCTCGCTAACTGACACACGTAATATAATACACAAACTCAACGCGAAATCACCGACCGCGACCGCCGAGCACGCGTCATCGTATTCGCCCAGAAACGCCGCGAAAATTCATATCCAAACCTACGAACCACCCACCTCACACGGAATCCCGGGAAAAACCGCAACCAAATCACCCACGCGCGATTAAATGCCTCACCCACGCTATAACGTACGTCCACGTCGAAAGTAGGGCAACACGCGACTCCCGCGTAAATGACCGAATGAGCCAATCGCGACGCGGATTACAGATTCACATAGAAACACGACACCACGCGAACAGGAACAAACGAAACCATCAACGTTCACGATTATTAATAAACAATCGTAATCGTCGAGCGCACACCACGCGTATACCCCTAAAAAAGATAACCTCGCAACTCTCGTGACACGCACGCCCGCACGCAATCGCCTAAATTCACGCCATACATGAAATTCCATGCCCCTCACGAGAAATGCACCGCCTCTTATCGACACAATTAAACAGCTCGTACTAAAACTAACGCAGTCCAATCTACCAAATACCCGGAAAAGATTCAAGACAAATAATAAACAAAATTAAATTCGAATGACCAATTAACCTACGAACAAGATCACAAACATAAAATCGCGAATAGATTCACTCTACCTTAACGAATCGTACAAAACATGACTGCAGCTATCCGACGGCTCGCGAGATCCAACATCAAATCAGATAAAACCGATAAAATGATCCGCGACCGGCCGTACACGCGCCCCCTCGCGACGCGGCAAGGGCCACAGATCGTACGCGTAACACCGGTAGGACAACGATAATTAATTAATGAACAATATGTACATAATATGCCAACAGACACCGCAATCTATGTATTTCACAGGACGCGAACAATACAAACGCGACTCGACCGACGATAATATTAAAATTAAATATAACGCGACCTAAATACTACCCGCGAACGAACAGAAAGAAGCACCTGAAACCGCGAAAAGAACCGCGCTAAAGCGACAACGTCGAATCAAACTGCACCGAATTATGCTTAATATAAATATCAAAATGTAAAATAAATCGAGGTCGGCCGTGCACGCGCGCGCCTTCCTCCCACGGCCACGTGCTCGCCGCAAGGTTGCAAGCACAGCCATAGGGCCCACCCTCGTTTCAGATAGGATACACAAATCTGATAACGAGGGTGGTAAAGGGGTAAAGCGGCTCCCACCCTCCCGCCGCCAAACCCCTCTGACGACTGCTCGCGGTCCCGAGCTGATATATGGCCCCCGCGAACTTTATAACTGCGATCCCGCGCCTCCGCGAAACCGCGAGATGCCGACTAGCGGGCATCATTGTTACTACACGATAATACAGTGAAGTGCATCAAGATCAGGCCAAAGGATCTACCGATAACAAGAACGCTGCAACGACAACAAAATCTTAGAACACAACACCGGACCGGGATACCCATAAATAAATAAGAAGAATTACCCCCCGAAGAAGAATGCCAACCTACATGCAACAAAATTATTCTTATCGTAAGCTTTGAAAATCGCGGAGCACCTCACATCCAATTACATCCGGAAATAATTACGAAACCAGAAGAATGACGCTCTGAATACCGAACCGACAACGAGCAATGACATAGAACGACTTGAAGAGGCGCGACACACAGGGAGGCAAACTCAGACAATCCGACCCGGCTCAGCCAGGAGACGCCACCGCACGGGCTCGGCAAACCAAAGAACTAGCAGCTACCAACAGAAATATACATACAACGAAGTAATAAATAACGTGGTCTGCTGAATTATCTGTGACACACTGTTCTTATAATAGACCACTATCATCAATAACATTAATAATAAGTAATTCAGAATCTTGGCAGCCCATGTTAGGAAGCACTGTAAGTCGGTAAGGAACAGTGGCCCATCCACGGCGAGAAGTCGATTTTCGATACACAAATAGCTATAAAATACAAACACAGTAAGCCACATTGTCATCTTTGAAGTCACAAAAGACGAAAATTCATTCACTAGCAGAATATGTAAGAACGAAACGACTAAGCGTGTATGCAGAGGCCCGTGGTAGGAGCGGAGCACCGGCGGTCATACGATCACCGCGGTGAAGCGTAGCCCGTCGTGGACACCGATGGGATGGGTGACCGCTCGGATGCTCCGCTCCTCCGCCACTGTTTTCCCGATCCTTCCGCTTCGGACCAGCCACTACTACTGATGCTGGCCCGGGACGATAAGAGTATACTACAGGGAAACAAGGCAAAGCCCCGATTTACTGCCGAAAATCTCTTTTTACGGTCAAAAAAAAAAAAAAAAAAAAAAAAAAAAATTTTGCTCACAGAGGACTTCACCTAGTATTACATGAGCCGCTCAGTGCACACATCGATTAACTCCATAAAACGAAAAGTTGAGAAACGCGATGATGTAATGTATATTGTTTAAAAAAAAAAAAAAAAAAAAGAAAAATTCCTCTGATAATATGGATTCAAATATATAATGTAGAATGCATAATTGCAGATATAGCTTTCTTCTAACGGTATATAAAATTAATAAGATACAATAGCCAACAAACAATCGTCAGTAATGTTACAGTTTTTATGTGACTGGTGGAGTTAATAGATTTGGCAACTGAAAAAAGTAAGAAAGTTAAATCTAGTCTTTACATTTTTAAGTTTTTTTTTTTTTTTTTTTTTTTTTTTTTTTATTACAGAAAAAGTTAGTTAGTATACATTTTTATCACAGCTTTTCCATAAAAATGAATGTTGGCAGTTCGGTTATAATATAATTTTTGTAATTAATTCATAGCAGTTTTATGCTAGCGGCGTTATTCTGTGGGATGATTCAGCAATATTATAAATAATGTCTTCTTCATCAGCTGTATGCGAGGATTCGTCATTTCGATTTGTTGACAAGTTTTTATAGTAATCGTGTTTAACAGGAGGAATGAATTTTAGCAGGTCCATCATGTCTCTCCATTTTTCCTTTGTCACAGTTCTACCTTTAGAATATAATAAAGGCTGATCTATATTTTTCAAACTTTGCGGTCTACCCACTAAAGACTTTCTTATATTAATGGCTTGAAGTTCTGTATCTTCATTATAGTCACACTTGAATTGTATGAGATAGGGTTTGGACCCTTCTAACTTTATCCAGCGTACTTTAAGCCAATTTACTGGAAGCCCTGTGACGGTTACTTTTCTGTTAATGATAGACTGTTCTAAAGGGTTTGTTGCCAAAAAAAAAAATCTTGGTGAGTCATTTGGATTAGATGAAATTGCGCTTTCTTTTTACAGGTTTTGATTATATGGTACCAATCATCTGGTGAAAAAAATGTTTTGAATCATTGGGCAAATAGCTGTGTCCACTTACCAAAAAAAAAAAAAAAAAAAATTTCATGTCAATTGATTCAGCTTTGATTTCCGTGCTTTGAACAAGTTTCAACAAACTTAAGACGGTTTTAATACTTCTGTTTTGCCCGGTACACGAACCCGAATATGTTATTATTTTTCGAACTTTGCAGCGTAAGTCTTTATGTACTTTAGTAGACAAGATGAAATTTCTTGAGACCCACGAGATCCTTCAGTTTCTGGCCAAGCAAACATGTGGCTTATATTTTTTATTGAATTCATGACATCCAAAATTATAAACATATGAATTTCGCTTATAATAAGCTACGGATGTGGTCAACTTGGGAAAGGCTAAAGCTTTTTCCAAGTCAAAAGAAAATACGAACAATTTTTCTGATGTTGCCATTCGATCGGCAGCCATTTGACTGCGAGCCCGTTCAACGTCTTCTAAGTGAGTTTCCTTTTCAATTTTTGCCATCTTAATTCCCTCATCGTCTGAAGATTAAATTATTATTTGAAAAGCATCACAAGTTTGACACGTATTCTTTGATGGTTGCTTAAAATGTAAATTAAATTTTGTAGAGAACACATTATAGTAATATTTTTCTTTCGCTACGTTTTCCTCTTCACATTCTGTGACGTATTGTTCATACATCTTCCCAATATTTAAGTCAGGATTTAAATAGTGTCGTCTTGGATTATGAGCTCTGGGGTAGTGACTACTGTAGGCTGGAAATGACTTTATATGCTTTATAACATTTGTATCATCTATTTTATTGATTGCAACGCGGCCTTTGCGCTTATCAACCAAAGATGTAACTTGTTCTTTAGAACAACAATCGTATATCCTCCCGCCACTCACCTGATAAGTGTCTCTAAAATACTTTTTTTTTACAAACGGGAATATCAAGTCTCTCTTTTCGAAAGTAATATGTAAACGAATGCGATCTTCGTTCTTTAGTTTCATTCGTAGGGCGCCTTCTTTTTATTTCGTTAACTTTGATACAATCTCTTAAGAAAATATTTTGGTCAAGTTGACTATGTAAACTATAAAATTCTTTCATGGCAGCCTCTCTCTCATCCGAAAAAATTTTTTTTGATTGCAATTTTGACGGCATCTGCATTGTATATCGACAAATGTTTTTGCAGGTATTAATTTTCCTCCGCTATTCCTGTATGCCAAACCTTTTATCCTGTTATGCTTTTGTAAATTTGGTATCCATTTAACAGGATTACGACTTCTTTTCCTCCCAATCAATGTGTTTGTTGGGTTTGTACTGTTGCAATCCGATGAATCCGAGGAAAACGATAAACGTCTTCTCGAACCAGACTTTCTGTTGATAAATCGTATTGAAGAATCATCACTGCTTTCCTCACTCACATTATTAGTCTCACTCATCTTGATTATAACGGCATAATATTTATATCTTTTAAAAAAGAAAAAAAAAAATCTGGGAGTAATGTTGAAAAGACTAAGAAGTACACAGTAACATTCAGCGTGCGAGACCACTGCTATACTAACTACCGTGTGCATTGTCCTTCTTCTTATCTGTTTACCGATGCGATTTTGTTACGAATATTATTGAGAGGGAGAGAGCATCTTCGGCTGTTTAAAAACAAATAAGCGTCGACGCACGGCCAGAACAGATACAGCGTTACTGAAACGATTTACATTAGAGTATGGAGTTAATCGAAATGGCTTCTGAAATAAATTACTTATTATTCAATGGCCAAAAAAAAAAAAAAAAAAAAAAAAAATTGTTTGCCATTTAATGGTGCTAATCTTTATTATTCAGGAAAGTTATTATAAATATAAAAAGTAATGACTAGACCAAGGGCTTTGACACTTAAATATAAAATTTTTCAAAAAGTGGAGTTCATTGATGTGTGCATTGAGCGGCTCACATATTGAATATAAGGTAACTAAACACTCTAAAGTGACCCACGGTAGGAATAGAGCACCGTTGCCCTTGTACCAATTTATTTATAACAATGCAACATTTTATTAACAAAATTCATATCTTCTAATTAAAGAAAAACAGAAAGTTAATGTGTGAAATAAATACAAATAAATAAATATATAAAGAACCTGCTAACAAAGGTATAAGTATGCTTGGAAAAACAATTATTACAACGTCTTCACAGGCGCATAAATACAAAAATAAATCATCCCTCAAAAGCATCCAATTACTAAAATAAAATGTGCTACAATTATAAAACCAATACTAGGAACATTATAAACATACTAACTCGCGCCAGATAGCTCCAAAAACAACGGGAAATCTCCTCCAACATCCGTACGATGTGAAAAAGAAATCCATAAAATAGATACGCAATACACGGTTAGAAACTCTCTTGACATTTTATGCCAAAAATTTGACAAAGTACCGTTCACCGGTAGGATATAAGGCAACTAAACACTCTAATGGCTAAAAATGACCCACGGAAGGAATAGAACACCGGTGTCCTTGGACCAATGCAACATTTTACGAACAAAATACATACCTCTTAATCAAAGAACAAACTGAAATTTAATGCGTGTAATAAATACAAAATAAATAAATATGTAACAAATCTGTTAATAAATATAAATGTATGTTTGGAAAACAATCACTACAACGTCACTACAAGAGCATAAAATACAAAATAAACTATCTTCAAAGTCATGCAACAACTAAAATAAAAGCCACTACTATTGCAATAAACAAATAATTGGCCTATACTACCTAAACGTTTTCTCAAATAACAAGGAAGGCCAACATTACAAATGCAGTAAGAAAACACTCGTGCCAATCGCATACTGCGACATACGCAAAATCCTATCAAAACACAAACGCAATAACATTGTGCAATCCACAAATAAGCAATGAACAAATAATACATAAGCATAAACAAATCGTCTATACAAGATACACTATGACCAGACCATAGCATTCACACGAACATAATGCAAAATGCACCCAAAAAACCTGACAAATATTAACAAGGCAAAACGTTACAATCATAAATCAACACACAGAATTAGAAGAAACACTAAGAACAATTATAAATACCAGCCCTCTCATACACAAGTGGGCAAAACCAAAACAGTCTGGAACTAATTCTAACAAGACATAACAAAAAAAAAAAAAAAAATATTCTCAAATTTACACAACATAACAACTGAACCGCGCCATGTTCACTCTTCGATTACTGAATATGTCAATATATCAGTACATCCGAGGGAACTGTGAACGAATAATTAGCGAAAGTCCTCCCGAATCTGCCGGCCCGCAAGACCTCTCGCGCGATAAGTCGGATCAACTATCAGGAGGAACAAAAATTTCTCCTGGTAGACGCAAAGCCTGTATGTCTCTGACGGGGAGCTCACAGATTCGGTAACAGGAAATTAAAATACAAAAGTATTAAATCAAACCTCGCGGACCGGAAACTACGTCGTAAACGATGCAGTAAATGCCGCCGCGCAAAACTATGAACCTTATCTCACAAAGAGATAAATGAAAGCAAATTCTGAAATTTACACAATATAACAACTGTACCGCGCCATGTTCACTCTCCGATTACTGGATACATCAATATACCAGTACATCCGAGGGAACAGTGAACGAATAATTAGCGAAAGTCCTCCCGAATCTGCCGGCCCGCATGACCTCTCGCGCGATAAGTCGGATCAACTACCAAGAGGAGCGATAACTTCTCTGGGTGGACGCAAAGCCTGTATGTCTATGACGGTGAGCTCACAGATTCGGTAACAGGAAATTAAAATACAGAAGTATTAAATCAAACCTCGCGGACCGGAAACTACGTCATAAACGATGTAGTAAATGCCGACGCGTAAAACTATGAACTTTATCTCACAAAGAGATAAATGTATACCCAGGACGTGCAGAGGACGAGTGCTTATCCGACTCGCTCCTCAAACACTGACTGGTAGAGATCCACGGACCTATGCCCGCTAATAACCAAGCGGAGTAATTCAACCCGTAAAACACGGAAAAACCTATACTACCACTAGTATAAAAGCTAATATACTTTCTCTCACTACAGGAGAGAATGATAATGAAAAACTAACAAACTTGCTGATGTATGTGCCCAGTACGTTCCGAGAACGTAGCTGCACTGCTCCAAGGCTTGTCAACCCGTTGAGAAATTCACTCCTGTTTGTTATCGGCCCTTGCATATTTGTTCGTACCTAACCTTACTTCGGGCGCGAATTAGAAGGGGGGTACCAGGTTCAGCAACCGTCAGAGGGGGGGGGGGCTCACTTCCTTTCTTAACCCAGACGAGGATGTCGGGGCAGCCGGCCCGCAACACCTCTCGCGCGATAAGTCGGAACAATCGGTCGGGGCAGTTTCACTAGATCTCCCCACCGGGCGCAAAGCCTGTACGTGCTTGTCGGTGAGCTCACTGCTCGCGGACAATCCTACGCCCTTGGGTTAAATCGCGTTTTTTTTTTTTTTTCTCTCTCTCTCTTTCGTCTTCAAAACTTTTTGCCACTAACCACGAGAGAGGGTCGAAGGACCCGCCTCGGAAAGTCTAACAACACAAGTAGCTATCTACATCTATCGCTTTTCTACAAACTCCCTTGCTATCCGGAAAGAACACACTAACAACGACTACGCATTAGAAGCCTGAACACGATTTCGAGTTTAATAGGTAAAGTCTCGCTTAGTGGGGATGTCAAGAAAAAGGGGTGCGGACGCTTCTCAGTGCCCACTTCCTGAATAGAACAAACAGGAACAAAGTGACTCTCTTCGGTTCCCCGTCAATTCCAGGCGGTTACAGCTTGACCATTCTATCACCAACTCGCCCGACGTAAACCACGGCCGACGGCCACTAGCTAACAAAGTAGGGAGCATGGCAGTTGGATGAATGCGTCAGAGTATAGCCCCATGTCGGAAGGTGAAACACTGAGGTTCGAATTCGCGCTATGTGCCTCCTGGAGTAACTGGATGTCTTAGAGTAATCAAGGGTGAGCAAAGCCTCTAGTGGGTATGAATTTACCTAAGGTCCTG
Organism: Mimumesa dahlbomi; assembly: GCA_917499265.3. Classification (NCBI taxonomy): domain Eukaryota; kingdom Metazoa; phylum Arthropoda; class Insecta; order Hymenoptera; family Crabronidae; genus Mimumesa; species Mimumesa dahlbomi. The sequence goes on from OU824120.1 coordinate 4,943,991, forward strand.
GTGAGGGGAACCGTCCCCTCACCCCGCCCAACCTGATAACTTACTACTACTTACTACTACCCCTCGGATCACATCCCCCTGGAGTACCTTATAGCGCCCATCAGTTCATTCGCTTCTTCCACCGCGGCTCCTGGCTGGAACACCAACAAGGCGGATTGGAACCTTTTCGCGGCCGCCCTCGGTGCAGCCTCTGTGGACCTCACGCAGAAACATGGACTCGACGCTGCCCTTTCTGGGGTGGAAATGATTACCTCGGCCTTGGACACTGCTGTTCCACACAAGAACACCCTTCGCAAGACCCGTCCACCTAAACCCTGGTGGAACCCAGAGGTTGCCAAAGCGCGTGCGGTTTGCCTTCAGCGTCGCAGAAGGCTACAGCGCGCCAGAAGAGGTGCCCTTCCTCACGCACAGGCTGCCCATGAAGAATATAGGCTGGCGCGGAATGGCCTAAAGAAGATTATCCACGACAGTAAACGGAAGGCGTGGGAGGAACTTTGTCGTAAAGTCGACCTTGATCCATGGGGCAAGCCGTATAAGGCGGTAATGCGGACAGTGATGAAGTCTCTGGGCCCCACCGCCCTTTCATGCCAAGATATGGAGGTCCAGATGGATAACTTATTCTTGACCTCCCCTGCATCAAATGTCGAACACACCTCGGACATTACATGGATGTCTTCTCATGAGGAGCCTCCCCCACCCTTTACAGAGGCGGAGATTCTGACAGCGATAGGGAGGCTGCGCCCCAAAGGTGCGCCTGGGCCGGATGGTATCCCAGCGCTTGCAGTCAAACGCGCTGCGTATACCCCAATTGTTGGGCTCATTATGAACCAATGCCTCTCTGCACGAGCCTTCCTCCCGCAGTGGAAGACCCAGCGGCTGGTTCTGATCCCAAAGAGTTCTGAGGGCGGTACGCTTAAGGGTTACAGGCCACTATGCATACTGGACCATTTATCTAAGGTCTTCGAATATCTCCTCCTGGCACGAATACAGGGCTTTCATGGGGGTCATCATGCATCACAGTTTGGTTTCCGCAAGGGGCGATCCACGCTGGACGCTATCCAGTGTATCCTTGACCGGACTCGATCAGCCAACCACTCTAAGCTGATTACGTTATTAATCACCTTAGACGTAAAGAATGCCTTCAACTCTCTTCGGTGGAGTGACATCATCAGGGCGCTCCTTAGGAACAACATTCCCAGGTACTTGGTGGACATTATTCGAAACTACCTGTCGGACAGACTTATTGTGGCCGACTGCCCTGATGGCTCGGCTACCAGGTATGTCTACGCTGGGGTTCCACAGGGCTCCGTCCTAGGGCCCTTCCTGTGGAACCTGGTGTATGACGACCTCCTGGACTACGTCACCCACCCGGATATGTTCCCAGTCGCATACGCCGATGACCTGGCCCTTTTGGCGACAGCACCCACGGTACCTGCCCTAACCAGGGCCCTGACGCACACCCTGGACATGGTCTCGGATTGGATGTCCAAACGGGGCTTAGAACTGGCCCATCATAAAACCGAGGCTGTGCAACTCACCTCGTGGAAGAACACTCCGGTAGGCAGCCTCTCGTACCGAGGACATTGTATTACTGTGTCGAACACCATCAAGTACCTGGGCCTGACCATCGACAGAGGCAAGTCGTTTACCCACCATGCAAAGGGGGCGGCCCAAAGGGCTAGCAAGGTGGTAGCCTGCCTGGGAAGGCTGATGCCCCGCGTCGGCGGTCCTCGGGAGGCATCGAGGAAACTTCTCCTTTCGGTGGCCCGCTCAGTGGCCTTATACGCGGCTCCAAACTGGGCACACAAACTTAGTGCGGGGAACACGGCCCTCATCAACCTTACCTTCAAGCGCATGGACAAGTCCGCGCTGATACGTGCGGCGTCCGCTTACCGCAATGCCGCGTATGAAGCCCTTGCCGTCATCCTGGGAATCCTCCCTATCGATCTGGAGGCCCAGCGCAGAGCCAAACTATACTGGCTCAAACGTAGACAACCGTCTTCCAGCTCTCTCTCCGCATCTACCATCTCCGCCGAAATAGATGAGCTGTGGAGAGCACGGTGGACATCCTCCCAGCATGGCCTATGGACTAGGACCCTGATCCCAGACCCCATCACCTGGAGAAACAATAAGAAAGGGCAGTTGGACTACCATCTTACCCAACTCCTCACTGGATGTGGCTGTTTCGCCAAATTTCTACACACTATACGGAAGGAGCATTCACCGGCCTGCTGGTTCTGTGATGGCGGAGAAGACGATGTGCTGCACACCTTTTTTCATTGCCAAAGGTGGGCCGCTGAAAGGCAAGCTTTTACTCAGAGCACTGGAGTGTCTTTGGAAGTAACCACGCTTGCTCCCACCATGTGCACTTCCCCCGCTACCTGGGAAGCGGTGGCTATATTAGCCCGGAACATCCTTCGGCAGAAGGAAGAGGAGGAGCGGCGTCGGGAGCGAGAGGGCCTCCGGGGACTGCCTGGACATGGGACTACCGCACCACTACCTGACGGACAGGACTAGACATGACATTGACGCAATGCAGGTACGTACCTTCTCCTTTTAGTACATAACCTAACCTAATACTGCGGTCCTGAACCCCAATCCTCCATATTTTGGGGGCGGGGACGTAGGGAAATGCCGCTAACAGGCGTGGTAGCACTGGCTGTACCTCCTGTGTAATACTCGAGCAGAGTGGTCCGGGAGGTGCAGTGGAGAGGTGGATGGAGGGTTAAAAAAAAAAAAAAAAAAGGTTAGGTTAGGTTAGGTTAGGTTAGGTTAGGTTAGGTTAGGTTAGGTTAGGTTAGGTTAGGTTAGGTTAGGTTAGGTTAGGTTAGGTTAGGTTAGGTTAGGTTAGGTTAGGTTAGGTTAGGTTAGGTTAGGTTAGGTTAGGTTAGGTTAGGTTAGGTTAGGTTAGGTTAGGTTAGGTTAGGTTAGGTTAGGTTAGGTTAGGTTAGGTTAGGTTAGGTTAGGTTAGGTTAGGTTAGGTTAGGTTAGGTTAGGTTAGGTTAGGTTAGGTTAGGTTAGGTTAGGTTAGGTTAGGTTAGGTTAGGTTAGGTTAGGTTAGGTTAGGTTAGGTTAGGTTAGGTTAGGTTAGGTTAGGTTAGGTTAGGTTAGGTTAGGTTAGGTTAGGTTAGGTTAGGTTAGGTTAGGTTAGGTTAGGTTAGGTTAGGTTAGGTTAGGTTAGGTTAGGTTAGGTTAGGTTAGGTTAGGTTAGGTTAGGTTAGGTTAGGTTAGGTTAGGTTAGGTTAGGTTAGGTTAGGTTAGGTTAGGTTAGGTTAGGTTAGGTTAGGTTAGGTTAGGTTAGGTTAGGTTAGGTTAGGTTAGGTTAGGTTAGGTTAGGTTAGGTTAGGTTAGGTTAGGTTAGGTTAGGTTAGGTTAGGTTAGGTTAGGTTAGGTTAGGTTAGGTTAGGTTAGGTTAGGTTAGGTTAGGTTAGGTTAGGTTAGGTTAGGTTAGGTTAGGTTAGGTTAGGTTAGGTTAGGTTAGGTTAGGTTAGGTTAGGTTAGGTTAGGTTAGGTTAGGTTAGGTTAGGTTAGGTTAGGTTAGGTTAGGTTAGGTTAGGTTAGGTTAGGTTAGGTTAGGTTAGGTTAGGTTAGGTTAGGTTAGGTTAGGTTAGGTTAGGTTAGGTTAGGTTAGGTTAGGTTAGGTTAGGTTAGGTTAGGTTAGGTTAGGTTAGGTTAGGTTAGGTTAGGTTAGGTTAGGTTAGGTTAGGTTAGGTTAGGTTAGGTTAGGTTAGGTTAGGTTAGGTTAGGTTAGGTTAGGTTAGGTTAGGTTAGGTTAGGTTAGGTTAGGTTAGGTTAGGTTAGGTTAGGTTAGGTTAGGTTAGGTTAGGTTAGGTTAGGTTAGGTTAGGTTAGGTTAGGTTAGGTTAGGTTAGGTTAGGTTAGGTTAGGTTAGGTTAGGTTAGGTTAGGTTAGGTTAGGTTAGGTTAGGTTAGGTTAGGTTAGGTTAGGTTAGGTTAGGTTAGGTTAGGTTAGGTTAGGTTAGGTTAGGTTAGGTTAGGTTAGGTTAGGTTAGGTTAGGTTAGGTTAGGTTAGGTTAGGTTAGGTTAGGTTAGGTTAGGTTAGGTTAGGTTAGGTTAGGTTAGGTTAGGTTAGGTTAGGTTAGGTTAG